>CM066333.1:26886739-28247739 GCA_033807585.1 Hydrophis major
GGCATCTCTGAGTGTTCTGGCTGGTACCTGGCTGGGAAAAAGTCTACAAGTGCTAATCATGAAAAAAGGAACAAGTGACTGAGGACCAGTTTTACTCCATTCCACTATTCAACAGATAGAAGTCTTTGCAAGATCAAAGAATCACCTTCAAGGAATGGACTCAAAAGGCCATAGCAGTCCAGAGGTCTCCAAACTTGGCAACTTTAAGACTTATGGACTTCAACTCCCAGAATTCTCCAGCCAGCATAGCTGGGAGTTGAAGTCCACAAGTCTTAAAGTTGCCAAGTTTGGGGACCCCTGTAGCAGTCCATCATTCTCAAAGAGGTTTTGAAACCTATGGATGAGTTTGGGTACCCTAAGAAGCATGTAAATAAGACATCTTTTCCCCAAACACCTTGCAAAACACGTCTGGAATGCTTCTATTATTAAAATGAATTTGGATTCATTTAGTTGGAAGTAAAACGGAAATTATGAAAACAGACATCACTTTTCTTTATACGTAATTGAAATTACATGTGACAGTTTGATCATACACTCAGGGTTGATTAATAGGCAATCGCCTTTTATAACCCCTGCAGAGAAACAACAATAAACCTCTGAATTGCAACTTGGTATATTTTCGTAGCATTATCTGGAATGAATTTACCAGTGCTATTACTTCAAGAAAGCAACAAAGTCTCAAATGAAATGTAACTCACAATTTATATCGTCCATGTAATTTTTTCAGATATCAAAGCCAAAATTTGTTTTTGAATCACTAGCTGCCAAGAGAAAAAGACATTGCATATTTGCTAATATTGAATTCTTGCAGAGACAAATCCTGTTGAGGGCATATTGATCAAAATATGTCTGAGCCAGTAACATTTTTATGATAGATAGTAGCTTTCTGCTTTGACAATATGTTAGGAAATCTGTGATTCAAAATATACTTGGTATGAGTGCCAAGAATATCTGGTGCAGAAAGAATACTGCACAAACTAAATCCAGGGTTTTTATAAAAAATATTTCATATTTTATCTATTTTCCCGAGCAGTAACCTATTTCAGTAATACCACCCAGACTTTTGGTAACTAAGAAATTATAGGAATTCTGTAGTTACAACTCACCATCCATAAGAATGGGCATTCCTTCTTCACCTAGATATGCACATTTTTTTGGGTTGGACACAGGTCTTAAAATAAAATTAAAATCTCCCACTTGGGCAGAGGTTTGGACTAGATGACCTACAAGGTCCCTTCCAACTCTGATTATCTGTTATCTATTAATAACCATAGCTTTCCTTTTATGAAGAACACAGCCCATAAAACAAACCTCAAGTATAGTATCTGTGTAGGGGTGGTGACAAAGTTGTTGGGATAATAAAGGCAGAATACAAATAAATAAAATGAATAAATAGTGGTAACAATAACAATGATAATGATGATAGTAATAGAATGTTGGGTGAAATCCACAAACAACTGTAGTGCCAAATAAACACCATCAGCAAAGTCATCATCAGTCAATTGCAAAAGGAGCTTTGTTTGGAACAATTTACATCCTACAATGATAACTTTAATGTTATTGAACAACAACATCTCCCTATCCCAGGTCCTTCAACAGGTGAAGAAAAATGCCAAATCCAATCTAAACATCTGGCTGACTATACAACCAACCATATCAATGTTATTATTAAACAACATCTGCCTACCACAGGTCCTTGGAGTGTCTCAATAGGTAAACAAAAATATCAAATCCATAAACTTCTGGCTGACTGTAACAACAACACCACCATGCCTGACATCACTATTGTAGAAAAGACTGGATGAAGAGTCAGGTCTTTAGGGCTCTTTAAAATCCCAGTTGGGTGGGAGCTGTTCACATTTCTCGGGAGCGCTGAGCTCAGAGGGATGAGGATGTCTCTAACACTGTAAGATTCAAGATGCAACACATAGGTAAACCAAAACTGGCAGAAATCCTAGAAGCACTACAATGGAGACATTGTCCTCCTGGAAAGCAAATTGAAGCAAAATAAGCATCAGAAAGTCTGTGAAGCAATAGTTGATCAGTGGTTTTAAGACCTGGCTGTGGTGAGCTGCAGCATGGAAAGTCTGATTGGATTCAAGAGATGGTATAACTCACTGTATGCAAGAGTTTGCTTTATGGATTTAAAAGGGCAAAATGGAAGACATTTGCCTGGATGGGCCATTAGAACAGTTGATTGCCCTATTACAGAACCTAGTAAAAAGAAAACTTTAAAGAATCTAAAAGCGGGGGCTTAGATTCTTTTTTTTTTTTTTTGTCAAGCGTGGAGTGTAAGTTGCAAGCCAAATGGAAACCTCCTTACAGAGTCCTAAATAGAACATGGTATGTAGATTATCAGTGGAAATTGGTAGGGCATGCATGGGAAGTAATATTTGGCATCAAGATAACAAAAGCCTGTGAGACATCTCCCGGAAGATGAAACTGTGAGTGCTAGGGATAGGAAACCATCCAATGTCTATGGAGATTGTCAATCATCCAGGTCCAAAAGTGCTTTTCAGATCTGAAGAAACTTCTTGAATGAGAAGTGAAACATTCCAAAGAAAAAGAAAAAGAACGTCCAGTTGCCTTTTGGAAAAGCACCTTTGAGAAATGATCCAATATTTTGCTGTCTTAAAAAATGTGAAAAGGGGGAAACATGAAGGCTGGCAAGAGTTAACAGACTCTCATCGGTAACAAGAACCAAGGAAACTGTCAAGAGATACCATAACACCAAGACATTGCATATAGTAAATTCAAAACTAAAGAAAACATAGACAAAATAAAATACAAGAGGGGATAGGCATACAGAATTAAGATTAAAATAATAGATTACAGAAATATAGAAATAGGCATTCAAAGATAAAAAACAATGTCCTACTTGCCACTTCCAGATCCTGGAAAGCTTTACATTTTTAAAATAAATCACTTCTGTTGGGACAACATCAATCAAATCTTGTATCTAGGGCCCATATCAAGAAAAGTCATTATGTTATTGGGAATTATACTGGAAATATACAATAAAGACCTGAAATATTTGATTGTAAATGTTTTAACAGTGGCTAGAATTGTATTTGCTAAAAATTGGAAAAATAAAAAAATACCTATGCAGGAGGAAGTTATTAATGCTGAAATGAGTAAATTGACATTTGAAATTAGAGAACAAGAAGATAAACAATTTTATATGATATAGGATTTGTTTTATCAATGGTTGGACAAAAAGACATGGTAATGGAATAGATGAGATAATTTTGTAATAGAAGTTCAATAGATTGATATAAAATATAATATAGACATACATAACCACTGGATGAAAGTACAATATAAATTTTAAAATAAAATTTGGAATATCTCGTATAAAATGATGGAATAAATAGTTTAGTTATGGATGATTAATGAGTGATAAATATACAAGCTTATGTTACTTTGACAATGTGAAAAATTATATAAACTGTGAGTAATGACTATGAAAGGGTAGCACAAAAGATTTGTAACCAACTGACACATGTATGTATATAAAATGGAAGATGGTTTTATGTTTTGATGTTTTGTTTGTATACATTTGTCTTAAAAAATAAAAACTTTTATAAAAAAAAGTCATCGTGGAAATATTTATACTGAAAATAAAAGAAGGCATATGTAATTAAGAACAGCTGAATCTAATAAACATGGCTAAACAGATATGATTTATTCTCAGCATGAAGTATGATTTGATTCTGTTATTAGATTGTAGATGGAATCTGTGCTTTGTTTCTTATTTATTCTGTTATTTATTGCATTATATTCTTGCATAATTTTTCAGAGGCTTATTCATAAATGAACTTTAGAATCCATAAATACTTTTAGTTAAATTAAATTTCATTTTTTAATTTATTCTTACATTATTTTAACTCATTAGTCTTAATGTTTTCTATTCTTATTTTTTTAATTAAAAATCTTTATATGAAAGCTTTATTTTTATTATTGATCTTATCAATATAGCCTATAGAACTATAGTTATATTTACTTCACAATGTGATTTGTGTAGGGTAATAACCATTATAAGGATAAATGATTATACTGAATGTAGGTGGAAGGACAGCTTAAATATACCGTATATACTCGAGTATAAGCCGAGTTTTTCAGCACATTTTTTGTGCTGAAAAAAACCCCCTTGGCTTATACTTGAGTCAGATTCCCCTCTGAAAAAAAAAATGGTGTGGAGCTCCGAAGCTGGGCACCCGCTTCCCTGCTTCCGTGTTTCCTTTGCAACTTTTAAGCATGGGGGTAATCGGAAGCAGAAAAGTTCTTGCTTGAGGATATATTGTTTTTTCTTTTTTTAACTGTTTTTTTTGGGGGGAAGACCCACCGCCATGTGAGAATGCTCAGACACGAAATCTATCCAACAGAAAATAAGTGTGTGTGTGTGTGTGTGGGGATTTTAACAGAGGGAAGATGTAGGGAGAAGGCAAAAGCGATGGAAGATCCTTCAGGGGAAACTGAGGGGGAGACTCACCCTTGGTCCAGATGAGCCCCCTTCCCCTTTCTCTAGGCTGAGAAAACAACATGAGCCAAGGTTGCTTCGGCTCCACTCAGCTTCATTTCCTCAGCTCCAGCTGCTTTCAGTCCGCTCGGGAGGAGGGGGAGGAGGAGGTGGTGGCAGCTCGCGTTGTTTTCTGAGCTCTAGGCTGAGAAAACAATGCGAGCCGAGGTCACTCCACTCAGCTTCATTTCCTCAGCTCCAGCTGCTTTCAGTCCACTCGGGACGAGGGGGAGGAGGGGGAGGAGGAGGAGGTGGCAGCTCGCGTTGTTTTCTGAGCTCTAGGCTGAGAAAGCAACGCGAGCCGAGGTCGCTCCACTCAGCTTCATTTCCTCAGCTCCAGCTGCTTTCAGTCCACTTGGGAGGAGGGGGAGGAGGAGGAGGAGGTGGTGGCAGCTCGCGTTGTTTTCTGATAGTGAGATCATTTCCCAAATTAATTGATTCACTAACCCAAAAGAAGAAGATGTTGATGACAGTGGGAGGCAGGAGTCACTCTCTCCCTTGCAAGAAAAAAGCAAGAGCCGTTCTTATGATCTCTCCCTCTCTCTCTTTCTCCCCGTAATACAGTAAAGCCCTTTCCAGCACGCGCACGCGATCCGCCCCCGCCGCTTTGCACCTTGCAAATGCAAAAACCCTGGGGTTTTGCATTTGCAAGGTGCAAAGCAGCGGGGGCGGATCGCGCACGCGTGCTGGAAAGGGCTTGACTTTATTGGGGGGGGGAGAGAGAGAGAGATATATCATAAGAATGGCTCTTGCTTTTTTCTTGCAAGGGAGAGAGTGACTCCTGCCTACCACTGTCATCATCATCATCTTTTGGGTTAGTGAATCAATCAAACCTTTCATGATAGTGAGATCGTTTCCCAAATTTCCCTTAAATCAGGGAAGAAATCAGAAACAAACCTTTGGGCTGAGAATAAGCCTGTTCCTATGATGCCATTTTTGTTCACTGCAGTGTGAAAAGTGTGAAAAAACACACTTCTTTTTCTTCATCTTCTTGTTCCCTATTTACTGGTCTCTTTCAAAGAGGAAATTGTGAACATCAAACTTATTCTCAACTGTCCTAGTGAAAGTTTTTATTGGTATCTATTTTTATTTTTGAAATTTACCAGTAGCTGCTGCATTTCCCACCCTCGACTTATACTCGAGTCAATAAGTTTTCCCAGTTTTTTTGTGGTTAAATTAGGTGCCTCGGCTTATATTCAGGTCGACTTATACTCGAGTATATACGGTAGTTAAAATTCACACTGTAGTATTAAAACTCAGCTCAGTCATTTTCCTTCTCCTTTTCAGTGCAAATTATAGTCATTTGTAATTCTTTTCAAGCAAACACACTAGCTAAAACTATCATCGGTCTTAATTCCTATCATCAAGATGTTGCTTGTAAATTACCTCAGTTAGTTATATGTGACCTGCCAACCTCTAATCTAACAATAGCAAGGCGACAATTTATTCATGCTGTCATAAGTGTATTACATGCATTATATTATAATCCTTTTGCTGTAATGTGATATAACACTACTATAACCCCCACATTACATCTGTATATGTGAATGAACACATTTGTGAATTGATTGGGAAATGCATAGCTGATATGGTATTATTCACCAGGAAGTGAGCTTGAATGAAATAAGATTTCTCCGTTGTATACTATTAGTTTATAAAAGTTTCTTAGCTACATACAGGGACTTTTTGACTATGGTTCAGAGGCTTGGTCAGACTGACTTTAGAAAGGGTACTAATTTCCTTGGCATTACATAAAATATTTTGATCATTGATTATATTCTTAAAGTTATTGTACAGCATGAAAAAGGAAAATAAAAATAAAGTGCTTATTTTTCTTTCTTTCTGCTGTTTATTCCTTCACAATGCATCTTTGTCCAGCTCTGCTAAATGAAAAAAATTAAATGGTGCCTTGAGTAAGTCCTGGTGACTTGAATGGAAATTTGCTTTCATATAAGTGTGCTTCCCAATTGATTACAGTTTCATTTAGTTGTTCCATGAAACTACAAACAAACTTTGTGTTGTTTTACCTGCAGGACATTATGATATATTATCATGTTGCTATTGGTAGTTGGGGTAGGAGGGAGAGGAACAAAAACATTAAACATTCAATAAGGATTCAGAGTGTTTAAAAGACATTTAATTATCTAATGTGAGTGTCTAAATCAGTGTTCCTCAACTTTGGCAAGTGTAGGATGTATGGATTTCAGCTCCCAGAAATCCTCAACATGCTGAGGAATTTATGATTCTAAGCTGCCCAAAGTTACACTGAGGTCAAATAGCTGGCCAAAAATTTGAACAAATCAAAATGGGAATAAAAACCTATTCTTTCCGTTGTCTTCTAACAATCTCTGCTGATTTTCCCAAGATAAGAAAGGTAGAAGATTATTGGGGGAAGAAGAAAAAGATGGTTTGAAGGATTCATCAAGTTTCTAGAAACTTGAGGAACAAGCTATAATTTCCCAAAATGCAATTTATTTATTGCTTTTATACAACTCAGAGAAGGTCACTCTGTGTGGCATTTTAAAAAATCATCCACAAACAAGTATAAAAGAAAAACAATTACCATTAAAGCCAACTAATATAATATAATGATGTTAAGAATTAAAATTTATTATAACTTGGCTTTTTTTTTTATTTCATTTTTATTTTTTTGCACTAGACCCACTTGCTGTGGATTTTGCAACACAGCCACAAATGCCTCTATTCTGACTGGCCAATCTATTCCGAGAATTGTTGCTGTTGTTATACATTCAGTAGTGTAATGCTGAAACAACTTTGCTTTTGTTTTAGCTGGATGAAATTGACTAGAATTTTGTCAGATTTTCCCATTAGCTCACCTGACAGGAAGAACTGTAATGTTCTGTAAACCTGGCTTTATTATTAATATTTTCTTCTCCTGATTTCAAAAGAAATTTCACAGAAAGGCAAAAAAACTGGTGCATTCTTTTCTGGCCTGGATGGGAAGGAAAAAGGAACAAACAATCCATTGATTAGGGGTTCTGTTAGCCATTGCTTATGATATAGTTTCAGGCATGGGTGAAATGAATGGAGACAGTCTTAGTTGGTGAACTTTCAGCTCTTTATTACATAGTGACTTAAGACTTTAATAACAACAACTCTGCCTTACATAGGCAACCTTAATGCGAAATAACCAATAGGGAGCTGTAAGACGCTAGCTCCAAAACCAATAAGAGTTCTTCGTTAAGGGCCAATCGGATTTTCTGAACCCAACCAATCCGATTGAGCCACTTAACAACCAATCAGAAGTGCAGGGCCAGAACCCTGCACTTTACCCCAAGCTCGCTTTTATTTTAACTATTTACATACATAACACCCCTTCCCCCTGGCTCCTCAATTATGGTGTGATTATATAGTCCTTCAAATAGGATGGTTGTCTTTTGGGTCTATCAGATTTTCTTTGGACTGGCTGCGTGCAATCCTGTTGAGGTAGAATGTTGTTTGGCAGTGGCTCAGCTTCTCGTTCTGGTGTGATTTCCCTTGGAGCTTAGGATTCTTCCTCCTGCTCCATTTCCTGAGTTTCACTTGATTCATCGCTCTCTTGGAACAGGTTCCCTGGAATGTCGTCTTCTTCCATTCCTTCCCCATCCTCAGTTTGGTCGTAGGGGAGTTGTTGGCTGGCCGATATGAGTCGTGACCGTAATTGGTCAATATGTCATTTCCACAGTCTTTCATCAACACATTTTACAATATAGGATTTGGGCTCAGTCTCGCATATTATCGTTGCTTCAATCCAAACCGGGTCGCCCGATAAATTTCTTGCATAAACGGGGTCGCCTACCTTGAAGGTACGGTAGCGTCCGCTGGATCCTGCAGGCTTTTCTGGCTCGTAAGCAGGGTGCAGTCGGTCGAGGCGGGAATGGAGTTTTCGCCCCATGAGAAGTTCTGCGGGAGTCCTGCCGGTTACGCTGTGCGGAGTGATGTGTTGTAGAAGTAGAATGCGGTTTATTTTTTTGTCAATATTATCATAGTCCACTTTTTGCAAGGTCTTTTTTACAAATTGGACCATGCGTTCCGCTCGGCCGTTGGTAGCAGGATGTGCCGGCTAGGTGAGCGCATGGCGGATGCCATTATCAGCAAGGTACTGTTCAAACATTAGCGCTGTAAACTGTGGTCCATTGTCGGACACCAGGACATCTGGCAATCCATGAGTTGCAAAGAGTCTATTAAGGACTTTAATGACTGCTTCGGAGGTTGTATTGGTCATTCGATGAATTTCTAACCAATTAGAGTATGCTCCCAGACCCTGACAGTCAACAGCAATGTATGTCCTTTAATCGCCCCTGTGAAATCCAGGTGGATTCTGGACCAGGGTCCACGTGGTGTCTCCCATTCAGTCGGTGCAGCTTTTGGCTGTGCGTTGCTGGTTTGTTGGCACTTAGTGCAGGCCTTGACCCATTGTTCGATGTGTCGGTCCATGCCTGGCCACCAAGCGTAGCTCCATGCAAGTGCTTTCATCTGCACGATCCCGGGATGTCCTTCGTGCAAAATTTGTAACAGCGTCTTTTGGAGTCGTTCTGGAACGACGACTCTATCGCCCCAAAAAGACACAGCCTTTTTGCGAAAAAAGTTCAGTCTGCCTTGTTTTAAATGGCGCGAAGTCATCTGGGACCATCCACGTTCTACCCAGCCTAGGACTCGAGCGAGGGTGTGGTCTCGTCTGGTCTCTCTCGCGATATCTCGAGTGGTCATAGGGGGCGGGTTGAGCGTCTCGATTTGTAACACCGATACTGTTGGTGCCGGATCGTCGAGAGTCTCTGGTAGCAGTGCTCTGCTGAGTGTGTCGGCGTGGGGAATGGCTTTACCCAGGCGATATAACAATCGATAATTATAAGCAGCTAGGAACTCTGACCATCGAGTCATTCTTGGGGACAACATATAGGGGGTTGGTTTCTCCCCAGCGATTATCCCCAGTAAAGGTTTGTGGTCAGTTACAATGGTAAATGTCCTTCCATATACATACTCATGGAATTTTTTTACGGCTGACACAATTGCAAGAGCTTCCTTATCTATTTGTCCATAGTTACGTTCTGCATGGGAAAGAGTCTTCGAAAAGTATGCAACGGGGGCCTCATTTCCATTAGGCAGCACATGGCTCAAAATGGCACCCACCCCAAACGGTGAGGCATCACAAGTTATAACCAATGGTAATGTTTCATTATATTGCATAAGTACAGAATCAGATGTAAGTAAATCTTTTACATTTCAAAACGCTTTTTCCTCCCGGTAACCCCAAACCCACAATGCTTTCTTATCAAATAACTGGTGTAACGGTTCAGCCACAGTCGCCTTATGCGGTAAAAACACATTATAGAAATTGATAAGGCCTAAAAATGCCTGGAGATCTGTTTTGTTACGGGGTCTGGGAGCATTTTTTATCGCCCTTAATTTACTCTCAGTAGGGTGAATACCCTGACTATCAATGCGATAACCTAGAAATTCAACACTGTCGGTATACAGGTGACATTTATCCCTTTTTACTTTCAGTCCCACTTCTTGGAATTTTTTAAGAACACATTTTAAACGATTCTGCAGAATTTTTTTACTAGGAGCTGCAATTAACACGTCATCAAAATACGGAACCACGCCCTTGATTCCCTGCAATAATCATTGCATTAAACTTTGGAATATTCCTGGGGCTACACTTACCCCGAATTGCAATCAGGTACATTTAAAAGCACCTTTGTGCGTTACTATCGTTTGAGCTTGGGCTGTTTTATCGTCCACGGGCAGTTGTTGATAGGCTTGAGCTAAATCTAATTTAGCGAAAACCTTTCTGCCTCCCAGGGAATGAAGGAGGTGCTGCACCACCGGACTGGATACGCGTTCTGCTGGAGGGCGTGGTTTAGAGTGGCCCAGTAGTCCCCACAGATTCGGATTGAGCCATCTGGCTTAATGGGGGTTACAATAGGAGTTTCCCATGGAGAATGATCAATGGGTTTCATTACCCCTTGTTTAATTAGTTTGTCAAGTTGTTCATCTATCTTGGCCTTAAGGGCAAACGGAACTCGACGGGGCTTTAAACGGATCGGGGCAACCTTAGGGTCGAGGCTAAATGAAATTGGGGTCCCCTTATACTTGCCCAGACGATCTGCGAAGACATCGCTGAATTCAGAAATAAGGTCCTTCTCCCACTCGCAATCACCGACTCGGTTCACGCCAGCTACTTCGATGCCGAGTGGCGCAAACCATTGGAGGCCCAACAAACTAGGCCTGTCCTATCGAAGATCATTAGAGGTAAGTATGCCATATGCTTTTTAAACGAGACGTGGACTCGACAAGACCCAACCACAGGGATCCGATTCCCTTGGTAGTCTTTAAGGATGAGACGTTGCATTCGAAGGTCTTGGCGTTGGATGGTAGGAATGAGTTGCTTTAATGTCTTCCATGACACCATCGAGAGGGACGATCCGGAATCGACCTCCATGTGGCAAGGTTGGTTCTCTATGGCTACTGTAACTCGAATCTTCTTAGCGTCCATGGCTGAGGCGTGACCTATAGTGATAGTATGGTGAGCCTCTTCTTTCTGCAACGCTCGATATCTGTAGGACTGGTTTGCTGGATCTCGCCTTACAGGACGGTTTCCTGCCGATTGGTGAAAGTTGGTTCCCTTTGAGGCCTGACTTGGTCCCAGTAAACTGCGACAGACTCGACTGATGTGGCCTTGTTTTCCGCACTCATGGCAGAGTGCGTCACGGAATTTGCAGTCTGCCCTGGGGTGGTTTGCCCCGCAACCAGCGCAAGGGCATGAGGGTTTAGGGCGAGGGTCCCAGTTGGACCGCAGTCGATGGACCCCTTCTTCGTCGCTGTCTGACGACGAAGAGAGGTCCTCATAGTGCATTGTCGCTAGCTGCCCTTCTGAGCTGGTTAAAATGTCACCTGTCGGTGGGATCGTTGAGTTTCGGCTTCGCTGTTGTTGTGCCGCAGACTTTTTGGTCGCCTCAGCAGCAGTGGCTTCGGTGATGGCATCAGCAAGGCCGATGTCGCCTTTCGCCATCAGCTTGCTTTGCACGCCTAGCACATCTAATCCCAGAATTAATCGGTCTCTCAGTGCTTCATCTAAGTCTGCGAACCCGCAGAGGCCTCCTAAGTGTCGGAGGTCTGCCACGAAGTCAGCCACACTCTCTCCTTTTCGCTGGCTTCTTTGATAGAACTCATGGCGTCTCACGAGTGTAGGTACGGTTGGCACGTAATGGTCTCTCAGGAGAGGTTCGAGGTCGTCCCAGCTCATTGCTTTCACTTCTCGAGGTTTCGCGAATGCTTTCGCCATTTTAAAGACAGCCGGGTTGCAGTACGTCAGGAACAGCGCCTGCTTCTTGGCTGGTGTGGCGTCCTTCAGGTTGTTTGTTTTGAGGAACATTTGGAAGCAATCCATGTAGGATTCCCAATCCTCTTGGTTCGGATCGAATGGAGCGGGTGGTACGATGCCGCTGGACATGGTTTCCGTTGGTGGCGTCGTCTTAACACGTGCTCTGTTTTTCTTCCAAGTTCCTTAAGATCAGATGTCTCCAAATCCCATCCTCATCGCCAGTGATATAGTTTCAGGCATGGGTGAAATGAATGGAGACAGTCTTAGTTGGTGAACTTTCAGCTCTTTATTACATAGTGACTTAAGACTTTAATAACAACAACTCTGCCTTATATAGGCAACCTTAATGCGAAATAACCAATAGGGAGCTGTAAGACGCTAGCTCCAAAACCAATAAGAGTCCTTCGTTAAGGGCCAATCGGATTCTCTGAACCCAACCAATCCAATCGAGCCGCTTAACAACCAATCAGAAGTGCAGGGCCAGAACCCTGCACTTTACCCCAAGCTCGCTTTTATTTTAACTATTTACGTACATAACAGCTTATCACCAAGCTGTGGTCAAAATGGCTTTAGGAGGTTGAAATAGGTTGATTAAACCAGATTCATTTCTACCCAACCTAAGCAAGAAAGTCAAGCAGTTGAAAATTGTTGGATGGAAAAGCCTTCACTTTCATAAATATAGTAGTTTGCACAAGACAAAGGAGCTAATTGGGGGGTGTTAGTTTAGATTCAAACAAGACTGGATCTCTTTCAGATCAACTAACCTTCTCTGGATTAATCGAATGGATGTTGGTTTGGGTAGACAATTTGCATCAACTTGCTCTCTACTTTTCTCTCTCTCTCCCCCACCCCACCCCAATATACCCAGTTAAACATACCCTGCAAGTTGAGTTATGATGCTATGTCTCTTCATAGCAGTAGTTGGAAGTACAAGTCAAAGAAGACTACCTGGAATACTTGCTCTAGCACAGGGCTGTCAAACTCAAGACCCGCAGGCTGGATATGGTCTGTGAGGTGCTTAGATCTGGCCTACAGGGTTGAAGAAACAGCAAAGGACAGGCCCGCTGTGCCTCTGTCAGCAAAAACAGAGCTTGGGTGGGGTCATCCGTGGCCCCCATGCCCTGTTTTTGGCCACGATAACCTCCTATAGTCCTCTGCCAGCGAAAGCAGATATTCCCAATGATTGTTTCTTTAACAAGAAAACAGATGAAAAATTTATCTTCCAAGTGCAAGAAAAAATAGGATTTTCTTCCATAGAGAAAATAATACTTTTATATACTGGAAAGCTCTTAGGTACGTTAAAATCTGATTTGACTCTAGATAAACAGGACCAAAATTGCTGTAATGCCACCACTAGAAAATTCTCCAAGCACATCTCAAAGTGATAGTAGGAGATAAAAAGAAAAAGGAAGACAGAAACAAACGGGGGGGGGGGGGGGGTAGAGGGGAGATAGAGAGGTTTGGGAGGGAGACACACACAGAGAGGGGGGTTATGCATGCATTGTTGGTGTTGTGTATGTATATAAGTAATAAAGTGAGAGCTTGGATTAAGTGCAGGGTTCTGGCCCTGCACTTCTGATTGGCTGTTAAGCGGCCGGACCGGATTGGCCCGTTCCGGGGAATCCGATTGGCCCTTAACAGAGAATTCCTATTGGTTATAAAAGCTAGCGTTCCTAGCTTGTTATTGGTTAAAACGTTACAAGGGTTGCCTATATAAGGTGGGGTTTACTGTTGTTTTACAGAGAAGTCACTATGTAAATAAAGAGCTGAAGTTCACCATTCAGAGGCTTGTCTCCATTCCTTCTCACCCATGCTCAAACTTAACAGTTCTTATCAGGCCAGCAAGAAGACGCAAGAAGACAGAAAACCAATGTATTGTGACAGCCTTTTTTTCAAAGAATAATTTGTTCAGACAGTATTAGGCTTATAGGCAAATCATTTTTTAACTTATGCAGAGATAAAAATAGCAATAAACATTGCATTAGCCTATCATGTTTACACAAACAAAAATATAGCTTGTTGCTGAAAATCGGAATTGAAGACCCCCTCCTCCCATTAGGAAAGAGACTTGAAATTGTATCATTTTCCTTTATTGAGTTATTAACAATCAGAATTGATTGATTATGATATTGACAACTACATAACCCTCAATTAACTACGGTTATGGAGGTTGTTAGGTTTTTTTTTTTAAAAAAAAATTGAAATATCATCCAATTAGGAATGGAGACAGTTGGGCAATATTTTGAGGCATTCAAGCATGTGTTTTCACACTGACAGTGTTCTGCAAGGAAAACTGACAATTGTATGATCTGTTCAAAGTAGTATACTGACCTCATAAATCTGATAGGTCTCAGGACCAACTCAAATGCACAATTTCTGAAATTTTACAGCAGGGTTATCAATATCTATGAGAGTTTGCTTATTGTACTTTGGGTTTTAAATACCCCAACCTGCCAAAAAGCTACTGTCCTGGTATTAGCAATCACATTAAAATGAGACAGGTTTACAGTTAAAGAAGCAAGCAATAGAATTGTGTACACTGCCATAAAAATAGCTAAATCTTCACATACAGTTGTTCGTCTGCATCCTGAGACCACAGATGTACATTCATTATATAATACGTTTTTACCTTACATTTACACTAAAGATTTCCTGATGACTGAATGTCAAATATATGTAAAACTCTTTAATTCATATTCTTTCTCTCACTTCCCACTCAGCTTTCAGAATCAGGAAACAAAATAGCATTTTCCAATTTTCTTATTGGAAATGGTATTTTTCTATTCACAATTCAAATACTCTGTGGGTAGAAGAGTCAGATCTGAAGATCTCTCAGATCTCTCACATACCATTTGTCCTAATTCAGGGTTGTTGTTATTTTGTGCTATAATTATTTTTGTGCTATAAACAAGGAACATTTAAAGGGTTAGTAATGGCATATTTTTCTTCAAAGGTGAAAAGTGATGACTCATAGATTACCTCAATACCATCAAAACTCAGCAACTATTTATCATCCATAATTTTAAAACAAAGTCATGGATAATCAATCTATAGCCAATTAATTGCCCAATCTGTCAGCAAGCAATGGGCAAAGGTTAATATCCTGAACTGAAAATGCATTAAATTATCAATAAAAAACAAGAAGCTGAAATTATTTTTCAGATTAATTGCCTCATAAATTGGGGAAGCAGGGTAGGAATTCTATAGAAAAAGGCAAATAGGTTACAATGAATATATGATTTTGTAGATACAATACTTTCTCATGGATATACAATTGTTTTCTCTCATTACAACTTGGCTTATTCTGTGAAACAGTTTTCCTCTCCAATTAAAACACTTTTTCCACTTGAGAAACTTAATAGTGTCTTTATCTTTTGTGCAGAAAGGATTCTCTTTCTAGGGATCCCTAATGAATTTCATATCATTTAAAAATGAATACAATCAAATGCCTAGGAGGCAAAGTTTTCTAAATATATTATGAGTTGGTCTAAAATGCTGATGTTTGCTCAGATCCATCCTATTTTTTATTTATTTATTTATTTTTGTCAATTGCTTACAAGTTAATAGGTGTAAGTAAAAAAAAAAAGCATAGTTATGAATACATGGATACATATAAGAAAAATAAAAAAATAAAAGAAACAATAGGACAGGGACGGTAAGCACGTTGGTGCGCTTATGCACGCCCCCTACAGACCTCTTAGGAAAGGGGTGAGGTCAATAGCAGACAGCCTAAGGTTAAAGTTTTTGGGGTTTGGGGAAGAAACCACAGAGTCAGGTAGAGTATTCCAGACATTAACCACTCTGTTGCTGAAGTCGTATTTCCTGCAATCAAGTTTGGTGCAATTAACCTTGAGTTTGTATCTATTGTTTGCTCTTGTATTGTTATGGTAGAAGCTGAAGTATTCATTGACAGGTAGGACATTGCAATATATAATTTTATATACTATACTTAGATCGGACTGAAGGTGGCCTAGTTCTAGGTTTTCTAGGTCTAGAATTTCGAGTCTCTTGGCATAAGGTGTTCTGCAACGAATAGAGGAGTGGAGAACTCTTCTTGTGAAGTATTTCTGGACTTTCTCAACTGTGTTAATATCAGATATGTAATGTGGGTTCCAGACTGATGAGCTGTATTCGATTATTGGTCTAGCGAATGTTTTGTATGCTCTGGTTAGTAGTGTGATATTACCAGAGAAAAGCTACGTAAGATTAGGTTAACAACTCTTAATGCCTTTTTCGCTATGTAGTTACAGTGGGCTCTAGCACTTAGGTCATTTGAGATGAGTACTCCAAGATCCTTGACAGAGTTTGGATCATCAACAAGGTCTTGACTATTCAGCCTGTACTTTATTTTCTGATTTTTTTTTTGCCAATATGTAGGACAGAGCATTCATTTGTTGAGATTTGAAGTTGCCATTTGTTTGACCATTTTAATACATAGTCGAGGTCTTTTTGAAGGGTAGCAGTATTGTCTGTGGTGTTGAATAGCTTTACATCATCAGCAAAGAGAACGCAGTTGCTCTTGATATGATCACAGAGGTCATTTATGTAGAGTATGAAGAGAGTGGGTCCTAAAACACTGCCTTGGGGGACACCACTGTTGACAGGTACAGAATTTGATAGGACACTCCCAACTTTTACCATTTGTTGTCTGTTTGACAGGAATGCTTCTATACAGTTATGCAATTGTCCAGATATACCATAAGATTTTAGTTTTAGGAGTAGTTTTTTGTGAACCACTGAATCAAAGGCTTTACAGAAGTCTATGTAGATTGCGTCTATTGTTTTGCCCTGATCGAGTTGTGTAGTCCATATATTTTTGCAGTGTAAGAGTTGCAGATTACAGGATAGTTTTTTTCTGAAACCAGAGAGAGTAGGTTGTTTGTCTCTAAGTGGAGGATAATGGATTGGTTAATAATTGATTCCATGACTTTACAAGTGATGCAGCATAAAGAGATCAATCTGTAATTTTCAACTAGGCTGGGGTCTCCCTTTTTGAAGATGGGGACCGATTTTTCAAAGATTATGCTTAGAGGTTCGGCTATGGCAGTGGATAGCTTTTTTAAGAAGTAGGCACATATTCCGTCCGGCCTAATAGATAGAGATGGTTTTAGATTGTGTAGTGCTTTTTCAACATTGTTCTTTAATTTGTATTCTGTAAATTGAATACAAATTATTGCAGAAGATGAGATTGAGGCAGTTGTTAAGTCAAATGTTGTTGGTTACAAGTTGTTCTAGTCCCATATTTGTTACTGCATTGTAGAAGGTGGGTGTGTGGGTTCAATTGTACATTTGTTAAGGGCCCAGTTAATATGAGGTAGATTGAAGTCACCAAGAAAGATAGTGTATTTAGCTTGTTTGCATGTTCAATGTCATAATCAGGGGCTCTGTAACATAGTAAGATTTGAAATGTGATGATGGTCTCAGGGATTGCAAGCTCCTGGGTAACTTGGATAATTTTAGATGTAGGGACTTTCTGTATGGATTTCTTAATCTGTTTGGTAAACATGATAGTCTCTTACTGTGGTAATAGAATCAGAGAAAGATGCGTTGAGCCATGTTTCACAGACAAATGCAATGTCAAATTTAGCCATATTTAGTAAGAGGAGAAATTCAGGTATTTTATTTACAAGGCTTCTTGCATTGAGTAGCTTGAGTAGCATTTAAGGCCAGTTGTGGTTGGAATAGAGGTAGTTAGGGGCATGCATGCCTAGTTTTGAGTGTGTTGGATTGGATGGGGTGGGTTTGGATGCGTAGTTGTGGGTTGTGTTACTTTCTTGTGATGCAATCAGCTCTGTAGTCAATGTATAGATCCTTTTCTCCATTGTCTAGACGTTTTTTGAGTTCTGTGCAGAATTCACGGGAGCGAATTCTTTGCAGTATGGATAAGTCTGGTCTTGAGCGAAGTTTTTTGTGGTTGGGATTGATTTTTGCAATGGCATTTATTGTATGAATGAATATGCATTTGCTGGACTCATTTTTGCATTCAACTCTACAAAATCTTGGGGCTGCAGAGCAGTCATTGTATTTGCACCCAGGGCCATCTCTGGTTATTTCAATGATATCTTCAGGAGAGATGTTTGTTGTATTTTAGTTGCTTATGATATCACAAACTTTGTTGATGTTGTCTGATTCATTGGTGTCTTTGAGACCAAATAAGATGGCATTTGGACGTTTCTGTTCATGTTCCATGGTGTCTCTGATGAGTAAAAAGATATTATTTGTGGAATTATTTGAAGGGATAGTAATTGTTTGTGGCTGTGGTTTGGTGGTTATTTTTGGTTGTAGTTGTGATTGTAGTTGAGGTTGTGGTTGTGGTTGTTGTGGGATTTGATTTTGAGCTGATAGGTACTCACTTATTTGTGTTGTATTTTTTTTTCAAGAGAGATTAGGCTTGCTTGTATAGTTGTTTCAAAACATGTTGCTAAGCATTCTTCTATTGAGTGAATGAGTGATTCTATGATTTCAACTCTGTCAGGTAGGGTACTCAGTTTGTTTAGCTTAGGAGAATATGATGGACATAGACAAAAGAATATATCTGAATTTTTAACCATATCAGCTAGGCTTTTGTTTTCATTTAAGCAGGCAAGGTGGGCTAGATTATCGCATAGGTGGCATTTGATGTAAATTTCGCTTTTTGGATGGTCATTGGTAGAGATATTTTTCTTTTGTTTTGGTTTGGAGTTTTTGGCTGGCATGGTCATTAATATCCTGATCATTGTGAAATCCCATTGGGGAGGAAAGCAATCACAAGTAAAATACAACCTCTTATAGTCCCAATTCATCAAGAATTCGGGTTTTACCCATACCTCATTTAAATACCTGTCCAGGCATTTAATAAGATGCTCAAACTTATTTGGCGTAAGACATTCTAAATAAGGTCTATTTAGGAATTGCAAGTGATACAGAAGAGGACCAAAAGTATGCTGCATGTGTTAGCTATGCCATCAGTGTTCTTGTGTTTGTTATCCTATTCTTTTTATATTTCTTCCTTCCCTTCCCTCTCCTCTCTCTGGTTCATGAGGAAGAGGCCAGTGGTGTTATGGAGCATTATCAGTATTCTCCTGTGATATCAGACATTAGAGCAGTGTGTACTTAGAAAATGATTTGGAAGAAGTGCTTTGGAACTTGAACATTTCTTTGTTGTTCATTAAAGCAGCTACACCATTGCTGAGGTTTCCAATAGAAAAAAAGATGTGGGTATTTTAATGAGTAGCATAAGTTCTGAAATACTTTTGTATCATTTTCATGTTGTACATAAGCTCTTTGGTGTTTGGATGTGTGTGTGAGAAAATGGAATGTGACTTGTTTTTCTCCAAACTGTCACTTTTTTTTTTACCTTTCTAGTCCTTAAAAAGGGACTAGAATTCACTGTCTCCTTGTCAGCATCTGAATCAATACACCAAGCTGGTTCTTTTATTGGTTTATGGTAACTTTTGCAGAAATGACTTGCATTGCTTTCTTCCATGGACTAAGAGAAGGACTGGCCCACAGTAATGCAGTTGGTTTAGGCCTAAGGTGGGACTAGAACTCACAGTCTCTCAGTTTCTAATCTTGTGCTTTAATCACTATATCAACTAGCTCTCCATGGAAGGTAGGTAAGCCAACAAATAACTTGATCCTATCCAGATCTCTCCCTCTTTTTCCCTTTTTCTCTCTTTTTTGGAGTAATTGTTGAAAGCAATACAGTATTGGCTTGGCATGGTTAGGTAGATAGATGGTTTTGTACTTGCAATCAAGGCCAAAGCAAAATGATTGATCCAAAACCATCCAGTCAGCATCTGTGCCTAAAGCAATACTGAGAACTACAATCTGAATTTCCCTACTTCTATTCCATCAGCTTGACACACATAATATAAAAGAAACTATTCATACAGACAGTGTGGCTATAAAGAATGAGTTTTTTAAAATGTTCTTTGAAGTTTAAGGTTGGAAAAAAACCTTTCTTTAAATGAAATTCTATTTTAGGAATGAAGGTCCAGTCTCAGAAAAAAAAAAGCAGTTTTGATATCTATTCTTCAGCAGGTTCTTTTACTATGGCTTATTAAGAAAAATATACTTTCTCAAAAGATGCCCTTGCTATAAACTTACTTGCGTCAAATGAAAGCAAACTAATTAACATTGTAGAATGAGATGTTCCATATCGTAAGGACTCGGAGCCAGCTGTCTGGACATTCAACAGGCCAGCCAGGTTTTTTTTGCAGAAGACAGAGATTAAGCTGGTATGGAGATAAAGTGCAGAATATATTTGAGATATTCGTAGAGTGTGAATATTTTATCATATAGAATCAAACAGTAACCTGTGCAGTTCAATATATTCTTTTCAATTCAATTAATTAAATTAATTAATTCAATTCAATTAATTCAATTAATTAATTAAATTAAATTAAATTAAATTAATTAAAGAAGCTGCATTCAATTAAGATTAGGATCATATTTTGCCTGAAATGAAGATTTAATCTTCTTCTTTTCAATCTGTGATAAAACTATCCACTATTCAGCAGGTACTGATAATAAAAAGCATCCTGTTATGTCACAGTGGAAAGAATTACAACACACGCAGGTCCAAACACAGTTATTCTTTACAGTCAAACTGGCAAGACTGCTGACCAAAATTGTACAATAGCAACAGCTCTTTCAAAACAACATGGGCCAAAAGTTATTAGTCTATTGCAAACACAGTAATGCTTCTAGTGTGTATAACAGGTCCCTTTATGTGTAACAAATTTGGGTCACTGAACATTAAGGGCTGATCCAGACTTTTTGCTTGCTCCATTGCTAATATGGGCTACCCATTGTTGGATTCAATGATGAACTATTAATTTGATGAACTCCCATTAGGAGTTCTGGTGGGTTTTCCTATACCTTTTAGAAACTTACTGCATGGAGAACAGTTGCAGGAACTGGAAATGTCCAGTATGAGGAGAAAGGACTCAGTGTTCTAACATCTGAGGAACTGTCACAAAGAAGAAGAGGTCAACCTATTCTCCAAAGCACCTGAAGACAGGACAAGAAGCAATAGACAGAAACTAATTAAGGACAGAGCAATCTAGAACTAAGGAGAAATTTCCTGCCAGTTAGCCCAATTAATCAGTGGAACAACTTGCCTTCAGAAGTTCTGGATGCTCTATCACTAGAGGTTTTAAAGAAGAGATTGATAGCCATTTGTCTTAAATGATATAGGATTTCTTGCTTGAGCAGGGGGTTGGACTAGAAGACCTCCAAGAAATAGCAATAACATTTAGACTTATATACTGCTTCATTGTGATTTACAGCCTCTCTAATCAGTTTACAGAGTCAGCATATTGTCTTCAACAGTCTGGATCCCCACTTGATCAACCTCAGAAGAATGGAAGGCTGAGTCAACCTTGGGTCATTCAAAATCAAACTCCTGGAGTGAGCAGTGAATTAGCCTGCATTCTAATCACTGCACCATTAACTCTGCTATTCTGTTATTTCTCATTTTTGTTTCTGCCAGGCTGGATGAAGGATGTTCTTTTTTTACTTTTCTACCTGTTGTCCAGATTTTGGAAATCTTCCTTCCCTTTTTCAGAATCTTCAAGTTGCAATATAGTAAATAAAACAGCAAAGTTTCAATTGATGCTGCTTTGCTTCAGCTATGAAACTAAATCATCAGTTCTTTCATCCTACAAAGTTTTTATTAGTCTACAGTGGAACATAGGAATGAAAGAAAACCTTTAGCTCTTTATCATTGCAACACAGCAACAGTAATACAATTACTGGGGGGAAATCCCAAAATAAATGGGGGCTAATTCAAAAGGGACAATCCCTAAAAGACAAAATCAGGGATTGGCAAGTTCACCCACATAGAAGTCAGCCAGCAAGTCTTGCTTTCCCTGGGTGGATGGGAAGGATACGAACTAGAAGATGACAGAGAGCAAGAGAGACAAGCTGCTTAGATGGAATCTAAATCTCTCTTCCCATGCTATGGTGATCTCCACTTTGAGTTGGTCCTTCTATTACTAATCTACAGTATTTTGTAGTTTTCTGTTGAATTTTAAAACTCTATTTAATTTTAAGAATCGGTGATCTTAATTTCCACTCATTTCCTTCTTCTTTCAGTCCTGTGACATTCAGATCATATATCTGATTCCGTTATATATTAGCCACCTAGGATTTTTTGTTGGATTAACAAGATGGTGAAAAATATTTTCAACAAACAGTATGATTAAGACCATGAGTTACAAACTGACCTTTGAGAGAAGAACTGTGACACAGCATGGAGAAAATTGGATCCATTCCTGACATTGAGTTGGGGAATCAGAAATAATTCCAAGAGATTACTTGGTACTAAAGCCCAAACAGATATTGGGTGTTGGGAAATTCTCCCCTTGTTTAAGGCTGGAGGATCTAGAGGTAAAATCTTGACTTTGCTATCAGCAACTTCATTGCAACTTGTTTCTAAGCTACCTTTTATTAGGTAGGTTGATTTCAGAACTCTCTGTTCAAAATATCATGAAGAAAGAATGAAGATATAACATAACAATGAAAAGTAGCTGTGACATTCTCCATATAAAACCTATAAATAATATATTTTTCTGAAGTATCTTTCAATCAATGAAAAAAATCAAGGTGTTTCTTACCTAATCAGCATAATACTTTACTGTCACTATTGGTTGAGTTGGTTGTGTTAGTTAATTTCTGGTACATCATCATGACATTATGCCAGACTTCTGAATCCTGGACTTTGACAATCCTCTTGATGCTCTTGTATAACATCACCTTTTGGAAAATTCAACCATAGCAGAGCTAATTAACAATAAATGAGGACTGACACTCCCACTTCTTCCAAGGCTGGTGAAACATGCTTTATATTGCCTATCAGGGAATTGTGCAGCAGGTGTCCAAATGAAGTCAGAAACCCTGACACAAACTTGTAGTTATATATAAATAAATATATTTGGCATCTTTATATACAGCAAACTAGATAGTCGGGCAAACAGGAGCATCATCAGGTAAGTCTGCAAAGTAGGAACTCATGAGGTAAATTATAGAGTAGGGGTTGCCAACCTTTTGGATCTCAGGGACCACCAAACTCATAATTTTAAATCCCAGGGACCACTAACTGGTACTGTGGGTGTGGCCTAATTTGTGGGTGTGGCTTGGTGGTCATGTGACTGGCTGGGCATGGCTTGTATGTAAATATTATACATATTTATATAAATATTGATTTTTTTATTTAAAAAAGAGCAACTTTTACCCAAAATCAGGCAAAGCAGGCAGGCAGATTGAGTTGCTCACAGAATCACAGATTCACTCAGAGATCTATCTGCCATCGGCTAGCTCAGTCTGTCACATAAAATTTGCTTGCAAACTCATAAGATTTGCTAGCAAGCAAACTCACAAAATTAATTCACAACTCACATGTATGTAAATATTGAATTTTTTATTAAAAAAGAGCAACTTTTACCCAAAATCAGGCAAAGCAGGCATGCAAACTAAGTTGCTCACAGAATCATTCAGTGATCTATCTGCCATCAGCTAGCTCAGTGTGTGAAATTTGCTTGTCATGAGTCTGCATCGAATAATAGAACTTTCAGTCCTAAGGGAGGTTCGGCTGTGCTTAAAAGTAGAGCCAAAGATCTAAAGACTAGCTAGAAAGCAAGAAAGCAAGTTTCCTGCTTCCTAGCTAATCTAAATCTCCTGGCACAGTAGAACAGCTGATGGTCAGGGGGGGAAAAAAGGAAAAATATCAATTTAGCAGGCAATTTTGCTGGGTAAGGAGTGAGAGGGCGGGGAGGGTTCCATGGCAGGCCGTGTGGGCGGTGCAGCCTTGTGTTCCCCCGCAGCCTGGATTAATTGCTTTGGGAAGTGCTCTGGGGGTGACATTTCTCTGCAGCCCACCAAAGTTTTCTCACGGGCCACCAGTTGGCAACCACTGTTATAGAGCACATAGAGAAAAAAAGGCAGGAAAAAGGGATCCCCACCCAATACCCAGCAACTAATCACAGCACAGATTGCGTCATGCAGGAGCCAGCAATCTTTAATCAATCAACCACAACTGTGTGTTCTAGCTCACTGCAGAACCCTATTGCTCCAGCTACTAAATTTAAATATTTTAACCTTACACTGCTTACTATTACAATGTCTGATTCAAAAGTAGAATATCGGCAGCCATAGAAGGTTCATGGCAGAACCTTAATTCAACTGAATGTCTATGGAGATTCTCAGTCATCTAGGTCATGGTTGTCCCAAAGGTTATTTTTCAAGGAACAACTGGACTTTTTTGTTTTTCTTTGAAGATATTTCGCTTCTCATCTAAGAAGCTTCTTCAACTCTTCTTCAGCAGAAGAAGCTTTTTGGATGAGAAGCAAAACGTCTTCAAAGAAAAACAAAAAAGCCCAGTTACCTCTTGAAAAAGCACCTTTGGGACTTAATTCAACTACTGTATCTTTCATTTCTCATCCAGAATACAGCCTTTCATTTATATAAGTATCTGGATATTTTGTCTAATGAGACACTGGATATGTTTTTTCTTAAATGACATGCATTAAATTAATATATAGAAAGTAATTAATTAACATTATACAATAATTAAGTTCAATAGCTTGCAGTCTTTCATCTTTGTTCTTGTAAATACACTATTAAAATTATAATTGATCACAGACTGTACGCAAATCATCAGTGTGATATGACTATAAATAGGCAGATACAATTTTAAATGGCATCAAGAGAGTTTCCAAATCACAGGAACATTTATTTCCTGTCTATTGTGCATTATTTAAACCCAGGGGTAGGATTCAAGTAATTTAACTTTGCCCTAATGATTTCTTCCAGCAACCAGTTCACCAAACTGCTCAGGAAGTTAACAACCGGTTCTCCCGAAGTGGTGTGAACTGGCTGAATCCCACCACTGGTTAAACCCCATTGCAAAGACAGTGTTGAGACAATAATTTTCAAAAGATTCAAACAACTGAATAGGCTAAAAGTAGAGCAATGAGGATGATTGTCTGGAGATTCTGTGAATAAAAGATGAATTCTGAATATGTAGACTTGAAAAGAGAAGAATGAGGGAAATATAATAGGTCTCTTCAACTAAATACAATGATTTCACACAGAAGGAAGTCAGGATTTCTTTTGTATCATCCCAGATTGGAAGCAAAGGAACAGTGGCTTTAAGTTACAGGAAGACAAATTCTGTTGAATGTCAGGAAGAATTTCTTTAATGGTAAAAGCAAGTGGTAGAATGTATTTCCTAGTGGTGGTAAGCTGCCCTTCATTGGATGTGTTTAAGTAGAAGCAGGATAGCTATCTGAAAGAATTCTGCACTGATTTGGCAATTCAACACAGGGGCCTAAATGGCTCCTTCCTGTCACACCAAACCCAAGGATGACACAGTGAAATCCAATCAAGTCTAATCCTTTATTTGCTTACATCTAATAGACAGAATCTTGCCAGACTAAAACTAAAAACTTCTAATCAATACCCTGAAAGATTTCAGAGTGCAACAACTCTGAAACTTTCTCCCCTTGCCCATTTACAACACTCTTTGAGTGGTTTACGATGTCAACATATTGCCCCCAATAATCTGGATTCTCATTTTTCTGACCTTGAAAGGCTGGAAGGCTGAGTTAACCTTGAGTTCCATCAGAATTGAACTCCAGGCCATGGGCAAAGTTTGCCTGCAATACTGCATTCTAACCATTGCGTCACCAGCACACTATGCAGTCTTTTAATTTGGGGTTCTCTCTACTGCTTCCTCCCTGAGGAACAGTGATGCTTCCAAGACTCTCCTCCACTGTGTCTCCAAGTGCACATTCCATTTCCATCTAATATAATCCAACGATTCTAAATTTTTGTGATTTCCAGTGAGTTCAAGTTCTTATATCCACCCTTTGGGGAAACAAATAAATTGTGGGAGATGGAGGAAAGAACTTAAATGTTTCTGTTCCTTTTAGTTGGTGAGTTCATTAAATATGACTGCTCAGTGTCTGCTTTCCCCAATCTACTACCTCCAAAATATATTGTATAACAATCTCATGTTCTCCATTCGACACTTGGAAAGGTTGTCCTACATTATTATTTGTTGCTATTAATACTTTGTTGAACACTATTTTTTTTTCCTTTCATGAAAATATAGGCACCCTCTTGTCCAATACTGTTATTTTATCCTTCATTATAAATAAAACAATTGAACAATAATGATATTTCAGAAACTATCTAGGGATTTATTAAAAATGGTTGGAAAGTAGTTCTAATGGTTTCTTGAAAGTCAAATCAAACTATGGGGAAAAACTCTGAAGAGACATCTAGTGAAGGTCAAGTATTTAAAATATTTGATATATGCCACTGCCTTTTGTTATTTTAAAGAAAAGAGATTCGAAGATTATCAAGGTTATTGAAATTACAAGAGGGAGATACTGTATTAATTGACAGTGCAGCCATACAAAAATAATTTCATCAATATTGTTTAATTTGTATAAAGGAAGTGACATCTCCGTAGAGAAAATAAATGAATATCTAAAGAAACAAAATTTACCAAGGATTTCATTCTTTCAAAGAACCTATAACAATAGGGAAAATTTCTGAAGTTATAAAAATATTATAAGGAAACATGCCAGATAGATTATCAGGTTTTTATTATAAATATTTTGAGGACGAACTTTTATAATTTTTATAAAATACAATTAATTTTATAGAGAGG
Source organism: Hydrophis major (assembly GCA_033807585.1). NCBI lineage: Eukaryota > Metazoa > Chordata > Lepidosauria > Squamata > Elapidae > Hydrophis > Hydrophis major. The sequence continues at coordinate 26,913,248 of CM066333.1, forward strand.
AAGGATGTCAGAGAGATGGAAAGAGGTTTATATAGCCTTAATACCCAAGGGTGGGGGGAAGATTTAATAAGAAACTATAGCCAATATCATTGAACAATAACTACAGTTTTTCGTATTGATCCCTACCTGGATTATGTATCTTGTAATGCACAGAGATTTACATCAGTCCTTCAAACTTACTATTTTTTCAGGGGAGCATAGTTTATCCTTGCCGCAATTAAGTTGTTTGCAGCTAAATCCCAAGCAAAATTACTACACAGGGTACAATTAGGACCATATAACAGCATGATTAACATAGAAATAATTAAAACAAAAAGTTTAGGAAGCATTTTCCAGGTTACCCACTGTACTCCAAATGCAGTATTTTGATGGGAAGCTGGAGTCAGTAAACTTGAATTCAATGTCTGGAAAAACATCTTTACTACACCACTCGTAAAACTATACCAAACGGTACCTTTTTGAACAATTCCTACCATTAGGAAGTTTTCCAGGTGTCAAATCTGCTTCTTTGTAGCTTAAACCCATTTTCCAGTCTAATCTTCTGTAAAACAATAGACAAATTCCCCCCCCCCCAATCCTTTGTATAATATTCTTTCAATAGCCAGAGACTATACTCATTATATTTTCCATAGCTTCTTTTTTACAGGCTAAACAGTAAATGCAATCTTCCCTCTAAGTTTTTTCTTTCTAGGGTCTTTATGGTCTTGGTTTCTGTCCTCTGAAATTGTTCTAATTTCTTAGTATCTTTTGAAAATGTGATGCTTGGAAATAGGTATAATATTTTAACTGTGATCTGACCAACACAGAAAGAAAGGAAAACATTATCTCTCTTTTTTTTTACACTACATTTCTGAACATTTGGCTCATGTTCAATTAGTGATTATTGTTGATTATTATTGTTGATTATTGTTCAATTATTGATTATTGATAGTCACCTAACAGTTGGGTTGGCAATATATAAACCAGAATAATAATTTAAGGCTGTTGTATCTTTAAGAGAATGCTGTAATTGTGATTGGCTGAGGTTCCTCCAAAGGCCATAAGATGGAGCCAGAAACCTGGTTTTTCTCTTCTTGCATTTCCTTTTTGCGTTTTGCCTGATCTTCGTTCTGCTTGGATTGCTGTGAGTCTTGCAACTGTTCACAAACTCCATTTACTGAACTTTGTTTATGATACTAGTAAAGAAAATGACTGTTTTTGGATTATCCCTGGACTGATTGTTTTGAACACTAACTGCTTTAACAGTGTAGGATTTGGACTGTTTGTTGGACTTTGTTTACACATTTACTGGAAATAAAACCTACATTTTTCTATTCAGTGTATCTGTATGCTGGTTGTGTGTTATTCATCATCACTCTCACTAGATTTCCCTGACTGCACTCATTCTTCTAACGGGGAATACCTCAACACACATCCTCTTGTCCAGCCTGATATTCTCCATCCTACACATTTGCCTCAAAGGGGGAAGATTTTACCCTTGTCATTATGAAAATATATTGCTGCTTTCTATTCATTGTTTCAACTAATTAAGATCCTTTTGAAGATTGTCTTCTAAGGACCATTTTATTATCCCTACTTTAGCCTCATCTGCAAATTTGATCATCAAATTCTCTTTGGTTAAATTTGACCTGGATGAAAATTCATCTAGGTCAAATTTATTGAGTAGCATAAGACTTATAACAGAATCCCATGGTTCTGTAAATTCTTTCACTGAACCTAAAGTAATACAGGAGTATCCTAATGGAATATATTTTTGAAGATTTTTTTGTTAAACCCATTAATATTTAATATTTTAATGTCTGGATATCTCTGTTTCATTATATTTAGTTATTGTCTTTTAACAGATAAGCAGATTCCCTTGGAATGTTCCATCTGCTCCCCTGATTTTTCCTATTCTGTTCAGCCCTTAACATTTGGGAGGATGGAACTGCCACAGAATGATATTTGATAACATTTCCATGCGACCTTACCAGAGATGGTATTCAGCAGGTTTTGACCAGTTCTGGAAAACTGGTAGTGGAAATTTTGAGTAGTTTGGAGAACCGGCAAATACCACCTCTGACTGGAGATTTTAAAGTATCCTTCCTCTGCCATGCCCACCAAGCCATGCCCGCAGAACTGGTAGTAAAAATTTTGAATCCCACCACTGGATCTTACCCCACACTAATTCAAAACCATGTAACTGCTACCACTAAAATAAATTTTCTAAATCTTTGGAATTGTAATAACTTAATTCTATGATGTCAGGCAGCCCAGTTTTAATGGTTCAGGCACGGGACACCATTGTGTAATGGTTCAGGCATGGAAGACTGTGAGTTCAAGTCCTACTTTAGCCATGAAAACTATATTTTTGGCTGAGGAAAACAGGTGGAGGAAGATGTTTTGGACGTGTTCACTGTCTTGTGTTATTTGCAAAAATAATAAAAATGGGATACAAATGAGTAAATAATTTACCATTTGATAACCCATTATCAAGCTGTACATTTGTTTTAAAATCCTGTATACAATGTATATGGTTTTTTTAAAAATCTTTTAACTATGATTTCAAGTTATTTGGTATTTTTGGTTAATCCAAATTATTTTAATTGTCTCTTTGACATTTTATAAGTATCCACAATTAAAGTATACTATATTGTCTCATCACAGAAACAAAATTATATCTCCAGCCTGTCTAATTAAATTATAGTTGTGCTCGGTTTGAAGAGTATAAACATTGCAATACATGATTAAATATTTTTTCTAATTTTATCAGTTTTCCTCCCACTTTCTTCTTTATTGCAAAAAGAGGAGAAGCTCAACTCCAAAGTAAGATTTGGATACAAATATAAAATATATTGATATATCTCCTCTCCTCAATATTATACTGTATATTTTTCTGAAATACATAATTCAATTGCTTTTGAATTTATACACATTGCCTTACTATTCTCAGAATGCCAAACTAAAAATATATTTTTAGTTAGAAATGAAGGCAATTTAATAAAGTCTATAGTGTTCCATAATAATCCTTTTGACTTATGTGAAGGTAATTTATTTTAACAATAAGACAACTAAGAAAATTCAGTGTGAATAAATGTTATACCATGCCAGAGATTCTCAAAGTGTGGTATCAAGTGTGCCAATAAATAAACATACTACTTTTTAATAATTTACTCTAAATCGATTGTTGTATTACATCTTTCTGGTGGAATTTTTACAGGCAAAATGAGAAAAAGCCTGGAGGATATTTTGACAGGGTTGCCAGTGGAAGGCTAATGGTGCAGCATTTTCTTTTTTTAAAAAAGAAAAATTGAAACTCCCTGCCAAGTTGCTCATGTCTGCCTGGGGAAACCTCACCCCAAATTGAGAAGCCCTTCAGTATAGAACTCAACATGCACGAATTGATTCTAGTGTGCAGTTTCAACCGAAAGAACACTTGTAGTACAACATGCAGATGTGTTAAATCAATAGGAGACCACACAAAGTTGAGGGGGAAAAAGGAAGTGAAGTTACCTTTTTTTAAAAGTCTTTTTATGTTCTAGGAAGAAAAAGTTGTAAATGGTATAATGATAATAATGAAATATATTATTCATATTCTGAATATTTGCTATTTTTTTCTAGCACTTCTAAGAATATAATAAAAAACCACATTAAAAAAAGAATGAATTTTAGTGGCAACTGACAATACTATTTGATGAACTAGAAAGGAAAGGACTTTTGGCATTCAGATTTCTATTAACTATATATGAGACTTTTAAATTTCTTTTCTGCCCTTACAGGATTTGAAACTAACACAGAGAAAAGTGGCCCAATTTAACATTCATTTAGTAATTCTAAAACATAAAATGTAAGGGCTACTCTGAAGACTTAAATTCTTAATTATGGTGAGTGTGATGTAACTACATCGGCATACTGCAAGATTTCTCCTTTTCCCAGTTCCTTGTATAGATAAAAAGGCACATGGGTATTTATTTAATCCTCAGGAAATGCAAATTACAAAGTCATGTATGTCTATTTTGCACACACCATCCATCTTTACAATCACTTGGATGGCTGAATGAGGCTTTCAGATTGGTCTCACTACTCTGATGGCGCTCCAAGAAGATGAACAAATGTTATTATTAAAGGTAGGTATTGATTTTTGTATCTATTTATTATTAAATGTATATCCTTTCTTTATCTTGTACAAACCAAGTATGAAGTCCAATGGGAAGGGTTCTTATGTGGTGGCTTCTTTTGATGTTTATTAAAGCCAACCAAAGAGACTGCAGCCTAAGGATGAGAGGATGATGCAGTGAAGCACAGAGCACATCCTCCAGACAGCTAATAACTAAATAACAGCAAGAACACCAATGAGAATGTCATCAGAGTTAACTTTTCCTATGAAAAATAATTCAAAAGTCCCTTCTCTATCAAGAGATAGTTTGAGAATTGAAGAAACAGAGAGAGAAAGGAAAAACAAAATAATTTTTCTGCAAAGTATTAGATTGGGCCAGATCAAAATGGGCTTGAGGAAAGATTTTGAATGGTTTCCCATAGGAAACTAATATCCCATTATTCAAAGCCTAGAATAGCTGATGGAATTGCTGTGTTCAAAGACTAGTAGCAGTCCTCTGTTGTAACTATCAGTGCAATTCTGTACCATCCTAGCATTGTATCTTTTTGTAAACATCAGACTCCTGTCTGCATTGTATCTTTCTCATGTAAACATTAAACTCTTATCTCTTCAGTGATCTTTGCCAGGCATGCAAAAGAGAAGAGGAGTTTAAACAGCTGTCAATACAGAATGATGTTTTAATTGACCTGAATTCCTATAAATTACGCTTTCTGATACCCTGTTGTCTTTACTAACCTGAGCTATTATAAATCTTATGTATTTCCTGCTGACCTAAGCTATTATAATTCATGAATGTCTTGTTTACCCTGGGCTTTGAAGAATTTCATCCCCTGTGAAAAAGCATAATAAAAGAGCCAGTGCCGAGGCATTTGGCGCGCTCATCCAGAGAAAACCTCGTCTCGTGTCGTTTCTCTCTCCCTTGCTCCCTCTCATGAGATGCCCATCTAATGCGGGATGGCAGATACCGCATTTTGGTCACCCCGACGTGATTCCCTAAGGGGGATACGCAGCGGCGCGCCCATACTTATCAGCTCGGTTGGAGCTGTGCATCGCCAGGCGCCTGAGCGAATTGCACCTCATCGGATCTGAAAGATGGTCTCGACTTTAGTAAGTATGGGTGGAGGCTTTTCTCAACAGCAGAAGGAATTGAGAGAGCTAGTCGCTTCTTCTAAATACTCTGCTAATTTAAAGGGCTTTCCCATAAAAAAGAAATCTATTGCTGCATTATTGGCTTATGTGTGGCAACATTGTCCCAATTATTCAGAGGAAGGGTCCTTAAAAATTTTCCAATTGGCAAAAAATTGGTGAATATCTCCATTGTCCTCCTCGTGCACCTATTGGCATTTTGGTCACTTGGAGGAAAATTATGGAGGCTTTAAAAGTCCATCAAAAAATAGAAGCAGGGAGTGTGTTTGAATCTCCCCTGCCAAGTTATGATAACTTTTTAATTTTCTCTAACTCAGGCAGAAGCTGCTACATTCCATTCCCATAGGAGTAAAATCCTAGAGGATTAAAAGCTTGTGAAATTTGGCAAATGGATGTAACTTAGTATCCACCTTTTGCCCCATGAAAATATTTGCACGTTTCAATAGATACATATTCAGGATTTATTTTGGCTACTCCTCAAAGGGGAGAAGCTGTAAAACATGTCATCAATTATTCAATTCGTACCTTTGCCTCGCTGGGACATCCAAAAGAAATCAAAGAAGACAATGGATCTGCCTACACAAGTTCTGCTTTTCAGGACTTCTGTAACAGATGGGATGTAATCCACAAGTTTGGAATTCCCTGCAACAGCCTGGGGAGAGGCTATTAGGCTATTGTGTAATGAGCTCACTTATCTCTGAAACGTGCTCTTAATTGGTATTCATTGCGGGAAAAACCCCTGAACCTCCCAGCATTGCAAAACTCTCTTAACATTTGTCTTTTTACTCTAAAGTTTCTTAAATCTAAATTCCTCTTACTTCTACTGCTTTTTGTCATTTTTCCTCCCCCTTTACCCCTCCTAACAGATTGTCATTATTCTGCTTGGCAGAGTCCTGCTGAGCTTGGGGGAGAGGAAACGCTGCGATCTTACTGCCAGACAAAACCACTCTCTGAATCCCTGGTCAGGCAGTAAGACCCTATCATGGAAACTTATCTGCTACATCTGTATCTTAAAAATCTTTCCTGATATTCTTGCCTATATCTTCTTTGCAATTTCTACCTTACTTCAACAAAACCTATGCTTCCTGTCAAAAGACTATTCGTGTTAAAATCATTTCATTAACAGAAGGCTATTATACTTATTCCACGTGGGTATGTCATGAAAATGCTATCCATAAGTTTTCACTCTGTCATTTCTGTTTTATTTTAAAGAACACTCTACCCCTCGCTCTTTTGTTTCTTCTTTACTCTTCCTATGGAAAGGAACCTTAAAATCTTTTCCTCTTTTCAATCTAAACATAGGGGGATCTAAATGTCCTTATATTGTATCAAGGGTTTCCCCACCCCACTTAATGTCCTTAATGAATGATCAAGTTTATCTTCATTGTCATTATTGTAATTATTATCCTTTTTCTATTAATTGTATTCCTTCCTCATCTGGTAAATGTTCTACAACTAATTTGTCCATAAGCCTCTCTCCTGCTTGTCATGTTTTTATATACCCGAGCTCTGATCCTGTCAATAAGCAACGCTTCCAAAGAACTGCCCATGACGATCTGCAGAAGCCTCATAGAAGAGATAATATTGCCTGGACTATAACTGACTCTCAAAAAGTTCGTTTAAGTTCTACAACCAATTTCTCTTGCATAAAAAACTTCTACCCACCACTTCAATTCAATTTGGCAGACGCACCCACACAACCGGGGGATATCCTGCAATCCACAAAACTGCAGGAGGAACTTTAACATCACGCCTGAAAGGAATGTATTTTATCCCTGGCAATAATTTTGTTTGAGTTTGTTACACTGGTTTCATGGCATGTATCCACGGGGATGAAATTGTTAAATCCAAATCATTTTTGCATTCAAGTATGGCTTGTGAGTATAACTCTGATGATTTTATATCCCTATAGGTATCCATGGAACACCCCCTCGCTTGCAAAATCGTAGAGGCTTAGCTCTGTTATTTTTAAAACAAGGGGGATTGTGTGCTGCGCTTAAAGAAGAATGTTGTTTTTATGCTGATAGCATGGGGGGTGATTTAAAGGAGAATGTTGTCTTTATGCTGATAGCAGGGGGGGTGATTTAAAGGAGAATGTTGTCTTTATGCTGATAGCAGGGGGGGTGATTTAAAGGAGAATGTTGTCTTTATGCTGATAGCAGGGGGGGTGATTTAAAGGAGAATGTTGTCTTTATGCTGATAGCAGGGGGGGTGGTTTAAAGGAGAATGTTGTTTCTATGCTGATAGCAGTGAGGTCGTGCTGGATTCTATGAATGAATTAGAAAAATGCTTAAAAGATAGAGAATGAGAAAGGTCAAACATGTATAATTGGTATCAAGGTTCATTTTCTATTTCACCATGGCTCACAACCCTTTTAACTGCGTTGGCAGGACCATTAATAATCATTATATTGATATGTATTATAGGACCTTGTTGTTTTAATAGAATATTGCAATTTTTTAAAAATCAATTATCTTCCATGACTACTGATGCTGATGTGTTATTGCAAACTCATGTTATGTCTTTAACATCGGATGAAGAAATATCATTGCTGAGTTACTGCTCCTTGGACAACCCTGATGCTGACGGGTCGCACGCCTGCCTAGATGACGGGGACGGAGAACATTTCAGAAAAGTAGTTCCTGTTTTCTTGGACAAGGAAGAAGACTCGTCATAAAAAAATAAAAACAGAGGAGATGTTGTAACTATCAGTGCAATTCTGTACCATCCTAGCATTGTATCTTTTTGTAAACATCAGACTCCTGTCTGCATTGTATCTTTCTCATGTAAACATTAAACTCTTATCTCTTCAGTGATCTTTGCCAGGCATGCAAAAGAGAAGAGGAGTTTAAACAGCTGTCAATACAGAATGATGTTTTAATTGACCTGAATTCCTATAAATTACGCTTTCTGATACCCTGTTGTCTTTACTAACCTGAGCTATTATAAATCTTATGTATTTCCTGCTGACCTAAGCTATTATAATTCATGAATGTCTTGTTTACCCTGGGCTTTGAAGAATTTCATCCCCCTGTGAAAAAGCATAATAAAAGAGCCAGTGCCGAGGCATTTGGCGCGCTCATCCAGAGAAAACCTCGTCTCGTGTCGTTTCTCTCTCCCTTGCTCCCTCTCATGAGACGCCCATCTAATGCGGGATGGCAGATACCGCAGTCCTCCCTCTGGTCCACCACCAATGCGGGAGCGCCGATCACTCCCATTGGTTGATGCCATTTGACAGCCGGCTATAAAAGGGAGCTGTCAAACGGCATCAGCTGTTGCCGCCAGCTGGCTGTCAGTTAGCCTCGGCAGCCGCGGCGATCCTTTATTCGCAAGAATAAAGTTGTTAGCCTTTAGCCTGGCTCCGTCTCTCTTTGTAACTGCCGCTCCACAACACTGGCGACGAGGGCGGGATACAGCTAAGACGACCAGGCAAGAAATCGAGCTGAAGTCACAACAAGAAAGAGCCGAAGCCGCTACGAGCTGATCAAGTCACCGCCACTGACGCTCTCCAAAGAAGCGCGAAATTTAAAAGCTCTCTCAGCTGAGGAGCCGAACGCCGCTGACAGGCACAGCCAGAAATGCTTTCTAAAAGCGAAAACTCTATTTTTTCCTCATCTGAGGAAACCAACGCTACCACTCTAATGGCCTCTAATCCGACATTCCCACACTTCCAACTGGGGGCAGAAACATGGGAATCATATATGAATAGGTTTGAATGCTTTTTAGATGCCATTGATCTAACTGAAGCCACGGATCTAAGGAAAAGTGCCTATTTTTTAAGTTTCTGTGGGGCCACAGTTTTTGACACAGCCTCTGCGCTAGTGTCCCCACGTTCTATAAAGGCTATTCCCTGGGATGAGTTGAGAGAAATCTTGTCAAATCACTACTCCCCCAGACCCTCTAAGATAGCCAGGAGACAGGCTTTTAGAAGAAGAACTCAAGCTGAAGGGGAGACTGTGAGTCAGTACATGGCAGCATTGAGATCTGCTGCCATACTCTGCGGTTTTAGGGACTACCTTGAGGACATGCTGCTCGATCAAATTGTGGGAGGAGTAAGGGACCTAAAGCTGCAAAGGCGGTTACTGGCTAAAAAAGACTTAACCCTAGCCTCAGCTATTGAGGAAGCTCAGGCTGATGAATTGTCAGAATTATCAGCAGCTGAAATTCAGGGGAACACCCCTAAGCAAGGGCAGGCTACAGTCCACTACGATGAGGTCTCCCAAGAAGTGGAAGAAGAACCTCTGGAGGTAAACCGCCTCACACGTCCAAGACCCCCCCCCCAGGGCCACCTAGGAAATACAACAATCAGACAGCCAAACAGCAAACCCCTTGTATAAGCTGCGGGGGCAACCACCATAGATCAACCTGCAGGTTCAGAAACGTTATCTGTCTGAACTGCCAGAAGAGAGGGCACATAGCCAGGGTCTGCCAAGCTGAGCAGGCCTCCATACAAAAACCTCAAGTTTCTGCCTCCTACCAAAGGCAAGTGGAACATTGTTACACTTGTTACCACGCAAACAACAACACCTCTAGGCCTAACAAATTAAGCATTTCTCTTTTTATAGAAGGTAAGCCCTGCCGAATGGAAGTAGATACCGGGTCAACCCTCTCCATCATTTCGTGGGCCTCCCTGAAGAAGTTGCTGCCTTCGCTCTCAAAAAAGAAGCTGACCAACTGCCACCTGACTCTTCGGGACTACCAGGGGAAGACCATCCCAGTCCTGGGTAAGGGAAAATTCCTCACTCAATTCCAAAACTTTAGGGGTCACTTGCCACTGGTGGTTGTAGATGGTGCCCTTCCTAGCTTGCTAGGATTAGATTGGTTTCCTGCCCTAGGCCTCAATGTTACAGGAATTCACTCTGTGGAAAATTCTGATGTAGATGCCCTTTTTAAGGACTACTCTGATGTTTTCAGCAGTGAACTAGGCTGTTATTCAGGCACCCCATATCTTTTGATGTGGGTCCACAAGCCACCCCAATTCGTTTGAAACCTCGGAGGGTACCTTTCGCCATTAGGCCTAAGTTAGATGCTGAATTAGATAAACTTATCAAACAGGGGGTACTAGAACAGGTAGACTTCGCCAAGTGGGAAACCCCCATAGTCACCCCTTTAAAAAAAGATGGCAGCATGAGAATTTGCGCTGACTATAAGACGTCCCTCAACCGTTTCCTACAAATTAGCGCATACCCAGTACCTGTAATCCAACACCTGCTCCACTCTTTTGAGCCAGGCATAATTTTTGCAAAGTTAGACATGTCCCAGGCATACCAGCAATTTCCCGTTGACCAACACACTGCTGACCTACAAATTATAGTTACTCACAGGGGCGCATTTAGATGTAAACGTTTGCATTTTGGAGTTAGCGTAGCCCCTGGCATTTTCCAATCACTCATGGAAAGAATCCTCCAGGGCCTACCTGGGGTGGTTCCATACTTCGATGACATTTTAGTTTCTGCCACCAACAAAACACAACTTTTACTCAGAGTGAGATCTGTCCTTGACAGGTTTAGGCAAAACGGGCTTAAATTGAAAAAAGACAAATGCACCATTGCCACCAAACAGGTAGACTTCCTGGGTTATCGAATTGATGCATCTGGAATTCACCCCATAGAGAGTAAAGTTAGGGCTATTCACAAGGCACCCACTCCCTCTAACAAAACTGAATTGCAGGCCTTTTTGGGACTCCTTAATTTTTATTCTTCCTTTTTACCTCACAAAGCCTCTGTAGCTGAGCCCCTACATAGGCTGCTAGATAAGAAAGCCCCATGGCAATGGGGACAAAGGGAAGCCCACGCCTTCCAAGCAGTGAAGTCTCTCTTAACTTCAAACTCTGTGTTAGTTCAGTTTAACCCAAACCTGCCCCTAGTGCTAGCCTCTGATGCCTCACCCTTTGGCATAGGAGCAGTATTGAGCCATAGGCTTTCAAATGGATCAGAGGCACCCATTGCCTATTTTTCAAGAACTTTCTCCACTGCAGAGAGGAACTATAGTCAGATCGATAAGGAGGCCTTAGCAGCTGTAGCCGCTGTAAAAAAATTCCATGAGTTCCTTTATGGCCATAGTTTTGAACTTGTAACAGATCACAAACCTCTATTAGGACTGCTAGCTGGGGATAAGCAAACCCCACAGGTGTTATCCCCGAGAATGACCAGATGGACTCTATTTCTGGCCGCCTACTATTACACACTGGTACATCGCCCGGGGAAGACCCTGTGCCATGCTGATGCCCTCAGCAGATGCCCCCTGCCATCACCAGTCAAGGACCCAGCTCCCATCCACGCAATCTTCGACTGCAATGAACTTAACCTACCAGTCTCAGCTGGGGATATTGCTGCACACTCCAAGAGGGACCGTGTTATTTTCCAAGTCCTGGACTGGGTAGGGAGGGGGTGGCCTGACATTCAGTTCGCCCCTGAATTCATGCCATTTAAGACCCACAGGCAGGAGCTTTCTTCACTACAGGGCTGTCTGTTATGGGGGACAAGGTTGGTCATACCACCCACCTTGCAAGAACCAGTTTTAAGGGCACTGCACGAGGGTCACCCTGGAATCATAAGGATGAAGGCTTTGGCCCGCAGCTATGTCTGGTGGCCAGGATTAGATGCCCGGATTGCCAGCTGGGTTAACACGTGCCAGCCCTGCCAGGCAACAAAAGCAGCCCCACCAGCAGCTGCCCCAACCAAGTGGGAAGATTCGGGGGGCCCTTGGGCCAGGCTGCATGTAGACCTGGCTGGTCCCATACAAGGGAGGACATTCCTGGTGGTTGTAGATTCATTCTCCAAATGGACTGAAGTAGCCTTGTTACCCTCCACCACAACGCTGGCTGTCACAAGGGCCTTGACCAGACTGTTTGCTACTCATGGACTTCCTGACACATTAGTTTCAGATAATGGCCCCCAATTCAGTTCTAACGAGTTTGCCATCTTCACAGCTAATCTGGGCATCAGACACGCTCTCACAGCCCCCTTTCACCCAGCAAGTAATGGAATGGCAGAAAGGTCTGCCAGGTCTGCCAAGGAAGTTCTGGCCAAGCTGGGCCAGGCAGACTGGCATGCCAAACTGTCAACTTACCTACTCACACAACATGCCACCCCGTGCCCTTCCACCAACAAGTCCCCTGCTGAACTGTTAATGGGCAGGTGCGTCAGGACTACCCTGGACAGGTTGCACCCCCACTACGCTCCCAGGACGCCACTAGCCTCTGACAGCCATGCCCGGGAATTCGCCCTGCAAGACCAGGTGTACGCCAGGAACTATGCGTGGCACCCCTTATGGCTGCCAGGGCAGATAGTCTTTGTTGCAGGACCCAGATCATATAGAGTCCTTCTGGAAGATGGCCGGATTTGGAGAAGGCACGTAGACCAGCTGAGGAGGTGTTGGAACAAGACTGCCACCGAAATCCCGGTCTACCCACCGCCAGACGACCTGGTCTACTCACCACCAGCCAACCCGCCAAAGGGCCCGGTCTACCTGCCACCTGACAATGCAACCAGCAGACCGCCACGGGAAGACTCACCCGAGCAGTCGCCAGAAAGCAGTCCAGGGATGGCCAGCGACCCTCTGCAGGTTCCAGTCACCGCCCAGGAGGAACAAGACGCACCAGCCGCCGACAAGCCTCAGGAACTTCGAAGATTGGGCCGCGAGCGAAAGCGGCCATCATGGCTACAGGACTACGCATGCTCGTGGCCAGGGGGAAGGAGTGCTGTGTTCAAAGACTAGCAGCAGTCCTCCCTCCAGTCCGCCGCCAACGCGGGAGCGCCGATCGCTCCCATTGGTTGATGCCGTTTGACAGCCGGCTATAAAAGGGAGCTGTCAAACAGCATCAGCTGTCGCCGCCAGCTGGCTGTCAGATAGCCTCGGCAGCTGCGGCAACCCTTTATTCCCAAAAATAAAGCCTTTAGCCTGGCTCCATCTCTCTTTGTAACCGCCACTCCACAACAGGAATCATTTTGGCATCATCCCTGATGTTCATATTTTATTGATTTAAGGATTTTGTCCCTTAGTGAGAAATTCAAGTATGAGATTCTTCCGTACAATATGCAGCTGGATAGAGCATCTCCTTAGTGAGAATGGTTCTTGTAATTGACAGCTGCAGAAATCATGGGAGACGGTCTGAAGTTGGACCATGGCAGAATGTACCATACAAGCTGAGTAATTAATTTTACAATATTAATGTTGTAGAAAAGTATAAGATTAGATGAAGATTAGTGGCATCTTTTTGTGTGCATTACAGTATTCCCTGACAGATGTTGAATTTTTATTGAAATTTTAATCCAGATGTAATGTTTATTAGTGGTAAACAAGATACTTAGTTGGGAATTTTCAATTTCATTGAACACATGTTATGCATTGACAATAAATGTTTGATTTGATTGGGAAAGAAATATTAAAAAGCAAATAGAGAGAGACCTGTTAAACTAGGGACAGATTTGAATTGCAAATTGGCACTTACTGTTGCTAAACAGAGAGACATTGTGACTGTACATATATAAACATCTATCCATTTCCACTATTGGGGTAAATCCCAGTAAAACTCTACCTATAGTATACATTTCCAATCTACAATTGTAGATTCTATCACTGCATATGTTATTCTAAGCAATCTGCTAGGGAAAATGAGGCAATTTACAGATAAATTCTACTGGAGAATGTAGAATATGTATGAACATGTAGAATAGTTTTACTTGAAATGTTAGTACCGAGGAGCCTATAACTGTGATATTACAAATGCTGAAAAACTAGAAGTGATTTAAAGAAAATTCAGGTTCAGCTGAAGAATAAAATTTAATTGCCTTAATATAATGTACTGCCAAGAAATTTTCAATCTTCATTTTATTTCAAATGTAAATAAGATTCCTTTGAGTTTTGAGTTCAGTTTCTGTTGACTATATGCAATTTTCTTGAGAATAATAGAGAAATGGCTTGTCATTGTTTTCTAGTAAGGTATTTTCTCAATTTCCCAATCCATTCCTCAGCCCTGGGAAGTTCCTTCATTCCCCAACCAAGCAATTACTTGATCTTGATCCTGCTTAGTTTTATTTGAGGTAAGTTAAAGTGGACTGAGAGTTCTAGCAGAGCAGGGTTAAAAATATGTGCACCTCATCTTTGGTAGTAAAATATCTGAATAATCTTAGTCAAACATGATAATGATGAAAAGAAGGACTATGGGTTACGTGATAACAGTATTCCAATATCTAAGGGGTTGCTACAAAGAAGAGGTGGTCAACCTATTCTCCAAAGTACCTGAGGGCAGGACAAAAAGCAATTTATGGAACTAATCAAGAAGAGAAGCAATGTAGAACTAAGGAGAAATTTCTTGACAGAACAATTAATCAGTGGACAACTTGCCTCCAGAAGTTGTGAGTGCTGGAAGTTTTAAAGTATTCGACAACCATTGGTTCAGAAATGGTAGAGGTTTTCCTGCCTGAGCAGGGAGTTGGACTAAAAGACCTCCAAGGTGTCTATTTTGTTTTTGTTGTGGAATTGTACACTGAGAGATTTTGCACCAAGACAAATTCCTTGTGTGTTCAATCATACTTGGCCAATAAAGAATTCTATTCTATTCTATTCTATTCTATTCTATTCTATTCTACTCTATATATTAGATGTGGTTCTTCAGGCACATCTAAGATGAGATACAGTTGGATCGTTATTTTAGGTGGCAGACCAGATGACCAGAGGTCTTTTACCCTGACTGGTTCTACCAAACTTTCTTTATTGACTAGCAGCTGATACCATCCCAAATGGCAGAATCAAATGCCACAGTCAGAGGACACATGGTATTATGCTCTATTCAAAAGCTTCTCTCACAAATGGTACAATATGAAAAGAATTGGATAATATTAAAGCTGAATATCATTATCTGAAAAATCTGTTAAAAGTGGAAATGTGTTTTGTTCAATCTATTTATCTATCTATCTATCTATCTATCTATCTATCTATCTATGAGCTGTGTATTGTTTATTTATTTAATTGAATAGTCATAAGACCTTATCAATAATATAACATAAATATATAATGACAAAATACAGATAAGTTAGATATATAAGAATACAGTAATGTATTTATCTATCTATCTGTTATACCTTCCAATGCAGACAAAGGAGACACAATGTAAAATGTTTAATTATGTTTGGTAACTTGATAAGACAAAAAGAACATTTCATTTGAGAGGAATTTCTATTCTGTTCAGATACATTTTCCCTGTGTTTTGAAGCTAGTAAGATGCATATAACCACAAACCTTAATCTGTGGTTCCCCTACAGAAGTATTTCTGCATTATATATCCTGTATACTGATGGTGAAAAAATCATCTGGCAAACTTGCAGGAAAAAAAGAACACATGGTATTGTGCATCTTTTCCTATTCCTTTGCTCTTCATATAGAACTTCTTTACTGCCGATATTATGATAAACATAAAAGAACAAATAATGAATATGTTTTTGCCAACTACAGAGGCTTCTAAAAGAAACGATTTCATAATTTATGGTTATATCCAAATCCAAATTTTCAAGATAATGATCTATCATTAGCAGGAAAATGGAATATGCAATTATCATGGAACCAAAAGCATGAATTTATGAATGTCAAATCTTGCAATCTGATAGACATGATACAGACTATACAGGAAAGAATAATTAATCTTTTGTTTGCGTGCTTGATACATCATTTGTTCTTTGAAGTTTGAAAGAATTGCATTTTAAAAAGTAACTACCAAAATAATTGCAGACAAATATTATCACTAGTGATGCATTCAAAAAAAAAAACAAAAAAACACCAAGTTTTTGCCATTATTCTATCAAATAGCCTTGACACTTCACTTGAGACAGCAATAAAAATTAAGGCTTCTGAAATGAGCTCAGAAAGTGATTTTTCAGTGTATCTTAGCTATTAGTCACTTAGACAAGGCAAGATAGCTTTTTATCATATGCATGACTGTAATCTACAAACGGTCAAGGATAGCCATGTAAAGACAAGCATTTACAGAGAAGACTATTAAAAATTGTGCATTAAATAAAAAAACCCAAAAATAAGTATGATTATTTTTTTTAAAAAAGATATACAATTACTTATTTTCTGGAGCAAAATATGCCACCAAATTTTGGCAATAAACACTAATATTCAGTCTGATTTTATGCCCAAAGCTATGACAAATGATAACTTGAGAGTTCTTTATTTATTTATTACATTTCTAAAACCATCCACCTGCACTGTGAACTCTGGGCAGTGCACATGATAAAACACTTCAAAAAAAAACACAAACAAAAGGATAACAAATATCTGGAAGAACTTCCTCCCCACAAAAAACTAAGATGATCCACATAACACACAAGGGGTCCATATCAATTCTAGCCCAGAGCCTAGGAAAAGACCCAAAATGTAATGTCAGCCTTCTGGGATAAACTTGTGGGCCTCTGCTTCGTCATCATTAGCTGAAAGATCTCAAATATGGTGTGTGTGTGTGTGTGTGTGTGAAGAAACAGGGCTATTATAAATTATTGAAGGAAATCATTTGTTCTGAAACAGCTACTGAGAGAAAGAAAAACAACTGAGAGCTTGTTCTTGGCAGAAGACAAACCTGTCCGACTCATGCTGGAAGAGGGAGGCCCAAGGAACTCCTGCTGATGGAATCCAGAAGAAAAGCCTTCTTTGACTAAGCTGGCAGGAATAGCTAATACCCAAGAAGACAGGGTCAAGATCCAGATGGATCTTGACAGGCTAGAACAGTGGTCGTCAACCAGTGGGCCACGAGAAAATTTTGGTGGGCCGCAAAAGAAATGGCCCCCAAAAGCAATTAATCTGGGCTGCGCAGTTCTCTCGCCTCTTGGCTCTTTGAGGGACCCCAGAGTCAGGTCCCTGAGATGCATGCGCCAACCAACTCCCACACATGGTGGCGGCATTAACAACAGTCCCCACCCCCAGGCCCCACTGTTAGCTCTCCCCATTAGTTCTCTAGCTTTGAATTGCTCCCACCTCTCTTTCCTTCTCCCTCCCCACCACATGCAGGCAGGCAAGGAATGGGAGGTGGAGCCATGCGCAGCTCTTCCCTTTTCCAAGCCTTGCTGCCTCTCCCAAAATCGAAGCCTTGGAGACGCAGGCAAAGCCGCCGCAGAGGTAGCATCCTGAATTGCCTTAGCATGCTTGGTGAGTTAAGAATCGCCCTACCCAGAGGAGGTGCTGGAGGAGGAGGAGGAGGAGGAGGCAATAGGGGAGAAGCAAGCAATTCAGGGCACTACCGCTGTGGCAGTTTTGCTTGCGTCTCTGAGGCTTCGATGTTGGGAGAGGCAGCGAGGGCTGGAAAAGTGGAGAGCTGTGCACAGCTCCGTCTCCCTTTCTTTTCCTGACTGCACGTGGGCACGGGAAGGGGGAGGAAAGAGAGAGAGCCAGGAGCAATTCAAAGGTAGACAACTAATGAGGAGAGCTGAGGGGAGGGGACTGTTGTTGCTGCTGCCACCATGTATGGGAGCATGCATCTCAGGGACCTGAGCTGGGAACTGCAAGTGAGAGCATTTGGTGGTTTTTAAGATCTCCTGGAATGTGGTAGATTGGTGTTTTGTAGGTCTCGGTGAAAGAGTGAGTTTTGTTTCACCTCCTTTCCTGCCTAATGTGAGAGATGCTTTCTCTCTCTCTCCCCCCTCCCCTGCCCCCAAATAATCACTGGCTGTGGTTGGGTTTGCCAGAGAAATGCTCAAGTGAGTGAAGTGTCCCCAAGGACACCTTTCCTTGCCAGCCTCCAGATGAGGCTGGAAGACCCACCTTCCCCCCCAGCTTTTCCTCGGCTGCAGATCTGAGCTCTCTCAATCCTCCACCTGGCATCTGAAAAGCTCTTCTGTCTCTTTGGAAGGTGCAGGTGGGGGAAGGCTTGTAGCCTGGAATGTTTTATTTTGTTATCATTAAGCAGTTACATTTTTGTTATAATTAAATAAGTGTGTGTGTGTATATTTTTTATATTAAATATAAATTATATATAATTGCCTAGATACTTCCAATTTTACGCCGGAGAAAATCCAAATAACCAAAGATCCATATACAAATACCCATGAGAACCTCAGAAAACAAAATATATATTTGATATAAAAATTATATTAAATATATGAGCTTTTCAAAAAAATCGTATTAGTGGTTCTCAGGATTTAAAAGTATGAATTTGGTGGGCCCTGGGATCCAAAAGGTTGGCGACTCCTGGACTAGCACACTGGTCCATATCTAACAAAATGAAATTCAATGTAGAGAAAAGTAAAGTCCTACACTTAGGCAAGAAAAACCAAAAGTACATCTATAGACTGGGTGAAACCAGGCTCAATAGCAGTAACTGTGAGAAGGATCTTGGAGTCTTAGTGGACAACCAGCTAAATATGAGCAAGCAGTGTGCAGCTGCCGCCAAAAAAGCTAATGCAATCCTAAGTTGTATAAACAGAGGGATACAGTCAAGATCAAGGGAAGTACTAATACCACTCTATAAAGCCTTAATAAGACCACACCTAGAGTACTGCATCCAGTTCTATTCACCACATTACAAAAAAAGATGTTGAGACTCTAGAAAAAGTGCAGAGAAGAGCAACCAAGATGTTGAGGGGACTGAAGATAAAACATGAAAGACAGTTACAGGAACTGGGCTTGGCTTGTCTGGTGAACAGAAGGACCAGGGGAGACATGATAGCAGTCTTCCAATATTTGAGGGGCTGCCACGGAGAGGAAGGGGTCAAACTATTTTCTTTTTTTTGAAAAGAATTTTATTGATTTTCTACAAACAAACAAGACAAACAAAACATAAAAACATCAACTCTCATATGTACATCCAGCGTGTCGGTTGGTTCATCAGTTTTGTGCATTCATTTTATAGTCTCAATTACAATTATGTTACATAACAACTCATATCCAAACTTATATATCCTAATATTGCTGTTAAAAAAAAAACAAAAAAATTTTTGACTATACTTTTAATTATTCATGCTTTATGAGATAACAATACTTTAAACAGTTTATTCTGTAACAAATCATATAAGCATACCAAATCAAACCTAAAAACACTTTATAAATATAGTGTCAAATAACAAAGACAAGAAAAAAAATAAAGATATTCCTTACTGTCTAACATTCTAAATATTCTATTATCGTATTTTATCATCTAGCCATTGATAAAAAAAGATCCCAAATTTCATAAAATTGTTTATCCTCTTGCTCTCTAATTTCAAATGTCAATCTACTCATCTCAGCACATTCCAATATTTTCTTAATAATTTCTTCCTGTAATGGTATTTTCTCATTCTTCCAGTTTTTAGCAAATACAATCCTAGCCGCTGTTAATACATTTACAATCAGGTATTTCAAATCTTTACTATATGTATCAGGTAAAATTCCCAATAAAAAGATCTCTGGTTTCAAGTCTATGTGTTTCTTTATCATTTTTTCCAACCACATGCGAATTTTAGTCCAATTTTTTCTGGCGTCCTCACAAGTCTACCACATATGGTAATATGAGCCAGGTATCTGATGACATTTCCAGCATTTTTCAGATTTGTTTTTAAACATTCTTGCTATTCTTGTCGGGGGAAAGTGCCACCTGTAAAACATCTTATACAAGTTTTATTTATATGCTGTTGACATTGTCATTTTATAATTTTGAGACCACAATTTTTGCCATTTCTCTAAATCAATCCCATATCCAAAATTCTTCCCCCAAACAATCATAGTTTCTTTAACTTGTTCTTCCTCTAATTTAATTCCCAGTAAATAACCATATAATTTTTTAATCACCTTCTCATCAGTACCCATCAAGATCTTATCTAAATCAGTCTGTTTATCATAGAATCCCTCCGTTTTAGAATCTTCATCATACCTTAAATGTATCTGCACGTATGAAAACCAATTCATCCTTATACCTTGTTCCTCTAAGTTTTGAATCGATTTAAGTTCACCCTTTTCATCCAATAGTTCCCCATATTTAACTGTTTGTTTCTTCTTATAAATTATAGGATAGGAAAATGCTTCAATAGTCGATAACCAAACTGGAATTTTCAAATAACATTGTCTTTTTATCTTCTCCCAGTTTAACCACCAAGACTCCCGTATATAATGTCTTCTAAAATAACCCTGTGTTTTAGTTCCCTTATACCATAAAAAAGCATGCCAGCCCAACAGCAAATCATGACCTTCTAAAGTCAACAATCTAGCCTTTCTTAATGTTATCCATTCTTTGACAAACATCAAACTTGCAGATTGATAATACAATTCCCAATTAGGCAGGCCAAAACCTCTTCTAATTCTAGCGTCTTGCAAAAGCTTTAGCTTTAGTCTCGCTTTTTTACCTTGCCATATAAACTTCAACATGATTTTATTTAAATCTTCAAAATAGTCTTTTCCAAGCCTAATTGGTATTGTTTGAAACAGAAATAGAATTCTGGGTAAAATATTCATCTTAATTGTTGAAATTCTCCCTATTAATGACAATTGCAAGTTTTCCCATTTCTTCAAGTCTGTAGCTATCTGTTGTTTAAGTTTAATATAATTATTCTCTTTTAATGTGCTACATCTTGCTGTCAAATATATCCCCAGATACTTAACCTTATTCGTAACTTGGATTTTCAAAAGGTCTGCCAGTTCTTCTCTTTGTCTCAGTAGTATGTTCTTTGTCAAAATCTTTGTTTTATCTTTATTTATTTTCAAACCAGCCATCTCACCATATGTCTCTATCTTGTCCAATAACTTTGGAGCTGTTTCTAGCGAATCTTCCAGAATAAAAGCTAAGTCATCAGCAAAAGCTTGTAGTTTGAATTCTTCCTTTTTAATTTTCATTCCTTTTATCCTTTTATCATCCTTAATATTTCTATTCAACGCTACCAAAGTCAACACAAATAGCAAAGGAGATAGGGGACATCCTTGTCTTGTGCCTTTTCTTATATTAATAAAGTCTGTAAGTTCTCCCTCCATCATTACCTTTGCTGTCTGTTTATTGTATATGGCTTCTATTGCTTGAATAAATTTTCTGGAAAAACCCATCTGTTCCAATAGTAATAACATAAATCTCCAGTTCACGTTATCAAATGCTTTTTGAGCATCTAGGAATTTCAAAGCCATTTGCTTTTCAGGATGAGCCTCATAGTATTCCAAAGTATCCAAGATTACTCTCATATTGTCTCTGATTTGTCTCTTTGGCAGAAATCCATTTTGATCTGGGTGGATAAAATTATTTAAATATTTTTTAAGTCTTTCTGCTAAAATTGAAGCAAAAATTTTATAGTTTGCATTCAATAAAGAAATAGGTCTATAGTTCTTAATTTGCAGTGGGTCAGCCTCTTCTTTTAGAATGAGTATAATATAAGCCTCTGACCATGTTTTGGGTATCATCTTCTTTGACATAACTTTATTCATAACTTCTAACAATGGGGTGCTCAATGATTCTTGAAATGTTTTATAGAATTCTGCCGGAAGCCCATCTGGACCTGGTGCTTTCCCATTATTTTGTTTCTTAAGTGCTTCATTTAATTCCATCATTGTTACATTGCTTTCTAGCATTTCTTCAGTCTCTTTAGGTATCTTCGGTAAGTTAGCATTCTGTAGATACCGTTTGACTTTTTCCTCATTAATATTCTCTTGTTTATATAGTTGCCCATAAAAATCTCGAATAATTTCCTTTTTCTCCTTATTACCATAACAAACTTGGTCTTGATCATCTATTAGCTTCAATATTTTTCTTGATTCCTTCTTCTTTCTCAATTTATATGCTAGCCATCTACCTGGTTTATTTGCATCTTCAAAGTAATTCTGTTTAGAATTTCTAATTTTCTGTGCCAGTTCTTCTTTCTCTATTAATTCCATTTTATGTTTAATTACATCCAGCTTCAATTTAATATCTTTTTTCTGTGGCATTTTCTGTAATTCTTTTTCAAGTCTTTTATACTCATCTTCCAAGGCCTTAGAAGCTTGCCTTGTCCTAATATTCTTTTTTCTTGTATAATCTATTATCAAACCTCTAGCATATGCCTTCATTGTATCCCAAACATTCTGCGTTGAAGTATCTTCTTTTTTATTTTCTCTAAAGAAAAAAGCCAGTTCCTTCTCCATCCCTTGTATAAAATCTTTTTCCTTGAAGATAGTATTATTTAATGTCCATCTCGATCTTTTTTTTTGTCCCTTCCATTGAATTATCATTGGGCTATGATCTGCCCAAGTACTTGTTTCAATATTTGTTTCTTGAATATTGGATATTAATTCTGTTGAGATCCAAATCATATCTAATCTGGACCATGATAAATGTCTATTTGAATAAAAAGTATATTGTTCAGCTTTAACATTTCTTTCTCTCCAAATATCTTTTAAAGTTAATTTGTCTGTCATTTTAAAAAAAGATTTAGGGAGAGTCTTTCTATTTTGCTTGGTTGTTGCAATATAGTCCAGTTTATTGTCCACAATTCCATTAAAGTCTCCCATCATAATTATATTAACATAGTGCAGTCCAATTATTTTCATGTGTAGTTTTTTATAAAACTCTTCTTGTTTATCATTCGGAGCATAAATTGCAATCAAGAGTATTTTTATATTATTGTCCATTATTTCCACCATTAATACTCTTCCGTCTTTATCCATGTTGATCAGTTTTGCTGGGATAGCTTCTTTAATGTATAGAACCACTCCTCTTTTCTTACACTGAGTCAAAGAAGTAAACATTTTCCCTAGTTTTGGCTGTACTAACAATTGTTCATGTTGTTTTTTAATATGAACTTCTTGTAGACAAATTATATCGAATTTTCATTTCTCTAATTTATGAAAGGTTTTCCTTCTTTTAACAGCTGTATTGAGTCCATTTATATTCATTGTAATCAGTTTTTTTTCTTCCATGATTATGCTTTATATTTAGGTCTAACAGCTCTCGTGGATCTCACTTCACGCTGTTCTTTACTATCCACCTGTCCACCTACTGTACCTTTCTCTTTTTCAATCTCTAGTTGTTCCTCTTGAAACTCAATTAATAAGACCTCTTTCTCTGCCTCCTCTTCTCTTCTTCCAAATAATTCTGCATGGAAAAGTTCTGCTTTCTCAATTGAGTCAATTCTATGTCTCTGCTCTTGCCACGTAAACATTAATCCTTCTGGAATCAGCCATCTATAATTCACTTCGTTTTCCAGTAGCATTTTGGTTAGAAATCGATATTCTCTTCTCATCTCTCTCACTCTTCTGGGTATTTGTTTTAAAACCACAATCTCTTTGCCTTTGTATTTCAATGTCTTCTCTCTTACCACTTGTAGTATTTGTGTTTTAATGGATTATTTTGGTAAATCTAATATGGACTTCCTTTGGTAATTTATTTCTCATCGCATATCTTGTATAAACTCGATATACCTCATCTACTCCATCCATCATCTTTTCCTCTGTAATTTCCAAAGCATCCGCCAAAATTTCAATAATTATCGCAGCCAAATTTTGTCCTTTTTCTTCTTCTATATTTTGAAATCTGAGATAAAATTCTGACCTTTCCATCTCCCACCTCAACATCCCACTTTTATCTTGTTCAGCCACTGTTAATCTACTGTCAATATTTCCAATCTTCTCCACTCTTTGTTTATCTTCTTCCTCAATTTTTTGGAATCTTTCCTCATACTTCACCATCATTTGTTTAATATTTTCCACTTTTTCATCAGTCTTCTCTATTCTTTGTTCAATGATGTCTGATTTTGTCTTGAGATCTTGGGTTCCTTGCATAATCATCTGTAAAGTTACTTTTTCTTGTTCTTTATCTTGCTTCAACATTGTCTGAATTAAATGTTGTCCTCCAGCTGGTGGGGAGGCAGAGGTAGAAGTAGAAACACCAGATGATATTGGTTTCCTGCTCATTTTAATGTTTCCAAATCTTCAAATTCTTTTTAACTTTTAATCCAACTGGTAGAATAGCCAATTATAATCCAAAATGGAAAAATCCAATAGTAAAAGGCCCAAAACCAAAGAAGAAAAAGGAAAAAAGGAAGGAGAAAGATCTTCAGGTTCTTCTAGACCCTAATCCAATTATGAAGTAGTCCACCATAAAAAATGAAAAATAGAAAGAAAAAAACCCCCCAAATAATAATATTGATTAAGAAAAAAAGAACAAAAAGAAAAAAGAAAAGAAGAAATTCCTTCAGGTTCTTCACACCTTAATCCAGTTGAGAAGTCTCAATAATCAAAAAGAAAAAACAGAGTGGTCCAAAAACATGGATAGAAAAAGCAAAAGGATCCCAGTAAAAATAAGGAGAAGAAAAGAAAAATAAAGAAAAAGCTCTGAGGCTTTCCCTTTGAAATAAAAAGCAAAAATAAGAATATTACTAGAATTGGAATTTACAAAGAGGCTGGTGAGTAGGGGTATCACAAGTAAAAAAAAAATATAAGAAAGCACGCTGCACTTTATTTAGTTGTCCAAGGCTCTTATTATGACTCTCTTCTCCACCAGCTTCAAAGCCAAGCCTCAAGTGTTGAAATATTGATAAGAGTCCAGGAAAACACCTGTAATAATATTTTGCTGTGCTCTCCCTCTATCTTATCACATTAAAATGTCCTTGAGAAGGAGTCTTCTTACAGTTCTCTCCAATTCAAATAAAATATTTTCAAGACTCTAATTGGCAGTGTTAACCAGCCAGAAAAAAAGGATAATTTATAAAAAAAAAAAATAGCCAAAGGGAGCCTCTATCCTAAAAGAAAATTAAAAATCAAAAGGAGCATAAAAATATATGTAAGAGAAAATTCAATCCGGTTACCTACAAAGTCACACTAAAGTCCCCCCCAAAAAATTAAGAAAAAGAAAAAAAAAATCCAAGCCTCAATTTGACATCACTTTAAAAAACGCCACTGATACAGTTTTTGTCAAAAAAAAAATCTCACAGGTTTCTTCTCTATTCAGGGTGCCCTTTCAAATCTCAGCGAATTTACAACAAAAAAGAAGTTTCTCACCCAGCCGACACACTTTCACTTCCAGCCACTTTCTTTCTAGAGCTGTCCCGACTTCAGCAGCTATGGAGGCTGCCTCTCCGCTGCCAGCAAAAGGGCTTCTCCCGGATCAAACCAGAGATTTTGCAATATCCCTGGGATCCTGGGACTATGCCCTTCACAATCACCGTCTCTACAGGATGGTTTAGGTCTGTGAACTCAGAAAATATCGGCTGTGAACTCAGAGCCCTGAGATCGCAGCTGTATCGCCGAAACGAAGCTCCGCCTTTTCCGGGTCAGGCTATTTTCTAAAGCACCTGAAGGCCAGACAGGGAATAATGGAGGGAAACTGAACAAGGAGAGATTTAACCTGGAAATAAGCAGAAACTTTCTGACAGTGAGAACAATCAACCAATGGAACAACTTGGCCTTGGAATTTGTGGGAGCGCCATCACTTGAGACTTTCAAGAAGAGATTGGACTGCCATTTGTCAGAAATGGTGCAGGGTCACCCGCTTGGGTGGGGGGAGGGTAGATGACCTATAAGGTCCCTTCCAACTCTGATTATTTGTTATCTGTTATCTGTAGCGCTGGCCTTTTGGACCATCCTGCCCTTAGGATGAGGTTTACCACCCTCCTATCCTTCTGCAAGGGCCAGAAGATCTGGCTCTGCTGGTTGGCCTGGGGAAGGACATTAATGGAAGTCCTGATGGACTAATTAACTGACCACACCTCCCACCTGCACTTCCTGCTGCACCTTTGCTCATATTCTTACTTTCATATTATTGTACTTTCATTGTTTATTTTTATTGTATTATCTTTTACTATTATTATTTTTTTAATTTCTATCATTTTTCCCCATGCTATTGTTGTAAGCTGTCCAGAGTAGCCCTATAGTGGGATCTGTGGCAAATAAATTTAACAAACAAACAAACAAATAAATAAGTGGAAGCATTAAAGAAGTGAAAACCCACCAACTGGGCCATGGTAACTCTGTTTAGACAGAACACCTGAGCAGCGTCAGTGCCAAAGTTGAAGAATCAAGTGAAATCTCTGCAGCAGATCCTACTTTCACCAAATGAAACATAACATGAAAGTTATATTTCACTCAAAATGAGTGAAAATTTTAAACTGAGTGATGAAAAATAGTAATATTATTACTAGAGAAACAGCTGGTAGAGCTGGCTTATAGTGAGTGAGCACTCACTGATTTTCAGTATTGCTACCATTAACAGTTTTGTTTACTTTTTCTTGTCACTAGTGAAAATTTGATTGAAGAAATATTGCTAGCTTTAATGGTGGCATGCTTTAAATACTCTTAAGGAAGATATCTATTTGCATGATTCTTATTTGTATGGATTCAACTCCAACTGTTCATGGTTATTCTGCATTTGCTCAGTTATAAGGCAGAAACATTTGGAAATCAGGTTTTGTTCAAAGATGGATTATACAACCCATAATGATTCTCCTGGGGATGGAATTTCTTTGCTAGAATAGAAACTGAATCTTGATTGCTGAAACTAGAAAAGATTCCTTCTAGACAACTAGGTTTCCTTTACATGACACTTTTGAAGACTGTCAATATCAGGGCTGACTAGACAGCACCCCCAGATTAATTTCCCACTGTGGGGCAGGCATTTGTCACCTTTAAGTTGTCAAGGTAATATTTGACACCACAATCTGAAGTCTTGTTTCAACAGAGAGCAATTGATCTATCTCTATTTTAAGAAATCTTCAGGAAATGAATGGGAATTCTACCACCCAGCCAGTATTTTTCCCTCATTTGGCATTCAATTCACAGCTTCCTTATCAAAGTTGCCATCTCTGTCTAGTTTCTGTCAGATTTTAGCTAACCTTGATCTCAAGGACTTCTGATGATGAAAGAATCATCAGTCATGGAGTAAAGCTATTCACTCCTGCTGGGCCTACCAGCTTAGCTCAGAAGTTCTTATTAGAAGCACGGTCCCTTATGAGAAGTTCTGATTCTGTTGTCAGTATGCACCAACTGAATTTATCTTAGAATTTTCCAATGAATATTTATGTATCCCAATTTTATAATTCTTCCCTCCCCTGTCTATGAAACACTTCTTGACTATGAAATAGAAATTGAGTTGTTTATATTGTATTGTTGAGGGTGGTAGACAAGAACAGATTCTTGGAATATTTATATGTTTTTGTGCTATTTTTTTTTTATTCAAGCCACTGGTTTCCGCAGGAGGACAGAATGATGAAAGCAACATCACATCCAAGCCTGACCTTTTCCATTTGTTTTATAACCCTGTATATATGTGCAAGAGGGATGAAGACAGCATTCTGATGAGAAAACCAGCTTCTGCCAATGCCACTGACCTAGCCTATTAACTTTCTGAATAGTATTCTGTTGAAACTGATTTCTTCTACAGGCAATGTTTTAGCATTTGCTGTTATTGTCTAACACAAAGGTCTCCAAACTTGCCAATTTTAAGACTTGTGGACTTCAATTCCCAGAACTGGAGTTCATCAACCAGCATAGCTGGCTGGAGAATTTTAGGAGTTGAAGTCCACAAGTCTTAAAGTTGCCAAGTTTGGGAACCCCTGGTGTAACATTACAACAGCACATATGCTTGCAGAGTGAAGACTTCTTGCTCTCTACTGCCAGGCCATAATGAGTAAATAAAGCTTGCTTTGAGTTATTCTTAAGCCATGATTCACATCAATGTGGTTTTCCTGGAAACTATATGGAGGAGTTTTACCATTGCATTCTGACAATCCTTCCCTGGCATTCCTTTATTCAAGCTTGGTGAGCTTGGTGATTAGCTTGTGGGCACAGATAAAGTGAGCTGAAATTGTTTGGTATTCTTGCTTCATCCTTTCTTTTCCTGTCAGAATGAGACTCAGTTTGGCATTTCTGGAAAAACAAGGCAGCTTTGTATACGGAGAGTCAAGGCTGATATCCACAAACCTGGAAAAGCCTAGGATTTGCTGTCACTTTCTAGCTGACAATCTTCTGCTCTTTCCTAAACCTTGTTTGGTCTTTATCAGGGAGTTTGCTTGCTTTTTCAATGTTACCAAGAAGAGTATAATTTTTTGATATGTCAGTGATGAACAAACTTCCATCTGTTTCCTGTTTTACAAACATGTCAGGATGACATTTCATGAAATATGTGAATGTTTCTTTTGTTGGCAAAAAGGAAGATCTTGATTGTTGCTCTGTAAATATTGTTTGAGAACCAAGAAGCTATACAATGTATTTATTTGGGTTCAACTGATGTAATATGAGACCAAACTGGTGCAAATAGGACAGATCCAGGTCTGTATAACTTGCTACCTACAAGGAACAGTTGTTCAGTTAAAAGCAAGCAAGTATAATTTTGCATAATTATTTCCAATGTGATTTCACCAGGCTCTAATGTGGCAGAGAACGCTTCTGAGAGTGGAGGCCCAGCTGGAAATCACTCAGTGACTGAATAGCTGGAACCAGCATGGTGGAACAAATTTCTTTTCATGCACAAAGATTTCTGCAGTTTATTTTTCTTTGGTTGCGATTAAGCTGCATTTCCACAAAGTAAGCTGCATCCTTTGCTGGAGCATAGACTTGCCATGGATTTGAACTGAGATTATTCTATAATTTTGGTGTTGTATCTGTGCACTGATTTTGTTCATAATAATGGGCTACATTTGTTCTATGAATTTTTTGTCTGCAGTAAAAGAACTCCCTCTGATGGGACGTGACGTATTGCAGTTCATTTCTGTTCACAGAGTCCAGAATGTCAATGTTTAATTATGACATTTTTGGTCTGACACCACTTTAGTTCATGCTTCTGATATTCCATATACTAATGTCATACATTTTCTTTACAGTGCTGAACTTTTCTTTAGCCTCTGGCAGTGTCAACATCTGGGTATATTTCAGCTTTAATCTTGTCACATCATAAATACCAGTGTCGCATATACTTTACCTCTGGTCTTCTCAATAGCTTGTTGGATAACATTCAACCTTGGAGTCTCATCTTGCAGTATCCTATGGACACTGCTTGGTTGTTAATATCCATCTGGTTTTCTTGGCAAAAGACTGAAGTGAGTTGCCATTCCCTTTTCCCAGTTGAGTATATTTACTCTATGCTGTACGTTAAACCATTTAATTATGTATATGTAATTATACAGTATAATGTATAATTATGCATACATCAGATCCTTTATGTATTTAATTTAATTCTATAATGGCAGAGTAAAACAAATTTACTTTGCAAAGTAAAGGCTCACTTTTGCTTCACTATAAGGATTCATGCCAAAATATTGGAAATAAGCAAGTTGATTTATATAATAAAATTAAAGGCTAGCATCTTGGAAATGGAAGTATAAAAATTGAGATAAATAAAATCCTTTACTTTGTATTGTATTGAAATTCTGTGATGACATTTTGTGAGATTCTTCTAACGTGGGGTATTAATTCCATGTGGGGCATTAATTTTATGTTTTATAGAGCTTCCTGAAACTAATAACAACAAAGAAGCCATGCATAAATTCAACCACCCCATAATTTTTTCCCAGATTATTTTTTTAAAAAATAACCAATTTTCCAATAAAAAATTATTTGTACCAAGGAGATATGCAATGGCATCAACAAAAGTTCTGCAGACATCATTACTTAATATCACATTAAAATTGTCAAGAATTATTAGAATATCAACATAACCCTGCTAGGTGAGGGATGGGAGCTTTTATAAGGTATCATGAAATGCTATTATTCCCATAAATAATAGACAGTGTTCAGTCTGATAATTAAATGGATACAATCTTGTGAAATAGCTGCATATATTAGTGAAGAAAAGCATCATATAATATAGCAAGGTCCTTAAGTGCAAACATACGCCTGCACACACATACTATTTCTTCGGATGTTGCAATGATGAACAAAACTAAATAAACACAAAGAATGGCAGAACTTCCATCAATTTATAAAACAGAGAAAAGCATCAATGAATTTAAAAGCACACGGACTATTTTGGAAGAGCAATTATGACATAAAAGCCAAGAGGAGATGACACACTGCAAAAAAGGCTAATGATTGCATTAAATATAGTAAAGTCATTAATTTGGAAGGCAGCAGACATTACATTACGACAGAAAAGAACAGTGGCTGAGTCCAAATCTTTCTTTTTAACCTCCAGGATATTATTCCCATTAGATTTCTGCCTTTTCTTATTGCTGAGCTGAATGAACTGCTTTCCATACATTCTGCAGCCAGCAAGAAACTGCACCACCATGAAACTTTCTGTCCCCATTGCTGATTCCCATCCTGATCTTGTTGCTTCACTTTTGGGTCACTTTCCTTTCAAAGTATCAGTTGATAAAACCTAACAGATCTTACATGCATTTGGGCAGTGTCATAAAACAAGTGAAATCCAACTTTACTATGGAAAATTCTTTTCTTTTCTTTTCTTTTCTTTTCTTTTCTTTTCTTTTCTTTTCTTTTCTTTTCTTTTCTTTTCTTTTCTTTTCTTTTCTTTTCTTTCTGCATATGGCATCCTGAGATCTTTTCATAGAGATGTGTTTTAAGCCAGGAGATCACAAGGATTGTCTGCCATTGTGGAAGAATTAGAAGATTCTTTGTTGTCTGCCCAGAGGATGCCTGAGTTTCGGGGATGCTTCTTTCTTGTCCCTCAACAATGGAACAACGAAGGGTGGGGACTTCTGGTTTGGGTTTCTTCAGTGACGGACCAAAATACGTGATCATGCGCAGTTTCAATCCATGCTTGCTGCTGGAGTGCCCAGATCCTTTGGATTTGGGGCTGAAGCCATCCCTTAGAGGTGGTGAAGAGGGGGGAGATTGCAAGCCGAGGGGAGGGGAGCTGCATCTCTCCTCTTGGCTGGTCTAAATTCCCTTTCCTGAAGGCAGTTGCAGTGGTGGTCAGAAATGGCCACCTCAAAGAAGAACCCGACTGCATAAGATTGTGCAGGAGGAAGACAAAGAGGAAAGCAGGACAGACTGAGCTAAACAACAGAGAATATCTAAGCGAGGTATCCTGAATCTAAAAGTACTTAGAGGAATACTTCTGAAAGAAGACTTTTAACCGGCGAAGGAGAGAGAAAAGGAGGTTGAAAACCCTTTTTTTACCTTTATATTGACAATTGCAAATGGTATGGAAAGAAATCTATATTAATTTATTTGGACACTAATAGCAACTTTTAGCTGAAATCTAAGTGTCAAAAGGACAATAAAGATTTTTCTTTTTTGGTCATTTTAAAGCCCTAAAAGGGAGAAGAGTGGAGGCAAAAGGGTGGAACTTGGAATAATGAAAAAATGGAGTGCCACCTGGAAAAATAAAGAGGATTAACAGTGAAACTTTGAAAAGACTCCCGAGGATACATTGTAACTGAAATCTTATTAAAAGATACAGTAACCCAAGGAAAGGAAAAGTAAAGGAAAGAAACAAGAAGGAACAGTCTGGGATCATTTGGTGATTTAAAAAAAAGTTTTTGGCATTGGGGTTTTTTTTTTCTATTTTTTACTTAAAGTCAATTGGGCAGTTGTTCAAAAGTGTCTAAAATGGCATCACTCCTGGAGGAATTGAAGAGGAGTCTTAAAAAACAGAAAGAAGATACAGAAAGGCGAGGAAGATCCTTTGGCTTCGTATTTGAATTTTTTGAAATGTAAATCCTGAACTATGAAAAGCAAAAGGAAAAGCTTCAAGAGCAAGAAGAAGGGCGGGACAAAGAATAAGCCATTTTCAATGATCAAATAATGCAAAGTATAGTAAAAAGGGGAAAGGAGTTAAAAGTTTGAAATCAAAGGGAACAGCCAAAAAGAAAAATAGTCTGAAAAAGAAGCATAACAGCAAGGAGAAGCAGAAAATAAAACTACAGAAGGGAAAATTAAAGAAGGGTATAAAAAAGAGAATGAGAAAAAGGGGGAAGATAGAAAGGGAAAGAACTCATGAGGAATAAAAGCAGGAAATAAAGAAAAAAGGGATATATATACTGAGATTAAATATATTTGCTCAGCTAGAAAACACAGAGACAATGGCTAAATTAAGTTAAAAGTGAGGATTCTGCAAAGGTACAAAAGATAGCATTGTGACAGTAGAATATGGTAATGAGTTAAAAATGAAATAAGTAAATAATCTATGAGATAAAATTGTATTGTTATGTAATGGTATGTATTTATAATTAATGCAATAATAAAGAAGGGAGGGAAACATTGTAATTGTTTCTAAAGATTGATAAAATATTGAAAAGAAATGTGAAAGATTTATAAGGAAATTTATACCAGTTACTAGAATGAATTTGAATAATTATTTTGCTTATTAATAGTAAATAATTTATAAGATAAAACTATCCAATGGTATGCTTATTAACAATTAACATAATAACGAAGAAGGGAGGGAAACATTTCAATTGTTCTCAAAGATTGATAAATATTGAAGAGAAAGATTTACATGAAAGATTTACAAGGTTCATACTGGTACTAGAATGAATTTGAATCACTATTTTGTTTACGAACGTTTATATACTGTATATATGTTGTTTTTACTATGTTTTTAGAATTTTTCTTTTTACATTTTCAAGGGGAAGTACCAAGCAGAGTCTGAATGATGAGATTTACATGATATAAAATAGATATTAGAAATTTGAATGTTATAATTTTAGAATGCACAAATTTAATGTTTAATGAGATTTCATATGATAATAACAATAAGGCTTAAAGATGTTGCACTCCAATTGGCAATCATAGGGGGAATTTTGCTTTTTAAGAAAGTTGGAAAAGAACATAATGAAATTGCAAACAAGACAGACAAAAGTATAAGTATAATGAATAAAAAGAAATAGAAATTTAGGTAAAAGAAATACAATTGAATAAGAAGAAAATGAGATCACCATAAAAGAAAATTAAGAGAAGTAAAGGGAGTAATAGTGAGAAGCTGGAAAAAGAGTAATAAGATATGAAGTTGAATATATAAGATGAATATGCATATGAAATTGTGTCTGTATGGAAATTGTGTCTGTATGGAACCATGCTGTACTCAAATAAGATTTTTTTTTCCTTTCAAGTTTTTATTGGTTTTTTTTTTTAAAAGCAAACATAAACAAACAAAATATAAAAACATCAAGCCATCTTCCATATATATATACATACAGTGTGCCGGTTGGTTTACAAATTGTTTTGTGCTTCCATTTCGTAGTCTTCAATGACAATTACATTGCATATAATCTCGTATTTTCAATCAGAAATTAAATACCTTAGTATCATTATTAATCAATTATTTGACTATACTTTTATTCATTCATGTTTTACAAGATAAACAAAATTTACTTAGTTTGTTTTATAACAGTTCATATTATCATCCCAAATCTATCCTAAAATCATTTTGTAGCTATAATAAGAAAGAAGTACATCTTTATATATTTATTATTTTCTAAAAGTCTACATATTTCATTACTGTATTTTATTGTCTAACCATTGATAGAATAGATCCCAAATTTTATAAAATTGTTTATCCTCTTGTTCTCTAATTTCAAATGTTAATCTACTCATTTCAGCACATTCCAATATTTTCTTAATGATTTCCTCCTGTGATGGTGTTTTCCCATTTTTCCAGTTTTTGGCAAATGCAATCCTAGCCGCTGTTAGTACATTTACAATCAGATATTTCAAGTCTTTACTATATATTTCAGGTAAAATTCCCAATAAAAATATCTCTGGTTTCAAATCTATATGTTTCTTTTGTCATTTTTTCCAACCACATGTGGATTTTAGTCCAGCATTTTTTAGCATCTGCACAAGTCCACCACATATGGTAATATGAGCCAGGTGTCTGATGACATTTCCAACATTTTTTGGATTTATTCTTGAACATTCTTGCTATTCTTGTCGGGGGAAAATGCCACCTGTAAAACATCTTATACAAATTTTCTTTATATACTGTTGACATTGTCATTTAATAATTTTGAGACCACAATTTTTGCCATTCTCTAAATCAATCCCATATCCAAAATTCTTCCTCCAAGCAATATAGTTTCTTTAACTTGTTCTTCTTCTAATTTAATTTCTAATAATTATCCATACAATTTTTAATCACCTTTTCATCAGTACCTGTCAAAATCTTATCTAAATCAGTCAATTTATCATAGAAACCTTCCATTTTAAAATCTTTATCGTATCTTGAATGTATTTGCGCATATGAAAACCAATTCATCTTTATACCTTGTTCCTCTAGTTTTTGTATAGATTTGAGTTCACCCTTTTCATTCAATATTTCACCATATCTAACTGTTTGTTCCTTTTTGTATATTATAGGATAAGAAAATGCTTCAATAGTCGATAGCCAGATTGGAATTTTCAAATAACATTGTCTTTTAATATTTACCCAGTTTAACCACAGAGACTCCCGTATATAATGTCTTCTAAAATACCCTTGTGTTTTAGTTCCTTTATACCATAAAAAAGCATGCCATCCCAACAACAAATCATATCCTTCTAATGTCAACAATCTAGCATTTCTTAGTGTTATCCATTCCTTAACCCACATCAGATTTGTAGCTTGATAATACAACTCCCAATTAGGCAAACCAAATCCTCCTCTAATTCTAGCCTCTTGCAAAAGTTTTAACTTTATTCTCACTTTCTTACCTTGCCATATATATTTCAACACAATTTTATTTAAATCTTCAAAGTAATCTTTTCCAAGCCTAATTTGAATTGTTGGAAACAAATATAAAATTCTGGGTAATATATTCATCTTGATTGTTGAAATTCTCCCTATTAGTGACAGTTGTAAATTTTCCCATTTCACCAGATCTAGCGCTATCTGCTGTTTAAGTTTGATATAATTATTCTCTTTTAGTGTAATACATCTTGCTGTCAAATATATCCCCAAGTACTTGATCTTATTCATGACCTGAATTTTCAGTAGGTCTGCCAGTTCTTCCTTTTGTTTTAATAGCATATTCTTTGTCAAGATCTTTGTCTTATCTTTATTTATTTTCAAACCAGCCACCTTTCCATATGTCTCTATCTTTTCTATCAATTTTGGTGCTGTTTCTAGAGGGTCTTTTAAGATGAAAACCAGATCATCTGCAAATGCTTGCAGCTTAAATTCTTCCTTTTTGATTTTCATTCCTTTTATATTATTTTCATCTGTAATATTTCTGTTTAGCACTTCCAAAGTTAACACAAACAACAAAGTTGATAGTGGGCACCCTTGTCTTGTTCCTTTTCTTATATTGATAGAGTCTGTCAGTTCTCCCTCTATCATTACCTTTGCCATTTGCTTATAGTATATAGCTTCTATTGCTTGAATAAATTTTCTAGCAAAGCCCATCTGTTCCAACAGTAATAACATGATCGCCAATTCACATTATCAAATGCCTTCTGTGCATCTAGAAATATCAGAGCCATTTGTTTTTCAGGATGTGCCTCACAGTATTCCAAGGTGTCCAAGATTACTCTCATATTATATTTAATTTGTCTCTTTGGCAGAAATCCATTTTGATCAGGATGAATAAAATTATTTAGATATTTTTAAGTCTTTCTGCCAATATTAAAGCAAAGATTTTATAATCTGCATTTAGTAGAGAAATAGGTCTATAGTTCTTAATTTGTAATGGATTGGCCTCCTGTTTTGGAATGTGTAATATAGGCTTCTGACTATGATTTAGGTATCTTCTTTTTTAACATAACTTCATTCATAACTTCAAGCAATGGAAGATTCAACGATTCTTGTAATGTTTTGTAAAATTCTGCCGGAAGTCCATCTGGGCCTGATATCTTTCCATTATTTTGCTTTTTGAGTGCTTCAGTTAACTCCATCATCGTTATATTGCTTTCTAACATTGTTTCAATCTCTTTAGGTATCTGAGGTAAATTAGCATTCTGTAAATACTGTTTAACTCTTTCCTCATCAATATTCTCTTGCATACATAGTTTCCACAGAAGTCTCGAATGATTTCCTTCTTCTCTTTGCTACCATAGCAAACTTGGCCTTGGTCATCTAAATAAAGTGTTTTATTTGTTTTGTTAAAACTCAATAAAACTTTATTAAAAAAAAACAATGGAACAACTAAGGGTGACTTATGTGTGTCTCATTTATGCCTGGTGATAAAATGAAGGCATCAGCTCACCTAGGAGAAAAATGGATTTCA
This sequence comes from Hydrophis major, assembly GCA_033807585.1. Lineage (NCBI taxonomy): Eukaryota > Metazoa > Chordata > Lepidosauria > Squamata > Elapidae > Hydrophis > Hydrophis major. The sequence goes on from CM066333.1 coordinate 26,949,503, forward strand.
CCTCTGTTTCAGGTACCTCTGCCCCTGACAACTTCTGCAGTGGTCACAAGTTGTAGACATCAGCTAATCTGGTCCCTGAAGAATCTATTGTTTATTTTTTTATTATTCTGTTTCATGACCAGTCATTCAGTTTTCAGTTCCAAAGTTTCTAATAGTCTGTTTCACTTTCCTGATCTTTGTGCTATGGCTATCCTGGATTTTCTTCACCCAATACGTTTAATATCTTTAACGTCTATTTTTGTCTGATATTTTAGCTGCCTTACATTATTTTTTATTTCTCTCCTGCATTTGACCATTCTAGATACACCTGCTATTTTAAAATGGACCATCACTAAATATTGGGGGTAAATATGCTAGTTTGTGCTTCTTCACTTTTTCTACTGTTTCTGTAAATATCTATTACATTCTAAGTAAAATTATTTATTTATTTTTATTTATTTTGTCAAGCGATTATAAAATAACAGGTATAAGTATAAGCATGGTTATGAATATGTGAAATGGATCCATATAAGAAAAAAAAGAAACAGTAGGACAGGGACGGTAGGCACGTTGGTGTGCTTATGCATGCCCCCTACAGACCTCTTAGGAAAGGGGTGAGGTCAATAGTAGACAGTTTAAGGTTAAAGTTTTTGGGGTTTGGGGAAGAAACCACAGAGTCAGGTAGAGTATTCCAAACATTGACCACTCTGTTGCTGAAGTTGTATTTTCTGCAGTCAAGTTTAGTGTGGTTAACCTTGAGTTTGTATCTATTGTGTGCTCTTGTATTTGTTATGACTGAAGCTGAAGTATTCATTTGCAGGTAGGACATTGCAATGTATGATTTTATATATTATATCTAGTGAACTAAAGAAGTTCTGTTCCACTGCTTTCTGCATATTTTACTTTTCAATATGATATACATTGATTTGGAATTAATGTCTATCTCACTAAATATTTCACATAAATATTCTGAGGTTGGACTGTTACAGGAAAGAGACACTATTCTAGCCATCTATTTCTGTTTCAATGAATAGACTTAGTAGACCTACAGATTTTTCTTTTTTTGACACATGGAACTAAAATCCCTGGGCATACTTCAATATATATACTTGGCAGAGACCTTAAATTTCACATATTTCATTATTGCTTTGCTATTTGGCAGTGGTTCAGTTCAGTACTGGGTGTCATTTGGGCTATTAATGGCTTGACCAAGCATCATTCTATAAATACAGCCTCTATAAATATTCCCCTCCTTCTCCTAAAATGCTGTTCTATTTAAAAATTTTAATTCTAGCACCTTTCTGCTTTCCTTTATGTGATAGAGTTAAGTTAAAGACCTTGCTGTAAAAACATTGGCGGGTATCACTTAATTTTATTTAAAATATAAAAAATAGAAATAGAAAAAGGATAGCAGAAACAACTGGCTTTCAGTAAGTCATGCTGGTTTTTCTTTTTTATCTATACCTCTACCATTTTCTGAGATACATTAAACACAATAGAATAGAATAGAATAGAATAGAATAGAATAGAATAGAATAGAATAGAATAGAATTCTGTATTGGCCAAGTGTGATTGGACACACAAGGAATTTGTTTTGGTGCAAATGCTCTCAGTGTACATAAAATACAAGACTCATTCATCAAGAGTCAAGAATCATCAGGTACAACACTTAATAATAGTCATAGGGTACAATAAGCAATCAAATCATACAGGAAACAGTTAATATAAATCATAAGGATGCAAGCAACAAAGTTACAGTCATACAGTCACAAGTGGGAGGGGATGGGTGATAAGAAAAAATGGCCTTTTAAGGGAGTATAAAATGCCAATGTAAAATATCCTCAAATTGAGTCTACTTAATGATTTCCAGGGTACAACTATGCATTTGTCTTAGCAAATGTGTACCGTAGAAACAGTTTGGCACAGTTTTTTTTTTTCTGGAATAGTTTTCAACTATCCATATAGATGACAACTCTATATGACTTGATGTCTCCTATTCAGCCATGAAGTAGCCCAGCTCCAGCCTTACTTAGTTTCTGAGCCCAGAAAGACAGGTGATGAGGGGTTCTCTTAACAGAGTAGCAACATTATTTTATGGATCTCTTCAATGTGCTACTGCCACATTGCTCTTTTAGGACAATGTGTGTGTCAGTGTCTATGTTGTATTCATATATTTCATTTTTCTATAGTTGATTAATATATGAATAGATTATCATGGAATACACATCATAGAATTTGGAGTAAGAAAATGTTATTTTTCCACATCTCTACCTGCATCTGGCAATAAATATCCTTTTTACTAATTTACCAACAATTAATTAAGATCCGAATATATTAGTTAGTTTAAAAACAAAGACATTTCTTCTCATTGCTTCATTATTATTTGATATTCATTCATTCATTCATTCATTTGATTTAGAGACATCCAGCTTCAAAATGAGTCTAGATGACTTAGAATTAAAATAACAACCAAAAACAATGAAGAGAAAATCTGAAGCATGAGGATCAATAAGGCTTCCCCAAGGCTTGGAAGAATAATAGTGTTTTTAAAGATTTCCAAAATGCCATCAAGTTGTGAGTTACACAGATCTCTAGGAGTTATCATTCCAGAGTGCAGGTGTTGTAATTGAGAAAACCATTCATTAACTTTTAGTAATTTTCTCTGCTGTGATGCCTCTCCAAGCACCCCTTTTTTTAGAAGCACAATCACTGCAGATTACAGAAATCTACAGAAGGAATGCAGGAAAATGGGAGGTTTGAGAAGCCTATCATTTGCAAATCCAAATCTGAACCAAATCAATGTACATATCCCAGATTAATTTTATTATTTATTTATTTGTTTTGCCCTTGTGTTAATGCTGAGTCTGGATGCCTGGCAGTTTTCTTTACAAAATTTTGGAAGTGTTTTATCACTGGATCATTCTAGGACTGAAAGAAAATGATTGGCCCAGCTTAACTGTCTTTGTGTCTAGAATTCACAGTCTCCCAATATATTGCAGCCTAGTGCCTTAACCACCACACCAAACTAGCTCTGATTAATAGTATAGAAATTAGTTGTCCAAAAGTTTACAGACTTTCGAAACGATTGTTAAAAGCATTTTGGAAGGACACATTCTATATGTAAACTGTTTATATTTTTCTGTTTAGTGGCATAGTGTGTTAGAAAATGCATTGTTATGCAAATGTGTGCAAGTATTTTTAAAAATCTGTATATTATGGGTGAAATGAATACATGGAACATTAAAAAAATAGACTGCTCCACTCATCCCTTATGGTAAATCTTTACTTCCTGAATAGATATCAGGGAACTTGAACTGGAAGCGATCACTGTTCTCTATTTTTATATGCAGGCATTGTAAAGGATGGTAAAATATGTGAAATAAATTGAACATTATGTTATTGACATAATCATGATGTTAGTTGTTAGTCTCAGCAGGTGGCTCTGTGTCCTCTAATTGACAGGAAATGGAAAAGAATACACAGAAAATAAACTTCACAGCTTGTATTTCATACTTTTACCTCCACCAAAGCTTTGTCATATATATACCACTAATGCAGAAAAGGAACAATACAAAAGTATAAATATCAACAGCAGTCTTGATCACCATGACTGGAAAGCATGGATTGCTTTCAAGAAGCTGTAGAATGCTGTATTTAAAATGAAGGTGAGATTAACCAGTAGGTTTCGCATTTAGGCTTAGAATGTGTCTCTGATACTTTTCAACTTATATTTTATTTAAAGCCAGTGAATTGCTTTCATGGGAAACTGATTCTTTCATTCAAATAGCCATTTTATAGTTTATAGCGGAGCTGGCACAAAAAATCTATCCATCTGTTTGGCTGTGCTTGAAGCAAAATTCCAGCAAGTCACATAACATGTGCAGGAGTGTGTGATATGTGTGTGTGTGTGAGAGAGAAAGAGATAAATACATACATACGCAGAATAGAGATATAAAGAAAAGTGATTGATTTTTTATTGTTGACTAATGAGTGTATCAGTAGGATGGCTCTTACGATTTACATTCCTGCAAATTGAAATTTTCTACCCTGTTTGAGGGCAGAAAAATTGAAGGGGAATTTTTTTTTCCATTCAGGAGGTTGTGGAAATTCTCCAATGGTCTCTGATAAGCATGGGAATCATTTGTTGGTCACTGATTTTTTTTTATTTCCTAAAGGTATTTTCCTAGTTCATTTGTTGTCTCTGCCAAGAGTGGGGATGATATCCATATGGAACATCTGTCCCGATTTTGTATCCCACCATATGGCTACTACTATTCCAGGGCATTTGGAAATGGTGCTCACAACATACTCTTTCTAGTTAGATAAAAAAAAATTTTTTTTAAACAAATTTTATTAATTTTACAGACACAAAACACAAAACATAAACAAAACTAAAAGATCTTTTCTGAAGGTTGTCTGATCCCGGGTTGAAACTCTTCATACAGACACAAATTCAAACATCATATTCACTTTATATATCCTTCCATATCTTATTATCATTTTCTTTTATATATATATATATAAACCATTTTTATCAATTTTATAAAAACAATGCACAAGGCATAACAGCTTATAAATTCTTTTCTAAGAAAAAATAATAAAAGAAGAAAACCAATAGAACATAACAATTCCAAATTATAGTATCAATACTTTATCTATTTAATTTCATATCTTATCCCAGCTTCTCCTTTTCATCCAAATTATTTCTTGTTAATTAAAATTTTATTGCCTTTTATCAACATACAAAATCCAAAAAAAAAAAACATAACAAAACCTTTATATATCCTTTCATATCTTATTACCATTTTCAATAACATTCTTTGTCTGTTCTATTTCCAACTATCCATTCATCTTTTTTCTTTTACTGTACTTCTCCTATACACCAATTGGAGTAACGTCTATAACTCATTACCCTAACTTAAAAGTACTTCATATAACAATTTTTCTTGGGATTCTGTTTAATAGATTCTAAAATTACACAATGAATTTTATACTCTAAATACACATATAAAAAACACAATCTTATGTACCCTCCAGAATCCCTCTTTTATCCTAGATTAAATTAACCAATTGTCTCTGAATAAACTTTTTTTCTTTAGATCTTGCTTCCCCCCATTGAGGCTTCTCCTCCCCCCCTTTCTCTCTTGCTTATTCTTCTCCTTGCCCTTTTTACCCCTTTGTCTCTCCTCCTCCCTTTTCTTACTCCCTTTCCTTTGCTTTCTAACCTTGCCTCCACCTTTCCGCTCATTTTTCTCTTTTTTGGTTGTTTTTATAATTCTTAAAATCCCCTTTTTCTTATCCTTTTTCTCCTCCTCCCCGGAAAGAACCCATTGTTCATCAAAGATGGCTTCTTCTTCCTCTTCTTCTTTGTCCCAGTCCTTCTGCTGCGTAGTCAACTTTTCATAAGTACATAACGCCATTTCTAAAAATTGAAACAAAGAGCCCAAAGCATCTTCCTTTTTATATTTTTGATATTCAGTCTTTAGTTCATCCACAAGCGATGCCATCATGAAAAGAGAAACTTTTCCCAAAACAACCACAAATATTTTTAATCAAAAATAATTCAAAAAAAAATTCCAAAAATTAATACTTTTCTTCCTTCTTCTTTTTCTCTTTCTGGGGTTAATGTTTAATCAAAGCGGTCCAATTACCATATACCTTTCTTTGGGATTCTAGGCAATCTCCTTCTTTTTCAGCTTCTGCTCCAATTTTTTTTCCTCTCCCTTTCCACTTGCAACATCAATTTTAAATAATCAGAAATCCATACCTCTAATAAGGGTTTTCCAATTTCTTAAGTTTTTCAATGTCCAGGAACCCTTTTGTCCCTTAGCTTCAACTTTCAGAATAATTCACTTTCAATGTCCAATATGTCCAAACATTTCTGCTGTTTCCATGGGGTGGGAGAGTGAAGAAAAAAAAAAGTTCCCTTTAACAGCTTCTCCACTGCTTTCGATCTTCTTAGGGATACAATGTATCCTCCAGCAATTCAGACAGCTCAGTTTCAACAAATTTGAAAGATGTTACTTGACTCGGCTCAGACAGCACTTTCACTCTTCTTACTTCCTCCAGCGCAATCTTACCCGGTTGCTGGCTTCTTCGTGGCGGCCATTGCTGACCGCCGCTCCACCGCCTTGGGAAAAAGGGGTTTTCCAGGATGAGGAGGGGGTCTGCGACACCCCCAACCCCCTGTCTGGCTCCCCTCTCTCTTCGGCTGTCCCTACAGGGCAGCCATATCCCCCTGACCCATCTGGATCGGGGGTACCTCGGCGGCTAGCACAGCAGGAATTGCGAGCAGTCGCGAATTCCTGCTGCCCCGAAGCCATGCGAAACCGGAAACCCCCCAGATAAAATTATTTTTGTGGAGAAATGAAATTCAGGGAATTCCCCCACATGGGGGAATGGATGGGAGAACTTTTTCTTGTTTGTTCTAGCTGACAACACCTTAGCAGGATCACGGAATGCTATGATAGAAAACAAATTATGCTTTGAACACTAATAGTTCTCAAATACGATGTAACCTCATATAGCATTCTCATTAAAATGGTCCCTCTGATTATTTTCTTGACCATCTGTTCTCTTTCTCTCTCTTTGGAAGTTATTATTTTTTATATTCCTTTATTAAGGAAATGTTTCTAGCAAAGTAAAAATAATATACATTTAAAGAATAAACAAAGCAAAGTAAAAGAGAAGAGATAAATAAATGGACATGAAAGAAAAAGAAAGGTAAAAAGTGGCTTTCAATCTTTTTCATGCAAGTTATAAATGTATTTACCGTATATACTCGAGTATAAGCCGAGTTTTTCAGCCCATTCTTTGTGCTGAAAAAACCGCCCTCGGCTTATACTTGAGTCAGATTCCCCTCTGAAAAAAAAATGGTGTGGAGCTCCGGAGCTGGGCAGCCGCTTTCCTGCAGGCAAGCCCCACTTCATGGACTCCGTCCATCCTCGCTCCCATCCACCCACCCACCCAAAGCGACGAAGTCCCCCAATCGCGCAGCCCAGAATTGCCCTCCCCTCAGGGGGCAGCAATGACGCCCGGTGTTTCCCGAGACAAGAAGCTCCACCATGCAATGAAAGCGCCCTGGCTCTAGGCTCAGAAAACAACGCGAGGCGAGGTCGCTTCGGCTCCGCTGAGCTTCGTTTCCTAGCTGCTTTCAGTCCGCTTGGGAGGAGGGGGAGGAGGTGGTGGCCTAGAGCTCAGAAAACAACGCAAGCTGCCGCCACCACCTCCTCCCCCTCCTCCCGAGCGGACTGAAAGCAGCTAGGAAACGAAGCTGAGCAGAGCCTAGAGCTCAGAAAACAACGCGAGGCGAGGTCGCTTCGGCTCCGCTGAGCTTCGTTTCCTAGCTGCTTTCAGTCCGCTCGGGAGGAGGGGGAGGAGGTGGTGGCCTAGAGCTCAGAAAACAACGCAAGCTGCTGCCACCACTTCCTCCCCCTCCTCCCGAGCGGACTGAAAGCAGCTAGGAAACGAAGCTGAGCAGAGCCTAGAGCTCAGAAAACAATGCGAGGCGAGGTCGCTTCGGCTCCGCTGAGCTTCGTTTCCTAGCTGCTTTCAGTCCGCTCGGGAGGAGGGGGAGGAGGTGGTGGCCTAGAGCTCAGAAAACAATGCAAGCTGCCACCACCACCTCCTCCCCCTCCTCCCGAGCAGACTGAAAGCAGCTAGGAAACGAAGCTGAGTGGAGCCTAGAGCTCAGAAAACAACGCGAGGCGAGGTTGCTTCGGCTCCGATGAGCTTGTTTCCTAGCTGCATTCAGTCCGCTCGGGAGGAGGGGGAGGAGGTGGTGGCCTAGAGCTCAGAAAACAATGCAAGCTGCCACCACCACCTCCTCCCCCTCCTCCCGAGCAGACTGAAAGCAGCTAGGAAACGAAGCTGAGTGGAGCCTAGAGCTCAGAAAACAACGCGAGGCGAGGTTGCTTCGGCTCCGATGAGCTTGTTTCCTAGCTGCATTCAGTCCGCTCGGGAGGAGGGGGAGGAGGTGGTGGCCTAGAGCTCAGAAAACAACGCAAGCTGCTGCCACCACCTCCTCCCCCTCCTCCCGAGCAGACTGAAAGCAGCTAGGAAACGAAGCTGAGCGGAGCCGAAGCGACCTTGCCTCGCGTTGTTTTCTGAACCTGTGAGCCTAGAGCCAGGGCGCTTTCATTGCAAAGCAGAGCTTCATCTCGGGAAATACCGGGCGTCGTTGCTGCCCCAAGGGGAGGGCGATTCTGGGCTGTGCAATTGGGGGACTTCGTGGCTTTGGGTAGGTGGGAGTGAGGACGTTGACCTTAAGCGCTGCCGACCAAGTGTTTCACAAATACCAGTGGGACCTCCGTCCACCACCACCCCTCCCTCTTTTGCCTCCTTCCTTCTGATCAATCAGGTTTTCCTAGTATTTGCTCACAGCTGCGTTTTCTCTTCTGCTGTGCTAGGCATTGAACGCAGGGATTTCTGATTCCCCTTATACGCGCGTGGATATGCCACGGGGCATTTTCTTCCAAATGCCCCACTGGCAGAGAACACTGACTTTCATAATAGTGAGATCATTTCCCAAATTAATTGATTCACTAACCCAAAAGAAGATGTCGATGACAGTGGGAGGCAGGAGTCACTCTCTCCCTTGAAAGAAAAAAGCAAGAGCTGTTCTTATGATCTCTCTCTCTCTCCCCATAATACAGTCAAGCCCTTTCCAGCACGCGGGATCCGCCCCCGCCACTTTGCACCTTGCAAATGCAAAAACCCCGGGATTTTGCATTTGCAGGGTGCAAAGCGGCGGCGGCAGATCGCGCGTGCTGGAAAGGGCTTGACTGTATTACGGGGAGAGAGAGAGAGAGAGATCATAAGAACGGCTCTTGCTTTTTTCTTGCAAGGGAGAGAGTGACTCCTGCCTCCCACTGTCATCGTCATCTTCTTTTGGGTTAGTGAATCAATTAAACCTTTCATGATAGTGAGATCGTTTCCCAAATTAATTAATCTGTTTTTCTTTGAAATAAATATTCAAAAACATTTAATCTACTGATGCCTCAATTAATGTAATTTTATTAGTATCTATTTTTATTTTTGAAATTTACCAGTAGCTGCTGAATTTCCCACCCTCGGCTTATACTCGAGTCAATAAGTTTTCCCAGTTTTTTGTGGTAAAATTAGGTGCCTCGGCTTATATTCGGGTCGACTTATACTCGAGTATATACAGTATATTTTATCTTCTCTCTATAGTTACATCATGGCTCCCTTCTTTCCATATTTTATTCTTTTTTCATCATTAAACCCATAAATCACAATGTCTTCTTTTTCTGTTTTCAACAAAATGGCCTTCTTTTTCTTTTCATTTTATCTTTCTTTATCTTTCTTTTTCTTGTCTTTTTTGTATCTCATGCTCACCAGTTCCTATGTTTTAAAATATACAGTATATTCATTCAGCATTAAAACTGCTCTGGTAACTATCTGCTGGATTTTGCTTAAAATCTTGTCTTTACTGAAGAGGTATGATGGCCTTGGCTTTGAGTATAGATTCAGAGAAGGATTAATTTGGTGTGCATTGTTTCTGGGCAATTTTCCTCTGTAGAGTGGTTCATTCTGTCCTGAAAGAATCAGGTACCTTGCGCAGGTTCCTTACTTAATTTCAGTGAAGAATCTTGATAGCACCAATCTGTTTAAATCCATCAGTGACTGACAGTTGAGTGACCTGGGCTTATGAGAACATTGAAAATATTTTCATAAATGAAGGAGAAAGGATGCTTGCACATTGCTTGCAGCTCTCCCCAAGTATATGGTCTCCATACCAGTGAATAAAATACACCAACAAGCCAAGCATCTACTAAAGATAAGAATTCTTCTCTTCAAACTCATCTTCTCCATCCACTGAGAGGGTGGAAGCACTGAGAAGCACTGAAATTCACATTGGAAAACTAGGTGACTCTTAAATATAGCAGGAAGTTTTAAGCAAAAGGCAAATGGATTGATCTGCACCAAAATGAGGAATGATCCAATAAATGGGGGATGTTCCAATCTCAGTTGACAATAACGATTAAGAGAATGTTGGAAGTTTGGTGCGCTCAAAGGAAGTTCCAAACTGCCTGAAGCTTTAGAAGGAAACAGTAAGCTTTGGCAGTGGACATTCTCATGAAGCAATTAGAAAAAAGTGTGGAAGCTATCTATAGATGGCCTTGAAATATGACAGTTGAGTAGAGACATGAACTGAATTGTGTAAGCAAATTCTTCAGTATACAGCAGACATGAGCAGTTGCATTGCTGATGGCTATCATAACAATAAAGGTATTACCCCACTAGCCAGTTGTTGTGGCAGTTGTAATCTCCTTCCTTGAGAAAGGAGGAATATATATAGCATTGTACTACTCACTAATCACAGAACTGAAGAAGCTTCTTGGATGAGAAGTGGAACATCTTCAAGGAAGAAACAAAGAAAAGTCCAGTTGCTCCTTGAAAAAGCACCTTTGGGATCACCACTGTGGTACTTTTCCTGTACCCAGGAAAAAAGAAAAGTAAAATGATAAAGGGTTCCCATAGAGATCATCTTTATATAGTCTCCACAAAAAAGTTCTGATCTGGCTGGGCACAAATCTGATTGGTTAAGGAAGAAATTTCAAATCTGACTTTTAAGAATTTCCAAGGAAATGTCACTCAAACATTTCAAAGCACAGAATGGAAGCCAAGAGACCAAGACACAAGATATTCCAGCATCGTTCTGCTAGTTTTATGTCCTTAAAATATAAAAACCAGAAATTTAAAATGGAGGAAAAAATGTGCCCACCTGACCTAACTAAACTTAACTTACAACATCACCATCTGGTGGTTTTCCAGATTCTTGGGCTTGTCTGAACATTTCCAGCCTGCCATCATTAGGCTTCTGTATTGTGTTTGTCTGTGAGTCAGATTTTACAATTTTACACAGATGAACACTATACAGAAGCCTGATGATGGCAGAAGAGCTTCTGCCGAAACGTTGCTACAACTTTAAAAGCACAACTACAATGACGTGGGAAAATACCCGAACAAAGCTGAATGCCATACATGTAAGTACCCGCGAAAACTTAAGAATGAATATATATATTTTAAAGTTGTAGCAATGTTTCGGCAGAATCTCATCTGCCATCATCAGGCTTCTGAATACAAAACTTCAATGTAGAAGCCTGATGATGGCAGATGAGATTCTGCTGAAACGTTGCTACAACTTTAAAAGCACAACTACAATGATGTGGGAAAATACCCGAACAAAAGCGGATTCTAATAAATTGTGGTATTAGTATCAAGCAGTTGTTCTATATTGACATATTGACATCCTTTCTTCAAACACAGGGATGTAGGAAGCATTGGACATTAGGACCAAGCCTTGGAGTGAAAAAGAACAATAGCTCCAGAACAACAAGAAAATGGCTTTTATGATACCCTGACTTATTATCTGTTCACCACAGCAACTTAATTGGTGGTCTTTTATGAAAAATTGGGAGTTCTTTATGAAAAACAATGAATACAATACTATTCACTAAGCAGGTAGTCATGGATACGATAAGAGATTTCTTAGATCTCTAGACAAAAGCAAACAACCCCAAGCAATAAGCCAAAAAAAAAAAAAGTAAACAAAAAAGTTAAAAGTAAACAAAGCTATAAATAGGATGCTGTTTACAGTTCAAAGTAAACAACAGCCAAGATTAACCAAGAAGTCTTATCCTTCTACAGTTTAACAAGAATCTCATTCATATGAACAAAATTATTTCAGTGTCTATATATAATTTTCTGCACACTGTATTATCTTTTATAGTTTCTTTGATTAAGACTTCATCAAATCAAATTAGCTGAGTAAATTATAATTTAGGATCTCTGAGGTTTTTTCCTCATCTAAGCCTACAGTAGTATCTAAGAACCCAGAAGAGCTTCAGTTTGATTACTTGTTACCAGGCAATTAAAATGTGCCTGAAGTCTTTAACTTTAAAATTGCAGTCAGCTTTCTATTCATAATTCTAAATTATAGCTCAGAGAATAGAGGTCATTTGTCAAACTGTGAAACTTTCCTGAGATTCTTCTTCAAGCTTCATTTAGTAATAAAGTGCCTGTGTCATAGTTGTCTTCACATAAGCAAAGGGCTGGGATCAAAAAAATCAAGGTGGCCAATCACAACCACTAGTTTGAACTCCCACTTCCTATATTATAAGCTCCACACTGTTAACATTGATGCTTTATTTTTTAATGATTTCAAGTCAGAGTTGTTGTTGTTGTTATTGTTGTTGTTGTTGTTATTATTATTATTATTATTATTATTATTATTATTATTATTATTATTATTATTATTATTATTATTATTATTCTTGGTGACCATCTGCAATAGCAGATTCAGTTTCCTTGGCATGACTTTAGAAGTGGTTTATCCTTGTCTGCTTCCTAGGGCTGGGAAAGAGTGGCTGGCCCATCCAGCTGGTGTCATGACAAAGGCAGGATTAGTATCATGGTCTCCTGGTTTCTTGTTTGATGTGTCAACCACTACATCAAACTGGCTGTTTTACATTGGTGAAGTAAGACATTTATTTTTTCCAGTGCATAGAACTGCAAAAGATTTCAAAGTCAATATTAGAAAAGATTCTCTGATTATATGAGCTATTTGACAGGAATACAGCTTGCCTTACAAGATGATTCCTTTCAGTGGTGGGATTCAAATTTTTTTACTACCGGTTCTGTGGGCATGGCTTGGTTAGCATGGCAGGGAAAGGATACTGCAAAATTTCCACTCAGAAGTGGTATTTGCTGGTTCTCTGAACTACTGAAAATTTCCACTACCGGTTCTCCAGAACTGGTCAGAACCTGCTGAATACCCCCTCTGATTCCCTTCCTTAAATAGCTTTGAGCAAAACCTGGATTGTCATTGTATAGAGAACTTAGAGCAGAGACTTTCCTGCATCCTTTCAGGAGAGGGCAGGACTAAAATGTTGATGCACTTTCAGTATGGATGAGTTGTGGGTTCTGTTCAGTAATGTGAATAATGAGTCATGATGAAAGTAAGTGTCAGATCTGCCTTAGGTTGAACATCTAAGTAAGAATGATCCTTAACTCCATTTATTGAGAAAGGTATAGTTTACTAGAAGTCAAGTGAATTACAGTAACTGAACTGAAAAAGCATGTGCCCATATCCCCAAGCCAATTTTTCCCTCCCTTAGTTGCTTCCCACCACTGGGCCCTCAGGTCCAATCAAATTCAAACAGAATGGACATTTCAGGCATAGGTTTAGTATGCTGCTGCATTCTGTTCCTAGCCAGTTGTCCTTGAAGCTCATCTTGGAGAGATACCATGAAGTTTTTGTTTCTCTAAAAGGATCCCTCCTTCCATCCAGCCCCCCCTTGAATTCATGGCAGCTGATACTGAATGGTTGTGAAGCATAAGTGTGAGATGGCGGCTAGCATTCTGCCTTCCTTGGAAAAATAGGATCTGAAATTAAATTGGGAAGGATCTTTTTGTCAGCATATTTCTTATATGCTTCTCTAGCTTCATCCAACACTTTGCATAAGATGGGCCATGTAGTTTGCAGTTGTTTTATCCAATAAACTAGTGAGAGGTTTTGAGGTGATTTCTACAGGAGCTCCAGCATGGCTAAAAGTATCTACTGGTAGTAACCCAAAAAGAGACAAAAACAGTGCTACTACATACTGAATTGTTGCAGTGTGTAGTTACCTTCATGCAGCAACATGCAGTAAGTGGTTACCTCCATAAATAAAAGTAGGTCAGCCCTACTGTTGGTCATGTTGATAATTAATAGAACACTTGAGGTATTGTTCCAATATGCTGTTAGGACGTTCGCATGTGCCATTAGTCTAAGGGTGGTGTGAGGAGAGGATGATGGTAATCCCTAGGAACTTTAAGAATTTTTGCCAGAATTGGGAGGTGAATTGCACCACTCAGTTGGAGACAATTCTCTCGGGTGTGCCATGTAAGGGTAGATGTGTTGAACAGTCTTTTGAAGGTTCATCTAGCTAAGATCTGTGGGCATTTGTGCCCATTTTGTGGGCATACCACAAAATATACTTGTTTTGAGAATAAGTCAATGGACCCAAATCACAGGATTTTCTGAGTTCCCTGGTAGTTCTACAATAAAGTCCATGGAGATCTTTTTCCAAGGTGCCATGAAGTTAAAAACCAGCTGCAAGAACCTCTGGAGTTTATCATCCTGTCTTTTTCCTGACACATAGACAGGGCAGTAGCCATGTATCCTTCTACATCTTTCTTCATGCTCGACCACCAAATTGATACAGCAAGAGATGTTCTGGCTAAATGTCCAATCAAATTCAAACAAGACATTTGATCACCTTTGTGATCTGCAAATGAAATCATTGAAAAAATCATTGGTGCAGCGCATTCATACAAATCATGAAGAAAACACAAAAAGAAGAGATGCAGCTCCCCAGAGTGAGAAGAAACTCCTTTGTGCCATGCTTCTGGCCCAGGTTGGGACTGGCTTTATACTGTTAGAGCAGGGGTGTCAAATTCATGTGGTCATGGATGTGTCATGTGACGTATTGGAACTTTTTTCCCTTTTGCTAAACCAGGCGCGGCCAGTGCATGATGCATCTGGCCCATGGGCCAGGAGTTTGACAGTCCTGTGTTAGAGTCTTCTTGCATCCCACAGCCACAGCATGCCAAGAAGTCTCTCTAGCTTCCTGGTGTGCAGCAGCATTACGTTATGCTATTGGTGCTCTCTAGTGCACTACAGCTTTGTGCCCGGCTACTCAGCCAAGCTAGGGCATCCAGGGGTATCTGAAACTTTACATTACACTGTAACCCAGGAGCTTCTTGTACCCCAGAGCTGAATTTTCTTTCACAGACTCCCTCATATGCTTACACATATGCATGCTTGTACTCTCTTTTCCTGAGCTTGTGCCACACTGCATCACCCTCTAAACTCATGTGAAGCCTGTACCAGCTTCTTAGGGCCTCCCCGCTCCCCTGAGAAACTCTGTGTACCTTACTTTGGACATGCATGGCTTCCTGCTTAATGATCTGCATTTCATTAAGTTATCATGGCAACTGGGACTGCTGGAATTGCTGTCCTAAGCAATGCAATTATGTGACATCACTCTTCACAACAGCATTACTTATGACAAACTTTCTGGTCCAAGCTGTGATCAAACATTGAGGGATACCTGTTGTCTTTATTCTCTAACTGTAGATTTAAGAGAAAAACTTAAATTATGTTCCCAATCAAAATATTATGGATATTAAATTTGTACCCCCCTATTATTTTAAAACAACAGGAGAAAGTGCAATTTAACAGAGGTGACAGTCCTTTCTGCTTCACTGAGTAGTCCTACCCACTTTGTAATCCTTGGAATAAAGCTTCTGTCTCTCATGCATTTATACATGCACGTAGCTTCTTGGCTGGAATTAAAAGCTTCTTTTTGACAGGAAGCTGTCAAAAGCTGCTTCTTCCCATAGGTTCAGATGTATCCCAGTTAGAAAAAAATAGCTGGTATTTTTTCTGCCAGCAGGTGATGTTTGCTGGAAGGCAAAAAATAAAGACTAGTCCATCCATTACTTTTTTTTCACTTGTTTCACATTAGCTCTTGAATATGCCATGCTTTTCTACTGAATTAAGGATTGGAATAAAGCATGCTCAGTGTTACCATGCCTATGAAGAAGCACACTTGCCTTGTGCATAGTTCTTTGCAGATTTGCTTTGAAATTCAATTATTACATAATTGAAGAACTCTGTTAAAATTTTACACAGCACTACTTCTAAAAGCGAGGTTGTTTTTTTTTAAATTTGAAATGTGTCCATTCCTTTGAGGATTAATGACAATGCCACAAAGAATGATAAGTACTGATCCGGTGATGTATGGATGCAGGAAACCTTTTCACAATATGCCTTTAACTTATTAAGCATTAGATTGTTTAATTGCATGTATTATAAAGATGATCACCTGGAAATTTGTAATTTAATAACATTGTTTCAGTATATTAGTTTTTGTTGCTAAAAGCAGTAAATGTTTGTCAATCAATTATATTTTCTGGATGACAGATAACTATAAATTATTCAGTAGAACTGAAAGCTTTGATTGTTGGCTAGAATGATATATTACTTTCATATCAATATAGCACATATTTTGTTCAGAAAGAAAATTTTAATGAAAAGGAACTTACGTGCGAATACCTCACACTCATAACAGGCTTCAATTTTCCAGTTTGATACATCTCTGAATAGCTATTCCCAGTCCAGTAAACCAAAAATAGACAACTGAAATTGTTCTAGGATTATGTCATGTGCCAATTATTTGCCAAATCCCCCTCTATACCAGGGAGATTTAATATTTTTTTCAGGCTACAGAGCTGACTTTTTTTTTTACAAAAAATAAATCCCAGAACCTGACTCAAAAGGCAAAGCTCTAATGATTAAAAAAATTGATTGCATTTGAATATATTCCTTTATTTTCTCCTTAGTTTTTTTTAAAGAGAACTTCATCAAATGGGGATAAGGCCCCATTTGGGTCCACAGAACACAGGCTGAAAAAAATCCAGTTAATGCTGCTAAGAAAACAAACTGTCCAACATTTCCCCCAGGTTTTAATGTTAGGTTCTTTGATATTCACTTATCAATTACACTTGATTATACTAAGATTCATTGCTGTCCAAGTGGAGCTATCACCATTTTCAGAGCACACTTTAAATAACAAAGAAGATGAAATAAAAGCACTTCTGATTGCTACTTCAGGTTCCATCATAACATAATTGCCTGTGCCTTATTTTATCAAAAAGTTTGCTGCTAAGTAGTCTGATGCTTGTTACTTGGCCACAGCAAAAGAAAATAATGGTCTCAGATTTCCTATTCTATCAATAGGATTGTTTCATTGACCATATAGACAAATTTTCTTGATAGCATTCCAAAAGTATCTTCCAGTCCAGTTCATGACCATAATAAAAATTTGGATTGATTGGTTTGATTGATTCCAGTTAATCTTCCTACAAAACAAAGACTTTTTCTTATATCCTTCCCCCCTGAAAATTTTGATTATTACTCACAGCAGACAGAGTTTATTCAGTTTACCGAGGACCCGGGATTATTTTTTTCTCAATCCAAATCTCTATTCAATTAAGAGTCAAATAAAATGAAACCTTCATAACTCTGGATTTATGAACATTCTCCAGTGATGGATCAGACAGCTGCAATCCATTGACTTAAGTAATGTAAAACATTATTATTTTATTACAAAGAACACAAACCTACTCATGAGAGATGAAATGAGAGATGAAATGAGAGATGAAATGAGAGATGAAATGAGAGATGAAATGAGAGATGAAATGAAGAGCTGAGGAGTGCGAAAAGTCTGAGCATTGCTGTGGCAATATCCCAAGAGTGTTTTCTTTAGTCTCATCATTGCTCAGTTTGAGGCAGATATGGAAGACTTTCTGAATTGCTTTGCTTTTTATGGTTTAGAATTATTTGCAGAACTATTTATATTACAGTAACCCAGGCAAATTCATATGTCACTATCAGCAGATATTACATACCCAGGAATAGTTTTATTGCTTCTTAACTAGGAGTCTTAACTAGGTAAATGCATTCTGTGTCCTACTGAGATTTCAACAGTTGTTAAATTGCTGTAATTTGGCAACTTGAAATTTTTGCTGCTCCAAGACCTCAACAATAAGATTTGGGAGCCCATTTGCACTGGGTTGTAGGTTACTTGCAAAATGCAATCTGGGTCGGTCGCTAGGACCAGAGGTTTAGTCTTCTGAGATTTCCAACTTGTGTTGGAGCCCATCTTCAGGAAACTTCTTTCTCATATTCTGGTGAGAAAGAAGTTTCCTAAGGATGAGCTCCAGCACAAGTCCAAAAGCTCTGAAACTAAACCTCTGGTCCTAGCGACCGACCCAGATTGGATTCGACAGCCTTCTCCTGGGACATGTATATTTGCCTTCATTTATTTAGGTTACTCACCATTCCACAGACCAGAGTTTCTCATTTTCAGTAACATTAAGATCTGAGGATTTCAACTCCCATGCTGGTTGGAAAATTCTGGAAGTAGAAGTCTACACATCTTAAAGTTTCTGAGGTTGAAAAACACAGCCATAGATCAAGAGCTACAACTCTGAACAGAATTATACTGATCTGCTTTTTCCTATTCCACTTTCCACTTGTGTGCCTGCTGCTGAGTGACGCAGGTTTTTTAGCCTTTTCCTGAGTATCTCCTTTTTAGCCTTTATCTGAGTACTGCTACTGCTGTGGTATAATTAATGAAAAAGCACTTTTCTGCCCTTTCTCTACTGGATTGATGGGATCTTGGCAGAAGGGAAGCTTTACAGCAAATGATAAAGTGTTTTTGAGCTCAAGGAAATTAGTTACAAAGCAATACAAAACAGAATAAACAATGGTATAAAAACAGATCCAAAGACTTAAAACAGTATTTACCTGCTTTTCCACCCTTATATAGTGTGTTTGTATATGTGTATATACATGTTCATTACACACAAAATCTTGCTGCCATTCATGATTTATATGAAAATCATCAGTTCTCTGAACTTTATTTTAGAAATCAGTGGTTCATTAGTTGCATATTTTGTGTGGATAAAACATTCAATATGGAATTTTTTTCCCAACATAATACAGTAATGCTTCCAAATCTATTATTTAACTTGCTGCCATCCATAGACTTCTAAAACAGTTATTGAGGACAGGCACTTTATGTTTAAATTAATGCATTTTACAAAGAAAACACAGAAGAAATATTGTATTCCACCAAGGCCATGGTGATACAAGATATCCAGCATTAACACCAACACTAAGTACAGTAAACACATAATAAGTAGGCCATAAGAACACATTTTCTGATACAAGCAGTGAAATTAACTGAACATATAGTCCGCTTGAAATTGCTGCTACATTGAGCTGATGAAATTGAATCCATTTCATTCCTTCTTTCTTCCACTCTCATTGCAGACTAATTTCTTTTCTGGCAAAATCCATTTGGTTATTGCCAGAGGCTTTTAGATGGAGCATCTCAGTAGGGGTATAATTAAGGCTGATGTGTCTATTACCTACTTAATGATAGAATGCCTTGAATCAGTGGTATGTTACTACTTGACTTGGCTATTGGAATATTTCGGTAGCCAACAGAGAAAGAAACAGTTGGTAATTAGTCTACTTTAAGTATGTGTTTTAGGAAATACCATAGGAAGTAATCGGGTAGAAAAGATTAATTTCTGGCTCCCATTTAAAGGATACCTTCATTCACAAGTAAAACATATTGCAAATTCATCAATCAGTAGGGCTTTCAATTATTGTCTGTGTTGGCTTCTGCGAATGTTGTTTTTTCTTTTTTTTGGATAGCCAGGTCATTCAGTGACAGCTGCATGTGTCTAACTCTAACTCATATTAAGTTGATGAAATTTAAATCAAGACTATTCAAGCTTTTCAGCAGTTAAGTATGGTAAACAACTGCTTTTCTTGTTCCTTGGATTTTTGCTAAGAAAAACATGGAAAATCAAATTAGACAGGTATATATGTAGAATTCCTGACTTAGCAATCAGATCAGGAAAAACATATTTTCAAGCAATATTGTGGACCTGAATAGGAGGGTTTATACATAGTGTACTATATTAGCATACTCCAAACCCTCGCAACTGATTGGTCCGGATGGACAGCGACCCGATTGGTCGAAACCTCGGCCGTGATTGGAACGCTAGGAATCTACCGTGATTGGCTGCGCCGATTGCGGGAGATTCAAAGTGCTGCCATTGGCCGTCGAGCTGCTAGCTAGCCCTATATGAAGGGCTGCCGCGGCTCGTATCCCCAGACTGTTCTTACCCTAAATAAAGAGCTGAACTCACTAAGATGGTCTCGCATCTCCTTCGAGCCGATCCACCCCAGATCTAACACATAGCATCTAGCAAATCAACGGTGAGATAATAATAATTAAACAGGAGACTTTTCATATTTACTAGCCATAGAAGCTGATGCCCAACACAATAATGGAGTGGAATTAGATTGGGGGATCAAATTTTGTCTAAAAATGTGATATTTGTTTTACATAAAGGTCTCTGTTTCAACATGTAATTATAGCCAACAGAAATCACTAATTTCAAATGAATATTTTTCATACAGAACTATTGTCAAATTGAATTTGATGGATCTTTTTTGCAGATGAATAATAAAGTAAATAAGAGATTCCTCCACTATTCAAAATAAGTTCATTGATCATAATTTTTATAGTATATATCACATCAGCACCAATAATTTCTGTTATTTACATGGTAAATAGGACACTTAGCTAAGGTTTTTAAAATCACCAAAGAAAAGGACCTTTGTCTGCTACACTGAAACTGTGCCATCTATAAAAAGTGTCTCCCAATCTAACTGTGAAATTCAGGTTTTCTTCTATGATTTCAAAATAGGCTAACTGTAATCCTAGGTGTATTTTCAACCCAGTTGGACCTCTCCACTTGTTTTGCCAAACAACAAAAATCAAGTAGATTATGAAAACTGGATGTCTACTATTCATAAAAAGCCCCTCTGATTCTGACAGTAATTTCCTTTTCTCCCAGTTATCAAGGTATTCTAGTTTAACCCCAAGTGGATTTCTATCCCTACTTTTACATGCTGCTTGTTTGGGAAAATGATATAAAATCTTATTTGGATGAAAATCCACCTAGGGAGTTTCCGGTTTTTGCGTGGCTTCGGGGCAGCAGGAATTCGCGACCGCTCGCGATTCCTGCTGTGCTAGCCACCGAGGTACCCCCGATCCAAATGGGTCAGGGGGATATGGCTGCCCTGTAGGGACAGCCAAAGAGAGAGGGGAGCTGGACAGGGGGCATCGCAGACCCCCTCCTCATCCTGAAAAACCCCTTTTTCCCAAGGCGGTGGAGCGGCGGTCAGCAATGGCCGCCACGAAGAAGTCTGCAACCGGGTAAGATCATGCTGGAGGAAGCAAGAAAAGTGAAAGTGCTGGCTGAGCTGGGTCAATCAACATCCTTTAAATTCGCTGGAACTGAGCTGTCTGAATTGCTGGAGGATACATTGTATCCCTAAGAAGATCGAAAGCGGCGGAGAAGCTGTTAAAGGGAACTTTTTTTTTTTCTTCATTCTCCCACCCCATGAAAAAAGCAGAAGAAGATTTGAAATTTGTTTGGGCACTGAAGGTGAAATATTCTGAAAGTTGCTTGGACATTGGACTTAAAAATTTAAGAAATTGGAAAACCTTTATTAGAGGTATGGATTTCTGATCATTTAAAAATTGATGTTGCAAGTGGGAAGGGAGCGGAAAAATATTGGAGCAGAAGTGGAAAAAGGAGGAGATTGCCAAGAATACTAAAAAAAGAAATATGGTAATTGGACCTCTTTGATTAAACAGTAACCCCAGAAAGAGAAATAGAAGAAGGAAGAAAAGTATTAACTTTTGGAATTTTCTTTTTGAATTACTTTTGACTAAAAATACTTGGGTGGTTGTTTTGGGGAAAGTTTTTCTTTTCAGGATGGCATCGCTTGTGGATGAACTAAAGATTGAATATCAAAAATATAAAAAGGAAGAACAAGATGGAAAAGATACTTTGGGCACTTTATTTCAATTTTTAGAAATGGCGTTATGTACTTATGAAAAGTTGATTATGCAGCAGAATGACTGGGACAAAGAAGAAGAGGAACAAGAAGCCATCTTTGATGAACAATGGGTTTTTTCCGGGGAGGAGGAGAAAGAGGATAAGAAAAAGGGGATTTTAAGGTTTGAAAAAACAATCCAAAAAAGAGAAAAATGAGAGGAAAGGTGGATGCAAGGTTAGAAAGCAAAGGAAAGGGAGTAAGAAAAGGGAAGAGGAGAGACAAAGGGGTAAAAAGGGCAAGGAGAAGAATAAGCAAGAGAGAAAGGGGGGGGGAGGAGAAGCCTCAATGGTGGGAAGCAAGATCTAAAGAAAAAAAGCTTATTTAGAGACAATGGGTGAATCTAATTAAGGATAAAAGGGGGATTCTGGAAGGTATATAAGATTGTGTTTTTATATGTGTATTTAGAGTATAAAATTTATTGTGTAAATTTAGAATTTATTCAACAGAATCCCAAGATAAATTAAGTGTTATATGAAGTACTTTTAAGTTAGGGTAAAGGTGTCACTCCAAATAGTGTATAGGAGAAGTATAGTAAAAGAAAAAAGATGAATGGATAGTTGGAAATAGAACAGACAAAGAATGTTACTGAAAATGGTTATAAGCGGTTGTGCTTTGATTGTTTGTGCACTGTTTTTGTAAAATTAATAAAATTGGTTTATAAAAAAAAGAAAAGAAAATGATAACAAGATATGGAAGGATATATAAAATGAATATGATGTTTGAATTTGTGTCTGTGTGAAGAGTTTTAACCCGGGATCAGGCAGCCTTCAGAAAAGATGTTTTAGTTTATGTCTTGTGTATTGTGTTTGTAAAATTAATAAAATTTGTTTTAAAAAAAAAAGAAAATCCACCTAGGGATAGTGGTGGTATTCAGCAGGTTCTGACCAGTTCTGGAGAACCTGCTGGTAGCAGAAATTTTGAGTAGTTCGGAGACCCGGAAAATACCACTGCTGACTGAAGATTTTATAGTATCTTTCCCCTGCCATGCCCACCAAGCTATGCCTACAGAACCAATAGTCAAAAAATTTGAATCCCACCACTGGGTTAATCGAGTGTGTAGTGGGGGGGGGACCTTCAACCTTTTAGACAGGGGTCCCCAAACTTGGCAACTTTCAGACTTGTGTATTTCAATCCCTAGAATTCCTCAACTAGCTATGCTGGCTGGCGAATTCTGGGAATTGAAGTCCACAAGTCTTAAAATTGCCAAGTTTCGAGACCTCTGTGTTAGAGGCTGTTAATAGTCAAGGTAATCCTCTATTTACATTCCACTTAATTTTCATCACTTGGCAAAATGAATGGAGAAATTCTATTGGGTTAGGCTTAAGCTATTTTGACATTAAAATCTGAAACAACAACAACAAATTCTTAGTTAGATTTGGGGAAGTTGTTTATAGAAGTGGACCTTCTTTGTTTGCGATCTGCCTCATTTTCATTGCTTGGCAAAATGAATGACTCCCTTACTGAACAAAGATAATGTGGTAGTGATAGAATGCATATGGTGCACTAGAAGACATGGCACAGAAGGATTTGACACATTTTGTGCTCAGGAAAATGGTAGTTTGAGGGCAATGTTGGCAACAGCTTTATATGGCTGTGTGGAGCATTATTTGGACTTATTCAATTAAAGCATTATTCAGCCTTCAAGATCTCTTCTACATCTTTTCTACTGCTATGCATCTTTCTCACTGCTCTGCATCTTTCAGCTGCCATTAGTAAACGGGGGGGGAGGGGGGATTGGAGGGGAAGAAAGCTGGAGGTGTTACATTCCTGTGCTGAGGGGGAGTATAAATTCCTGTTTTTAAGTTTCTATTTCCTTGCCTAGCTTTCTTTCCTTTGCGCAGCTGTGAAGTTTTATCAAAATATGTCAAGGTCAATGGACAGAGGCCTCATCACCACCTGAAGATGCCCACATGATCATATTCAGAACTTTTAATTGGAAGAGTGTTTTGGACTTTGGGGGGTGGGAACAATTCCATCCCTTTGTATATGTGATCTGCACGCCAAATCTCTTAGATTCAGAATTCTACCTGTAGCTTCCACTTTGAATTTCAGTAAAAGAAAACACTTTGCTCTAACTTATGGAGTCTGAGTATTTCTTTCTTGGATTTTGAATGGAGCACAGACTGCCAGTCTATAAATAAAGCAACTTTTGGGAAGCAAAACATCTAATAGAATTGCTCCTCTGCTTTAAGGATACCTGTTAGGGATTACATTGTTTTACCCTAACTGGTTTAGGTAAATAATAATATGTAATCATAGTTTGTATGTTAAAGTGTCTGCAACTTTAACTGTGGGACAGTAATTAAGGGAGTGGTTGTGAAAGCACTTTAAAAAGAAGCAAGACGACAGCTTGCTCTCTCTCTGGCTTTGATGATTCCTGATTACTGCAAGGATACAAGACTGCATTGCTCGAACGGGAGAGAAAAACAAAGGACTGACTTGTAAGTGAATTGACATAGGATATTTCTACACGGACTTTGCTAACTGAATATCCCTGAATGGACTGACTAAATGATACATGACTATTGGACTGTTATTTTGACTATGCTATGAACTCATAATGGAATAAACTATATTTTTGATAGCACAAGCGTATCTGTTATTTTTACTGTATGTTAATAAACATACAAGCTTAGCTCACTCATTTATCTGTGTGCCTATCTGACTAACGCTGCACATTCTGTTTAGCTTGTCTCCCTAACCCTGGTTGGGGAAACCAGGCTTAACACTGGTTATGGGCCCAGAGGCTGCAAAGTCAGTTTAACTAGGATAAAACAGATTTATGTAAAAGTGAGAGTTTGTGTTGTTATACATTACAGTAAACATACAGCTGTGTTTTATTAATTATAGTTTTATATCCATAAAAGAAAACATGGCACAAGTCAATCAACAAAGTTTGTCCCTTATATCCAAGCTGGATGGAACAAACTATGTATCATGGTCTATGAAATGTAGTCTGCTTCTACGAAGAGAAGGTTTGTGGAACATAATTGAAAATCCACCAAACGTAGAAGAATGGGATCCAGAGGATGAGGAGGATAAATTAAAGATAGAAGAATTTATGCATAAAAATCAACAAGCTATTTGCATTATTGCTTTAACCTTAACTGATCAGCAACTTGTTTATATCCACGGAGAGAAAACAGCTGTTGGGTGTTGGCAGAAGCTGAAGAGGATTTATGTTCGAAATAACGTTGGTGCTCACATAAATCTAACACGGAAACTTTTCAGTACACATCTCCATAAGAATGGTGATATGCTGAGTCATTTGAAAACTATGCAAAGCATTTTTCAAGAACTGCACGAGAAAGAGCTTATTTTCTCTGAACTACACCAAGTCTACATAATTCTATCTTCCCTTGACGAAAGTTATGATAACTACGTAACTTCCCTTGAAATATTGCCAAAGGAAAGCCTAACTTTAACTGATATAACTGGCAGATTGATTGAAGAGGCCAGAAGAAGGCTTGAAAGAGACGAATTAAGGAGGCAGCAACCTCAAAAAGAAGATAATGAAACTCCTACTGCATATGCAATTAAAAGGTGCTTTAATTGTGGAGGAAGAGGACATTTGGCAAGATTTTGTAAAAAAGCAAAGTACCGGAACGCTGGCCAGAATACAAAAAGTCATCAAAAGATAAATAAAAATTTAGAGTTAGCCATGTATACTAACGGAGCTGTAAAAAATAATTTATGGGTGGTTGACAGTGGAGCATCACATTGTATAACAAATGATAAGAAAAATTTTATTAAAATGTCCAAGAGTACACAGCAGATATCGTTAGCCAATGGCTGGAAACTGAAAGCTAAAGGTCAAGGTATAGCATATTGTTCTTTTATAAAAGAGAATGTAAAAATGTTATATGTACCACAACTTAAATTTAATTTAATTTCAGTTAGAATTTTGGTTAAACTAGGATATGTAGTTACATTTAGGGGAGATAACTGCATAATTGAGAAAGAAGATAAGAAAATTACTGCATCTTTAATAGGTGAATTATATGTGTTAAATGATGATGATTTAAAGGTGGCGAACACAGTTTATGAAAATAAGAAACCTCATGATGAATGTATTCACTTGTTACATCGAAGGCTAGGGCATTTAAATTTTAAAATGCTTAAGAAAACTATTGAATTATCTAAGGGAATAAGTTTGAAACCTTGTAATAAGTATTTGCAATGTAATGCCTGCAATCAAAGCAAAGCAAGGGTCACACCTGCAAATAGAGTTGATGGATTTACTACCAAAGAACCTTTAGAGGTAGTATTTGCAGATTTAATAGGTCCGAAAAAACCAAGTGTAGGAGGAGCTCGTTACATACTAAGTATAATGGACCACTATTCTAGATATGGGTTTTGCTATTTAATGAAGAGCAAAACTGAAACATATCAAAATGTCTTTAATTGGATTAAATTTGCAGAAAGGAAAACTAAAAAGAAATTAGTAACTCTTATAACAGATAATGGTACGGAATTTACAAATAATAAATTCCAGAACAGACTAAGAATGTTAGGTATTCAACATAAAAAGTCTGCACCATATAAGCCACAACATAATGCCTTTATAGAGAGAAGAGGCCAAACATTACAATCAATGGCACGAACTATGATGTCTGATTCAGGATTACCTGACAATTTATGGGGAGAAGCAATAATGTGTGGTAATCATATTTTAAATAATGTTGTTAATTCAACAACAGGTGAATTACCATTCACACTGTGGCATGGTACAAAACCTGATTTAAGTTACATGCACACATTTGGAGCACCAGCATGGGTGCATATCCCTTCACAACTTAGACACAAAGGACAACATAGAGCTAAAAGATTATATTTTGTAGGATATACATCTAATCATAGATCTTATAGATTCTGGGAACCAGGTACATCTAGAGTTTACACCAGTGCTAGTGCAAAATTCCTAGAACATGTAGGATGGAATAGATTAGAGCAAGATTTAAATAATGAAGTAATTATTGAACCCTACAAAAGGCAGAAAGATCAGAATAGTTATAAGAAGAGTCCAATTAAAGAAGAAGTCCAAGAAGAGCAAATAGGACCAGAACAAGAGGAAACAGTTGATCAGGAAGAGTTACATAATCAAGAACAGTTAATAAATGAAAGTCCACCTGTAAGTCCTGTAATACCTAGACATACTACACGTATAACTAGACCACCTGATAGGTATCAAGCAAGTATAGTTTGCCAAGTAACTAAAGTTCCAACTCGTGTAGATGAACTTAGGATGTATCCTGCTAAGGATCAGGAGAATTGGCAAAAGGCAATGGAAAAAGAACTAAATTCATTAAAGGTAATGAAAGTTTATGAAGATGCTAAATTACCTCCAGGAGAAAAATCCATTGGGTGCAAATGGATATTTAAAGTAAAAACTGGAAATGATGGGACTGTTACCCATAAAGCTAGGTTAGTAGCTCAAGGATTTAATCAAACTGCATCTGATTACGATGAAGTTTTTGCACCAAGTCTTAAAGCAACATCTTTAAGAGCAGCATTAGTGTGGGCAGCTAAGAAAAACTATGTCATTAACCATTTAGATGTAGAAACTGCTTATCTACATGCACCATTGCAGCACACTATATATTTAAGAAAACCAGTAGGTATAAAAGACAATAAAGTAAATAGTAATGATTGTTGGAAACTCAAAAAGAGTCTTTACGGGTTGAAACAATCTGGGTTTGAGTGGAACCAATATATTGTGAAAGAGTTAAACAATATAGGTTTTAAATCTGGTTTAGCAGATCCATGTGTGTTTAAAAGAGAAAATAATGGAACGGTGTCATTATTGTTATTATTTACAGATGATATTGCTTTGATAACTAAGACTAATAATGAAGCTAATGAGATTATATCATTATTAGCCAAAAAGATAAAATTAAAGCATTTAGGTGAAATTAAAAAGTATCTAGGATTGACAATTAACAAAACAAATAATGGTTTTAAGATATCTCAAGAAGATAAAATTTGCCAATTAATTAAAACGTTTAAAATGGAAATTTGTAAACCGGCAAAGACTCCAATGAGTCAGGAAGTTTGCCAAACTGATGATCAAAGTCCCAAATTTGATAAGTCCATATATCAATCTTTGATTGGCAGCTTATCATATATAAGCAATTGGTCTAGGCCTGATATAGCTTACAGTGTAAATCAGCTGGCACGTTTTAATTCAGATCCACATCAATGTCATTGGCAATCATTAAAAAGAATTTTAAGATATCTTAAAGGAACAATGAACCATGCATTGTATATAGAACCAAAGGGTGATTTGAGTCTTAGTGCCTATGCAGATGCAAGTTTTGCAACTGACATAAACACTAGAAAATCAACATCTGGAATGGCTATATTATTTGGTAAGACACTAATAGGGTGGAGGTCAATCAGACAACAGCATATCAGCTTGTCCACGATGGAAGCGGAATTTTCATGTCTGTCATTATTATGCACTGATTTGATTTTGTACAAACAGTTATTATTAGACATGGGTATAACTGTTAAAGATTCCATTATTGTGTACGAGAATAACCAAGCAGCTATAAAATTAGCTACTAGTATTGCTGTAAAAACTAGATCAAAACATACTGATTTAAGATACTTAAATGTTAGAGAATCTGTAAAGAATGGGCTAATTAAATTGGAATACTGCATGACAGAAGAAAACATTGCAGACCAATTTACAAAAGCTCAAGGAGTAACTAAGTTTAAAGAAAGTTGTAACAAATATGATTTAAAGATATAAATAGTTATATTATTATTTCCTAAAAGGGGAGAATGTTAGGGATTACATTGTTTTACCCTAACTGGTTTAGGTAAATAATAATATGTAATCATAGTTTGTATGTTAAAGTGTCTGCAACTTTAACTGTGGGACAGTAATTAAGGGAGTGGTTGTGAAAGCACTTTAAAAAGAAGCAAGACGACAGCTTGCTCTCTCTCTGGCTTTGATGATCCCTGATTACTGCAAGGATACAAGACTGCATTGCTCGAACGGGAGAGAAAAACAAAGGACTGACTTGTAAGTGAATTGACATAGGATATTTCTACACGGACTTTGCTAACTGAATATCCCTGAATGGACTGACTAAATGATACATGACTATTGGACTGTTATTTTGACTATGCTATGAACTCATAATGGAATAAACTATATTTTTGATAGCACAAGCGTATCTGTTATTTTTACTGTATGTTAATAAACATACAAGCTTAGCTCACTCATTTATCTGTGTGCCTATCTGACTAACGCTGCACATTCTGTTTAGCTTGTCTCCCTAACCCTGGTTGGGGAAACCAGGCTTAACAATACCAATCAGAATTTTTCTTCCTTTTCAATCCAGAACACGAAACAGGACTTCTTGGATTTTTTTTTCTATTGACTTGAAGCAGCTAGCTAAATCAAACTGCAGTATTCCACTCAGGAGACTAAATGACTTAATTTTCCAAATTGAGATACTGCCTTGAATGGTATCACTGCCATTCAGAAGAAAGTCCAGAAGAAAATAACACCTTGAGACAGAACAGAAGTGCTTTGCAGAGGCCTGCTATATTCAGGAAAACGACCACTTCCATCCTCTCAAAAATCCACAAGTGCCACTAGTATCTTCCATTCTGAGTTATCTGGATATCTAGATGTGGTGAACAGCCTTTAATAGCCATTGCTGATATAATTGAAATTCAGTCAGAGTCCCCAATTCTAATGAAGGGATAACAAGGCACATTCTGTAACTTTTCTGATTTGGGTCAATTACAGGTCCCAGTTTCATTTTTTTTTTTGCAGTGTAGAGACATCCACCTTCTAATATTATAATATAATATAATAGTGTTCTAGGACCAACTCTCTTCATACTCTACATAAATGACCTCTGTGATCATATTAAGAGCAATTGCGTTCTCTTCGCTGATGATATAAAGCTATTTAACACCACAGACAATACTGCTACCCTTCAAAAAGACCTTGACGATGTATCAGAATGGTCAAACAAATGGCAACTTCAAATCTCAACAAATAAATGCTCTGTCTTACATATTGGCAAAAAAAATAAATAAATCAGAAAATAAAATACAGGCTGAATAGTCAAGACCTTGTTGATGATCCAAACTCTGTCAAAGATCTTGGAGTACTCATCTCTAATGATCTAAGTGCTAGAGCCCACTGTAACTACATAGCCAAAAAGGCATTAAGAGTTGTTAACCTAATCCTATGTAGCTTTTTCTCTGGTAATATCACACTACTAACTTGAGCATACAAAACATTTGCTAGACCAATACTCGAATACAATTCATCAGTCTGGAACCCGCATTATGTATCTGATATTAACACAGTTGAGAAAGTCCAGAAATATTTCACAAGAAGAGTTCTCCACTCCTCTACTCATTGCAGAATACCTTATGCCACCAGACTTGAAATTCTAGACCTAGAAAACCTAGAACTACGCCACCTTCGGTCCAATCTAAGTATAGCATATAAAATTATATATTGCAATATCCTACATGTTAACGAATACTTCAGCTTCAACCATAACAACACAAGAGCAAAAATAGATACAAACTCAAGGTTAACGGCACCAAACTTGATTGCAGGAAATATGACTTCAGCAATTGGTCAATGTCTGGAATACTCTACCTGACTCTGTGGTTTCTTCCCCAAACCCCCAAAACTTTAACCTTAAACTGTCTACTATTGACCTCACCTCTTTCCTAAGAGGTCTGTAGGGTGTGTGCATAAGCACACCAACGTGCCTACTGTCCCTGTCCTATTGTTTCTTTTTATTTTTCTTATATGTATCCATTTCATGTATTCATAACTATGTTTATACTTATACCTATTATCTTATAATCGCTTGACAAAATAAATAAATAAATAAAATAATGTCCCAATTTCAGATTTGTATTTGTACCTGAAATGATGATTAAATTATATAAAAAGTTGTATTATATTTTCATGCCATTAAATTACAGTCATCAATTTAATGACAGATTTTATGTTAATTCCTTATTATTTCTTTTCAGCCCAGGTACAAGGAATATCAAGTTGTCTCCACTTGTAGATGGTCTCAACATTGCTGACATCATGTGGACATTACTGGAAATGTCACCTGATATAATAGTGTATTTTGCTTTTCAAGCTCTGTATACATGATTGACAGTGAGGCTATGACAGTTATTGGCCAGAATATGAAAAGGTGATGTATTGCTTAATATATCTAAACTGTATACAAGAAATGTCCATAAATTTTCTTGGAAGAAGTTAGTGGTCCCTCTTCTCAACAACATTCAAGGAAGATAATTTCAAAAAACACTGGAGCTCGATATACATTTTCAGGGATGTATTCTATTTCTCCCTGCCAGATTAATGAATTTATTCCAGACAATATTTTTTGTAGGTTATAAATTTGTAACAAAATTTTCCTAATGGAAGTATATAATATTCCATCAGATTGTTGAGATGTTCACTGCCATTCCTTAAGATTTTCTCAGTTACTATGAACTTGTACAATCTTTAACATGCCTTCAGTGTAAAATCCATGAAGCTCAATGGAGTTACTCCTAAGTAAATTGGTATGTACTTTTAGCTTTAATCAATTACTTCAAAACAATTAGAAATTAACTCCAATAGTAAGACTAGATACGATATCATAAGCATATGACATATGTTACAATCAAAAGTTTCAGTTCATCAATTTTGTAAATAACTGTATTTCCTAGATTTTCTTGTTCCACAGAATCCGTACTGCTCTTTGTTCCTTGCTCTAGCCAAGAAGTGTCAAGCTCAATCTCATTTAGGGCCGCATTAGGGTTGTGTTTGACCTCAGGGGCCAGGTGAGTGTGGCCAGGTTGACATCACTCATTGGGGGCACCTGTGGTCGCCCAGGCGGTCTGCCAGTGAAAATGCCCTCCCGAGCTCTGTTTTCACTGGCAGAGGCACAGTGGGCTGGTCCTTTGCTGTTTCCAGGTCAGCTCCATTGGCCAGTTCTAAGCACCCTACAGGCCAGATCCAGCTTTTCTAAGGGCAACTCGAAATTTGCATTTACTAACCTGCTATTTTATTTGTAGGACTGGTGGTATACTCTTTTCCAGTCTGATATCCCCCAAATATATTCAAGTCATAACATATCTGGACAGTGGACGGTTTAGGAACACTGGCACAAGGCTTAGCATGCTCTTTTTTTAAATGGTAAACTTAATTTAAATGGCTTATATAAGCATTGCACTTGAATAAAGGAAAAGTTTAGTCTAGTCAAAAGACTCAAGAATAAACATAATAACAAAGAAAGAAAATACCAAATATTTTGGTATTCTGGGGAGGAACAATCATTCATAAAAAAAACAAAAAAAACACCTATAGTTTTTCCCACCAGAAACACATTATGCCTAAAATCAGATAAGGGAAATTTGTATATTTGTGGGTTATATGCCTAGCTGAAAAATCAATTAAATGGAAATAAATTATGGCTATTTAGTAAATATACTTAAATTTACTTAAATGTTGGCTGTTTTTCTTTCCTTGTAGTTCCTTTCCCCTTAATTATTTTCTATTTATATTTATTGGTTTGGATCCAAAATTAATCATGCACTTGGAAATCAATCGGAGAAATTACTGATAGCACAATTTAATTTCCCATAAAATCATTGCAGGCTATGTTCCATTTTTGTGCTTCCTTATTGTTCTCATCCTATAATTGATCAGAATGAAGATGAAATTACAGAGTTGTCATTTATAGTGAGGCAGCATCCTCTAGTGGAAAACAGAGAAAGCAGTAATAGTTTCTATTCTTTCTAATAGTAATAGCAGTAATGCAACTGTACACTTGCAATCATATAACATGCTCAACTTAGTAACATGCTCAATTCTAAGTAAAGTTAATGCATTTTCTAAGAGCACCCACATCAAACTATAACTAATTAAAGGGTATAGATTCGCTAAGGTACAGAAAGGCACACCTGTGTTAAAAATAAGCTTACCAAGTTGTGTGAATGCAACCTCTAATCCATTACCTGATCTAGTAATTGCATTGTATAGCTCCACTAATATATTGCCAACCATTTAATCAACTATTTAATTCTTTTTCTCTGTATCAGATTATACTTAATATCTCCTTCCTATTTCTCTTTGGTAATGCAGTATTGGCTTTCTATTTTCTATACTGAGTGTTCAACACTGATATACAAGACTGGCTGGATCTGCAAAAACTGATTCGAATTACATGAAACGTTGGCTAGACATGTATTGGAACTATATGAAACATTGGCTAGACATTTTTAATAGTCCTGTTTGTAGAGCGACTGATCCAAGAGTCCTCACCAGCACTGCTAGGGAAGCCCAATGCCTGTAAACCACTTCTGACCACCTTTATGGTTTCACCTTTTGACATTGATAAAATAAAATTTATATACCCCAGGGGTATCAAAATTGATTTCATTGACGGCTGCTTCAGGGTTGGGTTTGACCTCGGGGGGCCAGATGGGCATGGACAGATGGGCATGGCCTCTGCCAGCAAAAGTAGAGCTTGCTCCCCTGGGCCGTTTTCAGCTGGGATGTCTCCTGCAGCCCTCTGCCAGTGAAAATGGAACTCTGATTTTGCTGGCAGAGGGCTGCAGAAGGCTGTCCTGATTGAAAATAGAGCCTAAGAGGGCCGCGTGCAGCCCTCCCGAGCTCTGTTTTCGCTGGCAAAGGCCAATGCTTTGCTGTTTCCAGGGTGGCCTCATGGGCCAGATCTAAGGACCCCCAAAGGCTGCATCCAGCCCCTGGAGCTTGAGTTTGATACCTAGAAACCTTTCGTGACAATTAATTTTATTAAACAATATCTGCCTATTCCAGCTCCTTGGGAAGAACTCAGTGGGTGGACAAAAATGCCAAATTAAATCTTAACATCTGACTGACCATGTGACCAACTTTAATAATATAAATCCGACTTTCTGTGAGCATCAAGGCAAGCTGAAATCTTGCTGGCTTTCACTGGAGAGCAAGACAGGTTTTGCAAGGGGAATTGCCACTGGATGCTGTATCTGAGCTGTTGTAATCTCTTTGAAACAATGGATAGTTGAGATCATCCATGTACCTTTGGACAGTCACTCCTTATGACTGCAAAAACTGCTGTTTTTATAATTGGTTTATGAATGGAGCAGCTGGGAGTTGGGATTACTTCCACTCCCAAGAACTTTTAATCTTTGCAGACATTAAGTTCAATTGAATCTTATACCATAATCA
The DNA here is from genome assembly GCA_033807585.1 of Hydrophis major. Taxonomy (NCBI): domain Eukaryota; kingdom Metazoa; phylum Chordata; class Lepidosauria; order Squamata; family Elapidae; genus Hydrophis; species Hydrophis major. The sequence goes on from CM066333.1 coordinate 26,983,270, forward strand.
CCTTTGAGGTTTCTAATATTAAACTGTATATTAGAAAGATTAAGACCATTTGGGATTAGTAAAGTTTTACTTGAATTTACTGGGTGAATTTCCGTTCTCTTAAACAGATATGTAAAATTGATTTAAAAATTTTTGAAAAATATATCATTTTTGTCGGTATAAACATCATGGTTCTTGTTTGCATGGCATGCTTAAGTGCAGTGGTCTTCAACCTTTCCAGCTTTGTGGACGAGCGGGAGGAGGGGAGACTATTGGCTTTGACTTCTGCCATGGTAGAAAAATGGATAGAAAACACATTCACAAAAGATAAGTCTGAAAGGCAAAGAATGGTAGTATGAAGCTCGGTTTCCCCTTTGCCACCCACTGATGTCTCAATGGTATTAACATAAATGTCTATCTGTGAACTTCCTCATCTTGGTGATTGTTCCTGTGACAGAACCGTAAGTCACGTTACTTTAGCACTCCTAAACAAAGCGCTAATCACAGCATGCCAACCAGTGTTGGGATTCAAATATTTTTACCACTGGTTCGGTGGGCATGGCTTGGTGGGCACACGCCAAACATGCACTTTGCACAGGTTCAGAGGCATTTCAACTCACCTCCTGCAAGCCTGCACAAGCTTGATCGCTTCAGCAGCTGCTGCGCAGCACTCTTCTGGCCACACAAAGCAGCTGCGCTTCAAATTTAGAGGATAAAGGTGAGTATGGGAGCTGAGGCGGGTGGGTGGGCCCAACAGCAGAGTGGCAGAGAGAACAGGTCTGGTCTCCATTGCTCACCGCTGCTAATGGTTTGGCAGAACCGGGCTGAACCGGTAGAATACCACCACTGATGCCAACTTTTCCAATTGCTGGGCTGAATAAAAGAGAACGATTTCTCATTTGATCCACATCTGGCTCCCAGGGCAGCACTCCCTGTCAAATCCCAGCAGGAGGCAAAACTTTTTACTCACAATTTTATTGAAGAGACAAGAAATTTGGAGGTGGGACCCAAATGGCAGCAAAAGACAAAGGAAGAGAGGAAGGAAATTCTCCATCCATCCAAGGAAGAAAATCAGGAGAAAATTGGGTACAAAATTGAAGTACACAAAAGTATTTTGTATGTGTGTTGTCCGAATTCAGAATATACATTTTAATATATCTGAAAGGAAGATGAATAAGTGGTTTCGATGTGACAGTAGAGGGAGCCCAATCCTAGTGGAGACGCTGATTTATTATAAAATGAGATTTTCCTTCACCAGCAAAAGATGCGATTTGTTCCTAGATTACCTTACCTAATTCTTCAAGTTCCAGAAGGCAGTCGTATGTAGAGAACCTAATTCATTGGGTTTGAAAATGCACTAATATATAATGAAAGTTATCATTCTCTAGCTCTGTCAATGTGAGATTTGTGCTAGGTTGGAACTGGAGACAACCATGATCCATTGGGTCATTTCAGAGATAGTTCCTTACTTAAACAGAGAAAAAGACAAAACCATTCGAAATTGGTGTACTACAGGGGCCACAACATTGCAAAATTTCAACCCCCTGGGAGTAATAGGCCCCAGATTTTGGACACATTCTTTAAGTTAGCCTATTTGAGATGCCTTGTGTGATGACCTGGAGTGTAACACAAATGTAACAAAATCCAAAACATAAATTAATGTCCTTTAATGCCTCTAACTTGGCCCCATTGTTCAATAATTATCAGTTGGAGATAAAACTTATTCAAAAATAGTCTTTAAAAGAAAGCAATACTTAATGAGCAGATAGAGGTGAAATAAAAAACCCAAAACAAACTACAATAAAGGAAATTCCACAATGGACCAGGATAAGTAACTACCAACTTCAAGGAGATAACAAGGCACAGTCTGTTGGAAGGACACCAACCAAGATACCTTCAGCCCAAAATAAAACACGCTTTGCTTCTGGCAACACTGTTTTAACCATCTCTCTTACATACAATTCTCCCCAGCTGCAACCAAAGAGGAGGATCATGGCCGTTTCCCCTCTCGTACACCAAGTTGTTTCCTCCTCAGTTCCTCCCTGTATCCTAGGATGAAGAGGGGATGGGCCTGGTTCTTCCTCTGACTGCCCAGCCGGCCTCTGCCCTTCCCCAGTCTCCTCCACAACCTCTGGAGCCACACCTCCACTCCGTTGGCTGTTCCTCCTCTCCCTGAGTCTGACTCTAACAAGGGCATGACACCTTGAGTCAAAAAAAAAGTTGCCTAATGATGTACCATTTCCCCCAATTGAAGGTTACAAACAGATAAAGAGTTTTTGTGTTATGTAGATGGATCCAAATGTACTGAAAATGATTAAGTATTCAGTATGTATCGGGAGTAGCTAAGCAGAGCAATGGAAGTCACAAAGATATAGGGATAGCTTCCTATTTATCATCCTCCAACAAAAGATATACTTTATATTCACAAAACATGTGGGATCATGTTTATTAAATCATAATTGAAATAACCCCAGTGGCTGGATGTGCTTAACAGATTGGATCCTAAATAAATTACAATTATATAATTTACAGTCCAACTTGCCCACCAAACTTAAGCGTAGCACAACAAAACATCTGATATTGAATGGTACAGATGTTATGACTGATGATCTTTAGCTGAACACAAGTTGCAGGTTGAAGGAAACTGATAACTGCCCTCCTAAAGATCACAATTGCCCAAAGTCACTGACTTACCATTCTTTGACCTTTAGCTGGGATTTAAACTTAACAATGTTACTGACCTTTATATTTCCTAACTTTCTCCATTAGCTTTCCCAACATAAATACCTATCAGAGGCACAGACTTCCAAAATTGACTGCAATGGCCAATTTGATTGGGGAATTATGAGGGGTGAAACTGACATATCTGGACACCAGGACTGGGAAAAGATGCTGTACACCTTTTCTGTTATTGAACTCATAGTTATTTTCTCTCTTGAATTATACACTGTTACTCTTCATTGCAACAGAATAGCTTTTAATGTCAGAATCATGAAATATATATTTCTCTTTATCTTCTTTCTCCATGTTGGAAGAAATATCCTTCTCGGTTCAGTTCCAAGTGGGAAAAAGGACCCTGGAAACATGGAGGCTGTTTGGAAAGATGGTTTAATGGTGACAGGACCACGTGCCTTGGAGCTCCAAAGTGAAAAGGACAATTACATGCTTCAAGATGTTGGGTGAAGGAAAAGGGGCAAGATGCTGAGAGATCCTTGGTTTTATGCCCTCTGTTGGGATTTGAATTTGAGCTTGTATCAGACTCCCATGGGGCCATGCAGGGGCAACTTGTAGGCTGAGTCTCAGGCTTGGTTGAGCCTTGCTGGATGATGATGGAATGAAAGGGTTTTGGGCAATTCCTATTATAGCTCTACCTGGAGTTGATCTTTGTTATGTAAAATAGACTGGCCCAGGCCAGAGTAATGGTCCATTAGCAAAGGTGGGGGGGCTGAGTTTCTACCTCTGAGTTTCTACTTTTCTTTTTAGGGGAAATATTCTGTTTTTTTAGTATATCCTAAAATATTTCATTTTCCTAGGAGAGGGGTGGGTTTTAACTTCCAACATCCAGATTTTGCACTATTTCCAAACTTTTTTGTTTTATAATTACAGGTTTTTTTTTAATTGTATGGACTTTGATGTGGGCGCTTTGTACATTTAATACACATTCTGTGAAAGGATTGCAGAAGCAAAGAAAGACCAGCAGCATGCCTTTAAAAAGGCAATGTTACTTGATTTATTTAGGCAGTGGAGTAAATAAACTCCAATTTCTGTGTTAATTAAACTTAATAGAAGTGGGATGCTGGAGGAAAGGACATAAATATACACGCAATCTGCACATGCTAATTTATACTGCTGGTGCCAATTCCGAAATGTCCTATTTTTTTTGAGAAACATCACGCATGCCGCAAAACTAAACCATTCTGAGCTCCTCACACACACTTCTTAAGCGATCCCTCCAGTGCCCTAAAGGGTTAAAGTTTTATCTTTCTCACACGTTTCACACACGAGCGCTTGGCAATTTCCAAACGAGAAGGGTAGAGATTAGAGACCAAATCTCGCCTTCAAACCGACGACGTAAAACTATCGCCCTGGAGTAATGGCGTTAGCCAGATGCAGTACGAAAAATCGGGTCTTTTTTAAACGTTGTTGACGCGCCGATAGGCGAATCTTTCTCCGTTCGAGGCTACTTCTCTCCCCCCTACCCCGTCCCTCGCTCCCTGCCTCCTTTCCGCGTCCTCATTCCCATCTCCAGCCGACGCGCAGCCTCTCCGGCGCTGCCTTTGATTGAACTTTTATTCACGCATCCATCTTGTTTCCTCGCCGCAGGAGCTTGGACCGGAAAGACACGTAGAGCCCCAGCGTGGTTGGGATGGTTAGTTCATGCCCGCTTTCAACGCACGACGGGGAGGGGATCGTTTGCTGGAGAGACAATGAAGCGGACGGGCGCAAGGCGGGGGATGGGGAAATTGGACGCGCCGCCTCGGCAGCCCAGGAGGTGGCAGCCGGGCTCGCAGGCTGCCTGGCTGGCTCTGCCGGCGACTTTGTCGGCTTAGACTGCGGAGGAGGATCCCCCGCGTTACAGCCTTTTGCCAGGAGTCCAGAAGGAGAGAGAAATTAAAAAGGCTCAAAGACCAATATCCCAGAGGATGAGGAATTCCGTCCAGCTTTCTTAAATCGTTAATAACGGGCACGCCGGCAGATATTCTACGGAAGACGACTTGCGTCATGTTCCTCACAGCTGTCAAAAAAAAAAAAATATCTCCTCCCTCCCCCCCCCCAATGGTTTATGGCTGACGGTGAAAAATATCGATCAGTTTGGTCATTTCAAATACCGAACCTTGCTTTGATTGCCATGGGTGGGGTTGTGTGGGCAATTGTCTCAATTCCTGTCCCCCTTCCTTCCCCATCCAAAAGGCTTCCTTTGGCCAAAAAGTGCTTAACAAGAGCTCTTTAGTCAAGTCCAGGTTCTTGTTCTTAAAACGGTCAAACAAGATGCTTCTGGAAAAGCTCACTGCAAAAAGAGAACAATAGCCCTCCAGCTGCTCCTTCTCTCCAGCTGTTCCTGCTTGGGTGGGTTCTTCCTTCATCAATCTCTCTGTCCTTTGTGAGCCTTCAAAGCAAGTGGCCATCAATGCTGTTGTACTCAGCTCTACAAAGCATCTTTTTTTTTTTTTTTTTGCTATGGAAAAAACAATATTCAGACAAGGAATCATGGGACATAATAAACGGATCCAGATTCTCTTAAGTGGAGTAAAGACAAGTGAAATTATAGTTACCTTTTTAATATGAGAAATTGAACCAGGAAAAACACAGATTATACTAGTAACTCTTTTTTTATTATTATTGTATTTTGTGTACCTATAGTAGCTACCTCAAAAGAGCTGGTTTCTAGCCAGGGTTTTTAATGGGGAGTGGGGTGGTAAAGAACTTTGAGAGCTGAACCCCTCTACTCATTAGTTTGGAGCAAAGTTGGGTTATGCCTACTCCAATAAGATTATTGAACCATTCCATTAATTATTCATTCCTTATTCAATAATGAGATAAGCAGCTTTAAGGCGTTTATGCATCACTCTGCCAAAATAATTAATGAAGACAAGCTGTATATTCCCACAGTGATGAGAGGTGGAGGATACTCTAAGATGTTGCAACTACCTGTGAAAAAAATGACTTTAGTTGTTGATTTTCACACCCACTGCAACGTCTTGGCTCTGTTCACACAACAGGTTTGACCAGATTAATTACCAACCTAATTGCTGCATTTGTGAAACTATTACTGAGCTTTTTATAGGCAAACCCAACTCAGTTGTGAATGGCTCAGCATAAAGTGCAAATCTATAAGATAAATTAATTTAAAAGGCAAACTAAATGCACTGTACAAATGCAGCTAATATTGTCCTACTGTACAAGGTTTGTTTTTTATTTTTAAAATGCTAAGCTGCTGTTTAAATCTGAAGTAGAATTATTACCATTAATCAAGGAATAAGTGCATTGTTCCTCATCAGCTCGTGTCTGCAGCTTTTGGTGTCAACATGAAATTGATGTATAATCTTTTGGGTTATAGCAAATCCAAATGACAGCACTTCTCAATTTCCAATCAGTCCCTTAGCAATAGTTCAAAATTAGATAGACACCCCAAAAGGTGGCTTAGGACTCAATTCCAAAGTTCCAATAGCTGCCCTCTCCAAAGTCATGTGACTGCATTTGGGTGCTTGGCAACCAGCTGGCATTTGTAACATCCAGCAGTCACATTACTGATTTACATCTGTTTTACCAGAAATAATACTTCCTTTTTTGCAAAAGCTCTCCTTAGCAAATAATGGATGCTCTTAATGAGTGCTACAAGAATAGGTAAAAAATATCAGCCATGTGACCTACTTTACGACCATCACAACTTAATATCATAATGTCCAGGCACCATTATAGTTGTAAATCAAGACATAACTGTATAGAAAAACAGATTGCATTCAATATTGCCATGTGTGTACTGCCTACAGCTTTGGGTGAGTTATGTAAGTCCAACTGATTCCGGGATAATCAACAAACCATGGACAAACTGGACATAACAGACATGATCTTGGGCAAACTCCAGGAGATAGTGGAAGATGGAGGGAAGTGGGGAAGGGCTGGCATGCTATAGTCCATGGAGTCACAAAAAGTTGGACATGACTTAGCGCCTGAACAACAACAAAATAAAGTGGGTATAGCACAAATCGTGAGTTAAGTCATGTGTTCTTATCTTGCTCACTTGTTTCCTTTTCAAAAATGTATTTTGCCCATTCCAGCTGTAAGAAAGAGAATTAGTCTCATAGGTTCTTGGGATAAGGCAGAATATAATCAGTAGAGCTATGAAGAAGAGCTGTGATATGGTGACCATATAGACTTGCTCAACCTTGCAGCTGTCTCTTGCACTTTGGAGGTGGATTTACCAATATCCAGTCTTATTGTCAGTTCTTTGACAATCCGTGCAATTAATCAATGGAAAAATTTGCCTCCTGGGATTGTGGAGATTTTCAAGAATAGACCGGACAACCATTTGACTTGTAAGGTTTAAGACTTCTATGATTTTAAATCCTGGGCAGCAATGTTGCCCCATCTCTCCTGTAGGACTGTTGTGTTTTAACACAGGACCTGGGCCATTCATTCTCTCAGATAACCACATTAGGGGTTGCTTGGCATATGTGCTTTCTCAGTTTATTGCTTGCTAGCTACATGTTTCCTAGGTAGGCAGGGCATGAAATTGGCCTTCAGAGATGTTCTCTTGGGTTTATTCCAGGTTGTTCTCAACTCCATTCAAGCATAGGGGATGCTTGCAGTCCAGCTCCAGGCAAATGGCTTCAGTTCTTAGGATTTGATATTTTGAAGCATTTGCATCTTGAAATGGGACCTAATCTGGCCATGCAGATTTTATATTACTCTTGCGTATTATGGAAGGAAAGCAAACCTTCAGGGAGAAGGACACCCAGAATTTCCCACACGTTTGTTGTAGTAAGGTGGGAATAAAAAGCACAGGGAAACAGATGAGTGTTTATTCTTTGCAATTTTTTAAATAAACCCAAACTTCACTTAATGCTTTCAAGATTTGCCAGCAAGCATTACCTAAAGACAGTCCCACAGCTTAACACTCTCCTCAAATATGTTGAAATTTCAATGACCATCATAAGCTCTATTCCAACATAATATGTTGACCCCAAGTTGGGAAGACTTTCAAAGGATTATGGGGATGCTATAAAAAGTGTATCTGCTGAATTTATATTCCAATTTTAGTTTTTGCAACTCGGGAGAAGTACATAACAATCCTTTCTCCCATTTTCCTCACCACAACTACAGGTAGTCCTCAATTTATGACCACAATTGAGCCCAAAATTTCTGTTGCTAAGCAAGACAGTTGTTAAGTGAGTTTTGCCCTATTTTATGATCTTTCTTGCCACTGTTGTTAAGTGAATCATTGTAGTTGTTAAGTTAGTAACACAGTTGTTAAGTGAAACTGTTTTCTGCATTGACTTTGCTTGTCAGAAGATCACAAAGGGTGATCACATGATTCCAGGACATTGCAACCATCATCAAATTTTTGATCACATGACCATGGGAATGATGCAATTGTCCTAAGTGTGAAAATGGTCACAAGTCACTTTTTTCAGTGCTATTGTAATTTTGAATAGTCACTAAATGAATGGTTGTAAGTGATGTGGTTAGCCAGCAGCAGGTGCAGATGGCTGAGGAGAGTGAGGATTCAGATGAGGGGCCAGGACCATTAGGGAGTGGACTGCTGCCTTCAGAGATTGTGGGGACTGGCAGCAGTGATGAGGAGGTTCCCAAGGAGCCTGGACCAAGTGCATGTGCATGAAGGATTGCTTGGAGGAAAGAACAGTTACAACAGTATGGGCGACTTGGGAGTAAGGCTGCAAGGTAATGGCCCCTCCTTCAAGAAGATAAAAGCCAGATGTGAAATGAATCTTCTTTGCAGAAGGCAAAGAAGTTTTGAAGTCATCCTCGTGGACATTACGGTTGGTATTTGAAGACTCTTGTAAACTATTCCTTATCTGTTGTTTTTTGGCAGACTTGAAAAAACTTGGCAAGGCTCTTTCTTGTTGGAGCTAATTAGTTGGAAGCAGCCTTTTATCTGTGAAGAAACAGGATTCTTAGCTGAAACAAAAAAAAGGTTATATTGCTGCCTTTGTCTTGTGTTTGCTATCTTGGAACCAGGTTTTGGTCAGAACAGTAAATTGAGGATTACCTGTACCTTGTAAAGTGGATTGGACTGAAAATGACTGGCCCAAAATCACCAGAGCTGGTTTCCCTATGGAAGGAAGGACAATAGCACATGGTCTCCTGGTTTCTAGTCCATTGTACCAAAGTAGGTCTCAAAAACTATACCCTCAAAAATTATACCCATATGTAAACACATAAATATATTCTTCAGACCTTGGAGAACTCCCAAGAACAATCCCAGATAGAGCTAGATATTCAGAGGACACATAAGGAAAGCAGGACAACTAGAGCAGTGGCTAAGGTTGTACATTCTGCAAAGCCCTAATGAGGTTTTTGTTTGTTTTGACTATTGTTCATTTTAAATATGTTATGCAGGAATCAGACTACCATTGCAAATTCAAAACCCCCACACTATATTAAAACAAACCATGACTTAGACATTAACTCTGTTTTTTCCCTCTTTTATTCCATTTGTATGCAATGCCGAAGAACCAAAACAAAGTATGCAGGTATATTTACATAGCATGATAGGCTAAATGTGGTGAACTTGTCTGAGCTTCAGTGTGCTGCATGCATGCAGCCAGTGTGTGATACATGAACCGAACCAGTGGTGGGATTCAAATTTTTTTTTACTACTGGTTCTTTGGGCATGGTGTGGCTTGGTGGGTGTGGCAGGGGAAGGTTACTGCAAAATCTCCATTCCCTCCCCACCCCACTAACCTGCTTTCCAGCTCCGTTCTCCTGTGCAGGGCACCCAAAGAAGACCCAGCCGATCAGCTGGGACTCAGGAGGCAGAGAATAGATGGGGGAGGGGCCAGTCAGAGGTGGTATTTGCCAGTTCTCCGAACTACTCAAAACTTCTGTTACTGGTTCTCCAGAACTGGTCAGAACCTGATGAATACCACCTCTAAACCCAGCCGATATATTGTGTTCCTTTGTTTCCAAAGGAGCAACATCATTGATTGCAGCTTGTTCTCCAAACAATAAAGAAACTATGGCTTACACCCAGTTTTGGAAAAATCATTTCAACAATAAGTTGAAAAGGCCCAGATGAAGTTGTCTTGAACGCTATTGTTAAAAAGGATGCCAGGTTGAGTTTTACATTTCAATCCAAAAACTTTTATTTATCTTTTAATCATTTCCTCCTAAGCTTTACATAGGATGCACCTAAACTTGGAAATATATTCAGGGTGTCAGGATTGGTAAAAGTCAGAGCACTTGACTTTAGTTCTCCACGGCTGGATTTAAATACCAGGATTCACTCTAATACTGGGTCAGCAGATATTCTGAGTCTGAACAATTCATTGTGTGAAACCATAGAAACTAACCCAAGTTAAAACTATTCAGACTTCACATGTTATGCAAATGTGAGTGCTGAGTCTTCGCTAAGCATGCTTGCATGAACCAAGCAAGCATATTCTGATTTGTATGTTATATGGAGATTTTTTTTTTTTAAAAAAAAAAACTCTTTTGTTAGTGCTGAAAATTGATCTGGCAGGAAGAGAGTGCTAGGATAGCAGTTTTCCTATGCAGCTGTTATTCCCCTTGCCCTCCACAACAGTGTTGGAAGATACTATCTTGTGATTCAAATGGAAGAGCATGAAGCATGTATGTACGTATATCTATATATATTTAGATGATACCATTTGCAATACTATTTGTGTCCTTTGATATTTTTCTCACCTTGCTGTAACCAAGGTGACCTTTCAGAATCTCTTAAGGAAATGTCTATGATTAGAAAGTGCTAGAAACGGTAGTAGCAGGTCTGCCCTCAGATACCATGAAAATAACAAGGAAATCTAATTGGTCTGAAAAGGACTCGACATCTTCATTGACAATTATAAAATAAAGGAAAATTACATGATGATTGGCATCATAATGGCCAGTGCTGAAATGCGATGACATATCAATATGATGTAGTTCTCTATTAGGAATGATAAATCAAAGGTTATTCATTTGTGTTTGATTTATGCCTTGGAAATGTTGCCATGGAAAATAAAGAATAAAATCTCTTCTTGCAACATAAAAGGCCCACGAGAGCCCTCTTCTGCTGGCATGTGAGAATTATAGACTTTACAATTCCCCTTCCCAACCACTAGATTTCCCTGACGTGTTATCATCTGCTTCATTTTTAATCTTCCTTCCTCTTGGCTCAATCTAGACACTGTTTAATATCTCTACTTGTACAAACAGAATGTATTACAGAGGAAGGCACTGCTCAGAGTCCTTCTATTTTGATTGAAAGACCTTTGCCAGGCACAACAGGAGCTATTGACACTGTCTAACCTTACCAAAATCTGAAGTTCCTACCTTTGATTGAAAGAAAGAACAAAGTAAAGACAGTTATTATCTTTTCCCACCAGTTAAAGGATGTTCTTCCTTGTTTTCTACTAGGTAAATGAAGAGGAAACAACAGTATCATGCAAGTAGTCCACGACATACAACCATGATCACAATTTCTGTTGCTAAATAAGGCAGTTATTCAGTGAATCATGTGCAATGTTATGACCTTTTTTTGCCATGACTGATAAGCAAATCATTCTGGTTGTAAAGTGAATCATGCATTTGTTAAGTGAATCTGGACTCCCCCCCTTTGACTTTGCTTGTTGAAAGCCAGCTGAGGAAGTTGCAAACGACAATCACAAGACCCTGGGATGCTGCAACCATCATAAATCCATGTCAGTTATCAAACATCCAAATTTTGATATGGTGACCATGGGGATACTGCAATGATTATAACTGTGAGGACTGATCTCAAGTCACTTTTTTCAATACAATACTGAATGGTTGCTAAAGAAATAGTTGTAGGTTGAGAGCTACCTGTATGTAGCATATTGCTGTTAATGTTGGCCTTAAACTGTTATTGGTAAAATAAGATACCAGTACCTTATCTGCATTACTGGATCCTACATTACAGTCATGAGGCTCCATTGTAACTCTTGTGGCTTCATAATAAACATGTTCATGATTTTAAAAACCTATAACCCCCCTTCCCCACTCTCTGTTCAACCAATACCATGGTTCATGTAGTACAGCACAAAGTGGCCAATCAGATACATTTGAGGAACTTGCAAGTGTGGAAAGGAGGGTGATGATAGCCTTCTTCTGTGTTGCTTCCTGGTTGGTATTTAAAGCATGTTGTTGCCTGTGATTCAGCAATAGGAAAATGGAAAGCCACTGATCGACTATTTCACCATGCAATTGTTTAGTTCATTTTTAGTTTAGTTCAGAATTCAAATGGCTGGCCATGACTATCTCTCAATCCATAGCTCAGTCCAGGGGTGGGATGCTATCAATTCTGCCCGGCTCTATAGAACTGGTAGCTCTGAAGAGCAGCGTGTTTGCTGCTATTTGGCCCACCTGCCCGCCTGGGCTCTTACCTGTCCTTTATTTCCTGCTTTTTCAACCTCAGCTGCTTTGTGCACAGCTGAGGTTGAAAAAGCAGGAAAAAAGTGGCTTTTCAAATGCTGCTCACCTGCACGCAGCACTTTTCATCTGTCTGGGCAGCACAGCTTAAGGTTTTTTACACATAGTGCGCAAAACGTAGTCACTGAACTGGTAATAACACCAGTTGAATCCCACCCTGGGCTCAATCCATAGATTAACTGTGTGGTATGAAACAAATGATGGGTAACCTCATGCAGTGGTAGTAATTTCTACTCAGATGGAAGAACCTTCCTGTCTATTTAGAAGCAGCGCAAGAAGAATGATAATGGCACCTGACACAGAAAGTCTTACAACTCAATAAGACAAGGAGATTCATGTAAACAGTGCTGTCAGTGATACTTAAATCTTTTACAATCAGCACAATACATTACATCTTAGACTAGTAGAAAACAGCACCGGATCTATTTTGACACATCATATCTGGGTCTCCTGTTAATCATGGTTAATGTGGACATTCCAATAGCAGCCCAAGAATCAAAACTTGGTGGCAAGGCAGATGATATAAACACAGTCCTGATAGCTAACGATTCATACAACTTTCATAAGCTCCTTTTTCCCCCCTCTCAACTTCATACTAATTTTTAACAGTATCAAAATAAACCAAACTAATCATATTTGTACCCCCCAATTCCAGGTGTGGAACTAAGCATGCATTGGTGTATTGATGCTAGTTGGAGCTGATAAGCAGTCTGTGGTGAACAAGGTAAGTACGGCAGGCATGGGGTCCAACTCTCTTTAGTGCAATAAAAATTAACTTGAGCCATCAAGAAAAAAGGATAACTGCTACATTCCAAAAACACTATGAGAATTAACCCTATGATCTTACTAGGAATATTTCACAAATATCTGATGAAATGGGAATATTTCTTTTCCTCCCACAAGAGCGATGCATGGTATTTTGATAGATTTGTAACTCTATTATAACAGGGTTAAATAGAGTAGGGTATGCTTTGCCAAATCCTGTAGGAATGCAGTAGTATAAAGAAAAAAAGATATTTTTGGAGGAAGCTCTGATGCAAATTACATCTTTTATCTCTCACATGTCTTTTATAAAGAAGAATTACATAGAGCAACAATAGCATTAGCAATATCATTTAGGCTTATATATCACCCATAGTGCTTTACAGCACTCTCTAGGTGGTTTACAATGTGAACATTACTTCCATGTTTCCCCCCAATAATCTGCGTTTCCATTTTACTGACCTTGGAAGGATGGAAGGGCTGAGTCAGCCTTGAGCCCTGTTAGGTTGAACAATGCATAAAGGCATCTATATACCTGCTTTTTCAAATGTCATAAAAAAAACCCTCCCTCCCAAACTAGTTGTTTAAGTTCTCTAGGCACCCACCTGCAAGCTTCATGGCACACTTCAAACTAGTTGTTTAAGTTCTCTAGGCACCTGCAAGCTTCATGGCACACTTCAATCATTCTCACTTCATTCAATGAGGTTTATTCTTCTGTTACTGTCTGTGTTCCATGCCCTCAACTCAAGATCAATTTATTTTGTGATTTGTAATTTTCTTGACAATAACATAAACTTGGTTTGCCATTGTCCTGTTGTTCTTACTTTTCCCATCCAGCCAACAGCCATGGTCCCCATCCAAGTATTAACCATAGTTCAACTAAATCTGACCAATGGTTGCTAAAATAGCTTTTATATAGGCTACACAATTACATTCATACATGTTGTTAGAAATATATTAGATAAAGCTTTATGGATTGGCATATAGCTAAATGCTAATACAAGATGCTCAAAATGGAGGCAGTCTTAGATGAATATTAAATAGAACATGCCTTTTCTTTAATAGTTAATATGTTTGTTTACTGGTAATCACATTCTAATTGTCTAAAATAATTCTGTTGAAAACTTGAGTTTGAGTAACTGATTCCAAAATCCACTCTTTGGTCTTCTGATTTGTGAGAAAAGGCTGAGCAACTTGATATGTATATGCCCATTGTATGACCAGCAGGGAGAATACATCTGCTATTTGGATTATATTCAAGCTTCAGTAGCTTAATTTATATGATACTTGGGTTCCTGGAGACCTTAGCTGCACTGACATTTTTATTGATTATGTAAACTTGGCACTTTTCCAGAGAAGGGGAAAAAAAGAAGTAAAATCCTGCTTGTGCTTGAAGGACATAGTAATGAGTTACTTTCACTAACAACATAGCCTATTATACTACAGATAATCATTGATTTACAGCAGTTCATTTAGTGACCATTCAAAGTTATAACAGCACTGAATAAAGTGACTTATGACCCTTTTTCAGAGTTACAACTTTGCAGCATCCCTGTGGTCATGGTATCAAAACTGAGAAGCTTGGCATCGGGTTCATATTTATGACGGCTGCAGCAGTGGTGGGATTCAATTTTTTTACTACTGGTTTTGTGGGCATGGCTTGTTGGGTGTGACAGGGGGAAGGATGCTACAAAATCCCCATTGTCTCCCCACCCCACTAACCTGCTTTCCAGCTCCATTCTCCTGTGCAGGGCAAAAAAAGAAGACCCAGCCCAACATCTGGGACTTGGGAGGACAAGAATAGATGGAGGCAGGGCCAGTCAGAGGTGGTATTTGCCGATTCTCTGCTATAGGTTCTCCAGACTGGTTAGAACCTGCTGAATACCACTTCTGGGCTGCAGTGTCCTGAGGTTATGTGATCACCTTTTTCAACCTTCTGACAAGCAAAGCCAATGGGTAAACCTGATTCACTCAACAACCGGATTACTAACTTAACAACTGCAGTGATTCACTTAACAACGGTGACAAGAAAGAATATAAAACGGGGCAAAACTTAACAAATGTCTCACTCAACAACAGAAATTTTGGGCTCGATTGTGGTTGTAAGTCGAGGACTACCTATATTCACAACACGGTTGGGAAAATATTCTTGTTGGTATCCATTAATCTATTGTTGATGTCACTGGAGTTTTCAGGAAACAATTATTCCCTAAGTTGCCTTTAATGTTTAATAAGTAACAAAAACAAAGGGGCAAGGATGGTTTCATTAGTGATTCTATGGAAGCCAGCCAAAAAGTTTCTCTGGAATTAATACAATTATTTTCAGATGGAAACTTTAAATCACATTCTTCGAGGTAAAGGTGGGAAGCCAAGATTGCAGTGCCATATCTTCCCAGAAACAGAAAATTACTAAATAAATGCCGAGAAAATTAATTTTATTACATCTCCCTGTTAAATGGGAGGTGGGTGGGGGGAGATCAGATCCTTGCAATAATTGAGTAATGACCATATAGAACATTTCATAGAGCAGCGGTCCCCAACCTTTCTGGCTCTGTGGACACACAGCAGCACTGGGGGCTGGGCGAGAGAGGATGGTTTCGCATGCATGCACCTGCCACTATGTGACCTGGTTCCCAATGGGCCATGGCCTGGAGGTTGGGGACCCCTGTCATAGAGGACAATCTTTTATTAGGAAATTCCCTATACAGATAATTCTTGACTTACAATTGGGATTGAACTCTCAGTTATTGAATGAAGCAGTCATGTGATTGCCATGCAACAGGTCATGTGACTGCCCATGTGATTGCTTCACTCAATGGCTGCAATCCCAGCACTTCCAATGTTGTGGATGGAACCCGATGTAAGGATCAAGGAGATGCCTGAGGGATGGTGGGGGAGGCCATGGGAAACTCCACTCAGGATCTGAAAATCTTCCCTGCCAAAATCTAAACAGGATTTTCAGCCCCTCAGTGGAGAGCCACTCATCTGTGGTCTGCACCAGGCCCACAAGGGCCTCCCTCTTGAAGGACCCTGCATTCCTTTCCTTAATACACTGCCAGTCCATTCTCTGTTTGGATTTTGGCTTCCTGTTGTCTCTGGGGGCTGCTCTTCAGGGTTTGAGTTCTATTGCTGCACCACTTTAAAGGAGATCAGATTCCCCTCCATGCACGGAAGGGAACTCCTTCAACAAGGTAAGAGAATGGAGCTCAAATCTTCAGGACTTGATCTCTGATTCTGCACCCCACTGAAGGCGTTCAGCTCCCCTTGGCAGGCAGCTCTTTCAGCCAGCCCTCAGACATGAGAGGGAATCAACAGGCAGCAGCTTGCAATCTTCCCTGCTGGATACCATATTCATTTTTGGGGAAGCCAGCAGAGAAGCTTGAAAAGGGCAATCATGTCATTGCAGGGTGGTAGTGTAATGTTTAAAGATGTTTAGAAGTGTCTTCTGACCCAGTTCCCCAAACACAACAAACCCTCTGACATTAACTCAAAGATTCCTTTATTAGGAGTGCCAGTAGCCCCAGCGAAAATTTTCTCTCTCAACACAGGCTAATACACATAGATGTCTGCCACATCTATTCATCTCCCCATCTGCCTTTTATCCCCAGAACTAGGGTGGGGCTTCGCTAGCAGTGGTGGCTCTTCCTTCCCAAGGATCGGCCCATGGATTTCCATTTCTCTCCTCTTCTCTGCCTTCTGTGCATCCCCGCATCAGGCACTGGACCCAGAAGTTCCTCCTCTTTCTCATCAGCCACCTCCAAACCCGGGGACTGTTGACTATCTGAGGGCTGATGGACCCGCTCAGGCACTGTCTCTGTCTCTCTCCATTCCCACGTCCCCCTCGGAGTTCTCAGGTTGCCTTGAGGGTGACCCTGACTCCAACACTTGCTCCTTCTCCTCTGATTTGGCTGCTGCAGAGGCCACAACAAAGTGCCTTAGGTGCTGTAAAGCACTCTTTCCAAGGTTGTTTTGAAATTTTGACCATTGCTGAATGAAGAGTCAAGGATTATCTGTACTGAAATGGTGGTTCTGTCCAAATGTAGAAGAAAAAATCAGAGGGGAAAAAGATAAACCTTGAAGACCTGTGTCAGTAGTTTTCATCAAAACCACAACTACCACCTAAGATATCTCCTTTGTCAAAAGCATCTCAGATTATAGGCATGTTTCTGACATTTGCATCTCGACTAATAACATATATAAAGTGTTTATGCAAATCTATATTTTATTCATACTGTAGATTTTGGTGATGCTTAAGTGAGGTGGTATGCATTTGTTTGTCTGTCCTCAAGCTAGTCTCAAATCCTGCCAATTAACACATTCAAGTCCATGAAGCTTTCTTGGCAACACTGGTCAGAAATTGCTTCCTTGAGCCTTCTTCCTAGGATCAAGAGGTAGCTTCATGTCTAACAGGTTTGTCAAACTCAATTTCATTGAGGGCTGTGTTTGACCTCAGGGTCCAGGGTGGACATGGCCAGGGTGGGTGTGGCTAGCTCAACATCACTCATGTCAGGGGCTCCTGTGGTGGCCGGGGCATTCTGCCAGCGAAAACGGGCTCCGTAGCTCCATTTATCATGGCATCAACTTCCTGCAACCTGCTGCCAGTAAAAATGGAGTGCAGGAGGGCTGTCTGTGGCCCTCCCAAGCTTCGTTTTCACTGGCAGGGGCACTGCGGGTCGGTCCTTTCGTCTTTCCAGGGTGGCCCCATGGGCCAGAACTAAGCATCCCATGGCCAGATTCGGCCCCTGAGTTTTAAGTTTGACACACCTGAGGTCTAAGGCAGGGCTAGAATGCCTGAGCTCCCAGTTATGCAAAAATGGCTCTGGGTTCAATGTTCAATCTTCACCTCAGCCCTAAGCACTTATGCAAGTGAAGCAGATTTATAAGGAACTGGTAGATATCTCCAGTCCTATCTTAAAAACTCCATGTGAAAATTAATTTATTTAATTAACCAACTTAAGTTCAAAAGATAAAATGTTCCTCTTTTGCAATTTTTGGATGCAAATAAGGTATTGAGAATAGCAGGAAGAGAAAAGTTTAAAAAAATATCCTTATTCTGACATATTAATAAATGTTTGTTTAAAAAGTTAATTGCAATGCTTGTAAAACGAATGTAAAGAAAAACAAGGCAAAACGTAATATAGTCAAGTTCATTCCTCATGGAAATGAACCAATAAATGGCTATCGTGTGACACCTCAGTCTGATTTCACAGCAGGGTCTTTAATTGAAGTTCTAAGTATCCCATTTATTACAAAGATCACTCAGAAGAAAACTTATAAAAATATATAGATTAATCATGATCATTAAACCTGAGGCAAAGCACACAGCACATTTCCTTCAAAGTGATTTAGTGGAAATGTTCTAACCAAAGTTTTCATTAAAAAAAGAAAAAGGAAAATTCCTGTAAAAAGTATTTATTTAAATTTTTCCTACCACATTCATTCAAAATGTTTTTTCTCATCTTACCAATTATAAGACCTTTTAAATGATGATGCTCATCGATATGAGTGGAAAAGTTTACATAAATATTTATACTGTATAACTTTTATGTGCACTAATTATGCCTTTTGTCTTTATATATTTTTCTGGCCTGTGAATTTTTTTTCAATAAAATGCATTCATTGTATATTTTTGAATATGTGTATTTATTTTTTGCTTCTTTTTCTCTCTCTCTCTCTCACATACACACATTCTCTCTCTCTCTCTCTCTCTTTCTCTCTTTCTCTCTCCCCCCCCCCCTCTCTCTCACACACACACACTTTGTATGGGTATGGGTGTGTGCTTAAGTATTTGGACCATATAGTTGAATTTGTGATGTGTGTGCTTTTCTTAATTTCATCAGGTTTGAATTATCTGATCTTCTCAAATGTCCTTAACCATGCCTTTTATTTCCTCTTAACTCCATTTATAGAATAGCTAATTCTCAGTCTTTTACAAATAGTCATATTCAACAGGAAAAAAAATCACATACTTAAAACTTAAATAATCAAAACAAGAATGTAAAAATAACCTTGCATTATCAAAGTAATAAAAGCTTGTAAAGAAAAATCACTTAATTTTGGCTATTATATAATTAGTAAAAATAAAATCACATGTTTTCTTCTTCTTCCTTGTAGTACAGTTATAGAATGTTGGGTGTAAATCAGGGAATTGCATTTTGACATCCAGATGTTGTTAAAGAACAATTTCCAGCAGCCCCAGTGTGGTCAACACAATAAAGCTGGACATCATCACTCAACAACATCTGGATATTAGAGGGTCTGTAACTCCCCACAAAATTCACACTGTCTAATAATGTGAAATATTTTACTTACTTTAAGCAAGTAAAGCCAATTTATACTATTGGTTCTCATCAGACTACTTCCCCAATGTTCTTCCCTAGTCCACCCTTGCCTCCTTGATGAACAATGAGGTTTATGGAATTTTTAAAAAAGAGGTTACTTTGATGAAAAGCACAAATACTAGGAATTCTACAAAAGGAAGTCAATGGCCAGATTAATGAGAACATGGTTCCTGAGAGTACCATTGGAGGATCAGTGGCAGCAACAAGTCTACAGAGCAGTTATGCCTGAATTCGGAAGCTTGGTGTGGTTCCAGCTCTGCTCATACTTTAAATTGATGCCTTCAAGTCAGTTTTGATTCCTGGCCCCTGCCTGGACCAATCCCTGCCATTCTCTTCAAAATATTTTTGGAAGTGAGTTTCCATGTCCTTCCCAGGGCTGATAGAGAGTGACTCAAAGTCATCTGGCTGGCTTTGAGCTTGAACTAGGCTTGAACTAGTCTAGTGTGTTGACCATTATACTAATCTGGCTCCATTACATTAAACTGCACTAGCATGATATATAAGATGACTCATTGTCATGAAGCAGAAAAGAAAGGAAAGAAAAGCTCTCAGTGTAGATAGTTGATTTGAATAGAGAAGGAACCATGTACAACTAATTTTGAAATTTAACATTTGTCCAACAATAGCTTTGTGCATTAAAATAAGAGTGTCAAGGTTCTGACAGATGAACCCAACCAAGCTAGCACTCCAAGATGATCAGATCTCTTTAATAATTGTTTTATTGAGTACATCATTTCAGCACGCACAAAAGCAAAACCAACTCTATTTCCCGCAGTTTTTGTATAATTGTAGAATAAACATTCCCTTCTCTCCTTGTCACAGGTCACATTGTCCAGTTAGGTACTCGGGCATCTCCTGGGTAACTCCTTCAAATCTCTGGCCAGCACCTGTTGAGATGACCTTGGTTCCCATGGTATGATCAGTTATTATTGTTTGGACTGACATCTCCCTCCCCACATACTTTATGGCAAGCTGAGAAATGAAAAGATGGCTGCAGCAACATTGGTCTGTTTTTAAGTTGACAAATAATTTGATAACTTAACTCCATCAAGTCACTAGGTAGGCCTTGCTATCAGGTCTTTCCAACCTAAGCACAAACCTGAGATTTCTTCCTTTTGCTCTGAAAGAAATAAATCCTCAATAAAACAAGTTGCTAGTTGTTGCTTTTCTCAGTCCTTCCTCCTACCCCATAAAGGATGAAACTGCTGCATTGGGGAGATATTCTTGGCAAAGGGCTGAGATTATCAGAAAGTAAAAAGAGAAGAAAGAAAGAAAGAAAGAAAGAAAGAAAGAAAGAAAGAAAGAAAGAAAGAAAGAAAGAAAGAAAGAAAGAAAGAAAGAAAGAAAGAAAGGTGGAGTGTTAGCTGAAGAGCTTGGGCTACCTTGCTGCAAGACAAGTCCACTAAATGTTGTTCAGGGAGACAAGCAGTGGGAGAAAGGACAGAGAAGCAACAAATGACAACTGGTTTCACTAAAAATGGCATATTTATCTCACTACCTAGATCAGGGTTTCAAACTCCTGGCCCATGGGCCAGATGTGTCACACGCTAGCCATGCCCACCCCTGTTTTAGCAAAGAGGAAAAAAGTCACAATATGTCACCTGACGACAACGTGATGATGCAAGTTTGACACCCCTGACCTAGATGTTTTTTGGATATTTCTCCTTTTTTTAATCAACACAGTCTGTGAGCCAAGAAAGATCCTATGTGGATATGCTATTCATCTCATATTTGAGGTCAGGATATAGAATCCACTTTTGTCTTCAAAAAGGTTTTTGAGTCTGAAGCTGTCAGAATCCTTGACCTTGGCTAAGTACTTTGCTGTGTGTGAAATAGTGGCAGCCTGCCCTTTCAAGGTTGCTTAATTATTTTTCTTTTGTGAGTTGCTGTGCCAGTCAGGTTATACTTAGCAACAGAGGGAATGGAAACAAGACTTCACAGCAGATTGTATTACCAATTAATTGAACGTCCTGTGAAATAAACATTGTGGCTCGGATGGGATTAGAACGTGAGGTGAGTCACAAGTTTGGCTAATTGTTGTTGTTAAGGAGGGGGAAGAGAAATGCAAAAGGCAAGGAATCATCATTGTGTGGATTCTGAGTGGCATAAGCATGGGTATGGGGGAAAACATATATTCCATAGTTTGGAACATAGAGGGAATGATCTTCCTATCTGCATATATCCTCAGGAGTAATACGCAAATACATTTTTATTTCTAGATCTACCCATGATCATACTGTTCTTTTTTGGATAACTCCTTTCTCTCATTCTCTCTCTTTCTCTTATTCTCAGGCTACAGCAGCCATTCTAGTATTACTTCTTAATGGGAATCTGGAATCTGACTGCATCTATGGGTATTACTATTTTTTACTACATTTTTCCCCATCATGCCTTCCATTTTGAAAAGGCCCAGTGGGAGAAAATCCCTCATGTTGACATCACTTGGGATTTAATGAACATGTAGGAAGCCAACGATATTGCAGATGGGATTATATAATGGAAAATAAGAAGTTCAATAATGCTTCTCAGCCAGTTCCTCATGAAATGAATGCAAGAATACCACATTTCTCACATGAGAATGCTAGGAAAATTATCTTCCTTTCTCAGAGGGAAGAAGAAAGAAAATTCCTCAAACAGAATAAGAATTGGTAGGGAAACATATGGAGGTTTTTGTGCACTGTTTTGCTTAGCACTAGTTCAAACATACCATTTTTTAAAAAATCTTGAGGGAAAGTGTTAAGTTGCTGGAATGAGACTCAGGACACCAGCATGATTCCAATTTGTTTTACTTGTATAGGACTCCCCAAAGAAACTGCAACAGCCTTTCTTATACTCGGGCTGTTCGCGACTGTGGCCAGTGATGGCTCTTCGAATTTTCTGCCACCACAGACTGACCAATTACAGGTAAGTATGCTAATACATAACACCCCTCCCCACCTGGTCTGGTTCAACCAATCAGAGCCTCGCCTACTGCATGTAATCATGTAGGTAGGCGGGGCTTTTATGGGTTCAACTTTGCTTTTTACTTTATGTAAAATCAATAAATATAAATTTAAAAAGAGAGCTGAGACCTTTTCCTGTCGATTTCTGTAAAGTAAATGGTGGATGAGTGAATCTTACCAGAAAATTAGTCAAGTAGTAAGAAACAGTACATAGAGGCATCAAATAATTTAACATCCTAACCTCTTCATTTCTCTGACAGGTTGAGAAAATGTGCACTATATACTGCATCCAGTTCTATAGATAAGCCAAATAAATGATCCTTAAAATTTTTCTTAGCTTCCATCATATCCATATCCCACTTCATATATTTCTTTTTCTTCTTTAATCTTCTCACCTCTCTTGTTTTAAAGATTTCACCATCTCAACCCACTCCTTTCTTGATTATCACTTCCATTCAATCTATTCCTTCTTCCTTCATATTTATGTTGTATCTTGATCCTCTTTCATTTTCTGCATATAATCAAACTAGCTCAATAAACTTTTTTTAAACTTGACACTCATTTTTTCATCAGATCTACATTTCTTTAGCATTCTTGACTCCAACTCTTCTTGCTGTAACATGTACATGTACTCTGTTCCTGCTGCATTCAGCTTATTTGATTGACATACCCCCAAAAAGCAGAAGCAATACTTACTGTATTACCCATTATTTTTCTGTTGGGATTGTACATCTTAAACATTTTCCATCCATTTCCCCATCTTTAGTAAAAAAATTTCTGGCAAGGTATACAAATTCATCTACCTTTTTTTGCTATTTATGTGTAACTTGTAATTATTGCCCCATTTTCTGTGTAAAACACAACCATTTTGGTCTTTGATATACTAATTTTCAGATTTGTGCTTTTTGTAACATCATGTTATCTATCTAACATTTGCCACAAGTAATTTGGATTCTCAGCCAACAACATGGCATCATCTGTACACACATACATTCATGTTCCCAACCGATACTCCTTAGAATAGAGTAGAATAGAATAGAATAGAATAGAATAGAATAGAATAGAATAGAATAGAATAGAATAGAATAGAATTCTTTATTGGCCAAGTGTGATTGGACACACAAGAAATTTGTCTTGGTGTAAATACTCTCATTACACATAAAAGAAAAGATACATTCATCAAGAGTCAAGAATCATAAGGTACAACACTTAATAATAGTCATAGGATACAATAAGCAATCAAATCATACTAGGAAACAGTCCATATAAATTGTAAGGATACAAGCGACAAAGATATAGTCATACAGTCACAAGTATGAAGGGAAGAGTGATAAGGAGTGATGAGAAGATTAATAGTAATAGTAGTGGAGACTTTGTAAATAGTTGAACAGTGTTGAGGGAATTATTTGTTTAGCAGAGTGATGGTGTTCGGGAAAAAAAACTGTCCTTGTGTCTAATTATTCTGGTGTGCAGTGTTCTATAGCGTCACTTTGAGGTTTATGTCCAGGATGTGAGGGGTCTGTAAATATTTTCACCAAAAGCGTTCCTCATTGATTGATCCAAAAATATATTAAACAATCAAAGGAACATGACACACAAGACCATCAGAATTGTAATATAGAAGCATAGTGGTATTTGTCGGCACTACCTTAAAGAAGATTTTCCTGATTCTGAGCTCACACAAATGTAGCAGGCATGCATAAGTGCACCAACATACCTACTGTCCCTGTCCTAGTGTTTCTTTTTATTTTTCTTATATGTATTCATTTCATGTATTCATAGCTATGTTTATACTTATACCTGTTATCTTATAATCGCTTGACAAAATAAACAAACAAACAAATAAATAAATAAAACATAAAAAATAAAAAATCCCAGGAAAATATGTTGCTGGGTTAATAGGATGTCTCCTTAACACAAATGTATATTTTCCTGGGACCATGCAGCTACTATTCAAATCCTTCTGAAGCATCTTTTCTGCTTCAGATCTGAATAGCTGTGCATCAATAGTTTTTATAAAGGTGAGGAAAGTACTCTCTGCTAATTGTAAGAATAGTACCAACGAATTTGGGCATATCTTGGCCAGTATGCACAACCAACATACTTTAGTTCATGCACTTTCATGGTATTCTATGCAAATTATACTTTCTAATCAAGAGGCTGCCTTGGAAGCCAATACATTGTTGCGTACCTCCCACCAAACTAGAAAATATAATTACATCTAGATATTACCAACATTTGTAAATATCTCAAAAATCTGAGTTCTGAAATATGAATGCAGGATAAATTAAACAATTTCATGCATGCAGATAGAAGCTTTAAAGGTTTAATTTAAAAAGTTTGGGCTGTACAGGTAGTCCTCAACTTATGATCACAATTGAGCCCAAAATTTTGGTTGTTAAGTGAGACATTTGTTAAATGAATTTGCTCCATTTTACAATCTTTCTTTCCACAGTTGTTAAGTGAATCATTGCAACTGATAAATTAGTAACATGATTGTTAGGTCAATCTGGCTTCCCCATTGATTTTGCCTGCCGAAAGTTTGCAAAAGGTGATCACATGATCACAACAGTCATAAGTAGGAACCAAACCTCTGAATTTTGATCACATAATCATGGGGATGCTACAAAGCTTGTAAATGTGATAAACAGTCATAAGTCACTTTTTTCAGTTCTGTTGTAAGTTTGAACAGTCACTAAATGAACTGTTGTAAATCAAAGACTACCTGTATTACCAGCTGTTTTTTTTTATATATATATAGTTTGTCTTAACAATTGTCTAGTAGGCCGTTTGAATGGGATCCTTTCTCTACTAAAAAGCAGTTCTAACTGAATTTGCAAATGTATGTCATTTTCAGTTCACCTTTTAAAATTACCATCAACAAATTCTTGGATGTTATCATCCATGGAATGGAAAGAAATTTAGATTTTATTTAAAAACATGAACATAGAACATACCACATTTAATCATGGAAGCAAACTAGCCTATTTTTAATGAAATGGCAGCTCTAGCATCTATGCATACATACACATGCATGCAAGTGTCATTAATAATTTATTTTGAAGATACTGATATGTAAAAAGAGAATATACTGAAGTATCATTTATCAAGATGGACAGAATCTTCTTTAAAGCATTTGGATATTAAGAATATATTTCTGCAGAGATTCACACTGGCATAGTAATATTTTGGTAATACTTGTAATGAACAGAAAAAATGTAAGTGCTGATGTTTTAATTGATTTAGAAGATTTGGTAGGATTTAAAAAATATGTTCAAGCATGCATTCCAAACTAAAAATGTATTTCTACCCAATCTGTAATGAGATGCTTGATTCTTTGATTTTATGAAAAGGTTTTATTCATAAAGCAAACACACAAACTTGTGAAACCCAGTGAAATCATAGGAAGAATTCAATGTTGGACTATTTATTGGTTTAGAAAGCTTACAATTGCATTTATAAAGGAAATAGTATGATAAAGATTCAAACAGATTTTGAATTTGTTCTGATATACAGTATAAATTTAGATAAGATAAATTTATTATGTTTCACAAATATATAAAAATCCACAAGCTATCATCAAATATTCTATCAGAAACTGAACAAAGTGTGAATGTCAACATAAGAACCAAAAATTTACACTTTTGTGACCCAAAATTTAATCACTAATTTGGCTTTTTTTCTTTGGTGATTATTCCTTCCAAATTCCCAGTGAGCTTTATTATAGAAAGATGGATAGCTTGCACTCCTGACAAATGTAACCAAATCTGAGAAAGCACATTTGCTTTTCAAAATGTGAAAAGCAATATATGTTGAGTTTCCAATAGTTGTTCTTTCAAGTTGTTCTTTCCCAAATTCATACTTGAACAAAGTTGCTCCATCAGATATTTTCTACTCGTGCACTTAGATTGCAAGATATAAAGAGGTAAAAGCACAGCTAGATTTGGAAGAAGATAAACAAGTACAAATGCCTAGTTTTCATAACAGTTGAGACAACTGAGTGTCTGGAGGTGAATCCAAAGACTGAAGGGAGAGTTTGAACAAAAGGCATTATTGATTGATGCCAGAAAGCATCTGCAGGCCAGCTACAATCCATTCTTTTTTCTCAAACGGAATGAAACCATTCTGAAATCCTCTTCCAATTTGATGGTGATCTATTTCAAACTATTGGAGCCACATAGGAATAAATTGCCTTGCAGTCTGTTTTGAATCCTTTAGTTTCTCTCACACAGAGGTGCCCACACCAACATACACTTATACATTTATTTTAATTAGGAATTTGGATTGCCAATTCTTCACTTGCCACCAGATGGCCTAACTATTCCATTGTTCTCAAGAACAAAGTAGATCAGGCAAGGTGGGGAAGAACACTAATAACTTTTCAGTATTGCATATATTTTGCAATGTCACATCATATAGATATTATTCATCTAATTAAATAAATGAGTCTGAAGAATCCATTCTTAATTGATCTCATGCTTTTCTTTTGTGACACAATGCTGATAAAATAACTGTATATGGAAGATGTAGTTTTAATAGCGTTTCCCAAAAACTATTTTTTTAAAATGGTACATCCAGAAAAAGTTCACCGTAAACAATATTCTCCATTTGCTGGGTTGCTTTCAGGAAATCCAAAACTCATCTGTAAATTTAAACAATGGATTGTTTGGATGATGAGTATGGGAAACATGGGAAACAATAAAATTGATCTTCCTTCCTCATTTCTGAAAGCACCTACAGTTAGTTTCCTTTTCAGAATCTCAAGTCAACAAATAGAGTCCAGGAAAGGGAATTTCAGAAGCACATGATGAGGCAGAGCAGTTGCTGATATTGAAAGAGAATCATCGATCAGAACTGGACACAGCCATCAAGCAGTGTTATTAACTTTTCTTCCCTTTTCAATAATTGAAAAAGAGTGATGAAAGTCCGCTTGCAAAGACCTTTATTTTCTGACACATTTGTTTGGAAGGCGTACCTTTACACAAGTCAACAGCCAAAAAAAATTCTCAATAGGGATTAACAATAATTCTATTATGGTGGAAGTTAATTGTACCTTCTACTTCAGGAGTCCCCAAACTCCAGGCTATGGCCCACTATTGGAACACAACCTGTTCAAAACTGGACTGCAGGAGGGACTTCTGGTTTGAGCTTCTTCAGCGACAGACCGAAACCTCATCTCTGCGAGGCTTTGATCCGTGCTCGCTGCTGCAGTGCCCTGAGCCGGCTGGTTTCAGGGCTAAGCCATCCCGTAGAGGTGGTGAAGAGGGGGGAGATTGCCTGCAGGGTTGAGGAGAGCCACATCTCTCCTCCCCAGCTGGCCATTACTCCCTTTCCTGAAGGCAGTTGCAGTGGTGGTAAGAAGAACTTGACTGGAAAAGAATGTGCAGGAGGAAGATAAGAAGAGAAAGTTTTGGTTGACTGGGTCAAACAGCAAAAGCAACAAATGAGGTACCCTGGAATTGAAACTGTTAAAAAACAATAACATTGTTCCCTAAGAAGATTTTTAAGCTGCGAAGGATAGAGAAAAGGGAAAAGATTTGGTTTTCTCCTTTTCCTATACTGACAGCTAAGAGACTTAAGCAAGAAATTGAAAAAAAAATCCACTTTGACATCAATAGGCATTTAATGCTGAAAATAAAAAGTTAAAGGGATAATAAAAATTTCTGAATAATTAAAAGCTTTTGAAAACAGGAAAGGAGAGAAAAAGAATAAAAGGGTAGGATCTGGAAGGGAGGAGACTGCCTGGAATTAAAAAAGAATTTACAGCAAAATCTCAACAAGACTTCCAAAAGATACATTCTAACTGAAATATTGCAACAAAAACCCCAGGAAGAGAAAGTCGAAAAAGAAATAAGAAGATATAACTCGGGATTATCTGGATTACTTGATGATTTCTGGATTCTGGATTATTGTTTTGAATGACTAAAATCAATCAGGTGGCTGTTTAAAACTGTTTAAAATGGCTCCACTTTTAGAAGAACCAAAAATGGAACTTAAAAAGTACAAAGAAGATGCACAAGAAGGGAGAGGTTCTTTTGGCTTCATATTTCAGTTTTTAGAAATGGAGATTTGGAATTATGAGAAACAACAAGAAATGCCTGCAGAAGAAGAAGATTGTGACAAAGAAGCCATCTTTAATGAACAAGTAATCTCAGGTGGGGGAAAAAAAGGAAAGGGGGGAAAGAGAATGGAAAGTTTAAGATTGGGAAAAACAACTCCCCCCCCAAAAAAATAGAGTGAAAAATAAGTATAAAATCAGAAAGCAACAGAAGAGGGAAGTGCAGAAGAGAGAATTAGAAGTAGAGAGACAAGGGGGTAAAAAGGGGAGGGAGAAGATGAGAGAGAAGAAAGAAAGGAAAAGAAGTTATAAAGGACAGAAGCAAAATATAGAGAAACAGGGCCTATTTAGAGATAATGGGTGAAAACTTAATGGAAAAAGGGATTCTGAAAAGGTACATAAGATAATATGGTTATATTAGAAACAGAAATAATTTTAGAAAATATGAAACAATGTATGATTAAAATGTCTGATAAAATAGATATCGTAATTCAATGGAATGCTTATCAATAAATAAATGTAACAAAAGGTATATTTAATGATTTATAAAACATATGTGAAGAGAAATAAGGGAAAAATTAATTATGGAGATTATATGTGTTTTTAAGGAAGTATGATATTTAATTTTTTTTAAGGATACAGTGCGTATTATAAGAATGTACCAAACAGAATTCTATTGGAAGTTATGTATTATGTATTATATTGAAGGTCATAACCTTAAGGTATATATTGAAGTTTAAATAAGAGTTGATTGGATGTAATTAAAAGATATAAAAGTGTCATACTCCAATTAGTAACTACAGGTGAAAATTTGTCTAATGAGAAAAGATAATATGAAATTGAAACAGAACAGACAAAAGTATAAATATAATGATTTGAATTGAAATGAGATAATCAAAATAAAATGGAGAAAATTAAAAGGGGAAAAACTATATAGAAAATGTAAAATAGTATAAGATATGGAACAGAATACAAAAAGCAGCATGAAATTGAGTTTTGTGTCTGTATAAAGATGTTCAACCCAGAACCATGCCATTTTCAAAAAAGATGTTTTACTTGTATTTTGTGTGTGAAAACTCAAATAAAACTTTATTTAAAAAAAACAACTGGACTGCAGGAAAGATGAGCAAGCTCGTGCACATGAAGCTCCACTCGCATGAGAGAAGCATATTTGTGCTCACAAGAGTGGAGCATTGTGTGTGAGTGCAAGCACCCTCTGCTTGTGTGTGATGCTCCATTCATGAGAGGGAGAGACTTGCGTGCCTGCCACTCACATAAAAGGAGTTGTGCAAGCGCATGTGTTAAGTCTGGAGCATGGGTGCGAATAATGGAGTCGAGCCGATAGAGTCAGTGAACTTCAAACTCTTTATTTACATGGTGTGACAGCTCAAACTGGATGGCTGCTATAGCCTTCCTTATATAGGCAACTTATTAACTATTCAACCAATTCGGGCAATTCGGGAGCGCTAGCTCCGTTAACCAATGAGACTGGCCTGTTAATGGCCAATCAGATTTTCCTGAATGGACCAATCTGATCCTGCCATTAACAGCCAATCAGAAGTGCAGGGCCAGAACCCTGCACTTGACTTCAATGTCAAGATAACTTTATTTGATATTATTCATTCACAACACCCTTTTCCCCTGGCTTCTGCTTACAGGACGCGGTTACATAGTCCTTGAGGTAGGACGGTTGTTTTATCAGTCTTTTTGATTTTCGCAAAGTGCCTGGCAATTGGCTGCACTTCTGCTGAGGTAGATCGTTATTTAACAACAAGGGTGCCTCTGGTTCGCGTTTCCGTTGTCACCAATATCTTCGGCCACTC
The DNA here is from genome assembly GCA_033807585.1 of Hydrophis major. Taxonomy (NCBI): domain Eukaryota; kingdom Metazoa; phylum Chordata; class Lepidosauria; order Squamata; family Elapidae; genus Hydrophis; species Hydrophis major. The sequence goes on from CM066333.1 coordinate 27,013,307, forward strand.
ACTGAGGTGAACTCACTCCCATCCCCGGTTCCTGTTCCTGCGTTTCAGTTCCGTTATCAGTCCCTTCGAAAAGATTTTCCTCTTGTTAAAATTCGTCTTCCTCTGTATCTCCCCCCCCCCTCAGTTTGGTCATAAGGGAGTTCGGAATTGCGTGAGTGCAGCCGTGATCGTAGTTGATCTATGTGGTGCTTCCAAAGTCTATCATCAGGGCACTGTACAAGGTATGATCTTGGGCCAGTTACATGGATTACAGTCGCTTCTACCCACAGCGGATCGCCCGATAAGTTTTTAGCGAATGCTAAATCGCCTACCTGGAATGTACGGCATCGGCCGCTGGATCCGAGTGGTTTTTCTGGTTCGTAGGCTGGGTGTAACCAGTCGAGGTGGGAGCGGAGCTTTCGTCCCATTAGCAGCTTGGCGGGAGTTTTGTTGGTGACGCTGTGAGGTGTGAGGTGCTGTAGGAAAAGGATTCGGTTGATTTTCTCGTTGATGTTGTCATAGTCTATCTTTTGTAGTGTTCTCTTGACAAATTGTACCATGCGCTCAGCCCTATCGTTGGCCGCAGGGTGCGCAGGCGAAGTGAGCGCATGTCGTATACCGTGGTCAGCCAGGTACTGTTCAAAAGACAGCGCGGTAAATTGGGGCCCGTTGTCGGATACCAGAACGTCTGGTAATCCGTGGGTTGCAAACAGTCTTTCCAGTCTTTTGATGACCACTTCGGTGGTCGTGTTCCTCATTCGGTGAATCTCGAGCCAATTCGAGTAGGCATTGACAGTTAGCAAGAATGTGTGGCCTTTGGGGAGAAGGCAGAGCTTCGTTTCGGCGATACAGCTGCGATCTCGGGGCTCTGAGATCGCAGCCGATATTTTCGCCCCTGGTCGGTCCTAACGGACCTAAACCGTCCCGTAGAGACGGTGATCGTGAAGGGCACTGTTCCAGGATCCCAGAGATATCGCAAAATCTCTGGTTTGATCCGGAAGAAGCCCTTTCGCTGGCGGCGGAGAGGCAGCCTCCATAGCTGCTGAAGTCGGGACAGCTCCGGAAAGAAAGTGATTGGAGTGAAGTGTGTCGGCTGGGTGAGAAAAACTCTTTTGTGTTGTAAATTCGCTGAGGTTGGAAAGTTCATCCGGGATAAAGAAGAAAGCTGTGAGATTTTTTTTTTTTTGACTGAAATTGTTTTGAGCGGCGTTTTTTAAAGTGATGTCAAATTGAGGCTTGGGTTTTTTTTTTCTTTTCTTTATACTTTTTGGGAAAGATTTTACTGTGACTTTGTAGGTAACTGGATTGAATTTTCTCTTATATATATTTTTATGCTCCCTTTGATTTTTTAACTTTCTTTAGGATAGAGGCTCCCTTTGGCTATTTTTTCTTTTTTTTCTGTATATATTATTCCTTTTTTCCGGCTGGGGGGGAGAAAGAGCATTAAGAAACTTTGTAACACTGCCAACTAGAGGCTTGAAAGTATTTTATTTGAATTGGAGAGAATTGTAAAAAGACCTCATCTCAAGGACTTTTTAACGTGATAAGATAGAGGGAGAGCACAGCAAAATATTATTGCAGGTGCTTTCCTGGACTGTTATCAACAATACTTGAGGTTTGGCTTTGAAGCTGCTGGAGAAGAGAGTCATAACAAGAGCCTTGGATAAATAACAAAGTGCAGTGTGTTTTCTTATATATACCCCATTCGCTAGCCTTTTTCTAAATTTCAATTCTAGTAATATTTTTATTTTTGCCTTTTATTTTAAAGGGAAAGCCTCAGAGTTTTTTCTTTTTTCTTCTTTATTTTTTCTTTTCTTTTTTATTGGGACTTTTTTGCTTTTCTTATTTATGTTTTTGGATTACTTTGTTGTTGTTGTTGTTGTTGTTGTTTTGGATTATTGAGACTTTTTAATTGGATTAAGGTGTGAAGAATCTGAAGGAACTTTTTGTTTTTTCTCTTTTTGCTTTCTCTTTTTTTTTTGCTTTTAATCAATATTATTATTTTTGGATTTGCTTGTTTTTTCCTTTCTATTTTTTCCTTTTTTATGGTGGACTATCTCGTAATTGGATTAGGGTCTAGAAGAACCTGAAGATCTTTCTTCTTCCTTTTTTCCTGTTTCTTCTTTGGTTTCGTGTCTTTTACTATTGGAGTTCTCCATTTTGGATTATAATTGGCTGCTCTACCAGTTGGATTAAAAGTCAAGAAGAATTTGAAGTTTTGGAAACATTGAAATGAGCAGGAAACCAATACCATCTGGCATTTCTGCTTCTACCTCTGCTTCCCCACCAGCTGGAGGACAACGTTTAATTCAGACAATGTTGAAGCAGGATAAGGAACAAGAAAAAGTAACTTTACAGATGATTATGCAAGGAATCCAAGATCTCAAGACAAAATCAGATATCATTGAACAAAGAACAGAAAATATTGAACAAAGAACAGAAAATATTGAACAAAGAACAGAAAATATTGAACAAAGAACAGAAAATATTGAACAAAGAATAGAGAAGACTGATGAAAAAGTGGAAAATATTAAACAAATGATGGTTAAGTATGAGGAGAGATTCCAAAAAATCGAGGAAGAAGGAAAACAAAGAGAGAAGAAGATTGGAAATATTGACAGCAGACTAACAGCGGTTGAACAAGAAAAAGGTGGGATGTTGAGGTGGGAGATGGAAAGGTCAGAATTTTACCTCAGATTTCAAAATATAGAAGAGGAAAAAGGAGAAAATTTGGCAGCGGTAATGATAGAAATTTTGGCAGATGCTTTGGAAATTACAGAGGAAAAGATGATGGATGGAATAGATGAGATATATCGAGTCTATACAAGATATGCGATGAGAAATAAATTACCCAAGGAAGTCCATATTAGATTTACCAAAAAATCCATTAAAATGCAAATATTACAAGTAGTAAGAGAGAAAACACTGAAATACAAAGGTAAAGAGGTTGTGGTTTTAAAACAAATACCCAGAAGAGTGAGAGAGATGAGAAGAGAATATCGATTTCTGACCAAAATACTATTGGAAAACGAAGTGAATTATAGATGGCTGATTCCAGAAGGACTAATGTTTAGGTGGCAAGAGCAGAGATATAGAATTGATTCAATTGAGAAAGCAGAACTTTTCCATGCAGAATTTTTTGGAGGAAGAAGAGAGGAAGCAGAGAAAGAGGCTTCATCAATTGAGTTTCAAGATGAACAACTGGAGACTGAAAAAGAGAAAGGAACAGCAGGGGGACAGATGGATAACAAAGAACAGCGTGAAGTGAGATCCACGAGAGCTGTTAGACCTAAATATAAAGCATAATCATGGAAGAAAAAAAACTGATTACAATGAATATAAATGGGCTTAATTCAGCTGTTAAAAGAAGGAAAACTTTTCATAAATTAGAGAAATTAAAATTTGATATAATTTGTTTACAAGAAGTTCATATTAAAAAACAACATGAACAATTGTTATTACAGCCAAAATTGGGGAAAATATTTACTTCTTTGACTCAATGTAAGAAAAGAGGTGTGGTTTTATACATTAAAGAGGCTATCCCAGAAAAATTGATTTACACGGATGAAGATGGAAGAGTATTAATGGTAGAAATAATGGACAATAATATAAAAATACTCTTGATTGCAATTTATGTTCCGAACGATAAACAAGAAGAGTTTTATAAAAAGCTACACATGAAAATAATTGGACTGGACTATGTTAATATAATTATGATGGGAGATTTTAATGGAATTGTGGACAATAAACTGGACTATATAGCAACAACAACAAAGCAAAATAGAAAGGTTCTCCCAAGGTCTTTTTTTAAAATGACAGATGAATTAACTTTAAAAGATATTTGGAGAGAAAGAAATGTTAAAGCTAAACAATATACTTTCTATTCAAATAGACATTTATCATGGTCCAGATTAGATATGATTTGGATCTCAACAGAACTAATATCTAATATTAAAGAAACAAATATTGAAACAAGTACTTGGGCAGATCACAGCCCAATGACAATTAAATGGAAGGGACAAAAAAAAAGATCGAGATGGACATTAAATAATACTATTTTAAAGGAGAAAGATTTTATACAATGGATGGAGAAGGAATTGGCTTTTTTCTTCAGAGAAAATAAAAAAGAAGATACTTCAACGCAGAATGTGTGGGATACAATGAAGGCATACGCTAGAGGTTTGATAATAGATTATACAAGAAAAAAGAATATTAGGAAAAGGCAAGCTTCTGAGGCCTTGGAAGATGAGTATAAAATTCTTGAAAAAGAATTACAGAAAATGCCACAGAAAAAGGATATTAAATTGAAGCTGGATGTAATCAAACATAAAATGGAATTAATAGAGAAAGAAGAACTGGCACAGAAAATTAGAAACTCTAAACAGAATTATTTTGAAGATGCAAATAAACTAGGTAGATGGCTAGCATATAAATTGAGAAAAGAGAAGGAATCAAGAAAAATATTGAAGTTAATAGATGAACAAGGCCAAGTTTGTTATGGGAATAAGGAGAAAAAAGAAATTATTCGAGATTTTTATGGGCAACTATATAAACAAGAGAATATTGATGAAGAAAAAGTCAAACAGTATTTACAGGAAGCTAATTTACCAAAGATACCTAAAGAGACTGAAGAAATGCTAGAAAACAATATAACAATGATGGAACTAAATGAAGTATTTAAGAGACAAAATAATGGGAAAGCTCCGGGTCCAGATGGGCTTCCAGTAGAATTCTATAAAACATTTCAAGAATTATTGAGCATCCCATTGTTAGAAGTTATGAATGAAGTTATGTTAAAAAAGATGATACCTAAAACATGGTCAGAGGCTTATATTACACTCATACCGAAGGAAGAGACTGACCCATTGCAAATTAAGAATTATAGACCTATTTCTTTATTGAATGCAGACTATAAAATCTTTGCTTCAATCTTAGCAGAAAGACTTAAAAAATATTTAAATAATTTTATTCACTCAGATCAAAATGGATTTCTGCCAAAGAGACAAATTAGAGACAATATGAGAGTAATCTTGGACACTTTGGAATACTATGAGGCTCATCCTGAAAAGCAAATGGCTTTGATATTCCTAGATGCTCAAAAAGCATTTGATAACGTGAACTGGAGATTTATGTTATTATTATTGGAGCAGATGGGTTTTGCTAAAAAATTTATTCAAGCAATAGAAGCTATATATAATAAACAGACAGCAAGGGTAATGATGGAGGGGGAACTTACAGATTTTATTAATATAAGGAAAGGCACAAGACAAGGATGCCCCCTATCTTCTTTGCTATTTGTGTTGACCTTGGAAGTGTTGAATAGAAATATTAGGGATGATAAAAGCATAAAAGGAATGAAAATTAAGAAGGAAGAATTTAAGCTACAAGCTTTTGCTGATGATTTAGCTTTTATTTTGGAAGATCCGCTAGAAACAGCTCCAAAATTACTGGAAAGGATAGAGGCATATGGAGAGGTGGCTGGTTTGAAAATAAATAAAGATAAAACAAAGATTTTGACAAAGAATATGCTATTGAGACAGAGAGAAGAACTGGCAGATCTTTTGAAAATTCAAGTTACAAATAAGGTTAAGTATCTGGGGATATATTTGACAACAAGATGTAGCACATTAAAGGAGAATAATTATATTAAACTTAAACAACAGATAATTATAGATTTGAAGAAGTGGGAAAACTTGCAATTGTCATTAATAGGGAGAATTTCAACAATTAAGATGAATATCTTACCTAGAATTTTATTTTTGTTTCAAACAATACCAATTAGGCTTGGAAAAGACTATTTTGAAGATTTAAATAAAATTATGTTGAAGTTTATATGGCAAGGTAAAAAAGCGAGAATAAAGCTAAAGCTTTTGCTAGATGCTAGAATTAGAGGAGGTTTTGGTCTGCCTAATTGGGAATTGTATTATCAAGCTGCAAGTTTGATGTGGGTCAAAGAATGGATAACATTAAGGAAACATAGGTTGTTGACATTAGAAGGGCATGACTTGCTGTTGGGCTGGCATGCTTTTTTATGGTATAAGGGAACTAAAACACAGGGTTATTTTAGAAGACATTATGTACGGGAGTCTTTGTGGTTAAATTGGGAGAAGATAAAAAGACAATGTTCTTTGAAAATTCCAGTTTGGTTATCGACCATTGAAGCATTTTCCTATCCTATAATCTACAAGAAGGAACAAACAGTTAGATATGGGGAACTTTTGGATGAAAAGGGTGAACTTAAATCGATCCAAAACTTAGAGGAACAAGGTATAAGGATGAATTGGTTTTCATATGCACAAATACATTCAAGGTATGATGAAGATTCTAAAACGGAGGGATTTTATGATAAACAGACTGATTTAGATAAGATCTTGATGGGTACTGATGAGAAGGTGATTAAAAAACTATATGGTTATCTACTGGGAATGAAATTAGAGGAAGAACAAGTCAAAGAAACTATGATTGTTTGGGGGAAGAATTTTGGATATGGGATTGATTTAGAGAAATGGCAGAAATTGTGGTCTCAAAATTATAAAATGACAATGTCAACAGCATATAAAGAAAACTTGTATAAGATGTTTTACAGGTGGCACTTTCCTCCGACAAGAGTAGCAAGAATGTTTAAGAACAAATCTGAAAAATGCTGGAAATGTCATCAGATACCCGGCTCATATTACCATATATGGTGGACTTGTGAGGATGCTAGAAAATATTGGACTATAATTCGCATGTGGTTGGAAAAAATGACAAAGAAACATATAGACTTGAAACCAGAGATCTTCTTATTGGGAATTTTACCTGATATATATAGTAAAGATTTGAAATACCTGATTGTAAATGTATTAACAGCAGCCAGGATTGTATTTGCTAAAAATTGGAAGAATGAGAAAATACCATTACAGGAAGAAATTATTAAGAAAATATTGGAATGTGCTGAGATGAGTAGATTGACATTTGAAATTAGAGAGCAAGAGGATAAACAATTTTACGAAATTTGGGATCTTCTTTATAAATGGCTAGATGATAAAATACGACAATAGAATATTTAGAATGCTAGATAGTAAGGAATATCTTTATTTTGCTATTATTTTGTTATTTGATATTATATTTATAAAGGGTTTTTTAGGATTGATTTGATATGATTATATGATTTGTTATAGAGTAAACTGGTTTAAAGTATTGTTAGCTCATAAAGCATGAATGATTAAAAATATAGTCAAAAACTTCTTTTTTTAGTGGTATTAGGATATATAAGTTTGGATTGACAATATGAGTTGTTATGTAACATAATTGTAATTGAGACTACAGAATGAATGCACAAAAATGATGAACCAACTGACACACTGGATGTATATATAAGAGTTGATGTTTTTATGTTTTGTTTGTCTTGTTTGTTTGTAGAAAATTAATAAAATCTTTTTCAAAAAAAAAAAGAATGTGTGGCCTTTGGTTGGCCCAGCAAAATCCAGATGGATGCGGGACCAGGGTCCCCGCGGCGTCTCCCATTTGGTTGGGATTGCCTTTGGTGGAGCATTGCTTACTTCTTGTCCGTCTATGCCTGGCCACCATGCATAGCTACGTGCGAGGCCCTTCATGCGCACAATGCCAGGGTGGCCATCGTGCAAGGTTCTTAGCAGTGGCTGTTGGAATCGTTCTGGGATAACGACTCTATCACCCCAAATGATACAGCCCTTTTGCGAGAACAACTCTGTTTGACGACTTTTGAATGGTGCAAAGTCATCTGGTACTTGGTACAATGGCAATCCATGTTCCACCCATGTGAGGACTCGTGCTAAGATGGGGTCGCATTTTGTTTCTCTCGCGATGTCGCGGGCAGTTAATGGCGGCGTATGGAGTGTCTTGATCTGCAACATTGTCATCGTTGGTGCAGGATCGTTGATGGCTTCAGGGAATGGTGCATGGCTCAACGCATCGGTGTGGGGAATGGCTTTACCGGGACGATATTGTAGCTGATAATTGTAGGCAGCCAAGAATTCTGACCAGCGGGTCATCCTGGGAGAAAGTATGTAGGGAAAGTATGTTGGCTTATCCCCAGCGATTATCCCCAGCAATGGTTTGTGGTCAGTTACTATAGTAAAAGCCCGGCCGTACATGTACTCATGGAATCTTTTAACAGCCGATACAATTGCCAGGGCTTCTTTATCGATCTGGCTATAATTTCGCTCAGTTTTCCAGAGCATTTTGAAAAGTAAGCAACAGGGGCTTCACTACCGTTAGGTAATACATGGCTCAAACTGGCGCCCACTCCAAAAGGCGATGCATCACATGTGATATTTAACGGTAAAGTCTCATTGTACTGCATTAGTACAGCGTCAGAAGTCAGTAGTTTTTTTACATTACGGAACGCCTGTTCTTCTCTGTGACCCCAAACCCAAATTGCTTTTTTATCTAGTAGGCGATGTAAAGGTTCAGCGACAGTCACCTTGTGCGGCAAGAATACGTTATAGAAATTGATGAGGCCTAAGAATGCCTGGAGGTCGGCCTTGTTCTGGGGTCTGGGAGCGTTTTTTATTGCTCTCAATTTTTTATTGATAGGGTGAATACCCTGACTGTCAATCAGGTACCCTAAGAATTCAACACGATCTGTACACAGCTTGCACTTATTTTTCTTCACTTTCAGGCCTGCTTCTTGGAATTTTTGTAAAACCAGTCTTAAACTGATCCCGTAAAATTTTTGGAGTGGGGGCAGCAATGAGCACATCGTCTAAGTAGGGGACAATACCTTTGATCCCCTGCAATAGTCTCTCCATTAGGCTCTGAAAGATCCCCGGGGCTACACTGACTCCGAATTGAAGCCGCCTACACTTAAAGGCACCTCGGTGTGTTACGATAGTCTGTGCCTGTGCTGTTTTTTCGTCAACCGGCAGTTGCTGATAAGCCTGAGCTAAGTCTAGTTTAGCAAAGACTTTTCCGCCCCCCAGGGAATGGAGGAGGTGTTGCACCACCGGCACCGGATATGGATTTTGTTGCAGAGCGTGGTTTAGGGTGGCTCGATAGTCCCCACAAATTCTAATGGAGCTGTCCAGCTTAATTGGTGTCACGACTGGGGTTTCCCATGGGGAGTGGTCGGTTGGCTTTAAAACTCCCTGGGCTATCAACTTATCAAGCTGTTCGTTGATTTTCGGCTTTAGAGCGAATGGAACTCGACGAGGCTTAAGGCGGATGGGAGCTATATTTGGATTAAGGCTAAAGGATATTGGGGTCCCTTTGTACTCGCCTAGCTTTTCCGCGAAGACGTCCCTGAATTCGTGGGCAAGGTCCTCCTCCCAGTCACTGCCGCCAATTCGGTTAATGCCTGCCACTTCAATGCCGAGTGGTGCGAACCATTGCAGGCCTAACAGGCTAGACCAGTCCTTGTCAATCACCGTCAGGGGTAAGTATGCTGTGCGGTTCTTGAATGTGACCCGGACTCTACTGGATCCTATGACTGGAATCCGGTTCCCCTGGTAGTCCTTTAACACGAGCCGTTGGAATTGAAGGTCTTGGTGCCGGATAGTGGGGATGAGTTGCTTGAGGGTCTTCCAGGAGACCATTGAAAGAGACGATCCCGAGTCAACTTCCATTTGGCAAAGCTGATTTTCGATGTCCACTTTGACTCGAATTTTCTTAGCATCTAGTGAAGAGGCATGGCCGATAGTGAGTGTTTGGTGGGCCTCTTCCCGTCTCGTTAGGCGATTCACGGGTCGGTTTCTGGAGGAGTGGCTTGCTGGTTCTCGCCTTACAGGGCGATTTCCTGTCGATTGGTGGAGATTGGTACCCTTCGAGGTCTGGCTGGGTCTGAGGAGACTTCTGCAGACCCGTCCGACATGGCCTCGTTTCCTGCACTCGTGGCAGAGAGCGTTGCGGAATTTGCAATCAGAGCGGTAATGGTTGGCCCCGCAGCCAGCGCACGGTTGCTGGGATTTCGGGTAACGGTCCCGGTCGGACCGCAGGCGATGGACCTCTTCTTCGTCGCTGTCTGACGACGAAGAGAGGTCCTCATGGTGGGTTGTCTGAAGCTGTCCTTCTGACTTAGGTGAAATTTCGCTGGCTGGTTGGTGTGCTGGAGCGCGATTCTGGCGTAGTTGGGCAGCCGACTTCTTGGTCGCCTCCGTTGCCGTAGCCTCAGCGATGGCATTGGCAAGGCTAATGTCGCCCTTAGCCATTATTTTGCTCTGTACGTTTAGAGCGTCTAATCCGAGACCTACTCGGACTCTCAAGGCCTCCTCTAGGTCGGCAAAATCGCAAAGGCCTCCCAAGTTCCGGAGGTCTGCAACAAAATTGGCAACGCTTTCTCCTTTCCGCTGGTTTCTTTGATAGAACTCGTGTCGTCTTATGAGCATTGGAACGGTCGATGCATAGTGGGTCCTTAGTAGCGGTTCGAGGACGTCCCAGTCCATGGCCTTCACTTCAGCCGGTTTCGCTAATGCCTTAGCCATTTTGAATACAGTCGGGCCACAGTGCGTTCGGAATACCGCCCGTTTCTTCCTGGTTGTGGCATCCTTCAGATTATTCGTTTCCAAAAACATTTGGAAACGGTCCATGTAGGACTCCCAGTCCTCTTGAGCTGGGTCAAATGGAACGGATGGTACTACGCTGCCAGACATGGTTCCGCTGTTGTGCGTTTCAGCCACGTGCTTGGTTGTCTTCATCGTTGTTTTAGTTGGCTCTGATGTCATCCAATCCCATCCTCATCGCCAGTGTTAAGTCTGGAGCATAGGTGCGAATAATGGAGACGAGCCGGTAGAATTGGTGAACTTCAAACTCTTTATTTACATGGTGTGACAGCTCAAACTGGATGGCTGCTATAGCCTTCCTTATATAGGCAACTTATTAACTATTCAACCAATAGCAATTCGGGAGCGCTAGCCAATGAGACTGGTCCTGAACGGACCAATCCGATCCTGCCGTTAACAGCCAATCAGAAGTGCAGGGCCAGAACCCTGCACTTGACTTCAAGCTCAAGATAACTTTATTTGATATTATTCATTCACAACAGCATGCATGCCTGCCACTCACACTGCTGCCTCCCCACCCTGGGCCGGGCTACCAAGCCAGAAAGGTTGGGGACCACTGCTTTACTTCATCTGAGCCACAAAATAACTCTAAAACAAAATCTACCTACACTTCCATTTTTTTCCAGAGGGGAAACGGTCTGTGGCGTTATAGCTGGAGTCACTGTCTCAACTTTAGGAGATGGCAACATCTTCTCTCCCCCACCTTCTTCAACCTGGCTTTCTTCCCAGTAATTGCATGGATAAATGACCATTTTAAGGTGGAAGGAAGCTTGGTCCTTTGTCTTGAAAGAGCCTGACAACCTGCGAATATCTCAGGCTTTTCATAGTTAAGAGGCAGAAGCCATTATGTAAAATGTAAGAAGTAAATTTGACCTTAATCTGCCCTTGATCCAATCTTTAGAATGTTCATAAGATTTTTAATTAAAGATCAAAATAAACATTTGCCAGATCTGAAAATCTGTCCCCCAGTGCAGAGAGTCAATTAGAGCACACCAACTATACTTTGTTCTGCTAATCTCTGCTCTTGCCACCATTACCTGCTTTTTCTAGTTTGTGACTCATTTAGTGGAGGATGATGGTCTCTTTTCAATGGATCCCTCAAACTCATAAAATATCCTTACAATAAACTCCTCTCTTCATTTTCTCAAAGAACATAGCATACCTGTTGAGGTAATTCTTCGTTAGAAGAATGAGTGCGCACAGGGAGACGTAGTGAGAGTGGTGAAGAATAACACACAACCAGCACACAGATACAATGTATAATAAAATGTAAGTTTTTACTTCCAGTTAGCTTAAGCAAAGTTCAACAAACAATCCAAGTCATTCATGGTTAAAGTAGTCAGTTTTCAGTCCAGGGATAATCCAATAACCAAGTCCAGTATCAAAAACAGTTCAGTAACAGACTTACATCAAATCCAAGAATAACGATGATCAACAAGGAAAACACAGGAATGGCAACACTCTCAGCAGCAGGGGAACAGAACAACCCAAGTTTCTGGCTCCATCTTATGGCCATTTGAGGAACCATACCCAATTACAATTTTAGCATTCCCTTTATCCTGGTTTATATATTTTTCCAACCTAACTGTTAGGTGACTTACATTCCTAACAATACCAGATATGTGAACAGGTGAAGTAAGATGTAGACAATTGGAAAGGAGGGCAAATGGAGGAGAAAGGAATTCACATTCACTTTCTTGGCAGGTGTAACAATAATTAGTGAAAAACTACAACAACTTTAAAAATGTTTTTAAGCCTTTGTGCATATAGAATTACTATATACATAAGTAGAAGAGGTTAGCCTATTTTTCTAAGCACCTGAAAGCAAAACAAGAAACAATGGATGGAAACTAATCAAGGAAAGAAGCAATCTAGAACTAAGGAGAAATTTCCTAACAGTTAGAAAAATTAATCAGTGGAATGACTTGCCTTCAGAAGTTATGGGTGCTCCATCACTGCAGGCTTTCAAAAAGAGACTGGACAGCCATTTGTCTGGAATGGTATAAGGCAGAAGTGGTATTCAGCAGGTTCTGACCACTTCTGGAGAACCGGTAGCAGAAATTTTGAGTAGTTCGGAGAACCGGCAAATGCCACCTCTGGTTGGCCCTGCCCCCATCTATTCTCTGCCTCCCAAGTCCCAGCTGATCAGCTGGGTCTTCTTTTGTCGCCCTGCAAAGGAGAATGGAGCTGGAAAGCAGGTTAGTGGGGTGGGGAGGGAATGGGATTTTGCAGTAACCTTCCCCCAGGAGTGGGGAGGGAATAGAGATTTTACAGTATCCTTCCTCTGCCATGCCCACCAGGTCACACCTACCAAGCCACGTCATACCCACCAAGCCATGCCCATAGAATTGGTAGTAAAAACAATTTTAATCCCACCTCTGGTATAAGGTCTCCTGTCTCAACAAATGGTTGGGCTAAATAGAAGACTTCCAAGGTCTCTTGCAACTCTGTTATTCAGTTACTTTTTACAGCTTTTGAAATGTATAAATATTAGGATGCAAGCTAAGCTGCTTTGGGGAACATAAACATTAAAATGTAAAACAACAAAAACCTGGCTTTTCAACAACAGGATTATGCCAGAGACAGGGGGGAAGCAGAAGCCTTCAGCATGTAACTAAGGTCTTGTCAATTTCAGGAACCAACTCAAGCCCTCGGAAGGTATTAATCTATTAATAAGGTCACAGAGCAGAGCTTGTTAACTAGTGGTTAGCACTTGTTAGAGAAGTGCTGTGCCACAGAGAAAAGCTGCCCCAGAAGAGATGTTTAGAAAGCCACAGAATATTGGAAATTATAAAAGTATGTCGAGTTGGAAGGAGGATGGATGGTATGGTATGAGGATGAAAAGGAAGACATGCTGTCCTTTCATTGGTTTTGCTGACACCCTAAAAGATGCTTTAGATCAGAGGTCTCCAACCTTGGCAACTTTAAGTCTGGTGGACTTCAACTCCCAGAATTCCCCAGCCAACTTTGCTGGCTGGGGAATTCTGGGATTTGAAATCCACTGGGCTTAAAGTTGCCATGGTTGGAGACCCCTGCTTGAGATTACAACTGTCACTTTTCTCTGGCAGAACCCATTGGGCTGGCATAAATATAAGAAAATACTTCTCTTTATGAATATAAATGGTGAAGGGAAGGTACACCTCCACTGGCATTGGATGAAATTGGTTGGAAGACAACTAGCATTACTGAAGCTATTTGCAGGATATTATTATATTCTAAAATATTTGCGTGTATACATATGTGTATATAAACAAAATCACAATAACTGAAAGCTTATCAAGAAACAAACCGTCTAAAGGATAAATGAGTCTAATGGGGTTTATGCATTAATGAAGCAAAATCAGATGTCAGAACGTTAATTAAATTCTACAAATTGTCGTGTCAAGATTGCTCTCCAAGGCTGTGAGCCCAATATCAAGGTGCAAATTAAATTGCATGGCTGCCTTTTTATTTAAACTCCAGTAATACGTTCATGTTATAGCTCTAGCTGACAAACGTAAAAGTAGCCTCTATAAGTCCATATCCAATGAACAGATAATGCATGTAGCAATTCCTTTGATAAAACACATTTCATCTTCAAGTATTTTCCCAAACATTCCTATTTGATTTTTTTTTTAAAGAAAAGCTTTAAATACTTGGAAAAATGGCGAATTATAGGCGCCTCGGTGGTGCAATGGTTAGAGTGCAGTACTGCAAACTACTTCTGCCAACAGTCAGCTGCCTGCAATTTGGCAAATCGAATCCCACCAGACTCAAGATTGACTCAGCCTTCCATCCTTCTGAAGTGGGTAAAATGAGGACCCAGATTGTTGGTGGCAATGTGCTGACTCTGTAAACTGCATAGAGAGGGCTGTAAAGTACTATAAAGCAGTATATAAGTCTAAGTGCTATTGCTGTTGCTATATTGGAAGATTGTAGAAGCTTGGGTTCAGATCCTTGCACAGAATTGAGGTTGTAACTCATGGTCAGCCCTACTATTTGTCAGGAAGCTGAGTTTGGACATTCATAAAGCAGCAGCATTAATAGTTTTTTCTGAAGAACAGAGAGAAGATATTCTGTTTCAGGTGCCAAAATAAAGTGATAAAGGTTCACCTTGATTTATGGATTGCCATTTCTGCTCTGCGTTAGACAGCAATATACCTGGTTACCCATGCAGACACACAGCTGATATCAGTGAAGTTGGTTAGCCAATGAGCTAAATCTGAATTCTTAGCTGCATTTGCTTCTGTTTAATCCTATAAGTCTCTTTGTCTCCTGCTTCTCTTTTCAACTGCAACATGTTAATTCCTGCTTCACTTGCTTATAAAATTCCTTTTATATTTTCATCATAGTGATAAACGCTTCGTGATAGAAAGATGATAGATGACTTGCAGATAGCAAACATCAAATGGGAAAATGCCAAAGTCTTTGCCACGGAAGGAATTTATGAGAGGAAGTTTGCTGCCCATGTGGTCCATGAGAAAGGAACTGATGATGATGGTGATGATGATGACGATAAACACTTTCTCGAACTATCACAATTCCTGGAGGTAATCAATATGTCAGGGCTCCAGCAGTTACCCCCATTTAAATCATGACTCTTGAACCAACTTGCAAAGTTTTGAGATTTATTAGGAGTAAACATGCTGGCACTTCCTGGGTGTAGCCAATTCTGAGATACCTCATTCATTCTCACTCTTGACCCTGTTTTCCCCCCCACCCTCTGGTTGTATCCTAATTCATATTCTCCAATGGGACACCTCCATAGCCAAGAGTCATCAATCATGCTCTCCAGTTAGAATTTTGTGTGGCAGAAACTTCAGTCACCTAGAAACTAACTTTGAAAACATTTATGGAATGCAAGCTGCCCACTGCTCCCCCTTCTCTTTCTGCTGGCAACTCTAAAAAGATCATAGAAATATTTTGAGTTGTCACAATAGGGTGTTGTGGGGGAGGCATAAAAACCACAGGCTGCCACTTCCAGCTGATCAGGAGGAATCAGAATCACTTCCCTTACCAGAATCTGGAAGGTAGTGATAGAGGTTCCATTTCACAGACAGGATTGTACATTTGCTGACTGGTTAACAAATGCTAGTACACACCACTTACATCAACAAAGTTGGGTAGCTAGTCAGCATCTCCATGATTTTGGTTACATGACTATTCATATGAGCCAAACCTTATCAGAAAGGGGAGCTTCTAATTCCTAAAAAAAAGAGGGAACATTTTTCTTTTTCTTCCCTTGCATTTTCAATTATACAATACACATGAATTATAGGGTCAGTCTCGGGGCCTAGAGATTTAGTCTTCCAAACTTTCAAATGTGCGCTGGAGCCTATCCCTGGGGAGCTTTCTCTACAGAAGTTTCTGTTTCTGTAGAGAGAAATTCCCTGAGGTTGGGCTCCAGCATGAGTCCAAAAGCTCAGAAGATTAAAACTCTAGTCTTGGTGACCAACTCCGATAGGATCCTGCAACCTTGTCCCAAGACACGTATATTTGCCTTCATTCGTGACAGAAATTATACCCCATTATTTCCCCCTCAGAAGAGTAATTGTAGATCAATTTCTATCTTCCATTTTCTATTTCTTTTTCTCCTTTTCTCTTTTTATGTGTCTAATATGAAATAAAGCCGTTCTCCTCTTGATGAAGACTTGAGATCCAGCTTTAGAAATAATAGTGGAATGGAACTAAGCTGCTTTTGGATTCCTCATCCCAAAGAAAGTAGCTAAGCCATTAGGTCTTGTCTCTGATATTCAGAATAAACCTAGAAGATTAATTATACAGCTATTATATTTTTACTCATCGCTGTAAGATCAATATTTACTGAGACTTGGAAGATTATAATTCTATTGTGAGACCTTTGGTTGTTGTTTCAAAATTTTCTATTTGCAAGAGAGGGGGAGGAGAGAGAGAGTTTTCTGCCTTCTACAGAGAGGTGGATTTGAAGCTGTACAGATGCAGATAAATAACTCAACAAGACGTCCATAACAAATTACATTTATTGGTTCATCAGGTATCCTCATAACTCACATTTGTGATGAAGTTCTTCTTTAATGACCAATCCTTTGTACATCTGCCTTTTGGTAAAAGTTAGGAGATAACCCATCTCGTAGCAATAGAAAGAAGCTGCCATGAGTTAAAGAGTTCAGGCAAAAGTGAGGAAAACCTCTCCAACCCTTTGAGGGTCAATTTAGTGACCAATCAGGATTACAGATGTGGCCACATGACATGAACTACATTTCCCAGGATACCTTTAACTACATTTACTATGATGCATTCCCTTAAAGGAACAGCTCAAAATTCTTAAGTAACTATCCAATTCCCATAGACTGGCTGGGACAGCAGAGAGAGAGAGAGAGAGAGAGAGAAAGAGAGAGAGAGAAGAAACAAAAAGTAGGTAGAGAAATACAAATATATAGATCATATAGATCTGAATATTTAATGAAGTCTTCTAATAAGCCTCACTGCCCACATCAGTATCACCCAAATGAGGTTGCAACATGAATATATTCATGACCAAAATCTACAAGAAGAAAGTCTATGGACTTATATGTGTGCATTCCCAAGTGGGCTGGCATTATCAGGGTTCTTCTCATCAAGGGTTACAAAGATTCACACACAGCAAGGAGGGAAGTGATATTGGAATTAATGCTCTGGGTTCACAGCATATGAATACGGCAAGAGACTTCTGAATATAGGAACTAGAAGCTATTTTTAAAAGTAGGCCTACTTCTCCTCTCAAGAGGTAGGTATTTGCAATGAGAGGCAATGAAAATATAGAGGCAACAGCATTTTAAACCACAATGTTAATGCAACAGCAACAACAAGCATCACTAGATAGGAAAAAACAACAACCTCTAGCCATAAGCATTCCATTTTGCAATTAGTATGTTGCTGTCATGTACACATTATGCAACTAAAAACTTCAAGAGAATTAACAACCGGTGAGAGACAAGGGTTTTAAGTTCTGAATTACATTTTGTCCCCATTTGATATTATTATTATTTTGTTGTAGACACCTATCATAAGCCATGTAAAGAAAAACAAAATAGGAATTAAAAAGTAGCTAAGTGTTGCAGAAGTGTCTGTTATCTCACCTGAAGATTAACTAAGAAAGAACAAAGAACACAATAGTCGAATCTTCATAGTAAACACCAGCTTGCCTTTCCGTTCCTGTTCCACTCTTTATAAAATTTTATTAATTGCAATGCATGTTGGTCTACATGCAACTCTGAGCTCCAGATGGATTTTGCTGCAGAATGAGAACAAATTGAGAGAAAACATTTCCTTTCAAATAAAGCCCATCTATTGGACACTGACAGTTTGGAGAGAAAAATAAATAAATAAACCGCCAAGCTTTCTACACTGCACATCAGAAGTCTGTTAGGACAATTAAATGAGGAGGAACCTAGCAGCTGTAATAGTACTGTAACTAGTGAATATTCCTGGCACAATTATTACCATTCCTGAATTCCTATTTTCTTTAATTTAATTTATTTTTAAAGAAGGAACAATTAATGAATCCACAATTGTATGGACAGGATCAGATTGAACAATATGGCTTTAGATGTCCTGTTCATGGTGATGTGGCTGACGTAAGAGTAAGATTGGTCCTGTTGTGAATGAATAATACCAATAAAGTTATCATTGAGCTTGAAGTCAAGTGCAGGGTTCTGGCCCTGCACTTCTGATTGGCTGTTAATGGCAGGATCGGATTGGCCCGTTCAGGAGCATCCAATTGGCCATTAACAGGCCATTCCCATTGGTTAACGGAGCTAGCACTCCAGGTTTGCTATTGGTTTGAATAGTTAATGAGTTGCCTATATAAGTAAGGCTATAGCAGCCCTTGAGCTGAGCTGTCACAATATGTAAATAAAGAGTTTGAAGTTCACTGTTTCTACCGGCTCGTCTCCATCATTCGCACCCATGCTCCAAACATAACACTGGCGACGAGGGTGGGATTGGATGACATCGGAGCCAACTAAGCACGTGACTGAAGCGCACAACGGTGAAACCATGTCCGGCAGCGTAATACTACCCGCCCCATTCGATCCAGCTCAAGAAGACTGGGAGTCTTACATGGATCGTTTCCAAATGTTTTTGGAAACGAATAATCTAAAGGATGCCATGGCCGGGATGAAACGGGCAGTATTCCTGATGCACTGCGGGCCAATGGTATTCAAGATGGCTAAGGCATTAGCGAAATCGGCTGAAGTGAAGGCCATGGACTGGGACATCCTTGAACCGCTGCTAAGGGCCCACTATGCACCCGCTGTTCCAATGCTCGTAAGACGACACGAGTTCTATCAACGGAACCAGCGGAAAGGAGAAAGCACCGCTGATTTTGTTGCAGACCTCCGGAACTTGGGAGGCCTTTGCGAATTCACCGACCTGGAAGAGGCCTTTGCGAATTCACCGACCTGGAAGAGGCCTTGAGAGACAGAGTAGTCCTCGGGCTAGACGCTCTAAATGTACAGAGCAAAATAATGGCAGAGGGCGACATCACCCTTAAGGACGCCATAGCTGAAGCTGTTTTGTCTCTGATTTAGATGCAAAAGTTTCAAAAGATTAAAAATCGTGAATGTGTGAATGAGAGATGGAGAAGTTTGTACCTGTAAAAGTTTTTAGTCTGTCCTAGCTTTACTGGACATAAATTGTGGACAATTGTTTCAATCCAAGTATTCAAAATTCACTAGAATTGAATAAAATAATTTTTACACCATTATTTTCAGCTGTGTTTTTGTCTCATTGAAAAAGTACATCATTTGTTCATGGTTTTTTTTTCTGCAAAGCATTTTTTTTTTGCCAAGATACTTAAAATGTGAATTTGAAGCAGTGTTAGGATTCATTTTTTTTATTACCGGTTCTGTGGGCATGGCTTGGTGGGCGTGGCAGGGAAAGGATATTATAAAATCTCCAGTCAGAGGTGGTATTTGCCGGTTCTTCGAACTACTCAAAATTTCTGCTACTGGTTCTCCAGAACTGGTCAGAACCTGCTGAACACCACCTCTGATTTGAAGCCTACTATATGAGTAACAGGTTGACTCGTTTGATTATTAAACCTTGATTATTTGATTATTAACCTTATAAGGACTTACAGCTGGCTAGCTTTCAAGTCAAAGAGGGAAGCCAGATTTGTTTAATGATTATATGATTCACTTAACAACTGTGGCAAAAAAAGGTAACTCTTGCTTGAATGCTTTCAGAAAGAAAAGTCATGCTTCAGGGTAGGGAAAGGGAATCGCACATTTCATTCAAGTATGATTTTCCTTTTCTTTAACATTGCCTGCATGTATTAAATCCATCGTGAAGCTTAATTACTACAAAAGTGCTTTTTCAAAAGACACCTGGACTTTCTTTGTTTTTCCTTTAACATGTTTTGCTTCTCATTCAATTATCTCATTCAATTATCAATTCAGACTGATAATTATCTACTCTGTTATTAAACTCAGAATAAGAACATTATAGATATGGACAACTGGGCCAAACCATTTAAGCCATTAAGTCTAACCCTCTTCTTAGTGGATGGATTCGTATATATTTATTTACGTTTATTTATTTATCAAATTTATATAGCTGTTCATCTCATTAGAAAAAACTCTGGGTAGCACACAAATTTAGTCATCCCAGACAGAAGGTTGTCTAACCTCTATTAGAACAGATCCAATGAAGCGAAGCCCATCACTGCTCTGGTTAATTGATTCTATTATCAAACTATTTTTATCTTTAGGTGATTGGTGTTAACATTTAATCAGAATCTCCCTTCCTTTAAATTCCATTATTCCATTTCTTGCATTTTCTGGAATGACAGAGAATAGGTCCTGATCTTCTTCCATGTAACATTATTTCAGGTATGTGAAAATTGCTGTCATATCCTTCTTGGTTACTCTTCTCAAGGTTAGACATATATTATTTTACATCTTGTTTTTATATCTGCGTACTATTTATTAGTTATGGTACACTGCTTGCTAAATATACACAACCCTTTCAATTGCTCTTAACAAGTTTTTATTTCTAGGACCCTGAACATCCTCACTGCTTTTTCTCAACCTAATGTTGCTTATGTTGCTAATGTTGCTTGGTGCCTAAAAACTGGACCTGATTTGGTCTAACCAAAGCAGAATGACGTAGAGTGTACTTTCCCTAATTTGGGAGTTGTTTGAAGTCTGACAAAGAAGGGGAACTTCTTGCGGCTATCTATTCTACTGGCTGATAGCTGACATAGTGAGGAAGTTTCTCCAGATGACTGAGTCTACTTCTTTGTAATTTCAATCCATTGATTTTAATTATGCGCCCTGGAGCAATAAAAAATAAGTCTACTTCTTCTAGGTGACAACCCTTCCAATATTTGAAGACTGCTATCTTGAAGACAGTTAACTAACTCTTCTGTAAGTTAAAAAATATTCAGTTTTTAACTGTTCCTCATAGGATTGGTTTCCTGACTCTTCATTTTCTTAATAGCCTCCTCTGAATTCCTCTGAATTTATTATTGTTTGCTTTGAATCATGATGCCCTGAACTAGATCCAATATTCCAGTTGGGGACTGACCTGGGAAGAATGGAATGGAACAATTTCTTGATCTGGGTTCTATGCTCTTGACTGTGCATTCCAAGATTGCATTCATTTTCAAGGGAGCTCGCCACTGCTGATTGTGTGCCTTTGGTAGATTTTTCCTTGGAAACTCCTACTAATCTTGTGTTCCTTTTCCCATTAGTTGCTCCTTGAAATTTTGCTCATTGCATTCTTAGTTTATTATAACTCTAAAACAAATCTAAAACACATGTTTGATAACCCTCCATTTAAATCTCATTAAAATTAGGGACTCCATTGTTCTATTTCTTTTGAAAAATGGTATCCTTCAATTATATCAGTTGGAGACATTTCACCATGACTCCAATGCAGCTATAAAATCATGTTTAAATTTCTGATCTAAGAGATCAACAGCATCCCAGTATATACAAAGTGTGCCATGAAGTTTCTGATTTTTTTTGTTCTTTCAGATTGTTTGTTGAACAGTTTTAGAAATCTCATTTCAACAATGCATTCGTGTTTTATGCTGAGAACTTTACTGTCAGATTTCCATCTCTACTTC
This sequence comes from Hydrophis major, assembly GCA_033807585.1. Lineage (NCBI taxonomy): Eukaryota > Metazoa > Chordata > Lepidosauria > Squamata > Elapidae > Hydrophis > Hydrophis major. The sequence goes on from CM066333.1 coordinate 27,034,874, forward strand.
CCAAAGGATTCAATTTAAAATTATACCTATCCAGTTTACTGGTCCTTTTAAGGTATGGCCCATCCTCTATCAATAGTATGATATAGAGATAATTCAGACCATGTTCCCAGGGGTGGGATTCTACAGGTTCGTACCTATTCGCTAGAACCAGTTGTTAACATTCTAAGCAGTTTGGAGAACTGGTTGTTAGAAGAAATTATTGGCCTAATCCTGTAAGGAAGGCAGGAAGGAAACATTCTGGTGTTGCTTATAGAAACTGCCTCTCTGTTAACCCTTATTACATTCTTGGCATTCCTGTCTCAGGAATGTCTCTGGAGTTTTTTCCCCCTCTTTTGCTGGTACTTTGCTTGTGTAGAGTGACCATTTAAAGTTACAATAGCACTGAAAAAAAGTGACTTATGACCATTTTTCACACTTATGGCTGTTGCAGCATCCCCACAGTCATGAAAGGTCAGCAGAGGAGATGCGTGCCTCGATGTGAGTGATATTGAGTTGGCCACACCCAGCCAATAACATGACCACCAAGCCATGTCCACCCAGTCACATGACCACCTAAGTCACCGGTTGTTAAAAAATTTGAATCCCACCCCTGCATGTTCCCTATTGGCAAATCTCTCCGATCAACACCATTAATATAGCCAGTTGTTTATCTGTAGTATTTGTTCACTTTCAGGTCCTGGTCCATGGTTTGGGAGAATGAACAAGAATACCACCTCAGCTCCTAGGCTTTTAAGCTTTCTTTTGAAATTTTCAAAATTGATGATGGGATATACCACCTATCCCTTGTGATACAACGCTGCCTATTTCCTGTCTACAATACAATGCTTTCAGCAGTCCCAAGAAGATTCCGTACCCATTTGTGCTCTGATAAATCCCCAAGTGGTCTCAATGACTCTCAGAGAGCTAACAATTGATCTTCAGACAGCTAACAATCAGATGACTGCAAATAATATACATCTTTCTATTCCCCACCATTCAATCAGTACTAAATAAGCTTATTGGATGAGAAGCGAAATGTTTTCAAGGAAAAAAGTCCAGTTGCCTTTTAAAAAGCACCTTTGGGTCACCAAGATAAATGATTTCTTTTTCTTTAGTTCTTTCCTCAAGCTTTTAGGTAAGGCAAGAATATGTGATAACCTCCTTCCCCTCCCATCTCAACTGCAAGCCCATGTGTTACAGACCAAGTTGCAGGCCAATCTGACAACAATCTCTATTACAAGTTAATGTTCCAATCAAGCAAGGATTCCTCGGTGATGTCCAAATGTTTGCATGTTCACATATCTGGTCTGAATCATGCTCAAAGGAAAATAAAGTTGCCCTCATGTGCATTCAGTCCTGGATTCAAAGCATTTGAAACAAACAAATCACAAATACGTTGTAGACTCCAACCATATAAAACAAGGCCTGTCTTTTGGGACTTTGGTTTCCTTGGTTACTGCAGAAATTGTCACTATTAGGCATTGGAGCAGTCCTGAATGCTAACACCGTCAAAGAGTTTGGCTTTTTTTCCCCTTCTCTCTCCAACCTCTTCTCAATGCCTTCCTCTTATTAGATCACTGAGATTATCCATGGACAACCCAATTATTTCAACAAATCCCATCTGGTTTCAACTTAATTTTCCCATTCAAAAAAGGAAAACCAATGCAGACGCATCTATTTAGCTTGACTTTTACCTTGAAGTTTTTAAAATGCTGGAGAGCTTTCGATATTGGTCCAGATTACAAATATTACAAGTACCAACTCAAGAAATAATTCTTATTGTTATATTTACTTCATTATTTATGTTCCATAGTTGTTTGGGTACATAGACTAAATCAATCTAAGTAGTTGAAAGGTAGAAAATTGAAAAAAAAATTAAAAGGCAGTTATGACAAATACATGTAATGCAGACTTTCTACTATTGTTGTTTACATCTAAATTGTAGCTTGCCATTCTATCCATCTGGTCTATGGCCAATAATGCTGTTACTATGGCGATAGAAAGGAAATAAATCATTTTCACAAATTAAGTGGAATGGCTTCTGTATATCTTGGATTTTCTACGGGAAAGGCATTAACCTTTATTATCAGTTTCTATATACAAATGGTTAGATTAAAGAAAAGTTGCAAAACAATTTGAGTTAAATTATTGTGCAAACCCAAATATTCCTTTAAAAGTACTGTTTATTTTGAAGTGAGTATAGGTCTGGACCATGTATATATCTACAATTGACAATTCTTGACTAAAAATGAGGAGGAGAATTTCTTCAAAAAAATATCCAACTAGAGATATTACATTTTTGAAAATACATTTTAGAAATATTTAGAGAAATATCATGTGTAGTATAAATATACAAGGACAAATAATTTTAAAATACAAATTCTACCTCAAATGCACAGTTTTAGTAAGGGCTATCTGTCTAATTTTTTGGATATTTCTAATATCAATATACTGTATTTATATTCTGTTTAAATAGTTGAATTATATCTCTAGGTACTCTTATCCCTAAATAGGTAATTGCTTTCAGGCACCATCAAAACTATTCTGGAAAAACACAACAGAAACCAACTGATTAGACATCAAGTAGTACCCAAAGACATCAATTCAGATTTAGACAATTTATGTAATATTCAGAAATGATTCCTAAACTATCAATTTTATTAATCCCAGTATGTAATATTTAGGTTTATCAATAGATACCAATTTATTATCTCAAATAGAATTCCTTTGTATTCTTAGATAAACAAATCAAACTATAAATGTTAATATGACATCTATTCATATATGCAAAGGACTTCAAACACAAATCAGACAATAAAGAAATGACAGGAGAGCCTACCACACAATACTTTTCAATAAAAAAAAAAAAGTGAAGAGAATCCCATTAGTCTTCAGATGTTTTTGGAGAAGAGAAAACAACTTTAATCCATTCTAAACTTCTTAAAAGGACGAACAGTTTTAATAAATGAATAAGAAACAGGTACTGCCTTGCCAGTAGACCTTGTTTATTAAATGATGGATTTCTGGTACCTGAAGAATTGCTGTTAGAGATACACACCCTAGCAGAACGTGCAACGGCAGTCCAGCAGGCAGGCAAATATGTGAGATAAACGTTGTTGTAGCTTACACTCAGTAAAACAGATACACTGTGCCAGTTAAATAGTTTTTTATTCCAGCAAGAGTTATAGCATTGTCAAACAGTCCATATGTCATACACTAGTTCAGTCCATCCGGGTATTAATCAGTTGCAAAGTCCAGTGTCGAAAAAGAGGTCAGTAAACTTACAAATAATCAGTCCAGTAATATATCTCTTTTTCAGTTAGAGATATGAAGAAAATCAAACCTCTTTTCTTCTCTCAGCAATAGCAGGGAAAAACAGGCAGTTATCACCATCAATCCATCATTGTCAGCAATCCAGTAAAAACCAGCAAACAGTGATCTCTCTTGCTCCCTCTTATGGTGATTTTACAACCGCACCCAAAATACATGTTTAACAGTTAAAGTGATACACACACTTAAACTCACTAACTGAATAATATATATATTATTTTACCCAAACTAAGTTAGGTAACCAATGTTATTCCTAACATTCTCCCCTTTTGGGTAATATAATAATATATATGTCTATTTACAATTTCAACCCATAGTTTTCACAATTTTCCTTGTGCTTGACTGAACCTTGGGCTTTCGTAAATCCATCAGCAATGTTTTCTTCAGTCATGCAATATTCCAATTTTATTAAACCATTTTTTACAGATTGTCTTACATTCAAATATCTAAGATCAGTTGCTTAGATCTCGTTTTTTATAGCAATATTTGTAGCCAACCGTATGGCTGCTTGATTGTTCTCATAAACTACAATGGCATCTTTAACAGTTACTCCCATATCTAACAACAACTGTTTATGCAGAATTAAATCAGTACATAATCAGTACATAATAAAGATAGACATGAAAATTCTGCTTCCATTGTGGACATACTTATGTGTTGCTGTCTAATTGACCTCCAACCAATCAGTGTTTTACCTAATAGTATAGCCATACCTGAAGTTGATTTCCTAGTTTTTATATCTGTTGCAAAACTTGCATCAGCATATGCACTTAAAATCAAATCATATTTTGGCTCCAAATACAATGCATAGAGCATTGTCCTTTTAAGAAACCTTAATATACGCTTTAGCGCTTGCCAGTGTCATTCAGTGGATTCAGCGTTGAATCTTGCCAATTGATTAATGCCATAAGCAATATCTGGCCTTGACCAATTACTAATATATGATAAACTATCTATTAATGATTGATAAATAGTCTTATCGAATTTTGAACTTTGAGCATCAGTATCGCAAAATTCCTGACTCATTGGAGTTTTTGCCGGCTTACAAAGTTCCATTTTATACATTTTTAGCAATTGGTAAATTTTATCTTCTTGTGATATCTTATATCCACTATTGGTTTTGTTTATTGTCAGATATTGTCTTATTTCTCCTAATTGCTTTAATTTTATCCTCTTACCTAATAATGATATAATTTCAGTAGCTTCATTATTAGTCTTTGTAATTAAGGCAATATCATCTGTAAACAACAATAATAATGACACTATTCCATTTGTCTCTCTTTTAACTAAACATGGATCAGCTAAACCTGCTTTAAACCCGATATTGTTTTACTCTTTTACAATATATTGGTTCCATTCATAACCAGATTGTTTTAATCTATAGAGACTTTTATTCAGTTTCCAACAGTCATTATTATTTTTATCATCCTTTAAACCTACTGGTTTTCTTAAATATATAGTGTGCTGCAATGGTGCATGCAGATAGGCAGTTTCTACATCTAAATGATTTATGATATAGTTTTTCTTAGCTGCCCACACTAAAGCTGCTCTCAAGGTTGTTGCCTTTAAATTCGGTGCAAATACTTCATCATAATCACATGCAGTTTGATTAAATCCTTGAGCTACCCACCTAGCCTTATGGGTAACTGTTGTGAACTAATAAAATACTCAAATAAAGTTTATCAAAAGCTTTAGAAAATAGCAGGGTTCTAGCCCTGCATTTCTGATTGGCTGATAATAGCGATAACGGATTGGTCCGTTCAGGAGAATCTGATTGGTTGCTAACGAGCCACTCTCATTGGTTAAGGGGTTTAACACTCCACGTTTCCTATTGGTTCCTAGAGCAGCAGCTTGCCTATAAAAGGGCTGCTTTTGCTCTAGGGTTTTGCTCTGCTCAGAATGTATAATAAAGAGTTGAAGTTCACTGTTCACCGTCTCGTCTCTATTCATTGCGCCCATGCGCAGAACTTAACACTGGCGACGAGGATGGGATGCGGAGATGTCAAAGCTGACTGAACACTACAGAGCACTAAATAGAGCACATGGCTGAAGGCGCATCAATGGCGGAAACCATGACCAGCGGCACCATACCACCTGCTCCATTCGACCCGGCACAAGAAGACTGGGACTCATACATGGACCGGTTCCAGATGTTTCTGGAGACCAACAACTTGAAGGATGCCACTACTGGAAAAAAGAGAGCGGTATTCCTGACTCACTGTGGACCTGCCATTTTCAAGATGGCCAAGGCACTGGCGAAACTGGCTGAGGTGAAATCCATGGACTGGGGCATCCTCGAGCCCCTCCTACGGGCCCACTATGCACCTACCGTACCAACGCTTGTACGAAGACATGAATTTTACAAGAGAGACCAGCAGAAAGGAGAAAGCATTGCAGATTTCATCGCGGATCTCTGGAACCTGGGAGGCCTCTGTGGGTTCACCGACCTCGAAGAAGCTCTCAGAGACTGAATAGTTCTGGGATTAGATGCACCACACGTGCAAAGCAAGCTGATGGCGAAAGGTGACATCAGCCTTGCAGATACCATTGCTGACGCTACTGCAGCAGAAGCAACCAGGAAGTCGGCTGCCCGAATGCGCCGCACCAACGCCCTGCTCCGCCAACTTGCCAGTGAAACCTCACCTCGCCTTGAGGGATATGCAATGGCAACCCACCACGAGGACCTCGAATCATCATCAGAAAGTGATGAGGAAGAAGTCAACCGGCTCCGGTCTGAACGAGACCAACGCCACCAGTGTAACCAGAGACTGCAGTATCAATGCGCAGGCTGCGGGGCAAACCACCCACGATCAAACTGCAAATTCCTCGACGTGCTCTGCCATATTTGTGGGAAGAGAGGCCACATCGGAAAGGTCTGTCAAAGCAAGATAGCAGCCAGCCCATTTCAGAGGGGGACCAACTTTCGCCCACCCACAGGAAGTCGTCCTGTGAATCGGGAACATTCGAACCACCAATGGAACAACCACTCCAACAGAAATAAACCACTAGCCAATTCAACAAAACGAGAAGAGGCACACCAAACCACCACGATCGGTCACGCATCATCATTCGATGCAAAGAAAATCCGAGTGAAGGTCGCCATCGAGAACCAGTCCTGCGTGATGGAAGTCGATTCAGGATTGTCCCTCTCGATGGTTTCCTGGAAGACCCTGAAACAATTGATCCCTGCCGTCCGGCGGCAAGACCTCAGAACCCAAAGAATCATTCTCAAGGACTACCAAGGAAACCGAATTCCGGTCGTTGGATCCAGCCTAGTCCAGGTCTCATTCAAAAATCGTACGGCATCCTTACCATTGACCGTCATCGACCATGATCGGCCTAGTCTGTTAGGCCTTCAATGGTTCACTCCACTTGGGATTGAGGTATCCGGCATTCACCAGACCAGCAGCGACGACTGGGAGGAGGCCCTCATCCAGGAATTCCAGGATGTTTTTGCAGACAAACTAGGCGATTATAAGGGGACCCCGATATCATTTAACCTTAACCCTGAAGTGGCCCCCATCTGCCTTAAGCCTCGTCGAGTCCCTTTTGCCCTTAAACCAAAGATTGACGAGCAGCTTGATAAATTAATAGCCCAGGGTGTTTTAGAACCAACTGACCATGCTCCTTGGGAAACCCCAATCGTAACACCCATTCAAACCGGATGGATCATTAAGGATTTGTGGGGACTACCGTGCCAACCTGAATCATGCCCTTCAACAGAGCGCTTACCCAGTACCGGTGGTACAACACCTCCTCCATTCCCTGGGGGGCGGAAAGGTCTTCGCTAAATTGGATTTAGCACAGGCGTACCAACAACTGCCTGTCGATAAAAAAACAGCAGAGGCACAAACAATCGTTACGCACCGAGGCGCTTTTAAGTGCAACCGACTCCAATTTGGAGTTAGCGTGGCACCAGGGATCTTTCAGAGTTTGGTGGAGAGACTGTTACAGGGAATAAAAAGGGTCATACCATACTTTGATGACGTTTTAATTGCTGCCCTTAATAGAGAAATACTAAAGGAGTGTCTTAGACTCGTTCTCCAGAAATTTAAAGACTCTGGCCTTAAAGTTAAAAAAAATAAATGTCAACTGTGTACAGATAAAGTAGAGTTCCTGGGGTACCTAATCAATAAACAAGGCATTCACCCCACCAGCAGCAAGTTAAGGGCAATCAAGAACGCCCCAAAACCCAGAAACAAGACTGATCTCCAAGCTTTTCTGGGGCTTATCAATTTTTACAACATCTTCCTGCCCCACAAAGCGACCGTAGCCAAGCCCCTACATCGGCTTCTCGATAAAAAAGCAACCTGGGTTTGGGGGCATCGAGAGGAACACGAGTTCTGACAAGTGAAAAACCTATTAACTTCAGATGCTGTTTTAATGCAATATAACGAGACTTTGCCTTTAACAATCACATGTGACGCGTCACCTTTTGGAGTAGGAGCCATTTTGAGCCATATGTTACCAAATGGTAGTGAAGCCCCTATTGCCTATTTTTGAAGAACTCTATCAAAGGCTGAACGTAACTATAGTCAAATCGATAAAGAGGCTCTTGCTGTTGTATCTGCTGTTAAACAGTTTCATGAATATGTTTATGGACGAGTTTTTACTATTGTTACCGACCACAAATTATAGCGATTATAGCGGGAGACAAGCCAACCCCCTATATATTATCACCTAGAATGACTCGCTGGTCGGAGTTTTTGGCTGCGTACAATTATAAGCTGCAGCACCGCCCAGGGAAAGCCATTCCCCATGCTGACACATTGAGCCGTGCACCACTTCCGGAAACCATTGATGACCAAGCTCCAACCCTTACAACGCTCCAGATTGAAACACTGCATTCACCGCCGCTGACTGCTAGAGATATCGCGATCGAAACAAAATGCGATCCTATCTTAAAACAGGTTCTTAGCTGGGTCGAAAGAGGATGGCCAGTAGATCAAACCCTTGACGACTTCATTCCCTTCAAGAATTGACAAATGGAACTTTTTTCGCAAAAGTCTGCATCCTGTGGGGGGATAGAGTTGTCATCCCAGAGCAGTTACAACGAGCGGTACTAAAGACACTGCATGAGGGCCACCCCGGCATCGTGCTCATGAAAGCACTCGCACGAAGCTACGCATGGTGGACGGGCATCGACAAAGAAATTGAAGCCTGGGTAAAGACTTGTTATAAGTGCCAGGAGGTTAGCAATGCCCCACCAAAAGCAACTCCGACAGAATGGGAAACACCTCTGGGAACGTGGTTCCACATTCATATTGACTTTGCGGGACCTACTAAGGGACATACGTTCCTATTAACAGTGGATGCCTATTCAAACTGGCTTGAGATCCACGAAATGAAAAGTACGACAACCGAGTCTGTCATCCAGAAATTGAACAGATTATTCGCAACGCATGGACTGCCAGATGTTCTGGTATCCGACAATGGACCCCAGTTTACCGCGCTTTCTTTTGAACAATACTTAGCGGATCGCGGTATTCGCCATGCGCTAACAAGATGGACTATGGGGATATTGAAGATAAGATAAATAGAATACTCCTTCTCCAACACATCACTCCGCACAGCGTCACCAACAAGACTCCAGCGGAACTATTGATGGGTCGCAAACTCCGCTCCCATCTTGACCGGCTTCACCCGTCTTACGAGCCAGAGAAACCCTGTGGATCTAGCGGAAAATGCCACAAGTTCCAGATAGGCGACTTAGTTTTCACCAGAAACCTCTCTGGCGAACCGTTGTCGATTGAGGCCACTATTATTCAAGCCACTGGACCCAGGTCGTACCGGGTGAAAACCTGCGACGGAAAAATATGGAAACGCCATATTGATCAGCTTCGCTCAAAACCTAATTTCCGCGACTCCGGTAACTCCCAAACTGAGGGGGGAGGGGATGTCGAAGAAACCAAATTCGAGATGACGGAAAGCAGGAATGAAAGAAGTCAGCCATGGGGCGTGACTAGTGAAGAAGGATCAAGGATGGGGGTGGCGTCGCCACAGAGGAACAACCCAACAGAGGCAAGTCCGCAAGGGCCAGAGGACAACAACAAGAACACTAGTGGCACCGAGTCCTCCAACGAAGAACCACCGGCACCCGACTTGCCCGAAAATGCCCCGCCAAAACAGGCTTACGGACAAGAACCAGTGGGACAGCATAAATCCAATAGACAGTCGAAGCAACCTTCCTACCTCAGAGATTACGTCACTGCACCCCCCCAAACGGAACCTGGGGGGAAGGAGTGTTGTGAACTAATAAAATACTCAAATAAAGTTTTTCAAAAGATATAGAAAATAGCAGGGTTCTAGCCCTGCACTTCTGATTGGCTGATAATAGCGATATTGGATTGGTCCATTCAGGAGAATCTGATTGGCTGTTAATGAGCCACTCTCATTGGTTAAGGGGGTTAACACTCCACGTTTCCTATTGGTTCCTAGAGCAGCAGCTTGCCTATAAAAGGGCTGCTTTTGCTCTAGGGTTTTTCTCTGTTCAGAATGTATAATAAAAAGTTGAAGTTCACTGTTCACCGTCTCATCTCCGTTCCTTGCGCCCATGAACTTAACAGTAACAGTCCCATTTTTACCAGTTTTTAACTTAAATATCCATTTGCAACCAATGGACTTTTCACCTGGAGGTAATTTGGCATTTTCATAAACTTTAATTTCTTTGAATGAATTTAATTCTTTTTCCATTGCTCTATGCCAATTTTCTTGTCCTTTGCAGGATACATTCTAAGTTCTTCAACAGTAGTTGGAACTTTACTAACTTGGCAAACTACACTTGCTTGATACCTGTCAGGTGGTCTGGTTACACGTGTAGAACGTCTAGGTATTACAGGGCTTACAGGTGGACTTTCATGTTCTACCTGTTCCTGATTATCTATTTCTTCCTGTTCTGGTATTTCTTCCTGTTCTGGTCCTATATGCTCTTCCTGTACTTCCTCTTTAATTGGACTCTTCTTATTACTGATTTTGTCTGGTCTTTTGCAGGTTTCTATAATTACTTCCTTACTTGAATCTTGTTCCAGTTTTTCCCATCCTACATGTTCTAGGAATTGGGCACCAGCAGAACAGTAAACTCTAGATGTACCTTTTTCCGAGAATCTGTATGATTTGTGATTAGATTCATAACCTACAAAGAATAACCTTTTAGCCCTATGCTGCCCCTTATTTCTCAGTTGTGTAAGAATATGCACTCATGCTGGTGCTCCAAATGTGTGCATGTAGCTTAGGTCAGGTTTTCTACCATGCCACCGTGTGAATGGTAATTCACCTGTTGTTGAGTTAACAACATTATTCAATATATGATTACCACACATTATTGCTTCTCCCCACAAATTTTCAGGTAATCCTGAATCTGACAGCATAGTACAAGCCATTGCTTGAATTGTTTGGCCTCGTCTTTCTATAAAGGCATTATGTTGTGGCCTATATGGTACAGACTTTTTATGTTCAACACCTGCCATCTTCATTTTATTTTGGAATTTATTGTTTATAAATTCTGTATCATTATCAGTTATAAGAGTTACTAATTTCCTTTTAGTTTTTCTTTCTGTGGATTTAAGCCAATTAAAGGAATTTTGATATGTTTCCGTTTTGCTTTTCATTAGATAACAGAAACCATATCTGGAATAATGATCCATTATACTTAGTATATAACAAGCACCTCCCATACTTGGTTTTTTAGGACCTATAATATCAGCAAATACGACCTCTAGAGGCTCCTTTGTTTTAAATCCATTAATTCTATTTGCTGGTATTACCTTGGTTTTTTCTTGACTGCATGCATTGCAGTGCAAATACTTACTGCAAGGCTTCAGCTTTATACCCTTAGATAGTTCAACTGTTTGTTTAAGCATTTTAAAATTTATATGCCCTAAAGGTCTGTGTAACAAATGTACGCATTCATCATGAGGTTTAACATTATTATAAACTGTGTTAGCTACCTCTGAATGATTATCATTTAACACATACAATTCACCTTTTAAAGTTGCTGTCACTTTTTTTACCTTCTTTTTCAATTATGCAATTGTCTCCCTTAAAGGTAATTACATAACCTAGTTTAACCAAAACTCTAACCGAAAGCAAATTAAACTTAAGTTGTGGTACATATAACATTTTTACATTTTCTTTTATGCAAGAACAATATGCGATACCTTCACCTTTAGCTTTCAGTTTCCAGCCATTAGCTAATGATATCTGCTGTGAACTCGTGGACATCTTAATAAATCTTTTCTTATCTTTCGTTATGCAGTGTGATGCTCCACTATCTACAACCCATAAATTATTATTCACAGTTTCGTTGCTCTACATGGCTAAATCTAAGCATTTTTGATCCTTTTGATGCCTTTTAGCATTCTGGCTTGCATTGTGGCGTTTTCCTTTCTTGCAGAATCTAGTCAAATGTCCTTTTCCTCCACAATTAAAATATTTTCTAATTGTATAGGCTGATGAAGATATTTTCTCTTCTTCACATTGTGGTTGTTCCCTTCTGAGTTGATCCCTTTCAAACCTTCTCCTGGCTTCTTCAATTAATCTGCCAGTAATGTCAGTTAATGTAAGGTTATCTTTTGGCAGTACTTCAAGTGAAGTTACGTAGTCATCGTAGCTCTCATCTAAAGAAGACAAAATTATATAAACTTGGTGTAGTTCTGTGAAGATAAGTTCTTTTTCATGCAGTTCCTGAAAAATTCTCTTCATAGTGTTTAAATGAGTCAGCATGTCTCCATTCTTTTGAAGATGTGTTCTAAACAGTTTCCATGTAAAATTTATATGTGCTCCTACACTGTCTCGAACATAAATCTTCTTTAAATTCTCCCAACGTTTGGCAGCTGTTTCTTCTCCTCGAATATGTACAAGTTGCTTGTCAGAGAGTGTCAGTCCTATTATACAGAGAGCTTGCTCATTTTCAGTTGATATTCTTGTATTTTCTGGGCATCATCCTCATCCTCCGGATCCCATGCATCTACTTCTGGTGGGTTTTGTATTATACTCCACAAACCTTCTCTGCGTAGAAGTAAGCTACATTTCATAGACCATGAAACATAGTTTGTTCCATCCAGTTTGGATATTAGAGACAAACTTTGTGAATTGACTTGTGCCATCTTTATCTGGATATTAAACTATAATTAATAAAAACACAGCTGTCTGTTTACAGTATTGTGTAACTACACAAACTCTCACTTTAATCTAAGCCTGTTATATCCTAGTTAGTCTGACTGTGCACCTGGGCCCATAACCAGCGTTAGGGATACACACCTAGCAGAATGTGCAACGGCAGTCTAGCAGGCAGGCAAATATGTGAGATAAATGTTGTTGTAGCTTACACTCAGTAAAACAGATGCACTGTGCCAGTTAAATTGTTTTTTATTCCAGCAAGAGTTATAGCATAGTCAAACAATCCATATGTCATACACTAGTTCAGTCCATCCGGGGTTTAATCAGTTGCAAAGTCCAGTGTCGAAAAAGAGGTCAGTAAAATAATCAGTCCAGTAGTATATCTCTTTTTCAGTTAGAGATATGAAGAAAATCAAACCTCTTTTCTTCTCTCAGCAATAGCAGGGAAAAACAGGCAGTTATCACCATCAATCCATCATTGTCAGCAATCCAGTAAAAGCCAGCAAACAGTGATCTCTCTTGCTCCCTCTTATGGTGATTTTACAACCGCACCCAAAATACATGTTTTAACAGTTAAAGTGATACACACACTTAAACTCACTAACATAGTTTATATATATTATTTTACCCAAACTAAGTTAGGTAACCAATGTTATTCCTAACAATTGCAATAGAAGTTCAAAATAAAACAGAGAAATGTCTTCAGTTAAAATAACTTTTGACATCTGGACTCGTTCAGCATTGCAAGGGCTTCAAACTCCATCTAATATTATATGGATTGGAATGTGTTTTTCAAAATAAGAACCCTATCTTCATTTTACATAAGTGATTGTTAGAATCTATTGACATAGATGATCGAGGATATAGAAAAAAAGAAATACAGCAAGAAATTGGGGTATTCAGTACATGAAGATCAGTAGTTTATTTGGATACATCACATATCTATATCTTTAAAGTTACAGTTACTGTAACATAATTTAGTTTTTGAGGAACCAAACACATGTTACAGCATTTGGCAGACAAAATGCCTCAATTTGGTGAGGTCTTTATCTTTGAATTGATTTGAGATCATTCTGAGTGTGTAAAATCCATTGAATTACATGGACTGCCATTGGGTGCAGTGATTAAGGAATTAGTCTAGAGACCAGGAGATCATGAATTCTAGTACTGCTTTAGGCACAAAGCTTAACTTAGCAATTTTAGAGAAATAATTCATCTCCAACTTGTGGAAATTGTCCTTTCCAATTGTCTGTTCAATTGTCCTTTCTATTCTACAGATTGATATTGTCCGGTCATATACTTAGCTTTTGAGCTCAGGTAGGTCAACCAGATGCTGCCATCTGCGTAAGGACACAACTAGTGGTGGGATTCAAATTTTTTTACTACCGGTTCTGAGGCTTGGTGGGCTTGGCTCGTTGGGTGTGGCAGGGGAAGGATACTGTAAAATCTCCATTCCCTCCCCACTCCTGGGAGAAGGTTGCTGCAAAATCCCATTCCCTCCCCACCCCACTAACCTGCTTTCCAGCTCCGTTCTTTTGTACAGAGCAACAAAAGAAGACCCAGCTGATCAACTGGTACTCGGGAGGCAGAGAATAGATGGGGGCAGGGCCAGTCAGAGGTGGCATTTTCTGGTTCTCCAAACTACTCAAAATTTCTGCTACTGGTTCTCCAGAACTAGTCAGAACCTGCTGAATACCAGCTCTAGACACAACCCTGATTTTAGATGGATCCAACTGATTTGTGGTTGGTTTCTGTATGCAAAATGAGTGGATATATCATGTTGTTTTGGGATTCAGTTACCAAAAATATTTGTAGCTGGCATTCTCCTTCGCTTTCTTCTTTCTATATCAGGGGTATTCAAACCTGGCCACTTTAAGACATGTGGACTTCAACTCCCAGAATTCCCCAGCCAGCTATATTATATATATATCCCTTTCCTTTTCTCTCCTATTATCTCCCAAGGCTTAGGCCTCAAGAGGGAATGAGAGGAGAAGAGGATTAAGGAAGAGATGGCTTCTTTCTTTCTTTCTCATCAGTTGGATTCCTTTCTTTGTGCTAAACAAGAAGACCCTCTTTCAGTAAACAAAGAGGACATGCATCAAATTCATACCGCAGAAAGCAATGTCTCCCACATTGCTATTTTATCTTCTCCTCTCACAGCCTCAGGAGATGGATCTGTCCGTATGGGGATGGAGAAAGAATTCATTGTGTTGAATTCATTGCTTTGCTGGCAAGAAAAAAAAGCCAATGCCTGTTTCCCTACCTTTTGCAATTAATTCAGGCAATTGGATGTCTTCTACTTACGAAGTAATCATATTTTTTGCAATTTATGAGTGAACCAGAATTATATGGATGCAATGAATTAGATAGGATGTAGTTGTGGGACACAAAATAAGAATACAACTCCCAGGCTGTCCCTTCACCACTGTGCTTTTATTAAAAGATGACATATCAAATCAAGTCAATCTTTCTTTCTTTTTTTTTAACTATCTTAGACCAGCTTAAGGAAGGTGGGGTACAGTGATTTTAAAAAGCATTAAAGAAACGTCAGAGCTTAAAAATAAAAATTATGAACACCTAGAAAATATTTTAAAAATATTACAACAGATAATTGTCAACCCTGAAGCTGGCCTGACTATGGCTATTTTAAGACTTCAGAGCTAACACACTAGGGAAGAGAGATAGGGAGGCAGGAATAGAGATAGTTGGGGTTTGTAATCAACTTTCTCATTGGAATCAAGGACATTCCTGCAGGTGCTTGGAAGGAGGGTTCTGGAATTACCTAGCAACTGGACAGTGCCCCAATTGGACCATGTGATTGATTGTTTTGAGAAAGTGACAAACTCACTTTTAATCAGGTGAAAATCATGGGAATATTCAGGGTCAGTTTTCACCAGCTTATGACATATCCAACAAACAATATGACATATCCAACAAACCTGTTCTTTGAGGAATTTGCCTGCCTCAGGGTTTTGTTTGATATAGGTATGTTACTTGGAACCCTGACAATAGTATATACAAAACATATTAAACCAGAGTCTATATTACTCTGTGACTGATTGTTTTTGAGAAAGTGACAAATTTTCACTTTTAATCAGGTGAAAACTGCAGGAATATTCAGAGTCAGTTTTCACCAGCTTGTGCCAATATGACATATCCAACAAACCTATTCTTTGAGGAATTTGCCTGCCTCAGAGTTTGGTTTGCTGTGGATATGCTACTTGGAACCCAGGCAATAGTATATACAAAACATATTAAACCAGTCTATATTAAACACAAGAAACAAGAATCTAAAAAAATCTAAAAGGTGGAGTAGAGATAGTGTAGGAAAAGTTTGTGTTTCAGTGTTGTTTTCCAGCAAGTTTGGGAGAGTAAACATTCATTTTGTGGAGATGTTTCACCATGGAGTTGATATAGAAATTGAATAAGAGTGGGTCCAATATGCAGCGTGGCTTGATGCCTTTCTCAGTTTCAGTGGCATGGGTGAGATGATCTTACTTTGAATGAGGTCCCTTCATGCAGCATACATATTAAATGAAGAAGACATCTTTCAGTCAAGGAAACCTCCACTTTTCCTCACAATTTAGCTCAGGATGCGGAATCAAATGTTGTTTTGAAGTCTATGAAAGCAGAATAAACCATGATGATGTTGCAAATCATCCAGAGTCACTTAGGTAATATGGGTAGTGTAAAATTATTACAAATAAATAAATAATAAAGAAGATTATATTTCTGGAGAAATGTTTTTCAAAAGAGATGATGGCTCTGGTCTATGGTGGATCAGCCTTTTCTTGTTCAGTTTTCTTGTTCCAGCTAGTTCTGGAATTTTTATTGTAGATGTGTGTAAAGTTTGCTGATTATGCGGAGGAGGCTGGTTGGTCTATAATTATCAGGATCATTCTTCTTTTCCTTTTTTTATACATATAGAGAAAATTATTACAAGGTCCCAATCCTTGGGAATTCAGCAATAAGTGCTCATGCAAGTAAGGGCGAACTGCAGGCCCAGAAGTCAAAGTTGTTTTTAATAGAACAAAAAAAGAAAACTACACCAACAGATTTACCTGTCCCTATTTCAACTTTTTTTTTTTGCCATTTAAACTTGAATATATTAAGCTTGTTCTGACACTCACTGCAATTTCTTTGCATTTCCTCTTTGAAATCTGAAATGGTATCTTCATTATGACATAAATTAAAATGCCAGCATCTCCTATCAAATAGAACAGGGTACATAGTAACTAGTAACGGGGTAACTATTTCATTATTAAGTACCTAAGTCTTATTACCCATACATCTAGCAATATTCCCATTATCTTTGAAAAGAAAACAGACAAGAACATTTTGTCCAAATGGTTCATATTTTGAATCCATAAGGAATCTTCTAAATGCATACCAATGCTACTTCTGCTCAGCTTCCCAAATGACATTCAAGCTAATTTTAATGTACCAGAAAGCACCTGCCGTGTGGAATACTTTCTGTCAGAAAAACATCTAGACTCAACCATGCTACAATTCACTAAACATGTTAAATCTGATTCCTTTCAATGCGCTTTTGATCCAAGATCACTGACTCTCTTGACTTTTACTTTTTAGTATTATCCTTGCTTTTCTTTGTTGATATCTTCCGTTTTTAATACTAATTTGGATTTAGGCTGATGCTCTGTTTGATGCTATACACAACTGATTCCTTTGAAAGTGGGAGAGATTGTACATACTATAAGCAAAATAAATAAATCCCTAGTGCCGTTTTAACATCCTAAATAAGTTTTGCCTTCCCAGCTTCTTGCACCTGCTTTTATTTGTCATTTGTGACATTTTGAGGGCCAGAAAAACAAAGTGAAAACTAAAGGTGAATCATGTCTCTTGGAGGAAAAATGACTTTTATTTTTCTTGAGGTATTTCTTACTACCAACAAATAAATAATGCTTAAACCTTTGATCACTTTACCAAACATTGACCTTTTTTAAAGTCTCATTAGTGGATTGGTAAATACTAAAGCAAACTAGAGGGGAATATTGTTGTATTTGTGAAATTTTTGAAATTACACAGTAAACCAGTTACTATACAAATTATGTCTTTTCACCCACAGGATGAGCGATCATGATGATATCCCCTAGCCCTAGTTGTGATATTGTTGGATCACCAAGAAGCTCACTTTATACTAAGCAGGGGATAGAATTTTGGTCTAGAAATTTCCTTGGTCTTTTCCTATTCTGCCTGATGCAGCCCAGAAGAGTTGTAATTTTAGCACCTCAAGTGGATTGATGACCAGATCACATTACACAAGTTCTCCTTACAACCCATTCTGTCAAAACCCAAGTTGAATAAAAGTTCTAAAACAGGGGTGTCAGCTCAAGGACCCCGGGCCAGATCTGGCCCACAGAGTACTTAGATCTGGCCCATGGGACTGCCCTGGAAACAGCAAAGGACTGGCCTGTGGTGTCTCTGCCAGCAAAAACGGAGCTCAGGAGGGCCACATGCAGCCTCCTGGAGGAGGGTCACATGCAGCTTTCATGGGCAGAGGATTGCAGAAGGCCGTCACAGCCAGAAATGGAGCTCGGGAGCTCATTTTCACTGGTAGAGTGATTGCATCACCAAAGGTACCACGACACGAGTGACATAGAGGTGGCCATGCCCATCATGGTCCCTGGAGGTCAGACACAACCCTGATGCAGCCCTCAATGAAATTGAGTTTGACACCCATGTTCTAAAACAAGTTTGAAAGAACTTAAATCATAACTATCTTTTAATTTAGGAATACTTTTCTTCACATATGGTCAGGATGCTCTGTTTAGGGGCAATAGGGTTGGAGACAGGTGAGGCTCTATTATTTAAATAGTGCATTACTTCAGTCTAGTTCATTGTTCTGTTATTAGATTGTAAAACTTTTCAGTGTTTTTACTGTTTGAATCTGCAACAAGGAGTTCCATTCAAATTTCACATGCCATTGTGTCCAGTTCTTTAGGGAAACAACAGAGTAAGAGTAGCAGACAAAGCTGGCTAGGAACTGGCAGCAAAGGTCTTTGTCAGCTTGAAATAGCCAATAAAACCCCACTGATCTCAGTCCTCAGAAGTCATGTGATTTTAGAAGGGGTAGCGAAACAGCAGATTTTACATGTGAATTAGACAAAACATGATTTCCCTTGTCAACTAAACCATAATAAAACATAACTTTCTGGATGTGCAACTGAGATATGACTAGATGATTAGTTCTGTGGTTCAGCATGTTGTGAGAAGACAGACAGGGAAACGCCTATGAGGTGTGTGACTTTGCCATCATGTTTAAAAGCACAGTTGTATATTCCAAGCATAGTGAGTTTTTGGTTGGTACCTGAAGAAATAAGCAGAGCCCTGATCTTACAAAGTAACCAGACAGACTTAGTATGCTGTACTTTTTAATATAATTTAGAAACTAAAAAGATATACTATAGAAGTGGAAATAGTTGAAAATGGCAACCCTATTAAGAGTTATTTCCTGATTATATTTCACAGCGGTGGAACAAGCAGATTGTATGAGGAATTGTATTAAACCTATGAAGAAGGAACGTGGATTATGAAGGTTCTGCATCTAGCCCTCACTTTTCACAATAATAGCAAAAACATCACTTAATAGACAAAGAAAGCTGCACCAGCTGCTTCTATTGCATGAATCTGGCACAACTGCAACTGAGTTTATTAGACATTTTATAGTCCTGGGAACCAAAGTTAATGGCTTCTTCTCCCATATGTTACCTCTACAAGAGCTGTAACTAAGTCAAGTCATTGATTGATGTATAAGGTAGCCATGAATAAGATTAGACCCAATTACTAAAATGAATAATCATTGGGCTTACATCTATCAATTATAAATATGTGGAATGGAAATTTAGTAGAATATTGTCTTCCATGGGACTTCCTGGAAATGTTTCATCCCTACTAAAGTCATTGTTCTTGGATCAGTTGGAGCAACAGGGGCAGGATAGGACTGGCAACAGAAATAGCAAAGTTCTTGTCAATGTTGAGCAGTGGTGGGATTCAAAATATTTTACTACCGGTTCTGTGGGTGTGGCTTGGTGGACGTGGCTTGGTGAGCATGGCAGGGGAAGAATACTGTAAAATCCCCATTCCCTCCTCACTCCTGGGGGAAGGTTACTGCAAAATCCCATTCCCTCCCCAGCCCACGAACCTGCTTTCCAGCTCTGTTCTCCTGTGCAGGGCAACAAAAGAAGACCCAGCCAATCAGCTGGGACTTGGGAGGCAGAGAATAGATGGGGGCGGGGCCAGTCAGAGGTGGGATTTGCTGGTTCTCTGAACTACTCAAAATTTCCACTACCAGTTCTCCAGAACTGGTAAGAACTTGCTGAATACCACCTCTGCTGTTGAGGATGGAAGAACAACATCCCAATTTATATAGATTTGGGCTGAAAATGGGATACATTCTGTAACTGAGAATAAGGCAATATTTAGTTTCAGAGGATCTTTGAAGGATCGTTAAATAAAATAAATAAACAAACCCAACTGAGGAACAGTCTTCAACTCAACCCCATTTGACTCCTCCCACTGACTTTGCAAGTCTCTCTCCAACATTCATTCACAAATCCCCATAAGATGATAAATCATGCTACCTACTTTGGAAACATAGAACAATTAAATTAATAAAAGGTAATATGCACTTTATTTTTATGTGACTGAATTAGATTTGTAAATTGGTATTAGAGATGATGAGACCACTGTCCATTTTAATGTGTCCTTTGGGAGATAATTTGCAATTTTGCAATTTTTTGTATACTCAGAATAAGAGTATGCTTATTTTGCCAAGTTTATGGTGGCCAACATAATTTTGTTTTGTTTTGTTTAAGAAACACAAATGACAGGTTAAAAAAAAAAAAAGAATGTTTACTATGTTTCTTCAATTGTCTATATATGCATCATTCCAGGAAATGTCAGAAAATAAAGTTTTTATTCTTCATAGACATCAGACTCTTTCAAACATTAAAATCAGATAGATATCCTTGGCCATCTCATATAATTTAGAAAGCAAAGGCAACCTCTGTCTGTCCCTCCATTTTGTGGGGGTTAGGTAAGCATAAATGTGAGCTGGACTTAGTCTCATTTATGTTCATCCTATCATGGATCTACTAACAGTGAAACATATGAATTCATATACAGATGTAAAAATGAGCTGATTAAATCCAGTTAATTCTAATGTTCCCACTGAGGCCATAATTGTTACACAAATTGTAATACCATCCTATATTATGTAATTCATAATCTTACCAAGATGAAATTAAACTCTTTTTTTCTTTAAAAAATTATCAGTGGGGATATGTCATGTGCTTTCTAGTCATTCAGCTTCCACAGGTTGCATTGTTGGGATAAGAAAAGCAGGAATAATGAAGAAGAAAACCGAATACATATTATTCCTTAAAAGAACGTTTCTGCTTTTTGTATGTGGAGCTTAGTGACCTTTGAGGCTGTGTGAAATTCATTTATTGGGTTTCACATTTAATTAACAGCTTTTGTTTTGTATTTTAATTTTCTGTTATTGAAGCACCTTGCTGCCATGGCAATCAGCTCTATAGAAATTAAATAGAAATAATAAATAAAAGTTCACTGCTTTGACCAAGTCCACATTAATTAGTGTATAAGACAAATATACAAATGTGGAAATTATCTCCCTCCTCCCTTGATCTTCTGGGATTTCTGCCTACTTTATCCAAATATCTTTGCTATCTCTCTGATATTGGCTCTTTGTTCAAAGGAATTTAAAGGAAAGCAGATGGTACTAGAAATATCTATCAATAGACAAAACTATAATAGAGAAATTATATGTGTGTGTGTATCATTCATGCACATGCTGAGATTAGCAAACATTATGAGCACAAATATTACAAGCTAATGACTATGAACATGAGGTTACTAGCATGAGTAACTGCAAAATGACTTAGTTTGATACTTTCTATCCAACTTCCAACTTTCTATCCAACTTTCTATCAAGTATAAATGCTAAAAGATATCAGGTCATGTATCAACAAAGCTATCAACAAAATTAATGGATTTCATAGGGTAATAAAGAATACTTACTGTGCGTAAATATTCACACATTCAGGTGGGACTGCTTACTGCCTGCTGCATCTGTTAATAATCTGGGTAACTTCCTGGACTTGCAACTCCTTCTTGAGAGCAGATGGAAGTCATGCCTAGGAAGGTTTTTGGGCAACTTCAGGTTGTGAGCCAGTTGAACCCATTCCTGGACTGGGAGGCACTATTTTGGATTATTCATTCCCCGGTCACCTTCCAGATGGACTAGTGTGACACACTTTGTGTGGTGCTAGCCTTGAAGACCATCTTAAAGCTGTATCTAGTGCAAATGAAGCTTCCTAAGATCAGTGCAAGTTATACCCTTTTTATGTGAGCTACATTGGTTGCCAGTTTGCTTCCAGCTTCAGTTCAAGGAACTGATTATGACCTATAAAGCCCTTTATGACTTGGGGCTGGATTATTTATAATACCTCCTCTTCCTAATTTCATCAGATCTAGTAGAAGTTACTGGTGCCATCTATAAAGGAGTTTCATCTGATGGGCCTAGGAGGAGAGCATTTTTTGCCATGACCCCAGAATATCATCCCTCCTGAAGTTAAATTGGCCCAGGTCCAGTAGCCTTTAAGAAGTTCTTGAAGACATGGCTCTCATTAGACCTGGAGAGTCCATAGAGCAGGAGTGTCATGGTGTCATCACATGATGTATCATGACCTTTCCCCCTTCACTTAACCAGGTATGGGTGTGGCCAGTTCACGACACATCTGGCCTGCAGGCCACAAGTTTGACAGCACTGCCATAGAGATAGGGAGTGTGCAAGATGACTGCTGCTTGTGAGTTGTTGGTTGGCACTCTTCTACTTTTTAATATATTTTTGTTAATTGACTTTTATATATATTTAGTTAATGTATTAAAATAAACTCATTTTATTTATATGAGTTTTGTCTTTTGTGTGATTTTAATTTTGCAAGTTGTCCAGGGTTACATATGTGAGATGAGTGGCTATATACATTTAAATAATCAAACGGATTTAGCATTCTTTCAGATGAGTCATAATCTGGTTTTGAAAAAAAAAAAAAAAGAGCCAGTCCTTTGCTACAAAGAAGGTAAACATGAAGCTGAGAAAGAGCCAGGTGTCGGGGTTCCAATGGATCCTGCTCTCAAGTTGCCACCAGGTACTGCTTTATCATCATTGGATACATATTTTCTATTCCTTCTGCCAATAAGGGGGTTTACATGACTGTACTTCTTGTTATTTTTGTTACTGTGGTGAAAGGGAAGGGCATTTTATTTACTTTATTAAGGTACTACAGTTATCCAAAGACTTATCCAAAGGCTAATTCCAGGTATGTTAGTGCTGGCAGTAAATCCAGTTCTGTCTTTGTGATCATCAGACCACAAAGACAGAACTGGATTGGCTGCCATCACTATCATCCATTACAACACTAGTTGAAGATAGAACTTGTTCCTTATGGGTCACACATTAAATTCTAATGCAATAGCAATTGCAGTTAGGCTTACATACCATCCCATAGCATTTTGCAGCACTCTCTGGGTGGTTTATAATAGAGATGCATTATTTGCATATTGCCCCCAACAATCTGGGGTTTCATTTTACTGACCTCAGAAGGATGGAAGATTGAGTCAATCTCTTTGCTCCAGGTTGTGGGCAGAATTTGCCAGCAACACTGTGTTTTAATCACCATGGTGCACTGTGCCACCAGGGCTCCTATTCTAAACC
The DNA here is from genome assembly GCA_033807585.1 of Hydrophis major. Classification (NCBI taxonomy): domain Eukaryota; kingdom Metazoa; phylum Chordata; class Lepidosauria; order Squamata; family Elapidae; genus Hydrophis; species Hydrophis major. Next base: position 27,058,056 of record CM066333.1, read on the forward strand.
CTACCTACATTAGTTTGATTCCTTCTCTTTCCATATTACAGACAGTAATTGTCAGTACTTATCTTCCCACTGATGGATGATGCTTAGTTAGAGGGAAATGACAGCAGAGGAATCCACCAATCCCTTTCTTTAACTTTTCCTGCAACAATTTTGACAACAACGGTCACTGGACTTGTGTAACAAAATAGGATACAGCAGTGAGAGCAACAAATCTGATACTGCTCATTTTTCTGCTGGCTCCAAGATTGCGTTTAGCAATTTAATGTGTCTGTTTGGCTATTCCCCATGCTTCCAATTTGATTATTGCAATTTGTATGGGGCAGGGACTTCCTTCCCAAGTATCAAACTGTAACACATGTGAAAGTTCCAACCAAACCAGTAGAAGAACAGAGAGATATGAGCTAAAACCTCTGATTTGAACCCTGTCCTGGCTGTTTCTGAAAGAAAAAAACCATGAAGTCATAAGCAAGCCATGTGAGAACTGCGACTTACTATGTATGGTGGCCACAGGCTTATTTGAAAATAACCTTTACTGGACTTTCTCTTTTAGGTTCTTAATTTCTCCGTATTTCAGCAGACTTTCTAATCTCTATATACGTATTCTCTTCTGGCCTTTGGATTCACCTTCTTTAATGCTATTTAAAATAAGAACATCTGCTGGTTGGAGCAGAAGAAAAGGAACAGGTCAGTGTGCCTTCTTGCTGCTTCCTCTTCTTTGGAGACTGCTCCTAAACACTGGAACTTCTTACTAAGATTGCCCAACTAATTTCTTCGCAGGTAGCATTTCTTTAGCAAGCAGAAATATATTTTTTTTGGTAAGCCTGTCATGCTCAAGCAGATATTGGTTGCTAAGTTGAGGAGCAGTGGTTGTTTTTGTTTGGTGTTATTGATAAGATTGTTGTAGTTTACATTTCATTTTGCTTGATTGTTTATTTCTTTAGCTGACTTGCTGGAAAGGCAGGATAAAATTTTAAATAACAAGTAAATAAAACCATGCAATTAGAATGCAACTAAGTGAAATTCATTTTCATTTAACACCATCTCCTGAAACAACTCTGGATTCCCTTTTACTTGTAACATGTGGCTTTTCTGTTACTTTCAAGAGTGAACAACAGGAATGCCTCTTTAAATCTCAGAAAACCTACTTCCCTGAAAGATCTTTCCCTCACATCAGCTGGTGCTTTCCATATGTGTCTGGTTTCTATAATTCCTAGATAAGAGAACCAGAGACCATGATGACTAGATTCTGATGGGAACTAATCTGCAACACATTTAAAGGGCATTTCAGTGAGAAAGTATATATTCAACCAACAGGATTTCATTTAACACTTTTTTACTAGAAAATATATAAATCCAAGAGACACAAAACAAAGAAAGGAAAGAACTAAGTAGCCATAAGAATTTGGAGAGGGGAACAAAACATGAAATAAATTAGTGGTGTAAACTTTACCTCTCATATACTTATGTGTGATGTATGATATAATTACAAAAAGGGTATAATGTATCTTTCATCATTTTGGCATCATAGTTAGGAATGGATTGTGATATTAATAAAACATGCCCATTTAAAAATGATGGAGCAACATACTCAATGATTAAGATCACGCTTTATATAAGGCCATAGTATGTTCAATTATCTTTGCTTCATGAACTACAAATAACTATGTTTGTATCATATGACTGACACAAAGACTGCAGGACTTTAGTTCAATTATGGGATAGACTAAACTGAAGCAAACTATAGTTTAGCAAGGTTTGTGAAACCACTACTAATTCTTTCAAAAATTTTCAGAAGATCTAGAAGGAAAGGGCAAAGACACAAGTATTGGCCTTTTCTGAAATATTTTTCACTTTCCTAAGACTAATTACGGCCCGGGTTTTATGAAGATGCATAAGGGTACTGGATCCAGGAGAGAGATCTCACTGTATATTTCCTTCCATTAAAGACCACTTCTTGGCTACAGTTGTGAATCCATCTGAAAATGGGACCACCTATCCCACATTAGTTTATCAATTATACAATCTTTTTTTATATCTTCTTAAAGCCTAAGAGCATTACACCCACAATGTTTCCTCGGGTCACTCATTTAGCTATATTGTCAAAAAAATTAGCAAAATTTGTCTGGCATGACCTGTTTTTAGAAAATCCATGCTGGTTTTTGGTAGCGATTCTTTTATCATTTTTATTTTATTATATAAAATACAAAGAAGAAAATAGGAAATTAAGAAGGGAATGGGGGAAAAGAGGGTGTGAGATACAAGGGGAAAGAGAAAAGAAAAGAAAAGAAAAGGGAGCATGTATTGTGTTCTTCTTTAGATAAACACACTCCAACCTCAACTTTTTGCTTTTACACATTAATATATAACTAGACATTCTTGAAACACCAACTCTTTCTAATCAGCAAAACCAAGGTCAAAGTTTCATTTTGCTTTTCTTCACAAGCACAAGAACATAGGAAAATATTTTCCTCTTTGAATAAAATAATCAATTTAACCATTCCTGCTTTATCTTACTTGCTATGGAAATAATGTGTATTTCTATTTGCACCTAGTAATCTCTATGAGCTTTTGATATAGTGATTATGTTTATTTCTAAGTGCTTGCAAACTCATTGCCTGATTATCCTTCCTAGGATTTTCCCAGCTACTGTATTGATGTCAACCTGATTGGCTTGTAGTTTCCAAAATTCATCCCTTCCCCCTCCCCACCCTCCAATGTTAACTAGGAGAACAAGGTTAGCTGTTCTTCAGTTTTCTTGCATTGTGCTTGGGAGAATTTTTCAAAGATTTAGGTCAATGGCTCTGAGATGACATCTACCAGTTTATTTAACATCCAGTCTAGAAGATTTGAATTCATCCAAAGCAACTACTTCTTTTCTCATCAGTTTTTTTAAAACCTATTTTGATTTGCATTCCTTTTCTATTTCATATAATACTGCTTCTGACAATTTGGACTTCTTTTTTTCTTTTATGAAAAAAAAAAAACCCTACCAGGTGCAAAATAGGAATTAAGCCCTTCTGCTTTCTTCCTGTTTCCTGTCACCATATTGCCATCTTCCCCATCAGTGAACCTCCTTGATTTTTCTCTTGTTCAGGATACACTTGTTCAGGAATAGTTTTTTGGTTATTTCTGATATTTACAGCAAGCCTTAATTCATAGAGAGCTATATCTTTCCTGACCCAACCTTGCAGATTTAGACCAGTTCCTAATATTCTGCTCTTATCATGTGCCCTTTTTTCCATTTTTGAAATTATCCTTTTTGTTGCTCAGAAAGATGCTGGTGCATCTACACTGGTCTCATCAGAAGTCTCCTTTTTTAATTTTTCAAAATTTACAAACTCCCCGGAACTGTTTTTCTCTCCAGGATCTCCATTTGTGGAATCCTTCCTGCTTTTCCCTTAGTTAAAATCAAATATTTTGAGATCTAAAACACTAAGAAATAGCAAAACACTTAGACTTATATACTGCTTCACAGTGCTTTTACAGCCCTCTCCAAGATATTTACAGAATCAGCATATTGCCCCAACATCTGGGTCCTCACTTTACCCACCTGGGAAGGATGGAAGGCTGAGTCAACCTTGAGCCTGGTGAGATTTGAACTGCCAAATTGCAGGCAGCCAGCAGTCAGCAGAAGTAGCCTATAATACTGCACTCTAAGAATTGCGCCACCATGGCTCATTCATCTTCACTTCTCTTTGCCTGCAATAAGGCAAATTATAGGTTTTCATGGCACTTTTCCCCCTCTAAGATGCCCACAATTTGATCACTTCTTCCTGTTAGCAAATTAAGCCCAATATAACTGTCCTCTAATTCCCTTCTCTATGTTTTGAATGATGAACTTGTCTTCAAAACACAGATGCAGTTTTCTATACTTTTTTTTTTTTGTAAATGTGAATTTATTGTCAGCAGAGCAAAATGTACAGAATTTAAATGGAAGATAATGATGACAAGCACTGTACCCTATATATTCTTTCAAGGAGTTAGGATACATAATACAGTTTTTATTGTCCTGCCAGCATCTGTGAGCAGAGAACAAAAAAGGCATTTAGTCCCTCAGAATCTGCAATTAAATCTCCCAGGAAACAAGAATCCTACAACTCAGATAGAAAAATGGATGCTATGAGAAGTGAAAGCTGATCAGTTGCTCATTGAGATGGGAATGAATCAATATCATACAAGACTACAGAAGCAGGGCTTGTAAAAAAAAAGTCAGGAAAATGTGTTCTAAGAAATTCTATTCCACATGATAATGAAGGTCAGGCTTAGTTAAGTTCAATTGGGCCCAAAAAGGTAGAATATAACTTAACATATACCTCTGTATTGTTGTCCAGGTGGCAAGAAAAAGAATAAATATATTGTACAGTATAAATGAAGACTTTTCACGTGGCAAAGTGGTTTGCCGCACATCGGCTGCTTTACTCAGCGAGGCTGCAGCAGAAGGTATGTATTATAGTTAAAAATGGTCTTTTCTAAATGCTTTGTGCACTCACAAATCGCACCCTCACTGAACCAGTTGTTACACCAGTTGAATCACACCACTGGTTCGTTGTGAGTTGTAGCTAGTACAGGGAGGAGATACTAGAATTGATCCTGCATATCAGGATATTTGATTGATCCTGCAAATCAACCAGAATTTCTGGTTAAGTTATGTCTGCTCCATTATATGTGCCACTTTAAGGGAACATATAATGGAACATATAATTTAGTTTTTTAATCTCCATTTCCATATATTTAAAAAATCTTTTGAAAACCTCATGCTCTTAAACTTCCATCACATGATCATTGCAAGGAGTGCTGGAAAAGACAGCATTCTTTACAGAATCTGCTGTTATTATCAGCATTCTGCTCTTTTAAAACCTTCAAACATTGTTATGCTAACATAGACTCACCTGAACTGCTTTCAAGGCAAAGCTCACCATCTTTAGGCAATACCTTGGCCAGTATTTCTCACACATGACACCTTAAGATGTGTAGACTTCAAGTATCAGAAATCCCCAGCCAACCATGACAATTCTGGGAGTTGAAGTCCACACCTTTTAAAGTTGCCACGTTTGAGAAATACCAATCTAGGCTATTTCACTCCCCTGACTGGATACAGCAGACAGCTAGCTCTGCCAATGAGAATATTTTTAAAGGAAGGATTGATAGACACCAAGGAAAGAGATATGTAACTCAATAAGAACCTATGATTTGTATGTAGTGTAGGAAGTTATCATGCACCCCTCACCTAGAAAAATGAAATATGCTAGCAAATATTAAAAAGGTAGAATATTTCCTCTAAAGAGAGTAGACACTCAGAAGAAGAAACTCACCAAAGAGACAGAAATTCAGCTCCCCCACCTTTGCTAATGGATCATTACTTTGGCCTGGGCCAGCCTATTTTACATAACAAAGATCTACTCTGAGTAGAGCTATAATAGGAATTGCCCAAAGCCCTTTCATTCCATCATTGTCCAGCAAGGCTCAGCCAAGCCTGGGACTCAGGAGAGCCTACAGAGTTGCCCCTGCATGGCCCCATGGGAGTCTGACAACCAATCAGAATATAAGCTCAAATTCAAATCCCAACAAAGGTTATAAAACCCAGACACTTTCAGCATCTCTGCCTTTTGCTTCACCCAAGGCATGTGATCCTGTCCACCATTAAACCATCTTTCCAAGCAGTCATCATGTTTCCAGTCTCTTTCTTCCCCACTAGGAACTGAACCCAGAAGGATAATTCTTCCAACAGTAGAAAATGGCATTTCTGTCCCTTTCCTTTTACAAAAGCTTTTTGGATTGTGTAAGAACAATTGCAGTTAAAGAAGATTTCCCCTTGCAATGAAAACTGTCCCATTCCCCAAGTTAACCCTCTTTACATGTTCAACATTTATTGCAGCTGCCATAATGTGTTAATATTATGCCATCAGCTGCCGAGGCTGTGCTGAGCCCTGCCTATTATTCTTTATCAGCCATGTGGACAGATGGGGCACATTTGGACTATATGCCTGGAAGCATTACAACAGAATTCCAAATTCCTGAAATTACAACCCTCTAGGTAGGCCTTTAGTTCTCTGGTTTCTCAGCCCAGCTGCCTGGATCATATTCTTTTTTCTTTCCCCTCCAGTAATAAGCATTTGTTTCACCTTTATGAAAGGATGCGGCTTTTCTTCTCCCTGGAGCAAACCCACATTATTACTAGAGCCACAGCCCTATGATCAGCATTACTGCACTCAGGGTAGTAGATCATCAACGTGCTGTCACATTGTTGATGTATTACCGAAAAAGCCATCCATTAGAAAATGTGTGCAAAGTGCTGCAGCCCGTAATGATGTAACACAACAAAGACGGATATATAAGATAGCTTCTATTCTTCCTCTTTCCTGCCCACCCCCACTTTCCACACCAATAATATGATCTCTGCAATCTGGGACTCATTACCATAAAAGCAGAGACTGGTCAAACACTTTTGCTTTAACCTCAAAAGCATCCCAAAGCTCCAAGATGTAGTTGGCTTCGAAGTTTTAAAAGATCTCTCATTAATCCTGATTGCAAAGATTTTAACTTTGATGCCTGCTTAACTGTTGTTTCTAGTATCATTCCATACCAAGGTTTGTTTGATTCTATTTTTCTTGTGCAACCAATTGTAAAACTAATTTAAGCAAGGTTTCTCTACCCCCCACCCCCCCAGGTAAATAAGTACAACATTTTGAGAAAGCCAGCAGTGCAATTTTATCCATGCATATTCATACATTGGTTCAAATGAGTCAAAGAACGGAGATCCCATGGCTGATCTTAGAGAAAAGCTAAGCAGAATTGGACCTGGTTATCCCTTTTTACATCAGGGCTATCAGAACTGCTAAGGAGATAAGAGAAACAACATTATCCCAGAATAAGGTAATAGTAAACCATTTCCACAATAGAAGAGACTACCTCTAGCTCAACTGTGGAGTCCTTGGTGGTATCTGGGCTTGCTTGCAGACATTTCATTGACTGATAGGTAACATAATACCAGGGGTGGGCTTCAAAACATTTAGTAAAGAGTTCTCTGGCTGGTTGCTGGGTGGGTATGGCCATAGTGGACATGGCCTAGTCAGCCTCCTGCATCATGGCAGGTGGGGGGGTGTTTTGCCCTCCCCAGACTCTGGAAGTTTTCCTTGAGCCTCCAGGTGGGTGAAAATGGCCTCCCCGGATTCTCGAGGCTCCCTGGAAGCTGGAAATTTGATTGCTTATCCACCCTATGACTATCATTAAGTGTTGTACCTTATGATTCTTGACTCTTTGACGAATGTATCTTTTCTTTTATGTATACTGAGAGCATTTGCACCAAGACAAATTCCTTGTGTGTCCAATCACACTTGGCCAATAAAGAATTCTAATTCTAATTCTTCCTGAACTTCTGGGAGGCATGTTTTTTTGCCCTGCCTGAGTGCCTTGCACTTATCTGCATCCAAAACGGGCCACGTGGAGACTCCTGGGAAGGGAGGGGTGGGCCAGCCAGGAGTAGGAGTTGGGGTTCTCCCAACTGCAGAATCTTAGCTAGGGGCTCTCCCAAACCCCTGCAAATCCCCAGCAGCCCACTCCACATGATACAATCTGAGCTGGTCACCAGGACCAGAAATTTATTCTTCCAAGCTTTTGGACTTGTTCTGGACCTTATCCTCAATAAGGGGATGCTGGTAACATCATCAGTGCTAGAGAGTGTGGGGGATTTTCTCCTTGCAGAGAACAAGTGAACAATCAAGCAGAAAGGAACTTCCAAGGAGAATACCACTATCCCATCTCCGAAACCTGGCATATAGGCTGCTTGCATATAAACATGGAGCAAACATCACAGGCCCCCTTGCAAATGATATCACATAATTGGCAAGAAAATATCTTCAAGCAAACAACCAAACTCAGAGAGTGCTAAGAGCTCCATGTTTCCACAAGATTGCCTAGAAAACTAAATGGATGTGGGCATGCAGTCACCGAGAATCAAATTCAGCAATTTTTACCTTTACTTTTATTCAGAGATAAATACCATTGAATTTGTCAAGTCTGGAGCATGGGTGCGAAAGATGGAGACGAGCTGGTGGAAACAGTGAACTTCAAACTCTTTATTTACATACTGTGACAGCTCAGCTCAAGGGCTGCTATAGCCTTACTTATATAGGCAACTCATTAACTATTTAACCAATAGCAAACCTGGAGCGCTAGCTCCGTTAACCAATGGGAATGGCCTGTTAATGGCCAATCGGATGCTCCTGAATGGGCCAATCCGATCCTGCCATTAACAGCCAATCAGAAGTGCAGGGCCAGAACCCTGCACTAGACTTCAAGCTCAATGATAACTTTATTGGTATTATGCATTCACAACACCCCTTTCCCCCGGCTTCTGCCCACGGGGCACGGTTACATAGTCCTTAAGATAGGACGGTTGTTTAACTAGTCTTTTCGATTTCCGCAAGGTGCCTGGCAGTTGGCTGCACCCTTGCTGAGGTAGATCATTGTTTAGCGGTAGGGGTGCCTCTGGTTTCAAGTTCGCGTTCTCGTTGTCATCAATATCACTGGCCACTCCCTGAGGTGAACTGACTCCGGTCCCTGGTTCCTGTTCCTGCGTTTCCGTTCCAATATCAGTCTCTTCGAAAGGGGTTTCCTTTGAATAATAATTCGCTTTCCTCTGTATCTCCCCCCCCCCAGTTTGATCAAAAGGGAGTTCGGAATTGCGAGGTGGTAGCCGCGATCGTAGCTGATCTATGTGGTGCTTCCAAAGTCTATCATCAGGCCACTGAACGAGGTATGATCTAGGGCCGGTTACGCGGATTACAGTTGCTTCCACCCACAGCGGATCACCCGAAAAGTTTTTAGCGAATACGAGATTGCCTACCTGGAAGGTACGGCATTGACTGCTGGATCCGAGTGGCTTTTCAGGTTCGTAGGCTGGGTGTAAATGGTCGAGATGGGATCGGAGCTTCCGTCCCATTAGCAGTTCAGCGGGAGTTTTGTTGGTGATGCTGTGAGGTGTAATGTGCTGCAGGAAAAGGATCCAGTTGATTTTTGCATTGATGTTGTCGTAATCGATCTTTTGCAGAGTCCTTTTGATGAATTGAACCATGCACTCAGCCCTACTGTTTGCAGCAGGGTGCGCAGGCGAAGTGAGCGCATGTCGAATGCCCCGGTCAGCCAAGTACTGCTCAAAGGGTAGCGCGGTAAATTGGGGCCCATTGTCGGATACCAGGACGTCTGGTAATCCGTGGGTTGCAAAAAGTCTTTCTAGTCTTTTGATGACTGCATCAGTGGTTGTGCTGCTCATTCGGTGAATCTCGAGCCAGTTCGAGTAGGCGTCGACAGTTAGCAGGAATGTGTGGCCTTTGGTCGGCCCAGCAAAATCCAGGTGGATGAGGGACCAGGGTCCCCGCGGCATCTCCCATTCGGTTGGGGTTGCCTTTGGTGGAGCGTTGCTTACTTCTTGGCATCTCTTGCAAGTTTTAACCCATGATTCGATTTGTCTATCAATGCTTGGCCACCACGCGTAGCTTCGTGCGAGGCCCTTCATGTGCACGATGCCAGGGTGGCCATTGTGCAAGGTTCTTAACAGCATCTGTTGGAGTCGTTCTGGGATAACGACTCTATCACCCCAGATGACACAGCCCTTCTGCGAGAACAACTCTGTTTGGTGACTTTTGAATGGTGCAAAGTCGTCTGGTACTTGGTCCAAAGACCATCCGCGTTCCACCCATGTGAGGACTCGTGCCAAAATGGGGTCGCATTTTGTTTCTCTCGCGATGTCACGGGCAGTCAATGGCGGTGTGTGGAGTGTTTCGATCTGCAACACTGTCATTGTTGGTGCAGGATCGTTGATAGTTTCAGGGAGCGGTGTACGGCTCAGCGCATCAGCATGGGGAATGGCTTTCCCCGGACGATATTGTAGCTGATAATTGTAGGCAGCCAAGAATTCTGACTAGCAGGTCATTCGGGGAGATAGTATGTAGGGAGTTGGTTTGTCCCCAGCAATGATCCCCAGCAATGGTTTGTGGTCAGTTACAATGGTGAAAACCCGGCCGTACATGTACTCGTGAAATCTTTTAACTGCTGACACAATCGCCAAGGCTTCCTTATCAATTTGGCTATAATTTCGCTCGGTTTTCGAGAGCGTCTTTGAAAAGTAAGCAACAGGGGCTTCGTTACCGTTAGGTAATACATGACTCAAAATGGCACCCACTCCAAAAGGCGATGCATCACAGGTTATGTTTATTGGCAAAGTCTCATTGTACTGCATAAGCACGGCGTCCGAAGTCAGTAGTTTTTTTACATTACGGAACGCCTGCTCTTCTTTGTGACCCCATACCCAGTTTGCTTTTTTGTCTAAAAGACGATGTAGCGGTTCAGCGACGGTCGCCTTGTGCGGCAAGAAAACATGAAAGAAGTTGATGAGGCCTAGGAATGCCTGGAGGTCAGTCTTGTTCTGGGGTCTGGGAGCGTTCTTTATTGCTCTTAATTTACTATCAGTAGGGTGAATACCCTGACTGTCAATTAGGTACCCTAAGAATTCAACACGATCGGTACACATTTTGCATTTTTTTTTTAACTTTCAGGCCTGCTTCCTGAAATTTTTGTAATACTAATCTTAGACGCTCCCGTAAAAATTTTTGAGTGGGGGCAGCAATAAGCACATTGTCGAAATAGGGGACAACGCCCTTGATCCCCTGCAATAGTCTCTCCATTAGGCTCTGAAAGATCCCTGGGGCTACACTGACTCCAAATTGAAGCCGCGTACACTTAAATGTGCCACAGTGTGTTACGATAGTCTGTGCTTGTGCTGTTGTTTCGTCAATCGGCAATTGCTGATAAGCCTGAGCTACGTCTAATTTAGTAAAGACTTTTCCACCCCCCAGGGAATGGACGAGGTGCTGTACCACCGGCACCGGATATGGGTTCTGTTTCAGGGCGTGGTTCAGGGTGGCTCAGTAGTCCCCGCAAATGCTAATGGAGCTGTCCGGCTTAATGGGTGTCACTATCGGCATTTCCCAAGAGGAGTGATCCGTTGGTTTTAAAACTCCCTGGACAATCAACTTATCTAGCTGCTCGTTGATTTTCAGTTTTAGAGCAAACGGAACTCGACGAGGCTTGAGGCAGATGGGCGCTATCTTTGGATTAAGACTAAAGGATATCGGGGTCCCCTTGTACTCGCCTAGCTTTTCCTCGAAGACGTCCTTGAATTCACGGGTGAGATCTTCCAGTCACTGCCGCCGATTTGATTAATGCCTTCCACTTTGATGCCGAGTGGTGCGAACCACTGTAGGCCCAACAGGCTAGGCCGGTCCTTATCGATCACCGTCAGGGGTAAGTACGCCGTGTGGTTCTTGAATGTCACCTGGACTCAGCTGGATCCTGCAACTGGAATCCGGTTCCCCTGGTAGTCTTTTAGGATGAGCTGTTAAAATTGGAGGTCTTGGCGCCGGATTGTGGGGATGAGTTGCTTGAGGGTCTTCCATGAGACCATCGAGAGGGATGATCCCAAGTCTACTTCCATTGGGCAGGGTCGATTTTCAATGTTCACGTTGACCCGAATTTTCTGAGTGTCTAATGAAGAAGCATGGCCAATAGTGAGTGTTTGGTGAGCCTCTTCTCATCTCGTTGGACGATTCACAGGTCAGTTTCCGTAGGAGTGGTTTACTGGTTCTCGCCTTACAGGGCGATTCCCTGTCATTTGGTGGAGATTGGTTCCTTTCGAGGTCTGGCTGGGTCTGAGGAGGCTTCTGCAGACCTGTCCGATGTGGCCTCGTTTCCCGCACTCGTGGCAGAGCGCGTCGTGGAATTTGCAGTCGGAGCGAAAATGGCTGTTGGGACTTTGGGTGTTGTTCCCGACCAGTCCGCAAGCGATGGACCTCTTCTTCGTCGCTGTCTGATGACGAAGAGAGGTCCTCATGATGGGCCGTTGAATGTCGCCATTCTGCATTGGGTGAAATTTTGCCGTCCGGTTGGTGGTTTGGAGTGCGAATTCGATGTAGTTGAGCAGCCGACTTCTTGGTTGCCTCAGCTGCTGTACCTTCAGCTATGGCGCCTTAAGGGTGATGTCGCCCTTTGCCATTATTTTGCTCTGTACGTTTAGAGCGTCTAGTCCAAGGACTACTCTGTCTCTCAAAGCCTCTTCCAGGTTGGCGAAATCGCAAAGGCCTCCCAAGTTTCGGAGGTCTGCAACGAAATCGGTGACACTTTCTCCTTTTCGCTGGTTCTGTTGATAGAACTCGTGTCGTCTTACGAGCATTGGAACGGTGGGTGTGCAGTTGGCCTTTAGCAGCGGTTCAAGGACGTCCCAGTCCATGGCCTTTACCTCAGTCGGTTTTGCTAATGCCTTGGCCATCTTAAAAACCGTTGGGCCGCAGTGCATCAAGAAAACCACCCATTTCTTTCCGGCCGTTGCATCCTTCAGATTATTTGTTTCTAAAAACATTTGGAAACAATCCATATAAACTCCCATTCTTCTTGAGCTGGATCGAATGGAGCGGGTGGTATTGCGCCACCGGACATGGTTCCGCCGTTGTGCGCTTCCGTCACGTGCTTAGTTGGCTCTGATGTCATCCAATCCCACCTTCATGGCCAGTGTCAAATCTGGAGCATGGGTGCAAAAGATGGAGACGAGCTGGTGGAAACAGTGAACTTCAAACTCTTTATTTACATACTGTGACAGCTCAGCTCAAGGGCTGCTATAGCTTTACTTATGTAGGCAACTCATTAACTATTTAACCAATAGCAAACCTGGAGCGCTAGCTCCGTTAACCAATGGGAATGGCTTGTTAATGGCCAATCGGATGCTCCTGAACGGGCCAATCCGATTCTGCCATTAACAGCCAATCAGAAGTGCAGGGCCAGAACCCTGCACTGGACTTCAAGCTCAGTGATAACTTTATTGGTATTATGCATTCACAACAGAATTAGCAGGGAGTCAGTATTCCAAGTAATGCACCCATTGAAAGCAGAACTCTGTGGCAAATATATTCTTCAAAGAACAATTTATTGGATACATCATATTGGCACAAGTGGTGAAAACCGACTCTGAAGGTTCCAGCAGTTTTCACCTAATTAAAAAGTAAACGTTGTCTAATAGTGGTGCTAGCAGGTTGCCTGGTTACTCCACTCCTCCTCTTCTCAGCCACCTGTTGGAACATCCTTGGTTCCCCAAGAAAACTTTTATTTTGATGGCCAAGCTGAGCTAACTAAAATTCCTCCCTCCCTTTCTCCCCCTTCACTTTGTGGCAACCATGAAGCCTAAAAATGGCCACAGCCAGGCTTTTTTTTTACTACTGGTTCTGTGTCCATGGCTTGGTGGGCGTGGCAGGGGAAGGATACTGTAATATCTCCAGTCAGAGGTGATATTTGCCAGTTCTCTGAGCTACTCAAAATTTCCACTGCTGGTTCTCCAGAACTGGTTGGAACCTGCTGAATACCACCTCTGAACCAGTGCAATTTCTATTCCAAGGGGATAGAAATGCAAGGGGACATTTCTATGCAAGGGGACATAGTTTACTACAAGAGCTGGTTGGCTTCAAGTTGATGATTCCTCATGTCTCTGTCCTTCCTGCAATAATAGTCACAGAATTACAGTATATATAAGCATGAAGGTAGCAGAAAAGAATGTAAACTGGTAACAATACTGTATAGGAGGAATTATTTTAAGGAAGGACACAGTCAAATGGTTTGGGGGTAAATAATTTGAATATGATTCAACACCTTGGAGAGAAAGAGCTCTGGTGTGACCCAGGAATTAAAAAGGTGCTGAAAGAGAGTTACCATATATACTCGAGTATAAGTTGACCCGAATATAAGCCGAGGCACCTAATTTAACCACAAAAAACTGGGAAAACTTATTGACTCGAGTATAAGTCGAGGGTGGGAAATGCAGCAGCTCCTGGTAAATTTCAAAAATAAAAATAGATGCCAATAAAAACTTTCACTAGGACAGTTGAGAATAAGTTTGATGTTCACAATTTCCTCTTTGAAAGAGACCAGTAAATAGGGAACAAGAAGATGAAGAAAAAGAAGTGTGTTTTTTCACACTTTTCACACTGAAGTGAACAAAAATGGCATCATAGGAACAAGCTTATTCTCAGCCCAAAGGTTTGTTTCTGATTTCTTCCCTGATTTAAGGGAAATTTGGGAAACGATCTCACTATCATGAAAGGTTTGATTGATTCACTAACCCAAAAGATGATGATGATGACAGTGGTAGGCAGGAGTCACTCTCTCCCTTGCAAGAAAAAACCAAGAGCAGTTCTTATGATCTCTCTCTCTCTCCCCCTCCTCCCCCTCCTCCCGAGTGGACTGAAAGCAGCTGGAGCTGAGGAAATGAAACTGAGTGGAGCGACCTCGGCTCGCGTTGCTTTCTCAGCCTAGAGCTCAGAAAAGCCTCCCCCTCCTCCTCCCCTCCTCCCCCACCTCCCGAGTGGACTGAAAGCAGCTGGAGCTGAGGAAATGAAACTGAGTGGAGCGACCTCGGCTCGCGTTGCTTTTTCAGCCTAGAGCTCAGAAAAGCCTCCCCCTCCCATGCTTAAAAGTTGCAAAGGAAACACGGAAGCAGGGAAGCGGCTGCCCAGCTTCGGAGCTCCACACCATTTTTTTTTTCAGAGGGGAATCTGACTCGAGTATAAGCCGAGGGGTTTTTTTTCAGCACAAAAAATGTGCTGAAAAACTCGGCTTATACTCGAGTATATACGGTAATTGAAACAGAAGAGTTGGGTTTTATAGAACTTTCACCTGATTATTAAACAGTCATGAATCGTCCTTGAAGTGCCTCTATCTTCTGTCTGTCCACCCAAAACAGTTCTCAATTTCAAGGAACAGTTGTTTCTTGCTACAACAGAAATAACAGCTCTAGCACTTTTTCAGAATTGAGATTATCAGGAGAACAATCTGATGTTGGATCTTCGAGTTTCTCTTTTCTGAGTCTACTTCTGCTTTTGCTATTATACCAAATTGTAATTTTTGAGTAATAAGTTCATTCTTTAATCTCTGATTCTATTAAATATCAAAGTATGACATATTCCAATGAGAATATTTTTAAAGAAAGGATTGATAGACACCAAGGAAAGAGACCTATAACTCAATAAGAACCTTTGGTTGTTTTCTTTAGCCTTATCATTAAAGTAGTATATAAGTGAGAAACATGACTGTATTTTCCAAGTAGCCACTGGAGATTACCTCAGCCATAATACCCACATGAATATTTTGGCCATTTAGGATGCAGCTGAAAATAGTCTGTTTGAAATAAATAGATCTAACCATTTAATATAATTAGCCCACAAATGAGGCAATCTTAAGTAATCCTTAGTTGTACTTGTGTTAAAATAGTAAGTTCTAATTCAAACTAACACTATCTAAAGACATTGTAAAGTATGTATAATCTTTATCATTTTTTATAGAGGCCAAATTAAGTAAGGAGAAGGATGAGAATGGCTCTTGCTGGCTTGTTCAAGCTAGTGCAGGTAATTTTTCTTCCTTTTACTGTAACCCAGAGTCACTCTTCTATACTGCCCATTTACTGTTTCATCCCTAAAAACTTAATCAAAATAGTGCTGTGTCGGTACTCTACAATAGAGTTAATTGCTGTCTTTGAATCTCATAACCTATAAAGGAGTCTATAACTGCTGCCCATCTAAAGAAACAAACTAAAGTGGAAATAAATCCAAAATAAAATAAAATAAATAAATAAATAAAAATGCTACTTGTTGCTCAGTTCTCTGGATGGCCTTTTAAAACTCAAATACAGAATGAGGTATAGGAGAAAGGGCACAAGAAGGAGGTAACTGAAAGAGAGCTGCAGCCAGTTGCACCCCATTCCTACTTTAGTGGTATCAGTGGTGGAATTTTTACTACTGGTTCTGTGGGCGTGGCTTGGTGGGCGTGGCAGGGGCAGGATACTGTAAAATCTCCAGTCTGAGGTGGTATTTGCCGGGTCTCCGAACGACTCAAAATTTCCGCTACTGGTTTTCCAGAACTGGTCAGAGCCTGCTGAGTGGTATGGTAGGAGAAAGTTATTTCCAGACAGGTTTGCACAATTAAAAGAGGAAAACAAACCAGAGGAATCAGCCAATGGTTTTGTTTGTGATGTCGTTCATGGACAATCAGGACAGCATCATTTAATAGGGAGGTAGAATAGAGCTACAGGTAGGAATCAGTAGAGAAACTCTGGAAAGAATGGAGAAAAGATTATTAGGCAGCTGGAGGCTAAAACATGAAGAATGACATGTTTTGCTGTTTAGTCTAGTGAAAAGAAGGACCAGGGATGACATGATAACAGTGTTCCAATATTTGAGAGGCTGCCACAAGAAGAGAACATCTTTGAGGACAAGAAGCAATGGATAAAAACTAAGCAACTAATTGAGAGAGCTAAGAAGAAATTTCTTGACAGAACAATTAAGCAGTGGAAAGTCTTGCCTTCAGAAATTGTGGGTGCTCCGTCACTGAAAAGATTGGACAGTTAATTGTTGAGAATAGTATAGGGCAGTGGTGGCTAACCTTTTTGGGTTCCTGTGCAAAAAATTGTGCGCGTGCTTGCATGCTCGCACTCATGTGCCAGCACCCAGAAGGCAATGCGCCCCACTACACATGTGCACGTAATCCCCAACCAGCCACCCATGCCACCCCCTTACCTGCACTGAGCCTCACAGCTGATTTTCAGATGGTTTGAGACCTTTTTCAGCCTCCCAAAGGCTTGAGGAAGGCTTCTTCAGGCTTTGCAGGCCGAAAACTAGCCCTGTTTCATCACTTCTGGTATTTTTGGAAAAACAGGAAGTGACAAAACGGGGCTAGTTTTCGGCCTGCAGAAGCCTGCAGAAACTTTCCTCAAGTCTTTGGGAGGCCGAAAAAGGCCTCAAACCAGCCAAAAATCAGCTCTGAGGCACGCGCAGTGAGGTAAGTTTGCCTGCAGCTCGCATGCCAGCACAAATGGCTCTGCATGCCACCTGTGGCATGCATGCCATAGGTTTGCCATCACAGGTATAGGGTCTCCTGCTTGTACAGTAGTTGAACTATCGGTAGAAGCTCTCCAAGGTCTCTTCCAATTCTGTCATTCTGTTGTTCAGTAACATGAGTAGAACATTTCATGCCAGTATTGCTTTATGCTCACTTAATGATGGAAAAATTGTGCTTCAACTCAGCAGAGTGGAAAGAGCCATAGGTCAGTTTTCCCCAAGCTGGTATTGGACAATAAATCCCACAAGGCCAACAGTACAGTCTGTGGATAACCAGAGTTTTGTGTCAACAAATTTAGATAACAGCAGATTGGGGACAATTGCAGAGTTCCTTTTAATGTGATATATCAGCCTGACTGAGTCCTTAAAAAAAGACAATGCATTTATCTTGGTAGCTTACTTTGATCTGAAGACATGCTGTGGCATTTAATTAATTCAGGTGAAAGAAGGATTAAACATGATTTACACTATTATAAAAAAAAGTGTCAGAATGGAAACTGATGTGAAGAGTTAAATAGACGGGTATGAAAATTCAAAGCTTCCCATCAAGCACATCACAATTTAAATCCATAGCAAACCAGAATCTAGCATTTTTTAAATGGTTCTCAAATTTTCCAAAATCTTTTTTTTTTTTTTGCAGTCTTCAATCAATTGTTAAATCAATATTAAATTAAACCAAGGTGGGCTTTAAGCTTCAATAGGAGAAAGAAAGTTGTATTTTTCAGAACTATTTCATCTGATTTTAATTCTAAATGTACTCATTATATGCACTCATACAACCATAGAGAAATCTGTGCATTTATATCACAAGAGCTAAATTAAAAAGAGAGTTTGTGTCCTGTCTCTGTGTGTTTATTGGTGGGAATGACTGACACATAGCCTCTCCCTAGAGAATTGAGTGAGGAGGGAAAGAATCATTTGGCAGCATAGTGGAAAGAGGAAGAAAATGGCAAATTCATTTTTCATTTGACTGATCTCTCCATGATTCAGTGTAATCTGAAGCTCGCAGTCATGTTGTTTTCTGCAGCACAATCCTTGTGCCTCTTCCTGTTTTATGCAGGAATATTTTCTCTTCTGCCATTAGAAATTAGTGGCTTAGCTATAATATGGCACAAATATACCACTAATTTGCAAAAAATAAATTGCATTATTAGAGAAGAATATGGAAGAGAAAAAAGAAAAAAAAATTAGATTTTCAAAGATAGAACTGTGCTGAAAGAGCCCCTTGAAGTTTTCTGTGATGTTGGTGAAATTGGAAAAGACATTTCACCATGTGCCCAGTTTCAGCCTTGCCTTTTCCTCTCCAGATTTCAGTTTTGCTTTACTATCACTGTGTCATCAACAAATATTGGTAGTCCATTTTGTGTTTCCCATATCATCTTCCAAGGAGGGCAATTTCAAATGATCAATAAAGTATTGTGAATTATCTAATTTGTGGCTTACAAAATTTGTACAGTACTGTTTAGCTAAGGAAAGTCAACCAGGGATGTACATTTATTTGATTTTGTTGAGACATGTCCATTGTTTAAAAGAATAGCCCACAATTGGAGAAGTAAAGCCTGAATGTGTTCAAACTTGCATCATAAATAATTCACAGACAATCTGATTTATATTAACTGTTTTACAAAAAAAAGTAGAAGCAGGTGGTTTTTCCTTTCAGAATTCAAATAGAGTCGGATAAGTTTAAGACATTATCTCTTGAAGATTATAAACCTCTGTCTTCCCATGTTCCATGTCAGTGGTGGGATTCAAAAAAATTTTTTACTACCAGTTCTGTGGGCATGGCTTGGTGGATGTGGCAGGGAAATGATACTGTAAAATCCCCATTCCCTCTCCATCCCACTAACCTGCTTTCCAGCTCCTTCTCCTGTGCAGGGCAACAAAAGAAGACCTAGCCAATCAGCTGGGACTCAGGAGGCAGGGAATAGATGGAAGTTGGGTCAGTCAGAGGTAGTTTTTGCTGGTTCTCTGAACTACTCAAAATTTCTGCTACTGGTTCTCCAGAACTAATCAGAACACCACCTCTGTTCCATGTGGAGCTTCAGCTCAATATCTTAAAAAGACTGTTCATTCTGAGGCTCTTGCCTCTATTTCTTCTTTGGAAGGAACACTTGTTTCCTCATATTTCCTAAGTTTTAAGTCCTGTAAGATAAATGCTGGCTTGACAGAATTATAATTCCCCCTCAGTAGCCAAAACCAAAAAGAAAAGGCATGAAAAGAACATGGGTTTTCTCAGTTTCTCCCATCTAGTTGGAAGGCGACCATCAAGAGAAGCTTTCCACCAACCTTCAACGGTTTTGTTTTCCTTATTCCCTTTTGGGTGGAGAGCACCATGAAATCTTTAGCAGCTTCATCTGGAGCATTGTTTTTGATCCCAGTTTCAACAGAGCAAATCAACATGAGTGTAGCTAATTATGGGTTGCCTTTTTAGGTTTTGGGGAGTAGAAATTGCTATTTTCATTCTCCAAAGCCTACAAAAAACTTTGAATGCAACGTCTGATCAGTGTGTAAGTCTCCTGAACACTTTTCTTCAATGATGTTTTCCTTTCATAAGTCTAGAGGCGGCCACAACTATAATATTTTTGGTAAATTTCTATCTTGCCCCTCCTCCCCCAAAATCTGATCACCACTTATTTTGATAGTCTTTCTGCCATTGGGAGTTTTATATCCCAAGGTTCTGTTTTGCTTTACTTTTGCTCTTTGTTGATGTTTTTAGAGGGTGATTATTCTGTGAATTTAAGCTTTTAAGCATTTGACCATTATTACTGTGCTGTGTACATTTTATTTGTGTGTCATGTTTATGTTGGATAACATTTCAGATCCTTTTAACTTGAAAAAGCAGCTCATAAAAATAAGCATTATGCTGGCCAGTCTTCCATGACAAGCACAAAGGATATTTTTGCACATGTACTTATCTCTTCCTCTATTGCTGTTGCATCTTAGTCAACCATGGTAGCAATAGACTTGCTAAATCAGATGGGTCACTGATCAATTGCAGTTCATTTAACTGTGCTTAATTCTGGTCATTTCCACATATCACTTTTATTTCTTATCAAGATGTTTCAAAAAAGTTTATTTAGCATATGGCATATCATACATGGACTAGTAATATACAGGCAGTCCTTGACTTACAACAGTTCATTTAGTGACTGTTCAAAGTTGCAAAGGCACTGAAAAAAAGTGACTTATGACCACTTTTCACACTTACAACCATTGCAGCACCCCCATGGACACATGAAGTGAGATGTGATGGTTTCAATGTCCTGGGGTCATTGTGAACAGCTTTTGTGACCTGACAAGTCAATGGGGAAGCCAGATTCACTTAACAACTGTGTTATTATCTTAACAACTACAATGATTCACTTAACAACTGTGGCATTACAGCTTGTAAAATGGGGCAAAATTCACTTAACTAATGTCTCATTGACAACCACAATTGAGTCCAAAATTTATGTTGCTAAGTCAAGGACTACGTATGTATGTATGTATGGTAGGTATTCAGCTTTGTTCGGGTATTTTCCCATGTCATTATAGTTGTGCTTTTAAAGTTGTAGCAACATTTCGGCAGAATCTCATCTGCCATCAGACGAACACTATACAGAAGCCTGATGATGGCAGATGAGATTCTGCCGAAACGTTGCTACAACTTTAAAAGCACAACTACAATAATGAATAGAAGAGATGATTCCATCAGAATGTCAACCATTTGGAAGCCTGCACTCACAAACAAAAAAATCTCCACACCACAAGCCAGGCAAACACCTGGGCACAAACAGATCCCCCCTGATACCTCCAGTTCAAACACACCCCAACCAGGCACCCCGATGAAGCCTAGCTTCCTAACTAATGATAGCCATCCATTTACCTGGAGCCAAGCTGCACTAAAGGCCTCCAATAAAGTAACACAATGTTGCCAGCCAATCAAGATACAAAAAGAGCCAAAAAACAGACAGAAGAAACACCAATCGAGCAGAACACAGCAAACTCCAAGACCAATAAACACAGACCAAGACTCCCAACCAATCAGGATGAAGAAAAAATCATTCTGGCACAGCAATAGGCTGCCCCAAATTTAAATCTGAAACCACTGTAAAAGTCTGACTCACAGATGAACACTATACAGAAGCCTGATGATGGCAGATGAGATTCTGCCGAAACGTTGCTACAACTTTAAAAGCACAGCTACAATGACGTGGGAAAATACCAGAACAAAGCTGAATGCCATATATATATATATCTCGTCCAACACATGGAAGCCACAGGTCATAACATCAACTTCAATGGCACCAAAACCCTAGCCACCATAGAAAATCCCAGCCACAGAATCATCAGAGAAGCCATAGAGATTGAAAAAAGACCAGAAAGCATGAACAGAAGAGGTGATTCCACCAGGCTGTCAATCATTTGGAAGCCTGCACTCACAAACAAAAAAAATCTCCACACCACAAGCCAGGCAAACACCTGGGCACAAACAGATCCCCCCTGATACCTCCATCTCAAACACACCTCAACCAGGCACCCTGATGAAACCCAGCTTCCTAACTAATGATAGCCGTCCATTTACCCGAAGCCAAACTGCACTAAAGGCCTCCAATAAAGTAACACAATGTTGCCAGCCAATCAAGATACAAAAAGAGCCCCCCCCCAAAAAAGACAGAAGATATTAGTAGCAGAACACAGCAAACTCCAAGACCAATAAACATAGACCAAGACTCTCAACCAATCAGGAGGAAGAAAAAAAACCATTCTGACACAGCAATAGGCTGCCCCAAATTTAAATCTGAAACCACTGTAAAAATTTGACTCAGACAAACACCATACAGAAGCCTGATGATGGCAGATGAGATTCTGCTGAAACGTTGCTACAACTTTAAAAGCACCCCTATTATGACGTGGGAAAATACCCGAACAAAGCTGAATGCCAGACATGTAAGTACCCGCGAAAACTTAAGAAAAAAAAATATATATATATATATATATATATATATGTATGTATGTATGTATGTATGTATGTATATGTATATGTATATGTATATGTATATGTATATGTATATGTATATGTATATGTATATGTATATGTATATGTATACGTATGTATGTATATGTATATGTATATGTATATGTATATGTATATGTATATGTATATGTATACGTATGTATGTATATATGTATATATGTATATATGTATATATGTATATATGTATATATGTATGTATGTATATATGTATATATGTATATATTTCTGAGATTTTCACGGGTATTTGTATGTGGATCTTTGGTTATTCAGGTTTTCTCCTGCGTAAAATTTGAAGTATCTAGGCGACGTTTCGATGAAGTCTCATTCATCATCTTCAGGCTTGTGTCTTCGGCTTTGTGCTTCTCAGAGTAATGTCAGAAGCAGCTGCAAGCTCACATTACTCTGAGAAGCACAAAGCCGAAGACACAAGCCTGAAGATGATGAATGAGACTTCATCGAAACGTCGCCTAGATACTTCCAATTTTACGTGGGAAAAAACCCGAATAACCAAAGATCCATATATGTATATGTATATATGTGTGTGTGTGTGTCTGTGTCTGTGTGTGTATTTTCTTAAGTTTTTGTGGGTACTTACATGTATGGCATTCAGCTTTGTTTGGGTATTTTCCCACGTCATGGTAGTTGTGCTTTTAAAGTTGTAGCAACGTTTCAGCAGAATCTCATCTGCCACCATCAGGCTTCTGTATAGTGTGTGTGTGTGTGTGTGTCTATATATATATATATATATATATATATATATATATATATATATATATATATATATATATAAATTTAGATTAGTAGAAAAGATGGAGATATAGGGGGTTTATAAGCCATGTTTCTCCAATAAATGCAAGTATGAAAAAATAACAATAAACAAATGCTCTTACCAACATTGGCATTAATGTGCTTCATATAAAAACAAAAGTAGGAGAGTTGTAAGAGAATTACAGACTTAGATCAGTTATCCCTATCCAGAACTGTTCAATGACAAAGACAGGTAAAGAAGCCTCACTTGCATACAAATGCATAGGTGACGGACTGTTCCTTAGTGAAATTCTGTTGGCCAAGAATGTGAATGTGTCTTCCACCCATGACTATGAAAAGAAACCCATGTTGTTTGTGCTTGCAGAGTACAAGACAGCTTGTGTGAGCCCTCTTGATTTCCTAGGAATCTACAGCTTGTTGTCCTGATGCTAGCTTGGGACTTATGTAAAGACTCTATCTATGCTCTTGGTTTCATTTCCATCAGTCATATATCATGAAATAGAGTAGACCTTATTATTTTAAAACAGAAGAAAGAAAATAATACTCATGCTCATTTACTGAACATAGAACCTATCTTGTAATTTTGGCACCACCATTGAAGTCATGTTTCTGTCCACTATATAATCTTAAAAAACAATGGGACAATGGCAAGGAATTCAATACTGATCTCAGGTCAGAACTTATCATAGAAAAGAAGGTAGTCTCAAAGAAAAGTCCCTTGTTCCTAAACTACTTTCAAAGGTGTGTTCTGTACCAGACCAGAAATCAATATGCAACCAATGTAGCTGAAAGAAGGCAATATTTTAAATCTGCAGTAAAGGGCTACATTTAGAAATATCAGCTTATTGTTGCAAGAGGCTCACATACAGTACATGATCATAATTAGGAGACCAAAACCCCAATATTAGTCACTGCCTGAAATCATAGCATCCCCATACAGATCAATCAAGGTATAACTACCTAAACAAAATCAGACAAACATTACAAGTGCCTCTACTCATCCTGAAAAATAAAAACACACAAATATCAAGCTCATTCATTGCTCTTTTATAAATCCCAAATTCTGCTGATGGAAAAGCCTCCTCATTCTTTCTTCCCATGGCAGGAAGGAAAAACAGTGAAGAATATGCCCTGTTTCCCTCTACCCTTGTTTGTACATTTGGAAAAAATGGTAGGCTTAAAAAGCACCCAAAGCTGTACCTGCAAGAGAATGGTGCACACAATCCAAAACAGATTGTCTTATCATATCCAGATGCATATCCAGATCATATCCAGATGCATCAGAACTCCTAGCCAATAGGGTCTTTATCTTGTCTAAATTATTTAATTTTTTTTTTTAGATCTACAAGGCTAGATTTTCTAAGATGCCAGATCTGGTGCTCTTATTCTAGGAAATCCTGCAATCCATACAGCAAAGCTGCATACATGACCTGCAGTGATGAAATGCTACCAGTTCAGCCCGGTTTGACTGAGCCGGTAGCAAAAAAGTAATAAAAAACCTCCGATGATCAGCTGAAAGGAGAAAGACAAAAGTGTAGGATCAGCCCTTCCATTCGTCCCTGTGCTTTTCTGTGCTTTTCTGTTCTTTATCCTCTCAGCTGATTGGTGTAACAGAGCCTCAGCTGGTGTTTAGAAAGCTGCACATGCGCACTGCATGATCACCAAACCGGCAGGGAAACTGGTAGAATCCCACCACTGATGACCTGAGGATCTTTGAAAACAGGAGCTTTGGTGGAAATGGCATTTTTTGTGTGTGTGTGGAAATGTTTTTTCCCCCGACAAAGCAGAGTTTTCAGGTGGGAAAAAAATCTCTTAGTGGATATTCCCTATCCAATGAAAAATAGATAAAATGCCATATTGCACGGCCTGCTTCATCAGATTTCTTATTTACTTAGTATAAAGTGCAAGAGCAGCCAGTATTCTATTTGTATTCTAATGGATGGCAAGGTAACCAGGCTTATAAATTGTACTTTGAATGGTTTGTTCTGTTTCCATAAAGCACACTTACCTGAGGTCCATTACCAACAGCACATTGATAAAAGTAATGATGTTCTTCTGAGGCTGCAGCTAAGTGCAATATCATGATCATAATACATGAGTTGACAGAACAAAACTTGAACGCAAAGTAAATCCATGTTGGTTTTATTTAATTTTCACATCCAGCTCTTCCAGCTTCTAGCATTTTACATAGAATAGAAATGCATTTCCTGGTACTATTGTGTTTACTTTTAAGAGTAATAATTGTCTATGAGGTGGCAAAGAAAAGTGTTCAAAGGGAAAGGAAGAGATAGCTCATGTTATGTTGATTCTTTACCCAATTTCATGCTCTCTCTCCTCATCTCTTTATATCTATATTCTTCTTTCTCCTGTTATTCAATTATTGTATGATAAAGGCTGCAAAACTAAAATCACACGTGCACATAAAACTCTTTAGATTCTCTAAAACAGAGGTCTCCAACCTTAGCAACTTTAAGATTTGTGGACTTCAACTCCCAGAATTCCTCAGCCAGCAAAGGAGTTCTGGGAGTTGAAGTCCACAAGTCTTAAAGTTGTCAAGGTTGGAGACCTCTGCTCTAAAAGACAATATAGCATATATGATATAATGAAAAAAGCATATGCATTATTCTCTAAATTAAACATTACTGAGGTAGAAATTATTGATAGATTTTAGAAAAGGAAAATACCAATAATTTATCTTAATAGTACTGTGGTAGCAGAGACTTAAGTGGGGGGGAAGTGATGAGGCAACACAACATTGGATGTACAGAATCAGTTTTCATAAAGATTGCAAACAAACTGTCTTGAATTTTTTTATAAAGAAGGACTGGAGATGTTACTATAAAAATATTAATTTACTAAATACAAGCATACCTTCCTTTTCCTCTGAAACAAGTCTAACTTCTAGAGAAAAGTTTGCATTGTTTTATTCTTGGAATCATTTATAAGTTGAATTTTTACCACATTGAAAAACTAGGCATATAAATTCTCTGGTGCTTTTATTTATTTTTTCTTGTGTGATACCTTTGTGCTAAATTACTATTGATATTTATCAATGTATAATTCTTTAAACAATCACTTAAACTTATAAAAGGAAATATTCCATGTCCCAAAGAATTCATAAGTCATTGTGATGACCTGGGGCGTGGCACAAAGGCAACACAGTCAAATAAGTCCCTTTATTATCTCCAACTTTGCCCCCAGTGTCCAGGTTACCTTCGGCTGGAGAAAAATTATCCCAGGAACAGCCTTTAAGTGGAGGAAATTCAGTCCAAAAACAAAGTACATACAAATTGTAATTAAAAATCCAAACAAACCACGCTGCAGTAATTAACTTGACAGGGCAGGAGAAGGAATGGCAGACTTGAAAGCACAGCCAAACACACACAGTTGGGAAGACATCAGGAATCCAGATAAACCTCGATGATGCCAGATAATTCACGATTTGCTTCCAACAGTTTGTTGTGTGCAGTTTCCCTTTTTAAACACTGTGTTTCCAGCTGCAGCTAATGAAGGGAATCAGGGCCCTTTCCTCCCCCTTAAGCCATGCAACTCATGTTGCTCCCTTCTCCATTCCTCCTTGTACCCTAGGATGAAGAGGGGGTGGGCCTGGGTCTTCCTCTGAATTCCCTCTGCCTTGCTCTACCTCTTCCCTGCTCTGCCCATTGGGACTTTGCCCTTCCCCGGTTTCTTCCACAGCCAACAGAGCCACACTCCCACTCCCACTCCCAGTCAGTTGCTTGGCCTGCCCCTCCAAATCAGATTCCAACAAGAACGTGCCAGTAATATTGCATCAATCAGAACAAAAGATTGCTATAAAGAAATGCAATTATAATATATTTATTTATTTCATTAAAATTATATATCATCCCTTTCAACAATAGAACAACTCTGGGAGGCTTTCAAATGATAAAAAATATCAAAACAATAAAATTAAGAAGAGTCACATAAAAGAATGGTATCAACTTGCTTTACTCACAAAAAGCTATCTATCCATCTATCCACACAGGCACAAAACTCAATCACATGTGCATCTATTAATGTGCTGCAACCACTTTTAATCAAATTTGTCTATCATACACCCTGATGTATTTCACTCTATTCTTCTGAGGCTTATCAGGTAACCTCTACAATGATGTAGAACTATTTCTATCCTTAATTGTTGTGACATATGGTCTTTGTATTGCCTGTAGTACAGCAAGCATGAGGTACCAGTTGTTTTTCAAAGGTATGTATTATCCTTCCTGAAGACTATTATGATCTGGTTAATGATCAACCTGAAGAGCAGTGAACTTTGGATTCTACCAAAGACTTGACAGAATTGGTCATAATCACAGCAGCTATCATGGATTGTTAATGAGACCTGCAAAAGACATATGGCTGGAAAACTCCCCTGGGGCTGATGTAGTAACTTAGTACAGAATGCAGATAAGGGCTCCCAATAAGGTTGTTTTGAAATCTTTAGGTTTTTGTGAAATCTTTATACTTAATTAGTTTTCAGTTATATGGTTAATTTCTTTCATCTTCATTTCTACAGTAACAGAACAAGCTCTGACAGCATTTTGGACATCAAATGAGACAGAAAGTCAGATATTCTCCAAGGCAAAGGGCAGGTGTGAAAAAACCTGGTCAAGGAAAGGTCCAACCTTTCCTACAAAGTCATTGTCCATCCCAGGAAGAGATAGTGATGTAGGAATCTCTGTTTGCATTATTTAGACAACAGTTTGGGTATACAGACATCCTCTGCATATTACTGCTTTCTCTCCATTGAAAACTGGCTCCTAAAAGTAGGGCTGTTCCATGTGTAGAGCTAATTGGAAAAAAAAAATACAGCCATGCTACCCCCTAATGTTGGGTTCCAGATGTTTTTGTTGGACAGAGCAGAGATGGTCCTAGAAAGCTGTCAACAATCACTGGTATAGCATGGGACACTTTCAGTGGACCACCATATTCTATATATGGGTAGAATGGATGCAAGTAGTCTGCAAGTAGTTAATGTCTACTTTGCCACTCTGGCTTCAGTCATTCTGTCCTTCATCTTCTTACACAGTATCCTCCACACTTCCTGAAGTTAGGAGCATGATGATACACACTCAGGAATATAATTTTAACACTAATCAGTTATAAGCAATTCACTATGGCTTCTGCCTAGTGAATAGCAGAGTTGGTGCCCTATCTGGTAGAAGTTACTCTTTTTCCAAAGAAGCACTACCTCATCCTTCCCTTCTTCCAACTGGGAATAGAATGATCTTAGTTCTTTCTCATGTTGGTTACTAGTTGCACTCAAGGCAGCAAGTACTCTTCAAACTTATAATTGAGCTTCTGCCTAGAGTTGCTACAGAATGATGGTCCTCTGGATGCAGCTTCCTGATGTGCTGTCATGAGCAATATTGGCTTGCAAAGTAGACCTTTAATGCTGACAGATGGTAGGTGTATTCCAAAACTAGGAAGGGCACAATGCATAACAGAATTCTGCCAGTTATTCAGGTTTCAGTCCACAAAACATATGGAGTTCAGGACTATTTACACAATGCAGTGATCTGCTGATAAATTTACAGAAGGCTCCATGTTTCATTTCACAACTCCCTGATGAATGCAACAAGCACTCACATTCTTACTCTGTAAACTATAGGCTTCTGTGATGGTGGCAGAATGTAAGTTTTATTAATAAACTAAATTTAGCAGCTACCTCACAAAAAATCTTGCTAAGCCCTTAATGGCTGTTTGTTACCAAGAAATGTAGATTCTGAATGAGTCTTATTAATAGATTTATTGCAAGGAAAAGAAGATTAGGTTACAGAACTCTGGAAACTGGCTAAATGCACTTTAACCCACTTTATTAGTGAATAAGTTATAGTGAGGCTTTCTTGACATTTTTGGTCATCTTCCCAACAGCTTCTTGACACAGGGGAGAAGTTGCTCCCTATTTCCTGATAAAAGTGAAGTAATCTACAGTCTATTCTGCTCCTGCGATATTTTACAAAAAAAAAAAAAATCCATTATATTCCCAAAGAATTCCATTTGTCCTTTTGGTTCTTCTTAGAACACTTTGTAATTCTGTCAACCACAGCAAAAATTGTGTCTGGAAGAGAGGCAAAACTGCTACTTTCAAAGATATCTCAACTGTGAGCTGGGGGGAGAGTCAATGCAGTAACATCATGAGGGCATGTCAGAGAAAAATAGTTCCTGGATATTTGTGATGCAGTTGGAGAGAGAATGAGTCCAGTGAAAGCAAAACACAAAGTTTGCACATCCTTTGGCCAGCCTGCAACTAAATAAATGCAATAAGATCACCCAGTCATTAGGATTTTCCTGAAATTCTCTTCTCCTTTGAAAAAAGTTGAAAGTAAACTATTTTTCATTAAAGTGAATGAAAATTGGCAGGAATAAATGCACGAGGTTGGCCCTGTCTGGCACTAGTTCAAAGGCCCATGTTCAGCACAAAGCCATTTTAAGTAGGGAAGTTGTACGAAATGGGGAAGGGAGCAGCGTTAAGCCCTCACTGCCCCTTTCGGTACTGGCTCTTTTAACACATATTCACCTAATTGAATGGGGCTAGAACTACATTGCTTTTTTTTTTTTTTAATAGAGTGGGACTATACATCTCTTTGAAATGTAAACACTTTCAGGAATAAATCAATAGGCCAAAGCAATCTGTAAATCTTTTCTACCAATTCTCAATTCTTTTACATTTGTCTTTCTTCCATCCCAAAATCTGTTTTAGCTAAGGCAAAAATAGCTAGAGAGTCAGATGCAGAAGTGAACCAGTTAAACACTTTTCCTAGGACTATTATATTCTATTGAATATAAATAGCAATGAAATAATTAAAAATAGGTTTTGGTAAAGAATTTGAAGGGCAACTAGTAATTCTCCAACTTGAGTAAAAACAGAATAGACAGTTGAGAGCAGGGAACACTCAATAAAGGAGAAGTCTTGGGAAAAGAAATCTCAGGCTTCTGATAATTTTATTTATTTAGCTTAAGTTAGACTTTGTTTCATTACAATCTGGCAATTCTCAGTTGTGTGTGTGTGTATATACATAAGCCTGGGACTATGAAGAATTTCTCCCTGAACAATGTACTAGGTTAGCCTGATTCTTTGAGGAGGTGGTCCTGAATATACCCAGTTGCCAATCATTAGTAGATTTTATATATTAAAAACAGTTATTTTATAACTGTTATTTTATTATGAAAGGAACACAAATGACAACCAGTACAGGCACAGTAGTATTGGGAGGGGGTATATACGCACATGTGTGTGTGTGCACACACATACACACAGAGGCTTGTATGCCAATTATACATGGGTCACAGCATTCTGGACTAGGTGTAGCTTCTGTACAGTCTTTAAAGGCAGTCCCATGTAAAATGTATTGAAGTAGTTTAATATGGAGGTAATGGGGTTACTCTAATCTGCTCTTCCTGCACCAGATAAGTCTGCAAATGATGCATCAATTAAAGCTGGTCAAAGGTTCCTCTAGCCACAGCTTCTATCTGCTGCTTAAACAGGTTCCTAGAAGGACTCCCAAATCATGGACCTGCTTCTACACAGGCTTGGTTTGGCATCAACTGAGAACCCCAATGTACATAGCAATTGTAATTTGCTTGGATTCCGGTTCAGCCTTTTATTTCCCTTCCAAATCCAGGTCTGGATCCAGATCAATACTTCATACCAATAAAACTATTCATGTCTTCTGTTAGTAAGTGATTGACTATGGTTGGAGATACTTAATTGGATATCATCACCCTGTTAATGATTATGATGATGCCACATGCCATCAGATGACCATTTCTGGAAGTTACATGCAGATGTTAAAGAGAATTGAGTAGAATGAGTCAACTGCCAGTAGGTGTTGTGATAGGACTACAATTTTTGTATGTTTCTACTACCAGTTTAAAGATCTTCTGCTTCAGCTGTCAAAATAATCTGACCACTTTTGGATATTGTGCACTTTGATGGAGAGGGGATGATATTTGTCATACTATACCAGTTCTCCAAATCTTTGAGCTTATCCTTCAACCACAATGCTCTGTCTTTTTATTTGAATTTTCGCTAAAAATAATACTAATAAACTGATTCAGTTTTTGGCAATACCTTTCTTTATTGTATATGTGCAGTATTTGCATTCTAAAATTGGGCAAGAGTTTGAAGGGAAGAACTCTAACCTTGACATGGGGGAAAGATCTCTAGAATTCTGAGTGCCTAAATAAAAGGGAGGGAAAATAACAATTAACTGTGGCCCATTTTTCTATATATTGAAGAATGTATGCCAGGAGTGGGTCCTTATTATTAGACCTTGAATTCATTCAAGATCTCCTCATTTGAACAAAGAATACTCTCTGAGGTAAAATATTTCCAAAGGAGTAGAGTGCCAGTACCATATGAGGAAGAAATGCATAGAGTAGTATATGTTTTCTTTCCAAGGGACCAGAAAAAAAGATTTGTTTTGTGACCAGGAATGTGAAATTGACATTACTCAGCCTCTGTTTCTAAGTCTTCCTGATGAAGAAAAAGAGCAATTAATTTATGCATATACTAAATTATTCCATTCCCAGATAGTAGAGACAATCACTGAAAACAGTAAGTCTATTTTTAAACATCTCTATTAAAATATAATAGAATCCAATGAAGCTGCAAAAAATGGGACAAGTAAAAGTCTCAATCCTCTTCCAATTTAAAGATTCCAAGCATAATTTTTATGACTACATTGAGGCAATCTATAAAGTGTGTCATGCATCAAGGGAGAAGGGAAAATTACAAAATTGCATTGAAAAGGTATTGCTGAAAATGGGAAGAATGAAATAGAAGGCAGAAGAACTTGCCAGGTTCAAAGGAGCCACCAAGAGATTTATTAACCTTAATTAAGGTTAAGAGAAGATTAACCTTAATTTTTGTTTGTGTTGGATAAGCAAACTATCATCCCCACTTGTTGCATGTGGTAGCTGCTGTACCATATTTAAACAGTGGTTGCAGTGATTTTCATTTTTAGCTGCCAATCTGATGTTTGTTCATTGGTTACTGTGGTAACGAAGGGTGCAATAGCTGTTGGCTATTGATGCATTCTATATACTGAAGATAAATATTCAAGAATATTCTGCCTGCTTCCCTGCTTGCCTATCAGCTCTCATTGCAATAGCAATGGCTTTGCTTGTAGGAATCTGTATAGGACATGTACAATGCTTAAGATCTGAAAACAAAGTTATAGTTAAATGCTAAAACCTCAAAAAATATTAAGGTTTTAAACCCACTCCCAAGGTATAAAAAGAAGGGGGCAGATTCAAATTCAACAGCACATTATTCCACAATATGGATACCAACCTCACAAAAAAGTGCAGGAGTTGGTGTTAAACCATCCAGTTGTTGCATTGAGATCATTAGGTAGATTGTAGAGGTTTTGCAGATAATTTAGGCCTAAATCCTTTTAGGCTTCATACATTAATATGAACATTTTAAATTAAGCCTTGGGAAACTCCTGAAAAGATGTGCTGATGTGTATCTCAAAAATAATTGTCAGAGTGGAGGTTTCCGGTTTCGCGTGGCTTCGGGGCAGCAGGAATTCGCGACAGCTCGCGATTCCTGCTGTGCTAGCCGTCGAGGTATCCCCGATCCAGATGGGTCAGGGGGATATGGCTGCCCTGTAGGGACAGCTGAAGAGAGAGGGGAGTCGGGCAGGGAGGTGGGGGTGTCGCAGACCCCCCCCTTCTCCGGAAAAAACCCTTTTTCCCAAGGCGGTGGAGCGGCGGTCAGCAATGGCCGCCACGAAGAAGCCAGCAACAGGGTAAGATTGCCCTGGAGGAAATGTGAAGAGTGAAAGTGTTATCTGAGCCGGGTCAAGTAACAGCCTTTAAATTGCCTGGAACTGAGCTGTTTGAATTGCTGGAGGATACATTGTATCCCTAAGAAGAGCGAAAGCGGCGGAGAAGCTGTTAAAGGGAACTTTTGTTTTTTCTTCACTCTCCCACCCCATGGAAACAGCAGAAATGTTTGGATATATTGGACATTGAAAGTGAATTGTTTTGAGAGTTGAAGCTAAGGGACAAAAGTATTCTTGTACATTGAAAAATTTGAGAAATTGGAAAACCCTTGTTGGAGGTATGGATTTCTGATTATTTAAAATTGACATTGCAAGTGGGAAGGGAGAGGAAAAAAAATTGGAGCAGAAGCTGAAAAAGGAGGAGATTGCCTAGAATCCCAAAGAAAGATATATGGTAATTGGACCTCTTTGATTAAACATTAACCCCAGAAAGAGAAAGAGAAGAAGGAAGAAAAGTATTAACTTTTGGAACTTTTTTTGAATTGTTTTTGATTAAAAATACTTGTGGTTATTTTGGGAAAAGTTTCTCTTTTCATAATGGCATCGTTTGTGGATGAACTAAAGACTGAATATCAAAAATATAAAAAGGAAGATACTTTGGGCGCTTTGTTTCAATTCTTAGAAATGGCGTTATGTACTTATGAAAAGTTGATTACGCAGCAGAAGGACTGGGACAAGGAAGAAGAGGAAGAAGAAGCCATCTTTGATGAACAATGGGTCCCTTCCGGAGAGGAGGAGAAAAAGGATAAGAAAAAGGGGATTTTAAGAATTATAAAAACAACCAAAAAAGAGAAAAATGAGCGAAAAGGTGGAGGCAAGGTTAGAAAGCAAAGGAAAAGGAGTAAGAAAAGCGAGGAGAAAAAACAAAGGGGTAAAAAGAGCAAGGAGAAGAATAAGCAAGAGAGAAAGGGGGGGAGGAGAAGCCTTAATGGGGGGAAGCAAGATCTAAAGAAAAAAAGTTTATTTAGAGACAATGGGTGAATTTAATTTAGGATAAAAGAGGGATTCTGGAGGGTATATAAGTTTGTGTTTTTATATGTGTATTTAGAGTATAAAATTCATTATGTAATTTTAGAGTCTTTTAAACAGAATCCCAAGAAAAATTTGTTATACGAAGTACTTTTAAGTTAGGGTAATGAGTTATAGACGTTACTCCAATTGGTGTATAGGAGAAGTATAGTAAAAGAAAAAAGATGAATGGATAGTTGGAAGTAGAACAGACAAAGAATGTTATTGAAAATGGTAATAAGATATGGAAGGATATATAAAGGTTTTGTTATGGGTTTTTTTTTGGGATTTTGTATTTTGATAAAAGGCAATAAAATTTTAATTAACAAGAAATAATTTGGATGAAAAGGAGAAGTAGGGATAAGATATGAAGTTAAATAGATAAAGTATTGATACTATAATTTGGAATTGTTATGCTCTATTGGTTTTTTATTATTATTTTTTCCTAGAAAAGAATTTATAAGCTGTTATGCCTTGATTCCTTGTGCATTGTTTTTATAAAATTGATAAAAATGGTTTTTATATATATATATAAAAAAAGAAAATGATAATAAGATATGGAAGGATATATGGGGTGAATATGATGTTTGAATTTGTGTCTGTGTGAAGAGTTTTAACCCGGGATCAGACAACCTTCAGAAAAGATCTTTTAGTTTTGTTTATGTTTGTGTATTGTGTTTTAAAAAAAAAAAAAGAATTAATAAAACCTTGGAGGAATGTTAGATGAGAATAATTGTAAACAAGTCAGAAAGAAATGAATATGATGACTATAAAATGGATAAATATAGAAAAGAAATGAAATTGAATAAGAGTAAAGAGAAATAATGAGAAATTTGTTGAAAGATATTTATGTGTCCATATGGAAATGGGATAAATTAGAATTATGTTGTATAAAAATAATGTTTTATCCGACTTGTAAAAATTTATAATGTTAAGAGGTTTTATGTACTTAATGGTTAATGATGTGTTGTTTGTCTTTAAAATTAATAAAATTTGTTTAAAAAAATAATAATAATAATTGTCAGAGTGAAAACTTTAACAGCCCTTATAAGCCAAGCCAATACAGGATTTAAAGGGCAAATAATAGTGTGAACAACTCCAAGGCCCTACTTCTTCAGGAGAAAAGCTGATTCAATCACACACACATCATTCTGTGATTCAAACACACACAATTGCATGGTGTCCTGGATACCTAATACATATTTTGATACCAAGTTCAGTGTGAATCTGAGTGAATTTATTTGTGAAGAAGCGTGCAAGTTGCTTACAGCAAAGCTCAAATGTTACTAAGATGCCAATGGGCCACATCATCTTCCCAACAATTGCAAAAGATGTTGATTGGTTAATTCTCTATATTACTCTCTGAGGGAGGTGGGCATTTCTAAATGTGATAGATAACTAAACAAAAATAAATTCATTTTCCTCTTCTCTCCAATAGCAACAGCATGTGGTTTATGATGGTATTGATACTGTGTCCAATGGAATCATCCATAAATTTCTGCCACAGTTATACAAGCCATCTTGGTCTTATGTTTTATCAGCCATGATACATGGAGCATACACAACACATGGAGCATGATGGCTCTGAAAAAGGCAGAGAACAATTATTATGTGTCCACAAGGTTCTGTTATTATTCCATATCTCTACTAGATCACTGATAGGTCAATCATTTGGCTCTAATAAAGCATCCATCAGGTCTGTCTGGCTAATCAGTTCCATTAGCCCTCAACATAATCATATTCCCCACCTCACTCCCTGCTGCAGTGGGTAAGTTGCTGCATAGCACAACTCTGTAAGTATTCACTTGCTTCCTTATTCCACCCACCTTTTCACTGATTCAATGCAATCTTCATTCTGTCCACAAGTTACCAGACTCTAGGCTTTGTTCCTATTCTTGTAACAATAGCACCATTGCACTCCAGTAAGGCTTTGACATCACACAGGCACACACACACACACATACACACACATCCCTATAGTTTTGGAATTACTGTTGTCATGACAGCAGATTTATGTTTCAGAGCACAAAGAAGGAAAAGTACAACTGTCGCTCTATATGGCATGCCACCTTGCCAATTTCCATTTCTTCTCCAGCTACCTTAAACGATAAAGCATCTCATCAGAATATCTGTTGACTTTTTTTTCATTTTTCCATTCCATCTACCCTCCCTTCTCTAGGAGAGACTTGATAATTAAAAATTAAATTGTCTTTTATTACTTTTGAAATATGAACATGTAATCCATATCTGAGAAAGTTCTGCTTTCTTTTCAGCTACCTTGTTCTGAATAGAGAAATGGTGGTGCTTTATACATTGTATTAAGGCTAATTTCAAAAGGTTAAAAACTAGGGAAAAGGCTAGAAGCTGGGAGAAAATTCAGTGTGACCTGAATGTAGCCAAGAAATGGGTTTCTAACTATGATTTTATTGGTTCATGATAATAAAAAAGAGGCACATGCTACTTTTGATATAAAGAACACAAGTAAAAAAGAAAAATAGAGGAGATATGCTTTCAAAGCTAAGACAAAATCCTGAATTATAAATAAGAAAATATATTCACTGCAGATAAAGCTACTGCAGTTTGGGACTTCATGGAGTTCTGTATGTCTACATGTGGAATTCTTACATGCCTCAAATTTATTAATCTGCCAATAAAAGCCAGATTGCAAACTGGTTTTTCTCATCATAACTGCAGCTTATTGCAGGAGATCTTCATCTATTCTTGTTGTGAAAGACAAGGGATGAAATTAAAACTTTTAGGAATCAAAGGAGGAATAAGCAATTTTATGCAGACCACAGAAAAGGAAAATAGAATAATCAACCAAAGAAAATAAATGCTGGAAATAAGGAAAATAAATGAGACATAATTAAAGCTAGTTTACAATTATACCATTCGTGTATTTGTTCATCCTTGCTTCCATCATATGCACACACTATTTTTTGTTCTTCATATTCTACTTCTCTCCCTTCTGCTTCTGAAGATCTCATCAACTGCACCCAATCATCATTTCCTTCACCTCCTAATTAATTTCAGCCCACTTACTCCTCCTTTATGTGTTTGCTTAACAATATGATTCTCATTCATTCTCTTTGTCCAAATCATCTGAATTTTTTCATACCACTCACCCATTTTTGTAATCAATCCACATTTACTCAACACTCATTCATTCTTAATCCCCTCTCTTCTTGCTTTACTACATACACTTCTTAGAGATCACAGTCCCACTTCAACTTACATTTCTCAGGAGATGCCCAATTCACACTTCCAGATACAAGATGGGCAGAAGTACCCTCTTACACACAAGCAATTTTTTTTCACAAACATTTCACTCCTCCACAATACATGAGAGGCTCCCACCCACCTTTTTGCCAGCATTTCCAAGTCTTAAATTTTGTCCATTAACAAGCATTCTATACAAGTTCATGATTTTGCTGCAACTTTTGTGTAACATACCAAATTTGCTAAAGAGGAATAGGCTCCAAATTTAAGAGCAACAAAACTATAGAATAGCATGTGCCTTCCTTTAGCTGAAGAAATGACTTCCTGGAAGCTCCTGTGTTTCTGACCTTTGACAATGAGAATAGCTTGAAGTCGAATCTGAAAACCTTTTTTTCCCTCTTTGGTTTCCAAGCAAAATAAAATTCATAGCTTCCTTGGGGCAGAGAGCATCATATTCACCCCTTTCTAGCCTTTACTCTTTCCCTTTCTTTTCCTAAAGACTGCAAATTCCTTAGGGTAGACATCCAGCATTGGGTATTAAAATATCCCTATCTGTCCTGGCACTACTGAACCACATAAACAATCATTATTTTGAGGTTAATGTAAGGAAGTTTCTTAAGTTACTTACCTGCCTGACACCAGGACAGAATTTGGGGGTATCTTAAAAAGATTTATTGATTTAGTGTATGGCAAATATATGGACTTGTAGTAGTTCAAATGTTAACGTCCAGTCCACCCAGCCATTCAAAGACAGGGTGTCTATGTTGAAAAAAAACAGACATTGGGCCGGTGGAAGCTCTTGATGGACATTCAGACACAATGTGTTGGCTATTTTGCCAAGGAGCACCACAGTCACACTGTGGGGTAGATAGAATTCGAATTAGAATTCTTTTATTGGCCAAGTGTGATTGGACGCACAAGGAATTTGTCTTAGTGCAAATGCTCTCTGTATACATAAAAGAAAAGATACATTCATCAAGAATCATAAGATACAGCACTTAATAACAGTCACAGGGTATAATAAGCAATCAAATCAAACTAGGAAACAGTTCATATGGCATTCGGGGAAAAACTGTTCTTATGTCTAGATGTTCTGGTGTGCAGTGCTCAATAATGTCTTTTTGAGGGAAACAGTTAAAACAGTTTATGTCCAGGATGTGAGGGAGTCTGTAAATATTTTCACAGCCCTCTGTATACAGGTCCTTGACTGAAGGCAGGTTGGTAGTAATTGTTTTTTCTGCAGTCCTAATTACTCTCTGAAGTCTGTGTCTGTCCTGTTGGGTTGCAGAACCAAACCAGACAGTTATAGAGGTGAAGATGACAGATTCAATAATTCTTCTGTAGAACTGTATTAGCAGCTCCTTGGGCAGTTTGAGCTTTCTGAGTTGGGACAGAAAGAACATTCTTTGTTGTGCTGTAACATTTTTAAGAACATTCTTTGTTGTGCTGTAACGTTTTTAATGTTAGGTGTCCATTTTAGGTCCTGTGATATAATGAAACCTAGAAATTTGAAGGTCTCTACTGTTGATACTGTGTTGTCTACTATTGTAAGAGGTGGTAGTATAGGAGGGTTTCTTCTAAAGTCGACCACCATTTCTACGGTTTTGAGTCTGTTCAGTTCCAGATTGTTCTGGTTACATCACGAGGCAAGTTGTACAACCTCCTGTCTATATGCAGATTCATCATTGTTTCGAATGAGACCAACCACTATTGTGTCATCTGCAAACTTCAGTATTTTAATAGATGGATCATTTGAGATGCAGTCATTGGTAGGGAGAAGAGAAGTGGAGAAAGCACACAGCCTTGGGAGGCCCTGCGCTAAATGCACAAGTATCAGATATGATTCTGCCTAACTTCACCTGCTGCTTTCTGTCTGTTAGGAAGCTTATGATTCACTTACAAGTGTGCTCAGGTACCGCTAGCTGGTTTAATTTAGTTAGAAAATGTCTGGAATGATGATATTGAATGCTGAACTGAAGTCTACAAAGAGGACCCTTGCATAGGTATTGGAGATTCAAGGTGTTGTAGGATGTAGTGCAGAGCCATATTAACAGCATCATCTGTCAATCTATTTGCTCGATATGCAAACTGCATAGGATCTAATAGCAGATCTGTGATGGTTTTCAAAGGTTTTCACAACTACAGATGTTAGAGCAACTGGTCTGTAGTCATTCAATTCCTTGGTGGAGGGCTTCTTTGGCACTGGGATGATAGAGCGTTTGAAGCAGGAAGGAACATAGCACATCTCTAGTGATTTATTGAAAATTCGGGTGAAGATGGGGGCTAATTGGTCAGCACAGACTTTTAAGCAAGAAGGAATGACCTTGTCTGGCCCTGGTGCTTTTCCTGGCTTTTGTTTGTGTAATAGATGTTGCACTTCTTTTTGTGTGATCACCAGAGGTTGTGAACCCAATTGGTTGGGGTCAGTTGTAGGAGACTTGGCTGTTGTTGGTGTGTTTGAGATGGGGGTTGTGGAGATAGATGGCTGTAGTTTCCTTTCAAACCTGCAGTAAAACACATTCAGATCATCTGCTAGTTGATTTCCTTCTGCCTGGGAAGGAGGTTTGCTGTAGCCAGTGAGGTGAAGTGGACCCCACTTAAACAATGAGTCCTGGCAGGCACCATGTTGAGTACGGATCCTGTTCAGAGTTGACCAATGCTAGTGAGGAAGGTCAAAACCTGGCATCTTTTGTGTAGGGTCATCTATGTAACTACCTGTATCTGGGCTTTCAGCAGCCCATTTGGCTTTCCACTCTGTGTTGATGTCAAAGTTGTTGAGCGAGTGCCAGAGAGAGCTACCTGGATTTAAGCCTGCCAATTGATAGATGAGGAAGATCAGTGTGCACAGGAAGAAGTGGGATTCTTGTATTCCTTCACTAAGGCTTCCTGTCTTCATAGGGCTGATGGTGCTATGTGGTTCAAGAAGGGAAGCCAACAAGTAGGATTAGATTTTATGCAACTACTTATGATCCTCATTGTATTATTTAGTTTAGCATTGATCTTGCTAGTGTGGCAGCTATTAAGCCAAACAGGGGCACAGTATTCAGCTGTGGAGTAGACCAATCCTAGTGCTGAGAGTAGAGGCTGAGGTTCCCCATCTAGAAGAAATTATTAAGAAGAAATTATGAATTTTGAAGGGAATGTGACTCTTTTCTGTGGGAAAAACCCTGTCAAACACAATAGAATGCAAATGTTAATTCTTTCAACAATAAATATGAATTGTTCTCAGATCTTAATAAAGATCTCTAATAAAGATCAGAATGTTTAGGGGTCATTATTCTTTAGCTTTGTGGGAGAGAGATAAAGGGCCTTTCTTCCTAAGAGCCCCACATGGTTAATGGAGTACAATATAATAGGTTACATTGTTGAAGATTCGTGGACCAAAAAGTTTGCATTCATCCAACCATTTATTTTTGACCTTCATTTCAATGTAAAATGAAAAAAAGAAATCCATTTCCAGATTCCCTGTGGATGAACTGAAATACTTCCTTAATTGGAAAAAACTTTTGCCCACTTACACTCAAAGACAGTATAAATATGTCTTGTTATTATATTTTTCTACTTTGTCCCTTTGATATTGCCCTTCATTTCATCTTCAATCTTTGATAAGGCAACCTTAGGTCATCCTTAGCTATTCTACAGTAATATCTTCCGCTTTAAGACATGTCACTTCAAGAAGCAGTTGCAAAGTGTGTAATATCTGATGTGTTTCACCACCCTTTTGCTGGTGGCAAAGTCAGGTGACCCATAGTGGGTGGAATCATTTCAAGTCAATGGAGGCCCATACCCGCTATTCTCATCTATGGTCACCATGACTCCTTATGTACATTTCCCAGCTGTC
This sequence comes from Hydrophis major, assembly GCA_033807585.1. Lineage (NCBI taxonomy): Eukaryota > Metazoa > Chordata > Lepidosauria > Squamata > Elapidae > Hydrophis > Hydrophis major. Next base: position 27,098,649 of record CM066333.1, read on the forward strand.
TCATTTTGGGGGGAGGGGTTGGCTGTCCTGAAAGCACCCTCCCTCCATTTCTCTTCCTTGCTTTGCATTTATCTTGGTTCTGACTCTCCTGGTAGCTTCTGAATAAAATTGGCATAGAAAGTCTCCCAGTGCATTCCAATCTCCAACTTTACTTATTTTTACTCCAGAGAAACCAAGCTAGGTTGGCAACTAGCTGCAGCATCCTTGGAAGCACAGTTCTTTACAGGGAATCCTGTTGATTCTCCTAACTTAATGTTTTTTTTTAATTTTATTTGGTTTGTCAATTGCCTACAAAATAATAGGTATAAGTAAAAACATAGTTATGAATACATATAAGAAAAATAAAAGAAACAATAGGACAGGGACGGAAGGCATGTTGGTGTGCTTGTGCACGCCTCCTACAGACCTCTTAGGAAAGGGGTGAGGTCAATAGTAGACAGTCTAAAGTTAAAGTTTTTGGGGTTTGGGGAAGAAACCACAGAGTCAGGTAGTATTCCAGACATTGACCACTCTGTTGCTGAAGTTGTATTTCCTTCAATCAAGTTTGGTGCGATTAACCTTGAGTTTGTATCTATTATGTGCTCTTGTATTGTTTTAGTTGAAGCTGAAGTATTCATTGACAGGTAGGACATTGTAATGAATGATTTTATATACTATACTTAGATCAGACCAAAGGCGGCGTAGTTCTAGGTTTTCTAGGTCTAGAATTTCAAGTCTAATGGCTAATTGATCCAGACAACTGAACTACAGGGGATTAAATTTAACCTAAGATTGACCAGGTCATGAACAGGGTTAAGTTGACTCCACCAAATTGACAGAACACTTAAACCTAATCATTGATTACAAATATGTAGTGTGCAGGGAGGGGATGATTACATTTCTCCTTTTCCACCCTCCATCACATTGATACCAGCAATGCATCTGTATGTGTATCGTGTGTGGTCAACAAGATATGGTTGCCCCTGTCAGTCACCACTGTTTCTCAAAGCACTTTGTACGTTTTGGAGAAAGCTTCCCAAAGAGCAGGATGCAGGAGACTCCTGATCGCTTGGTTTATTGATACCTGAGAATGAAAATTGCTCTGCTAGAAATTTAGTCTCCACACAGTGAAAGACTGTGGCAAGGAAAATTAAAACAGCAGATGACAGCAGAATTACTGGATCCTTATTTACCTACCACTGTTTTCTCTGCAAAGGAAGCATCTTAAAGTAACAAAAAAAATTATTGAGAAATTTATAGATGGAACATGGATGTATGGCAAGGATTAAATACCACTTTATTTGCTACTTTTCCACTCAGAAATCAACAATCCTTGTTGAGTATACATATGCATGAACACCACCCAGAAACTTCTGCAGATACTCAGGAATTATTTGCAGACTACTCCCACCCTAATTTTGCCCTGTCAATCAAATTGTAAAAGGATAAGCAGATATTAAATATGGCACATTTGAATGCTGAATAAAATACATTTGAATAAATTTGAATAAATTGAATAGCAATTTATTACTGAAGAAATCTTTTGTGCCCGTGCTTCCAAATCAAAGTCTTCATTTAAGCCTGAGGATGGAATATCACAAAAGAGAAGGTATTGCTGGTACCCCGTGTTCCTTCCTTTTCTCTTTCTTGCTATATCTTTCACCTCCTCCTCCTACTGCCTGTGGTGAGATGGTGATCTCATATCATACATAGTGAACATCGCCAGAAAAGTGGCATAGAGCAGAATCTTGAGGTTTCTTGCAAAGTTTAGTTGGCCTTTTTTATAACTGTAACTCTATCGTCAATCTGTCTAGTTTTTCAGCTGTTTTAGACTTTCTTTTCATTCTGTTTTTTTCTCCCCACCTTTCTTCCACTTTTTAAAAGATCTTCTATTTTCTTTCTGCTACATATCTGTTTTTGTATCTTTCCTCACTTGTTCCTAGCCTTGCTACATACCCTTCCAACATTATCTTCCCACGTCCTCAAATTGGTCTTTTCATTTTGTTCTAAGCCCATAAGTGAGATAGAGTTGAATCATCTTTTGCCAAATGATATTTAGGTAATAGTCATATTAGAGCCTGACAATGTCCAACAAGAGCTGCAAAGATATGTAAAAACTGGTATACTTCACCACTGTTATGTTAGAGCTGAAGTCAGGTAATCAAGAGTAGGTGGGACTGGAGCAGCTCTTATTGGCCATTTCAGACTGATGCAACAACAGTGAATGTTTGGGAAAGAAAGCTATTTGAGATATTGTGTGATCTAAAAATTGTGTAACCAAATCCCAACATTGTATTTGCAGAATTTCACCTCAATCAGCCTATATTTCTATCCCAGGAAGCCTCTGTTTCAGCACATTCTATGCTTGTTCATAACTCATCTCATCAGCAACTGGAAAGGCTGTCCTCTCTACTATGTCTTTTTAAATCTTCAGACTCTGGGCCAGGTGTAAGCTTATCATGAAAAAACTTGAAGAAAAGTTAAATACATTTCTTCCCTTGGGTTTTGAACTGTTGTATTTCATCTTTTCACATTGTGAGCCATCCAGGGCATTTGGAGTTGGGTAGTGGCCTAAACTGAATGAATGAATGGCATTCATCCAAACTACAGATTTAGCTTTTATTAGGCCCATGTCTAAGCATTAGGAATACCATGTCAATTGAAATGCTTTCCTAAAAGCCTGTGCTGAATGGTTTTGAGTAAAGGTATTTCTACTCCCAAAACTTCACTTTACTCCATAAGTGAGAAAAAAATATTTATTTTTATCATAGTATATGATACAGTGATAATATATATAATTTTATGACAAAAATGCATTCCATTTCATTTCTAATAGATTAGCTTGCCAGTCCAGAAAACAAGTGGTCAGAGAGAGGCCCTTGATAAGAGTTTGTAAGAGTTTGTAAACAATTTGTGATAGTTTTATTTTTCAAGTAGGAGTAGGGCATGTTGAACACAAACTAGCCAATTTGGAAATGAGTTTATTGTCCTTTTCTTGTCTTTTCTCTTTCTGATATTGAAGAATACTCCTTTTGTCAAGATGTATATATGCACATAGAAAAAATGTTAGACATAAAGACTGGACATAGAACTCAAAGTTGTTTTTATTGTTGTTTTCAAAATTCATCTTCATTCTGGAATGGGAGATTAAAAATATCAAGGGAAGACAATGAATCAAGGAAAGTTTTTTTTTTTTTAATGAAAACGGTCTTATCCTTTCAAATATTAAAATTTGTTTCTAAAATGGAAAGAATTTTAATTTAATTAACTAACCTTAATTAAACTTCTGTCCTGCTGAAATATACCTCCAGGGAGACTCCTGCCTAATCAGGTCAACTATCAATACAACTGATTGTATATTAATCCATAGACAGTGGCTTTCCCAGCTAATATGTTCAATAAGCTAAGGTCAAAACACTTTTGAAGAACAGTTTTTCTGTTCCCTAGCATCATTATCTTTCAGAAATGCCTCTTTGTTTTTGGTGAGCTAAAACTATGAATTTGAAGACCATTGTACCTACCTTCATGGACCAGAAGCATGGCTGCCAACTCTCACGCAATCAGCGTGAGACTCACGCAATTCAACCAATTTTGACTGTCTCACTCTGATAAACGAAATCTCACGCTAAACCCCCAAAATGGAATGTACAAAAATAAATATATCTCTACATTCTCTGATATTCCGAATATCGATATGCCCAAGCCCAAAGTTTCGAGAAGTGAAGCCTCCGATCCTGGGCGGCTTCAGAGGGCGAACAGAGCATGTGCGAGAGGACGTTGCCCGCATTGATTTCTGTACTGGGGTGAGGAGAGAATTCCACGCTGCAGGAAGTGGTTGCTCCTTTCCGCTCTAGGATGTCACAACTCTCTGGGCTTAACCCTTGCGCTGCACTCTGCTCTGGCAGGCGGAGATGAGAGAGACGAACTCTCTATCCCCCATGAAGTACGACTACAGGGCATCCCTGGGCCTTTCTCGAGAGCTGAGCTCCCATCATCCCCTCCCCGCACCCGTCTGGTCTCAAGGCCGCTGGGATTGGGGCGCAAAGGTGCGTCCCTCTCCGGCCTCCCTCTCGCAAGGGGAGCTGCCGTGGCTGGCCTCTTGCGCGCCTCGGCTTCTCTCGCTCCCCAGCCTGATGGGAAGTCCCTGGAGAGGGAGGGGGAAGAGGGGGGGAGGGCTCCTTCCCGGGTACATTGTGTCCCTCCCCCCGCCCTTTGCACCTAGATATGCGCCTCCCCCAGCCTCCCCTGGGTCCAAGAGGCTGCAAGAGGGTCCGGCAGGGAGGAGCCTCTCCAGGAAGGGGGTCTCGCCAGAGGGCAGGCTGGAGCGGGGCGGGGGGGGCTCGCAAGGAGGGGGGGTTCCTGTCCCCTCCGAGCCCCAATCGCAGCCGGTGCAGGAGTTTCTCTCTTTTTAGGCTTCTTTCCCCACTTGATGCCAGGAACGTTTGGATGCTCTTTGGGAGCCCCTGGGAAGGAATCTCGCCTTGAGGGGTCTCCCCAGAAATGCCAAGCAAAGGGGGGGGGAGTGGCCACTGTCCTCTCCTCTCCTCCCCCAGACAATCCAGGACTTCCCTGCAGGGGAGCAGCTGATGGCAGCATTGCTGGGGGTCCCATGCACAGACTGGGAGGGGGGCGTTTGGGGAGTGAAGGACACCAGCCTCCCCCCCCATTCTGTGTGTGTGTGTGTGTGTGTCCATCTGCCTGCCTGGCCCTTTCCGACCCTTCAGCTGGACTGTGAGGCTGGTGGGTCCAAGACTCAGCCTGGATCCCCCTCCCCTCCGCAGGTGGGAGGCCCAGAGGGTGGGAGAGGGCTGGGAAGGGCCGTTTCTGCCCAGCTCCAAGGCCGGGAACCCTGGCAAGGCCCCCTCCACCCCCGGGGCCATGTGAGGGAGGCTTCTGTGGCCCTGAAGAGGCAGCCTGGAGGGGCCGGATCCCAGGCACTTGGGACACCCCTCTCAGGGACCCTGGAGGAGGAGGAGAGCCGGAGCAGCCCAAAGGGACGGAGCAGATGGGCAGAGGCCCAAGAATGTGGACCCTTTCCGGCCAAGATGGTCAGTGAACTGCATTATTAATATCTTACAAATCCGGTTCAAGTACATTGGTGCTGCTTGCATGTATGTATGTATGTATATGTCCAAATCATGACTAAAGTATGCATCAGATTGCACCATTTAACTGATGAGGCTACAGAGCCCAATGCACTTGTAAATTTGTCATGCTCTAGCGGTCCAGTGCTACAAGACATGACCTGAACAATGATTCTCCTTTCTGGAGAAAAGACCTATTAGTCCTTCCCAGAGAATACACCGATCAATGACAAGCTCAGGGTCTATCAGTCATATTACGTAACAGATGTTAGGTGATGCTGATGTTGATCTTCAATAGGGAATTTGCCCTTATATCCACTATGTCAGAATTGAATCTCTTGAGCATCCTGAGATGTCACCTCCTCTGAGATCTAGGTTATCACTTTTATTAGAATTTTGCTATTCACTGATTTGAGACAATTGCACAATAACAGCAAGGAGAATTACAGTTGCCAAATAGAGGACTGCTGAACATGGTTCAGTTCAGGAATTATGAAGAATGAAGTACTTTTTACACAAAGCTTCTCTCCTAGTTTTACTCGTTCTTGCTAAGCTGAACTACCATATTTAGGATACAAACATTTAAAAGCCACTTGATGGCAGCAAACAGTCCAGCTGAAGAAAAAAGTTGGAAATTGCTCCAGTACAATGCTTCATGCTGCCTTTTACCCTGAACTCTAAAATAGATCATAGTCATCCCTAGGGCTTTTTCATGCCCTAACCTAGAAGAATAATTAAAGCATAGATAGACAACTGTTGGCTTCAATTTCCCATATAGCTGTCATTGTTACCAACGGTTACCAACAGTAACAATAATAACAAGCCTTTAAAACAAATGCAGAAAAGGCCAGAATTGAGAAGACAGCAACAGATAGCAAATGTCACCTCTGTAAAGAAGCTGACAGTGGACCCACCTCATTTAGCCTGCTGCAAGAAGCTCACACAGACTGACTACAAATAATTTCAAGACAAAGTAGCAACAATGGTGTATTGGAAGATCTGCAAAAAATACCACTTACGTGCAAGTAAGTACTGGTGGGACCACAAGATAAAGTAATAGAAAATGAAAAAGCTAAAGTACTCTGAGACTTTGGAATTCAAACAGGGGGTGTCATGTGCCACATAACATCCCAGACATAAAAATTGATGATTAAAAAAGACAGAAAAGTCTGGATAGTAGATGTGGCAATACCTGAGTAGCATTCTGAAGAACAGAATAGAATACAAAGAACTGGAGAAGTTAACAAAATACAAAGACCTGCAAATAGAAGTAGAATGACTGATGATATCAATAGTGAAAAGTGTCTTGGGTCTTTAATATTATTAAACAACCATTTCTGCCTATCTCAAGGACTCAGTTGGTGGATAAAAATGCCAAATCCAGTGTAAACATCTAGCTGACTGTGTGACTAACCATGATAATTTATTAAACTTATATGCTGCCTGATTCTTTGATTCTCAACTCTGGGTGGCTCACAACAATCAGAAATTATAATAAAATCGATTAAAAAAGTAAAGATGGAAAGCCAGGAATCTCACTCTCCCTTGTTGAAGGCCTAAGTCTTCACAGTTCTTCTTAACAATAGGAGAATGGAGGGGGGCATCCAAATCTTGGTGGCAACTTTGTTCCTCCTGGCTGGCAGTGCTAGGTATTATTAGGCAGCCCAGGTTAGGAAATCAACTCACGGGAACACAAAACTACTTTTAATGAAATGGAGTATAATAATAGAATATGATTGTGCTGTACCACCTTATAGTTTAGTGAATCAGGATTGAGCTTGTTAAGTTTGGAGCATGGGTGCGAATGATGGAGATGAGCCGGTAGAAACAGTGAACTTCAAACTCTTTATTTACATATTGTGACAGCTCAGCTCAAGGGCTGCTATAGCCTTACTTATATAGGCAACTCATTAACTATTCAACCAATAGCAAACCTGGAGCGCTAGCTCCGTTAACCAATGGGAATGGCCTGTTAATGGCCAATCGGATGCTCCTGAATGGGCCAATCCGATCCTGCTATTAACAGCCAATCAGAAGTGCAGGGCCAGAACCCTGCACTAGACTTCAAGCTCAATGTTAACTTTATTGGTATTATGCATTCACAACACCCCTTTCCCCCGGCTTTTGCCCATGGGGCGCGGTTACATAGTCCTTAAGGTAGGACAGTTGTTTTACTAGTCTTTTTGATTTTCGCAAGTGCCTGGCGGTTGGCTGCACCCTTGCTGAGGTAGATCGTTGTTTAGCGGTAGGGGTGCCTCTGGTTCAGAGTTTGTGTTCTCATTGTCATCAAGATCACTGGCCATTTCCTGAGGTGCATTTACTCCTGTCCCTGGTTCCTGTTCCTGCGTTTCAGTTCCATTATCAGTCTCTTCGAAAAGATTTCCCTCTAATAGTAATTCGCTTTCCTCTGTATCTCCCCCCTGCTCAGTTTGATCAAAAGGGAGTTTGGAAGTGCGAGATGGTAGCCGCGATCGTAGCTGATCTATGTGGTGCTTCCAAAGTCTATCGTCAGGGCACTGAACGAGGTATGATCTTGGGCCGGTTACGCGGATTACGCTTGCCTCTACCCACAGCGGATCGCCCGATAAGTTTTTAACGAATACTAGATTGCCTACCTGGAAGGTACAGCATCGGCTGCTGGACCCGAGTGGCTTTTCAGGTTCGTAGGCTGGGTGTAACCGATCGAGGTGGGAACGGAGCTTCTGTCCCATAAGCAGTTTGGCGGGAGTTTTGTTGGTGACGCTGTGAGGTGTGATGTGCTGCAGGAAAAGGATCCGGTTGATTTTTTCATCGATGTTGTCATAATCGATTTTTTGCAAAGTCTTTTTGACGAATTGAACCATGCGCTCAGCCCTACCATTGGCAGCAGGGTGCACGGGTGAAGTGAGCGCATGTTGAATACCACGGTCAGCCAAGTACTGCTCAAAAGGTAGCACGGTAAATTGGGGCCCGTTGTCGGATACCAGAACGTCTCATCAGCATGGCGTCCGAAGTCAGTAGTTTTTTTACATTACGGAACGCCTGCTCTTCTTTGTGACCCCATACCCAGTTTGCTTTTTTGTCTAAAAGACGTTGCAGTGGTTCAGTGACGGTCGCCTTGTGCGGCAAGAATACATTATAGAAATTGATGAGGCCTAAGAACGCCTGGAGGTCGGTCTTGTTCTGGGGCCTGGGAGCGTTCTTTATTGCTCTTAATTTACTATCAGTAGGGTGAATACCATGACTGTCAATTAGGTACCTTAAGAATTCAACACGATCGGTACACATTTTGCATTTTTTTTTTTTAACTTTCAGGCCTGCTTCCTGAAATTTTTGTAATACTAATCTTAGACACTCCCACAAGATTTTTTCAGTGGGGGCAGCAATAAGCACATCGTCGAAATAGGGGACAACACCCTTGATCCCCTGCAATAGTCTCTCCATTAGGCTCTGAAAGATCCCTGGGGCTACACTGACTCCAAATTGAAGCCGCATACACTTAAAGGCACCTCAGTGTGTTACGGTAGTCTGTGCCTGTGCTGTTTTTTCGTCAACCAGCAATTGCTGATAAGCCTGAGCTAAGTCTAGTTCAGCGAAGACTTTTCCGCCCCCCAGGGAATGGAGGAGGTGCTGTACCACCGGCACCGGATATGGGTTCTGTTGCAGGGCGTGGTTTAGGGTGGCTCGGTAGTCCCCACAAATTCTAATGGAGCCGTCCGGCTTAATGGGTGTCACAATTGGCATTTCCCAAGAGGAGTGATCCGTTGGCTTTAAAACTCCCTGGGCAATCAACTTATCAAGCTGCTCATCGATTTTCGGTTTTAGAGCGAACGGAACTCGACGAGGCTTAAGGCGGATGGGAGCTATCTTTGGAATAAGGCTAAAGGATATCAGGGTCACCTTGTACTCACCTAGCTTTTCCTCGAAGACGTCATTGAATTTGTGGGCGAGGTCTTCCTCCCAGTCATTGCCACCAATTTGATTAGTGCCTGCCACTTCGATGCCTGATGGTGCGAACCATTGTAGGCCCAACAGGCTAGGCCGGTCCTTATCAATCACCATCAGGGGTAAGTACGCCGTGCGGTTCTTGAATGTAACCCATACTCGACTGGATCCTGCAACTGGAATTCGGTTCCCCTGGTAGTCTTTTAGCATGAGCTGTTGGAATTGAAAGTCTTGGCGCCGGATAGTGGTGATGAGTTGCTTGAGGGTCTTCCACGAGACCATTGAAAGAGACGATCCCGAGTCTACTTCCATCTGGCAGGGCCAATTTTCAATGTTCACATTGACCCGAATTTTCTGAGCATCTAATGAAGAGGCATGGCCAATAGTGAGTGTTTGGTGAGCTTCTTCTCGTCTCGCTAGATGGTTCACGGGTCAGTTTCCATAGGAGTGGTTTACTGGTTCTCGCCTTACAGGGCAATTCCCCGTCGATTGGCGGAGATTGGTTTCCTTTGAGGTCTGGCTGGGTCCGAGGAAGCTTCTGCAGACCCGTCCAATGTGGCCTCTTTTCCCACACTCGTGGCAGAGTGCGTCGCGGAATTTGCAAACGGAGCGGTAATGGTTGGCTCCGCAGCCCGCGCACGGTTGCTGGGACTTCGGTCATCGTTCCCGATCGGACCACAGGCAATGGACCTCTTCTTCGTCGCTGTCTGACGACGAAGAGAGTTCCTCATGGTGGGCCGTGGAACATTGCCCTTCTGCATTAGGTGAAATGTCGCCGGCTGGTTGGTGGGTTGGAGTGCGATTTCGGCGTAGTTGAGCAGCCGACTTCTTGGTTGCCTCAGCTGCTGTAGCTTCAGCTATGGCATCTTTAAGGGTGATGTCGCCCTTTGCCATTATTTTGCTCTGTACGTTTAGAGCATCTAGCCCGAGGTCTACTCTGTCTCTCAAAGCCTCTTCCAGGTTGGTGAAATCGCAAAGGCCTCCCAAGTTCCAGAGGTCTGCAACAAAATCGGCGACGCTTTCTCCTTTCCGTTGGTTCCATTGATAGAACTCGTGTCATCTTACAAGCGTTGGAACGGTGGGTGCGTAGTGGGCCCTTAGCAGCAGTTCGAGGATGTCCCAGTCCATGGCCTTTACTTCAGCCGGTTTCGCTAATGCCTTAGCCATTTTGAATACCGTTGGCCCGCAGTGCATCAGGAATACCGCCGTTTCTTCCCGGCCATGGCATTCTTCAGATTATTTGTTTCTAAAAACATTTGGAAATGATCCATTTAAGACTACCAGTCCTCTTGAGCTGGATCGAATGGAGCGGGTGGTATTACGCCACCGGACATGGTTCCAACGTTGTGCGCTTCAGTCACGTGCTTAGTTGGCTCTGATGTCATCCAATCCCATCCTCGTCGCCAGTGTTAAGTTTGGAGCATGGGTGCGAATGATGGAGACGAGCCAGTAGAAACAGTGAACTTCAAACTCTTTATTTACATATTGTGACAGCTCAGCTCAAGGGCTGCTATAGCCTTACTTATATAGGCAACTCATTAACTATTCAACCAACAGCAAACCTGGAGCGCTAGCTCCGTTAACCAATAGGAATGGCCTGTTAATGGCCAATCGGATGCTCCTGAACGGGCCAATCCGATCCTGCTATTAACAGCCAATCAGAAGTGCAGGGCCAGAATCCTGCACTAGACTTCAAGCTCAATGATAACTTTATTGGTATTATGCATTCACAACAGAGCTAATGTGCTTCCAAATGTTATATCATTTCTCATTTCTCTGGACTTAAATAACATGTTTCAGCCCCTTTTGCCTAGGTAATTTTACCTATCTCCATCAAGGTCACCTTCCTAATTCTCTGCAAGTCCCCTTTTTGCAGCCCACAGAAGCCTGTCAGATTATGACTGCTAAAAATTGGTGGCATTCCTGCCATTTTGAGAGAGAAACAGGTAAAGACTGCAATGTAATTCCTAAAACAGGCCTTACAGATAAAATACAAAGAAATCTCACTGCCACCTCATGTTGTACCCCTCAGCCTTCCCTAAAAAATGTTAAGTGCAACCTTTAGCCCTCAAAATGTCATCCACCCCTGCATTAAACAGTACACCAAACGAATGAAGTGGCCACCGCCAGGAAATCCAAGATTAGCTAGACTCCGTTTTGCTTTATGTTCCTGCCTTTTATTTGATGCTGCTCATGTGCCAGCCTGTTTGTGTGGTGATTGATGATCCCCCTCCTGCTGCTGCTGCTGCTGTCAGGGATCTGTAATTTAATTAATGGGCTCTACTGTGTATGTAACATAATTCCTTCAGCACTTACACACTCAGGGAAGATGCAAGGGCTACAGCTGCAAATGACACCTGCGTGAGGGATGGAGCTGTAAGGAACTCTTTTCTCTCACCTGCCTGGCAGCACCTGCCCACTGCCTGCTTTGGGCCAAACGAGTCTTCGCCGATTTATCTTTTCATTTCGAAAAAGAAAGAATGGAGGAAAATGAAGCCTAGAGACAGGACAAAGGATACATTTTTCTTTTTTTGATAGGGCTGCTTTCAATCATATAAATTAGATATTATTCCAAGCTTCCAATGTCTTTGATCATATCCTGGCCACTCCACCTATGAAACTGATCTGGAAATCCCAGGAGAGTAACCATAATATTATGTGATGGCTAGGTGACTCCCTTCTTTTCACACACAGACAAATTCCCTGGAGGAGGATGCTACAAGGAGTACAATCAGATCAGTGGTGGGATTCAATTTTTTTTTACTGCCAGTTCTGTGGGGGTGGCTTGGTGGACATGGCAGGGGAAGGATATTGTAAAATCTCCAGTCAGGGGTGGTATTTGCTGGTTCTCCAAACTACTCAAAATTTCTGCTTCCGGTTTTGAGAACCTGCTGAATACCACCTCTGGATCAGATGGAACCAGGGAGAGGTGTCTCTCAAATAAACATCCCATGCCATGTAGTGTTTTAAAAGTCAAACCCAGTACCTTGAACTGGACATGGAAACAGGTAACCAAAGCTGCTCACTGAACAGAGGTGCAATATGTGTAGTTCTAGAGACATACATAACTGCACCAGCTGAGATTTCCAAATATTTCTTCAAGGGCAGCTCCACATACAGTACATTGCAGTAGTCTGATTAGAAAGTAACTAGGGCATGAGTAATTATGAGCAGAAGCCCTTGATTTGGGACAATCTAACTCATGATCATTTGGGTTCCATGGAAGGGGAAAAGAAGGGACCAAAAATCTCAGCATTTGAAATGATCAAATAAATGAACATTTTAATCCAAGGAAATAAAATCAGTTATTAGTTATAATCCCACATTTTCCCTAGATTTCCAGGTCTCTATTCCCTTGCGTTTATTAAGCAACTGACATGGATGAACAAATAGCAATGTGAAAAAAGGCTGAGATGGTAAAATTAACTATCTTGATTTAAAAAAAGACGTTTCTAACTTTTTTCTACATGAAAACCACTTTGGGATTTGAAGGGTCCTCGGTGATCTCTGGACTTAGTTGTTTTCTTGAAGACATTTCATTACCCAAACTAGGTAACATCATCAGTTTCATTATGCTAGTAGGGATGAGTTAAACATTCTGTCTGTTGGACCTCTTAGAATTCAACCTGTTCAGCTCTCTTCAACTTGGACACTGCCCTACTGTACAGGGTGCCTCTCAGCATAAAACCAAACAAAAAATATACCAAATACATATGACAACACTAATAACCACATGATAGAATTGGTCAACATCATATATCCTAGAGACGCTCCAACTACTTAGAAGAACAGCCATGTCTTTAAGGCAGGGGTGTCAAACTCGATTTCATTGAGGGCTGCATCAGCGTTGTGTTTGACCTCAGGGGGCCAATGTGGGTGTGGCCAGTTCGCTGTCATTCATGTGGGGGGCACCTGTGGTGGCCAAGTGCTAAAACAGGACTTCCCTCAGACTCTCCCCCACTCTCATTATAATCTCCTCCCTCTCTTTCTTCTTTTTCCTTCCCTCCTCAATCTTCTTCCTTCCCGTCTTTCCTTGTTTTTCCTTCCTTGCTCTCTTGCTCTCTTTTCTTCTTTTTCTTTGTCTTTCCTCTTTCTCTTTTTCCTTTCCTGTCCCTCTTGAATGCTCAAATGCAAAAGGGGAAACATTTTTCCTTTTGTTTTGTTTTTAGTTTGTTTTGCTAGCCCTCTACCAGAGAAAATGGAGCTCGGGGGGCATTTTAGCTATGATTGCCTTCTGCGGCCCTCTGTCAGCAAAAATGGAGCTCAATTTTTGCTGGTCCTTTGCTGTTTCCAGGGTGGCCACATGGGCCAAATCTAAGCACCCCGTGGGCTGGGTCTGGCCTACAGGATTTGAGTTTGACACCCCTGCTTTAAGGGAAGACTCTCAAAGTAGATCCATTGGACATCGGGGAGGGATCCCATGGCAGAGGTGCTGCAACCAAATCTTCAAAAGCTGTTCCTGCCTGCATCAACATCCCTCTGATCTGCAGCATTGTATGCTGATGGTAAAATACTGAGAGCTCACACCGTATTGCTGTCGTGATCCAATTAGGACTTATTCAAAGTGACAGTGATAATTTTGGAGCTATTTCAGTTGGCCAATTTGTTATTAGTGAAATAAACAAGAATGTCTTCTAAACATCTGAACAAAGGTTGCTGGAAAGCAATCTCAAAAGTATCACTGATGTTTTCTGTTATCCCATCTATTTTTAAAACCAGTCTTTTTTCAAGGTGAAATTGCTCACTTAATAAATGTTTAGGTCTGAGTACTAAAGCCTCTAAAAATTATGATAATATGTGTGAGCTTGTGTATGCATGCATACTGGAGAGGTCATAATATGAAAATCTAGTGGAAGGAGAATAGCCGCAGAAAGATTATGCTTCTACCCAACCCCTCCTGTCACCCGCTCTACCCAAGCAATTTCCTCTTTAGCATCTTTTCCCCCTGGTATTTGCTTGTTTTTAGCACTGAAGGGAAAGCATCCATGAGAAAATACTGCGGGATATGACAAACTTGTAATTTTGATATGCCTCAAGTTTCTGGTAAATTGACTGAACACTGAGAAGCCTGAATCAATGAAATTAAACTGTTCCACCTCACTCCTCCCAAAACCTTCTTCCATGTAATCCTATTTATATAAAAACACAACAAATTAGAACAGGCTGTACCTTTGTAATTCCACCAAGTGTCATTAGGAAGGTGGGTTTATAAATAGTCAGAATTTGTTGCCTAAGCCAAATGCTTCATAGATAGAGCACTGTCTTGATTGGACAAAGCCAATGTCCAGTTTTCCTAAAGAGACTGGTCTTTACTTATCACTCACATTCACAAAACTTGAGAATAAGTGCTAAAAAAAAAAAAAAAAAAAGCATTATCCAAAGGGGAGCTATCTGTAAAGATCAAAGAGGAGAGCCAGGTCATCTCGCTCCACTACCTTCTCTGCAGTGAAGATGGGCCAAAACCCAGGAGTTTTATTTAAGAAGATAGTAACAATGTAGTTAAGTTGATTCTACTATGAGTTCTTGTTTTCTCTTCCCTTTTCCTTCTATTTAAGTATACTCCTTTTTGTTTCTAGAGATTTTAGCTTCTTTGGTTTACTATTAACACTTTCTTCAAGAAAGACTGTATAATTACAGAAACAATTTTTAGGGTTATTTATGTTAAGCTTTGCATTTGTGGCTTTTAGACAAGAAGTTTGCAATGACCCCTGTCCTCTTGATTTCTAGAACTGGGCAAAAAAACCAGGAGTCCTTGATAGATGACTAAGTACTTCCCAGCTGGAGAAACTAGAGTATTAGGAGGTTCAGACTAGCAGATGGTAGACTATCGATCCAATAGCTTTATTGGAGAACCTTGAGAGGAGACTGTCAGCATGTTTTAAAATTATATTGCTTCCTGGTTTGTAATACCTTAACAAATGTAAGAGATAGTTCATCTCTGGAGAGTATACAATTTGATTTTTGAATGGTCTGTGGGATTTTCCAGAATCTAGAGCCTATAATGTTGTCCATATCCTTGTTGTCCTGCTGAATAGAAAAATAGAGTAGGGTTAAAGTTTTTTTTCCTGTTTTTCTATAAAATCTGAACAATGAAGTAAGTTTGAATACATGTCTTCAAGGCTTCAACTTGATATGCTTTAGTATAGATATCATGCTTATTATATGGCAAAGAATGCTTTAAAGATCTTACAGACTCCATTATTTGAAGTAGCTATTCAGCAGAATTATTAAAAGTAGTCAGAAGTTCTTTGCTCTAGAAAATCCAATATTGGAGCTCTTAAAAGATCTTCTTGAGGATATGTGAGGAAATTGTATCACTCATTTGTAAGGTGATTTAAATGCAATATTTTGATACAGATTATAATAAGGAATCCAGTGCCTTATCTAGAGTAATTTAATGGGCCAATTTCAGTTTGTGATGACAAGTTACTCTTGTCTGTATAGTGATAACATCATATTGTATGATTATGAAAAAAAAAAACCTAAACGACACCAAAAATTCCAATTTCAATAGGTATAATTAGTCATACACAAGGGAGACATTATCTCAGGGTCACCTAGGGCTGGAAAATAAACTGAGTAGCTATTGGACAACTGTGCTTCTTATTTTAGGAGCTGGATGTAACTGACAAATATAAGGAAATGAACAAATAACCAACAAAAGTCCAGTTCAAGATACTTATTTTCAACAATGACAAAAAAGCCAGAATAGTTGACTGCTTTGATAAGAGAAAAAAACAAAAATACTTTTGTCTCTACTTGGTAACTGCTTCTGGACTTTGTGACTTAAAAAAATGAAAGTTTGATTTTGGACTAGCATTTAGATAGGATTGTTGATATAGAAAAGGCTAGTTCAGGGGTGTCAAACTTGATTTCATTGTGGGCCATATCAGGGCTGTATTTGACCTCAGGGGACTGGGGTGGGCATGGCTAGATCAACATCACTCGTGTTGGGGGCCCTGTGGTGACCTGAGCACTCTGCTAATGAAAACAGGCTACCCAGCTTTGTTTTCAGCTGTGAAGGCCTCCTGCAATCCTCTGCCAGTGAAAACAGAGCTTGGGAGGGCACCCATGGTCTTTCTGAGCCCCATTTTCATTAGCAGAGGCATCACAGGCTGGTCCTTCGCTGTTTCCAGAGCAGCCCCATGGGCCAGATCTAACTACCCCGTGGGCCGGATCTGGCCCCTGGGTTGAGCTTGACACCCCTGGGCTAGTTTATATTATTATGTAAAAGTTAACAGTTGATGTTATTATTTTATTTTACTGCACCAAAGAGAGTCTTTCCTTTCTTTTTCCCTTCTTTTCTATACTCTTCCCTTCCCTTTTCCTTCTCTCATTTTCCCTACTAATTGTTTTTGTATTTTTGTGTTTTATACTATAAACTAATAAAAATGAAAAATGAAAAAAGAAAAAAAGATAACCCTCCTAACTACAATAATCCTATCAGGAGTCAAATGGCATTCTATGCCTTTGTTATGGACATATCTCAGAAGCAAAATGCCAAAGATATCTAAAGCCTTTCTTGCTGTTCAGCTCTATATTTAAGGAAATTGCTTATAATTGCTTCCAACATTTCATGGCAATGTAATTTATGGGCACCGACTCCATCGTGCTAAAAAAAGATTTGCCTGTCTCTTCAGGTCTTTTGACATCAACTACTCTTTTCCCTAAATCAGGCATTCAGCACTTTTTTCAATTTATTTCACCTTGAATGATCCAAGAATATATCTAGAATTTATTCTCCCTTACACCAGATTTTGTGCTGCGGAAAATCACATGCCTTCTTCCACAGGCAGGAGTTTGCTTTGTAATTCTATGTGACTGTTTACCTTCAGTGATGGAAGGAAAAAATGCTGGAGGACCAAGGAAATGGGTATATACAAGAATGCACAGCAAAATGTCAGATAGGTTCCCTAACTTTTTAGATATATGCACACAGTGTTATAAAAAAAAAAAAAAAAAAGAGTTATTTAGCTCCAAAGGTGAAGCCAAGGAAGATTTCTAAAAGGCCGGTCTGGATTTGATTTCCTCTTTAAAGTTCAGATGCTTTAAATTTAAAGATTCTACAGACTTGCAGAATGCAATTTGCTGTTTAAGTCAAAGTATGGTTTGCCTCTAGATGGCTGGTAGCACCTGACTCTAATTTGCATATATATGGTAAGAAGCTTAGAATGAGAACAGCTCATTAAAATTCGCAAATGTATTCACCCCGTTATGTATGCTACCATTCAGGATTTGTATGAAATAATACTATCCACCAAATGTATTTGAAGGAAATCTGTTTAGATGAACAGCTACTATAGCAGACAAAAAAGAAAGGAGGGGAAATGACTGCAGAGCTACTAATCCAAAACAAAACTTCTGCATAGGTTCAAAAATGACAATAAACAGTTCTTTTTGCAGCAATTTCTGCACATGCTTAAAGAAAATTAGTATTTTAGATGGCTTTTGGCAGTGATATTTCAGTCTTTTCAGTCTCTGTTGCTTAAATAGCTCTTGTAAATGCTATTTCAGATGGCAGGGGAGCTGTGGAAGAAAGTGTTGATGAATATTGAAATCTCCTGGAATGGCACTGGGCGAAAACCAACAGCTAGAAGTTTCTGCTGGAAGGTGTTGCCACATAGGCAGCACCTTGTTTTATTTTTAATTTAACTTTTTAATGAGAAAAGCAGAAAGATAAAATGTAAAGGAGTACATTTCTTTTTGTTGCCTACCTTTAACTTATATAGGCATGAAAACAGCAAGACCTCCTTCTCTAAGTCAAGTAAATAGTCCTTTTTTTCATACTTCAGAGAGAATGAAAAAACCCCCCACTTCAATAAAAGTTAATCTCTGGTTGCAGGCTGTGATTAATGTGAATCCTGAAGATCACTGGGCAGGTAATAAAATATAGGGTCTTCTGTAGTAATAGCTGATTTGGTTTATTTGAGGAGGCAATGTTGTTGTTTAGACTAGAGATTGGAAAGCCAGGGGTAGAAGTCAAGTAGGGCATTAATTTAGAGTCTCTATGTCAGGGTTCAGCCTTATGCCCTAATTAAATCATGAACCTCAGGCTAAGCTTCAAAAGAAATCCAATTATTTATTAGAAGCATCATGTTGGCATGGACCAAGTAAAGTCAACACTGACCTCACTTAATTTGTGCCTTGACTCTGACCCTGTTTTCCCCTCCTCCCAAGGTGTGTCATCAATCACATTCCCCAATGAAACAATTTTGCGGATTGTAGAAGTTACTCCCTCTGGCCACTGTGGATCTCCGTGGAGATGACCTTGACGTTGCTGCTGGAATGTGCTTTGCTTTGACTGAAATGCAAGTTCCTCAATGCAGCTGTGAGGCTTGATTCCCCATCCCCCTGCCTATGGCAACTCAAGAGCAGGTCAGGAATGCTTCGTGAGTTGACACTCTATGTATACTCTTGACCTTTATTTAGTTTTGCCCAGGTGCAAATCATTAGTCGGAGAAGATTCCTGTGTACAGACTTAAGCAATAATTTTGAACCTTCACATGTGGACAGAGTTGTTTTCACCTGACACATATAGAGATTATAAATATACATAAGTGTAATATGTAGTAATTATCCATATAGAAAAAGGAAGGTGATTATATTATCATTCAATATTTAAAGCAGAGTCTAACCAATTATTAGTTCAACTATTTTTATTCATTTATCAAAATATAAAAAACAGAAAAATTAAGATAATGGGAAAATAGTGGAGGAAAAAGAGAAAGAGGACAAAGTGTAGGGTAAAGAGGAAAAGAAAATGAAAAGCATTGACATTCGACTTCTTTTGATGCAGTAGACTAAGGAAATATGATTCTAACCAATTGTTAAAATAAACAAGTGAGGTGTTTTTATGTATCTGGGCATAAAGTGTAACATTTACCTAAAACATGACATGACACATAATCAGTTAGAATTAATGTTTATTATATTAAAAGGTGGTATAACCTTATTGTACAATACTTTCTTTTTTAAAAAAAAAATTATTAAACATTGCAGTTAAACAGATAAAATCTAACACAAACTATAAAAACTAAAAGGATAAAAAAATAAGGAAGTGCAAGAAAAAAATGAAAGAAAAAGAGAAAAATTAAAAACAAAGAAAGCAAAGAAGAAATATATAAAAGGACTACTCCTTCCATCATAGCAAGTATTAACAATTTTAACAACTTATCACCTTTTCTTAAAGTACAACCAATTATCTCTTTATTCCATACCTCATTTCTTATCAATAACCAGATCCTTAAAATTAAATCCTTAAAAGTTCTTCCTTATCCAGTCATAGTTAAAATTAAGTCAATTAAAAGTTACCAGAAATAACAACATATCTATTTTAACCCTGATCAAATAAACCTGCTTTATATTTCTTCCTTTTACTTTAACAATATATTATTTACTTCTTTTAAATAAGCATTTTAATTTTTTATTTTGTTGCTTCTTTGTTAAACTTCAGAAGTTTAACAATGCTCCTTTGTAAATCTAAGAATGTTATCCAAGTCAGTCTTCTGGCGTGCTATTTGTGTATCCCCTTTAATTATTAAAATATCAGTCATTATATTTGTATATCCAGGATAACATCTTTTTCCCATATCATTTTTGTTGCTTATCATCTTTAAATCCACACAAGTGTTATCCTGGAAAATGTGTTCATCTTACATAACATTTTTTGAACTTTTGAATCTATCCATGATGGCAGACATTTCTAATATTAACTTTTGGGATCATCATACAAAAGTGTATTTCAATGCATCTGATGTTAAGATATTTTGGTGCACTCTATGTTGATACATCAAATTCAACTATTCTTCTCCTTTAATTGTAATGTTAAGTTCCTATGGGTATCCTCTAGCGTCCAACATTCAAATTCTTATCTTGCATGTTTTCTTTTAGGATTTCACAACAGAATGTTTTCACAGGAAGAATGCTTATACCATATTTTTTGTACTATAAGACACTTTTCCCCTTCCCCAAAAGTTTGTGGAAATGTCTGTGCATCTTATAGAGCAAATGTTGCTGAAGCCCCGCCCACCCACCGGCCCCCACTCTTCGGTCTCTGCCTCCCAGCAATTTGCCTCCTTACAGCAAACAGCCTGATTTAGCACAAGCAGCTGTTTGGTGGTTTCCATGAGTCCTGTTTTCGGCCTCCGCCATCCCATTTTTGGCCTCTGAGTGTCCTGTTTTTGGCCTCCGTGTATCCCGTAACTGGTCTCTGTGTGCCCCATTTTCAGCTTCTGCGCATCCCATTTTCGGCCCATTCCAGACAGTGAGTGGCAGTGATCCCTGCCGCCTGGAACGTGCCAAAAGCAGGATGTGCAGAGGCCAAAAATGGGGCCTGCAGAGGCAGCAATAGGCAGTGGTGAACCCTGCAGCCTGGAACAGCTGATCGGTCATATTTCAGGAGGCCGATCCAACTGTCAATCATCTGCTCATACTAAATCAGGTTGTGCTGAAGCTAACCAGGCTATTTGCTGTTTGCTTCAAGGGGGTAAATTGTTGGGAGAAAGAGGCAGATTTTTTTTTTCTTGTTTTCCTCCCCAAAAGCTAGATGTGTCTTATAGTCTGGAGTGTCTTATAGTGCAAAAAAAAAAAGGTAATTAATTTCAAAATCTTATTTTAAATCCACCTGGACCCTTCATCTGTTTGTAACTTTCCAAAAACAATATTCTAATTGTTCCTTTGCTGTTTATTCCCCTCCCCCCTAAAATTCTTATCTTTAAACCTTCTTTTGCTGAGAATTAAAGGATCTCCTATGCATTATTGCAAAATCTGACAATCAAGAGGTTCTTTCTCAGCCAGTCCTTGAGTATTGAAGATTTGTCCAGAAATGAATGAACAAACTCCAGCTCCTTTGTAGTGCAATGGTGGTTTATTCATTAGCTCAGCAAACAACAAATACTCTTCTCTGACAAGAAAGGCTAAAAGCCAGGCAAGGTTAGAGTTGGGTTTGAGTTTGCTCCCTTTCCTTTGATTACCATTATCATGAGACACACCCCACCACACCCAGGCCTATACTCAATTTTAGTTCTGCCCACACCTAACCCATTATCCCTAAATGCTATTAACCCTATAACATGTCTACATCCCTAATCTATTCCAACCCTCACTAACTGATCCCTACCTGGTGCCACTTTCACCATGTTCTAACCTAAGGCTTAATTACCATCTATATGTCTCTCAAACCCCTTTAACAATATGCACCATATCAATACATGAAAGGAGCCATTTCTAGTCCTGCAGTTGCTTCATCATTGCAGCCCCGCAGTTGTTGCAGAATCCATGCTCAGCTCTGCTAAGTCATTCCAAAGCCATGGGCCAGCACACAAGCAGAAATACAGATCCAGCGGCGGCAGCAGAGATAAGGTGATGTGGCCAGCTGACTTGCTGTGATACATATTCGGAGCTGACAGGCTCTGAGTGAACTCAGAGCCTGACATTTTTATTAGTTGAAAAGCAGTTAAGAAACTATTTCCAAAAGTCTTGGCAGAACTCTGTATCCATAAATCTACATTGAGGCTGTGAGATTAGTGGAAATCCCTGAACTCCCAACTGCTAAGTCATGAACTGACTGCAAAAACCTCTGCAGCTGTCCAGAGTACAAATGGGCGCCCTCATTACCTCTTCTTTTTCTGGAAAAATTTTACTGGCCAGAATGTATCTTCTATCTGCCAATCTCACTGTAATGCCATCTCTACCTCTTCAGAGATGTCTAGTTTGTCATGAATCCTCATTGGAAGTCAAGCACAGGTACCACTTTAGAAGGACATAGCTATATTGATTCTTAATCCTCTCATTTTGTGCATAACTCCACAAAAATGGAATGTTGGGATTCACAACAAAAAAGCTTATTAGAAATTAAAAAAATTCCCACTGGCTGAACTTGCCTATCATGATAAATTAAAATTAAAAGCTTAACAAACATAGATCAAACAAAAAATACCTGAATGTTATTTGAAAATTCCAGTTTGGTTATCAACTGTTGAAGCTTTTTCGTATCCTATAACTTATAAGAAGGAACAAACAGTTAGATATGGGGAAATATTGAATGAAAAGGGTGAACTTAAAATGATGGAAAATTTAGAAGAACAAGGTATAAAGATGAATTGGTTTTCATATGCACAAATACATGCAAGGTATCTTAAAGATTCTAAAATAGAAGGATTTTATGATAAATTGACTGATTTAGATAGGATTTTGACAGGTACTGATGAAAAAGTGATTAAAAAACTATATAGTTATTTGTTGGAAATTAAATTAGAGGAAGAACAAGTTAAAGAAACAATGATTGCTTGGGGGAAGAATTTTGGATATGGGATTGATTTAGAGAAATGGCAAAAATTGTGGTCACAAAATTATAAAATGTCAATGTCAACAGCATATAAAGAAAATTTGTATAAGATGTTTTACAGGTGGCACTTTCCCCCAAGAATAGCAAGAATGTTCAAGAATAAATCTGAAAAGTGCTGGAAATGTCATCAGATACCTGGCTCATATTACCATATGTGGTGGACTTGTGAGGACGCTAGAAAATATTGGACTAAAATTCGCATGTGGTTGGAAAAAATGACAAAGAAACACATAGATTTGAAACCAGAGATTTTTTTTATTGGGAATCGTACCTGATATATATAATAAAAATTTAAAGTATTTGATTGTAAATGTATTGACAGCGGCTAGAATTGTATTTGCTAAACATTGGAAGAGTGAGAAAATACCATTAGAGGAAGAAATTATTAAGAAAATATTGGAATGTGCTGAAATGAGTAGATTGACATTTGAAATTAGAGAACAAGAAGATAAACAATTTTATGAAGTTTGGGATCTTTTTTATCAATGGTTAGATAATACAATATAATAATAGAATATTTAGAAATTTAGGAAATAATGAATATATAATTTTTCTTGGTTTTGATAATTTTTAAGAATATTTTATTAAGATAGATTTGGTATGATTCTATGATTTGTTATAAAATAATTTAACTTAATTATAGTTATCTCGCTTAAGTATGAATTAGCAAAATTATAGTCAAATGATTGTTTAATAATGATATTGGGATATTTTATTGATGATTGATAATGTGAGTTATTATGTAATATAATTATTTTGATGACTATGAAATGGATGCACAAAAGAGAGTGGTAAACCAACCGATACACTGTAAATTTATGAAGAATGATCTTTTTATGTTATGTTTTATGTC
Source organism: Hydrophis major (assembly GCA_033807585.1). Lineage (NCBI taxonomy): Eukaryota > Metazoa > Chordata > Lepidosauria > Squamata > Elapidae > Hydrophis > Hydrophis major. The sequence continues at coordinate 27,121,834 of CM066333.1, forward strand.
TTACATGTTTTTTGTCTGTCGTTAAAATCAATAAAACTTTTACCAAAAAAAAAAAAAATACCTGAATCAGGAGAATGTTTTTCTTCTGCTTGCTTTACTGAACCTACTAGAACTACTTTCAGTGAATCTGGAAGAATAGCAGCACATGAAGGTAGCCAATGGTAGGAGCAGCAATCCAAGATTATAGGCATGCTTAATCAATAACATAACCTAATACCCTACAAAATGTGAGCCTACTCATTGCTATAATGAGAGAAGATAATACAATTATCTCTCAATCCTCACAAAAGCTAGGAAAGAGGAGGCCAGGGATAATATGTCCTTTAGCAGACTCCACCTTACCACTGCATGTATCAAATGTCCCTTCATGGACTCCCTAATCTGGTCCCACTAAAAAACAGACTGCAACCTGCCTATAGTTTAATATATTATGGAGTTTACCTGCTTGTGGCAGTAATGAACCATATATTATGGCAAATGAGAACTTGCTTGAAAGAACTTAGTGCAGATGCATATGTGGTATGATATTTCTTCATTTGTTTAGCATGGACTACATGGTGAACAATAATAAAAATATATAAAAGGAGCACATGATACTCATACTAATAAGTGTAATGGAACACATGATGGAAATATATAGTCAGTTTTGTAAGGCATGGAGAATTCAAGAAGTTATATATAAGTTATGTCAGGGTTCCAAGTAATACATCCATAACAAACAGAACTTGCGAGGCAAATAGGTTCTTCAAAGAATTGGTTTATTGGACATGTCATATTGGCATAAGCTGGTGAAAACTGATTCTGAATATTCCCACGATTTTCAGCTAATTAAAAGTAAAAGTTTCCCCCCTTTTCCCAACTGTCAGTCACATGGTCCAATCAAGGTCCTGTCCAGTTGCCAGATGATATTGCTCCTCCTCTCCCCAGCCACTTGTAGGAATGCCCTTGATTCTCACTGGAAAGTGTTTTGTTTTGGCCATGAGACCCTCCTATCTCTATCCCCCCTGCCTATCTCTATTATATCCCTGTGGACAAAACATATTTAGATTTCAGCAAGGCATTTGACAAAGTAGACCACAACCTACTTCTTAGTAAGCTAGAAAAAAGTGGAATAGATAGCACCACCACTAGATGGACTCGCAACTGGCTGACATACTGTACTCAATGAGTAGTCCTTAATGGGTCTAAGACTACATAGAGGGAAGTAAGCAGTGGGGTGCCACAAGGTTCCATCTTAGGCCCAGTACTCTTCAATATCTTCATTAACGAATTAGATGAGGGAATAGAAGGGGAATTTACCAAATTTGCAGATGATACTAAGCTGGCGGGAATAGCTAACACCCAAGAAGATAGGCTTAAGATCCAGATGGATCTTGACAGACTAGGACACTGGACCATATCTAATAAAATGAAATTCATTGTAGAGAAAAGTAAAGTCCTACACTTAGGCAAGAAAAACCAAAAGGACACTTATAGAGTGGGTGAAACCAGGCTCAATAGCAGTAAATGTGAGAAGGATCTTGGAGTCTTAGTGGACAACCAGCTAAGTATGAGCCAGCAGGGTGCAGCAGCCACCAAAAAAGCTAATGCAATCCTAAATTGTAACAGAGGGATACAATCAAGAGAAGTACTAATACCACTCTATAAAGCCTTAGTAAGACCACACCTAGAGTACTGCATCCAGTTTTGTTCACCACATTATAAAAAAAGATGTTGAGACTCTAAAAATAGTACAGAGAAGTGCAACCAGGATGATTAGGGGACTGGAGACTAAAACATACAACGAACGGTTGCAGGAACTGGGCTTGGCTAGTCTAGTAAAGAGAAGAACCAGGAGAGACATGATAGCAGTCTTCCAATATTTGAGGGGCTGCCACAGGGAGGAAGGGGTCAAACTATTTTCTAAAATGCCTGTAGGCCAGACAAGGAATAATGGATGGAAACTGAACAAGGAGAGATTTAACCTGAAAACAAGGAGAAACTTTCTGACAGTGAGAACAATCAACCAATGGAACAGCTTGCCCTTGGAAGTAGTGGGAGCACCATCAGTTGAGACTTTCAAGAAGAGATTGGACTGCCATTTGTCAGAAATGGTGTAGGGTCTCCCATTTGGGCGGGGGGTTAGATGACCTACAAGGTCCCTTCCAACTCTGATTATCTGTATTTATGTCAGCAGTGGCAACACTGAAGCCTCAAAATGGCCTCAGTCAGTTCAGCTTCAGGGTTGACATATAGGTTATATTTTGAAATATGTTGGTTCATGAAAACAGAATAATTGTTCTATATATTAATATCTAGACCAGGGGTGTCTCACATTATCGTGGTGGCATAACCTATCAGGACTTTTTACCACCTTTGCTAAACCGGGCATGGGAGTGGCCAACGTGTGACACATCTAGCCTGTGGGGCAGGAATTGGATAACCTTGATCTAGGCCATCTATCCAATTAAGTGGGGTACTTGTTAGCTGGAGAAAATTCTGCTTTTCCTTTCTCAAATGGCAGCTAGTCACCATATGATCCAGTGTCTGACGAGGAGCACCAAAATCACATTCCTCTGCCCCATTCAAAATAAGAATCCTGACAGATGCTGTAGAAAGTGCAAATCCTACTCAGAGTTTCCAGCACTGGTGATTGGCATCAAAACCCACTAATTTTGTGTCAGGTCAGTGTTTCTTTTCCAGAATCTGGACGTTTGATAATCTAGTTTACTTTCCACTGGGATTTTACATCAAAGTTAGCATTACGCAGTTCCTGTCCAAGTGGTATGATAAACCAAACTAATATTTGGTGAAGCGGAAATGTTTCCTTCTGAAGGCTATGAGAAATTATTATTAAGGAAATGGTTTTATAAACTAGCCTTTAAAATGACAAAGCAAAACAATCTGTTTATATAATTTTCAATATTGATTCTATCTTTTAAAAGGGCAATGTGTAAATCTAAAAGTAGTAATTCATAAAATGCTCACCTAGAATAATAAAAGCAACTTTTTTCTAGTAATGATTCTTTATATAAGTTATATATATTATTTTGATGTCTACACTCCCACATAAAGTAGGACAAAGACTATCGGTTTATATTACGATTGTTTTTTTTAAGGTGTCTCAAGCTATAATCTTTCATCACTGCGCCCTTCCTAAATCAGAGTAATAGCTGGAAACAAAGCAATTCTTTCTAAAACCAAGGAATATTTAACTGAAAATGTGTGGAAAGATTTTACTGAAAAATATTTCTAAAATAATGGAATTAGGACTTTTAGTAATTACCTTGCATTGTTCTTAATTAAAAAGGAAATTTGCAGGAGAAAAAGTATTACTTTCTTAACGCCTTATATTTTCTCTTTTTGCCTTTACATCATCCAGATATCCAGCAAAATTGTTTTTTTGCAAAACATATATTGATCTTTAGCAGAGAATTCAATGTTTTGGTTATTGCCAGTTGCTTTCATAACTAGTTCCTTTAGTGCCAATGAAAATATGTTATTATTAACTCTGTTTTGTTTTTAATTATTTTTTCCTTAAAAAGAAAAAAAAAGATGATAGAAACATAGAGATAGTTACAATATCATTTGGATATATAGACATTAAAATTCCAAGAACACATGGTGTGTGAATAAAGAAGCAGAGAGTGAGAGAAAGAAATGCATGCTTGCTGCAATGCTAAAAAACAGGTGTATTCAGATGTCATGTGATTTCTTTACACATCGGATTTCTATAAGAGAAACAAAATTACATTAATTACATTAACATATTTCCCATAAATATAGCAGTCCTAAAATATTTCCAGTCCCATATTCTGGATTTTGATAGAATAAAGTTTCAAAATGCTCTGACTATGTAGAATTGTAGTCTCAATTTTCAATTTTCACATTATTTTGGAGAAAATAATTTATTTCAAATAATTAGGTATCCTATACCTGGGTTTGAATGATCTATTGTTGAGGCAAGATCAATCCAAGTATGGTATCAAGCAGGACTTGCTATTTCCTTGTAAAATTTGTGATGGTTGGATAGTACCTATAGAAGAAATTACCTTCTCCACTTGAGGGAATATATATGTATTTTTTTATGGGATAAGGAAATCTGTAAAACACAGATAGCTTTTGGGATGGTTGTCTCACCTGTCTATCTTGCTGCAAGGCACTGTGGAAAAGCAAGGTTAATAAACTATATGCATTGCATTTTTTTTTCTATATCATAATCTGTCTTCCTGAAAACTTTTTACATCAGCTATAGTTAGATATGACCACAATGGCAATAGATATTTGAGTTCAAACAGTGATAGTTCTATCATGATGTAAAAAATATTCTTTCTTCTCAGTGCAATATGAAACCATGGTTTAATATTCCAGAAACAAGCCATTGTATGTATTTTGCATGTATAGCAGCCAATTCTTGTCCCTTTTATAAGTGCAGAAAACTTCTTTTTCCTTTCCTTATATAAAAATAACTTCTTATGTTCCAAGTGAGGGAAATGTGATTTGTTTTTAGATTATAAACCAGGATATCAAATCAGAATGAGGTTCTGATTTATTTCCGGGGAGGTTGAATCATTTTCTGCCATACATCTTTAGCAAAGTGAGCTAATCTATGCATCCAGGACTAATTTATGAATAGAAACAGAATTGTACTCAGTTTCTCTGACACTGATCTTTTTCTCTGCATATATTAGGAAAATAAAAAGGAAAACTGTACAGGAGACTGAATGCAAACTGTTTTGCGTAATTTCGTATTTAAACTGTCTAACGAAAGTATGGATATTGGAAAGTTTGAATTGTGACTGATACTGGCAAACCTGATAGATACTGCTTGAATTTTAGTTAGCAATGATTAGAATAAACATTGGCTTTCATTTCGTTCTACAGGAGAAGCAGAATTAAAGCTTGTTCAGAGTATTATGTCTGAATAAGTCCACAAAGCGATTGCCTGATATAGAAAAGGCTCTGAAATGTAATCACTTTTTAAAATCAGTATTCTACCATCCCAGATAGCATTTCTGTTTCTGTATTTTTACGCCTGTATTTGCCTGCAAATAAATTATATCTGGGAGCAAAGCCTGCTTAGTCCTATTGCTCTTTGAGCTCTCTGGCAAACAGTGCAATTAGGCTAAGTGATTAAATGAAGCCATAAAACAACACATGGGGAAAATAGCATATGCGTCTCCTCACCCAAGATGCTTCTGGAACATTACTCACATTGATGAGAATGCAAAATGCTGGAACAACAATTTTATATCGCAGATTCTTACTTTTTCTTACTGGACAAACCAGAAAGCAAATAATACAGCTTTAAGGTTCCTCTCTGCAGTGTCCTATCTGAAATTAAAAATAGTTTACAGATCACTTGAATTACTTTTCATTCTCTTCCATCTTTCTCTTTCATAAGTTTCTGTCTGTAAGAGAAGATGTGATTGACAAATTCTGGCCTGTGTGTGGAGGCAACCAAGATTAAGTTCATGGGAGAAAAAAGTAAAAACCCATCCAACCAATCCAATTCTATTACTTTGCTTAAATCATTTCTAGGATCTCCCCCTTACTTGTATCTACTTACAACCCTGCTGCATTTATCAGAAGCCAAACAAACTTTTAACACAATAGCTTGATTTGTCTCTTCATTGGGACAGCTGTTCCCCTCCCCCAATATATTTGTTATCTCTACTCACTGTTCTGAATGGCTTTGTTGCCAGGAAAGTACCTACTCAGAAGGACCAAATAACATTTACATTTTTTAAAAAATATGCATGAATGGAAGTATGCCTTTGTATCTCTTGCATGTGTGTGTGTGTGTGTGCATGTGTGTACACACAAATACATTGCCCACGGTTGGATCCATTAGGCATTATGTGGGGCATAATTATAAAAAATAAAATGCAAATAGTATAAAAGTGAAATCTACACACACACACACACAAACTCAATTTATTATGGCAAATCAAATGGAAACACTAATTATCAATGTTCTGTCCTTAATTAGCATTCTTGAGATCCCCGCGCTTTGATTGGCCAAAGCGCGGGGCACTCTGATTGGTCAGGTGAGCCACGCCGATTGGCTCGCGAAGAATCTCCTGCGATTGGTCCATTCGGATCGCGGGAGATTCAAAGTGGTGCCATTGGCCGCGGCCGCCGCGGCTAAAAGAATAAAAGCCGCAAGCTTTTTCCCTTTGCCCCAGTTCGGTTCCAACCTTAAATAAAGAGCATGATTTGAAGTCACCGACTCCTGGCATCATTTCGCAGATACAACACTGGCGACGAGGATGGGATCCAGACCCTGAATCGAACCATGTGTCCGACGGAAGCCAGACGAACCACCACGATGGCGAAAATCGCACCCCCCGCACCCTTCAACCCCGCCACCGAGGACTGGGAATCGTACTCCAACCGATTCCGCATGTTCCTCGAGTGCAGCGACCTGAAGGACGCCACCGGCCCCATGAAGCGCACCGTCTTCCTGACCCACTGCGGGACCAAGGTCTTCAAGATGGCCAAGGCGCTTGCCAAACCCGCCGATGCGACCGCGATGGACTGGGACGTCCTCGAGCCAATACTTCGGCGGCACTACGCTCCAGAGGTACCCATCCTGATCCGACGCAATGAATTCTACCGTCGGGACCAGAGGTCGGGTGAGAGTTTCAGCGACTTCGTCGCTGAGCTGCAGCACCTAGGGGGGGCTCTGCAAATTCGACAACTTGAACGACGCCCTGCGAGACCGAATCGTGCTCAGTTTGTGGGACCCCGTCCTCCAGAGCCGGCTGATGGCCAAGGGCAACATCAGCCTAGCAGACACCTTCACCGCAGCCGCAGCCGCCGAAGCAACCCAAACATCCGCCGACCGCATGCGCAGACCGAACACTGGGGACCGCAGCGGAAACAACAACCCGGCGAGGTTGACTGAGGCCCAACCCGAGACGACCACCCACCAGGCCGACTTCCACTTGGCATCGGGCACTTCAGATGACGAAGAGGACATCCATCGCCTCCAGACAGGCCGCGACCCACGGAACCGGCGGAGTCGTAAGTCGAGGACCAACTGTGCCAGTTGCGGCGGCAACCACCCCAGGTTGGAATGCCGGTTTTTCGAATCGATCTGCCAGCATTGCGACAAGAAGGGACACATCGCCCGTGTCTGCCGCCTAAAGAAGAATCGCAGCCCGGCACGATGGGACCAGAGTGACCGGAGGAGAGAGAGCACACCATCCCGGACCAGAGATCGCCCCTCGGACAACAGATGGGACTGGAACGGACGATCCCTGCGAGGCGGCGATAACCGGCAAAGAGAGGAGACCCATCAGACGGTCACCATCGGCCACGCCATCACCAATGACGCCCGGAAGGTCCACGTGGAGGTAGGCATCGAGGGCCAGCCATGCAAAATGGAGGTGGACTCCGGGTCCTACCTCTCCATGATAGCATGGCATGAAATAAAGCGCCTGGTGCCTACCCTCCAAAGGAGGAGCCTAGACAGCCAGAGACTCATTGTAAAGGACTACCAGGGAAACCGCATCCTGGTAGTCGGAACCAAACACTTCAACATCACCTATAAAGGCCACACCGAAAGACTTCCCCTGACAATCGTCGACCGCGACCGCCCAAGCCTACTGGGACTGCAATGGTTCGCCCCGCTCGGCATCGCAGTCACGGGAGTCGACCACATCACCGACGACAGCTGGGAGCAGCAACTGGCCCGGGAATTTCAAGAGGTCTTTGACGGAAACCTAGGCAAGTACCGAGGGCCCCTTATATCTTTCAACCTAGACCCAAACGTCCCCCCAAAACGCCTGAAACCAAGGCGGGTGCCATTCGCACTTAAACCCAAGATAGACGAGCAAATTGACAAGCTCGTCAAGCAAGGGGTCCTACAGCCCATAGACCATGCCCAGTGGGAGACCCCCATAGTCACCCCGATCAAGCCCGATGGGTCGGTGAGGATCTGTGGGGACTATAAGGCCACCCTAAATGGTGTGCTACAACAAAGCGCCTACCCCGTCCCAGTAGTGCAACACCTACTGCACTCACTGGGAGGGGGCAAGGTTTTCGCCAAGCTCAACCTCGCCCAGGCATACCAACAGTTGCCAGTCGACGAGCAAACGGCAGAAGCGCAAACCATAGTCACCCACCGGGGGGCATTTAAATGCAACCGACTCCAATTCGGAGTCAGCGTGGCACCGGGAATATTCCAAAGCCTAATGGAAAGACTACTGCAAGGCATCAAGGGGGTGGTACCTTACTTCGACGATGTCCTAGTGTCGGCAACCAACCAAGCCGAACTAGAGGGTCGCCTAAGGGAGGTCCTAACCAAATTTAAAGAGACAGGGCTAAAAGTCAAGAGGGAGAAATGCCAGCTATGCACGGAATGGTTGAATTCCTAGGATACCTCCTAGACCGTCACGGCATTCACTCCATAAACAAAAAAATCAAGGCCATCAAAGAAGCCCCCACACCCAAGTCCAAGACAGAACTACAGGCATTCCTGGGGCTACTGAACTTTTACAATGTTTTCCTGCCCCAAAAGGCGACGGCGGCAGAGCCCTTGCATAGGCTCCTGGACAAGGCGGCGACCTGGACTTGGGGGAAATGCGAGCAAGCCGCCTTCCAAAGAACAAAGGACCTCCTCACTTCGGACGCTGTCCTTATGCAATATAACGAGACCCTACCTCTGGCCGTCACATGCGACGCATCACCCTTCGGCATCGGCGCTGTCCTCAGCCATACCCTCCCCGATGGAAAAGAAGCGCCCATCACGTTCTTTTCAAGGACCCTCACCAAACCGGAGTGGAACTATAGCCAGCTGGACAAAGAGGCTCTGGCTATCGTTGCCGCCGTAAAACGATTCCACGAGTATATCTACGGCCGGACTTTCACCATCATAACTGACCACAAGCCGCTGCTGGGAATCCTTGCAGGAAACCGGGCCACCCCAAACATTCTGTCTCCCTGAATGACAAGGTGGTCCGAGTTCCTGGCAGCATATAACTACGGACTCATACACAGACCGGGTAAGACGATCTCCCATGCAGACACCTTAAGCCGCTCGCCGCTACCAGAACCCGACACTGACCCAGCACCCATGACGACCACCCTCAGCATAGAGACTCTACCCAACCTGCCCATAACCGCGTCAGACATTGCGCGAGAGACTAATAAAGACAAACGTCTGGCGCGGGTGTTGCATTGGGTAGAGAAAGGGTGGCCGGAAAGGGACAACAACGAGTCCATCAAAACATTCTGAAACCGCCAAACGGAACTATCATTATTAAAAGGGTGCATACTATGGGGGGATAGGGTGGTCATTCCAGAAAAGCTACAAGGGAAGGTTCTGGAACTGCTACACGAGGGGCACCCTGGCATCGTTAGGACTAAAGCCCTGGCCAGAAGTTACGCTTGGTGGCCAGGGATGGACAAACAAACAGAGGCCTGGGTAGCAAGGTGCCAATGATGCCAGGAAACTAGGCCAAGCCCACCCACAGCACCCATCCTAGAGTGGGAAACCCCAAGGGGACCTTGGTCTAGGATTCACATAGACTTCGCCAGGCCCACAAAAGGACACACCTTCCTCATAACAGTAGACGCTTACTCCAACTGGCTGGAGGTAAGCAACATGAAGACGACAACCACGGAGGCCGTGATCAAGGAACTCTGCAAACTCTGCAACACACGGCCTCCCAGATGTCGTCTCCGACAACGGGCCCCAATTCACCTCGCTGGAATTCGAAAAATTCCTAGCGGAAAAGGGCATCCGCCACGCGCTGACAGCACCGGCGCACCCGGCGGCAAATGGTAGGGCGGAACGGATTGTCCAATTCACTAAGAAGACCATCCGGAAAATAGACCACGGGGAGATCCAGGAGAAAATAAACAAACTACTCTTCACCCAACACATAACCCCAAATACCACAACGAATAAGAGCCCAGCCGAACTATTAATGGGCAGGAAACTAAGGTCCCCACTCGACAGGTTACACCCCACGTATAACCCGGAGAAGCCCCCAGACTCAAACAGCAAACACCGAACCTTCGCACCCGGTGACCCCGTATACACGAGAAACCTGACGGGAGACCCACTATGGATACCAGCCGTCATCACACAAGTAACAGGCCCACACTTGTACCGGCTACAAACAGCAGACGGACGAGCGTGGAAACGCCACATCGACCAACTAAGGTTGAGGACTACCAACCAAGAGAGCACCAACGCACAAACAGGCGAAACCAACCCCCACAACACAAACCAAGGGGGGAGGGAATACCCAGGGAACCAAAACCAAAGAAGAATAAACCAGCCATACTTACCGGAAAACAACCATCACGACCCCTCGCCAGGAAGAGACAGCCAGGCCAGCTCAACTGACCCGGAAAGACCGAGTGGGAGCGGCGAAACCCGCAGCTCAACCAACCCGGGAAGCCCAGGAGGGAGCTACGGAGAGCGGCCCGGCCCGATCGACCAGCCGGTTCCCACGACGGCAGCAGGAGCAGCAGAGATCCCGACTGAACCGGCCGGGATCCAACCTACGACTGTGCTGCGCAGGTCCAGTAGGCTCAGACGGAGCCCCGCCTACCTACATGACTACGCGACGTAAGGACTGAACCAAGAGGGGAGGGGTGTTCTGTCCTTAATTGCATTCTTGAGATCCCCGCGCTTTGATTGGCCAAAGCGCGGGGCACTCTGATTGGTCAGGCGAGCCGCGCCGATTGGCTCGCTAAGAATCTCCACGATTGGTCCATTCGGATTGCGGGAGATTCAAAGTGCTGCCATTGGCCGCGGCCACCGCGGCTAAAAGAATAAAAGCCGCGATCTTTTTCCCTTTGCCCCAGTTCGGTTCCAACCTCAAATAAAGAGCATGATTTGAAGTCACCGACTCCTGGCATCATTTCGCGGACACAACAATCAATGCTCAGAGAAATAAAAATGCTTGACTCCAAGTTCCAAATAAACAATATAAGTGCTGACCTTTTGAGAAACTCGAGGAAAAATGTGTTAGAATAACGCAATAACAAGATGGGCAGGTACTGTACTGTAGCAAGAATTAGTAACTTCTGTTTATGATTTACTTCCATATGTACATTCTTATCTGTAGAAGAACATTTCTCCATTTCCCAAATTGATGAATATTTAAAAAATACAAGAAGGAAAATTTCATGCACACACTTATTCTAACCCCCTACTGCCTTTCTTTTTATGTTATGACTTTAATATTATGAATTAGAAAGGAGGGACTAAATAACTTTATAAATGCTCTGGGGGCCTTATTTAGACTAAAGATTCAGGGGAGGGGGAAAATCAGTTAAGTAAATAGTGCCCTGCAGAAGAAGCACATCTGTCTGATAAACAATTCTGAGCTGATATTAATCAATTACACAGAGTCAAATCTGCAAAGAAGCTCATAGAAGGCAAACAAGGAATGTTCAAGAAAAAGGAATACAATCTAAAACAGGGTGCAACACTGGTTTCAACCTTAGAGAAGCATTTTGCTTATTTGTAATCTGAAGACCTCACTACACCAAGTACATGGAGCGGGAGAAAAATCCAATGTAAGGTATTATAATTTAAATTGCATGAATTAAATACAACTTGTGTAGTTATTAAATATGTGGATTTAATAAATATTTCTAATTCTATCACACTGAAATTTGATGGAAACTTTTGGAAGGGGTTTGGAGGCCACACAGAAGGTTTTGGGAGCCTTAGATTGTTCAGGGACAATTGCGCGTCTCTATAAATTCAAAGAAGGGTAGCCTAGAATCAGAATTTCAGTATTCCAGACAGCTAACAGCTTGCTTTTAAAACCAACCAGAGTCCCATCCTTCTTTGCTGATGAATGAAAACATAGCTGTTGAGCTACATATACTGTCATCCCTATGAATGTTCATATGGTACATTGGAGGGGTGATTTTCAGCAGGTTCTGACCACTTCTGGAGAACCGGTAGCAGAAATTTTGAATAGTTCAGAGAACCAGAAAATACCACCTCTGACTGGAGATTGTACAAGTATCCTACCCCTGCCACGCCCACCAAGCCATACCCACAGAACCGGTAGTAAAAAAAATTGAATCCCACCACTGGTACATTGCCTAAAGTTGTGAAAAGTACAGAGCTATTTAAAAACCCTGCTGTAACAGAGCTTTTAGCAGGCTTTGGCTTAGAATTGGGGCTAGCCACATTCATTGGCTTCTCTCTTGATCTCAGTACTGGTCGTCATCATATGAACATAACTGGACCATAGTGAAAGTGGTATAAAATGTTACAGGAGAATCCTAATATTTCACTATGGTCAGATATTCCCAAATCAGCCTAGTTGTGGGAGCTTACTTCAACAGATAAAACTATGCAGTTATGCCTTCATGAATAAGATAAAACTTCATCTTAGGGGTAGCTAAGTTACATATTATCCCTGACTCAATAAACCATTTCTACCATAACTAGTGGCATATTGTATAGGATTCTATAGGCAAGGAGATGTGACATAGATTTGATAAATAAATTAAATATTCAGAGCATTGCATAATTAATAATTGAAAAGGTTTTTACTAAGAAGATCCTTCACAAGTGCTGGAGGTTTTCCATTGTATTAATTATGCTGACTAGAAATTGTGGATAACACTTATCAAGATGTAATATGAGCATCTTTTCTTTGAGGGGGTAGGTTAAATGCGTTATCTTTGCCTCTTTCACCATGGGCTATTAATAGAATTACACATTATGGAATTATATAATGTCAAACAGCTCTTAAGAAGATTGAATTTATGTAGCCAATAAGTTGCATATATGCATAACAAAAACAAATTTGATCAACAGTAAAATCATACTTTAGATACAATATAGACTTTCCAACAAGTCATCAATACAGGTCACTCCCATCTCCTAATATATTCGATTAGCAATTTCCAAAAATGTCTGTGCTTCAAGCTGTCTTTCAAAATCCAGACACAGCTAATTTTCATTTCGACAAGACAAAAAGCTTAGAAAGCGTTTGTGTTCAATTAGGACATTTGATATAACTAGCTGAAAAGATTGTGAGCTGAGTATAAATTAAAAAAACATAGGAAAACTGATATGGTTTCAGGCATGGGTGAAATGAATGGAGACAATCTTAGTTGGTGAACTTTCAGCTCTTTATTACATAGTGGCTTGAGAACTTGAACAACAACAACTCTGCCTTATATAGGTAACCTTAATGTGAAATAACCAATAGGGAGCTGTAAGACGCTAGCTCCAGAACCAATAAGAGTCCTTCGTTAAGGGCCAATCGGATTCTCTGAACCCAACCAATCCGATCAAGCCGCTTAACACCCAATCAGAAGTGCAGGGCCAGAACCCTGCACTTTACCCCAAGCTTGCTTTTATTTAAACTATTTACATACATAACACCCCTTTCCCCTGGCTCCTCAATTATGGTGTGGTTATATAGTCCTTCAAATAGGATGGTTGTCTTTTGGGTCTATCAGATTTTCTTTGGACTGGCTGCATGCAGTCCTGTTGAGGTAAAATGTTGTTTGGCAGTGGCTCAGCTTCTCGTTCTGGTGTGATTTCCCTTGGAGCGTACGATTCTTCCTCCTGCTCCCTTTCCTGAGTTTCACTAGATTCATCGCTCTCTTGGAACAGGTTCCCTGGAATGTTGTCTTCTTCCATTCCTTCCCCCCCCCCCTCAGTTTGGTCGTAGGGGAGTTGTTGGCTGGCCGATATGAGTCGTGACCGTAATTGGTCAATATGTCGTTTCCACAGTCTTTCATCAACACATCTTACAATATAGGATTTGGGCCCAGTCTCGCGTATTATCGTTGCTTCAATCCAAACCGGGTCGCCCGATAAATTTCTTGCATAAACGGGATCGCCTACCTTGAAGGTACGGTAGCATCTGCTGGATCCTGCAGGCTTTTCTGGCTCGTAAGCAGGGTGCAGTCGGTCGAGGAGGGAACGGAGTTTTCGCCCCATGAGAAGTTCTGCGGGAGTTCTGCCGGTTACGCTGTGCGGAGTGATGTGTTGTAGAAGTAGAATGCGGTTTATTTTTTCATCAATATTATCATAGTCCACTTTTTGCAAAGTCTTTTTTACAAATTGGACCATGCGTTCCGCTCGGCTGTTGGTAGCAGGATGCGCAGGTGAGGTGAGCGCATGGCGGATGCCATTATCAGCAAGGTACTGTTCAAATATTAGCGCTGTAAACTGTGGTCCGTTGTTGGATACCAGGACGTCCGGCAATCCATGAGTTGCAAAGAGTCTATTGAGGACTTTAATGACAGCTTCGGAGGTTGTATGGGTCATTCGATGAATTTCCAATCAATTAGAGTATGCATCGACAGTCAATAGTAATGTATGTCCTTTAATCGGCCCTGCGAAATCCAGGTGGATTCTGGACCAGGGCCTGCGTGGCATCTCCCATTCAGTCGGTGCAGCTTTTGGCAGTGCGTTGCTGTTTTGTTGGCACTTGGTGCAGGCCTTGACCCATTGCTCGATGTGTCGGTCCATGCCTGGCCACCAAGCATAGCTCCGTGCGAGTGCTTTCATCCGCACGATCCCGGGATGTCCTTCATGCAAAATTTGTAACAGCGAGTTTTGGAGTCGTTCTGGAACGACGACTCTATCGCCCCAGATGACACAGCCTTTTTGCGAAAAAAGTTCAGTCTGTCTTGTTTTAAATGGCGCGAAGTCATCTAGGACCTGGTCCAATGGCCATCCACGTTCTACCCAGCCTAGGACTCGAGCTAGGGTGTGATCTCGTCTGGTCTCTCTTGCGATATCTCGAGCAGTCATAGGAGGCGAGTTGAGCGTCTCGATTTGTAACGCCGATACTGTTGGTGCCAGATCGTCGAGAGTTTCTGGTAGCGGTGCTCTGCTGAGTGCGTCGGCGTGGGGAATGGCTTTCCCCGGGCGATGTAACAATCGATAATTGTAAGCAGCTAGGAACTCTGACCATCGAGTCATTCTTGGGGACAATATATAGGGGGTTGGTTTGTCCCCAGCGATTATCCCCAGTAAAGGTTTGTGGTCAGTTACAATAGTAAATGTCCTTCCATATACATACTCATGGAATTTTTTTACGGGCACAATTGCAAGAGCTTCCTTATCTATTTGTCCATAGTTACATTCTGCCTGAGAAAGAGTCTTCGAAAAGTATGCAACAGGGGCCTCGTTTCCATTAGGCAGCACATGGCTCAAAATAGCGCCCACCCCAAACGGTGAGGCATCACAAGTTATAACCAATGGTAATGTTTCATTATATTGCATAAGTACAGAATCAGATGTAAGTAAATCTTTTACATTTCGAAACGCTTTTTCCTCCCAGTAACCCCAAACCCACAATGCTTTCTTATCTAATAACTGGTGTAACGGTTCAGCCACAGTCGCCTTATGTGGTAAAAACACATTATAGAAATTAATAAGGCCTAAAAATGCCTGGAGATCTGTTTTGTTACGGGGTCTGGGAGCATTTTTTATTGCCCTTAATTTACTCTCAGTAGGGTGGATACCCTGACTATCAATGCGATAACCTAAAAATTCAACACTGTCGGTATACAGATGACATTTATCCTTTTTTACTTTCAATCCCGCTTCTTGGAATTTCTTAAGAACACATTTTAAACAATTCTGTAGAATTTTTTTTACTAGGAGCTGCAATTAACACGTCATCAAAATACGGAACCACGCCCTTGATTCCCTGCAATAATCGTTCCATTAAACTTTGGAATATTCCCGGGGCTACACTTACCCCGAATTGCAATCGGTTACATTTAAAAGCACCTCTGTGCGTTACTATCGTTTGAGCTTGGGCTGTTTTATCGTCCACGGGCAATTGTTGATAGGCTTGAGCTAAATCTAACTTAGCAAAAACCTTTCCGCCTCCCAGGGAATGAAGGAGGTGCTGTTCCACCGGCACTGGATATGCGTTCTGCTGGAGGGCGTGGTTTAGAGTGGCCCGGTAGTCCCCACAGATTCGGATTGACCCATCTGGTTTAATGGGGGTTACAATAGGAGTTTCCCATGGAGAATGATCAATGGGTTGCAGTACCCCTTGTTTAATTAGTTTGTCAAGTTGTTCATCTATCTTGGCCTTAAGGGCGAACGGAACTCGGCGGGGCTTGAAACGGATCGGGGCGACCTTAGGGTCGAGGCTAAACGAAATTGGGGTCCCCTTATACTCGCCCAGATGATCTGCGAAGACATCGCTGAATTCAGTAATAAGGTCCTCCTCCCACTCGCAATCACCGACTCGGTTCACGCCGGCTACTTCGATGCCGAGTGGCGCGAACCATTGGAGGCCCAACAAACTAGGCCTGTCCCTATCGATGATTGTTAGAGGTAAGTATGCAGTATGCTTTTTAAACAAGATGCGGACTCGACAAGACCCAACCACAGGGATCCGATTCCCTTGGTAGTCTTTAAGGATGAGACGTTGCATTCGAAGGTCTTGGCATTGGATGGTAGGAATGAGTTGCTTTAATGTCTTCCACGACACCATCAAGAGGGATGATCCGGAATCGACCTCCATGTGGCAAGGTTGGTTCTCTATGGCTACTGTGACTCGAATCTTCTTAGCATCCATGGCTGAGGCGTAACCTATAGTGATAGTATGGTGGGCCTCTTCTTTCTGCAATGCTCGATATCTGTAGGAGTGGTTTGCTGGATCTCGCCTTACAGGACGGTTTCCTGCCGATTGGCGAGAGCTGGTTCCCCTTGAGGCCTGACTTGGTCCCGGTAAACTGCGACAGACTCGACTGATGTGGCCTCGTTTTCCGCACTCATGACAGATCGCATCACGGAATTTGCAGTCTGCCCTGGGGTGGTTTGCCCCGCAACCAGCGCAAGGGCGTGAGGGTTTAGAGCGAGGGTCCCGGTCGGACCGCAGTCAATGGACCCCTTCTTTGTCGCTGTCTGACAATGAAGAGAGGTCCTCGTAGTGCGTTGTCGTTAGCTGCCCTTCTGAGCTGGGTAAGATGTCGCCTATCGGTAGGGTCATTGGGTTTCGGCTTTGCCATAGTTGCGCCGCGGACTTTTTGGTCGCCTCAGCAGCAGTGGCTTCGGCTATGGCGTCAGCAAGGCCGATGTCGCCTTTCGCCATCAGCTTGCTCTGCACGCCTAGCGCATCTAATCCCAGAATTAAGCGGTCTCTCAGTGCCTCATCTAAGTCTGCGAACCCGCAGAGGCCTCCTAAGTGTCGGAGGTCTGCCATGAAGTCAGCCACACTCTCTCCTTTTCGTTGGCTTCTTTGATAGAATTCGTGGCGTCTCACGAGTGTAGGTACGGTTGGCGCGTAATGGTCTCTCAGGAGAGGTTCGAGGTCGTCCCAGCTCATTGCTTTAACTTCTCGAGGTTTCGCGAGTGCCTTTGCCATTTTAAAGACAGCCGGGCCACAGTACGTCAGGAACAGCGCCCGCTTCTTGGCTGGTATGGCGTCCTTCAGGTTGTTTGTTTTGAGGAACATTTGGAAGCGATCCATGTAGGATTCCCAATCCTCTTGGTTCGGATTGAACGGAGCGGGTGGTACGATGCCGCTGGACATGGTTTCCGTTGGTGGCGTCGTCTTGGCACGTGCTCTGTTTTTCTTCCCGGTTCCTTAAGATCAGATGTCTCCAAATCCCACCCTCGTCACCAGTGATATGGTTTCAGGCATGGGTGAAATGAATGGAGACAATCTTAGTTGGTGAACTTTCAGCTCTTTATTACATAGTGGCTTGAGAACTTGAACAACAACAACTCTGCTTTATATAGGTAACCTTAATGTGAAATAACCAATAGGGAGCTGTAAGACGCTAGCTCCAGAACCAATAAGAGTCCTTCGTTAAGGGCCAATCAGATTCTCTGAACCCAACCAATCCGATCGAGCCGCTTAACACCCAATCAGAAGTGCAGGGCCAGAACCCTGCACTTTACCCCAAGCTTGCTTTTATTTAAACTATTTACATACATAACAAAAACCATATCCGGACTTCAGAATTAGGAGTGATTGCTAGGTGGTTAGGCCAAGAAAGGATGCTATAGAAGAAATGGGTATGTCCATGTATATGTATTTATATACTAATTCTTCTTGCTTAGAGTCATAAAGTCCACACATCTGATGGAAGTGGTCTGCACAAACATTAATTCAGATGGCCTGTGTGAAGGATTAAGATTTGTGTAAGCTATCTAGCAGTAGCAGCAGCAAGTGAAAATAGCAGTTTATACATGAATAGGTTTGTGCAAAACCTTTATGTTTGTGGACGGGCGATTGAAAGATATTCCTCCCACCATCGGCTAATTCTCAAAAGCTCTACCCTCCATTCTTCATCACACATATCATTATTAAGGTAATCAATTCAAATGTAGACGCAGAATGTGCATGTCATTCCCTGAGTAAATGCCAGACTTTGTCATTCACACTGTTCATGGATGGAGGTCGGGTGGGGTGGGGAGAATTGATCAAAAGGATGCCCAGTAACTTTCACACCATTCACATGAGTAATGTAGAAAAATTGACAAATTGTGAAATGGGACCTGCCCTTTGAAGAGGAAAACCGCTGACCCAATTGATAAGTACAACCACACAATCTCCTTGAGCCAAGTTTATTGAACTGCTCAGGAGACAAAATCAAAGGATTGTCCACCGAGAGGGAGTAAGGCAAAAGCTTATATTATGATCTTGTTTATATGGAAAGGATAACAGTGCCCCTTAGCAATGAAGTCTATCCAAACCCACACTCATATCAACCTTGTACTTTTAGCCTTCATTTCAAGCCTTCAGTAACCATCAAAGATCAACTTCCTCATTTCCACTTCTAGTTATTTCCAGTAACTCGACCCTGATTTTGCAATTTAAGTCTCCTAGTAAGCTATTTGTATATTTTAAACCATTTGGCTAAATATTAAAGCATCTATGAAACAATTTTATTAGGCCAAACAGTTTCATTAGTTATTTTTCCTTTAGTCCTGATCATGACAGTAACTTCCCAAACTTCTTGAGGATCAGCATCCCATAATCATCCAGAGGTGGCTTTGTGTACTCCATATGAATTCTGCTTGTGTTAGCTCTATACATTTAGTTCGAACAAAAGCTTGGATTTTTTTGTATGCATAACCTGATCTGAATCAAACTAAACCTCAGCTGAAAAGAATGAGAAACAATCTTAGTTATAAGCCCATCCAACCACCTCCAGGCCAAGATAAATGTTTTGCCCAAGGCAAAGATAACACTCCCTCCATCATGATTGAACTAAGAGGTGAATCTTACTCTCAGCAATGATGTTTCTTGTGTCACATTTCGGGTAAAATTTTAAGAGAGTCAAGGCATGCAGAAAACTCATGGCAGTCTTTCCTGCCCTCAGCAAGTATCTGTTGTTTCCTCTTGGTAGGGCTGGTTTTGCCCTCAGACAGATTTCATCTTCAGAGAAGGAAATCTAGAACTAGAGTGTCAGTCTTCAGTGGGAGGGTCTTCCAGATCCTCAGCATCAATTGGATAGTTTCACTGTCCAATTACTTTTATCCTGAAGGTTCTTCTTCTAAGGTTCAGTTAAAATTTATCAACTTTTTATCTTCCATCCATTACATTTCATCTAGACTTTTGGGAGCATTTGTTTTTATTCTTACATAGTTTCAGGTATCTGAAAATTTTAATATTTAAAATTTAACTTCTATTTTCTAGCCAAGACAGCCACTGTCTAGAATTGAACTTTCAACCTTCTGAGTGGGAGGTGAGCATCTTCATCACTAGACCACTACGCTCCAGGCTGGCACCTACCACACCACTCCCTGTTTAGCTATGTCTAAAGTAACCATACTTAATCTCTACCTTTCTGTTCTGAGCAAGGCTTCCGAGACTGTAATTAAGCACATGCTTGGTTAAAACAACTCTTATTTTATTGCAGTGCTGGGAATTATGTTCACTCCATGCAGATTTTCTGTACAGAGTTTTGCTTTTAAAAAGCTGTAAAACTATTTTCAGTTTTGGTAGTGGGTAGTACATAAATTGTACAAATAATGAGTCTCAATCAGTCCTTCGAGATAAGCACCCACCTTTCTTTCCTTTGAATTGCTGCCAACAATATAAGTACCAAATGAACTATAAGAAACCAACCGAAGTACAAAGTCCACACAGAGCTTCAAGGATTAATCTGAACAGAACAAACAACTTTGCTTCCTACAAAGGTTTTTTCACCTTTGCCTGTCCTTTATACCTTATGGGAGGGGCAAGTTGCCCCTTTTTGTCTCAGCTTCTCTTGCCTTCTATCAGCTCTGTGCACACACGGACTGGGAACAGGTTTCCCTGGTTCCTCTGCCTTGCTGCTGCCAGACTACAGAGGGTCCGGAGTCAGCACACAACTCCCAGATGGTCCTGGCCCCATCTCTGCACCGGACACAAGACCCTCGTCTGAATCCTCTCCATAATCCTGGACTGGTCCCCGTTCTTACCCACTGTCCGATTCCGCTGCCATCTGCACAGGTTGCTAGCGAACCACAACACTTTCCTTCCTTCTTTTATGTTTTATTTTTATAATACCTCTCTTTCAACCTTTCCCTTTTCTATCAGTTTTCATTTTTATTTCTTCCCTGTTTAATATTCTCCTCCTTCACACACACCTGTATATTCTCTTTGAAAACTCCATATTTTATGGAGCTAAAAACTGAGGATGCAAACAGATGCAGATTTTCTGTACAGTTTTGCTTTTAAAAAGCTGTAAAACTATATTCAGTTTTGGTAGTGGGTAGTACATAAATTGTACAAACAAATATATCATGAAGATGGCCCTGCTAACACAGGCAGATCTTAGCTATAAAAACCCAGCCAATCACAAGATATCAGCAAACTGACACTTTGCTGCCATCTAATGGCAATCCAGAAATTTGGAGTTCTACTGTGTTGCACTTTGCTAGAGGGGATAGTGGTGTATGTGCGTTGTTAGATCTGGGAGAGTTGGTGCAAAGAACGGAGACGAGGCATTGAATAGTGACTCCAACTCTTTATTAGTGACTTCAGAACAGAGCGAAAATACTTGGGCAGCAGCAGCTCCTTTTTTAGAGCTGGCTGCTGTCACAACACCCAATGATTTGAATTTGCTGCACTGGGAGCATCCAATTGGCGGCTACCCGCTAACAGCCAATCAGATCAGCCAACAACAACCAATCACGATTCGCTATCAGCGGGCCAATCAGAAGTGCAGGTTTATGAGCCTGTCGTGGAAGGAAAACTATTAGAATTGCAAGCTAACGAGTTTGCTTAGTTCGGAACACCCCTCCCCCCTAGGTTCCATCTCAAGGGTGGGGTGATGTATTCTCGCAGGTAAGCAGGTCATCTCACCTGTCTACCTGATCTTCGTTGCTCCACCAGTCTTTGCCCAGACTCTGGTTCCGGTGGGCTGTTTGTTGAACTCAGCGGTAATGGTGATCTGACTTCTCCATTGGGTGACTCGGGGTTGTCATCTCTACTCCCGTCAAGGCTGTCATCTGGATTCTCTGGGTTTGCTGATGCCGCCGTGCTGCTTCATGGAGAGATGACCATCTGCCCCGGCTCTTCTTCGGAAGGTGAATATTCCAGGTTTGGTCGCGCTGATTGCTGGGTTTCAAGTACTGGGTCGGGTACTAGTTCGTTTTTGGCCCCCTCGATTTCCCTTCCCCCCCTGG
This sequence comes from Hydrophis major, assembly GCA_033807585.1. Lineage (NCBI taxonomy): Eukaryota > Metazoa > Chordata > Lepidosauria > Squamata > Elapidae > Hydrophis > Hydrophis major. The sequence goes on from CM066333.1 coordinate 27,143,414, forward strand.
TTTGAAGTTCAGGGCTTGTGAAGGGGGTAGGTGCCAGCCTGGAGCATAGTTGGTCGATGTGGCACTTCCACAGTGTCCCATCAGCAATTTGTAAATGGTAGGAATGGGGATCCGTAAGTTAAGTCATGGTAGCAGGAACCCACAATGGGTCACCGGTAAAGTTTTTTGCAAAAACCGGGTCGCCTACCTTGAACATGCGATACTTGCTGCTGGACCCCAGGGGCTTTTCCGGCATGTAGGCAAGGTGTAGTCGGTCAAGATGTGATCGAAGTTTCCTGCCCATCAGGAGTTCGGCTGGGGTTTTGTTTGTGGTGTTGTCTGGAGTAATATGTTGGAGGAGAAGCATCCTGGTCACCTTGTCATGGATATCCCCTTGTTCCATCTTGTGTAAGGTTTTCTTTATGAACTGGACTATTCGTTCAGCCCTACCATTGGCCGCAGGGTGAGCCGGTGATGTTAAAGCATGGCGTATCCCCCGGTCTGCTAGGTACTGTTCAAATGCCAAGGTGGTAAATTGTGGGCCATTGTCTGAAACCAAGACATCTGGCAAGCCGTGTGTAGCAAATAGTCTGTTTAGTTTTTTAACGACTGCCTCTGTGGTGGTGCTTTTCATTTTGTGGACCTCAAGCCAGTTGGAATAGGCATCCACTGTTATGAGAAATGTATGCCCCTTGGTGGGTCCCGCAAAATCAATGTGGATATGGGACCAGGGACCTCGGGGTGCTTCCCATTCAGTTGGTGGTGCTTTTGGTGGAGCTGAGCATGTTTCCTGGCACTTGTTGCAGGTGGTGACCCAGGTTTCTATTTGCTTATCTATACCTGGCCACCAAGCGTAGCTCCTTGCTAGTGCCTTCATTCGCACAATGCCCAGATGTCCATCATGCAATAGTTTTAGGACCTTATGCTGCAGTCTTCCTGGGATGATGACTCTGTCTCCCCATAAAATGGGGGAGTAAACTTACAAATAATCAGTCCAGCAATATATCTCTTTTGCAGTCAGAGATATGAAGAAAATCAAACCCCTTTTCTTCGTTTCAGCAACAGCAGGGAAACACACGCAGTTATCACCATCAATCCAACATTGTCAGCTACTTCTGTAAAAGCCAGCAAACAGTGAGCTCTCTTGCTCCCTCTTATGGTGATTTTACAACCGCACCCAAAATACATGTTTTGCAGTTAAAGTGATACATACACTTAAACTCACCAACATAGTTTATATATTATTTTTACCCAAACTAAGTTAGGTAACCAATGTTATCCCTAACATTTTCACTTGAACGCACCTCTGTGCGTGACTGTAGTTTGGGCTTCTGCGGTCTCTGTATCTATGGGCAGCTGCTGGTATGCCTGGGCTAGATCCAATTTTGCGAATATTTTTCCGCCCCCAAGGAAGTGAAGGAGGTGTTGGACCACAGGCACTGGGTGAGCGCTCTGCTGAAGTGCGTGGTTTAGGGTGGCCTTGTAATCCCCACAAATTCTCAAAGATCCGTCAGGTTTTATGGGGGTTACAATTGGGGTCTCCCATCGGGCGTGGTCAATTGGTTCCAACATGCCCTGGGCCATTAATTTGTCCAATTGTTCATCAATCTTTGGTTTGAGTGCAAAGGGCACTCGACGAGGCTTAAGGCGAGTGGGCGCAATATCAGGGCAGAGATTAAACAATATGGGGGATCCCTTGTACTTGCCTAGCTTCTTGGTGAAAACTTCCTGGAATTCTTGGACAAAGGCCGCTTCCCAATCATCGCTTTCGGTCTGGTTGATGCCCGCCAGTTCAATTCCTAATGGCGCGAACCACTGCAAGCCTAGTAAGCTGGGTCGATCTTTATCGACGACGGTAAGAAGTAGGGTTGCGGTGTGGTCTTTGAAGGAGACTTGGACGTGGCTGGAACCGGTGACTGGGATCCTATTTCCTTGGTAGTCCTTTAATATAATTCTCTGAGTGCTGAGGTCCTGGCGATGAATGTCAGGGATCAGCTGTTTGAGGGTTTTCCAGGAAACCATTGACAGGGAAGACCCGGAGTCGACTTCCATAACGCGTGGTCGATTCTCAATGGTGACCTTTACTTGGATTTTTCTTGCATCAAGGGATGAAGTGTGGCCAATGGTGATGGTTTGGTGCGCCTCTTCTCGTCTGGTAGAAGTGGCTGGTGCTCAATTTCTGTAGCAGTGGTTCCATTGGTTGCTTGGGCGGTCCCGATTTACTGGTGGGGTGCCTGTTGTCTGCCAGAAATTATTTTCTGTTCGGTTTGGGCTGGACCCTTGCTTGCTTGCTTGCTTTGCAATGAGGCCCCTCTTTCCACAGGAATGGAACAGCAGAGGGCATCTAGGAATTTGCAGTCTGATCACGGGTGGTTTCCCCTGCATCCAGCACACTGATATGAGAGCTTATTATTCCGTTGATTTCGCTGATCGCATTCTGACCTGAGTCTGTTGACCTCCTCTTCCTCACTTTCTGATGAGGATTCGAGGTCTTCATGGTGGGTGGTTGTTGTGTGCCTCTTGGGAAGGGGCGTAGTGTCACTGGTGAGTTGGCGGTGTGGTCCATTTGCTCGGCGCATTTGAGCTGCCGACTTCCTGGTTGCTTCTGCTGCAGTAGCATCAGCAATGACATCTGTGAGGCCGATGTCCCCCTTCGCCATAATCTTGCTCTGAGTTGTGGGGTCTCTTAGACCCAGAACAATTCGATCTCTCATGGCTTCTTCGAGATTTGCGAAGCCACAGAGTCCCCCCAGATTTCTGAGGTCCGCGATGAAGTCTCCAACACTCTTGCTTTCCTGTTAGTCCCTCTGGTAAAACTCGTGTTTCCTGATGAGTGTTGGCACCGCTAGGGCATAATGGGCCCAGAGGATTGGGGTGAGGTTGTCCCAGTCCATTGTCTTGACTTCAACTGGTTTTGCGAGTGCCTTTGCCATCTTAAAAATGGCAGGCCCGCAATGGGTCAGGAATACAGCTCGTTTCTTGCCAGGGGTAACATCCTTCAGGTTGTTGGTTTCCAGGAATATCTGAAACCTGTCCAAATACGAGTCCCAGTCTTCATTAGCCGGATCAAATGGAGCGGGTGGTATGGCACCACTGGTCATTCTGCTGCTATTGGTGCGCCCTCAGCCACGTGCTCTGTTAGCGTTCAATGAGTGTTCAGTCAGCTCTATCGTCTCCGCATCCCATCCTCGTCGCCAGAGTTAGATCTGGGAGAATGGGCGCAAAGAACGGAGACGAGGCATCGAATAGTGACTCCAACTCTTTATTAGTCACTTCAGAACAGAGCAAAATACTAGGGCAGCAGCAGCTCCTTTTATAGAGCTGGCTGCTGTCACAACACCCAATGATTTGAGTTTGCCATGCTGGGAGCGTCCAATCGGCGGCGACCCGCTAACAGCCAATCAGATCAGCCAACAACAACCAATCACGATCCGCTATCAGCGGGCCAATCAGAAGTGCAGGTTTACGAGCCTGTCGTGGATGGAAAACTATTAGAATTGCAAGCTAACGAGTTTGCTTAGTTCGGAACATGCATGCCTGTGTGTGTGTGTATATATACAATCTTGTATAATAGAGGTCTCCAAACTTAGCAACTTTAAGACTTGTGGACTTCAACTTGGAAGTTGTGGGAGCGCCATCACTTGACACTTTCAAGAAGAGATTGGACTACCATTTGTCAGAAATGCTGTAGGGTCTCCCTCTTGGGTGGAGGGTTGGACTAGATGACCTACAAGATCCCTCCAACTCTGATTATCTGTTATCTAACTCTGGGAGTTGAAGTCTATTGTGTATGTACCATAGTTAATAAAGTATGAGCTTGAGGTAAAGTGCAGGGTTCTGGCCCTGCACTCCTGATTGGCTGTTAGGCGGTTAGATCAGATTGGTTAGTCCTTAGGAATCCGATTGGCCCTTAACAGAGGATTATTATTGGTTTAAAGAGCTAGCGTTCATAGCTCGCTATTGGACAATTCTCACAAGGGTTGCCTATATAAGGCAGAGTTCACTGTTATTGTTTTGAGAAGTCACTATGCAATAAAGAGCTGAAAGTTCACATTCAAAGGCTGTCTCCATTTACTCCAACCCATGTCCAAGTACTTAACAAAGTCCACAAGTCTTAAAGTTGCCAAGTTTGAGGACCCCTATTGTATAAGATACTTGTGTTCTATTTTTTTGTGACTAGTCCAATGTTTCTCAACCTTAACAATTTAAAATGGGTGGACTTCATCTCCCAGAATTTCCCAGTAAACATGTTGCCTGGGAAATTCAGAGAGTTGAAGTTCACCCATCTTAAACCTGCCAAGGTTGAAAAACACTGCAATAGATTTAGATTCTTCTTTCCCAAAGAACATTAAACACATGTAAGTAATGTGGCTCTAAATACACTGTAGGCCTCTAACTGAAAATGTTCCCAAAGCTGCTGTAATTGAAGAGAATTTAAACTCTGGGCCTTAATGATTCATTTAAGGAATTTAAAGAGAAAGGGAAATACATTACTCTGTCCATAGTGGCAATTAATGTGCTCCAAGGAGGATTATTTAAAATAGAACTACTGTACCAAAACATACTTGAAATCACATGGAAAACTGAGTGGAATACCAGCAGCTTCAGGAGAGAGAAGACTCTCTCAGGTAAAGCAACCCAAATTCAAACATTTTTTAAAATTAATTTTTATCAATTTTAATCACTAACAAAAAGGAGCAAAAGTCAAAACTAATAATGATAGTGATACATACATTGCTAAAGAGAAAGGAAAAAACATAAAAAGTGCTAACAAATAAAAAATGAAAAAATATGTTTTACTTATTTGTTTGTTTATTAAATTTATATGCTGTCTATTTCCCTGATAAGGTGACTCTGGGAAGCTTATAAACAGTAATTAAAAAAAAAATAGAAAAGCAATTAAAATTTTGAACATTTTACAAAAAACTAGAACCAAGGAGATGGACAGCACACAGAAATGAGATCATCTTTCCACATCAACCACATAGAGCAGTTAGTGTCCCCCTCATGAAAATCTACCCAGAATAGTTTCATAAATGCATATTTTCATATATTCATATTATACACACACACACACACAATAATTATTATTTCTGATACATTTATATGAATACCTTTTTCTAACTTACTGTGTTCTTTTCAATGCTGCGATATCAGTCTTTTGGTCATAATAAGGGCATGGAGAATCCATTTACCTTGTCCATTTATCAAATTCCATGTATGAGGTGTGACCCAAATTAAAACGTAATGTCTAAAGACATTATTTACTTTAATTCTATTTTAAAATTCAATGTTTCTTATTTCCCATTAGAAATTGCAGCTAAGTCAATAATAACTATTACTGAGAATCTCAGCTATATGTTAATAAGTTGTATGTTTCTATCTTGTCCAAACTTGAAAGGAAGCTGATAAGGCCTATACCTCTCCGCTTTTCTCAAAAAGTAGCTATGTCTGCAGAAAGGGTTGATAAATATAGAATATAATTGACATTTTATGAAATCAAGCCACAAACTCCAAAATATTCATCGTGATAAAAATAGATATAAGAATATAAATGGACAAAGTATAAAGAAGAATGCTAAAAATTATTACCAGTTCCAATTATTCATTCGTAATTTTTTCTGTTACTTTTTTTTTTTAAATGAAACCAGACTAGGCTGTTAAAAGACCTGTATTTTTTAGAACAAATCAAAGGGAAATATCTTCAAAATGTAGAGAACCTGTCTGGTCTAGTGGTTAAGGCACCAAGCTGTGAAACTGGGAGACTGTGAGTTCTAGCCCCACCTCAGGCATGAAAACCATCTGAGTGACTTTATTTGGACCATAATAAAGGTAAGATATCAATAAAATATCAGTGACTGTTGTCCCATTTGTGGATGAATAATGTAAACCTGTGTTTAAAAAGTAAGAAGCCATGTTTTTTCCTATTCTGACAGTATATGCAATAAAAGATTGTTTAATATAAGTTTAATTTCCAAACGTCAAGGCCATACTTTTTTTTCCAAAATTTGTAAAATTAGAAAAAACAAAAGTCATGTATGGACATGGATGAATGCTCTAATGCAAGATATAGAGCTAGCATAATCTAACCTTTTTAAATATTGAGGAGTAGACTGAAGTTTGCATTCTGTCCTTTCAAGAGATTCCTAAAATCTTCCTTACTTCCAGTTATCAGAATAACTGGATATATAATCATCAGTACATTTGAGGTTATTGTCATTTTCCTTTGCAATTTTAAGTCTGATTTTATGTTTCAGCATTTTCTATGTAAATTAAATAAGGGAATAGTATAGAAATAGTACATTTGCTTCTGAATTTTGAACCATTTAGTAGCTGTTCTCAAACCATTGCTTCCTAGATATAATAAAATGGGAGATGAGGGCTTTTAATGGTCTATCTGTACTCTACAAAATCAAAAACCTTTTATGTCATTATGAAACAAAAAAAATGTTTTTGGAACTTCCTTGCTTACCTCATTATCCATTAGGCATTAGCAACGTGGAATCAAGTATCCCTGTTTCTTATATATCTTGTCAGTCCTTGTCTGAAATATTATTGAGGTCATTATTGCAAAATCTTCAATGTTACATTATTAACTTATAAAACATATGGTATTGTTTGGATTTTTAAAAGCTTTCTTTAGCATTGTCCTTATTTTATTATTGGAATATAATCTGAATTGTTCAGTCTGTTGGCCTGTGCCACATATTGCAAAACCACCCACAAAAAGCAAGTAACATTTTATTAGTACCATGTTGTTAGAATTTAAACAGCCCTGCTGATATTTCATCAACTCCTGAAGATTTAGAATATTTTCTAGAGTCCATTTAACAATCTAGAATGTCTCGCTACGCTTCATGCATGCCATCTACTATGGAATCTTTTTGATCAATTAATCCATATATTTGTATCATTTCTTTTTTAGTGGTTAGATGAACTTATTTTTCTTATCTGTTGCTTTTTATTTCTCCACTTTGCTATTTTCAGCATGTAAAAAATAACTATTTTACTATTTTGCGGTGGTTTTTTTTTCCTTTTAAGGATTTTTGGGGGTTGTTTCATCTTGTTTTATCATGATACTACACATTTCAGTCTAGAGGTTTTCAAATATTACTAATCTAATCCATTAACTTGTCCTTTAGTACTACTTATCCTTGTCATATATAGTACTGGTCATTTTGTCTTGTTCTGATTATTTTGTTTTCTATTTGTTGTCTTTAAATTGAAATTTTACAAAAGGAACAATAGCCTGGAATACATTGCTGCTACTTTGAGAGTTGCTTTAATGTTTTTTTTTTTTTAAGAGGCATGTTTCTTTAAATGGTATTAAAGATGAAAAAATTATGCGCTTGTTTTAATGAGTAGCAGAGAGATGAGTGATTGATTGAGATCTAAAACACTTCTGAATCATTTTTAAATGTACCCAGCCCTGATAATTATCTTTATCAGTTTTGAGAGGGCTATTTTGTGGGAATCTATTTTAGAAGGGCTTTAATTAAAATGTGGTGAACTTTGATACAAGACACAGATTTAGGATAGATATGCCCATGGGCACCTGTATGGACGGGTACCGTAAGTGATGTCATATGCATCTTGTTATCATTCCACAACTGGTGCAAAATATGAAACATGATATAGATTACTCATGTAACTTTTGTAAAAATTAGTAAAAGTATATGGCATAGCATAGAATAGAGTATGTTACAGTCACAGGCGAGAGTTAAAAATATGTGTTCAAAAATTGAAATAAAACTGTATAGTTTTTTAAAATTGCCTAATTTGTCTCATTTGCATAGTGTATTTTATATTGTCATGAACTTCCATGCAGATGCTTCTATGTTGCATTAGAATAAAGTATCTTCTAAAATAACAAGGGATTAGAAATACCATTAATCGTGCAGTTTTATAAATAACTGTTTGGATTGAAGCCCTGTTAAATTTAGTTTTTTTCACTGTCATGTGATAAATGTGTACTTCTGTTAATCTATAGCAATTATTTCCATTGTTATCTTCTCTTATTCTTTAGGTGCTGAGCTTCTTTCTTTCTTTCTTTCTTTCTTTCTTTCTTTCTTTCTTTCTTTCTTTCTTTCTTTCTTTCTTTTTCTATGAGGAGATATAAATGGCACTAAGGATGTCAGAGAAATCTGTCATGGATTTCCTTTCAAATGTAATGGTGTAAACTGCCAAAACAGCATCTGCTATGGCACAAATAGGCATGTCATTCATAAGAGTTCTGTAATGTTGATTCAAAATATTTTCAGCACAAATAACACACTGAAAAAAATCATATATTTATATATTGGAAGAAAATGTATACACAAATGCATATATATATTTTAAAGGGCTAACATAAAAATGAATATTAAGGAAATTTTTTACAGAAGATACAGTGCATGCATTTAGGGAATACTATCATATAATAACAACCACATATTGTTTTCTGTTTTCATTCTTCTTTTGAATCAGAATGATGCAGAACTTTCACAGGATACATTAATACAAAATGTGTACTAAAATGTGCATAAAATGTACAAAATATGTATGACTGAATAAAAAATGTATACTTCAAGAATAATTACATCAAATAATATGATGCATTTAAAATAGAGAGTCCCAACTAACATCTTAATTTAACAATTTTTCTTGTGGTATAATGTTTGGAAAAAAAACCCCACTCATTATCTAACCTGGTTATAGGATTGTTACAAGGTGAAAATAAGAAATGTACATATGTGTGCCTCTTGTCTGAGAGAAACAAACAGAAGCTAAATTAGTTCTATTTTCCTGCCACTGTCATCTTGACAAAAGAGGTAATTCCATTATTTGCAAGCCTTCTTGAAACCCATCACCACCTACATCTATGCAGTTGGATGATGAATCCAGAAAATAAACAACTGACTTACAGGCCGGCAAAGCCAAAAACAACAAAAAAGGGACAGGCTTAGTAAAGGCTCTGCAAAATACAGGCTCTGCAAAATACAGAGACTATTTATCACATCATCATAACTACCAGCAAGTTAATGTTTAGCTCTGATCATCCATCCGTCTCAGGAATGCCACAACTATTTTTCCCAACAATGTCTCCATCTCTCGTCAACCCATACTCCATATTCAAGTTGACTGGAGCCAGCAACATTAGTATGAAATTGAACAGCAGATAAAAGAGAGTGGTGGCTGTAATAAAAGCCTGCATTCATGTGAGAGAAATTGAATACCCTGTTACTGTGTACCAAGAGCAAAGGTGGTTTGTGGAAGGTTGCTAGTGTGAAAGCTGAGGGGACCAACAAAACAGGTGTGAAAGCCAGGGGGAAACGGGGTACAAGCAGCTGTGGGAAAAGCTGAAAGATATTTAAGTCTAGTCCAGAAGCAAGAGACAGAGGGAGACATCTACTGGTTTGTTTATGGCTTCTTCTGGTGGCCTCTTCCCAGTAATTAACGCCAACATTTTCTCTGCCAGCTCTCCACAACTAAGAGCATGATTAGAGCTTAATAAAATTGAGAAGCCAGCAGTGTGAAAAAGAGAGAATGGAATAAACAATAAACAATGTGGCACTGGGGAAGGGCAGCCAGGGAAGAGGATGCAGAAGCATGATGGCTGAATAATGCTTTCGATAAACTGTGGGCACGCCGGCACTGTCACGCTCTCGGCAGCCCCAAGTGTGCCAGTAGCGTGGCGCAGACAGACAGCTCGAATTAATCCCAAGAGGAGTGCATGACAGGCGAGTGAAGCAGACAATTAGAACGAAGGAGGAAATTGGAAATGGCAAAGGTGTGAACATATGTCAAATTACAACTAAATGATAAATTACAATTCTGTCATTGAAAGAAGAAGTAATTAAGAAAGATTCTGGCTAGCTTTTTCTGCTTTTTTTGCAAGAAAAGGGGCAAAAAGAAAGAGAATGAAGGTTTTCCTTCTCTCCCCCCTCTCTCCCCCCTTCCCCCACGCCCAACTTATTCATTCAGTTATTCTTTTCCCTGGAGACTTTGGCTTTGAATTTATTTGGTGAATTGTTTCTGTCTGTTTCACATGTCACGTCCAGTTCATCCACCTCACTCCTTGAGGGTTGCATTATTTGTGTGCATTAGAGATAATACCTTCCTTTCCTCGTCCCCTTTCCTCCAGCCTGACTCCCTGTCCCCTAGCCTGGCAGAACCATTGTGTCACAAAATGAACAGGAAGCTGATGGTGCCCGATTAAAAAAAAAATCTGTGCAGTGCAGGTTATTTTATTTTATTTTTTAAGGGCCTGCTGAAGCTGCTGCACTCTAATTATTTCCAGCAGGCGTAGCACAGTCCAGCTGACAATTAGAAAGTCGCTGCTCTATTGCTTGTGGGATTCAGACACCACCTCATAATTATAATTGTGTCTTTTTCATTGAGGCAGAAACACAGTTAGATGGGGTTCCATGGCAGCCAGCTCCAAGCCTCTTAACTACCTTTTTTTTTAGAAAAAAGAAAAAGAAAGAAGGGTAATTACAGAAACTTGTTGAATAATGCCAGCCAAATCTACCTTGGCATTTCATAAGCCTGTATTGTTAATAGGTTCCAGGTTTGGAGGCCACTTAGACAACTCGGTTGTGGTTGGGTCATACCATCATATGACACTTGCTTGTTTGAAGAAAATCACCTTGGGACGTTTCACACTGTGGGAATCTGTTTCCTACTAAAGCATGGGAAAGGAAGGGGCTGCATTTAATATTTTAGGAGGCATACCAGAGCGAGGTGAATAAGGGCAATGATGAAAAATGACTTTCATTGCACAAATGTAATGTAAGACCCAAATCCTCCCTGAAATTCTTGCCCAGTTCATGCCCTTTTCCAAGCAAATTTATCTTTACAAGTAAGGCAGCAACAGGAGATGCTTCATTAACTCCTGAGCACATTTTTGCCTACAGCTACCCTGGCAAGGAAAAAGGCAACCAGCTCTGTTTATGGAAACTTGGTTTTATGGATTCTATGTGGTTTTATGGCATCTTATTATGGAAATTGTTAAGTCTGGAGCATGGGTGCGAATGATGGAGACGAGCCGGTGGAAACAGTGAACTTCAAACTCTTTATTTACATATTGTGACTGCTCAGCTCAAAGGCTGCTCAAGCCTCACTTATATAGGCAACTTATTAACTACTTAACCAATAGTGAACCTGGAGCGCTAGCTCCGTTAACCAATAGGAATGGCCTGTTAATGGCCAATCGGATGCTCCTGAACGGGCCAATCCGATCCTGCCATTAACAGCCAATCAGAAGTGCAGGGCCAGAACCCTGCACTAGACTTCAAGCTCAATGATAACTTTATTGGTATTATGCATTCACAACACCCCTTTCCCCCAGCTTCTGCCCACGGGGCGCGGTTACATAGTCCTTAAGGTAGGATGGTTGTTTAATTAGTCTTTTCGATTTTCGCAAGGTGCCCAGCGGTTGGCTGCACTCTTGCTGAGGTAGATCGTTGTTTAGCGGTAAGGGTGCCTCTGGTTCTGAGTTCGCGTTTTCATTGTCATCAATGTCACTGGCCATTTCTTGAGGTGTATTTACTCTGGTCCCTGGTTCCTGTTCCTGCGTTTCCGTTCCATTATCAGTCTCTTCACAAGGGTTTCCTTTGAATAATAATTCGCTTTCTTCTGTATCTCCACCTCGCTCAGTTTGATCAAAAGGGAGTTCGGAATTACGAGATGGTAGCCGCAATCGTAGCTGATCTATGTGGTGCTTCCAAAGTCTATTGTCCGGGCACTGAACGAGGTATGATCTAGGGCTGGTTACGTGGATTACGGTCGCTTCAACCCACAGCGGATCACCCGAAAGGTTCTTAGCAAATACTAGATCGCCTACCTGGAAGGTACGGCATCGGCTGCTGGATCCGAGTGGCTTTTCAGGTTCGCAGGCTGGGTGTAACCAATCGAGGTGGGAGCGGAGTTTTCATCCCATTAGCAGTTTGGCAGGAGTTTTGTTGGTGACGCTGTGAGGTGTAATGTGCTGCAGAAAAAGGATCCGGTTGATTTTTTCGTCGATGTTGTCATAATCAATTTTTTGCAGTCTTTTTGACGAATTGAACCATGCGCTCAGCCCTACCATTTGCAGCAGGGTCCGCAGGCGAAATGAGCGCATGTCGAATGCTCCGGTCAGCCAAGTACTGCTCAAAAAGTAGCGCGGTAAATTGGGGCCCATTATCCGATACCAGAATGTCTGGTAATCCGTGGGTTGCAAAAAGTCTTTCCAGTCTTTTGATGACTGCGTCAGTGGTTCTGCTGCTCATCGGTGAATCTCGAGCCAATTCGAGTAGGCGTCGATGGTTAGCAGAAACGTGTGGCCTTTGGTTGGCCCAGCAAAGTCCAGATGGATGTGGGACCAGGGTCCCCGCGGCGTCTCCCATTCGGTCGGGGTTGCCTTTGGTGGAGCGTTGCTTACTTCTTGGCATCACTTGCAAATTTTAACCCAGGATTCGATTTGTCTATTGATGCCTGGCCACCATGCGTAGCTTCGTGCAAGGCCCTTCATATGCACAATGCCAGGGTGGCCATCATGCAAGGTTCTTAGCAGCGTCTGTTGGAGCCGTTCTGGGATAACGACTCTATCACCCCAGATGACACAGCCCTTCTGGGAGAACAACTCTGTTTGGCGACTTTTGAATGGTGCAAAGTCGTCTGGTACTTGGTCCAATGGCCATCCGCATTCCACCCACGTGAGGACTCGCGCCAAGATGGGGTCGCGTTTTGTTTCTCTCGCGATGTCACGGGCAGTCAATGGTGGTGTGTGGAGTGTCTAGATTTGCAATGCTGTCATCGTTGGTGCAGGATCGTTGATAGTTTCAGGGAGCGGTGTACGGCTCAGCGCATCAGCATGGGGAATGGCTTTCCCCGGACGATATTGTAGCTGATAATTGTAGGCAGCCAAGAATTCTGACCAGCGGGTCATTTGGGAAGATAGTATGTAGGAAGTTGGTTTGTCCCCAGCAATGGTTTGTGGTCAGTTACAATGGTGAAAACCCGGCCATACACGTACTCATGAAACCTCTTAACTGCTGATACAATCGCCAAGGCTTCCTTATCAATTTGGCTGTAATTTTGCTCAGTTTTCGAGAGCGTCTTTGAAAAGTAAGCAACAGGGGCTTCGTTATTGTTAGGTAACACATGACTCAAAATGGCGCCACTCCAAAAGGTGATGCATCACAGGTTATGTTTATTGGCAAAGTCTCATTGTACTGCATAAGCACGGCATCCGAAATCAGTAGTTTTTTTACATTACGGAACGCCTGCTCTTCTTTGTGACCCCATAACCAGTTTGCTTTTTTGTCTAAAAGACGATGTAGTGGTTCAGCGACAGTCGCTTGTGCGGCAAGAAAACATTATAGAAGTTGATGAGGCCTAGGAACGCCTGGAGGTCGGTCTTGTTCTGGGGTCTGGGAGTGTTCTTTATTGCTCTTAATTTACTTTCAGTAGGGTGAATACCCTGACTGTCAATTAGGTACCTTAAGAATTCAACACGATTGGTACACATTTTGCATTTATTTTTTTTAACTTTCAGGCCTGCTTCCTGAAATTTTTGTAATACTAATCTTCGACGCTCCCGCAAGATTTTTTGAGTGGGGGCAGCAATAAGCACATCGTCGAAATAGGGGACAACGCCCTTGAGCCCCTGCAATAGTCCCTCTATTAGGCTCTGAAAGATCCCTGGGGCTACACTGACTCCGAATTGAAGCTGCATACACTTAAAGGCGCCACGGTGTGTTACAATAGTCTGTGCCTGTGCCGTTGTTTCATCAACCGACAATTGCTGGTAGGCCTGAGCTAAGTCTAATTTAGCGAAGACTTTTCCTCCCCCCAGAGAATGGAGGAGGTGCTGCACTACCGGTACCGGATACGGGTTCTGTTGCAGGGCATGGTTTAGGGTGGCTCGGTAGTCCCCGCAAATTCTAATGAAGCCGTCCGGCTTAATAGGTGTCACAATCGGCGTTTCCCAAGGGGAGTGATCCGTTGGCTTTAAAACTCCCTGGGCAATCAACTTATCTAACTGCTCGTCGATTTTCAGTTTTAGAGCGAACGGAACTCGACGAGGCTTGAGGCGGATGGGCGCTATCTTTGGATTAAGACTAAAGGATATCAGGGTCCTCTTGTACTCACCTAGCTTTTCCTCGGAGATGTCCTTGAATTCACAGGTGAGGTCTTCCTCCCAGTCACTGCCGCCGATTCGATTAATGCCTGCCACTTCGATGCCCAGTGGTGTGAACCACTGTAGGCCCAACAGGCTAGGCTGGTCCTTATCGATCACTGTCAGGGGTAAGTACACCGTGCGGTTCTTGAATGTCACCTGGACTCGGCTGGATCCTGCAACTGGAATCTGGTTCCCCTGGTAGTCTTTTAGGACGAGTCATTGGAATTGAAGGTCTTGGCGCCAGATAGTGGGGATGAGTTGCTTGAGGGTCTTCCATGAGACCATCGAGAGGGACAATCCCGAGTCTACTTCCATGTGGCAGGGCTGATTTTCAATGTTCACGTTGACCCAAATTTTCTGAGCGTCTAGTGAAGAGGCATGACCAATAGTGAGTGTTTGGTGAGCCTCTTCTCGTCTTGCTAGACGATTCACGGGTCGGTTTCCATAGGAGCGGTTTACTGGTTCTTGCCTTACAGGGCGATTCCCTGTTGATTGGTGGAGATTGGTTCCCTTCGAAGTCTGGCTGGGTCCGAGGAGGCTTCTGCAGACCCGTCCGATGTGGCCTCGTTTCCCGCACTCGTGACAGAGTGCATCACAGAATTTGCAGTCAGAGCGAAAATGGTTGGCCCTGCAGCCAACGCAGGGTTGTTGGAACTTTGGGCGTCATTCCCGATCGGTCCGTAGGCAATGGACCTCTTCTTCATCGCTGTCTGACGATGAAGAGAGGTCCTCATGATGGGCCGTGGAAAGCTGCTCTTCTGCACTAGGTGAAATTTTGCCGGCCGGTTGGTGGGCGTGAGTGCGATTTCAGCATAGTTGGGCAGCCGACTTCTTGGTTGCCTCTGCTGCCGTGGCTTCAGTTATGGCGTCCTTAAGAGTGATGTCGCCCTCTGCCATTATTTTGCTCTGCACATTTAGAGCGTCGAGCCCTAGGACTGTCTCTCAAAGCCTCCTCCAAGTCGGTGAATTCACACAAGCCTCCCAAGTTTCGGAGGTCTGCAACAAAATCGGCGATGCTTTCTCCTTTGCGCTGGTTCCGTTGATAGAACTCGTGTCATCTTACGAGCGTTGGAACAGCGGGTGCATAGTGGGCGCTTAGTAGCAGTTCGAAGACGTCCCAGTCCACAGTCTTCACTTCAGCTGGCTTCGCCAATGCCTTAGCCATCTTAAAAACCGTTGGGCCGCAGTGCGCCAGGAACACCGCCCGTTTCTTCCCGGCCATGGCATCCTTTAGATTATTTGTTTCCAAAAACATTTGGAAATGATCCATGTAAGACTCCCAGTCTTTTTGAGCCGGATCGAACGGAGCGGGCGGTATGGCGCCGCCGGACATGGTTTCGCCGTTTTGTGCTTCAGTCATGTGCTTAGTTGGCTCTGATGTCATCCAATCCCACCTTCGTCGCCAGTGTTAAGTCTGGAGCATGGGTGCGAATGATGGAGACAAGCCGGTTGAAACAGTGAACTTCAAACTCTTTATTTACATATTGTGACTGCTCAGCTCAAAGGCTGCTCAAGCCTCACTTATATAGGCAACTTATTAACTACTTAACCAATAGCGAACCTGGAGCGCTTGCTCCGTTAACCAATAGGAATGGTCTGTTAATGGCCAATCGAAGGCTCCTGAACAGGCCAATCCGATCGGGCCATCAACAGCCAATCAGAAGTGCAGGGCCAGAACCCTGCACTAGACTTCAAGCTCAATGATAACTTTATTGGTATTATGCATTCACAACAGAAATCATTGGTTGCTTGAGAAATGCTGGATGTTGCAATGTCTTTCTCATCATTTACACCAAGGTCATCATCCCCCTTCCCCCTCCTATTATTCTTTCTGACTAGCTAAGTTATGGTTTCCTTAACAATGCTCCATGGAATAATCACAGTTGGCTGGGTTCATGTGACAAGCCCAGTCATAAATGGAGATGACAAAAAGTATGATCCAGTGGTCATATGGCATACATTTTAGGCTCCTCAGAGTGGAAGAACTATGCACCAATGTTTCTATGCTAGGCTGCTTTAGGGAAGTCCAGTGAACAAAATGGGAGTTTCTAAACCTAGCAGATGGTTTGGAGTATGGCACTTAACATGCCATGGAAAATCTGGTGCAGCCTTTCAGCTGGTGGAAGTTGTACATCCTACCATTCACAATGCCTGAATCCAGAGAGCATGCTAAGAATTGCTTTTATCTGAGACAGATTTCATGCTAGTATTTCTGTAAATTTCCTCCATTCTAATAAACAAACAAAAAAAGATACATATCGTTTCCAGTGTCAAGAAGCACAAATATTTGAATTACAGAATCTCTGACTTGGTTTCAAGCAATTAAGGCTGAATCATACAGTTGGAACACATCTTCAGAATATCAAACAGAGATTTTGGATATAATTCAGCTAAATTGAGTTCTACTTATTTATATAGGCAGCGTTAATACATTTGTTAACCTTCCTGTGATTTTTTTTTAAAAAACCATAAAACAGGAAATATAGACTGCTCCAAGCTTTAATCCTGTTGCTCCACCATTATAATACTTTTCTTCATATTGACAGCATGGAAATAAATTGGTACAATATTTTAAAGAGGTAAAACTATCCCATTAGTGCCAGTAAGAGATTGGCTTCTGTTGTGAACATGAGGCATGAAGATTAAAGTCTCACAAACCCTTGTCAGAGTCTAGCTCTGATTTCTCCTCTAAAACTACAATCTCACAGATTTATGGTTTAAAAAAATATGATCAAGTATTGTGCATGTGCACACAGAGCTAATTAAGTCCCTAATATCATATCCCCTTAGGCCTTTACACATTTTGAGCAAATGGTGAATATTATTCTAAAATTTAAAATCTAGAGAAATACAGAGCAACAAGAGACTCCTTCAAGTTCTCATGAATTTGGTAATTGTCTAATAGGTAAAAGAAGAGATGAGATTCTCCCAAGTGCAAGAAGCGTGTTTCTTTCTTCCTCTGAGTAAGATGCATAACTTTATATGCCAGTGTAACAGAATGGATGAGGGAGACACCACTGGTATCATTCTGAAATAAATCATTTTGGAGCTGTTCTGGTCAGATGCTAAAGTTAAGAGTCTGAACAGCTTAATTAGGAGGCAGGTTAAAAGCAAAAGGTGGAAGTTGCATTAATTACAGGAGACATCTCTCTCAGCCAGCCAGGTAGCAACTGTACTGTGCTGCTAAGGTAACATTATTCCACCCTCTTCATTAATCAAGGGCATTCTTCTGTCATTTGAGCTGGCTGAGTTGATATACTTCTGCATATGCTATTGTAGCCTAGTTTGACTGTATGTTTCAGGTTGATCATTTTGGTTTAATTGGAGCTAATTATTGCCATATAAATTAGCAGAGAAGAACATCAGCACAATGTTTAATGCACATCCTCTAGGCTTTCTCCTTCTGAGGCAGGCAGATCTTATCCAAGACTGTGGTGTAATGAGTGATGAACACGTTTGTAGTGCCATCATCATTTTTTTCTCCTTTGGAGTTCAGAGAAGAGACAATTTCTCCTTTCCAGATGTTTTACATAGGAAAGTTTAAGAATGGTGGGGACATGGGTGATAAACATACAGCTAAGTGAATTCTTAAACAGTTATTCCTTCCACCAACAGTTATTCCTTCCATGGAGGTTATAGAACCTCCATATGGTGAGCTTGGTATCACTTGGTATCAGCTGCAGAATAGAATAGAATAGAATTCTTTAGAATAGAATTCTCTATTGGCCAATTGTGATTGGACTCACAAGGAATTTGTCTTGGTGCAAATGCTTTCAGTGTGCATAAAAGAAAAGATACTGTCTGATCAGAAGATGTTCATTCACTTGAGAGTTATTTTTTTCTTTTCAGACTCTGAATTGGTTTATCTGAAATCAAAGAAAAGCTTTTCTTTTGCCACACAGGAATCTGTGAGCCTTTTCCCATCTCTTGAGCAAAAGTGAGCCCTTCCAAGACTATTCCTCAATCCCCAAGCAACAAACTTGTTGTTTTGTCTTGAAGGCAAGGAGGTTCTTTGCTAAAGAGAAGGAGAACAAAAAGATTTTTTTCTCTATTTCACCTTGCTCATTTCACCCATGCTTCCCTGTGCCCTGAAAGACTTTCAAGAAGTGCTCTCCATCTGAAATGGCATTTTGAAAGTAGAACTCCTGGACCTTGCTTGCATTGTTCAAGACATTCCTCTTTCAAATACTCAAGCCACCATGGAAGCATGCAATCATGGTTAGACATACAGGAAATGGTACTTGGCTGGCTGCAAAACTGCCAATATGGTATTAATACATGGACACCATTACAGCAGCACTGGATGCATATGTAGGCAAAGTAAAAATTAGTGTAGTTTCCCATTTTGCATAGAGTGGGGAGAATCAATTGTTGCTTCACCAGGACCTGTAAGAGCTTAGTGGGATGGGAACTAATTAATTCTGGGTTTTGTCTTCTGTTACTGGAGTAGCCAGAGAGATAACTAATTGGTTCTTGGTGAACTCAATATATTTCTGCATTTCACAGTTAAATACAGAGAAGACAATTGCAAAACCATTTCAAAAATTATGGCCACTGAGAGTGAAAAGAAAGGTGAGAAAGTGTGTTTACCTGAAGAATCCTACCTGACAAAAATTCCATCCAAATGCAACATTGATTTGGGTTCTCCATATCCTACCTACTCCCAAGGATTCCAATATGTTTTTGTTTATCATTCATCTGTTTATCTTTTTTTCTCTATTTTCATGATAGTTTACAAGGTTTATATCATACAAGATAAAGAGTAAATGAACATCCAACATCTCTTTCCAGCAGATACTGCCATCAAAACAGACCTCAGTGTTTCCAGATTTCACTGTTCATTCAAACATGATGGCCTGAAAACAGACCAAATGTGCCTTCTTTTGAATCTGCATTCCCAATGTTACTTGGCCACAATAATGCATGCTCTGTATTTTGTGCCTACCTGTCCTGTATCTGAGGTTGAGAGACATGAAACAAGGTTTCATGAAAAATAGATAGGATCCAGTTTGCTCAAAGATTTAAAGCTGGTGACTTCATTCGTTCATTCACTTTCTAAAGCTGCCTGTCTCAGACTTATCAAACAATAATAAGAGCAGTTAGCAAATTTGAACACTTACACTTCTAGAGACATCAGGTCAATAAAGGCCAATTTTGGCAGGTGCACCCAATTCATTAGGTTATTATTAACATACATATTTAAGGCAAGAGACATACTATATTTGCAATTGTTATTAATTGGGTGTAGTTTTGGAGTGGAAAAGGTGCTTTTGAGTCTTGGAATATATGCAATTCCCCCCCTCCTTCAGATATATATCTCTGTGTCCAGTGTAGAGATTTACTCTTTTGGAGTTTTCACACAACCTCTGTCACTAAGGTTAAGCTTTACTGGCAAGAGATGCCAATAACTGATAGATGACTGCAGCCGCCAGAAATGTATTAAGCCCCTAACAGTCAGCTAAGATGACAAAATGTCACTGAGAAATGCCTGTAGTAGTTTAAAATGTCTTTAGGGTGAATCTATGCCTGATTTGTATCCTTCCCACCTACATAGTCCTTTTAATGGGGGGAAAAAACCCAAGAAAAGTTATTTTGCCTGTCCTTTCTTTTGCTGATTTTCTTTCCCCATATCTTTTTTTTAAACATATGATGTGGTTGCAATGGTATAATGGCAAATTGGTCTGAAAGCAGCCTTAAGATCTCAGAGACAATCCTTTGATCAGTTCCATTCTGATCATTTCCCTTTTTCCTCACAATCAATATAAGTACAAAGTTATAAAAGAGTAAATTAGGACAGGTTGGATTCAAATTTAGGTGCATACAAATGGTTGTTAGAAGTAGCTTTGTACAGATGTTCTTGTAGATGTTCTTTCAGAGCTGAGTAGAACAATGATGGTGTCATTTCAAGTATTGCACAATAAATTAGGCTCTAGTCCATGGTGAATAATAATGAATTCTTCTTAGGAAAGCCACATTGGGCAAAATTCTGGGTCTCATGCTGTCTGCTTTTTGAAGGTAACTTAAAACCACCTTCCCCTGCATTTTGGCAGGATAACCATGATCCCAGGACTTAACATTTAAGAATAATGTTAGTATAGTTTAATTTTGAGAAATGTTTTAAGGGATCATCAAGATCAATTTTTGTCATTTATCATTGTCTACTATTTTATTGTAGGTTTTTTTTTCAAAACTATGGAGCTCTTTGGGTTCTTTAAAAGGTAGAGTAGTATACAAAAATATATCATCATGTTGCCTTTGTTATTGTTGCCACATGCTTCCTTCTTTTTGCTGTGGCATCTAGTAGGATACTGGAACTACTATGACCTTTCTCTCAATTTCCAAAAGTTGCCACCCCTTCTCACGTGTATTATGACACACTCATAGCTAACTCATCCTCCCACAACAACAAGCAAGGTTGTGGAATGGGAAAATTGAGGTGTAGGAAAAAAAAAGGAGAATGGCTGAAGATTGACAGGAGATACCTTCTCAGCACAATAGTGAAGAGTGAAGCACGCATAAGCAAATGTGTTTATTTTATCTGATTGCTCTGTGGTTTCACATTTCACAAAGGGGGTAAATCCATCTCCAGTCTGCCACATCTTGAGATGAGTTTATGAGTTTATACTTTAGTTGCCAAGTAGTTGTATTTTCTCTCAAATTGTACTTTTAAAAAAACATTTATTTCAAAATTAAATTAAAACTCTGAATTAATGTTTATAATAATAATGATCATACAATCGTGCTGCAAATTTTGGAAAAGGAAAAACAAAAATCCATGTGGTAACTATGTTTTGGGCTATAGCTAACTCACAAGATTCAGGCTTAATTTGTATTAGAATTTATGAAAATGGCATGTTTTGGGTTGGATTATTTTTTAGTGTTTCATATTTAACAATTTCTAAACTTAATTATAATCAATATCCATAGTATATGTGGCTATAATTTTGCATTGCAAATAGCACTGGGACACATTGGCACATATGCATCTTGATTCAACCACAACATAAATAAATCTTGATTTGATTGCATATTTCTTTGTTTGCATTTTTTATCTCCATAAAACCCAGTGCACATCAATTGTCTCCAAGAAAGGAAAATAAGACTCATGCTAAAATTGAGCCTAACTCTATGTGCTCAGTGACTTGAACAAAACCTTAAAATCAATACATTGAAGAAAAAGGCTAGCATGTGATGATACTTCAAAAACACAATCTAGTAATTCAGAGCCTTATCAAACAAAGGAAAAATAAATGAAACTGAATGTTTTTATCACCAGAATTATTTTCAGGCCTTCCATGGACCTTATATTATTTGTGACCATTTCCACAGAACTGTGGAATTCTGTAAAAGTAAGACTTGCCCATAAAATTGTTTTAAATTCTTCATTAAAAATGCAGCCACACTTGCTGAATGTTGAAGATAGATAGATAGATAGATAGATAGATAGATAGATAGATAGATAGATAGATAGATAGATAGATAGATAGATAGATAGATAGATAGATACTGTAGACAGGTAGAGATGAGATAGATAGATAGATAGATAGATAGATAGATAGATAGATAGATAGATAGATAGATAGATAGATAGATAGATAGATAGATACTGTAGACAGGTAGAGATGAGATAGATAGATAGATAGATAGATAGATAGATAGATAGATAGATAGATAGATAGATAGATAGATAGATAGATAGATAGATAGATAGATAGATACTGTAGACAGGTAGAGATGAGATAGATAGATAGATAGATAGATAGATAGATAGATAGATAGATAGATAGATAGATAGATAGATAGATAGATAGATAGATACTGTAGACAGGTAGAGATGAGATAGATAGATAGATAGATAGATAGATAGATAGATAGATAGATAGATAGATAGATAGATAGATAGATACACCGTGTTTCTTATATAATAAGGCTGGGTCTTATTTTTTTTTGAGCCCTGAAAAAATGGCTAGGCCGTCCTTTTGGGGGTGACTTAATTCCCCCCTTTGCATCTTCGGGCGGGCGGCGACGGCTTGGATGTTGACCTCGGCATTCTTGGGGCACTTCATATCGAGGTTAACGCCGGCAGCACTATATCCGGGTGTGCAACAAAAGTACTTCCTAACAGCAAGCCCCCCACCATTCCCCCCCATTTTGCATGTTTTAATATAGGCCTTAATTTGGGGAGAGGGGCTTAATTTCATTTCATACCTATAAAACATGCTGGGATTTCCTATGGGGGGAGGCCGTATTGTTGGAGAAACAGGGTAGATATAAAAAATATAGATAACTATAGCTGTAGCTATATAGATGAGATATAGATAGATAGATGATAGAAGATAGGTAGATAGACAGATAGATAGATAGATAGATAGATAGATAGATAGATAGATAGATAGATAGATAGTGTTAAGTTTGAGCATGGGCGAGAAAGAATGGAGACAAGTCTCTGAACGGTGAACTTCAGCTCTTTATTTACATTGTGACTTGCTTCTTTTAATCACCAGTAAAACCCACCTTATATAGGCAAACCTTGTAACGTTTAACCAATAACAAGCTAGGAACGCTAGCTTTTATAACCAATAAGAACTCTCTGTTAAGGGCCAATCGGATTCCCCGGAACGGGCCAATCCGGTCTGGCCGCTTAACAGCCAATCAGAAGTGCAGGGCCAGAACCCTGCACTTACTCCAAGCTCATACTTTATTAATCATATTGCATACACAACACCCCTTCCCCCTGGCTTCTTAGTTCAGGGCGCAGTTACATAGTCCCTTAAATAGGACAGTTGTCTTTTTAGTCTCTTTGATTTTCGTTGTATCGGCTGGTTGCAATCCTGCTGAGGTAGATCGTTGTCTGGCAGTGGGGCTGCCTCTGATTCAGAGTTCACTTCTATGTCGTTGCCAACATTTTCCGCAATTCCCTGAGGTGCAAACATTTCTCCCTCTGGCTCCGCTTCCTGAGTTTCCATTAAATCGTCGTTTCCTTTGAACGGGTTTCCTAGGGCTTCATCTTCTTCCGTACCTTCCCCCCCTCAGTTTGGTCATAGGGGAGTTGTGGACTGGCTGCTGCAAGCCGCGACTGTAATTGGTCAATATGCCATTTCCAAAGTTTATCGTCAAGGCATTGCACAAGGTAGGATCTGGGGCCGGTTACACGTACTACTGTCGCTTCCACCCATGACGGGTCGCCCGATAGGTTTTTTGCATAAACCAGGTCTCCAACCTGGAAGGTGCGACAGCGGCTGCTGGATCCTAGTGGTTTCTCCGGTTCATACGCAGGGTGCAACCGGTCAAGGTGGGAGCGGAGCTTTCGTCCCATTAGCAGTTCAGAGGGAGTTTTGTTGGTGACGCTATGTGGGGTTATGTGTTGCAAGAAAAGGATTTGGTTGACCTTGTCGTCAATGTTGTCGTAGTCTACCTTTTGCAAGGTTTTCTTCACAAATTGGACCATGCGTTCTGCTCGGCCATTGGTCGCAGGGTGTACAGGCGAGGTGAGCGCATGGCGGATGCTGCGGTCAGCGAGGTACTGCTCAAACGCTAGTGCAGTAAATTGTGGGCCGTTATCGGATACCAGGATGTCTGGTAATCCGTGGGTTGCAAAGAGTCTGTTTAAAATCTTGATGACCGCCTCGGAGGTCATAGTCGTCATGCGATGAATTTCGAGCCAATTGGAGTAGGCATCGATGGTAAGCAGGAAGGTGTGGCCCTTGGTTGGCCCCGCGAAGTCCAGGTGAATTCGGGACCAGGGTCCACGTGGTGTCTCCCATTCAGTAGGCATGGCTTTTGGTGGGGCGTTGCTGACTTCTTGGCATTTGGGACAAGCTTTAACCCACTGTTCGATTTGCTTGTCAATGCCCAGCCATCATGCGTAGCTTTGTGCAAGGGCTTTCATTCGGGGTGGCCATCATGCAAAGTTCGCAGCAGCGCTTTTCGGAGCCGTTCTGGGATAACGACTCTATCGCCCCAGATGACACAGCCTTTCTGGGAGAAGAGTTCGGTCTGTCGAGACTTGAATGGTGTGAAGTCATCTGATAACTGGCCATCCGTGTTCTACCCAGCCTAGGACTCGTGCTAGGGTGTGGTCGCATTTGGTTTCTCTCGCGATATCTCGGGCGGTCAGTGGTGGTGAGTTGAGTGCCTCGATTTGCAATGTGGTTACCATTGGTGCCGGATCATCGAGAGTCTCTGGAAGCGGTGCTCGGCTCAATGCGTCGGCGTGGGGAGGCTTTCCCTGGGCAGTATTGCAGCCGATAGTTATAAGCAGCTAAGAATTCTGACCATCGGATCATCCTAGGGGATAATATGTAGGGAGTCAGCTTATCTCCGGCTATTATCCCCAACAAAGGCTTGTGGTCAGTCACAATAGTAAAAACCCTACCATACACGTATTTGTGAAATCTTTTCACAGCTGAGACAATTGCAAGGGCTTCTTTATCAATTTGTCCATAGTTCCGCTCCATTTTTGAAAGAGTCTTTGAAAAATATGCAACAGGGGCTTCGTTCCCATTTGGCAGTACGTGGCTCAAAATGGCGCCCACCCCGAAAGGCGATGCATCACAGGTTATAACTAACGGCAAAGTCTCATTATACTGCATGAGTACAGAGTCAGAAGTGAGCAGTTTTTTAACATTTCGGAACGCCTGTTCTTCACGGTAACCCCATAACCAATTTGCTCTTTTATCTAACAATCGGTGTAACGGTTCAGCGACAGTTGCTTTGTGCGGTAAAAATACATTATAAAAATTGATGAGGCCTAGGAATGCCTGGAGATCGGCCTTGTTTCTTGGCCTGGGAGTGTTTTTGATCGCTTTTAATTTACTTTCGGTAGAGTGAATGCCCTGGCTATCAATCAGGTACCCTAAAAACTCAACACTGTCAGTACACAATTTACATTTGTTTTTTTTAACCTTAAGACCGGCCTCTTGGAATTTTTTTAGGACTAATTTTAACCGGTCCTGTAAGATTTTTTTTGTAGGGGCTGCAATTAATACATCATCAAAATAGGGGACCACGCCCTTAATCGCTTGCAATAACATTTCCATAAGGCTCTGAAAAATCCCCGGGGCTACACTTACTCTGAATTGCAGCCGGGTACATTTAAAGGCAACTCGGTGCGTCACAATAGTTTGGGCCTGTGCCGTTTTTTCATCTACTGGTAATTGCTGATATGCCTGAGCTAAATCCAATTTTGCAAAAACTTTCCCACCCCCCAGGGAATGGAGGAGGTGCTGCACCACCGGAACTGGATACGTGTTCTGCTGCAGGGCGTGGTTCAAAGTGGCCTGGTAGTCCCCACAAATTCGGATTGACCCGTCTGGCTTAATGGGTGTTACAATAGGGGTTTCCCACGGGGAGTGATCGATGGGCTCTAACACTCCCTGAGCTATCAGTTTGTCGAGTAGTTCGTCGATTTTAGATTTTAAGGCAAACGGAACTCGACGGTGCTTTAGGCGAATGGGAGCTATTTTTGAATCTAAGCTGAATGAGATCGGGGTCCCCTTGTACTCGCCTAAGCTGTCCGCGAAGACGTCCCTGAACTCAGAGATAAGGTCTTCCTCCCAGTCACAGCCACCGACTCGGTTTATGCTGGCCACTTCAATGCCGAGTGGCGCGAACCATTGGAGGCCCAGTAGGCTAGGCCTATCTCTATCGATGACCGTTAAAGGTAAGTACGCTGTGTGCTTCTTGAAGGAGACTCGGACTCTACAGGACCTGATGACGGGAATTCGATTCCCCTGGTAGTCCTTGAGGATGAGGTGTTGGAAACGGAGATCTTAGCGTTGAATTGTGGGGATGAGTTGCTTGAGTGTCTTCCAAGACACCATCGAGAGGGACGATCCCGAGTCAACCTCCATGTGGCAAGGCTGGTTCTCGATGGCTACCGTGACTCGGATTTTCTTAGTGTCGAAGGCTGAGGCGTGACCGATAGTGATAGTATGGTGAGCCTCTTCTCTTTGCAAAGCTCGATTTCTCTAGAAGTGGTTTACTGGCTCTCGCCTTACAGGACGGTTTCCTGTCAATTGGCAATAGTTAGCCCCTTTTGAGGCCTGGCTGGATCCTGGCAAGCTGCGGCAGACCCGTCCGATGTGGCCTTGTTTCCCGCACTCATGGCAGAGTGCGTCGCGGAATTTGCATTCGGATCTGGCATGGTTGGCTCCACAGCCAGCACAAGGGCGTATGGGCTTCGGGTAATAGTCCCGGTCGGACCGCAGTCGATGGACCCCCTCTTCGTCGCTGTCTGACGATAAAGAGAGGTCTTCGTGGTGCGTTGTCGCAAGCTGTCCTTCCGACTTGGATAAAATGTCGCTTGTCGGTGGAGTACCAGAACATGGTTTTGGCATAGTTGTGCAGCCGACTTCTTGGTTGCTTCCGCTGCGGTAGCATCGGCGATGGCGTCGGCAAGGCTGATGTCGCTTTTCGCCATCAGCTTGCTTTGGACGCCTGGTGCATCCAGTCCCAGAACTATGCGATCTCTTAGTGCTTCTTCTAGATCAGTGAATCCGTAGAGGCCTCCCAAATTTCGGAGGTCTGCTATGAAGTCAGCCACGCTTTCTCCCTTTTGCTGGCTTCTTTGATAAAACTCGTGGCGTCTCATGAGCGTAGGCACGGTTGGGGCATAGTGGTCTCACAGGATAGGTTCGAGGTCGTCCCAATCCATGGCCTTCACTTCTCGGGGTTTGGCTTGTGCTTTAGCCATCTTAAATACGGTTGGACCGCAATGCGTTAGGAACACCACCTGTTTCTTCCTGGCTGTGGCGTCCTTTAAGTTATTCGTCTCTAGGAACATTTGGAAGTGATCCCTGTAGGACTCCCAGTCCTCTTGTGTTGGATCAAACGGAGCAGGTGGTACGATGCCGCCGGACATGGTTCCGTTGTTGGCGTCGTCTGTCACGTGCTCAGTGTTCTTCGAAGTTTCATTGGTTCAGATGTCTCCACATCCCATCCTTGTCGCCAGTGTTAAGTTTGAGCATGGGCGAGAAAGAATGGAGACAAATCTCTGAACGGTGAACTTCAGCTCTATTTACATCGTGACTTGCTTCTTTTAATCAGCAGTAAAACCCGCCTTATATAGGCAAACCTTGTAACGTTTAACCAATAACAAGCTAGGAATGCTAGCTTTTATAACCAATAAGAACTCTCTGTTGAGGGCCAATCGGATTCCCCGGAACGGGCCAATCCGGTCTGGCCGCTTAACAGTCAATTAGAAGTGCAGGGCCAGAACCCTGCACTTACTCCAAGCTCACACTTTATTAATCATATTGCATACACAACAGATAGATAGATAGATAGAGATACTGTAGATAGAGATTAGATAGATAGATAGATAGATAGATAGATAGATAGATAGATAGATAGATAGATAGATAGATAGATAGACAGACAGACAAATAAATAAATAGATAGATATAGCAGCTTTAGAAATTTGTATATTATATGCATAGGATATTTTCTATTACAATATTTACCAGCTCATGCTAATAAGAGCACAAATTGTATATTATGTCATTTCACTAGGTTTTTCAGCTCAGCAATATGCTGTTATTTATTACTTCCATATTTTTGCCCATAGAAATTTGCCCTCCCAAAGATGGCTGTATTGCATTCTAGATATTAGTCAGAGAAGTGTAATTAAAGTTGATCTAATTGAAAATGAAGAGCAGACAAAAATCCTTAAAGTCAAGTTGGGATAAATTTACTTTTCCACACCACCCACCCTCAGTTTTGTTCTTTCCACAACATAAACATAAAATTCATCTATGCAAATTTGTTGAGGCCATCTATTTAGTTGCAGGTCCCATTTCAGACTGTGGGATTCCCTCTGTAACCTGTTTCTTTCCCACCTCTTTTGTGGATCATTCTTTAAGAAAGAAACACAGTCACAATGAGGCCCACATCTACGTGAAATTGCCTCCTGTGTTTAATTCCTTAATAACCCAGTTGTTTAATAAATGCAGAATTACATGGAAGACATCTGATCTGTTCATTTGAGGTCACTTTAATCCACCTATTTTCCACCTTGGAAACTATGTTATCTTTCCCATATTGGGAAATGTAGCATATTAAAGAACATCTGTGTAAAGAGGTCTATCTTTCTATAAATATGCAACATGAGCTTGATGGCCATATGTTTAGGTTGAGATTTAGTCACTGTCATAAATCACATGATTGATAGAAGCATGTTCAGCTTTGAAATATACATCAAAGGGTATAGGTTCTATTTCGAGATTGTAGGTTCAGATTTCTTTCACATTTCTTGAAAATATGTATAGGATAATCTTACATGATAATTGGGTGGACTCTGGTTCTGGTTCAATCAGCAAGGCTAATACAGTCACATCTTTCACTGAGCTGTTTTCTCAACCTGTGGGAAAAGCAAGCTACAGAAAAATGAAATAAGTTACCAAAGAGATAACAGTCTTTAACTTAATACAATTTTGTGGTGGCATTGTACAGAAATGTATCCTATGCACAGTGCACTGGTGGAAGGAAGATTCTTTTATAGTTGTCCCATTAAATACAAATAAAAACATCATATTCATTGATCAATTAAATTGACCCAATCCATCCTTCTCTTGTCAGGTGTTTCCAGGGAGATGAAGTACTCAATGTTAATCTACAACTATCATGATGAGCACCAATTTGTATCTTTTTTGGAAAATGGAACCAATTTTCCTAGTATATGAAGAAGGCTTCCACTGCTATGCCGGTCTCAGTCAAATGTTATAATCTGCTGTTGTTATAAGAACATTATTCATCATTGATGGATGCCTACCATTTTTAGTGAAATGCATGCATTCCAAAAAGGATGCATAGATCATCTGATGGAACACATCCATTACAGCAAAATGTGTGCCTCACCTAATGAAACCAATATATCATCTTGTAAAATAATTATGCATACACATTTCAATAGATGGTTCTTGTGAGGTTTTTTTTAATTAAGGTGAGCAGAAAACCCAGCTGTGCTAGATGCTGCAATATGTTAGAAAGGAAACAGACCCAGGACTTTTTTTTTTTTTTTGCTAAAGATGACACATCTTTTGGTTGCAACTGGAGGGCACAAACAGATGATATTGCCCTCTGTTGATTATCTCCTCACTGTCAAAATGACTTGAGCCAAGATTGAAACTTTCTGAAAATTTCAGGTGACTGAAAGAATAATGAATGAAAGTTTCAGGTGACTGAAAGAAAAATGAAACAGTGAACCATGGGATTTTTCTTTAAAAAAAGTTCAGGATAAAATAAGAAGCTAAGCAAGAGAGAAACAATAATGTAAAATTACATGTTTCTGCCAGGATTGGGATTAGCAACCTTATATTTACAAGGCAAAAGTTATAAGCACTATACTATTAAAGTACTGGTTGCTAAAGGTTGCTCTAAAAGTCATTAGAAAGATGCAGAGCAGTAAAACAAAGGATTTTAAAAGAAGTTTCTGTGTTGTGTCTATCTATCTATCATCTATTTATCATCTATCTATCTATCTATCTATCTATCTATCTATCTATCTGTCTGTCTGTCTGTCTGTCTGTCTATCTATATCATC
This sequence comes from Hydrophis major, assembly GCA_033807585.1. Taxonomy (NCBI): domain Eukaryota; kingdom Metazoa; phylum Chordata; class Lepidosauria; order Squamata; family Elapidae; genus Hydrophis; species Hydrophis major. The sequence goes on from CM066333.1 coordinate 27,173,077, forward strand.
TATTAGATATAATGTGTTTATACATGTACGTGTCCAGAAAAATGCACCCACAGGAAGGTAATCAACTGGCAGTTGCTTTCTTGGAAAAATCAGCAGTAGAGTAATTATCCAAACTTGCAATCTAGCCTGAATATCTTGAAAACTGTTACTCAGTGTTTTAGTTTGGGTGAATTCTTTTAAATCAGTTCAGCGTCAAGCTAATTTAAGCATAGGACAGGAGCAGCTTAAACAGCAAGCACAACTATGCCCTAAGTATGCAATGTATATTTGATATAGGTTTGTTTGTCATGTGTAATTGCAGCATAAGAGCCAGTTTAGTATAGTAGTTAAGGCATCAGGTTAGAAACTGGGAGATGGCAAAGTCTAATCCTCCCTTCAAGTCAGCTGGATGACCTGGAGCCAGTCACTCTCTCTCTCAGCCCTAGGAACAGAAACTACTTCTGAAAAGCCTTGCAAAAAACCAGGGACGTGTCTAGCAGTTGCCAGGAATCAATCCTGACTAAAAAGTACCAAAAGTCCCCCCATCCTTTTCCTTGCCTAATATTCTTTAACAATAAGATTTAGCTACTGCTACCCAGGAATGAGAAATGTATGTGTTAGGGGCAGGCAGAGGGCAAAGTAGACATTCTTCTAATCTGCACAGTGAACAAACTAAGATTGGGACATGTCTTCTTGGATAAAAGAATAGAAGGGATGACCCACCACTCTGTGTCCCCCTGATTCAGCAAGCAAAACCCATGATATTACCAAGCATGGATCTGCATTTAAAATATGAATTTTAACATCAACATAATTCATGCATACAGGCAGAAATAAAATTATAGTGCACGTAATTTGACTTTGACCCATTCTACTAAGAACTTAGTTCAGCTTTAGATTGCTGAAAGCTTTGGGGATTGGTGTATATAGGTTTTCACAATGGCCCAAACCAAAGATTTACCAGAGTTATTATTTACAGTAATATTTTGTATTATTCATAGTATAGCAGTGAATTCATTAGTAACTCAGATACTCTTGATAAGTATAAAATATAAGGTAAAGGTTTTTTTCTACATTTTCTTTTCTTAGTTTGCATTTTTAATTTTTTATTGAAAAACATTTCAGATTAAAGATGTTTTGTTAATAGGTATGCACAATCTTTTTTTAAAAAAACAAAGATACAGGTCCAATCATGACACGTACAGGCATAATAGATTGCTGAAATTAGAAAGCATCAACACCAATTTTCACTAGGCTTTCTAACTTCATCGATTAGAGAATAGAAGTTGAATGACCAAGAATACTTCTGCAATTTTGGGTTCAAATTTGGGTTTTGATTTCTAATTCTCTACTACTAAGAGAAGGGATATAAGCTTATATAGCATCATTATGCAGCATCATTAACATAATTTTTAGTATAACATGGCATGGGTACATTCCATGCTTTCTCACATTCTATCTAGCTATGCCTATGATCCACTAATCTTCACCCAGAATTTGGCATATCTTGTTCTCTTCCTTGACTTCCTTCTTAAATTTCTATTCCATCAAATTATCCCAGACATATTACTTCTTCATTCTGGTTTTAGTCTCTAGTTTCTCTTAGTTATAGTCTTAGTGATATTTTAAAATTCCAATTCAACTTTACTCTGAATCTCTGAATTATCTGTCACTTTTCTTCAGAATCTTGTAAGTTCCATTATTGTTTTTGCTTTTCCACATAGAATCAGAAATAGCTGTAAAGAATAATAGGGGATGAGAAAAAAGCTTTTACAAACCATACTGTTACATCAGAACACCTTCCTGGATCTTCAGCAGCACCCAGATATCATACAAGAAGAAAATCTGCATTCAGAGACCAACATTGATGCTAACACTGTATAGAAAATGGGTCATATTTTTTTTTTAGCTGGAGGGCTCATTTGAAATCTGGAGGCCATGTCATGAGTTCTCTTGGTAATTCTGTTGTCAACAGATACTTCTGTACTAATTAACTTTTCTTTTCTTTTTCCCTTTTGTTTGCTTTTTCACTCTTTTTCAAAAATTAGTCATTCCGTTATGAAAGAATATTTTTGTGACTCAGCTTCCCAGATATTCAGGCTTCCTATGAAAATGGATGCTGGGGAGAAATTGCCCATTTATAAAATGGCTCCCTTGTGGAGAATTAACTGTGATAAAGTATTGATTTATGAGAATGCTATCTATCATTTCTTCTAGCTCCCTGTTCTTCTGCAAATTTTTCCTGATTAATTGTTTTATTTAGGTAGGCAAACACATTTCCAGACTTAACACTGCAGCACAGTAATTATCATTTATATATTATAGTATCCCTTTGGTGCTCAGAGAATTCTTGGAAATAAAAATGATACTGGAGGGTGTTTTTGGTTTTTTTATTTTCAAACTAAAAGCATCTCTTTAAAATGTTAAAAAACAGAAGGGGCAAAGAAATGGTGCTCACTAAAGTGAGTATTGAATGACTCATATAGTCTCATAAACTACATTGGCAATCTCAATTATATGTTAACCAATGATAGTTAATTGGGAAAGGGGAGGGACTTGAAAAAAAATCAGGACATCTTCTCAGCCCTTTTCAGAAAATAAGAAAAATGCACATCTTTCTCCCATCTTGATGGGAAAGTAAAATTAGAAATTAACCACTGTAACCAATATTTATCATTAATGTTTCTTCTTCTTCTTCTTCTTCTTCTTCTTCTTCTTCTTCTTCTTCTTCTTCTTCTTCTTCTTCTTCTTCTTCTTCTTCTTCTTCTTCTTCTTCTTCTTCTTCTTCTTCTTCTTCTTCTTCTTCTTCTTCTTCTTCTTCTTCTTCTTCTTCTTCTTCTTTCTCCTCCTCCTCCTCCTCCTTAGCCTCCGCCTCCGCCTCTCCTTTCCCCTTCCCCTTCTCCCTCCCCTTCCCAGAATGTAAATTCTTACATTGTTAAAAAAAAATTAATGTATTTAAATGTAATTTACTGTTTTATGGCTAATCTTCAATCAACAATATATTGAGCACTAACAGTAAATTTTGGTAATTCTGTTGTCAACAGATATTATACTTCTGTACTAATTAACTTTTCTTTTCTTTTTCCCTTTTGTTTGCTTTTTCACTTTTTCAAAAATTAGTCATTCTGTTATGAAAGAATATTTTTGTGACTCAGCTTCCCAGATATTCAGGCTTCCTATGAACTAATCCAATCCTTTCAATCCCATGACCAAGTACATGTATTACCTGATCCACTATGTAGTTAAAGGAATCTTATCTTTACTCAGTTTTTGATTCTTCCAGCCTTAAACTCATTTCATCTCATTTCTACACCAGCGTACTAGTTTTTTCCGAAAGAAACTGGCTGAAAGTATATAAGCAGTTTTCTGCACTTCTTTTAATATACACTATTGTATCAGTGTTTTCTAATCCCCATAGTTAGTGCAATTATTTTCCTTGATGTAGCACATTTTAGCAAATTATTTTCACACTCTAGTTGCTAAATCTGTTCTTGTTTTTCATTGTTAGACCTGCATCACAAACCTTCAGTAGTGTAACTACTGAGCTACATTTCAGTTAACCTGCTAGTTTGAAAAGTGAGCATTTGGTGATGCGCACCTAAGAAATTGCTTCCCTATGATCAACCCTGGCTGCTCTTTAGAAGGCCAAATCCTGAAGATGAAACTCAAATACTTTGGCCATCGAATGAGAAAGAAGGACTCACTGGAGAAGAGCCTAATTCTGGGAACAGTTGAGGGCAATAGAAGGGGATGACAGAGATTGAGGTGGCTGAATGGAGTCACTGAAGCAGTAGGCATGAGCTTAAATGGACTCCAGAAGATGGCAGAGGACAGGAAGGCCTGGAGGAACATTGTTCATGGGGTCGCAATGGGTCAGACACAACTTCGCAACTAAGAACAACAACAAATCCCTAATCCTAGCACTGAGCTAGAAGCCATTGTGCCATTTCTTGTGTGCTATATTAGTGATGCTTGAGTACACCTGAAAACAGGCCAGTAACTCTTTTTTTCTAATAAAGTGCCCCAATGATGCAGAGAGTAAAATATCTGGGTCTGGATACTGCAAAACATAAGAATCTCCTTAACAATTTTTCTCAAAATTGTCCTGATAAGGACAATTCCTCAGCAGGACAGTTGAGGAAACTTCAACTGCCTGTGCAGAATTTCTCAAATCACAGAATCATTCTCTGAGTTAACAGAATAGCAGAATTGGAAGATGTTCTGTCCCTAATTAGCATTCTTGAGATCCCCGTGCTTTGATTGGCCAAAGCGTGGGGCACTCTGATTGGTCAGGCGAGCCGCGCCGATTGGCTCACTAAGAATCTCCCGTGATTGGTCCATTCGAATCGCGGGAGATTCAAAGCGGTGCCATTGGCCGCGGCCGCCGCAGCTAAAGGAATAAAAGCCGCGAGCTTTTTCCTTTGCCCCAGTTCTGTTCCAACTTTAAATAAAAGAGCATGATTTGAAGTCACCAACTCCTGGCATCATTTCGCGGACACAACACTGGCGATGAAGGTGGGATCCAGACCCTAAACCGAACCACGTGTCCGATGGAAGCCAGACGAACCACCACGATGGTGAAAATCGCACCCCCCGCACCCCCCGCACCCTTCAACCCCGCCACTGAGGACTGGGAATCGTACTCCGACCGATTCTGCATGTTCCTCGAGTGCAGCGACCTGAAGGATGCCACCGGCCCCATGAAGCGCGCCGTCTTCCTGACCCACTGTGGGACCGAGGTATTCAAGATGGCCAAAGCGCTTGCCAAACCCGCCGATGCGACCGCGATGGACTGGGACGTCCTCGAGCCAATACTTCGGCGGCACTACGCTCCAGAGGTACCCATCCTGATCCGATGCAACGAATTCTACCGTCGGGACCAACGGTCGGGTGAGAGCTTCAGCGACTTCGTCGCCGAGCTACGGTGCCTAGGGGGGCTCTGCGAATTCGACAACCTGAACGACGCCCTGCGAGACAGAATCGTGCTCGGTTTGTGGGACCCCGTCCTCCAGAGCCGGCTGATGGCCAAGGGCAACATCAGCCTAGCAGACACCCTCACCGCAGCCGCAGCTGCCGAAACAACCCGAACATTCGCTGACCGCATGCGCAGACCGAACACTGGGGACCGCAGCGGAAACAACAACCCGGCGAGGTTGACCGAGGCCCAACCCGAGACGACCACCCACCAGGGCGACTTCCACTCGGCATTGGGCACTTTCGATGACGAGGAGGACATCCATCGCCTCCAGACAGGCCGCGACCCACGGAACCGGCGGGGTCGTAAGTCGAGGACCAACTGTGCCAGTTGCGGCGGCGACCACCCCAGGTCGGAATGCTGGTTTTTCGAATCGATCTGCCGGCATTGCGACAAGAAGGGACACATCGCCCATGTCTGCCGCCTAAAGAAGAACCGCAGCCCGGCACGATGGGACCAGAGCGACCGGAGGAGAGAGAGCACACCACCCCGGACCAGAGATCGCCCCTCGGACAACAGATGGGACCGGAACAGACGATCCCTGCGAGGTGGCGATAACCGGCGAAGAGAGGAGACCCATCAGACGGTCACCATCGGCCACGCCATAACCAATGACGCCCGGAAGGTCCACGTGGAGGTAGGCATCGAGGGCCAGCCATGCAAAATGGAGGTGGACTCCGGGTCCTACCTCTCCATGATAGCATGGCATGAAATAAAGCGCTTGGTGCCTACCCTCCAAAGGAGGAGCCTAGACAGCCAGAGACTCATTGTAAAGGACTACCAGGGAAACCGCATCCCGGTAGTCGGAACCAAACACTTCAACATCACATATAAAGGGCACACTGAAAGGCTTCCCCTGACAATCGTCGACCGCGACCGCCCAAGCCTACTGGGACTGCAATGGTTCACCCCGCTCGGCATCGCAGTCACGGGAGTCGACCACATCACCGACGACAGCTGGGAGCAGCAACTGGCCCGAGAATTCCAAGAGGTCTTCGATGGAAACCTAGGCAAGTACCGAGGGCCCCTTATATCATTCAGCCTAGACCCAAACATCCCCCCAAAACGCCTGAAACCAAGGCGGGTGCCATTCACACTGAAACCCAAGATAGACGAGCAAATTGACAAGCTCGTCAAGCAAGGGGTCCTACAGCCAATAGACCACGCCCGGTGGGAGACCCCCATAGTCACCCCGATCAAGCCCGATGGGTCGGTGAGGATCTGTGGGGACTATAAGGCCACCCTAAATGGCGCGCTACAACAAAGCGCCTACCCCGTCCCAGTAGTGCAACACCTACTGCACTCACTGGGAGGGGGCAAGGTTTTCGCCAAGCTCGACCTCGTCCAGGCGTACCAACAGTTGCCAGTCGACAAGCAAACGGCAAAAGCGCAAACCATAGTCACCCACCAGGGGGCATTTAAATGCAACCGACTCCAATTCGGAGTCAGTGTGGCACCGGGAATATTCCAAAGCCTAATGGAAAGACTACTGCAAGGCATCAAGGGGGTGGTACCGTACTTCGATGACGTCCTAGTGTCGGCAACCAACCAAGCCAAACTAGAGGGTCGCCTAAGGGAGGTCCTAACCAAATTTAAAGAGACCGGGCTGAAAGTCAAGAGGGAGAAATGCCAACTATACACGGAACGGGTAGAATTCCTAGGATACCTCCTAGACCGTCACGGCATCCACCCCACAAACCAAAAAATCAAGGCTATCAAAGAAGCCCCCACACCCAAGTCGAAGACGGAACTACAGGCATTCCTGGGGCTACTTAACTTTTACAATGTTTTCCTGCCCCAAAAGGCCATGGTGGCGGAGCCCTTGCATAGGCTCCTGGACAAGGCGGCGAACTGGACTTGGGGGAAACGCGAGCAAGCCGCCTTCCAAAGAACAAAGGACCTCCTCACTTCGAACGCCGTCCTTATGCAATATAACGAGACCCTACCTCTGGCCGTCACATGCGACGCATCACCCTTCGGCGTCGGTGCTGTCCTCAGCCATACTCTCCCCGATGGAAAAGAAGCACCCATCGCGTTTTTTTCAAGGACCCTCACCAAACCGGAGCGGAACTATAGCCAGCTGGTCAAAGAGGCTCTGGCTATCGTTGCCGCCGTAAAACGATTCCACGAGTATCTCTACGGCTGGACTTTCACCATCATAACTGACCACAAGCTGCTGCTGGGAATCCTTGCAGGAAACTGGGCCACCCCGAACATTCTGTCTCCCCGAATGACAAGGTGGTCCGAGTTCCTGGCAGCCTACAACTACGGACTCATACACAGACCAGGTAAGACGATCTCCCATGCAGACGCCTTAAGCGGCTCGCCGCTACCGGAACCTGACACCGACCCAGCACCCACGATGACCACCCTCAGCATAGAGACTCTACCCAACCTGCCCATCACCGCGTCAGACATTGCCCGAGAGACTAATAAAGACAAATGTCTGGCGCGGGTGTTGCATTGGGTGGAGAAAGGGTGGCCGGAAAGGGACAACGACGAGTCCGTCAAAACGTTCCGAAACCACCAAACGGAACTCTCGTTATTAAAAGGGTGCATACTATGGGGGGATAGGGTGGTCATTCCAGAAAAGCTACAAGGGAAGGTTCTGGAACTGCTACACGAGGGGCACCCTGGCATCGTTAGGACTAAAGCCCTGGCCAGAAGTTACGCTTGGTGGCCAGGGATGGACAAACAAATTGAGACCTGGGTAGCAAGGTGCCAACGATGCCATGAAACTAGGCCAAGCCCACCCACAGCACCCGTCCTAGAGTGGGAAACCCCAAGGGGACCTTGGTCTAGGATTCACATAGACTTCGCCGGGCCCACAAAAGGACACACCTTCCTTATAACAGTAAACACTGACTCCAACTGGCTGGAGGTAAGCAACATGAAAACAACAACCACGGAGGCCGTGATCAAGGAACTCTGCAAACTCTTTGTAACGCACAGCCTCCCAGACGTCGTCGTTTCCGACAACGGGCCCCAATTCACCTCGCTGGAATTCGAAAAATTCCTAGCGGAAAGGGGCACCCGGGACACAACAGAAGAGACCTTGAAGGTCTTCTAGTCTCTGGTCAAGCAGGAAACTCTACACATTTTAGACAACTGGTTGTCCAATCTCTTCTTAAAAACCTCCAGTGATGGAGCAACTTCTGAAGACAAGCTGTTCCACTGGTTAATTGTTCTCTCCCTCTTTTCTTGAGACTACACATATCCATTTCTTACACCTGTTTGTCATATGTTTTAGCTTCCAGTCCCCTAATCATTTTGTCACTCTTCTCTGTACTCTTTCCAGAACGGTTGCCCAATCTCTTATTTAAAATTTCCAGTGTTGAAGCATCCACAACTTCTGAAGGCAAGTTGTTCCACTGATTAATTGTTCTGTCAGGAAATTTCTCTTTAGTTCTATGTTGGTTCTCTCCTTTATTAGTTTCTATCCATTGCTTCTTGTCTTCCTTCTGGTGCTTTGGAGTATAGGACAACTCTCTCTACTTTGTGGCAGCTGCTTAGATATTGGAACACTGCTATTATATCCCCACTAGTCCTCTTGTTTTATTTGACTACAAATACCCAATTCCTACAACCATTCTTGAAAATTAAACATCCAAAAAGCATTCAGGAGAAGGTTGCCCTGCAACACGGGACAATGTGCAAGTCTTGCCCACATCCTCTTCTTTGCCTGTAAAGGACTCCACAGTTTGTAAGGGGAATAGTTCTTTATCTCAATCCACATAGACTGACTGGATCCTTAATACATTTGGAGAGGATGCATGGAATTATTTCCAGCCTCAACCTTTCTGAAGGTTGTGTTGCAATACCTTCAATTTCACAGAAATGTAGCCCATTTTATGGAAGCTCATTTCATTATTCAGTGATCCCTTTACTGACCCTTGGATCTCACTGTATAATTTATGTTTTCCGAATATAATTCAATAGCACCAGCTTCTGATTTATGGGCTTCATTTCTAAATTTGAGCATTTGGCTACAAATGTATGTTTCTCCCCTTTGTGATTTATGTACTTTCACCCAAAATGTATGTTCTCTGCTGCAATATATGCATTCCTATTATGCCTCTGATGACACCTTTCCTGGGAAGAAGGTGAGAGAACCCAGCCTGGGGCCAAGTCCCAAGGTTAATTGCAATCAATTCACCTACCTTGCAATTACACTTTCATCTGCGCTGCCTGTGAAGTGAGCATGCTAACATGCTATCAGCAGGGAGGCAAATGTGCCTTTTTCTTCCCCCTCCCTAGGAGCCAATAAAGCCAGCTGAGGTATACGATTACATGGGAGAGGGAGGTTTTGACTCCCTGCTTTTAAACACGTTCATTGAAAAGGCACTGAGAATAATTAATTATATCCCCATCAGGCCATTTAGCGCCAGGCTGATTACTGCACAATTTTGGAACAATATTGAAAATAACAGGTAAATAAATACCCAAAAAGAGGTGACATAGTCATTTGACAAAAATAGCAGACATGGGAAAGATCTGTTTGTGTTTTTTTTATGGAAGAACATAAGGAGAAATGCTTAGAATACATTTCCCCACAGAACTGGTCTATTATGCTTTTCCTATTTGTCTTCTCTTTCTTTCTTATAATAGTATCCACACATTAAGAAAATGTTTCAGGTTCTATTGACTTTTGAAATTGCTGCCTGAACATTTCCTTATTTTATCCCAAACCTGGACAAGAAATCAGATTTAATACGAAAAGTCCACCAAAATTCTCCATCAAGCTTGCAGGACAAAGAATTTTACTACAGAATTTCCAGGGAGTTGGACTCATTATTGTTTCAGATGTGATTAGTGAAACACCTCTCAAGCTCTGGATGAAATAGATGCTTTGCAATTATGAAATGATTATGAATATCTTATTTTTGTAAAAATATTTAAAATAATCTGTTACCAAACTTAAAATTCCATGTAAATCTTCTGAAAGAAGAAGAGGAGGAATATTCCTAAAATAGATTATTTCCCGATTTTTCTTTCTTGCAACTTTCATTGTAACCTTACTGATGCGATATAGCTTTATAGGGTAGACTGAAATATTTAAACATCCATTTGGTCTACTGGAAACTTTCATGAGATTTTTTTTTTCAGTTATATTTCAGAACTAGCTGGATACCTGTGATTCACGATAACACTATGTAATAGGGCTATGCAGGAGAATTCCAGTTCACAATCTGTTGGTTCAGTGGTAGTCAGTGATTGAAACACATAAGGGGATATCACATAAGGGAATTCCTGCTGCCTTGAGTCCGGAAGCAATTCCATAAGTGGAAGGCATAGACATTTTGGTGAGATAGCAATGTTTAGCACTGTAAGGAGCCCCAGACTGCTCCTGAGTGAAGGAGTGGAATGTCTGCCAGTTTGAACTGAGGTAATAGAATGTGAGGCAACTGGCAGTTGGAACAGAGTTCTTTTCAGGTGGGGAGGGGGAGTAGAATCCTTAGCATCAGAGCGTGTTAATTACTGTATTAAGAAATAGTAATGATCTGATGGTCATTTCTGTTATGTATGTACCATAGTTAATAAAGTATGAGCTTGAGGTTAAGTGCATGGTTCTGGCCCTGCACTTCTGATTGGCTATTAGGCGGCCAGATCGGATTGGCTAATTCTTAGGAATCCGATTGGCCCTTAACAGAGGATTATTTTTGGTTTAAAGTACTTGTGTTCATAGCTCGCTATTGGACAATTCTCACAAAGGTTGCCTATATAAGGCAGGGTTCACTGTTGTTATTTTGAGAAGTCACTATGCTAATAAAGAGCTGAAAGTCACTATTCAGAGGCTGTCTCCATTTACTCCGACCCATGTCCAAGTACTTAACACTGGCAACAAAGGTGGGATTTGGAGACGTCTGAACCAAAGAAGTCAGGAAGCAAGACCAAGCACGTGGAAAACGACGCCAACAACGGAACCATGTCCAGCAGCATCGTACCACCCGCTCTGTTCAATCCAAACCAAGAGGATTGGGAATCCTACATGGATCGCTTCCAAATGTTTCCTGAGACGAATAATTTGAAGGATGCCACACCAGCAAAAAAGCGGGCACTGTTCCTGACACACTGCGGCCCGGCTGTTTTTAAAATGGCAAAAGCACTCGCCAAACCTTGAGAAGTGAAAGCCATGAGCTGGGACGACCTCGAACCCATCCTGAGAGATCATTAAGCGCCAACCGTGCCTACACTTGTGAGACGCCACAAGTTTTATCAAAGGAACCAGTGAAAAGGAGAGAGCGTGGCCGATTTCATGGCAGACATCCGAAATTTAGGTGGCTTCTGCGGGTTCGCTGATTTAGAAGAAGCACTAAGAGATCGAGTAATTCTGGGATTAGATGCGCTAGGCGTGCAGAGCAAGCTGATGGCGAAAGGCGACATCAGCCTTGCTGACGCCATCGCCGAAGCCACGGCTGCAGAGGTGACCAAAAAGTCGGCTGCACAATTACGGCGAAGCCGCACTTCGGCAACACAACCGACCAGCGAAATTTTACCCAACTCAGAAGGGCAGCTCGTTACGATGCACCACGAGGACCTCTCTTCGTCGTCAGACAGCAACGAAGAAGGGGTCCATCGAATGCGGTCCGACTGGGATCCTCGCCCTAAGCCCTTACGCCCTTGCGCTGGCTGTGGAGCAAACCATGCCAGGGCCGAATGCAAATTCCACAACGCACTCTGCCATGAGTGCGGGAAACGAGGCCACATCAGCTGGGTCTGCCGCAGCTTACCAGGACCCAGCCAGGCCTCAAAAGGGGCCAACTATCGACAATCGACAGGAAACCGTCCTATAAGGCGAGAACCAGTGAACCACTCCTACAGAAATCGCGCTTTGCAAAAAGAAGAGGCTCACCATACTATCACTATCGGTCACGCCTCAGCCTTGGACACTAAGAAAATCCGAGTCACGGTAGCCATCGAGAACCAGCCTTGCCACATGGAGGTCGACTCGGGATCGTCCCTCTCGATGGTGTCTTGGAAGACACTCAAGCAACTTATCCCCACAATCCAATGCCAAGACCTCCAATTTCAACGCCTCATCCTCAAGGACTACCAAGGAAATCGAATCCCTGTGGTCGGGTCCTGTCGAGTCTGAGTCTCCTTCAAAAAACATACAGCGTACTTACCTCTAACGATCATCGACAGAGATAGGCCTAGTCTATTAGGCCTCCAATGGTTCACGCCACTAGGCATCGAGGTGGCCGGCGTGAACCGAGTCAGTGGTTGTGAGTGGGAGGAAGACCTTGTTTTTGAGTTCAGCGACGTCTTCGCGGACCGTTTAGGCGAGTATAAAGGGACCCCAATCTCATTTAGTTTAAATCCAAAAGTAGCCCCAATTCACTTGAAGCCCTGTCAAGTTCCATTCGCTCTTAAAGCTAAGATTGACGAACAACTCGATAAGTTAATTGCTCAAGGGGTGTTGAAGCACATCGATCACTCTCCATGGGAAACCCCTATTGTAACGCCCATTAAGCCAGATGGGTCAATCCGAATTTGTGGGGACTACCGGGCCACTTTAAACCACGCCCTACAGCAGAATGCGTATCCAGTTCCGGTGGTGCAGCACCTCCTCCATTCCTTAGGGGGCGGAAAGGTTTTCGCTAAATTAGATTTAGCTCAAGCTTATCAACAACTACCAGTGGATGAAAAGACGGCTCAGGCCCAAACAATTGTAACGCACAGAGGTGCTTTTAAATGTACTCGATTGCAATTTGGGGTTAGTGTAGCCCCGGGGATATTCCAAAGCCTCATGGAAAGGTTGTTACAGGGAATCAAGGGCGTGGTTCCGTATTTTGATGATGTATTAATTGCAGCCCCTACCAAGAAAATCTTGCAGGATCGTTTGAAAAGTGTTCTTAAAAAATTCCAAGAGGTAGGACTTAAGGTGAAAAAAATAAATGTCACTTATATACTGACAGTGTTGAGTTTCTAGGGTATAGGATTGATAGCCAGGGCATCCACCCTACCGAAAGTAAATTAAAGGCGATAAAAAATGCCCCCAGGCCACGTAACAAGGCCGATCTCCAGGCATTCTTAGGCCTCATTAATTTTTATAATGTATTTTTACCGCATAAGGCGACTGTTGCTGAACCGTCACACCGGTTATTAGATAAAAAAGCATTGTGGGTATGGGGTTACCGGGAAGAACAAGCGTTCCGGAATGTTAAAAAATTGCTCACATCTGACTCTGTACTTATGCAGTATAACGAGACTTTACCATTAGTTATAACCTCTGATGCCTCGCCTTTTGGGGTGGGCGCCATTTTGAGTCATGTACTGCCTAATGGGAACGAAGCCCCTGTTGCATACTTTTCGAAGATTCTTTCACATGCAGAGTGGAACTATGGACAAATTGATAAAGAAGCTCTCGCAATCGTTGCAGCTGTAAAGAAATTTCATGAATATGTGTATGGAAGGACATTCACCATTATAATTGACCACAAACCGTTGCTAGGGATAATAGCCGGGGACAAGCCAACCCCTTACATATTATCCCCTAGAATGACCCGATGGTCAGAATTCCTCGCTGCTTATAATTATCGCCTTCAATATTGACCAGGGAAAGCCATTCCCCACGCCGACGTATTAAGCCGAGCACCGCTTCCAGAGACTCTCGATGATCCGGCACCAACGGCAACCACGTTGCAGATCGAAACACTCAACTCGCCGCCTATGACCGCCCAAGACATCGCGAGAGAAACCATACGAGACCACACCCTAGCTCGAATCCTAGACTGGGTAGAACGTGGATGGCCATTGGACCAAGTCCCAGATGACTTCGCGCCATTTAAAGCAAGACAGACTGAACTTTTTTCACAAAAAGGCTGTGTCATCTGGGGCGATAGAGTCGTTGTCCCAGAATGACTCCGGAAGACGCTACTACAAACCCTGCACGAGGGCCACCCCGGCATCGTGCGGATGAAAGCACTCGCACGAAGCTACGCATGGTGGCTAGGCATGGACCGGCAAATCGAGCAGTGGGTCAAAGCGTGTTACCAGTTGCCAACAAGCCAGCAACGCTCCACCAAAAGCCATGCCTACTGAATGGGAAATGCCACGTGGACCCTGGTGCAGAATCCACCTGGATTTCGCGGGGCCAACCAAAGGATATACCTTCCTGCTGACAGTCGACGCATATTCCAATTGGTTAGAAGTTCATCATATGACGGCCACAACTTCTGAGGCAGTGATTAAGATCCTAAATAGACTCTTTGCAACCCACGGATTGCCTGACGTCCTGGTGTCTGATAACGGGCCACAGTTCACGGCATTGATGTTCGAGCAGTACCTTGCTGACCGCGGCATCTGCCATGCGCTCACCTTGCCTGCGCACCCTGCGACCAATGGCCGAGCGGAACGCATGGTCCAATTTGTTAAAAAGACTTTGAAAAAAATGGACTATGATAATATCGATGACAAAGTCAACCAAATTCTCTTTTTGCAACACATAACTCCACATAGCGTCACCGGCAGAACTCCCGCAGAACTACTGATGGGACAAAGACTCCGTTCCCACCTCGACCGATTGCACCCTGCTTACGAACCGGAAAAGCCAATAGGATCCAGTGGCCGCTGTCACACATTCCAGGTAGGGGACCGCGTTTACGCACAGAACTTATCAGGCGACCCGTTATGGATAGAGACAACGGTAGTACGAGTGACCAGCCCCAAATACTACGTAGTGAAATGCTGTGACAATAGATTGTGGAAACAGCATATCGACCAATTATGGTCACGACTCATAACGGCCAGTCAACAATTCCCCCATGACCAAACCGAGGGGGGGGGAGGTACAGAAGAAGAAGATGACGTTCCAAGAAACCTGCTCGAAGAGAGCGACAAATCAAGTGAGACTCAAGAAATGGAGCAGGAAGGAAAATTGTTTGCACCACAAGAAATTGCACCTGAGCAAGAAGCAGAGACACTGCCAAACAACAATCTACCTCAACAGGATTGCAATCAACCAGTCCAACGAAAATCCGAAAGACTTAAGAGACAACCATCCTACTTAAAGGATTATATAACTACACCATAATAAAGAAGCCAGGGGGAAGGGGTGTTATGTATGTACCATAGTTAATAAAGTATGAGCTTGAGGTTAAGTGCAGGGTTCTGGCCCTGCACTTCTGATTGGCTGTTAGGCGGCCAGATCGGATTGGCTAGTTCTTAGGAATCCGATTGGCCCTTAACAGAGGATTATTATTGGTTTAAAGTACTTGCGTTCAAAGCTTGCTATTGGACAATTCTCAAAAGGTTGCCTATATAAGGCAGGGTTCACTGTTGTTGTTTTGAGAAGTCACTATGCTAATAAAGAGCTGAAAGTCACTATTCAGAGGCTGTCTCCATTTACTCCAACCCATGTCCAAGTACTTAACAATTTCAAAAAATCCTTTCTTAGTGAGCACCTATAAGCCAAGAGGGACATATGTGCCAAATTTCAAGTTTGTCGGCTTTACGGTTCTGGAGATTTTGTGATGAGTGAGTGGTACTTGGCTTTTATATATATAAAAAGAGAATTAATTTCAAAATGTTTGTTTGTTTATTTGTCTATCAGATTTATATAGCAGTCCATCTCATCAGGGGGTACACACAACCATTGATAAAATGTACTAAAATAGCAAGTCTAAAATACAATCACAGTGGAGGGAAAAGAAGAGATGGCCCCCTTCAGTAATGGAGCCATCTAGACAAGCCTCTAGTTCCACGGGAACTCCACACAACCTGGTCTTGAGGGCCTTATTGAATATTAAAAAGGATGCACCTAATCTAATTTTGGGGGAAGGATGTTCCATAAGGTATACAGCACAGCAGAAAAAAAATGTCTATTGGGACCCATCAAATGTGGATCCCAGCCAGTGGTGCTATTCTACCGGTTCAGGCCAATTCTGACGTACCTGTAGCACCAAAGATCAGCAGAAACCAAACCAGTTCTCTCTGAGGAGCTGCTGTTGGGCCCACCTGCCCACCCGGGCTCCCATACTGACCTTTATTCCCTGCTTTTGAAGCACAACTGCTTTACGCAGCACAGCCAATTGCAGCGCATCAGCTGCTGAAGCTACAGGGAGAGTGTAGGCTTGCAGGAGGTGAATAGGAAAGTCTCTGTGCGTGCACAAAGTACACATTTATCATGCAAGCATGCAAAGTGTGTGCACGCAAAGCAGGCCCACCAAGCTACCCCCACCAAACCAGTGGTAACCTATTTTGGAATCCACCACTGATCCTAACCAATGGTACCTGCAGCATGCTTTCTGATGGGGCAGGGTAATATAAGTGGAGAAATGCAGTTTATCACATATCTCAGTCCCATGCCATGAAGGACTTTAAAGGTTAAAACCAGCACCTTGAATTAGACACAAAAGCAAACTAACAACCAGTCCAGCTTTTGGAAAAGAGTTGTAACATGCACTCTTCTAAAAGCACAAATATGTGCCTGCCTGGCTGCATTTTGGACAAATTGAAACTTCTGGATACTCTTCAAGGACAGCCTCGTTTAGATTGCATTACAGTAGTTCAGTCTGGAGGTGATTGGGGCATGATTGACTGTAGGCAGGGTCTGATGATCCAAGGATGGGTGCAACAGGTGAACAAGACAAAGGTGAGCAAAAACCATCCTAGCTATAAATGTCACCTGTTCATCAAACAGGAATGAACAGTGGTGGCTAACCTTTTTTGGCTCCTGTGCCAAAAATTGTGCCAGCACCCAGAATGCTCCCTGGGCATGCACGTGCAACCCCCCCCCTTGCCCCTACTGCACCTCCCAGCTGATTTTTGCCCATTTGAGGCCTTTTTCAGCCTCCCTTCCTGTATTTCCAGAAATACAGGAAGTGCTGAAATGGGCCTATTTTTTTGGCCTGCAAAGGCTGCAGAAGCATTCCTCAAGCCTCTGGGAGGCTGAAAAAGGCCTCAAATGGGCCGAAAATCAGCTGTGAGACATGTGCATACGCAGTGAGGTAAGTTTGCCTGCGGCTTTCATGCTGGCACAAATGGTTCTGCCTACCATAGGTTCACCATCACAGATCTAGAAGGATCCCCACTCCAAAGTGGCACTTATATGTATATGCAAAATATGCATATATTTTGAAGCATTGAGAATAGATTAATAAATATAATTATTACAGTGATAGCTTTGGTAGAGGCTCCAGGGGTCAAATCTAAGGCATTCTATAGTGATCTGTGATACTTGAGTCTCGGGTTTATAACCCTGCTTCAATACATGACCTAGGCCTAGATTATCAAGTCTCCACTTTCAAACTTCTTCTGATATTCTTTTAAAATATTGAACCAATGTATTTGCCTAAGGTGCTGCAGCCTTATGATCGATCACATGTTAAAAGGTGTCACATTGGTCTCAGAACAAGTATTACTTCTCAATAATAATTGAACCATCTGAATGCCACCTTCCTTTCTTCCTCTTCTTACATTCATTTTCAATTCCATCCTATTCATCCCTTCCTCCCCCAACCCCAATATAACTGTACACAAATAATTAAATGAGGACGAAACGTCACACTATTCTGGCAAATCTGGGACTGTCTTCCAAAGGCTGTGTGTTTGAACAAAAAGTAGTTACAGAACAAGACATAGCTGCTTCATTCATTCCAGAATGCAGAATTTTAAAGATATTTATTCATATTACTTGTCTGTCTTGATTTTGCCCAGCACTGTAACATTCAGATACTTAGATGGAGGGAATATCAGGGAGAAAAGCAAATGTTCATTTTAAATATGGTTTGGGGGACAGGGTTAAAGATACTTCTGTTCTTGAACCTTTCCTCATGCAAATCAGCAGCCTTTATCAATGGATGCAGTGCGTTTAGAGTCTAGATAATAATCAGAAATAACTTAGACTAATATACCATTTGAATCTGAGGAGAAGAAGCAGATAATTGAGCTCTAATGTATGGGAGAGATTTACTGATAATATATGAATCCACAAGGTCAAAGATAAGAAATTCCTCTTGGTTATTTTTTTTAAGCTCTGCTAAAACAAAGGAAATACATGGTTCCTATCAGTAGCTTCCTTTATACAATAAAAATTCAAAAGCTGTTTTACCAGTTTGCTGTCTCTCCTTGTCAACACCAGGATACACACAGAGGGTAATCCCAGGATCTCTTAGTCACTGATCTTTGTTAGACATTTAGTGCTTTTAACCGGTTGTCTTTTTTCTCAACAACTGCCCAATATCCATTAAAGATGATTGGATGTTGTCTGCATAATCCACTTTACTGGAATAATAGATGCCATAAACTTACCTTAAATTATTGACTGTCTTCCAGCTTGTTCGAATCACTGAGTTTCTCTGAGATTGTAAAAACAGATGGGAAGTTTCTGTGTTGTTAGGTGCAGTGCCTTTTATCACAGAGGACATAAAGGTAGGAATGTGCAGGTCGTTTCCCATCCAGCTTCTAAGCAGCTCAGACCTGCTAAATTGCAACAAGGTGAATCAGGTATGCTGAGACCATGCTCATAAAAAGATGAAGCAAGCTCTTCCAGGATGTTTACCTATGCCAGGATATCTGATTGTGTCAACAAGCCCAGTTGCAATAATATGAATACCTTTTATATAAAACCTTATGATGGTTATAGCAATATCAATTGCACTTAGACTTATATACTGCTTTACAATGCTTTACAGCCCTCTCTAAGCGGTTTACAGTGCCAGCATTTTGCCGTCAACAATGTGGGTCCTCATTTTACTGACCTCGGAAGGATGGATGGAAGATTAAGTCAACCTTGAGACAGTCAGGTTCAAAGGAATTGAACTCTTGGCAATGTGAGCAGAGTGAGCTTAAAATATTGCATTGTAATCACTGTGCCACAAGGGCTCCTTTTGGTTATCCTACTAAAAGAAATAGTGTTAACATTATAAAATTCAGTACTAAATAAAGTAGCTACAGATTTCAGCAAAATGGTCAGAGATCCTTTTGTATTCTTCAGCCAATGGAAACTAAAAGAAAGAAAGAAAGAAAGAAAGAAAGAAAGAAAGAAAGAAAGAAAGAAAGAAAGAAAGAAAGAAAGAAAGAAAGAAAGAAAGAAAGAAAGAAAGAAAAAAAATTCTCCTTTTCTTCCTGGTTTCTTCCTTTGAGTATAGATATTCAATTTGTTTACATGGCTCTCCTCTATAGCATCTATCAAACTAGAAAACTCTTCTAAGGTTCATGAAAAAAAATTCCTAGAATGGACTTCCAGTTTGAGCTTCTTTGGCGAAGACCAAAACCCCGTCTCTGCGAGGCTTCGATTGGTGCTCACTGCTGGAGCGCCCCAAGCCGGCTGGTTTCGGGGCTAAGCCACCATGTAGAGGTGGTGAAGAAGGGGGAGACTCAAGCTCCACTTTTCTACTTTCCTTCAGTTTCTCAAGATTTCCAATACACCACTGTAATTCATCTAGAACTTCATCTAAATAGACTTGAGACTTAGACTAAACTAAAGATTCCATTGGCACCAATAAAGAGAACTGTATGGGGTCATGGCTTAAAATGTAGACATACACCAAAGCAGAGGTAAGGAACAAATGCTTATAGCATTGTGCACAGTAGCCCAAAACTGCTCTCAGCTATCCTAGACTAACAATTAAGTGAAGAAAATAAAATGGAGTTGTATGTTGCCCAGTTAGTGTATTGTATTTAATTTTGTCCTGAAATGACTTCACATGACTACCTTGTACACCCTGTCTGTTTTTGTTAGCTCTTTGAGGTAATCCAGACAAAAAAAAAAAAAAAGAATACTTATTCTCTCTCCCCTCCTCTCACTTTTATTTTACTCCCTAGAAAACTGGGGTGGGTCTCTTTTGAAATGCTTTCCATGCCCTCCCTCCTTCTGTGGACTGAGCTATCTTTTACTTGCTGCTTTTCTAACCTGTGGCTTTTCTTCCTATTTCCCAAATCATTGCCACATATTGTTACACTTTTTGTTGCCTTTCCTTTGTGCGAAATTTCAGACTCTAAGCTCTTTGGATTGGACTCTCTCTGCTTGCATTTTGCAAAGCACTGTGTACCCTGAAGCATGATTAAAAATAATGAATCCAATCCAATTAATCCAATAATGAAGCAACCAAATTTTGAGATCTATTTGGCAGCAATTCTCAAGATAGCTGCACTCAATGGAGAATCTGCTTGCCATTCCTTTCCTTCTCCTCTCACCATAATCTAATTGTCCTTTGTGTCACCAAAAAGTGATTTTTACATCCTGTTGTCTATATGACCATCTATACCGCAGCAACTGTGTAGCCCAACTCCTTCTCATCTTGCTTCCTCTGTAACCTGAAACAGCTGGAGTTGTCTGGATTTTGGAGCAAAAGCAATCCTGCCACAGGGAACCCCAAATCTTTCCAGGCCTGAGATCAGCCTTTTACATTTGTAGATAGATTTGAGGCTCCCTTCACTTACACCTACAAGAACGATTTGGTAGCGTTTATTTTATTCCCAATGCCTTCTGTCCCCCTTCATCTCCTACCATCCCTCCTCTTTTCCTTATGTCTAGTAGAATGAATGAATGAATGAATGAATGAATGAATGAATGCATAGCCTTGTCACTGAAACACCAAGAAGGGAAAGGGAGGGAAGACATTCTCCAAAAGGTCCAAGAAAACAAACTGTTAATTTATTTTATTTATTTATTTATTTGATTTGTCAATTGTTTACAAGATAATAGGTATAAAAAATACATAGTTATGAATACATGAAATGGGTACATTAGAAAATAAAAGAAACAATAGGACAGGGATTGTAGGCACATCCCCTATAGACCTCTTAGGAAAGGTTAAAGTTTTGGGGGTCTGGGGAAGAAACCACAGAGTCAGGTAGAGTATTCCAGACATTGACCACTCTGTTGCTGAAGTCGTATTTCCTGCAATCAAGTTTGGTGCAGTTAACCTTGAGTTTGTATCTATTGTGTGCTCTTGTGTTGTTATGGTTAAAACTGAAGTATTCATTGACAGGTAAGTCATTGCAATATATGATTTTATATATCATACGTAGATCAGATTGAAGACAGTGTAATTCAAGGTTTTCTAGGTCTAAGTCTGATGGCATAAGGTATTCTACAATGAGTAGAGGAGTGGAGAACTCTTCTTGTGAACTATTTCTGGACTTTCTCAACTGTGCTAATATCAGATACGTAATGTGGGTTCCAGACTGATGAGCTGTATTCGAGTATTGGTCTAGCAAATGTTTTGTATGCTCCAGTTAGTAGAGTGATATTACCAGAGAAAAAGCTATGTAGGATTAGGTTAACAATTCTTAATGCCTTTTTGGCTATGTAGTTACAGTGGGGTCTAGCACTTAGATCATTAGAGATGAGTATTCCAAGGTCCTTGACAGAGCTTGGATCATCAACAAGATCTTGACTATTCAGCTTGTATTTTATTTTCTGATTTTTTTTTGTCAATATGTAAGATAGAGCATTTATTTGTTGAGATTTGAAGTTGCCCAGCTCTGCTCTCTTTACGTGAAGCTTGAGAAGTATTTTTCTGAACTGCCTGGAAAAAAAAGGCCATGTACAGCCAAGGGATTGAGGGAGTTGGACTCCAGGAAGGTACAAGATTGTTGTGCTTCCCAGAAAGGTTGAGTTGTACTCCCCCACCTGCTTTAATGAGAATGCATTAAGCCTTTTCCTTAACAGCTCTGGTGCTTTTTTTTTCCCCCTCTTCTTCCTGCAAAAAAGCCATTGAGCTACAACTCATGATGCAGACTGGTGATTTGGAGTGTGAGATATATTTATGTATAATAGGAAGGAGAGATGCCTTTTTAGACAGTGCAGACAAGCTCTCCCTCCTGCACAGCAGGAATTGAAGTGGGTCTACTTCTGCAGAAAGTAAATGCATGTTTGTTGAGCTATGTCCCCCCCACAGCCTTCCTCCCTCGCCGCCGCCCAGCACAATTTCCCCTTTCTTGCTTTTCTTTACAAAAGCACCTCTATAGTATTGTGGTGGTAGATACCAGCAGCCTTTGGATCTGCAGAGCACACACATAAGAAATGTGCAAATATAAATCCCCACACAGTTGTTTATGATCTTGCGTTTTATTCTCAGAAACACCAAAGTCTACAGCATCCTAAGAAGAGAAGTAATAGTAGCAACAGTCGTATTGGAAATCAGAATATACTATGAAAATTAAACTATTTTTATGCTGCTATCTGAAGATGAATATTAAATAGGTGTAATGGATTACCACTTCCCACCTCCAACATGATATGGAAATTTCATGTGGCTTCTTATTAAGTGGTCCGGTTTATTTCTTCATTTTATTGCTGTGAACACAGAAAACCTCCTTGGTGGCAAGCAAAAAAATGTGGGTCTTTGTTGTATCATCAAAGCATAATATGCTCTAGTTTTATTTCTGTACTACCCTGAATTGGAGATTTATCAAAGTTGGTTGGTATCACCAAAAGTTCTGTTTTGTTTTGCTTGCTGAAGGTAAATCTGACTTTGAGTAGTAAAGTAAAGCAAAATAAAGACATAGGGCTCGAAACGATGAGTTCTAGTCCTGCCTTAGGCCCAATGCCAGCCAGTAACTGTCTCTGAGTCCTAGGAAGGAGGCAATGGTAAACCACTTCTGAAAAACATTGCCAAGAAAACTGCAGGAGCATGTCCAAGCTATTTCTGAGAATTGGACAAGGCTGAACAGAAGAGGAGAAAGAAAAAAAAATCTGACCTTACAGGTCATTAGCTATTTCAATCAGGGTCTCCTTATTCTGTAATGTTTGTGTTCTATTAAAGCTGTTCTGAGCAACTTTCAAACTTGTGTGATTTTTTTTTAAACAGCAGTAACATCTACAATTCAATGGAAAAGACAATGAAGTGAAGGCTTGTGAGCTCCGTAAGTAATTTTGAGTAATGAAATTAAATAATGTTTCCAATCCTTTTCAACTAAAAATCTAATTTAGTTTGCCTCAATGTTTGTATCATTTAGTAAAATATATGTTGTTTTTTGTTAAACTTATATGCAATTTCTTATCATCTACTACAAAACTGCTACACTGCTGTTTCTAGATTTTTCTCCTGCTGACCTTAATCTAAAGAGGAAGTATTTTGAAATCCCTTTTTAATTTATTGAATAGAGTTGGCAATTGTCTACGAAAAGGATGTTTGGATTCCTTCATGAAAGTGAGGTGACAAGTGTGGTGTTTTGGTTTTTAATCCCAATAATAAAGCATAAAAAGGAAACCCCCCAAATTCAGCCACTTCTATTCAATTGATATTACCCAAACCCAAGCAGGGATCAAAATATAGAAAAAGTGCAGGTCTCAGTGAAAAATATTGCCAGTTACTCCGCCTTCCCTCCCCCTTACACTTCACAAACAAAATCAATACAAGATTTTGTATCACTTAAAGTGAGCCTCCTACCACTACAGGTAATCCTTGATTTATGACCAAAATATGTTAAGTGCATTTTGCCCCATTTTACAACCTTTCTTGCCACAATTATTAAGTGATTCATTGCTGTTGTTAAGTTAGTAACATGGTTAAGTGACTCTGGCTTCCCCATTGACTTTGCTTTTTAGAAGGTCACAAAAGGTGATCACATGACCCTTGGGCACTGCAACAATCATAACTGTGAGTCAATTACCAATCATCTGAATTTTGATCACATGACAATGGGGATGCTGCAATGGTCATAAGTGTGAAAAACAGTCATAAGTCACTTTTTTCAGTGCCATTGTAACTTTAATGGTCATTAAATGAACTTTTGTAAATTGAGGACTACTTGTACTATTACTTGCATATTGTGATGGCCCGGGGCATGGCACAAAAATAATAAAGTCACCAAAGTAGATAAATTCCCTTTAATACCTCCAACTTGGCCCCCAATGTCCAGTTATCCTCGGCTAGAAATCAAACTCTTCCCAAAATAATCTACAAAGGGAAGAAAAGCAGTCCGAACTCAAAATACAGATAAATTAGAAATAAACAAACCAACACAAACCATGCTGAAGTAATCAACACAATAGGCCAGGATAATAAATTGCAGACTTCCAAAAAAATAACAAAGCACACACAGTTGGGAGGACACCAAAACCCACACAAGCCTCGATAAAGTTAATGCACACTTTGCTTCCAGCAAGGTGCTGTGTGCAAACGCCCTTCTTATATCCTGTTCACTCAGCTGTAACTAATGAAAGGGATCATGGCCTTTTTCTCTCCCGTAAGCCATGTTGCTCCTTCTCCGTTCCTCCCTGTGTGCCCTAGGATGAAGAGGGGGTGGCCCTGGGTCTTCCTCTGAATGCCCAGCCAGAATGTGCCCTTCCCCCATTTTTTCCACAGCCACCAGAGCCACAGTCCTACTCCCTGTCAGCTGCTCAATTTCCCCCTCAGAATCAGACTCCAACAAGGGCATGATGCATATCTTCCTCTACCATCTCAATTATATATTTTTTTTGTTGCCTCCTTTTCCACTATGCATTTTTTTTGGCTGATTTCTTCATTTTTCAAACTAGATAGAATCAGCAAGGAGACAGTCTCTAGATTTCCAGAACTCTTTTTCCCCTCAAACAGAATGCCCCAGCTTATATTATGACTATTATGCTATAACAATGGCAAAGGCTGATTAAAAGGTATCTTTTAAGTTGCTTTAAATTATGCTTCAAACATTTATGTCAGGGGTGTCAAACTCATGATGACACATTGTCATCACGTGACATATCACAACTTTTTACCCTTTGCTAAAATGGAGGTGGGGGTGGCCAGCATATGATGCATCTGTGGGCCATGAGTTTGACACCCAATTTATGTGGTGTATTGCAGCAAGGCATGAAACAACACATCTGAGTCTGGGACACCAACCAAATCTTGTTCTTTACACAAAAAAGTAGGGGTGTTAAACTGGTGGTCCACGGGCCAGATGCATCACACATAGGCCATTCCCCATCCCCACCCCATCTCCACAAATGGGGAAAACGTCATGAAATCTCACATGACCGCAATGTGATGGTGTGAGTTTGACACCCGTGGAATAGAGAAAGGGCAGCTGAAGACAGCATTTTGGAAATCTGACTAGCAACATCTGAGGACCCTTTCTTACAACAGCGAATACTATTTAACACGAAAGATTTATGGTTATACCAAAACAACAGTTGAGGCAGCAACCATGGGAATTTAGACACAGTCCTGGCAGCATGATATTGGTGAGATGGGCTACCTGAGATACAAACCCATCATAGAGGTGGCCTTGTCAAAGGAAGATGCTATCAAATTGTGGCTCTTCACTGTATGATTAGCAAAGATATATTTCACATCCACACCAATTAATGTGCACTATGGAATAATGTGATAATCAACCAGCAAGATCAGAGTGTGGCAATAATAGTGGGTATGCATCTAAACATTAGAAAAAAAGCAAGACAAACAGAATGGAATTAAAAGTTACGTAAAGGAGCAGCTACATTCATCTATGGGAGCTTTTTAAAAACCCTCTTAATCATGTGACAGTTCTCAAAATGGCCTTATTAATTATGTTGACGTTATTTATTGAAGTTCTTCCCCATTGTAGAAGTAAACTACTTTTTTTTACTCCAGAAACATTTATTCTCCTAAACTTTTAAATATATTTAGTTCCTTTTAAAAATATAGAAATTATCCTGGAACAATTACTATTATCATTTTAAATAATGCAAAGCAAATCATTGAATTGTTTTAAGATTTTATCTGAGATAGGAATAGGAACCAGAAGAAAGGAATTATTTTTAAAAAGGCTCTATCAAAATGGGCATCTACTTCAAAACAGTACAATACAAAGCAATTTTATTTCTCCATCCTTAACCCCTAAAAGTCTCTCTTTTTTTAAAAAAAAATCAAAGTGCACTTTTGCAACTGAAATACATCGAGGAATTAGATAGCAGCTCAGATGTTACTATAAAGATTTGCTGCAGATTTTATTATTAATAATTTACCCCTAAGAATTTAATTTCTCCCTCCCCTCTTTTAACAAAGCAATGTCACTGCCTGTCTTCTTTGCCGCCCTTCTAACTTCTTATATATTAATATTTCATTTTAATAGGCAGGAACAGGTAATTCTTCCTACTATTTTTTTATTTCTTATTGCAGTTGATGATAGGATTCATAAGGGAAGAAATTTTATTCTTTATGTATTTTGTGTGTGTGTGTGTGTGTATGAGAGAGGGGGGGAGAAGAGGGGGGAAGACTGCTAGCATACATTTTTGTTAATATTTCCTAATTACTTCCACCTAAGAAGTCACCTTCTCAGATAATCATTTAGGATGTGATGTCCCACCTTTTTGCAGATAACACACCATGGCAAATAATTTTAAAAATCAATATATCAAAATCCATACCCATCTACTTGTCTCCAGGTAAGCACTTCATCCATGAATTAAATGTCAAATGTTTGGAATTATTGAAAGGAGTTTTTTTTTCTCTCCTCTTCTAATTTTGAAATGTAGAGCTCCTTCTTCCACCTTTCCCAAAAAGAAATATTTCTTGACATTCCTAATGCAGAGAAAGTAAAGCCTCCATACTTAAACTGGCATGGAGGAAGGGAGCTGGTTATAAGGCTTAAATGGGATTTCTCTTCCTGAAGATCACAGAGTTTTTATCTTTGTTTTGTTCATTTGTTTAGCCTGTAAAAGTTAACCTTTCCAAGGGTCCCACTTAAATACCAAGGGTTTGTGTGGATATATTTTTTTATTATGTGTGTCTCTTTGGGAAAATGTTATTAACTCCCTTTGTTGCCTGACTGTATTTCATTCTTGCATTAAAATGTATCCACCCAAAGCATTCCTTTTTGGCACTCCTGACATCTCCCAATCTTAGTATCACTTTCAATGATAGAATTGCAAAAACTCTTTGTATAATAAAATATTTTTTAAGAAAACAAACAAATAAGCCCGAGAGGTAATTGAAAATCATTTGTGGTTGGTTTTTCCATTATGTTTGTTTATCCCATATTCACCTCGCAATGCTGGCTACACTAAAGCTTTGCAAAATCTGAAAGGCATGTGGTTTGAGGGTGGGAACAGGGCCAAACAAATGGGATTTGAATTTCTAAGCATTAACTAGATTGGTGCATTTTCTCTCCACCCGTCCCTGTCATCTTAATCTCCCCAATGCAAGGAAATCTTTCAGCTAGCTGGAATATCTTCATTTCAGATGATGACACCCACCCTCCCCTTCCATTTAAAAAGAAGGGGAGGAAAGAACCCCTCTCGACTTTCCTTGCTTTAGATTTGAACAAGGAGCATTTCCTTCCCCAACAGCATCAGCCCACCAAGATACAGAGGGGAGGGGAGAAGCAAGGTAGCTGACAGAGGACTCTTCCTTCTGCCACCCAGAGAAGGAAGAGCTGAACAGATTATAAAAGTTTAGATTAAAATGATATAAAATCTACCATTTGGCTCCGACACTAGTGTCTTGCTCCTTTGGAGCTAATCTGTATGCACCCTGTGACCTTCTCGCAGCGAACCCTGCTAAATATATTATTCCCATGGGGGCTTTCACTGCTGCTTGGTGTCAGAAATCAATATGTATGAGGCGCGTGGATGGGAATTTCTAATAGATCTGCCTGGCCCTGCGCTGCTTTTCAATATCTGCCTTGCACTATTAGTGCCGGCTCGGTGCCTGTGAAATAACCGAGATAATCTTTTAAGGTGCGCTGTTAAGGTGGAACCTAAATGTAGCTGTTTCAATTATCTCCCCCGCTCTCTCACGCACCCGTAGACAGGCAGGCCAGCAATTAGAAAGGGGGTTCGCCTGGGATGAGTCACCTTGGGTGCAGCTCGGTTTACTAATCGGCGATCGATCGAGAGATAAATTGATCGATTGATGGTTTTAAATGCAATTAGGGTTAAATATATATGTTAAGGGCAGCCGCGTTGTAGGATTTGGCTTCCTGAAAAAAATGTTCTCTCCTCCCCCCCCTTCTTTCGCTATCTCCCCTCCCTCTTGTGGGCTTGTTGGAGAAAAGAAACCCACGTTTTAATGAGGGAACTTCATAAAAGGGAATGTCAAACTGTGGGTGTCAAAGAGTGTGGGAAAAAGATGGGGGAAGGGGTCCCAGTCCCCGGGTGTCAAGAAAACTCCAAGGCCGCCACGCGAAACTGGAGAATCCATCCATCAGATCCGAGGGCGCGAGCTACCGTTTTGAGAAACGGTTTCTTTATGACTATTGTATAAATGTCCCATTTTATGCTTTTGAAAATGATGCCAAGGGTGATACCTGACCACCTCGTTCCTTGCTTGGAATAGGGAGCGGGTGGGATGGGGGGGGGGGAGTGGGAGAGCTAGCCAAATTAATTTATTATTCTTTTTGTCAGAATACAGTGATTTCAATTCATCAGTTACAACCTCCCGCCTGCCTGGGTTTGCTCTAAAGAAACCAGAATTATCAATAATGCTCCCTACACACCCACACAGGAGAGAGAGAGAGAGACCATCCGATTCTTGCTCCCCCCGCTCCCCCTTAAATCCGGAACTCTTTGAGGCCTGAAAGGTTGGAGGGGGAAGAAGAGGGAGCGGCGTTCGGTGCTCTTTTCTTCTCTCGCTGGCTGGCTCCCCTCTCCTCCCTTTTTCTTTTCACTTCAATGCGTAAAGAAAGCTGTTCCAGTTGAATGCACAGAGGTGCGGCATATAAAAGCAATAACTTGGAGGCAGAGAGAGAATCTCTCTCTCTCTCTCCCTACCCCCGTTATTGGGAGGAAAGGAGGGAGGCAATCACTAATCCGCGCATACTTTTATCTGGCTTTTGATAAGCAGCAACTCAGCAGCCGAGTTGAAAATCCTTGCTGGAGATGACACGGAGAGGGAGGTGGGGGGGGGAGAGGAAAGAGGAGGGTGATGGCGCTCGGCTTCGGAATGACTTTTCAGTCAGTCACGTTTGGCTTGGTGTCCTTGTGAGGCTGTCACCCGACCAGACGTTGATTTGGAACCCCGCCCTACAGATTTCCTCTTCCCTCCTCCCTTTCCTCTCCCTCCCCACCTCTTCTCTCTACACACTCCGCTTAGCACACCAGCACCCACCTGACAACTCTCAGAAAATCCCCTGCCTGCTTGTCTGGCCTTATTTAGTTAGTCTCGATGTGCGCACACTATTAGGCAGGATGTGGCAAGCTAAGGACAAAAGGGCTTGAGGTGAGAAAAGAGCCGAACCTAGATAGAATGAAACAAATTAGAAAGTTTGAGAAACAGAATGATTCCACTCTCATAAGGGTGATGTTTTATCTTTGAGGCGGCTTTGCTATTTCACTTCTCAATCCCAAATACTTTCCCTTGATTCCAGAAGATGTGTACATACAAGTCGGTTTTTCTCATGATTAGAGTTGGATTTATATTTGACAGAATGTTACTGCTTGGTTAGGAATCATTACCTGATTAAGACCAACTCTTTGTTATCGGTAAATATATGGAACACAATAATGCATATTAACCAAACTTATGTGAGAGGAGGTTGAGTTAGTCAACTATTGTCCAAAAAAATCTAGTTTTAAATTTGCATTTTAGAACAAACTATTCTGAAACTCAGTGTTACAATCTCTGTATCTTCTTTACTATCCTCGATAGAACTATACACATTTGTATGTTAATCCTGTTGATGAATAAACTGAACCTTGTTCTGACTCTTTATCTTCTAAAAGTTTGGTGTTTGCATGCAGACTTTTCATCACCTTTTAAGAATTTTGAAAAAACTGATCAAGTCAAAACCTTTTCTTGTTTTCACTTGAAATTAGTAACATTGTAAAAGATCTCAAAGTGGTGCACAAATGAGAAAAACTGAGTTTAATGTTGGAAATATGAGAAATAAAGACAAATTAAAATCCACCCATTCTCATTACCCATTTTGTCTAGAAAATATGTACCTTTAATCTATAATTATCTGATTCAGAATATAGTGCTTTTTCCCAGTTCATAACACATGGCTGCATTCCAAAGCAAGAATGATTAAAAGTTATTTTCTGGTTCAGAATGTAAAATAGATTTCTGCCTATCCAAAGTAAATTGCTGTAAATGCATCCATGAAAAATTCCTTGGTACAGCCCCTTATTCTCTGTGAACTCACAAATAAAAATATAATAAATCCAGCACTTATGGAGAATTGGATAGTCCCCGTTTGGTTTAAGAATAAAGTCCTTTAAGTACCAGGGTTTTAAAACTATCCTCCAGCGTCTAAACAACAAACTAAGAAGGAACAGGCTCATTTGATCAAGGCATCCTTATTATAAAAAAGATAGTATGTTGAAATTATGTATCAAATCATTTACTGAAATAAATTAACATACACTGAACCTATGCTGATCTGTGATCTTTTTTGTCCTCTTCCTGGGTGCTGAATTTGCTCTCTTGGGCATTGGGGAAGGTGTGTGTGTGTGTGTACAATGTCATCCTCTACCAACCTATAAGATAATGAGAAAATTGTTTTCTAGAATCTCAATATCCTATATAGAAGCAAACAGATTTTCCCCCCTAACTTCATCCTTCTTTCTAAAAGGTTCCTCTATATCTTTCCATAGATTTTAAACCACTGGTTTCCTTTTCAACCACTAGAATTGTTTGTTTTTTTTTCTATTAAGAGTCTGTTGACCAGATTTGTGAACTTTTCTCCCTCCCTCAGGTTTCAACCCTGTTCTTCGGCAGTGAAAAGCTGTTTCTGAGGAGTATTGGGGGTAGATATGTAAAAGAAAAATCTGAGCCTAATGAAAACCAAGATAGACAATAATCTGTTAATCTGTTAATAAATAAAGTGAAGAAATTGGAGAAGATGAAAGAGAGTTTAGTCTCCTGAAGTAAATGCTCCAACTGGAACATAAACCTTCCTCACATCCAGACCAAGACCAAGAAAACTTTCATTCTGTTCCTATAAAACATATATATTTTCATATTTCTGCAACTGGAACTCAGCAAAAATGTAATCAAATCTGGTTGCTAATTGTTACCACAATTTCCATTGCCAAATAGTCCAGTGGTATACTGTAATATTAAGATATTTAAATTTAGAAGCTAGAGCAGTGGGGTTGTACAATGAGCCAGAACACACAGTTATAGTTGGTTGGTTTGAGATTGCCAGCTCCTGCATGAGGCAATCTGTGCTGTGATTGGTTGCTGTGGGTGGGAAGGGGGAGTTTCTGTTTCCATCCACCTTTTTCTAATGTGCCCTCTGTGATTTACCTCAGGATGTAGTGATGTGCCTGACTATCCTGTTACTGTACATATAACTGTAAAATATATTTATTTGTATAAAATTACAAGCTTGTGTCAGCGTCCCTAACTGCATTTGGACACCTGCTGTGCAATTCCCTGAGGCATAAGTCATTAGTTAGTTCATTTAGGAACTGTCATATTCTTGCCTGCATTAAGCCATTTTGAATTCTGCTTCCAGATGACCAAGGAAAAACTATGCTACTTTGTTGATGTGCTGAAGGGCAACAATGTGAGAGCGAACTTTTCATCGTCAAAAGATGTTGAG
Source organism: Hydrophis major (assembly GCA_033807585.1). Lineage (NCBI taxonomy): Eukaryota > Metazoa > Chordata > Lepidosauria > Squamata > Elapidae > Hydrophis > Hydrophis major. The sequence continues at coordinate 27,204,440 of CM066333.1, forward strand.
GTGGAAGGAGACTAGCTTTTGAATGTCAAACTTTGTGCAAATGTTTTGCCACTTTAAATGACTATATTGAGGTTTTTCATGGTTGGCATGTTTTATCCTGAGATTCATGCTGTTAAAATCAGTTAAGATCTCTCAATACACCAATCTCTTGGTGAAAAGAATCTTGAGAAAATTCAGGTGGCCTTTGCCTTCAGGACTTCTATTCTGTATCTAGTTAAAAGTGAATTATTCAGCAGCATGCAAGTCATATGAACTTTAAGTGATCTAGAAATTGTTTTCTTTTGAGATTGAAAATAATGTTAAAAGCAACAAACAGAGTGTTAAGAAACGTCAGTTTCTCAGAGCTCCTGTGGGTTTCTGTCTCTGTATCCTGTTAATTGGGAGAGAGTTTATTTATCCAAAATAAGCTTGCGACTGTTCTGTAGTAAAACTGACCTTTTCTTGCCTTTACTGGTTGGGATTTCATGTTTGCATGACACATAGCTTCTCCTTTGACCTACTTATGAAAGTCATGTGAATAGAACTTATTCTATGAATCTTTTGTTTATTCAGAAGGCATTATTTAATTCAAATGGGGAGACAGCTTAGTAAGAAGGGTGGCCTGGTAGCTGAAATCCTATAGGCAGAGTGCTCTTTTCACACAATATTCTGAGTCCTTTGACCTCCACTATTTCCTTTGAGGGTCTATAAATAAAAGCTCAAATCTTTACTTCCATATCTGAGTAATAGTGAGCAACTATGTTACAGAATTTGATGGAAAAACCACCATTAGTATAGCATAGGTTGTGTAGGAGAAAAGCAGGCTGAACTGGAAGGTAGTGTTAAATGTGCCATCAATTTGGAGTCATTGTGTTACCACAAGAGACCCAAATCTGGTTCCACCCCATGAATTCCATTGCCCCTTATCTACTGCCAATTTAGCTTTGACCATTAGATGACTAGATTCCTGTACAGAAGTAACAATTATAAACTCTTCTGTGATTTGAAATCAGCAAATGCTCCTGGTTATTTGTGCCTAACAGATTGTTGTAGAAGAGGGGTGTCAAACTCATGGTTTGTGGGCCAGATGTGTCACGTACTGGCCACGCCCACCCCCATTTTAGCGAAGGGGGAACATGTTGTGATACATTATGCGATGATGTATTGTCACAAGCTTGACACCCCTGCTGTAGGACAACTTCCTGCATCCCTTAGTAGTGGTCATATTTAATAGAATGTAAGAAGTTTTAATTCAGAACATCTGACCCTTTTCTTAAAGTCTTATTTTCTGAGTATTCCCACTAACTATTTGTTCATTTAATGTAGGCTTGTTGCTGTTTCAGGTGAACAATTCTCAATCAAAATTTCTAAACTATATGAATTTATAAAAACAGGGAAGAAAGGCACCTAATGGCAATTAAACTAGGACCTTTCTTGAGTAATTTTGTTGTCTGAAATAAACCAGAAGGTACCTTTTCCTCATTCCTGAGGCATAAACTAGCTAGAGTGTCAGTTGAATCCCTCTTCTTTCCTTACTCTTATGTTACATTTCCATGGATGTTAAGTGTTTTATAAACAACAATGGAACATTAAAACACAGAAAATGAATAACATGAAAATAATAACAACAACAACAACAACAACAACAACAATAATAATAATAATAATAATAATAATAATAATAATACTTTCTTTCATGTGTCATCATTCAGACAGCAGAATTTTCAAGCATCAGCAGATTCTTATTTTAACGGTGAAGAAATGAATGCTCCATCATCCCTGAGAGATTAAAAAAAATAGTCTGGATCCAGGGCAGGCTATATGGGCTTAATGAGAGCCAGTTTGGTATAGAAGTTAAAACTTCAAGCTAGAAACTGGGAGAGTAGGAGTTCTAGACCCACCTTAGACCCAACAGCAGCTGGTTGACCTTGCCCTACTCACTTCCTTTCGGCCCTAGGAAGGAGGCAGTGCAAAAACCTTGCAAAGAAAATTGCTGGGATGTGACTAGACAATCACCAAGAATTGGACATGATTGAATGGAAGAAAAAAAAGGACTTTATAACTCTTTCTGCAATAAGGTGAAAAAATAGGGGTCAAAACATTGCCATTGCAACTCTATAGTATTTTGCCTCCTGGTAAGACCTTTTCTTGTGTTGGGAGAAATATCTATTTGGTTCAGTTCCAAGCTGGGAGAAAGACACTGGAGACAAAATGGAGGCTGGAGGCTGATTGGAAAAAAGGTTTAATGATAAAAGAGAACCACCAAGCACATGGTTCTCTGGTTCAGCTGAACACATGGAGTTGAGAGTGGAGAGGAGGTTATACCTTATCTTGGGCTTTGAACTTGAACTTCCTGTTCTTGTGCAAGAATATGTATTCTATTGGCTGTTGTCAGATTCCTATGGGGTCATGTTTGTCTTAGCTCCCAGGCTTGGTTTGCTGGGTGATGGCATGTGGTAAGCTCTGCTGCTAGATGGGTTAATCCTATTATGTCCGGGAGGGTCATGCCTTAATCCCATCACCCTGGAGCTGAAGGTCTTTTGCCTTGTGGATAGGATGGCCCAGTCTTTCTTAATGGGCACCAAATAGCTGCTGAGGGTAGGGAGCTGAAGCTCTGAATTTCTGTCTCCCTTAAGATTTTTTATTTCTCTTTTAGGGGAAATATTTTATCCTCAACATATTTCATTTTTCTAGGACCGGTGGCTTCCCTCACTTGTAAATACCATTGATCTGGGTTTTGCTGTCATTTCTTTCCCTCTGATGTTACCAAGTCGACCCCTTTTACAAACTGTTTTTGAAGAAAGAGACCACTTGGCTCTTGATTCCAGCTGAAATAATGAGCAGAGACTTTATGATGCTTTCAGGTATAGGCCCTGGCATAAAACTCCAGTTCTAAAGCAGCTTATTGGAAAATGTGCAAATTTCTCTGAGCTCAGCTTTGCAAGTGGACTCCAAGACATATTCTCTTGCTTGTTTTGTCAAAGTGTGTGTGGTTTGCATGCCTGGCTCATATTGTGGGCTATCATAAACAGCCATATCATCAGTGTTTCCAGGTGAGGAGAAAGATAATGTGCCCAGCTGGATTCATCCGGTCCTGGAACTGCTCTTATTATGTTACCTGCTTTCAGACCCTACCAGAGAAAAAGAATAATGGTTTATTTTCTCAATCCACCTACCAAAGGTTTACAAAAGGCTTAACATATCTCATATTTGCTTTAGACCAAATTTGAAATGTATACAGAAATATAGGTTTTGAGTTCTGTAAGATGGTCTTTCTGAAAATACTCTTAGAAGAAACTGCAGGTGGTTACAGATTTCTGACTTGATCCAGCTGACACCAGCTTTCATTTTCCAGTTGAACATTGTGCATTAAGTCTGAAAATATTCCTTTAGCTGCAGAATCACAACAATAAAGAATAAAATTTAGAGCTGAAAATGACCCCAACGATCATTTAATTTAATGCGAAGTTTCTGCTTGCAATCATATTTTAAAGGATTGCCTTCTCAGGAAAAAGAGGGATATGTTATTAGTACATATATCCTTCATTCTGTAACTTTCTGGATGAATGTAAAGTTTTAAAAATCAGCTTGGTTTAGGCTAATAGTCTGACTTATACAAACTTGATGCAAGTGAAAAAAGCCTATTCTAAGAATTAAGAATCTTTTGAATTTATATGAAATGGAAATCTAACCCTGATATTTCTTAATTGCAGCCTTGAAGAGATTATTTACATTAGGATATCATGTATTAATCATTGGCCAGAGACTTATAACTACAATTTGCAACTGAACTGCATTTTTTATTTAAATCATATTTATTACAGAAATTGAAACCTTCTCAGAATTCACTAATCCAAGGTTTCATACGATTTATCTCACCCTAAAGCAGTCAGAAATCTTGTCCAACAATGGTCCAATTAACCCTTCCCCAAGGGAGATAATAACAATCTTGAGAGTCTGATTGTTCTGTTACCTCCTCCTCCTTTTTATGGTTCAGTAAAGGGAAGGCATTTGCCACGTCTCCTTGTGAACTTAAAATTGCTTCAACTGCTTTTGCCTAGGCAACAGATCCTGCATATCTCTGTCAAGTTTATCTTCCTTACTCCCTACAAAAGCCTTCTGAACATCCTCTGGATGGAAGCCATCTTGATTTCATGGGGGACCTCATTGCAGAGGGTAAGTGCTGCTAAAGAGAAAGTGTGCTTCCCAAGTCCAAGAAATAACAATGCTTGAGTGAGAGGATCCAGAGTGCACCAACTCTGTAGGTTTTAACAACTAAGCAGAGGCTACAGGAGATGTGGTGTTGCCTCAGGTAACCAGTCTCATGCTATATACAACTTTGTAAGAGATAACCAGCCTTGAATCACATCAACAAATATACCAGCAACCAGTGCAACCCATAAAGCATGGGCATGCCAAGGCTTACTCATCACTGCTTTGTTATTATGTTTTGTACCAGTTAAGACTTCTGAGTTTTCAAGAACATCCATATGATGACCACTTTGCAATAATTGAGACATGGGGAGACAAGGGTATGAGTAAACTAAGGATTACCCAATCCAGGTAGAGGTAAAATTGGCACCCCTGATGGAACTATGCAAAGGCTTCCTCCAAAAGGCTCCAAGAGGATCAATGTTCCAAGATATTCCCTAATGATATTGATATGGATCAATGATTCTGTATAATTCCCTTTTTGGATTAAACACTGTAATAATCTTAAGTGTCCTACAATCAAACATTGGAATATAAAAAGAATAAAGCAAACCTATAAATCCTGTAGATCTAACCTGCTCTATGCATTTTATCATTTTCAGACACAGTTTGTTCAATGACCATGGGCATTTTCAGTTCAACATCAATTACCTGATCAATGAATGATGAAGAACTGTCCCCCATATATGACTGAAACTGGAATCTTGACACTCAAACCCTCTGAACACCATGATTTCTAGTAGTGAAGGAGCAATTAAATAGGGTTCTACTTTCCTTTTTGCATATAGCATTTTTAAAATACCTTTCAAAATATTTTTAGTTCAATATTCATTTTGTGAATCCAGGGTCCTACTGCATGTTCAGTACTATCCTATTTTTTCTCCAATATTGCACACTTAAGCTCTTTGGAAAGAAATAATATTGCTAAATGACAGAGTACATTCCCTACCATTTAATAGGTCTTCTCAATTAAATCCCTAGCATCTCCAGTAGGTGGTCAAATTAGCAAATTATAGCATAGACATCAACTTGACAACCTAATTGCCAGGAAAAACAAAACAGGACTGGGTAGTATTTTGCTGTCTGGGAACCATAATATGCTTTGGGGAAACCATAGACCTCAGTGGTTGGGGACGTTATGTAAATGTGGTTGGTTTTGTTCCCTAATTTGTGTGGGGAAATTTGCATGAATTTCTTTGCTTAAACGATTAGAGATTATTTTAGGGCTTCCTAGTTTCAGTTTTTGAGGTCTGTTACCTCAAAATGCTTTTTCAGGACATCAGTTGCTGTTAAAAAGAGCATGGCAGAGCTTTCAAAAATGATCAAAGGACCATGTGTAGCCCTGAGGTTGTATGTGCTTGGAGTAGACAAGGCTGGCTTAGAGAATTGAAATGATCCACCATCAGCTAATTTTTGTGTTCATTGATTTAGCTTCACATTTTATGAATAGTTAGTAGGAATGTGTAAATCAGGCAAGATCTGATTCCAATTTGTGATTACATCCATGTTTGCAATTCATTTTAAAAGGTCTAAGTCAGTTGAAATTGTTTCAAGGGTTCAGTTCAGTGATATGATTCAATTCAAGGTATTTATCTGATTCAATAAGTATATGCCTATATGTGCAAAAAATCCATCTGATCTTTGAAAATACTTGAAAGCTCCTGATCCACTGTGAAGCCTCAAATTGATTTAGAGATATAATTAGAAAATTCATCCTGAAGGAATGATTTGTTTGACACAGCTTCAGATAGAAGCTTTGCACAATCCTAGAAGCAAGAATGCCACAGCATTTGCAACACTTAGCTACTATTTGTTGATTAAAAAACAAACAAACCTTGACCTTGACCTGAATAGTGCCTGGGTGAGACACTTGCAAGACATTCCAGACCATAAGATAGGACAACTTGCCGTGGCCAAGTCACCACAGGTCAAGAGGTACACTAATATTTTTTTTAAAATGGTGGAATAGAATTATTAAAGAAAGGATGCCAGAGAAGAGACAAAATGAAATGGCAATGACAAAAAATAAAACAATTAATTTAAATAAAATTGAATTGTTGAATTGTCCTGTGCAGGGTTGGCCGTGACAAGTTGTCCCATTACTATACAAAGACACTCAAGAAGACAACAGCAAACCATTTTTATATTGTGCTTTGAAAATTTCATGGAAGTGTCCATGAAGTTGCTTCATCTTCAATTGAATCTTTACTTTTACATATCACATTATTCTTTTTCAAGATAAATAACATTATACAAATTGTAGGATAAGTGAGAATTAGGAGGCATAATAAATTAAAGGCCAGTATGAGATTTTTTTTAAAAAAAGTAAACTGAAATCTAAGTTACCCAAGTACCTTTGCTGTCTCCATAGCTTTCTATATTGCAAATGATCTTTGCTTCTTATCCTTGAGATGTCAAGTTGACTTGACTTCCAAATGAGGTAAGCCAGTACTGTTTTCTTTCAGGGTTCTACAGGGTTATTGAGCAAGTTTTTGGAATCTTCCCTAAAGTTGTAGCCTGATGGCACCACTGTGTATGCATAGCAAAAGTGACACATCATCCCTCACAGCAATCTATATGGGGTTTTTATGTTTTTTCCCTCAATATGGATTTTCTTTTTCAAAGCAGGGTTATTCTGTCTTGCTTTCTAATATATCATTTTTCAAGGCTATATAGGTATATCTGGTGGTAAAGGATGATCGGCCTAGAACATTCATAAGAATTAATGTCATTGGTTTGGATAAACAGCAGGACTTCCAGGCTTGTAAAGAATTTATTTTTGTCTTCATTCATCATAAAATGTTTCTAATAGCAGAATAGTTGTGTCTTCCTGTTTCCATTTCTGTGAGAGGACTGTTTAATAAGAGGACTAAAATTGGCTTTCAAGGAATAGGGGAGGGAGAAAAAAGAATGGGAGAAAAAGAGCATAGAAGCCAAAATTCTCTTTTCCTTTGAATGTTTACATTTCACAAGCCAAACCAGGCAGGCCCAGACTGAATAATTAATTGTAGCTTTGTTTAACCTCACACATCTGCAGTTTTAGAGTGAAATTGTCTGAAATTCCATTCTAGTGAAGGAGCCTTGACTTCTGAGAGGCTGAACAAATCTGAAAATAAAAATAATAAAATGTGGGACTGGCTGTTTAGTAGGTCATGGCCTGCATTTTGAGGAAATGGAGGAAGATTGAAGAAGATGGCTGGTAATACAGTGAATTGTTTAAGCAAAAATGAAAAAGAAAGTTGGTTTCGTCGTGCTTATTGTTTGACATATCAGGGCAAAGAATAACATTGTTATTAAACTACATAATGATTTTAGGAATGTTAACTTGGTCCTGAAAGCTTTTCACATTTCTTTATAGCCTCAATATCACACATTAATATTTTCACAGAAAGATTAAACAGAAATATCTGTTCAAAGAATTTGCTTGATAGGCTAGTATTAAATATATTTACCATATGTGTGCCAACTGAAGAATAGGGAAATCAAAACACTAGATTTGGCATGAAGATTTACAGATTATCTTGACAATCTAGTGGATGTTATAGGATTGTGATAAGCTCACGATACCTAGTATAGAAATCGAGATGGCTTGGACAACACATCCCATGAAAAGGAGACTAATGCATGCCATCAAAACTTCCACAAAAATACATGTTACCTAAAGAATTGGTAGAGAACAGAATTGGTGCCAACAGAAAGGAGAAAGTGTTGTGTCCGCAAAAAGACGCTCAGAGTCGGTGACTATCATTCAAGCTCTTTATTAAACAGTGGGGAACCGAACCGGCGAAAAGGAAAAAGCCCGCGGCTTTTATCCTTTTCGCTGCGGCGGCCGCGGCCAATGGCAGCGATTCAAGTCTCCCGCTCTTGGAGTGAGCCAATCGCGGGAGACTTCAATCGGGCCAATCAGCGCGGCTCGCCTGGCCAATCAGAAATCCCCGCGCCTTAGCCAATCAAGGCGCGGGGATTTCAAGTATGCAAATTCAGGACAGAACACCCCTCCCCTCTTGGTATAGTCCATCACGTAGCATAGTCACGCAGGTAGGCGGGGCTCCGTCTAGTCCTAGTTGACCTGCGCAACTCAGTTGCAAGCTGTATCTCGGCCGGAGCGGTCATCTTTTTGGCTGCTCCTCCCTCTGTGTGAACCGGCTGGATGATCGGGCCGGTTCGTTCTCCGTGGCTCCCGCCTGGGCCTACCGGGTCGGTTGAGCTACGGGTTTCGCCGCTCCCGCTTGGTTTCTCTGAGTCGGTTGAGCTGGCCAGGTGGTTCTTCTCCGGAGGGGACTCTCGATGGCTGCGTTCCGGTGAGTACTTTTGGATTTTCTCCTGCGCTATTTTATTCGGGTATTCCCTCCCCCCTTGGTTCGAGTCTTGGGGGTTGAGGTCTGTTGCCGTTCGTGACCTGAGCTGGTCGATGTGTCGTTTCCAGGCTCGCCCGTCGGTGGTTTGGAGCCGGTACGACCGTGGACCTGTGATTTGAGTGATGACGGCTGGGATCCATAGGGTTCATCCATCCCCATCAGGTTCTTTGCGTAGACTAAGTCACCGGGGGCAAATGTCCGGTATTTGGAACTGGAGTCTGGGGGCCGCTCCGGGTTGTATGTTGGGTGCAACCTGTCGAGTGGGGACCTCAGCTTCCTGCCCATCAGTAGTTCGGCTGGGCTTTTGTTGGTAGTGGTGTTCGGGGTGATGTGTTGTATGAATAGGAGTTTATTGATTTTGTCGTTGATCTCCCCGTGGTCCATTTTCCGGAGGGTTTTTTTTGTAAACTGAACCATCCGTTCCGCCCTACCATTCGCCGCCGGATGCGCCGGTGCTGTCAATGCGTGGCGGATGCCCCTCTCCGCCAAGAACCTTTCAAACTCGAGGGAAGTAAACTGGGGCCCGTTGTCTGAGACGACGACGTCTGGGAGGCCGTGCGTGGAAAACAGTTTACACAGTTCTTTGATGACGGCCTCCGTGGTAGTGGATTTCATGTCGCTTACTTCCAACCAATTGGAGTAAGCGTCAACTGTGATCAGAAAAGTATGCCCATTCGTTGGACCAGCAAAGTCCAAATGGATTCTGGACCAGGGCCCCCTTGGTGTTTCCCAGTCCCGGATGGGTGCTGCGGGTGGGCTGGGCCTGGTCTCTTGGCAACGATGGCATTTGGCGACCCATGCCTCAATCTGTTTGTCCATCCCTGGCCACCAAGCGTAACTCCTGGCCAGGGCTTTAGTCCTGACGATGCCAGGATGACCCTCATGCAGCATCTCTAAGACCCTCCCTTGCAATCTGTCCGGGATGACCACCCTGTCACCCCACAAAATACATCCTTTAAGCAGTGAGAGTTCAGTCTGGCGGTTTCTGAATGTTTTAATGGATTCGTCATTGTCCCTTTCAGGCCAACCTTTTTCTAGCCAATGTAGGATTCGCGCCAGCCGCTTATCCTTAATAGTCTCCCTGGCAATGTCCGATGCGGTAATGGGAAGGTTCTCAATGCTAAGGGTGTTTGTCGTTGGTGCTGGGTCAGGTTCAGAGTCTGGTAAGGGGGAACGGCTTAAGGCGTCTGCGTGCGAAATTTTCTTACCTGGCTTGTGTAACAGTTCGTAGCTGTAGGCTGCCAGGAACTCGGACCACCTTGTCATCCGGGGTGATAAAATGTTCGGGGTGGCTCGGTTTCCAGCGAGGATTCCCAGCAACGGCTTATGATCTGTCACAATGGTGAACGGGCGGCCATACAGGTATTCGTGGAATCGCTTAACGGCGGCAACTATAGCCAAAGCTTCTTTGTCCAGCTGGCTATAGTTCCGCTCCGGTTTAGTCAGAGTCCTGGAGAAAAAGGCGATGGGTGCTTCCCTTTTGTCGGGGAGGGTATGGCTGAGGACAGCGCCGACGCCGAAAGGTGATGCGTCGCAAGTGACAGCTAAGGGCAAGGTTTCGCTGAATTGAATCAGGACGGCGTCGGAGGTGAGGAGGTCTTTGGTTTTTTGAAAGGCGGCTTGCTCTCGTCTCCCCCAAGTCCAACTCCCCCTGCCACCTTATCCAGGAGTCTATGCAAAGGCTCCGCCGTTGTAGCCTTTTGGGGTAGGAAAACATTATAAAAATTCAGCAACCCTAGGAACGCTTGTAGTTCCGTTTTAGACTTTGGGGTGGGGGCTTCTTTGATGGCTTTCACTTTTTTAATTGTAGGGTGAATGCCATGCCGGTCTAGAAGGTAGCCCAAGAATTCCACTTGCTTTGTGCATAGTTGGCATTTTTCTCGTTTAACTTTAAGTCCTGTCACTTTAAATTTTGTTAAGACCTGTCTGAGTCGGTTTTCTAATTCGGCTTTGTTTGGCGCCGCCACCAATACGTCATCAAAATAGGGCACCACCCCCTCGATGCCCTGTAGCAAACGTTCCATCAGGCTTTGAAAGATGCCTGGTGCCACGCTGACTCCGAATTGGAGTCGGTTACACTTGAAGGCCCCCCGATGGGTCACGATGGTCTGGGCTTCCGCCGTTTTCTCATCTACTGGCAACTGCTGATATGCCTGGGCGAGATCGAGCTTGGCAAAGACCTTGCCCCCTCCCAGTGAGTGCAGCAGATGTTGCACGATTGGGACTGGGTAGGCGCTTTGTTGTAATGCGCCATTTAGGGTGGCCTTATAGTCCCCGCAAATTCTCACGGACCCGTCTGGCTTGACTGGGGTCACTATAGGGGTCTCCCATCGGGCATGGTCTATCGGCTGCAACACCCCCTGTTTGACGAGCTTGTTGATCTGCTCGTCAATTTTAGGCTTCAGGGCGAATGGTACCCTCCTAGGTTTAAGCCGCTTGGGGGGGACGCTAGGGTCTAGATCAAATGAGATAAGGGGCCCCTGGTACTTGCCCAAGCTTCCATCGAAGACTTCCTGGAACTCCTGGGCTAGCCGCTGTTCCCAACCGTCGTCGGCGACGTGGTTGACTCCTGTCAGCGCGATGTCAAGCGGGGCGAACCATTGTAAACCCAGTAGGCTTGGGCGGTCGCGATCGACGATAGTGAGTGGCAGTTGTTCGGTGCGGCCCTTGTAGGTTACAGTAAAGCTCTTGGTGCCCACTACCGGGACGCGATTCCCTTGGTAGTCTTTTATAATGATTTTCTGGGTATGAATGTTCCTTTTATGGAGGGTGGGTACTAGCCGTTTAATCTTGCGCCATGCAATCATGGAGAGGTAGGACCCGGAGTCCACTTCCATCTTGCATGGTTGGCCTTCAATATGGACTTCGACGTGTACCTTTCTGGCGCCGTCGGAGATGGCGTGGCCGATGGTCACCGTCTGGTGTGTTTCTTCCTTTCGCCGACCGTCGCCGCCTCTTGAAGACCGCTGGGCACGGTCCCACCGACCGTCCGGTTGGCGCTCTCTGGTCCTGGGCGGGGGGCTTTCCTTCTTCCGGTCGTGTTGTTCCCATTTGGGCGGGCTGCGGGTCTTCTTTTGGCGGCAAACTCGAGCGATGTGACCCCGTCGTTCACAATGCCTACAAATAGAGTCAAGAAATCAGCATTCTGACCTGGGGTGGTCGCTGCCGCACCCGGCACAGTTGGTCCTCGACCTACGACCTCTTCGATTCCGTTGGTCGCCGCGTCCCGTCTGCACGTGATGTATGTCCTCCTCGTCTTCCGACGTGCTGGAGGCTGACTGGAATTCCCCGTAGTGTGCGGACGATTCGCTTCTAGGGTCGGCCGACCTCGCCGGGTTGTTGTTTCCGCCCTTCGCGTCAGATCTTCGCATGCTGTCAGCAGATGAGCGGGTTGCTTCTGCGGCTGCGGCTGCGGTGAGGGCGTCTGCTAGGCTGATGTCGCCCTTGGCCATAAGCCGGCTCTGGAGTGTAGGGTCCCATAGGCCGAGCACGAATCGGTCTCTTATGAGGCTGTTCAGACCTTCAAACTCGCAGAGTCCTCCTAGGCGCCGCAGCTCGGCGACGAAGTCGCTCAATTTCTCGTCTGGTTTCTGATTTCGGCGGTAAAACTCGTTGCGCCGTATCAGGATGGGGACCTCGGGGGCATAATGGCGCCGCAGTATAGGTTCGAGGACGTCCCAGTCCATGGCGGTTGCGTCTGCTGGCTTGGCCAATGCTTTGGCCATCTGGAATACCTCTGGTCCGCAATGAGTAAGGAAAACGGCGCGTTTTAGCGGGCCCGGGGTGTCCTTCATTCCGGCGCATTCAAGGTACATACGGAACCGGTCTGAGTACGATTCCCAGTCCTCGGCGGCGGGGTTGAAGGGGGCGGGCGGTGCGATCTTCGCCATCTCTGCGCTGGAACTGGCTCTTTGTTGGACACGGGGTTCGGTTCAGGGTCGGGATCCCACCCTCGTCGCCAGTGTCGTGTCCGCAAAAAGACGCTCAGAGTCGGTGACTATCATTCAAGCTCTTTATTAAACAGTGGGGAACCGAACCGGCGAAAAGGAAAAAGCCCGCGGCTTTTATCCTTTTCACTGCGGCGGCCGCGGCCAATGGCAGCGATTCAAGTCTCCCGCTCTTGGAGTGAGCCAATCGCGGGAGACTTCAATCGGGCCAATCAGCGCGGCTCGCCTGGCCAATCAGAAATCCCCGCGCCTTAGCCAATCAAGGCGCGGGGATTTCAAGTATGCAAATTCAGGACAGAACAGAAAGCACCATTCAATTAACTTTCAAGTAAGCATGCAAAGAGCTAAATTTCACATCCTCTGTTATTAAGGTGTAGTGTCTCGTTTAACTCCCATTCTATCTTCCGTTATCCTTTTGTACAGAGTTATGAGTATAACTGAATTCACATTAGGACATCTGAAGAACCAAAATGCATTGTTTTATATATACATTGTAATGCAGATATAGTTCAGGAACCATGAAAGCATATGTAAAGCCTATAAATATTGCAAATATGTACATCATGCTTTCTCTGAGGATTACTTCATTAAAGTGCCATATCTTTGTAGTGTATATTACATAGGTGAAATGATAATGACTAATCCAAACTGCCACTGACTCCATAATATATGGAAATTTGATTTCTCTTATCTAAATCTAGTACCAATCACTCCATTTCTATCTCCTCCTTCAGCATCCTTCAATTTATACCCTGCTGTGTTTCATGCATGTACATTCAAAATGGGTATGCCCCATTAGTTCCTTAAGAGTGCATTCATTTTCATTTTACTTTTTGTGAACACAATGGAAAGTCTTATTGATTGACAGCAAGTACCTAATGTGTGATAAGCAGGAACAGAACCACATATAGAAAGTAAAACATGAAAATGTGTACAATTATGTTCCTTCCCATTCTCCTCCTCAGGTAGCTATATATAGATGTCAGACATCATAATGTACAGTAAATTCATACTATTTGCATTCCAATGAAAAATATGTTTTATTATTATAACCATAGGGATTTTGGATGTGTTTGTAATTTTTGAAAAATATCCCAAAATCTTCTAGTCCTGTTCTTTGGAGTTAGCATTTATTGGGTAAAGAAGGAAGCCCTGATTATTTTTGATGACATGGGAGCTTGGGCAATATTCCCATTTGACTCTGTGATTTGAATTGGAATAATCCTGTGTTTAGAATAAAGCAGCAGCACTGGAAGCATAAACTAAAGCGTGGATTAATGCTGAAAGTTTAACCCCAAAATGGCAGAGTCTTATAGCACTATAGCCATCTTATAGCACTATTTGACTTACAAACATAATGGATCCTGTCCATGTGACAAACCCAATTATAAAATCTTTTTTTTGTAGTAGTAGTTAAGTGAATCCTTTGTTCACTATGAGACACAAACATAAATCATGTGGGATGATGCAAACAACCATAATTATGGTCCAGTTGCCAAGCAACTGAAATGTGGTTATTTTACTGTGGCGCTGTCAGAACTTCAAAACTGGGTTACAAATTCTTTTTGAGGTAATCCATTGTAACTTCAAATAGTTGCTATGCTATGGGACCAATAGTAAGTCTAGGACTGTCTGTATAGTTAAGAAATGAAACCTGGACACTCATATTATTATTTTTCTTTCTCACAGATGAACAGATTCAGTGAATTTAGCATTCAAAGCAAGATCCCAAACTTTTGTATATATCATAATTAATTAAAGATATAGGAGCTCATCATTTTGTAGAATTATATTAAGAGCTGCTAATAAGTTCCACATGAGTTGAGAGTATTATGTTATAGATCTAAATCTGCCGATAAGATGTACCATAATATAAACTAGACTTAGTTACCATGTTTTTAATAACTGCTATGGAGAGCCATGGTTTTTTTTCAAAATCTGTCTGCAATACTAAGATATCAATATCAATCAATCAATATAAATATTGATTTATTCTAAATAGAATATATTATATAGAGTACTTGTAGTATAAAGATTGCATACTACATTGTGAAGGTTATATTCCAAAAATACACTCACCTGAAAGTAATATATAATGTCCTGCTTTGCAGGAGTTACTATACCTGCAAGCAAAGTCATTATAAAACAAGTTAGTTAAATCATTGACAGGTATTACTGAAATAATTGGAAGATCTGGACTGCTTTCCAGATGTTTCCAGATAAAACTCTTATTATGCCATTGCTCTATTTTTATATCTTCTTATCACACTCACAAACATGCACACATATACCTACTTGAGTTCAAACAATGGAATGTTTGCGCAACATATTTTAATTGAGAAGATTAAAAGGTTATCAACTGAAAGTTATCATCAGACGGCATATCCCTTCCACCACCAACAGTTTATATCACATGGATGGCCTCCATAGGGCCCAATTTTCCTATGATTCAATCCAATCCTTCCTTCTTATCCAAATAATTATACTAATAATTGTCTTTTAAAGAAGAGTTATGCATCTAATTAGAATTTGATTAGTTACCAAGTGAGAATTTAATGATGATCACTATCTCTGAGCAAGCATGTGGAATTGTGTAGGATCATGCTATTAATAATTGCTAAGAGGTTCCTTGGAAAAATGTTTCTTAGAAGAAACTGGCTATCAGTTGAATAACATTGAAACAGCTCAGTTTTTCTTTAAATAAATTTGTCTGGGCAGCCACAGAGTTCGTGTGAATCCACAGTGTTTTTCCTGATGTGCAGCTCACGAATTATATTCCCTTTTTGAGAAAACATGAGATTACACTGAGAGCCAATCTAGTCTCATGAATAGCATGCAGCACGCAGGGAATATTAGTTCAAATCAAAGGGAAGCTACTTGGGTGGCCTTCAGCTATTCACCATCTGGCTATCCAAATTTCCTTTCCGCTGAATAGAAATAAAGCAGATCTACCCATACAGTTATAAAGAAAGCCACACACAAAGGTTATAGAGGACTCAAGCACACCAGAGCCAGGAATGCCTTCTAAATTATAGAGAAGAGACAATGCTCTATACAATTAAAAATGTGTCCCTAGAGCAGTGTTTCTCAATCTTGGCAAATTTAAGGTGTCTGGACCTCAGGTCCCAGAATTCCCAACTCAGGCTAGTTGAGGAATCCTGAGAGTTGAAATCCACATCTTAAACTTGCTAATGTTGAAAAGCACCACTCCAGAGAATATTTAGTTCTTGAAAGAGCTACCATGTGTTCAAACAACAAATGTTTCAAAGCAAGAAGCCATCTTTTTATAGATATTATGACAAATAGGGTGTCTCAGGAGGAAATAAGAATATGAGTGTACATTTAGGATGAAAATATGTTTGATGTTCGATAATAGCTCATTTTCAAATATGTTTTGCTGCACAAAATTCTTAATGCCAATGTGCATAAAATTCTTATTGCATTATTTTCCCACATGTAACTCATACGGTTTCCTTTCAAATGTGTTTGGGAAAATCCCAGAATTTTGACACAGCATGACTAACAGTAATATTGCTTAAAAATAGCAATTCCCCACACATTGGGAAGGTTTCAGGAAGACTTTTATGTGTAACACCTGTTTGAATTTTTCCAACAGTGTCTAATTGTTTAACACATGCTAAAAAAATTATCCAAAAAAAATTGAACCATCCCTCATTCCGTTCTGTTCTGCTAACCCCTGTCTTCTTCAAATGATTTTAGAAGTTGAATCATAGATTCACATGGATGAATTGATTCATCATTGGATAGTGAAGTGGAGCCAATCATTGGATTCAGATGCCTGGTTACACACTACTTTGTTTTTGTTGGTCTTCAGTTAGTCTTCCAGTATAAGAGAGGTGATGAAGTTTCCCACTGGGCCACCAGACAATGCCTAAATGAGTGATAAATCATAAACCTCTGTGGAATTCAGCCTCCTTGGGTTTTTCCCACATTGTGGGATGCTTGGCCGATAGTTTCAATCATATGGAACATACAGTGAGTATGACATATGGGGAATGCCTGCCTTGTTTTTTTCTATCAGAGATGGGTCGCAGACATTGCACGAGATGGTGCTTTTTGTTGTAAAATACTGTAGGAGAGTATAGCTACTGTAGGAGGATATAGTCTGTGGCGGTAATACACCGGGAATCTGGTAGCACATATTTTGACTTTGAGTTTAATAAAATGTATAAGCTTTCATGAACTGTAATTATCATCAAATGCATACAGTAGTTAGATTAATGTATGGTTAACATTGGGATGAGTCTGGAGGACAGGGGATTCTCACCCAAGCAGAGGCAGTGTCTCACAAACAACAAAAACATCAGGACAATCTTGTTTTATATGGGAACTCAGATGTATCCTATGCCCTCACATTTACTCTAACAGTATTATCACAGAGCATGCAAGATTAGATGCGCATTCACATTCTCTTCCTCTAATATGGCATCATCCATCAGTTTGTCCCCTTCTCTGTAAGGGGACAAACTTTGTGCAAAAGAATTAATGAACACAAGTTTGACATAAGGACACAGAACAAGGCCAAAGTATCAGAGCATTTCACCCTCCCAAGAATTCTATGGCAGATCTCAGGGTGACTGCTTTGAAAAACTTGGGCATTTAACAGCAGCATTAAATAAGAGATTGATGAATTCACATACATCAAAAGATTTCAGGTAATCCCAGAAGGTCTCAGATACTTAACACATTGCACATTAGTTGATCAGGTATGTATAAACTGTTTCACATGTAACCTGCATCTCCATAACCATCTTCCTTTCCCTTACCCACATCACCCCAATTTAAATTCTACATCAATGTAGCCATTTTATGCATCTGATGAAGTGACATGACATTCTTGAAAGCTTATGCCTGTTAATGAAATATAATAGTTGAAAAAGATGTAATGCCCTTCTGATTACTGTGGCAGATTAACCTAAACATAAAGCTTCAACATAAAATCTCAGCAGGACTAGAGATATGCACCCCAGGAAGCAATTTGACATTTAAAACTTCAAAAGAAGTGAGAGGTCCTTGCATCTCAGTGTCCCTGGGAATAATTCCTCCTTGGTAACCAAACAGCTGATGAAAACCAAATATAATTGCTTCCATGATAGTAGAGAAGTTAGCATCAAGATCCTAATGAATGGTAGTCATCGGTAATTCAAATAAAAATAATTGTTGGAGTTATAGTTGGACGGGAGAAAGTGAAATATAATGAAAGAATCAAAATGAAATCAAGGGATTATTTGAACATGATTTTATTTTTATTTTATTTATTTATATTGCCTTTATTATTTTTATAACATTCAACAGGGAGAAAATAAGATAGGTATAAAATAGAACATAGAAATAGATCATAAAAATATATATGTAAAATGTTTAAAGTTTTATGTCTCTAATTTGTAGGTACTTCTAACATGAATAAAGAAAAGATTATTTTTACAAATAACTCAAGGTGGAAAATATACTTCCTCCTTCTGTTCTTCCCACCAACCAACACACATGAATGCCTGCCATTTTAGAAGATAAATTTTGCCCTTCCTATAGTAACCTCAGTATCAACAGACATTTCCTTTTTCTCATTGCACCTATTCCCTCTTCCCCCACTGAATTCCAAGGAACTCCTACAGCCACTTCCAATAGATTTCTGGCCTTATTTTTGTCTCTTGTTGTCCATTGGGAGTCTCCTGATAAAGGTCTACATCAAAGGTGGTATTTAACTGGTTCACATCGGTTTGGGTAAATGGGTAGTGGTGATTTGGCATGGATTGCTAAACCGGTGGCAAACCCTGGCTGGCCATGCCCCCGAGCCAGTCACCCAGTCGTCTGATCGCTCACTTGCCCCAGTCGCTCCCCTAGCATTCCCTACCATGTGGCGGCCATGGCGCAGCTTGGGTGGATATCCCAGGGCTGCTGCACATGCCTGCTCATCCTCCCAGAGCATGTTTTCTTCCTTTTCCTGGCAGACATGCCTCTTCCAACCCAACCTGGCCTGGCCAGCCAGCAGGTGGGTGGGCGAATGTCCCGGGGCTTCTTGCCTCCCCCTTGTTGTGAGATGCCTGCAGCTGCTGCATGCTTTTTTCGGTGCGGCTGCACGCCTTGTTCTATGTGCCAGGCCCCTGAAGTCCAAGCAGCCGGCACATAGAACAGAGCAGCACCAGAGCATTGGAGAAGCAGAGCGGAGCCAGAGATCAGTAGCCGTCTCTTTCCCAGCGCAGAAATCCTCCCAGAATCAGCCGGCTGGTCTCCTCCTTCTCTGCCTATTCGTTCTGTATGGCCGAGGAGGAGACCAGCCAGCCAGTTGGGGGAAGATTTCTGCCTGAAAGAGGTGGCTGGAGACCGAAAAAGAGACCCTTTGGCTGACTGGTCTCCTCCTCGGCCATACAAAACAAACAGGCAGAGAAAGAGGAGACCAGCCGGCCGATTCGGGGAGGATTTCTGCACTGCAAAACAGGCGGCTACTGATCTCTGGTTCCGTTCCACTTCTCCAACCAGAAGGAGGCAGATCCTACTCCCATCCAGGGAACTCCAGGAACCAGTAGCCCAGTTGAAACTCAAGTCTCTGACCATGAAAACCAAGATGCCTGGGATGCCCGCCTCAGCAACCAAAGGAGAAAGAGATGAGTATTGGTGGAAGAAAATCTCCAAAGCAGCCAAGACTGAATTCCCCCACCCTAACTCCTGTCATTAGGGGCAACCCATAAGTGAACTAGGAAGACAAGAGTGGATGAAGGATTGGGACGAGGTCAGAACCTCAAAACCCCTACAGTGGGACCTCACATGCCAAGAGGAATTTTTAACAGTAGAAAAGCTATTTGCAAAATAACCTATACCAAAACATCTGGACCCCAAACAAGCCTTCATCATCCAAGCTGATGCCAGTGACGTGGTGGTAGGAGCCATTTTACTCCAAAGAAATTGCCAAAGAAAACTACAGCCTTGTGTCTTACCTCCCAAAAACTCACTGACAGAAAGATGGTGAGCAGTGTGGGAAAAGGAGGCTTTTGCGGTAAGATGGGCATGACTAAACTGGCTCCACCTTTTGCAAGGGGGGGGAAGAAACCGTTTGAAGTCTGGACTGACCAAAAAATCTGGAAGCCCTTAGGACCCTGTGGAAACTATCACCCAAACAAATCTGCTGGGCTCAATACTTCAACTGATTCAATTTCATGCTGAAACACATTCATCGGGGGTGGGGTGGGGTGGGAATTTCCTAGAAGATGCCCTCTCCCGCATGACCTAGTACAAATGCGATAGTAGATGCCATCTTCCCCTTTACCCAAACTGCGATCCAAGTGACAAACAACCAGCAAGACAAATCAGGTGATTAACAACTGGCAAACAATTTAACTTCAAATTCAAAACTGAACTGGAAGCAAATCCCTGGTTCCATGACAACCACCACATCTTGACAAAAAGGGAGGATTTAGCATGGAAGGGAGCAAAATTCTACGTCCCTAAGTCCCTCTGCATCTCAATCCTCTGGAGAAGCCATGATGTCAAATCGGCGGGCCACTTTGGGTTCCTAAAAACTTTACATCTAGTGAGGAGTCAATTCTGGTGGCTCGGCATGAAAAAAGACATAGACAGTTATAGCTGTACCATCTGTGCCATTATGAAAAGGAGACCATGACACCCCCCACCCAGGTTACTGCAACAGGTGGCAGAGCCAATGAGACCATGGGAGGAAATTTCAATGGACTTTATAGTTGAGAGCCAAAGAGTGGAGGAAATACAGTGATTTGGACTATGATTGACTTATTCTCCAAGTAGGCACACTTCATACCCTGGACAACTATCCTCAGTCAACCAGCTAGCCCAACTCTTCCTGAAGCACATCTACTGCCTGCATGGAGTACCACTCAGAATCATTTTGGACAGAGGAGTCCAATTCACAGCTAAGTTCTGTGGGGAGTTCTTGCGGTCCATTGGGACATCCCAGGGCCTTAGCTTAGCTTTTCATTCAAGTACCAATGGTAGGGCAGAGAGACTTAACGCCATGATAGAACAGTACCTGAGGTGCTACATGAACTATCAATAGTTCAATTGGGCAAACTTTCTGCCATTCACAGGTTGCTTACAATAATGCGGTTTACAGTAGCATGGGGTTAACCCCTTTAAAGGTACTAAATGGTATGGACTTCATCCCAATGCTGGAATACCAAAGGAACTCCCCCTCCTCGGTCAGTTTGACTGATTGGCTGTCAACACTAAAAGTGGCATGGGAAAATGTCAAGAATGCACTAGTTAAAGCAGCACAGACTTATAAACAACAGGCAAGCACCGAGCCCCACAACCAGAGGCAGTATTCAGCAGGTTCTGACCAGTTTTGGAGAACTGGTAGCGGAAATTCTGAGTTCAGAGAACTGGCAAATACCCCATCTATTCTCAGCTGATCGGCTGGGTCTGCTTCTGTTGCCCTGCACAGGAGAACGGAGCTGGAAAGCAGGTTAGTGGGGTGGGGAGTAGGATTTTGCACTAATGTTCCCCCGGAGTGGGGTGGGAATGGAAATTTTACAGTATACTTCCCCTGCCATGCCCAAACCACGCCCACCAAGCCACACCCACAGAACCAGTAGTAAAAAAAATTTGAATCCCACCACTGCCCACAATACCCGTTCCAAGTGGGGAGAAGGTCTACCTATCCACAAAATACTTAAGGCTGAAGCTTCCCAGCAAGAAGCTGGGACCTGATCACAGTGCAACTGAAGTTGCCCCAACTGCTGGGGAGAATACACTGGGTATTCCACAGCAGCCTCTTAAAACATATGGTCAGGTCGGCCCTGTGACCACCACCCTGTGAACCCCCAGATCCAGTGGTCATAGGGGGCAAATCCATTACGAGGTGCAATGCATCATTGAGTCTAGGTGGCACAGTGGGCAACTCCAATACTTAATCAAGTGGAAGGGCTACACTCTATCAGAGGCGTTCTGGGTAAAGAGCAGAAACATCCAAGCTGACTGCCTCACAGCCAGATTCCATGAAAAGAACCCAACCAAACCTGGGGAGAGGGAAATCATACCCTGAAACGATACACCTGTACTCAAATTGTTTTTGCTCCACAAAGGTTGCCTTCAGGAGGTGAGGAGAAGCGAATGTCAATTCACAAAGCTTTCTTGACTTGCTCCCAAGTGGCCACACTTGGGGATGGGAATTGCGCCTCACAGCTGCACCAAGGAATTCACACCTCAGTCAAAACAAGACACAGCCTAGCTGGTTGGAGTCAAGGCCATCTCCACAGAGATTCACAACAGCTGGAGAAAATGACTTCTACGCCCCACAAAATTGCTTCATTCAGGAATGTGACTGGTGACATATTCTGGGGGGGGGGGGGAATAAGAATCAGAGGCAAGTCATGAATTGAGTGAAGCCAGAACTGGCTTCACCTAGGTCATGCCAACCTGGTGCTCCTTGTAAACAACTGGATTTTTCTTGCTAAATGGCTTGAGACTCTTAATTTTATTAGGGCATTGGTCGGAACCCTGAGAAAAGGATTTAAAGAACGAAAAGAAGGATGCTAAGAAGACCCATTTCACTTCTTAATCCTACAGATTTTTGATACCCTCCCCTCATTTTGAGGGCATTTAAGATACAAAATAGCCATTTTAATCCAACTCCCCAAATCCATTCCTTGCTCCAGAATCAATTTTGGTCTTGAGACACCATCAGTTACATTTTCTGCAGTTGCCATAAGATAAAAATGACTGATCCTTAACCATAAGAAAGTTGTCCATCTTCCTATATGGCAGTGGGCTGCTGTGCCAAAAATTGCATCCTCGCATGTCAGCACCCAGAAGGCAATGAGTACCCCCCCACACCCCTTATGCATGTGCGCACAATCCCCCCACCCCCCACCCCACTGCCCCCTTACCTGCACTGCGCTTTACAGCTGATTTTCCGGGTTTGAGGCCTTTTTTGGCCTCCCAAAGGCTTGAGGAAAGCTTCTGCAGGCTTTGCAGACTGAAAACTAGCCCCATTTCATCACATATTTTCAGAAAAACAGGAAGTGATGAAATAAGGCTAGTTTTCGGCCTGCAAAAGCCTTCCTCAAGTCTTTGGGAGGCCGAAAAAGGCCTCAAACCTGCCAAAAATCAGCTGTGAGGTGTGCATATGCACAGTGAGGTAAGTTTGCCTGCATTTTGTGTGTCGGCACAAATGGCTCTGTGTGCCACCTGTGGCACGTGTGCCATAGGTTCGCCATCACGGCTATAGAGCATGGCAGAACAGATGTTTAGCATATTTAGGATCCAGGCTCATTGTTAAGAGTTATTAAGGAATATGAGCTGGGGTGGATAGAATGCTGTATTGTAGGCTAACTCTGAAGACTGTCAGGAGTTCAATTCTCACCAGTCAAGGTTGACTCAACCTTCCCAGGGCTGCCAACCTTGAGTGATAGTTCGGAGTGAGACACTGCGAGGGAGCGGAGCGACCGAGGGGGGGATGGTGTGGAAGGGGGGTGTCCCCCCTTCCACGGTAGGGAGCTTTGACAATTTTACATTTTAAATGGTGCAATCTGATGCATACTTTAGTCATGATTTGGACATATACATACATACATACATGCAAGCAGCACCAATGTACTTGAACCGGATTTGTAAGATATTAATAATGCAGTTCACTGACCATGAATAATTGAAGTTCCTGACTTGTAACTGCAGTATTCTACCTCAACTGACTTTATTAGCTTAGTGATGTACTATAGACCACTATAGGATGAATTCAATGTGCAACAAAAAGACAAAAACCCGAAACAACTACAGAGATAATGCAAATACATCAATGGGTATTCTTCTTTCTGTATCAAATACCATACTACATGCCAATATCAAATGCTATAGTCTCAGTCTTTAATTATATACTAACTTGTTGACTGAAATAGGGGTTCATAATTTCAGACATGTATAAACTAAACATTTAATCAAATAATGAGTGCTTCATATAAATATACATATTGTTAACTGTAAAACTCATCTACTGTATTCTGAAGCTTGAGCACAGTGAGGAAACAGTATATTATTTATTGGGTAAGTTTAGATTCTGAACTTAATGGTCTTACTGCTCTTTGGATGGTAAATTGTGTTAAGATTAGAATATGTTCTAGTTGAGTCAGGGCTATCCCAATTTGGGGCTGAGAAGCCTACTGGCATCAAAAAAAGTCCTTATTGAGTCCTTATCTAAGGGTTTGAAAATATGATAATAATGTAGTACAGTCCTGTCGATCTGGTGCATGGAGACCTAGGATTTAAACTCAAAGGAGAAAGAGGAAAAAGTGATTCCTTCATCCACTGCCAGAGATGTAATCCTGTCAGTCCTCCAACCTTTCTATTAAGTATTTTGCAAAAAAGCTGCCCAGCCCCTTTATAGATCAGCCTGGCGCGCTTCTCGCCTTGCTGGTTTGGGAAGACTCTTTTGGATCAGCTAAAAGAGAGCATAAGGCGTGTAAAGGGGTGGTAATAATAATTATAATAATAATAAAATTTAAAATAATAATAATTTTATTCAGAGTTGTGTTGGATCTCTTTTTTTGGGGGGGGGGGGTTGTCCCATTCTTTCTTGGTGTTCTTTCTGTCCTTTTTGCTTTTTTAAATGGTCTTTCTCCCCTGGGTCAGAAATCCAGCCAGAGAAAATAAAGAAACATCTTTGGTGGTTAAATGGAAGCCACTCCGTTGGCTTTGCTTACCATTGTTATTACTGGCCGAGGCTGTAAAGAGGCTTTGCCAGCCCCCTTGTGTCCTTCTTTGGAAAGCCTAGGGCAGCTGGCTTGTCCCAGAGGACATTGCAGAGAGGGAGAGGGCGGGGCAAAGTGGCTGCGAGCACCCCGGGCGGCGAAGAAGCCTCCTGCTCTTCGCTTTCCTGAAGCGATTTGCTAATGATCCGATCGGCATCGTGACAGTTACGGGACGCCGGCAGAAGGATTAAGGCGGGAAAAGAGGCGCGGTGGGGTGGCTGGGCAGGGCGGGGTGGCTGGGCAGGGCGGGGCGGCGCTGGGAGCTCATCCTTCTCCTAAGCTAAGGGGAATATTTGGAATATAATCAGAGAATGTAGGGATATTTTTGTACATTCCATGATTTTGGGGGTTTAGCGTGAGATTTTGTTTATCAGAGTGAGACAGTCAAAATTGATTGAATTGCGTGAGTCTCACGCTGATTGCATGAGAGTTGGCAGCCCTGCCTTCCATCCTTCCAACGTCGGTAAAATGAGGATCCAGATTGTTGGGGGCAATATGCTGAGTCTGTAATCAGAGAGGACTATAAAGCACTATAAAATGGTATATAAGTCTAAGTATATACATTTGCTACAAGTGACTTAGGAGAAAGTTTTAGGTATATTGTTTTAAGTATATTGTTGGCATTGTGCCTCCCCACCCCCCCAAAAAAACCTGAAATAGAGATTCTTTATTAGCATTGACAATTTCTCTAGATGAAACTGGCAGAATGTAAAGCATGGGTGTAAAGAAATGTTCCTGACTTGCACTAACCTCTGCAATTCATACTTCACGGTCCTAGTTTTCTTAATGTAATCTCATCAGCTTGGTATTTTCTAGAACTTGGTATTTTCTATGCTGGAATTGGACCACACGGACATGGGCTATGGAACTGAAACTGATTATAGTTCAAATAGTTTACATATAAAAGCAATAGATTCTGGAAGGCTGTATTTAGGATTTTAAAATTAGTACCAGGCATCTGCTTAACTACAAAATCCACCAAATCATTGATCCCAAATATCAAAAAATTAAAACTGAAAGATTCTGGGAGTTCAGCCTTTGTATTTTTGAGAAGATAGTATTATGGCATTGGGTAGTACATAAGTGTTATGGCTTTGGGTAGTACATTTTTTAATTTGGTATATTTTATTTTGTTGTTCCTGATTGTTAGCTGTCTATGGTTATTGTATACGATACTATATGTATGGCCACCATACAACATTTTCAAATAAATATATAAATATGTCTTTATTTGTACTAAACATTTTAAAAAAACTCTGTTTACTTCAAAGATGTTGAGAGTTGAAGAAAAATAACTGAATCATGTTATCTTTGTCTAAACCTTTAACAACAAACAGTTGCTGCTTTTATTCAGTTATTTATTTAAGGGGTCATCATTTAAATTAACAATAACAGATTCGTATACAGATCAGACTGGAAGCTGAGAAGCCATGAGTTCTAGCCCTTTATTTGGAATAAAGCTAACTGGGTAACCTAGGGCTGAGAAAGTAATTCTTTATCAGCCCTAGGAAGAAAAACTTTGTTTAGAAAACTGCAGGGAGAAGTCCAGGAAGTGGCCAGGAGTCAAAAACTGACTGAAAGGACAAAAAAAATATTTTTTTAAAAAAAAACTCACTTGCTGTCATGGGATTTTAGAAGCCTTAAAGATATACTGCAAATTGACCTTCAGCTAAGATTAGGGGTGTCAAACTGGTGGCCTATGGGCCGGATGCATCACATACAGGCCACATCCACCCCAACTTCGTGAAGGGTAAAAGGCTGTGAAACGTCACATGACAGCAACGTGACGCTGCGAGTCTTGACACCCGTGACTTAGATCAAGGACTGTATGAAAACCTTAAGCCATGTGAAATTGGTCCATGTTTTGCTAATGACCGCAGTATGGATTTATGAGAGGAAGAATCTATTTTTTCTACTTCTTGAAATTTACAAGCCAGCAAGTGAATAGGACTTTGTACTAGGAAGTAGTAAAGCAGATGCAAAGTGCTAACACTATAATTGGAATGGTATTATCCAGTGGTGGGATTCCAAATTGTGTGCTACCAGTTCTGCGGGCTTCGCACATGTGCGCAACATTCAAAGATCGCCTGAGCTGTTTTTTAGCTCAGCTGAGGCGCAGCAATCTGCTCTGCCGTGTGAATCAGCTGAGCTAAGAATCAATGAAATAAAGGATGGGAAAGAGCAGGGGCAGGGTGGGTGGGGCCAGCCAGAGGTGGTACTTTCCAGTTCTCCAAACAGGCCAAAATTTCTGCTACCGGTACGCCAGAACCGGTCTGAACCGGCTAAATATCACCCCTGGAGAAAAAAAATGTCTATATTTTCCCATTATTTGTATAACTAGCATTAACAAAAAGAAAGAAAACCAACTCTCTGCATATGTATTGTGTGATTAATTATATGACACTTGTAGCTTCATGATTCTGGATCAATAAATTCATTATAATCCAAAGATTTCTTTAAAACTTTATGTACTTTTAAGAAATTTTTTGGTGATGCACCAAAGATGCTTTTTCAGGAGGCAACTGGACTCTCTTGTTTTTTCTTTGAAGATATTTTGCTTCTCATCCAAGAAATTTCTTCAGCAATGACTGGATGGCGGGCAAGGAAGGATTTATATTAATAAAGTATTTTCTTCAAAGAAAAAACAAGGAAGTCCAGTTACCTCCCCAAAAAGCATCTTTGGGACAACCATGACCCAGATGACTAAGAATCTCTATAGATTTTGGTGATGCAAACATCCACCCAAATCCAATAAAGAGTAAAAACATTACACAAATATTGTACCATAATATTGAGTTAGACATGAACCTTCTGATATTTTTTTGTGTGTGTGGTGGCCTTCAAGAAATATAAAGTTGATTATTTAAGATCCTTACAACAAATCTGTGCAGTGGAAGAAAAAAAGAGATTTTAGAGTACTAAATTCCTTTATTTAACAACACAGAAATATCACAGAAACAACTTTACTGGGCAAATTGAATGTTTTTATACACTTTTGTACATGCCCCATAAGTGATTTGAAATAAATACACCATTTTCCAAAACTGCTTTTTCATAATTGCACAAGCATACATACACTTTACACAAGATCTATTAGAAAATTTAATAGATTACTGCACAGTTCAGAAATAGAAGAACAGTGTGAATGGTGAATGTTTTTGGGGTCTATGTTTCTGTGCACGAGAAAAAAAGTAAACCTATTTCTCTGTAACTGTGAATATGGAATACTTTTTCGCATTTGAGGTGTCTTTTATGCACCAGGAAACAACAGACTTCAGTGTGAAACTGCCAAATTTAATCAAAACAATAACTGAAACATTTAGCTGTTGCATATAACCAACCATTTCAGTATCTCTATGCATCCAGCTATGATCAAAGACCTACTGTTGATTTGGCTGATGCATTTCACCCTGGATAGAATATTCCTTTAATTATTTTTCTTCTTATTAATTCATTATAGACATAGCCAATTTAAAGATTCCTTTTACATTTAATTTTATGAGGTATCTAAAAGGGTGGAGTTGAGGGAACACAAAAAGAAATATGTTATTTCTTTTAGAGAAATAACTGTAATTCATTCCAGTAATGTCTATGGATAATTGTCCAGGTTTACCTGGATTATGATACAATTTGGCATAACCGGTACTCAGGTATATCCTGTTGACTATATCCTGAGCATATCAATATTGTTAGGCAAGACACAGAACTCCTGCACAAAATATGTTATGCTTCCCTTCTCACTTCAGTATAGTAACAAACTTGGCAATTCCATCACTGGTTCCTGCAGAGTTGTCCCTTTTTCAAAAGTAAAGGAGTACTCTGGCAAAAATATGAAATTTATTATTTAAAATATTTACCCTGCTTTTCTACCACAAGGTACTGCATTTCATATCATATATTTTTAAAAATTATTTACAGCATATCCTATTGAGATCTACTTAGAAGTTCCATTGATTTCAATACATTTTACCATCAAGTAATTGCATTCAGGACTGCAGCCTTAAGGACATTGTGTGGTAAACACAAATAAGATCCAAAACTTTAACTATAATCAACATTGCAAATAATTTGTTATTACACATAGGAGAGGGAAAAAAAATCTGAAAACTTTTTTTTTTTTTCAAAACACTTGCAACCAAAATACTTTATTGCACAATGACATACAACTGCTACTTCAGTGAAATGAAAATAATAATAATAAAGCTGTAGAATTCTACCACAATTAAAAGAAATTTGTGGGAATCAAAGTAATTGTATTTATATTCTTATGCAATTGATATTTTTAACAATTCAGATTTGACATGTAAAACATCACAATTACAATATACAGATTCATCAGCTTTTTAAAAATCAAAATGAAAAAATCCAGAAAAAAACCATACTGACACATGCAACATCTGGGTATTTAAACAGTTAAGTACATTGCTATGAATCATTGTACACCAAAAGAAACCTAAACTGGTATTTTTGTCCTTCTCTTTCTTAACAATAGAAACAAAAAATATTCAAAACAAGGCCAGCTGGACAACAAAGTGGGAAAATTTCCAGTATTTATTATATTGATACTTAGTTTTTTTTATTCATTTATTTTGAAAGGGGAAGGGGAAAGAATGGCCCCATAACTCAATTGCTCAATAATTATAATGCACAGAAAAATCTCAAATGACAACCATCATGTTAATTCAGTTTCAGACTCCTTGAAGTCATGTGGTTGTATTATCCTAACATTTTGGAATTGAAAAAAAAACTCATCTAGGATGACTTAGAACTAAAGGTACTAATTTACCCTAATAGACATTCCTATTAGTATTTTGGAAAGCCTACCTACTGCACGGGATATTCTGTATCATGTACAAATGGAGAGGGAAGCAGATGCTAAATGTAGTCCAATATCCTCTCTTTAGCCAAGAATAAAAGCTGCTGAAGCACACCACTTGGTTTGTGTGGTGCATGCCATCTGAAGAGTCAAATGCTTACATCACAGGCAGTGGTGGGATTCTACCAGATTCCCTACTGGTTCGATGATCATGCACTTTGCACATGAATGTGTGCGTAAACCTAACACGCATGCAGCTTTCCAAACACCAGCTGAGGCTCTGCCGTGCCAATCAGCTGAGAGGACAAAGAACAGAAAAGTGCAGGGTTGGGTGATCCTGTGTTTTTCTTTCTCCTCTCAGCTGGTCATCAGAGCTTTTTTTTTACTACTGGTGCAACCAAATGGGTAGACATTTTTGCTACTAGTTTGTGTGAACCGAGCCAAACCGGTAGCATTTCACCACTGATCACAAGAGACAAAAACATGGGTCAAAAGAGACATCAGATGCAAATTCTAGGGATTAAGAGCTTCTAAGCTGTATCCTAAAGCTTCCTGAAGAACAATGGTGAGAACGTATTAAAAAAATAACATCAGGAATGAATCAGTCTTATAATTAATTGCCTCACAGTAAAAATGAATTATTTTCTGTGGTTATATGGTTAGAACTATCTATCATCTAAAATATTTTTTAAAAATATCATCCCTTCTAATATCACTCAAACTTGATTTGATTTTTATTCTGCTAATAATTCCTGCCAGTTCTTAGTCATTCTCCCAATCCTTCACTCCCAATCAGTGTGTACATATGTATTTGCATGTGTTTGCATGTCAAAAGAAAAAAAATAAAGGTAAAGCCCTTTTGAAAGTTAAGGTATCTTCACTGAGAACATTCTCTCAATCAATTTCTTCGCGTTATAAATAACCCTTTCTTTTATATAGTAACAGATCTTCAGAGAAACATTCATTCATTTAAACAATTGAATACTCAACTAAGTTGTTCCCAAAAAATGTAAAAAGTACCATAATAAAAAGAATATGAAACTGCATAGTCTTTCTCTATAAAAAAAATTAACATAATGTAACTCATAAAAATCTGTGCATCTGAAGAGCATCTTTTTGAGTATCAAAATTCTGCAGTTTCAGTGGAATTTCCATAGGTGTCACTTTCTCAGAATTATAGCTCATGAGCTTGCTGTATGGGGGGGGGGGGGAGGAGGAGAATAAGATATTCTCTTACTGTTAGATCACAAATATTTCTGTCTTAAGTTAAATACTCGTAAAAATGATAAAAATAGTATTCGTTGAAAACAAGTCAAAGAGAGGGAAATGATTCATAGTAATGGCCTTTTCTGCTCCTTTTAAATCATAATACTTTGCTACTGGCCAAAGTACCTTCAAGCTTCCATCTTTGCTCTGTGACAAAATAAAATATAACAAACTGCTGAAAGAAAAATGCTATGTAGATATTTCATCTTATTACTATCTTTGTGTACATTAGACTTATGCATTGAAAATTTCATATTCTGTGACAAGATGTTCCACATGTGGAATAAATTATGCAAAATACCAAGCTTTGCATATATTTGAGGTCATGTATTTTTTTAATGGGAAACGTTGGAATATAGTTTCTTTTTTTAAGGATAAAGACTGAATAAGGAACTGCACATAGATGTTCAATACCATCCTGTTTCTGTACTTACAATTGTGGAATTTAACAAAATCTTCACCAATGTATTATGTGTTGCAAGTGAGAAAATCTATAATTAAGTATGACAGGGCAATTATGAACAAATGAAATACCCAAAGTATGGTGGGAAAAGTTAATGTCAGTAATAAATAATATAAAAACTATAAGTGTGTATTCTCAACAAGTTCTATGTTTTAAGACTCTGGTAAACTGCCAGTCTGTTTTCAATCCCACCTTTCTGGCAATCACAATTTTTTTTTTTTTTTATTATAAAAAGAAATTATTTGCTGGCAAATTGCAGAATCTTGAACGAGTTCTCTGGCTCCACAAAATTCATTTTAGATCAACTGAAGCCATGCATTTCCCTTAACACTATTTTCTTCTTATCGTTTGTTTTCTGCCAATCAGCTACTTTGTAAGCCTAAATTTTGATGAGATGGCTATAGCCATAAAGAAATCTGCATAGATAATTTTTTTTAACTGTCTCACATTTGTGTGTTATTTCTGAAAAGGGTAATAATAAATTAAATGTCTGATCAGAGTAAAAGATCACAATCTATTTTTAACTTTCAATTCTATTAAAAGTGCTAACATTTGAGAACACCTTAAAAGACATTCTGAGTGTCATGTCTTTCAGACAGAAGAAAAGATGTAATCTCGCCTACATTTACAAACTAGTCTAACAGCTAAATATTATAAACTGAGAAAAATAATTTCAGGTATCTTTTTACCCTAATAAAAGATCTATAAAGCAACCCTCTGGAACAGAGGTTGGGAACGCTGGCCCCTTTATGACTTGTGGACTTCAACAGCACGGCTGGCTCAGGAATTCTGGAAGTTGAAGCCCACAAGTCATAAAATGGCCATCATTCTCCATCCCTGCTCTAGAGAAAGTAAATTCATTAACTAAGAGATTTCCTGTTCCTCTCAACATATGAAATTGTTTTCATTTTGTGTAACAAACCATTCTGCTGTAGCTCTGCAACATTGAAACTGTATGTCTGCCTATACTTTAAAACAGAGGTGGGGTTAACTATGGCCCCTTTACGACCTGTAGACTTCAACTCCCAGAATTCCTGAGTTGAAGTTCATAGGTCATAAAGGGACCACAGTTGCCCATCCCTGCTTTAAAACCTATTTTATAGGAAGTGCAGTTTGCTGATTTTTGTTAAACTTTTCAGTCAATTGGTGAGCATAATTTTTCCTATAAAATAATGCTTATGAAGATTACCTGTTACTGCCTATAACTTCCCTGTCATACAATACTGTGTCCTGGGAATATCTGAAAGAGACATTATTAAATCTTCTTTTGAACAACTTTGCTCCAGGTAGTAACAGCAGAGTGCTAAGAATACACCTGTACTGTTGCTGATGATGATACTGGACAGCTGGCAACAAAAAAGAGGGGTGAAAGAGGAAGATTCTTAATGCTTAAATTTATTGCTCCAGATTTAATTTGCAGAAACACACTGATGTGAACAAAGGGTTAATCTCCATAGTTGGTCAGATGTGATTGTCTCCTCGTGTCTAAACACACAAAATACAAGCGGCTATCTGTACAGTTTACAGTACCAAAACACATATCATTGGAAAAATGAAGTAGAGATATGGTACTTTGTCAAGATACATTATTTTATAGCAGGGGTTTACCCAAACGTATAATTTTGTTTTTAACAGCCACTTTAAAAATAGACAACAAGTTCACTAGTTATAGCTAAATTACATCAACAAAAGAATTGGTGTACTGAATGTGAGCAAACTGGCCAATTGTCAGGATCCCAGATACGGTGGTCTCCGGATAAGACAGTAGCCCTCAAAAGTTGGTTAATGCTCTCTTATATGGAGTGTTGTCTTACTAAGAGGGCCTTTCAAGAGGAAACTGAATGTCATTTAAAACTTGAGGAACTAATGCCTAGAATGCAGCTGCTAAGAAATGGCAGAAGCTTTGTCTAAACAAGATGAAACACAACAGGACATGCTGTCAGATGGTGAATATGATGGGACAGAAAATAAAACAGTACTATCTTATGTTCAGGCATTTCAATGGGGGGAAGTTCTGCTTTATCAGATGCAGCCTCTTCAAATGTACCGTCTTCCCTCTTACCTGGAGACCACTCTGTGTTATGATTTTTTTTTCTTTGAGGAAACCCCTATACATAAATGAAAATAATATTCTTCAGTGGTAGACTAAGTGATTTCTTAAAACAAGACTTTAGCTTGCCTTTCACTTCAGGCTGCCTTGAAAATAAGATAGGCTACTGCTTAAAAGAACCATCGGAATGCTTCAGCGCTGGGAACAGGTGTTCTCTACAAAAAAGAAGCAAGAAAACAAGTTAAGCTTTCTTTCCATTGCATTGCAAAATGTGCTCGTCTGTTTTTATGAATTGTCTTGTTTTTGGCTTTCTTTTACATATCAATTGTACTTTTAATTGTCCCAATTGTATGCGGTATTTCTTGATGATTAATGATTTAAAGAAACAGTCATTTTAGCAAAATATGACCCTTTTTTTGAATTTTAAAACATCAACTGGGTGAACTATTGGCAATTACAGCAAGTGGTAAATATGCATGGAACAGTCTTGTCTGTTTTAGCTGTTAGTCTAAAGTTTACCAACTGGAATCAGCCAATGATATAGTAGCCTAAGTGGTTATTTATATCAGTCCATGAGTGATAGTCTAGGTCAGGGGTCTCCAACCTTGGCTCCTGGAAGCCTGGCGGACTTCAACTCCCAGAATTCCACAGCCAGCTTTGCTGGCTGTGGAACTCTGGGAGTTGAAGTCCGCCAGGCTTCCAGGAGCCAAGGTTGGAGACCCCTGGTCTAGGTTGATGAGGTGAACATTTTGAACACAAAAAGAAAATGGCACAAATATCTTGTCAATAGTAAACAACAAACAATACTTTACAGTTGAATAACATAAAAGTTATGACATATAAACAGTCAACTTAAGACCATTCTTGAAAGATATGTTTTCCCCAAACTTGCAATGATGATGATGATGATGAAAATTTGCTTTTTGCTGGTCTATAGAAAATCATCCAAATTTCTAATCCATTTAACTTCTAGTTTGTAGAACACTTGCAAAAAAAAAAAAAAACCCGAGAAAAAGCTCAAGGAGTGCTCTTCTTTTCTAAAAGTTCATTTCTGAGGCACACAGTAATCTACAGCTTCTCCATTTGGGGAAGGTATATAGATATTATAATTCCCAGTCAGCTGAAGGCCACATTGCTAGCATTTTGGGAATATATTATAGTCCCAAGACATCTTGAAGGTGCTAAGTGGAAGACAGCTGGTTTATAGCAAAACAAAATCATTCTAATGTATTTGATGGGCTTTTACCTTTCCTAACTTTCTTCCAATCCTTTCGCAGAGCAACTCAGCAATGTAGGTTGAACTGATTAAGAGCACCTGGCTTAAAGTCCCAGGGAGATTCCATGACTGAGAGTGTTCCTGGTTCTCCCTACTCCTAATCCAACAGTTTAGCCACTACATCACTCTGACTTTTTCTTTGTTCATTTAAACTAAACTGTGGTTTGGCTGCTTGAACTTGTACCAAATCCAAAAGTGATGGGCAGTTTTTAAGATTCCATTAAATCCACTTTGTGGAAAACTGAGAGGACTATCCTTAGCCTGGAGTAATATTGTATGTCATTGTAGGTGTCTTCTGATGTGAATGATGGGTTGTGCTTTGGCTTTCCCTTTGTCCTTTATCTTCTCTATCTTTGAAGTAGGGGCATCTCTTACTTCTTGACAGATCTCTCTGCTGGAAGCACTTGAAATTAACTAGCAAAATGTGGCTTCAGCTGTCAGAAGCAACTTTTGTCTCATCCTGGACTCCAAATGGCATCCCTTTTAGTTAGCTTGGTGATCAAAGATAAATACTTTGCAAATTCCCTTCCTTTTCTCCTACTGGTTGCCAAGTATAAGAGGCCCCCACTTGATGCTATCTATGTACAGCTTTGGTTCCTCCTGATTGGCTTAACTGCCAATATTGCTTTGCACTACAGGATAACTGTTATGTGTAGAGATAATTGCAAATTAGTCTGGAGAAGAGCCTTCCTGTTAAATCTAAACTTTTTTTTCTCACTACTTACTACGGCAATTTTTAGCTAAAATTTATGACAAAAAGATTTCTGCTTTGTTAATAGACATGTATTTTTTGGGTGCATGCATATTGCACAATACAGTGCATAAACTGAGTGAATGCTGGATATAACACAGCAAACAATAACATCAAAACGGCAGGTATGACTGGGCGATGAAAGCCCTGTCCATTTTTAATGTGGACTAAACACCATGCCTGATATAAATGGGGCAGTACTTTGATCTCCTATATCCAGAGGTAGGATATGACAGGGTTAACAACCGGTTCAGGATTTATGAGCTTTCCTGCAGGCTGTGAGCCACGTGCCTGTAAATTGTCATCAGCATCTGCCTGCAGAGAAGCAGCCTTTGAAACAACCCTCTTTTCCTGTTTTTCTAACTGCAGCTGTGCCTCGTTTGGCAGCTGAAGTTGAAAAATTAGGAAACAAAGATCAGGTAAGAGCCCAGGTGAACAGGTGGGCCAAAACATCAGCAGACATAGAACTGGTTCTATGTCTGCTGTTCTTCAGAGCTACGAGTTCTACAGAGGTGGACAGAACTGGTAGAAATCCACCCTTGCCTATATCCTACTCCTAAGCTATTTTTTTATTTACACTGTGAGGGCATAAGGATAATAAACACACACTTTATGTGCAAAAGATATGCTCTCTTTCATGACTGCAGACCAACTTACCACAATATTTTTCAGGTATGTTTGAGTACAGCCTCCTCAAATCCTTAGGAAGGAGGACAATAGAATATTGGTACTGAATTAAGTAGGACAAAGTATTAGATCGGGGTTTCAAACTCAATTTAATTGAGGGCCATATCAGGGTTGTGTTTGACCTTGGAAAGCCGGGGTGGGTGTGGCCAGGATGGCATAGTCAGATCGACATCATTTGTGTTGGGGGCCACTGTGGTGGCACCTTGCCAGTGAAAATGGGCTTTTGAGCCCCGTTTTCAGCTGCAACGGCCTCCTGCAACCCTCTGGCAACGAAAACGGAGCTTGGGAGAGCCGCACACAGCTCCGTTTTTGCTGGCAGAGGCACTGTGGGCTGGCCCTTTGCTGTTTCCAGGGTAGCCCTGTGGGACAGATCTTAGCACCTTGCGGGCTGGCCCCATGCCTTGAGTTTGTCAACCTTGTATTAGATGGACATTTCCTCCAGAATGGAACTATAACACTGAACTAGGAAGATTATCACAATCAAAGACCACAAAACAAGTTGTATGATGTGTTGGGAATGCTGCATCCAGAAGAGGGGTAGATATTTGTTCTATAACAGTCACAGACCAAATAGTGGATATAAGTTTGAGCCTGATCTCTCCAATCATGCAATTCCAATAATGCTGCCAATTTGGATAGGGAAACTGGAGACTTCCAAATGTTGGCAAAATACCATTCATGGTTGATCAAGTCAATATGGCCAGCAACATTTAGAAGATCATAGGTTTCTTGTTCTGTATAAATTCTCATTGGAGAGTTTTGAACTTCTTAACTAGACCTCTTCTATGGTTGAGGTGGGAAGAAAAAAATCCAACTTTAGCCTCTTATCTCTCTTATATTTGCAACTCTAAGTCATCTTGCCTAGAAAATACCTTGGAGAAGTACAGATCACAAACAAAAAAACCTTTTTTTGTGATGAATATGCAGTAATTTGCAATAGAATTTAAACAAGCAGAGTAACAATCATATAAGAGACTATTTTCAAAATATTGATGTTTATATCAACTTATAAATGAAAACAATTAGAATGCAAAATAATTCCTATTGACTATCTCAGAATAAATTTATGTAAAATTGCATTATTAGTTAAACTGCTTATTGAAGATGATATGCCACAAAAAGTATTTTAATAAGTGTCTTGCCACAACCAAAGTATGTGTAACATCAACTTTTAATAGAAGTTTCAAAAATCAACATCCCTTTTGGGGTATGTGGTGCTTCATTGATTCATCAGAGAACCAGATAACCAACATCAAGGATGTTGCTGTAATAAATCAAATCCCCACATTCACCTCTACTTCATAAGACATCATTTTATATATTTTCCTCTTTAAAATCAACTGAACTTTATTGAAAAATTGAGGAGGAATTTTTGATTGCTGGGCCTTTCTTCCTGTGCATCCATTAAGTACAATTTTCATCAATGACAAATCAACATTAGACAACTGAAATCATGAAAGACCATGAAAAGGGAACAGAAAAGTGCTTGAGCCAAAAGTTCTTCAGGCCAGTTTTCTGCAACATAGGTGCCCATAAAAGATAAAAAATCTCAATTCCAAGGATTCTGTTAGCATGTCTATTATCCTGGGAGTTAAAGTTCAAATAGTTCTGAAGGATATGCTGGTTGGGGAAGTTTGCAATAGGCTCAGGGACATCACATTACCAAAGTGTGTGTGCCTATGTGTGTGTGTGTGTGTGTGTGTGTGTAGTAAAAGAAACATGTGTGTCTACTCTTAATGCACTATGTGATAAACTAAGGACAGGGTTTCTTAAAAAGTTCTTAAAAGGATTTATTCTTATTTTTTTACTTCCAAAATAGAAACAGTTAAGTTAGACTGCTTAGTAAAAAATTTAAGAAATGTAAAAATTCATTCATAATTGTATATTGTAAGAAACCTTCCAAAGAAACAATTAAAACTTACCAAATATAGAATAATGTTC
This sequence comes from Hydrophis major, assembly GCA_033807585.1. Classification (NCBI taxonomy): domain Eukaryota; kingdom Metazoa; phylum Chordata; class Lepidosauria; order Squamata; family Elapidae; genus Hydrophis; species Hydrophis major. The sequence goes on from CM066333.1 coordinate 27,241,918, forward strand.
TGCAAAGAACATAAACTGGCAGAAGAATATATATCTCTTATGATAAGAAATTTCATATTCTGTCATAAAAGAAGTTCCATTTTCTGCTAATATTACCTTGCATACCACAAGAGTAACTTGAAGGAAATGGAGGATAATTGATTTACTATATGAACTAAAGATAAATTAGTTGGTTCAACAATGGGACACTATACTACAGAACGCTGGAATCAGTGAAGTCTCTCAAATATGCATTTTATGCTTACTTAAATTTCTAGTCTCTTTTAGACAAATCTGTGCAAAGTATGCTATAGTAAAGATAAACTACAGTCAACTCCCTACAGTCAAACTCAACTCTTGATGCATTTATAAACATGTCCATATAGTTTTCTTGGCAGAACAGAAGAGATTTTCCATTGCCATTTTTACTTTAGTTTTGAAAGACCTGAAGCATATGTATTATGGTTGTTTTAGTCTTCCCAGAAAATGAGCTAGTTAGTCTAAATCATGGATGTCAAACTCAATCACGTCACGTGACGTGTTGTGATGTAATTGTGATGTTTTTTGCCTTTGCAGAGCAGCGGGGGGTGGCCTGTGTATGAGGCATCTGGCCTGCGGGCAGCCAGTTTGACAGGCCTGATCTAAATTGAGTCACAGAACTTCTGGAATCAAGATTCTGCCAGATGTAATCCAAAGCTGAGAATTTGATCTTTCAAAGGTAGTCTGACTTTCACAAAATGGGCTAATATCAAGTGACTTTCACTGTGTATTAATGTGAATTGTCATGTATGCAAATGGACTACTCGAAATCCCCGTGCCTTGATTGGCTAAGGCGCGGGGATTTCTGATTGGCCAGGCGAGCCGCGCCTGATTGGCCCGATTGAAGTCTCCCGCGATTGGTTAAAGCCAAGAGCGGGAGACTTGAATCGCTGCCATTGGCCGCGGCCGCCGAAGCAAAAGATATAAAAGCCGCAAGCTTTTTGTCTTTTGCGGTTCGGTTCCACCAGTGTTAATAAAGAGCTTGAATTGAAAGTCACTGACTACGAGTCTTAATTGCGGATACGACTCTGGCGACGAAGGTGGGATCTCGCCATTGAACCGAACCCCGTATCCGTTTAAGAACCAGCGACAGCGAAGATGGCGAAAATAGCACCGCCCGCTCCCTTCAACCCCGCCGCCGAGGACTGGGAATCGTACTCGGATCGATTCCGGATGTATCTGGAATGCGCCGGCATGAAGGACGCCCCGGGCCCGCTAAAACGCGCCGTCTTTCTCACACACTGCGGACCAGAGGTCTTCCAGATGGCCAAGGCATTGGCCAAACCAGCAGACGCAACCGCCATAGACTGGGACGTCCTCGAGCCCATACTGAGACGCCATTACGCCCCCGAGGTCCCCATCCTGATACGGCGAAACGAGTTTTACCGCAGAAACCAGAAACCGAACGAGAAATTAAGCGACTTTGTCGCTGAATTACGGCGCCTGGGAGGACTCTGTGAGTTTGAAGGACTTAATAGTCTCATCAGAGACCGCTTCGTGCTCGGGCTATGGGATCCGACACTCCAGAGCCGACTCATGGCCAAAGGCGACATCAGCCTAGCCGATGCCCTCACTGCGGCCGCAGCAGCAGAAGCCACCCGCACGTCAGCAGACACCATGCGAAGATCTGACGCGAAGGGCGGGAACAACAACCCCGCGAGGTCGGCCGACACCAGAAGCGAAGCAACCGCACACTACGGCGAATACCAATCAGCCTCCAGCGCGTCAGATGACGAGGAGGACATACACCGTGTACAAATGGGACGAGGCGAACAGCGAAGTCAAAGAGGTCGCAAGTCGAGGACCAACTGCGCCGGTTGCGGCGGCGACCACCCCAGGTCAGAATGCCGATTCTTCGACGCTATCTGCAGGCATTGTGACCGACGAGGCCACATCGCCCGAGTTTGCCGCCAGAAAAAACCCCGCAGCCCGCCCAAACGGGAACAACTTGACAGGAAGAGAGAAAGCTCCCCGCCCAGAGCCAGAGAGCGCCAGCCAACGGGTCGATGGGACCAGACACAACGATCACAAAGAAGCAGTGACAGCCGGCGTAAAGAGGAAACCCACCAGACGGTGACCATTGGCCACGCCATTTCCGACGGAGCTAGAAAAGTTCACGTAGAAGTTCACATAGAGGGTCGACCATGTAAGATGGAAGTGGACTCCGGTTCCTACCTTTCTATGATTGCTTGGCGCGAAATCAAGCAACTAGTGCCTACACTACAAAGAAGAAACGTACCTGCCCAAAAAATCATCATAAAAGACTATCAAGGTAATCGCGTTCCGGTAGTGGGCACCAAGAACTTTAACATAACCTACAGAGGACACACAGAACAACTTCCACTCACAATAGTCGACCGCGACCGCCCTAGCCTGCTGGGGTTACAATGGTTTGCTCCGCTTAACATCGCGCTGACAGGTGTCAACCACGTATCCATTGAAGCTTGGGAACAGCGGCTAACCGAAGAATTCCAGGAGGTCTTCAATGGAGAATTGGGCAAGTACCAGGGGCCCCTTATTTCATTTGATTTAGACCCAAGGGTTCCCCCGAAGCGGCTTAAGCCTAGAAGGGTACCCTTTGCATTAAAGCCCAAAATTGACGAGCAGCTAGACAAGCTCGTCAGACAAGGGGTGTTACAACCGACAGATCACGCCAGATGGGAAACCCCTATAGTGACCCCAATAAAACCAGACGGGTCCGTGAGAATCTGCGGGGACTATAAGGCCACCCTAAATGGCGCGTTGCAACAAAGCGCCTACCCAGTCCCGGTAGTGCAACATTTACTGCACTCACTGGGAGGGGGCAAAGTTTTTGCTAAGCTCGACCTCGCACAAGCCTATCAACAACTACCTGTGGACGAGGAAACGGCAGAGGCCCAAACAATAGTGACCCACCGGGGGGCTTTTAAATGTAACAGACTTCAATTTGGGGTCAGCGTGGCACCAGGCATCTTCCAGAGCCTGATGGAACGCTTGCTGCAAGGCATCAAGGGGGTGGTGCCCTACTTCGATGACGTATTAGTGGCGGCGCCAAATGAAGCTGAACTAGAAAACCGTTTAAGACAAGTCTTAACGAAATTTAAAGAAACAGGACTTAAAGTCAAACGCGAAAAATGCCAACTTTGTACAAAGCAAGTAGAGTTTCTGGGCTACCTCCTAGACCAGCAGGGCATCCATCCCACAACAAAAAAAGTAAAGGCCATCAAAGAAGCCCCCACCCCAAAGTCCAAATTGGAGCTGCAAGCGTTCTTAGGTTTACTAAACTTCTATAATGTCTTCCTACCTCAAAAGGCTACGGCGGCGGAACCTTTACATAGACTCCTGGACAAGAAGGCAGCCTGGACTTGGGGGAGACGGGAACAAACAGCTTTTCAAAAGACCAAAGACCTCCTCACCTCTGATGCCGTCCTAATGCAATTCTGCGAAACCCTGCCTGTAGCTGTCACTTGCGACGCATCACCCTTCGGCGTCGGCGCTGTCCTCAGCCATACCCTCCCAGACCAGAGAGAAGCACCTATCGCATTTTTCTCGAGAACTCTGACTAAACCAGAGCGGAACTATAGCCAGCTGGACAAAGAAGCTTTGGCTATAGTGGCCGCCGTTAAGCGTTTCCACGAGTACCTTTATGGCCGCCCATTCAAAATAGTGACTGACCATAAACCGTTGCTGGGCATTCTCGCGGGAAACCGTCCCACACCAAACATCTTGTCACCCCGGATGACAAGATGGTCTGAATTCCTGGCAGCCTACAACTATGAACTGCTACACAAGCCAGGTAAGAAGATATCGCACGCGGACGCTTTAAGCCGTTCCCCCTTACCTGACTCTGACCCTGACCCCGCACCAACAACAAATACCCTGTCCATCGAGTGTTTACCCATTACCGCATCGGACATAGCGAGGGAAACGGTTAAGGACAAACACTTAGCGCCAATCTTACATTGGCTACAAAAAGGCTGGCCGGAAAAAGACGATAACGAGACTTTTAAACCTTTCCGCCAGCGCCAAACGGAACTTTCACTACTGAGAGGATGCATCCTTTGGGGAGACAGGGTGGTAATTCCGACTAAATTACAGAACAGGGTCCTAGAGATGTTGCACGAGGGTCATCCTGGCATCGTCAGGACCAAAGCCCTGGCCAGGAGTTACGCTTGGTGGCCTGGCATGGACAAACAAATTGAAACATGGGTCGCCAAATGCCACCGGTGCCAGGAGACCAGATCCAGCCCACCCACGGCACCTATCCGGGATTGGGAGACACCTCGGGGACCCTGGTCCAGAATACATTTAGACTTTGCCGGCCCCACAAATGGCCACACCTTTTTAATCACAGTTGACGCATACTCAAACTGGTTAGAGGTGGCCGACATGAAATCCACCACCACAGAGGCCGTCATTAAAGAACTGTGTAAGCTGTTTGCCACCCACGGCCTCCCAGACGTCGTTGTCTCGGACAACGGGCCACAGTTTACATCCATCGATTTTGAACGGTTCCTGGCAGAAAAAGGCATCCGCCACGCGTTAACGGCACCGGCGCATCCGGCGGCGAACGGTAGGGCAGAGCGGATGGTCCAGTTTACAAAAAAGACCCTCCGGAAAATGGACCACGGGGAGATCAATGACAAGATCAACAGGCTGCTCTTCATACAGCACATCACGCCAAACACAACCACAAACAAGAGTCCTGCAGAGCTCCTGATGGGCAGGAAGCTGCGATCCCCACTCGACCGCCTACACCCAACCTACAACCCAGAGCAGCCCCCAGACTCCAGCTCCAGGTATCGGACATTTGAACCAGGCGACCTAGTATACGCCAAAAACATGACGGGGGACCCCCTATGGATCCCAGCCGTCATAACTCAGATCACTGGTCCAAAGTCGTACCGGCTCCAAACCACCGACGGGCGAGCCTGGAAACGACATATCGACCAGCTCCGGTCACGAACATTGACTAACCTCAACCCCCAAGACACGAACCAAGGGGGGAGGGAACACCCGGTTAAACAACCGCAAGAACAAATAAAAATTAAAAACTCACCAGAACGCAGCCTTCGCGAGTCACAGCCGGAGAAGAGCCGTCTGGCCAGCTCTACCGACCCGGAGAAGCCAAGCGGGAGCGGCGGAATCCGCGACTCAACCGACCCGGTAGGCCCAGGCGGGAGCCGCGGCGAAGGAACCGGCCCGATCATCCAGCCGGTTCGCTCAGAGGCGGGAGCAGCCAAAGAGATGACCGCCCCTACCGAGATACAACAAGAAAATGAATTGCGCAGGTCATCTAGGACTCGACGGAGCCCCGCCTACCTGCGTGACTACACCACGTGAGAAGACCATACCAAGAGGGGAGGGGTGTCATGTATGCAAATGGACTACTCGAAATCCCCGTGCCTTGATTGGCTAAGGCGCGGGGATTTCTGATTGGCCAGGCGAGCCGCGCCTGATTGGCCCGATTGAAGTCTCCCGCGATTGGTTAAAGCCAAGAGCGGGAGACTTGAATCGCTGCCATTGGCCGCGGCCGCCGAAGCAAAAGATATAAAAGCCGCAAGCTTTTTGTCTTTTGCGGTTCGGTTCCACCAGTGTTAATAAAGAGCTTGAATTGAAAGTCACTGACTACGAGTCTTAATTGCGGATACGACATGAATAATTACAGGATAATAACCTGGGCACAATATAACAGGAAGCTTTGTTACCCAAGCTCCATTACAGTGATTGAATGTTGTGTAAGAACTTGGCAATTCTCTTCTTCAGCAGACACTCATAGAGATATTCAGGAAAGTTACAGTATTAGTTGTTCCTCAACCACTCAAACTGATTATACAGAATCATCCGTGATAGTGTTCATAGCAATAGCACTGAGACTTATAATACTGCTTCATAGTGCTTTATAGAAATCTTTAAGTGGTTTACAAAGTCAGCACTTTGCTCCCAACAATCTGGATCCTCATTTTACCAACCTTGGAAGGATGGGAGTCAATTTGAACTAGACAGGATCGAACTCCTGGCATTGGAACGAAGAGTTAGACTGCAGTACTGCATTCTAACCACTGTGTCACCATGGCTCTTTTAATGACCAGTGGCCTTTCATGAATAGTGTAGTATTCATAATAAATATACATTTATTCATGCAACATTGCAGAGACTGTAAGTTGACTGCTGATAATAAACAAGATATATGGGTATATAATTTATCAGGAAGTTGTATATAAAAGGAGACTGCATTCCAAGCCATGCAAAACAATTTTGATGTGTCCAAAGATAATTCTAAAAGGAAGGGCTCATGGACATAGCAACAGCCATAGCACTTAGACTTATATACCACTTCACAGTGCTTTACAGCATTCTCCAAGCAGTTAACAGAATCAACATATTGTCCCCAACAATCTAGGTCCTCATTTTACCAACCTTGGAAGGATGAAGGATGAGTCAACCTTGAGCCTGATGATATTTTGAACTGCCAAATTGCAGGCAGCCCACAGTCAGTAGAAGTAGCCTGCAGTACTGCACTCTAACTACTGCACCACCGTGGCTCTTAACATAATTACTACTATTGCAGTAAGATAGAACCAGCAAGTTGTGGGAATGCAGCAGGACCTGCTAGCTCTTGGTAATCTGCCCTCAGTTTCAAGCATGCCTAGCAGGGGCTTGGAGATCACACGTGACAGCTGGAAACTTTTCAACTGTGTTTTCTGTTTAAGCTCTGGTGTGATCTGCTATATGGAAAGAGCTTCATGAAATCTAGGCTTATTATTAACAAGAAGAATTATAAAGTCTTATTATACACCTCAGTACCTAGAATTGCCTTCCATCTAGTTGGGGGATTATAAGACTAGACATACAGAACACACAGAGAGTATTAACTGACAAAAGGTTCCATCTGACTGAATTTCCATGAACTTTAGCCACACAACCAAAAGGGATGTGGTATAACATATCTTAATATCCATGCATCGAGCTAAAGGAAGCTACACAATGATCTGAAAGATACAGGCAAAAACCCCTTATCCAGTACAAAGCTTCAGAGATTCCAGTAATTTTTACTGTATACAGATGATCTACAGTCCTTCTAGATGTTAAAATGTCCCTCCTGTGCCTTCCCACTGTTTCTTCCATCATTTTTCTCACCTTAAGAACAATGTTTTAGGGAAAGATGGTCAAAATAGCTGAGAAATGCAAACTACTAGGATTTCTGGACACACCCATTTACTCATTGAGTAGGCTTGATAAATAAAAACAGACTATATACATGAGAAACATGGAGGATGGGTTTCCGGTTTCGCGTGGCTTCGGGGCAGCAGGAATTCGCGACAGCTCGCGATTCCTGCTGTGCTAGCCGCCGATGTACCCCCGATCCAGATGGGTCAGGGGGATATGGCTGCCCTGTAGGGACAGCTGAAGAGAGAGGGGAGTCCGACAGGGGGTTGGGGGTGTCACAGACCCCCTCCTTCTCCGGAAAAACCCCTTTTTCCCAAGGCGGTGGAGCGGCGGTCAGCAATGGCCGCCACGAAGAAGCCAGCAACCGGGTAAGATTGCGCTGGAGGAAGTAAGAAGAGTGAAAGTGCTGTCTGAGCCGGGTCAAGTAACATCTTTCAAATTGTTTGGAACTGAGCTGTTTGAATTGCTGGAGGATACATTGTATCCCTAAGAAGATCGAAAGCGGCGGAGAAGCTGTTAAAGGGAACTTTTTTTTTTCTTTACTCTCCCACCCCATGGAAACAGCAGAAATGTTTGGACATATTGGACATTGAAAGTGAATTGTTTTGAGAGTTGAAGCTAAGGGACAAAAGGATTTTTGGACATTGAAAAACTTAAGAAATTGGAAAACCCTTGTTGGAGGTATGGATTTCTGATTATTTAAAATTGATATTGCAAGTGGGAAGGGAGAGGAAAAAAAATTGGAGCAGAAGCTGAAAAAGGAGGAGATTGCCTAGAATCCCAAAGAAAGATATATGGTAATTGGACCTCTTTGATTAAACATTAACCCCAGAAAGAGAAAGAGAAGAAGGAAGAAAAGTATTAATTTTTGGAACTTTTTTTGAATTATTTTTGATTAAAAATACTTGTGGTTGTTTTGGGAAAAGTTTCTCTTTTCATAATGGCATCGCTTGTGGATGAACTAAAGACTGAATATCAAAAATATAAAAAGGAAGATACTTTGGGCACTTTGTTTCAATTCTTAGAAATGGCGTTATGTACTTATGAAAAGTTGACTACGCAGCAGAAGGACTGGGACAAAGAAGAAGAGGAAGAAGAAGCCATCTTTGATGAACAATGGGTTCTTTCCAGGGAGGAGGAGAAAAAGGATAAGAAAAAGGGGATTTTAATAATTATAAAAACAACCAAAGAAGAGAAAAATGAGCGGAAAGGTGGAGGCAAGGTTAGAAAGCAAAGGAAAAGGAGTAAGAAAAGGGAGGAAGAAAGACAAAGGGGTAAAAAGGGCAAGGAGAAGAATAAGCAAGAGAGAAAGGGGGGGAGGAGAAGCTTCAATGGGGGGAAGCAAGATCTAAAGAAAAAAAGTTTATTCAGAGACAATGGGTGAATTTAATTTAGGATAAAAGAGGGATTCTGGAGGGTACATAAGATTGTGTTTTTTATATGTGTATTTAGAGTATAAAATTCATTGTGTAATTTTAGAATCTTTTAAACAGAATCCCAAGAAAAATTGTTATATGAAGTACTTTTAAGTTAGGGTAATGAGTTATAGACGTTACTCCAATTGGTGTATAGGAGAAGTATAATAAAAGAAAAAAGATGAATGGATAGTTGGGAATAGAACAGACAAAGAATATTATTGAAAATGGTAATAAGATATGAAAGGATATATAAAGGTTTTGTTATGCTTTTTTTTTTTTTGGATGTTGTATATTGAAAAAAGGCAAAAAAATTTTTTTTTTAATTAATAAGAAATAATTTGGATGAAAAGGAGAAGTTGGGATAAGATATGAAGTTAAATAGACAAAGTATTGATACTATAATTTGGGATTGTTATGTTCTATTGGTTTTCTTCTTTTATTATTTTTTCTTAGAAAAGAACTTATAAGCTGTTATGCCTTGTGCATTGTTTATATAAAATTGATAAAAATGGTTTATATATATAATATAAAAAAGAAAATGATAATAAGATATGGAAGGATATATAAAGTGAATATGATGTTTGAATTTGTGTCTGTGCGAAGAGTTTCAACCCGGGATCAGACAACCTTCAGAAAAGATCTTTTAGTTTTGTTTGTGTTCTGTAAAATCAATAAAATTTGTATTAAAAAAAAAAAAAGAAACATGGAGGATGGAGTTTCAAACTAGTCTAAAATTAGAGAGTTGTGGATGAAACTCCATACAACAGGGATACAGCTTTTCCACATAACAGCTGCAACACATAACAGCTTAAAATAGCTCCTCTAGTGCATACTGTGACTGTCCTAATTTATTATTTGGTTGGTTGAGAATTGGTCACCATTCCTTATTTTCACCTAGAAACTAGAGTAAGTTAGTTAAGAAGTTGATTTCCATATGGGTCTCTACAAGGTTACGCTATTTCGCAGTTATAAAAGGGATTTGCTTCTAAGAGAAAAAAAAAGCTAGTATTGGAGTGTTTGTTTTGCAGACTGAATGTCTGCACCAATTAAATACATATTTTTAGAAGCACGCATGTATGTATGTATGTACATTACACACACAGTGTGGAACAGACATACAGCATCTCCAAAACTCTGCAGAGTTTATTATTAATAATAACAAAACTCTTCGTCTTGAAAGTGAACATGGCTTCCTTTTCTGGTTCTCAGTTTAAACGTAGCAACAGTAAAAGTCCAGATTCACAGGAAAAGGGAAAAAAGCAACGAGGTCATTTAAACTCAACTCATGCCATCAAATTATTTGATTTTTTTTCCCAGTAAAATGTCAGATTGTAAAAATTGAAAGGAGAAGAAAATCTACCCACTTTGATGGCTGAGCAAACTAACTTGGGATGTGAAGGTGCCCCAGTTTCCTGGTTGTATAAATTTACCAGTCCCCGCTAAGGAATCAAAGTCTTGATGAGATTACAGTTAGTTTCTGGCTTCTGGGCTATGCTGGCAGAGGGATCATTATCCTGAGTGACAGGAAAAAAAATGATTCCCCTGGAAGTGAGGGGGAGGGAAACCAGGAATAAAATTGAAATTGATCAGCATTGTTTAATGGCGCCTTCTATGTTCTGCAGGTGCAAATACTGACAAATAGCGGGCTTGTACCCAAAAGGAAGCTCAACAATCCTGTTGTTCAGTTACATTGCAAAGTGTGGGCTTTCTAGAAAATTTAACACAATGTGAGTTTAAAACCTTTAAGCTTTCGATTCGGTCAGCCTTCCCCAGCCTGCAATCTTCCAGATGTGTTGGGATTGTAATTTGCAGTCCCATGTCATCCAGAGATGCCAAGTTGAGGAAGATTGTTCTATTTTTCTTCTTCTTTGTTTTTCCATTTTAATGAAAAAAGGCATCTTCCCTGTCGGTGAAAATCAAAGGAAGCTACATTCCAACAAAGGCTCTAATATTGGCAAAGTGATTTGGGTTCATGTCTTTGTCTACTCCACAATTCAAAGAAAAAGATGCTGTACGGTAGCAATACATCATAATTATCATATATACTCATGAATAAGCCCATGCATGGATGAGCTTACCCTTGAAATGTGAACCAAAATACCATGAAAAATGTGCCATGCACAGATAAGCCAACCTGCATTTTTCATGGTATTTTGATAAAAAATTCAAGGGTCTGCTTATCTGTGAATTGGCTGATCTGCAAAAATATATGGGAAATAAGGGTCCTTTAAAGTATATATTGTATATACTTGCAGATAAGCCTATTTATGAATAAGTCAAAACCAATTTTGGTACCTAAATTTTTTGGCATATCCATGTATTTTTATTATTATTTATTTCATTTACTGTATATGCTGCCCATATCACTATCGAATGACTTGATATCAGCAAGCATATATGGTAATGCTATATTTCCCCTCCCCACCTTGTCAGTTCCATTGAAGCTGATGAGGAACAAAAAACACACCCAAAAGTTATTTAAAGAAGCAGAAGAAAATGTTGGTGAACTCTTCAAGGGTGGAGCCAATGATTTCCATATGAACCTGACTTACAAGAGAGGATTGAAGGATGCATGTGAATGACCTGTCTTTCTTGTCTTTGACCATTGCTTGTACCTCTTGACCTTTTTGACACAAACCCTGTCCCTGGTACAGTCAACGCTCCAGCGATCTTTAGTTTTTCTCGTTTCCTATCATTGAATTAATTCTTAGCATATTACTTTTTAGATGAGGAACCAGGAGCAACCAGATATGGTGGAAACAAAGGAGAAACACGGTACAAAATACTTGTACCGTGTTTCTCCAACAGGAAGGCCCAGCATATTTTCTAGGCACTAAGCCCTTCCCCCAAAATTTAGGCTTATTTTAAAACATGCGTGTTGTGAATCAATAAAAGTACTTGAATAAAGATTATTAAGAGCTTGAAGTAAAGTGCAGGGTTCTGGCCCTGCATTTCTGATTGGCCGATAATAGCGACATCGGATTGGTCCATTCAGGAGAATCTGATTGGCTATTAACGAGCCTCTCCCATTGGTTAACGGAGCGAGCGCTCCCCATGTTTCATTGGTTAAATAGTTAAGAGTTTGCCTATATAAAGGGGGCCGTTGCGGCCATGGAGCTGAGCTGTTTTCACATGTAAATAAAGAGTTTGAAGTTCACTGTTCACTGGCTCGTCTCCTCCTTTGCGCCCATGCACAGAACATAACAATGCGAAATGGGGGGAAGGGCGTGGGGAACTTGCCATTAGGAGCGCCCCCATGGGCAGCCATGCCTCGCCACCAGCCCCTCCTAACAGCCGATCATGGCAGAGCACAAAGACCTCCCTACCCCCACCAAGCCCCTTTGCTGCAGACCTGGGTATGGTGCTGGCTGCAGGCTGGTTCAGTGGGCAGGCGTCGTTGTCATGGATGTCAGTGGAGCACTTTGTAGCAGTGGGGCACTTTGCATCATGGGACCCACCACTGCTGCTTCCTCCGCCACCATCGCTTTCCCTTCTGCCCTCACCGCGGCTTATGCCACATTTGGAGTGCTGCCATTAGGTAAAATGCAGACACCGGAGTCCCTGCTGGACGTCGTGATGCAGCGGTAGCAGAGAAGTGGCCCTTCCAGCGGGTGGAGGAACGGTTTGAGCTCATTCCTCCACTGGCAGCATTTCAGCCACTTCTCTGCAGCTTCCACAGTTCCCACCAGCGGTGACGCCTCTCTCACCAGTGCCGTCTCCAACAACAGTGGCAGCAGGGGTGGGATAAACCCCACTGACAAGAACTGCCTGCCCTCCCACAGGGGCATCACTTTGTTTGAAGGCGGCTGTGTCAACAACGTCCTGCAAGTCGGTGAGTCATTCGGGCTTCAGTGGATGAAACTGGCAGAGGGAGGGTGATGCCATCATTTTTCTCTCCCCCACACAAAGTGCCCCACCACCATCCAGACTGACATCCACGCTACCGCCCGCCCGCTGACCCAGCTTGCAGCCGGCACCACACCCAGGCCTGCAGCAAAGGCGCTTGGCAGAGGTAGGGAGCTCTCCGCATTCCACCATGATCAGCCATTAGGAGTGGCTGGTGGTGAGACATGGCTGCCCACAGGGCACTCTAAATGAGGATGCATGGGGGAGAGTTAAGTAACCCCAAAAAAGAGGGCCTAGCCCTTTTTTCAGGGGTCAAAAGAAAATAAGGTCCGGCCTTATTTTCTGAGAAACACAGATACATAGATATTCTAAAGACATGAGAAATGGATAGAAAACAAAAACTTTTCTTTATGGCAAGAAAATTTGGAGAGTTTAATGAGTATAATAACAGCCACAGTAAATTTAATAATAATATAGCATTTTGTTATTTGTGCATCAATGTCATAATTTTTCAAGAACTATTGAAATTACATTTGGTGTTAACATTTTCAAGTCCTCTACTTGTTTTTTGTGGGATAATGAGGCCATGCACAAACACACACACACACACCATATATTCCATGAAAGAGGGAGGCTATTTTGAATGAAATATGCATGTTCTAATTTATATCTTTAAAGGTTGCTTTATAAATCATTCCTATATTAGAATACAATGTATCCCACCATATTAAGAAGAATGTAAGTAGACCATTATACAATCTTTTTAATATGCTGTTCAGATATATAGCATTCAACCTGTTGCCCTTCAAAGGTACTAGGCCCACAAGTGCCAAAATTCCCAGTTAGCAATTGACTAGACTCTTTTTAAATTATTATTCCATTATAGCTGTACATTAGTAAAGACTTGGGGAAATAGGGAATTTCTGTATTGACCCAGAACAAATCATAGCATACCAATTCAGGCATGGAACTTGTTAAGTATTCTGACATGGGTTGAAGTAATTTGGAGACAGTCCTTGTTGGTGAACTTTCAGCTCTTTATTACATAGTGACTTCTGAACATAACAGCAAACTCTGCCTTATATAGGCAACCCCTGTGAAAATTGACCAATAGAGAGCTATGAACGCTAGCTCTTAAACCAATAACAAACCTCCGTTAAGGGCCAATCGGATTCTTTAGAACTGACCAATCCAATCTGGCCGCTTAACAACCAATCAGAAGTGCAGGGCCAGAACCCTGCACTTTACCCCAAGCTCACACTTTATTCAACAATATACATACATAACACCCCTTCCCCCTGGCTTCTTAAACTATGGTGTGGTTATATAATCCTTTAAATAGGATGGTTGTCTTTTGAGTCTTTCTGATTTTCGCTGGACTGGTTGAGTGCAGTCCTCTTGAGGTGGAATGTTGTTTGGCAGTGGCTCTGCTTCTCGCTCGGGTGCAATTTCCAACGGTGCAAATAATTCTTCTTCCTGCTCCATTTCCTGAGTCTCGCTTGATTCATCGCTCGCTTCTAACAGGTTCCCTGGAACGTCGTCTTCTTCTGTTCCTCCCCCCCCCTCAGTTTGGTCATGGGGGAGTTGTTGACTGGCCATTGTGAGCCGTGACCGTAATTGGTCGATATGCCGTTTCCACAGTCTATTGTCACAGCATTTTACTATATAGGATTTGGGCCCGGTTACCCGTACTACCGTTGCTTCTATCCATACGGGGTCGCCCGATAAATTCCATGCATAAACGTTGTCGCCAACCTGGAAAGTGCGATAGCGCCCACTGGATCCTATAGGCTTTTCCGGTTCGTAAGCAGGGTGCAACCGGTCGAGGCGGGAGCGGAGTTTTCGCCCCATTAGTAGTTCTGCTGGAGTTCTGCCGGTGATGCTATGTGGAGTGATGTGTTGCAATAGAAGAATTTGGTTGACTTTATCATCGATATTATCATAATCCAATTTCTGTAAGGTCTTTTTAACAAATTGGACCATGCGTTCTGCTCAGCCATTGGTCGCAGGGTGCGCAGGCGAGGTGAGCGCATGGCGGATGCCTTGGTCAGCGAGGTACTGTTCAAATATTAGCGTTGTAAATTGTGGCCCGTTATCAGACACCAGGACGTCCGGCAAACCGTGGGTTGCAAAGAGTCTATTGAGGACTTTAATCACTGCTTCGGAAGTTGTGGCCATCATTCGATGAATTTCTAACCAATTGGAGTATGCATCAACAGTCAATAAGAAGGTATGTCCTTTGGTCGGCCCTGCGAACTCCAGGTGGATTCTGGACCAGGGTCCCTGTGGCGTCTCCCATTCCGTAGGCATGGCTTTTGGTGGGGCGTTGCTGGTCTGTTGGCACTTGGTACAGGCCTTGACCCATTGCTCGATTTGTCGGTCCATGCCTGGCTACCATGCGTAGCTTCATGCAAGTGCTTTCATCCACACGATCCCGGGGTGGCCCTTGTGCAGGATTTGTAGTAGCGTCTTTTGGAGTCGCTCTGGGACAACAACTCTATCGCCCCAGATGACACAGCCTTTTTGAGAAAAAAGTTCAGTTTGTCTTGCTTTAAATGGCACGAAGTCATCTGGGAATCGGTCCAATGGCCATCCGCGTTCCACCCAGCCTAGGACTCGAGCTAGGGTGTGGTTTCGTTTGGTTTCTCTTGCGATGTCTCGGGCAGTCATAGGCGGCGAGTTGAGTATTTCGATCTGCAACGTAGTTGCCGTTGGTGCCGGATCGTCGAGAGTCTCTGGAAGCGGCGTTCTGCTTAGTGCGTTAGCGTGGGGAATGGCTTTCCCCGGGCGATATTGCAGGCGATAATTATAAGCAGCTAGAAATTCTGACCATCGAGTCATTCTCAGGGATAATATGTAGGGGGTTGGCTTGTCCCCGGCTATTATCCCTAGCAACGGTTTGTGGTCAGTTACAATGGTAAATGTCCTTCCATACACATATTCATGAAATTTCTTTACAGCTGAAACGATTGCAAGAGCCTCCTTATCAATTTGTCCATAGTTCCGCTCTGCATGTGAAAGAGTCTTCGAAAAGTATGCAACAGGGGCCTTGTTCCCATTAGGCAGTACATGACTCAAAATGGTGCCCACCCCAAAGGGTGAGGCATCGCAGGTTATAACTAATGGTAATGTCTCGTTATACTGCATAAGCACAGAGTCAGATGTAAGCAATTTTTTTACATTCCGAAACGCTTGTTCTTCCCGGTAACCTCAAACCCACAATGCTTTTTTATCTAATAACCAGTGTAACGGTTCAGCAACAGTCGCCTTGTGCGGTAAAAACACATTATAGAAATTTGTGAGGCCTAAGAATGCCTGGAGATCGGCCTTGTTACGTGGCCTGGGAGCATTTTTTATCGCCTTTAATTTACTCTCCGTAGGGTGAATGCCCTGGCTATCAATGCGACACCCTAGAAACTCAACACTGTCAGTATATAAATGACATTTATCCTTTTTTACTTTAAGTCCTGCTTCTTGGAATTTTTTAAGAACACATTTCAAATGATCCTACAAAAAATTTTTTGTTGGTGCTGCAATTAATACGTCATCAAAATATGGAACCACGCCCTTGATTCCCTGTAACAACCTTTCCATTAGGCTTTAGAATATCCCTGGGGCCACACTCACCCCGAATTGCAAACGAGTACATTTAAAAGCACCCCTGTGCATTACAATTGTTTGGGCTTGGCCCGTCTTATCGTCCACTGGTAATTGTTGATAAGCTTGAGCTAAATCTAATTTAGCGAAAACCTTTCTGCCCCCCAAGGAATGGAGGAGGTGCTGCACCACCGGAACTGGATACTCATTCTGCTGCAGGGCGTGGTTTAGAGTGGCCCGGTAGTCCCCACAAATTCGAATTGACCCATCTGGCTTAATGGGGGTTACAATAGGAGTCTCCCATGGAGAATGATCAATGGGCTTCAACACCCCCTGTGCAATTAGTTTGTCGAGTTGTTCATCTATCTTAGCTTTAAGAGCGAAGGGAACTCGACGGGGCTTCAAACGGATTGGGGCTACTTTTGGATCTAGGCTAAATGAGATTGGGGTCCCTTTATACTCACCTAAATGATCTGCGAAGACATCGCTGAACTCAGAAATAAGGTCCTCCTCCCACTCACAATCACCGATTCGGTTCACGCTGGCCACTTCGATGCCAAGTGGCGCGAACCATTGGAGGCCCAACAAACTAGGCCTATCTCTGTCGATGATCGTTAGAGGTAAGTACGCCGTATGCTTTTTAAAAGAGACTCGGACTCGGCAAGACCCGACTACGGGGATTCGGTTCCCTTGGTAGTCCTTGAGGATGAGGCGTTGTAATCGGAGGTCTTGGCGTTGGACTGTAGGGATGAGTTGCTTTAACGTCTTCCACGACACCATCGAGAGGGACGATCCCGAGTCGACCTCCATGTGGCAAGGTTGATTCTCTATGGCTACCGTGACTCGAATTTTCTTAGCGTCCATGGCTGAGGCGTGACCTATAGTGATAGTATGGTGAGCCTCTTCTTTTTGAAACGCTCGATTTCTGTAGGAGTGGTTTACTGGTTCTCGCCTTACAGGACGGTTTCCTGTCGATTGGCGATAGTTGGTCCGTTTTGAGGCCTGGCTGGGTCCTCGTAAGCTGTGGCAGACCCGGCTGATGTGGCCTCGTTTCCCGCACTCATGGCAGAGTGCGTCGTGGAATTTGCATTCGGCCCTGGCATGGTTCGCTCCACAACCTGCGCAAGGGCGTAAGGGCTTAGGGCGAGGGTCCCGGTCGGACCGCAGTCGATGGACCCCTTCTTCGTCGCTGTCTGACGACGAAGAGAGGTCCTCGTGGTGCATCGTAACTAGCTGCCCTTCTGAGTTGGGTGAGATTTCGCCGATCGGTTGTGTTGCCGAAGTGCGGCTTCGCCGTAATTGTGCAGCCGACTTTTTGGTCGCCTCCGCAGCCGTAGCTTCGGTGATGGTGTCAGCAAGGCCGATGTCACCTTTCGCCATCAGCTTGCTTTGCACACCAAGCGCATCTAATCCCAGAATTAATCGATCTCTCAGTGCTTCATCTAAATCTGCGAACCCGCAGAGGCCCCCTAAATTTCTGAGGTCCTCCATGAAATCGGCCACGCTCTCTCCTTTTCGCTGGTTTCTCTGATAGAACTCATGGCGTTTCACGAGTGTAGGAACGAGTGTTGGCGCGTAATGGTTTCTCAGGATGGGTTCGAGGTCGTCCCAGCTTATGGCCTTCACTTCTCGAGGTTTCACCAGCGCTTTAGCCATTTTAAAAACAGCCGGGCCACAATGCGTTAAGAACAATGCCCTTTTCTTTGCTGGTGTGGTGTAATTTAAGTTGCTCGTCTCAAGAAACATTTGGAAGCGATCCATGTAGGATTCCCAATCCTCTTGGTTTGGATCGAACGGAGTGGGTGGTACGATGCCGCCGGACATAGTTCCGTTGATGGCGCCGTCTCAACACGTGCTCGGTATTTCTTCCTGGCTTCTCAGATTCAAACATCTCCACATCCCACCCTCGTCGCCAGTGTTAAGTATTCTGACATGGGTTGAAGTAATTTGGAGACAGTCCTTGTTGGTGAACTTTCAGCTCTTTATTACATGGTGACTTTTGAACATAACAGCAAACTGCCTTATATAGGCAACCCCTGTGAAAATTGACCAATAGAGAGCTATGAACGCTAGCTCTTAAACCAATAACAAACCTCCATTAAGGGCCAATTGGATTCTTTAGAACTGACCAATCCAATCTGGCCGCTTAACAACCAATCAGAAGTGCAGGGCCAGAACCCTGCACTTTACCCCAAGCTCACACTTTATTCAATTATATACATACATAATGGAACTCTATTGTCAAATTACTATAATTCCTTCTATTTGTTCTATTTAATAATGCCGAATAGGTGAAGTTATCCTGCAATTTACACACTCATATCAACACAAACATCTATTTGAATTGATGTTCTTCTATCCAGATTTTATTTAAAATAGCATGGTTATTTTGCTACGTATGAAGAAATTTTAAAGTGCTCATTTAATATTGTCAAGGATCAAGGGAACTGGGCTGCCTGTGATTTGTATAAAATAAATAAGATAAGCATAGCTCAAAGGCAGGATTGTTGTCTAAGTCTATGGAAAGTACTAATTACATTTTTATAAATAAATAGCACTCAGAAAAAGAGCTGTGTGTTTCAAATATACACTGATAGGCACAAGTACATACTCAAAAATAAGTGGCAGAAATGCACTACATTGTTCTGGTTTCCCATAAATTTATTTCAATAACCTGCATTCAAGACATTAAAAATCCCTATATAATATCCCACTTCTTATTTTAGACTAAATATCTTATACAAGATCTTTTCACAGATCTTGTTAAATGTGATTTCCCCTCATTTAAATGAAAAGGCTTTTCGGAAAAGTATGCAGCATATCATATAACTAGAGACACATATACACTTTTTTCATTGAACTGCAGGCAAATATTTATAAATAGTTTCAAAGTTCTTTTTTCCTACATAGAACAATAAAATGTACAGGAATTCTGATTAAAACAGGAACATGTAAGCCATCTAAAAACTGTGTACCCTGAAAAAATTGCCAAAGATATCAGTAAACTAGCATCACAACAACAACAAAATCTTCTGCATTTAAAAATCCATTTCCTCATCTAACAGGAAAAAAGTGGTTTTTGACTTCTGCCTCATATAAATTCTATGTTATTTCTAAAGAGATAGAAAAACAGTGTGGGATAGGGAAAACCTAATCCTCACTTAAAGCTGAAGAAAACTTTCTGAAATTGGAACACAGATAACAACATGGTATTAAATAAATCTTAGTGGAATTAATAGTAGCAAATGTATTTTGATGAGCCTTGATTACACAGCCCTGGTGGGACAACACATCTGGAACTTAGTGCTCTTTACACTAGCAGACTTTCACAGCTTATTGTCAGCCATACCACAACATGATTCAAAGAAATTGCCTTGGGCAACACATTACAGAGGGGTGTGACTTTTCAGCATTCAACCTTATGTTGTTATAAATATGAACAAAATGAGACTGTCAGAGAACCTCAAAGGGAATAGGGGAGGCCAAAGACTTCACAATACTGTGAGAAAAAAAGGTATTCTACATAGCAGATTTCAGCTATCAGGGCATCCGTCTTATGAAATTGCTGGGATTACAGTGTGGTATCTTATGAGACAGAATACCTTTACTTTTAACACAGGAGAGATAGAATGGCACTTTGCATATCTCCCCATTTGGATTAAATACTGCCTTTTGGATTCACAAAAGATTCACAGGATAGATTCTGCTCACATGACTTTCATAATGAGGTCAGAGAAGCTGTGTATCATGCAAACACGAAATCCCAGCTGTAAAGGCAAGAAAAGGTCACTTTTACTCCAAAACAGTCACAGGTTTAGTTTGGATAAAACTGCTCTCTCCCAGTTAACAAGATAGAGAGATAGAAACCGGCAGCAAACTGAAAAACTGGAGTATTTTAAGCACTCTTTTTGTTATTTTAATATCATTTTCAATGCACACAAAGACATACCCCATCAAGAAAAACAAGGAGAAAGGTGGGGGGCAAATAAATCTACACCCATTGTAGGGATCTCAACATTGATTATTGACACAGCAAAGAGAAAATATGATTGTCTGTGGAGACTGAGCTAGGGCTTCAAGGGAATTGCTTTATGTTTTACTAATTATCTGCCATTGTTCTGTTGGGTACCTTCTGCTTGGGAATAGTGAAAAATTAAAAAGTGGTGTGATCTGTATCCAACTACAAGTTTGGAAAAAGCTAGCTAGACACTGCGTCTAATCCTCTTTCAACAAAGATCTCCAAAATGAAACATCCATGATAATAACACGGTTATCCAGATTGTAATCATATTCACTGAAGGAAAGTTCACCAATCTATTTATTATTAATGAAACCATTGTTAACAGTTTGTCAGAGTAAATCACAATGAATGGGTAGTAACCATAATGACATACCAAAAGATGAATACATTTAATCTTTCTAACATGCTTCATCCCATGCATTAAAAAAAATACAATGATTGAACACTGATAACCTACATAAAAATGTGTTGCTAACGTGATTTCAACAACACAAAGGATGGCCCTACACCTGGATGTCTTCACATGGATAACATCATAATCAAACAGATTATATTTTATATAGATAGATGGAAAAATTACATGCTGAATTGGAAAACATTGCCACATCCTGACTGTGGATCAGACCATTGGTTACAAGTCACTGAAATAGATATCAAGCTGAAGAATTGGAAAATATCCAATCCTAATGAGTTATAACCTAGAACTCTTTCCAGAATATGACCAATTCCAAATTGCAAATAGATACCAAGACTTTGATCCAACAGGATGAGAGCCAGAGAAATGACAGGAAAAGATGATTACAGAAGAAGCCATATAAAAAGAGCCAGAATACTACTTATCAAGGCCACAGAAATAGTTATGGAAAAGCTTCATTCTTATACTGATAGTCCTCGACTTACAATCATTTGTTTAGTGACCAGTCAAAGTTACAACAGCACTGAAAGAAATGACATGACTATTTTTCACACTTATGACTGTTGCAGCATCCTTGTGGTCATGTGATCAAAATCCAGACACATATTACTATGCATGTATTATGATGGCTGCCGTGCCCCAGGGTTACATGATCAACTTTTGCGACCTTCCAAAATCAACAAGGAAGCCAAATTCACTTAACAACTGTGTTATTAATGGAACAACTACAGTGATTCATTTAACAACTGTGGCAAGAAAGGTGGTAAAATGGAATAAAATTCACTTAACAACAGACTTGCTTAGCAATGGAAACTTAGAACTCGCTTGTGATTGTAAGTCAAGGACTACCTGTAGTTTTAATTCATTATTTTTAGTCTTTTTCTCAGAATCAATAGAGAATATAGTCACTCCCTCTTCTATTAAAAACCCTTCAGATATTTGAAGACTATTACCTGATTTTTCCCTCAGTAGTTTCTTCTATGGCTAAGCTTACTGCTTTCCTCAGAGTTTATTTCCAGACTCCCCACTCTAATGGTAGCCCTCCTCTGAAGGTGGTCCATTTTGCAGTTGTCCCTTCTGAACTAGGGTGCCTAGAAATGGACATAACATTTCAAGTGGAATCTGGGCAAGTAAGAATCTGGGCTCCTGTTGAAACACCCCAAGATAATCCCCGTTTTAGCAGCTGCATCATAATGTTAGCTCAAGTTTAACTTGTGGTCTACAACAATATCCAGATTCTTTTTTACATACTAGTGCCAATGATAGTTTTCCCCCATTCTATTCTTGTGCCTCTTATTTTTCCTCCCTGGTACAGAGCTTTACATTTGTTAAATTCCATCCTATTTATTTCGCCCATTACTCAATCATGTTTTGAGCCTTCTCTTTCTCCTCTAAAATATTAGCCGTGCCTTTCAGCTTTAAAAAAAGAAACAAGCAAGCCTTCTTTCCTGAAATAAGTTTGCAATTACCAAAATAGCATTTTGTCTGTAAAATACCAAGCAAAATCAACTTTTCAACAGCACTGTAAAAGCTAGGAAATGTGTACAAACTAATTTTGATCCACATACGTTCTTTTGTAAATTGCAACAGTTTGTTAATATAAAATTTGAATTATTTGCCATAAAAATAACAGAAGACACAGGCCATTTCTCATAAATGCTTTCATGAGGCTTGTTTGCTATTAATTTTCTAATAAGATTTCTTTAATTGTCCCGTAATATCCTGTGGGCTTATATTACTATACTCTTCAGCGTCATAATCTTCGATGCATATTAGCATTATTAAGAAATGGTTTCTTCTGTTTGGTGCAGTATTGGCACAATGCGTCATATGATAAGAATGTGGATTACTCGCAAATCTGCATGAAATTAAGTTGTCTGGAAAACACAATGAACTGCTTCCAAAGGGATACCTAGCTCCCAGTCTTCATTTACTTAACCATTTTTAAAAAATTTTTAATATTTTCAGAGAGAACTAAATTTCAGAGTTCCAGTCCGAATGCAGAACTTTAATTGCTAAATGACATTAACACTGTAACAATGCTGATAAATTTTAATATCATAACCTTGGGATTTCAATCCAAACAATAATATTATTAATTTATTCAGCTAAGATAATGAACATCTATATGGAGAATAACAAAATGTGTGACAAGTCACTGTGCAAACACTGCAAATTACATATTTCTATTAGACATTGGGTAAAGTCACAGAAAGATGCTGCCATACATAATGCCATATTGTAATCACTGCCATTTCCCATGGAAGTTGCTGTTAAAATACATATATCCTTCTTCTCCTGTCATAAAAGAAATAGCTTGCAGAGATTCATATGATATTAATGATGTAAAGTGGATATGATCAACTTCATTTTTCAAGTCAATTCTAATACTGCTGAAAAATAAACACCCTTATCAAATCTTCTACACTAGCTCTCCTCCAACCAGCTGCTGTCAAAATGGGAACAACTACAGTTTCTAAAAGCCATGCCAAATAAGAATTCTGGAAAGCTTCACACTGAGGAAAGCTGTGAACTATATCTGACAAAAGCAAGATTCATTTAAGGCTATCATACAACCCATCAGATCACAGTAGTAACAACAGGCTGCTTAAATTGGCTGTGATATTCTGAGTAGCTTTCTGGGGACCAGGCAGTGCAGCAGCTCTTGGTCTAATTGCAACATGATTTTCCTAGTCAAGAACCTGAGAATTACCATATATATCCTGGGATAGCTCATGAAGTTTTCATACATGTATGTCAGGTTACTGCAACAGACATTGCCAATTTTTAGCAACTATACTTCCCAAATTCCCCAAAGATTTTAACAATTAGATTTCAATGGTTGATTTTAACTTATTTATGTTTTAAGGTATATAAATAGATTTTTATGATTGTAAATCACCCAGTTACCTTGTGGTAAGATGGACAGCCAATAGAATGAATGAATGAATGAATGAATGAATGAATGATATGGTAAAAGGAGGCACCAAGAGTTGAAACAATAATCTGGCAATCATACATTGCTTTAGTTTCCCAGACTGTCCAGAGTTGTTCTTAGAGAACAAAAAAGAAGTATCATTTGAAAATTAAACAGAGGAGACATAGAAAAGTCAATAGCCTGGATTACATTGTACTAAGACAGAAATCCTTTAACTATAGTTTACTAAGAAAAAACACAATTTGTGGTTTATACCAGTGGTCGCCAACCAGTGGGCCAGGGACCACTGGTGGTCTGTGAGAAAATTTTGGTGGTCTGCAGAGAAATGTCCCCCCACAAAGCACACACACCCAAAGCAATTAATCCAGGCTGTGCAGGAACACAAGCTGCGCTGCTCACATGGCCCGCCCACCTGATCCCCAACCTTTGGCCGAGTGCAAATCTTGAGTAGAGCCAAACGAGGTGGAACTGGAAGGTAAGACCAATGGTAGAGGAGGGAAATCCACCCCGAGGTGGCTTGCTGATGTTGGTGGAAAAGTCAGTCCCATATTACAGAGCTTCAGTAGTCACAGGACTGGCCCTTTGGTCATCCCGGAGCAATTGCTCTTCCACCTGGGTGCACCGGCCTGCCATGGACTGGAGGAGCTGCTCCGGGATGACAAAAAGGCCAGTCCTATGACTACAGCAGTTCTGGAATATGGAAGTGACTTTCCCACCAACATGAGCAAGCCACCATCAGTCAAAATTCATATTAGTGGTCCGCGGGATTTAAAATTATGAGTTTGATGGTTCCTGAGGTCCAAAAGGTTGGCAACCCCTGGTTTAAAGAACTTGACAACTCAACACCAAACGAGCAACATTATGACTTAGCATGATACATGAAATCTGCCATGAAATATCCCTCTTCGCTAAAAAATAATTTAGTGTGATCTGGCATCAGAAATAAGACCTTATTTGAATATTTTGTTCTTGCTGAAACTAAACCAGAATTAGACTGCCACGTTTAACTGTAAAAATGCAGAAGACCACTGAGGTGAGTTTAGAGTTTTCTGCATTTTATTGATTTATAACCACATATCTTATATGAATCTCTGGGGGATTCACAACCAAAAGATAAAAAAGTTATTTACGAACTTCCGGTTTGCGTGGCTTCGGGGCAGCAGGAATTCGCGACAGCTCGCGATTCCTGCTGTGCTAGCCGTCGAGGTACCCCCGATCCAGACGGGTCAGGGGGATATGGCTGCCCTGTAGGGACAGCTGAAGAGAGAGGGGAGTCGGATAGGGAGGTGGGGGTGTCGCAGACCCCCCCCTTCTCCGGGAAAACCCCTTTTTCCCAAGGCGGTGGAGCGGCGGTCAGCAATGGCCACCATGAAGAAGCCAGCAACCGGGTAAGAACTGTGCTGGAGGAAGTGTGAAGAGTGAAAGTTCTGTCTGAGCCGGGTCAAGTAACACCTTTTAAACTGCCTGGAATTGAGCTGCTTGAATTGCTGGAGGATACATTGTATCCCTAAGAAGAGCGAAAAGCGGCGGCGAAGCTGTTAAAGGGAACTCTTTTTTTTTTTTTACTCTCCCACCCCACGGAAAAAGCAGAAATATTTGGATATATTAGACATTGAAAGTGGATTGCTTTGAAAGCTGAAGCTAAGAGACAAAGGGATTTTGGGACATTGAAAAATTTAAGAAATTGGAAAATCTCTGCTGGAGGTATGGATTTTTGATTATTTAAAATTGTCATTGCAAGTGGGAAGGGAGAAAAAAAATTGGAGCAGAAGCTGAAAAAGGAGGAGATTGTCTAGAACGTCTTTGTGGATCCCAAAAGAAGATATATGGTAATTGGACCTCTTTGATTAAAAATTAATCCAGAAAGAGAAAGAGAAGAAGGAAGAAAAGTATTAACTTTTGGAATTTTATTTTTTTTTAATTGCTTTTGATTATCTTTGATTAAAAATACTTGTGGTTGTTTTGGAAAAAGTTTCCCTTTTTATAATGGCATTGTTTGTGGATGAACTAGAGATTGAATATCAAAAATATAAAAAAGAAGATACTTTGGGCGCTTTGTTTCAATTCTTAGAAATGGCGTTATGTTCTGTTGAAAAGTTGATTACGCAGCAGAAGGACTGGGACAAGGAAGAAGAGGAAGAAGAAGCCATCTTTGATGAACAATGGGTCCCTTCCGGAGAGGAGGAGAAAAAGGATAAGAAAAAGGGGATTTTAAGAATTATAAAAACAACCAAAAGAGAGAAAAATGAGCGAAAAGGTGGAGGCAAGGTTAGAAAGCAAAGGAAAAGGAGTAAGAAAAGCGATGGGAAAAAGCAAAGGGGTAGAAAGGGCAAGGAGAAGAATAAGCAAGAGAGAAAGGGGGGGAGGAGAAGCCTTAATGGGGGGAAGCAAGACCTAAAGAAAAAAAGTTTATTTAGAGACAATGGGTGAATTTAATTTAGATTAAAAGAGGGATTCTGGAGGGTATATAAGATTGTGTTTTTATGTAATTTTAAAATCTTTTAAACAGAATCCCAAGAAAGATTGTAATATGTAGTATTTCTAAGTTAGGGTAATGAGTTATAGATGTTACTCCAATTGATGTACAGGAGAAGTATAGTAAAAGAAAAAAAAAAGATGAATGGATAATTGGAAATAAAACAGACAAAGAATGTTGTTGAAAATGGTAATAAGATATGGAAGGATATATATGCTTTTTTTTTTTTTTTGGATTTTGTATATTGATAAAAGGCAATAAAATTTTAATTAATAAATAATTTGGATGGAAAAGAGAAGTAGGGACAAGATATGAAGTTAATATTATATGAAATATTGATATTATAATCTGGAAATGTTATGCCTTATTGGTCTTTTATTATTATTTTTTCTTAGAAAAGAATTTATAAGCTGTTATGCCTTGATTCTTTGTGCATTGTTCTTATAAAACTGATAAAAATGGTTTTTATATATATATATAAAAAAGAAAATGATAATAAGATATGGAAGGAGATATGGGTTGAATATGATGTTTGAATTTGTGTCTGTGTAAAGAGTTTTAACCCGGGAACAGACAACCTTCAGAAAAGATCTTTTAGTTTTGTTTATGTTTTGTGTTTGTATGTTTGTGTATTGTGTTTATGGTAAAACTAACAAAATTTGTTTTTTATAAAAAAAAAAGGAAAAAAGAATCAATAAAACCTTGGAGGAATGTTAGACGAGAATAATTTAAACAAGCCAGAAAGAAAAGAATATGATGACTATAAAATGGATAAATATGGAAGAGAAATGAAATTGAACAGGAGTAAAGAGAAATAATGAGAAATTTGCTGGAAGATATTTGTGTGTCCATATGGAGATGGGATAAATTGGAATTATGCTGTATAAAAATAATGTTTTGTTTGACTTGTAAGGATTTACAATGTTAAGAGGTTTTATGTGTTTATGTATTTAATGGTTAATGATGTGTTGTTTTATCTTTAAAATTAATAAAAATTTGTTTCAAAAAAAAAAAAGTTATTTACAATACTAAAATATTGAAAACACAAATACTGAAATAAAATATATATAAAAAAAAACTTGGCACCATAATTCACTTTCACATGCAGCCCACAGGTTCATGTGATCAATCTTGCTCTATCTTCATTCAGTTCACTTTAGCAAATCCGTCTTAACACTGCAAGGTAAGACCACCTGAAACCACCATTTGCACCTTTACTATAGACAAGAATACCAAACAGAGCAAAAGATATCACCAATAATATACATTCATAGTAGGGCAGAAAACAATTTGCCTGCTATCAGAGCAACATTAAAAAAAAAAAACTTGCAAAACTGCAACTGAAGTTGTACATAATTCCCAATGGAGCTGTGAGATTGCAAAACACAGTATATTTTGTGAAATCAGTTGCTTTTTACAGGTAATTCTCAACTTATGCCCACAATTGAGTCCAAAATTTCTGTTGCTAAGCAAGACATTTGTGAAGTGAGTTTTGCCCCATTTTACAGGCTTTCTTGTCACCGTTAAGTGAATCACTGTAATAGGTACGTTAGTAACATAGTTGTGAAGTAAATCTGGTTTTCTCCATTGACTCTGCTTGTCAGAAGGTCACAAAAGGCAAACATATGACTCTGGGATGCTGCAACCATCATAAATATGAACCAGTTGACAAGTGGGCAAATTTTGATCATGTGACCATGGGTCATTAAATGCAATGGTCATTAAATGTGAAAAATGGTCATCAGTCATTTTTTTCAGAGCCGTTCAAACTTCAAAGAGTCATTAAATGAATGTTTGTAAGTCGAGGACTATTTTTACTTTTACAATAGAATTCCATTAGCTTTATGAACAAACCAATATCTATCAGTGCCAACACGAGACACAGATTTTTAATGTTCAAAGTTTTTAAATAATTTTGTTATTTGTGTGGAAATCTGTGGTATTGGGTGGATTAGAAATATTCCTACCACATACTATAAATAACTACGCTATCATAGAACATGCTATGGAAACAAATTTGATGTTGTTTGACATATACACAGTCTTCTTGCACTAATTCCATACTCTGGACGTGCCTGTTCTTGGCTTTCTGTCACAAGCTGGATTTGTACAGCCCAGACTGGTCCAATGTATTAATCAGGCACAGAGCCAACTTCCCAGAACAGTTTCAGCAATATACAGAAACAATGTGGAAACTATTTGCAGAGTGAAAAAAATATATGATCTGGTAAGAATGACAGACAAAATGTAAAGGGATGAAAGGGTAAAAATTATACAGATAGAGACTGATCCGAAAGCATTTCACCCTTTTTTTATTAGAACAAAGCAGTGATTATTAGAAATTACCATAAATCAGCATAAATCTATCTGAAACAAATCTTGTTTTTTGAACAAGTAAATCTTTAGTAGATTTGGGGAATGCTTTGGACATAAGTTACTGTGTTCTCAACAAAGTACAGTAGCACCTCAGTAGACATCATTAATTGGTTCAGGAAAATGTGAGGAGTACTAAAAATGAATAACAATCAAACCACATGACTTACCAGATGACCCTTTGTTTCAGCCAGGAAGGACTTCCTGACTGTCCATTTTTCTATATCAGTGCTCCTTCCCAGCATGGCTAACTTCCTGTCTGACCTCTATGGCCATCCCACTCTTCCTTTTGCAGTGACTTCCCAGCATGGTCAACTTCTTATCCATTTTCTGCAACCATCCCCCTTTTTCTATCGCAACACACCAAGTACCACACAAACAAGAAGTATCAGGACATTTTCATGTCAAAATGTGTCGAGTACCAAATTTGATGAATTTTGAAGCAGTGAGGTATCATTGCATTTGATAGTTTTTCACAACACTCCGATTAGCAATAGCTAATTAATTGTTGGCAGAAAGTGAGACAATAATTTATAGCATGCATTCCAGAGCAAATTGTGTAAGTTGTTGTATGTGTATATTTACACCCATCTACAGTCATACATCAGTGGAAACCTGGTGCAAACCTACAGTGGAAAACCTTTACACTCACTTGAATCTCTTGCCATTCTGTACTGCGTACCAAAGAAAAAGGCAGACAATATATAGGAGGATGAAGTGGTTCTAGCATACCTGAACACCTAATCAAATTATACAATTTCTTCCCTAAGATTGTCTTTCATGGTCAAACTGGAAACCAGAACAATTATTCTCATTGAGTTCTATATGTCTATTTATCTATTTATTTAAAATGGGAGAGGGGGAGAGAAAAAGAAAACAGGGGTTTTGGCTGCATAAACCTGAATTAAATTCTCAAAGTAACATTAGGCTACTGTCGCATATCAAACAATTTTGTATCAATTCCTCATCCCTAATTCATGGACAGTTCCATGGACAGCTGATATTCATTTCAGACAATCGCATTAAAATCACTGGGAATGAATGGCTTATTTAAACAGTGGTTCATGATAAGTAATTGCACCTGAACCCTCTGCACTCACACATACACATGTTCAGTTCAGTACATGTGTGATGAACCATTAGACATCAAGTGCAAAAGACTTATATTAACATCATTTCACTTGTACTCAAACACAGAGCTGTAAGTCATCAACCTTCCTGTAAGTAAGCAGTGACAGATTAAGGAATATCTTGGCAAGTATGAACCAGGCTCAAGCGGTTCCAAAAATAACCAAGGGAAAAAGTGTAAAAGAAAAGCATGCAACAGATCTTGATGGCTGGCCAAAGCCCTGTTATGTTATTGTGTTGCACCGCCAATTTTCCAGCCTGAACAAGGGATGTTTATATTCTTTCTTAGCCAAACCAAGAAGATAAATAGGAGGGTGGGTAGATGGAATAATTCAAGAAGCCAAGAATCCTTTTTCGGCTCAAAATACCCTCTCCTACAAAGTTGGCATATTTCAGAAATAAATGAAAATACCAGTATGCATTGGTGGTCCAAAACTATTAGCTTTAGAAAATGGGATAATTTCACTATATGAACTTCCCATGAAGTTCATATTCAGATTTATTTACTTATCTGTCTTCTACACCAAATTTCTACTCTAGGTATTTATAGTACAAAAACAGAACATTAAAAAGTTAATATAATCTCAAGCCCAAAGGAAAAAAAAAGAGATTTAGCAGATTTCTCTTTCAAATACACCTCTCCTCCCATAAGCCTGAAATATTAATCAGACAGCAGAAGTATCTTCAAAGGAATCTTTCCTACAGATCTTAACTGAACTATTTCATAATTGCAATTCTATCCTTTAGAACTCGGGTCCTAAACTACATTAAGGTTACAAGGTTAATATCAACTCCTTTAATAACTAGGGACCAATACAGATATTACAGTATAGTCCTGTAATCTTTTCAACATTTGCCCTAGTAGTATAGTGCAGCAATCAGGATGAAATGCAAACAAAACCTGGATAACCTGCTGAAGAAAGGAAGTTATCATTTTACATAGTTGCTCACCATAATCACCACTCTTGAATCCACTGATTCACAAGGAATACCACCAGATCGTGAGCATATTCTTCCACGAAGATGATAATCCCCCCCCAAAATTGGGCATCAATCTCTTCTAATTTCAGAAACTCCTCCCTCATCATATATTCAGGAAACATTCAAGGGTACTGCTTCTCTGGAAATGGATAATGAAGCATAATACAACTGA
Organism: Hydrophis major; assembly: GCA_033807585.1. NCBI lineage: Eukaryota > Metazoa > Chordata > Lepidosauria > Squamata > Elapidae > Hydrophis > Hydrophis major. The sequence continues at coordinate 27,272,450 of CM066333.1, forward strand.
GTGCCATTAGTAATCTTCTATGCCAGAGGTGGCTCATTGGCTAAGATGCTGAGAGTGTCGATCAGAAAGGTCGGCAGTTTGGTGGTTTGAATCCCTAGCACCATGTAACGGAGTGAGCTCCCATTACTTGTCCCAGTTTCTGCCAACCTAGCAGTTTGAAAGCACATAAAAATGCAAGTAGAAAAATAGGAACCACTTTGATGAGAAGATAACAGCGTTCCTTGCACCTTTGGCGTTTCGTCATGCTAGCCACATGACCATGGACACGTCTTTGGACAGTGCTGACTTTTCGGTTTTGTAACAGAGATGAGCACTGCCCCCTAGAGCCGGAAGCAACGAGCACGTACATGCGAGGGGAACCTTTACCTTATGCCAGAGGTCCCCAATCCCTGAGCATGGCCCACTATCAAGCTGTGAGCTGTTCAGAACCGGACTGTGGAAATGGCGGGTGAGACATGCGCAGAACCATCTCCTCTCCCGCCCACCCGCCAGTCTGCAAAGCCAGAAAAGTTAGGGAACTCTGTTCTATGCTGACACCCTATTCCAAAACTCAGGTTGATTTCCCTCAGTGAGTTCATGTAGATGTAGGAGAGCTTAGGCCCAACAGAAACTACTGGAAAACTGTGGCCCAAGCCCTCTCAAACTCAGCAATCAAGCATTGAACCTGGCTTGATTGCATTACCTAATCGAAGAACTTTAAGAATTTCTTTAAGATGAGGCATTGCCTGGATTTAAAATATTGATTTAAAGAGCTGTAACCTCTTATTCAGTTAAAATAAATATTTTAAACATACATCTTCAGAGAAGCTTTTAATTAATCAAAAATCCATTTTTATTCATGAGAATAGAGAGATGGATTCTAAGCCAAATAAATAAATCTTAATATTTTTGTTTTTAATTTGTTTATTTCACTTTAATAGTACCAAAATACAATAATAAACATGGAATCCTCCAATTTATTATATTTTGAAGGAAAAGAGAGAGAATATAGAACTCTTAGGCTGTCCGTGATTGGTGCATATATCAGGAAAACTAGTAAACCAGGCCTTTATCTTTTTTTCTCCATTTTTTTAATCAGAAAGAAGCACTATTTTGGTATCTAAAAAACTTAACAAAACCAGTCTTCTCTCTCTTTTCTAGACCAATTTCTCTAAACAAAGGACTTAGCCAGACATACTGTAGCCAGCCTCACACCAACATGAATCCATCTGTCTTGGTTATCCTCTAGGCAGCCTTATGTTAAACAGTTATTGTTATGAACTAATAAAGCGCTTGAATAAAGTTTTAGCAACCCTTGAGAAAAAGCAGGGTTCTAATCCTGCACTTCTGATTGACCGATAATAGCGATATCGGATTGGTCCGTTCTGGGGAATCTGATTGGCTGTTAACGAGCCACTCTCATTGGTTCAAGGGTTTGGCACTTCCAAGTTCTCATTGGCTAATAGGTCAGCAGCCTGCCCTATAAAAGGGCTGCTGCTGCCCTGGGGTTTTTGCTCTGTTCAGAATGATTAATAAAGAGTTGAAGTTCACTGTTCACTGCCTCGTCTCCGTTCCTTGCACCCATGAGCAGAATCTAACACTGGCGACGAGGATGGGATGCGGAGACATCAGAGCTGACTGAACACTATAGAGCACCAAACAGAGCACGTGGCTGAAGGCACATCGACAACGGAAACCATGTCCGGTGGCACCATACCACCCGCTCCATTTGACCCGACACAAGAAGACTGGGACTCGTACATAGACTGGTTCCAGATGTTTCTGGAGACCAACAACTTGAAGGATGCGACTACGGGGAAAAAGCGAGCAGTGTTCCTGACCCATTGCGGGCCTGCCGTCTTTAAGATGGCCAAGGCATTAGCGAAACCGGCTGAGGTGAAAACCATGGACTGGGATGTCCTCGCGCCCCTTCTATGCGTCCACTATGCACCCGCCGTACCAACACTTGTCCGAAGACATGAATTTTACCAGAGGGATCAGCGGAAAGGAGAGAGCATTGCAGATTTCATCGCGGATCTCCGGAACCTGGGAGGTCTCTGTGGGTTTACAGACCTCGAAGAAGCTCTGAGAGACTGAATAATTCTGGGATTAGATGACCACACTACGCAGAGCAAGATCATGTCCAAAGGAGACATCGACCTTGCTGATGTCATCAAGGATGCTACTGCAGCAGAAGCAACCAGGAAGTTGGCCGCCCGAATGCGCCGCACCAATGCACCGCTCCATCAACTCGCTAGCGATACCTCACCTCGCCTAGAGAGGCACACAACAGCGACCCATCAAGAGGACCTCGAATCGCCATCAGAAAGTGATGAGGAGGAGGTCAACTGGCTCCGGTCTGAACGTGACCATGCCATCAGCGGAATCAAAGACTACCGCACCAATGCGCGGGTTGTGGGGCAAACCACCTGCAATCAGACTGCAAATTCCTCGACGCGGTCTGCCATTTCTGTGGGAAAAGAGGCCACATCGGGAAGGTCTGTAGAAGCAAGCAAGGATCCAGCCCACTTCAGAGGGGAAACAACTACCGCCAGACCACAGGGAATCATCCTGTGAGTCAGGAACATTTGAACCACCAATGGAACAACCACTCCTACAGAAATAAACCACTAGCCCATTCAACGAAACGAGAAGAGGCACACCAAACCATCATTATCGGTCACGCATCATCATTAGATGCAAAGAAAATCCGAGTGAAGGTCACCATCAAGAACCAGTCCTGCATGATGGAAGTTGATTCAGGATCGTCCCTCTTGATGGTTTCCTGGAAGACTCTGAAACAATTAATCCCTGCCATCCAGTGTCAAGACCTCAGAGCCCAAAGAATCATACTTAAAGATTATCAGGGGAACTGAATTCCTGTCGTTGGATCCAGCCAAGTCCAAGTATCATTCAAAAATCGTACTGCGTCATTACCACTGACCGTCGTCGACCGTGACCGGCCTAGCTTGTTAGGCCTTCAATAGTTCGCCCCACTCGGGATCGAGGTAGCCGGCATTCACCAAACCAGAAGCGACAACTGGGAGGAGGCCCTCGTCCAGGAATTCCAGGACGTTTTTGCAAACAAACTAGGCGAGTACAAGGGGACCCCGATATCATTTAACCTTAACCCTGAAGTAGCCCCCATCCGCCTTAAGCCTCGTCGGGTACCTTTTGCCCTTAAACCAAAAATTGACAAGCAGCTCGATAAATTAATAGCCCAGGGTGTTTTAGAACCAACTGACCACACTCGTTGGGAAACCCCAATTGTAACACCCATCAAACCGGATGGATCGTGAAGGATTTGTGGGGACTAGCAGGTTACCCTTAATCACGCCCTTCAACAGAACGCTTACCCGGTGCCGGTGGTACAACACCTTCTCCATTCCCTGGGGGGCGGAAAAGTCTTCGCTAAATTGGATTCAGCAAAGGCATACCAACAACTGCCTGTAGATAAAAAAACCGCAGAGGCACAGACGATCGTTACGCACCAAGACACCTTTAAGTGCAACCGACTCCAATTCAGAGTGAACGTAGCCCCAGGGATTTTTCAAAGTCTGATGGAGAGACTCTTGCAAGGGATCAAGGGGGTCATGCCATACTTTGATGATTTTTTAATTGCTGCCCCGAATAGAGAAATACTAGAAAAGCGTCTTAAAATGGTCCTCCAGAAATTTAAAGACTCTGGCCTTAAGGTTAAAAAAAATAAATGTCAACTGTGTACAGATAAAGTAGAGTTCCTGGGGTACCTAATCGATAAACAAGGCATTCACCCCACTAATAGCAAACTAAGGGCAATCAAAAACGCCCCAAGACCCAGAAATAGGACTGATTTCCAAGCTTTCCTGGGGCTCATTAACTTTTACAACATCTTCTTGCCCCAGAAAGCGACCATAGCTGAGCCCCTACATAGACTTCTCGACAAAAAAGCAACCTGGGTCTGGGGACACTGCGAGGAGCATGCATTCCGACAAGTGAAAAACTTACTAACCTCAGAAGCTGTTTTAATGCAGTATAACGAGACTCTGCCTTTAACAATTACATGTGACACGTCACCGTTTGGAGTAGGAGCCATTTTGAGTCATGTGTTACCAAATGGTAGTGAGGCCCCTATTGCCTATTTTTCAAGGACCCTATCAAAGGCTGAATGTAACTATAGCCAGATCAACAAAGAGGCTCTTGCTGTTGTATCTGCTGTGAAACGGTTTCATGAATATGTGTATGGACGAGTTTTTACTATTGTTACTGACCACAAACCTTTGCTAGGGATTATAGCGGGAGACAAGCCAACCTCCTATATATTGTCACCTAGAATGACTCGCTGGTCGGAGTTTTTAGCTGTGTACAACTATAAATTACAACATCGCCCGGGGAAAGCCATTCCCCACACTGATGCATTGAGTCGTGCCCCACTTCTGGAAACCGTCAACGATCCAGCTCCAACCCTTATGATACTCCAGATTGAAACGCTACATTCACCACTGCTAACAGCCAGAGACATTGCAATTGAAACAAAACGAGATCCTGTCTTGGCGCGAGTTCTTAGCTGGGTCGAACGAGGATGGCCAATAGAACAAACCCCTGACGACTTCACCCCTTTCAGAAATCAGCAAACAGAACTTTTTTCGCAAAAAGACTGCATCCTATGGGGAGATAGAGTCGTCGTCCCAGAGCGGTTACAACGAGCAGTATTGAAAACATTGCATGACAGTCACCCCGGCATCGTGCGTATGAAAACGCTCGCACGAAGCTATGCGTGGTGGGCGGGCATCGACAAACAGATCGAAGCCTGGGTAAAGACTTGTTTAAAGTGCCAAGAAGTCAGCAGTGCCCCACCTAGAGCAACTCCAACAGAATGGGAAACCCCCCCGGGGGCCGTGGTCCCGCATGCACGTTGATTTTGCGGGACCTACTAAAGGACATACGTTCCTCCTAACAGTGGATGCCTATTCCAACTGGCTCGAGATCCACAAAATGAAGAATACTACAACGGAGTCCGTCATCCGAAAATTGAATATGCTATTCGCAACGCATGGGCTGCCAGACATTCTGGTCTCCGACAATGAACCCCAGTTCACTGCCCTGGCGTTTGAACAATACTTAGTGGATTGGGGCATCCGCCATGCGCTAACTTCACCAGTGCACCCTGCGGCTAACGGCAGGGCCCAGCGCATGGTACAATTTGTCAAAAAAACTTTCCACAAAATGGACTATGGGGACATTGACGACAAAATAAACAGAATATTCCTACTCCAACACATCACTCCGCACAGCATTACCAACAAGACTCCAGCTGAACTGTTGATGGGACACAAGCTCTGTTCCCACCTCGATCAGCTTCACCCGTCCTACGAGCCAGAGAAACCCTGTGGATCTACCGGAAAATGCCACAAGTTCAAGGAAGGTGACTTAGTTTTCACCAAAAACCTCTCCAGCGAACCATTATGGGTCGAAGCAACCGTAATTCAAACCACCGGGCCCAGATCCTACCGTGTGCAAACCTGCGACGGAAAAATATGGAAACGCCATATAGATCAGCTTTGCTCTAGGCTACAACCCAGTTCCCGCGACTCCTGTGACTCCCAAACTGAGGGGGGAGGGGATGTCGAAGAAACCGAATTCAAAATGGTGGAAAGCAGAAGCGAAGGAAGTCAGCAATCGGGCATGATAAATGAAGAAGAATCAGGGAGGGCTCTCCTCGTTACAGAGGAATACCTCAACGGAGGCGAGCCCGCAAAGATTGGAGGACAACAATGACAGCATTAGCAGCACCAAGTCGTCCAGTGAGGATGCGGAACCGCCTGTACCAGATATGTTCAAAAACGTCCCGCCAAAACCGGATGACAGACAGGAACCGGTGGGACAGTGCAAATCCAATAGACAGTTAAAACAACCTACATATCTTAGGGATTACATCACCGCACCCGTCAAACGGAACCCGGGGGGAAGGGGTGTTATGAACTAATAAAGCGCTTGAATAAAGTTTTAGCAACCCTTGAGAAAAAGCAGGGTTCTAATCCTGCTCTTCTGATTGGCCGATAATAGCGATATCGGATTGGTCCGTTCTGGGGAATCTGATTAGCTTGTAACGAGCCACTCTCATTGGTTCAAGGGTTTGGCACTTCCAAGTTCTCATTGGCTAATAGGTCAGCAGCCTGCCCTATAAAAGGGCTGCTGCTGCCCTGGGGTTTTTGCTCTGTTCAGGATGATTAATAAAGAGTTAAAGTTCATTGTTCACTGCCTCATCTCTGTTCCTTGCACCCATGCGCAGAATCTAACAGTTATAACACACCAGGAGAGTGTCTTCCCAAGACATCAAACATACTGATTGCTCCTTTTAAATTTCCCTCCTAGAAACTTTTCCCATCCCCTTAGAAAACTGGTTTGGTGAAACTGCTTTGTCTTGACTAAAGACTTAGCCCATTAGGACCCCCTGTAACTATAAATTAATGATCCTAAAAAAAGATGGATAACATACAGCCTATCTCTAAAAAGTAGCATGGCAAACTTGTTTTTATACAGAGAAATGGATAAACCAAACTTAGATTTTTTTAAAAAAATTATCCCCTAAAGGCTGGATTTAAATTCCTTCATCATATTTATTTATATAAACTAGTCTTACTAGTTTATATAAATAGAAAGATGAGGTAGATACTCAATAATATTTGCATTTTCAAATTCCAACTGTTGGGTTTTTTTCTGGCTTGCATCACTAAAAACAAACCTATCTCACACTAAAAAAAAAGTATATTTTCCTCCTCCTCTTTCAACATGATCAAGTTATCTTGAAGCTTTTCTTTTTTGCAGGGGTTAGATCAGGATGGGATTTTTTACAGTAATTATTCTGCTTCTCAATTACATTTCTAAAGCACTCTCATCAGACAGGACAACACTCTCAGTCACTAAAAAAGATATTTCACTCGCTGCAAAATCCAGATACATAAAATTTAAGTTGTCTAAATTCTCCAAATCAGATGTATTGATTATAAGAACATCCAATCTCTTAAACTAAGAAGCCAGGATACACTTTAAATACCATCTCCTTAAAAGATAGAGTTCTATGAAAAGTGAAATACTCCAGCATGAATGCCCAAGAGTACTGAATATACAAACAAGCAAACACACGTACATGCGTTTTATCCTCTTTCACCTTAAAAGACATTCATGTGGCAACTGCGCCCTCAAACACGTGCTTCTCACACCTGAGTGGCCACCTGTTTACTCTGTATTCAGCTGTACAGCAGTTGGCCACGTAGACATAGACAAAGAACTTTTATATTCATGTTGCCTCCAGGATATCAGTTAGCAGCAAAGAAATATTTTAATCTTAGTAGAAGAGATGAATCACCACTTTCAGGTGATCCTGATCGAACTAAGTAACCACATAATTAAATTCAACAGCAGTAACTTGAAGTTACTGAGCTAAAGAAAGATTTTAGATGGAAATTACAAATAGTTTAACATTAAGGTTTGGGATAGGATTTTGCTAAGGTTCCTGGCAGGATAAGGAAAATTTAAACCTTTGTAAATTACATGAAGTTCTATTAAACACCTATCTTCCCCCTGCATCTAGATCAATATTAAAGGAGCTCACTTCTGCTTTCTATTAATATTAAATCAGTTATCAAGTTTGACTCAACGTTAAACCACCTTCCTAAACAATTCAATATTTACCACTTCTGCTATCAGTGAGAGTCACCTCAGTAATGTAACCTGAATGTATAGTACAGGCAGTTTTTATTTAGTATTCAACTTAGTGGTTAAGTGAAGTGATCTCTAGGTGAAACCGTAACTGTGTTTACAATCTTACTTCAGCTTTCTTTTGTTTTCCAAACCTTTGAAGGTTGTAAATGCAAGGATTGGTCATTAAATTACTTTTTGTCACCAGCAAACAAGGAGTGGGGGAAGAGAAGACAAGGAATGTTACTGTCAAATCTTTGGTCTTGACTTCAGTTTCCAGAAACATAATCTACTAAGAGCCTAAGGCACCTTGATTTTTTTCCCCTCAAGCAACTTCCCCTGACTCTTTAGAAATCACACTTGAGTTTTTAAAGTAATTTGAGGAAGGTCACTGGGATTTATATTTGGCAAAGCATGCTCAAAATCCTTGTGTAAGCCTTAGCTTTTCAGTCTTGGTTCATATTTGTAAGTACTAAATTCACTTGCTTGCCTATTTATTTAAATGAATGTATGTCACCTAGTAATTACATTTTAATATTCCCCATCATAAAAAGTGCACCTGAATTTATTTGAAAACCACAGAAAACAGATCATTATTTAAGATTGTTCCATTTTTTAAAATCTTCTGTTTTCTAACATGACCCATTCCATAGTATATAAGAGTTAATAATAATAACTTCCTAGTTATAATTATTTCTTTTCTGATTGTTCTAAATATCTTTTTCCCCTACCATTCTTGAGGAAGCAGATTGTATTCCTGTACCAGGCTGCCCCCTTTTCCCTACTGTTTCTTATTCACTCCTAGCTAGTGCGGCTGTTGGTGTACCATAACTTGCCTCTATGGAAATTTATCTGTGGCAGAAGTCTATTTCCTGGTTAAATCCCACAGGCTCATGTTGTGATTCCAGAGTTATCCTCAGCAGCTCAAGCCTCAATTTTGCTGCAAAGATCAAAGTCTTCGGTAATAAAGTTGTGCTCCAAGCATTTTGCCCGTGGATTTTTGATTATCCTTCAGTTCTCCTGCATTCTTTCCAAAATTCATGAGGCAGCATCTACTCTATTGATGCCTTTACAACTGCTATCATTACTTCCTTCTATAATACAGCCCCTTTTAATTTGTTTAACATTTTGATGTATCATTTCTTACCTTTGATTGTCCCTACAATAGTATGTGTGTGAGGGGGAGAGGTTGTGTATGTGTGTGTACATTTATTATCATTATCATCATTCCAAATCAATCCATTCAGGTGAAGCTCTGTTCATGGTCTACCTTGTTTGTCACATGTGGATTGATTGGTAGATGTTTTTTAATTTCCTAGTTCAGGGGTGTCAAATTTGCGGCCCACTGACCCAATGCGTCATGCACTGGCCACACCCATGCCCAGTTTAGCAAAGGGGAAAGGTCGCGATACACGTAATGACAATGTGATGACAAGGATTTGACACCTTTAGTTTAACTGGTCTTCCTAGTTTAACTTCTTAGCAAACTGATTGGCACAAAGTCAGCCACATTTCAGTTATCCATGTACAAGGAAGGATTAGAACCTATATTTCTCTACTCAATGATTTGTGCATGTTTAGAAATCACTTGCATCATGAATATGGCTGCTTTATAATTTCTTGAATAAAATGTTCACGTCATTTCTAAATAGATCGCCTACACATAAATACACACATGTACACATATATACACATTTTAGACACACAGACACACAAAAGGATAGATTCATTGACTAACTGCAGTGAAGCTGACTGACATTCATGTCCCCAACAAGTACTGAGAATGATAGATTCATCTGTGAACCGGGCTCCCAAAATCTATTCCAAAGTGAAATACTGAGTTGATAATAAGCCTGGCTAATTGAGCAGCATGTGGAAAACACGCTGCCTGACATGCATTTAAATAACCCTTAGAATTTATTCTATGGTAGGTTTTCATTTGAGATGAGTTTTTTAGACAAACTGTACACTATAATTGCCTGATATACCAACAGTTTCTCCTGTTTCCCATTACTTGTTACCCACAGTAATGTATTACCAGAAATGCTGAATCCACACACTTCTTTAGCTTTTTTCCTCAAAAAACAAAAAAACACGGGTGGGGGGTGGGGTAGGGATTGCTATTCAACTTTTTCTTTGAGTGTTCTTTCCCTTTAAAAACTGACTCGGTTTCCCTTTCACTGCATCTGGAATATGATTCATATCAGTGGTGGGATTCAATTTTTTTTTCTACCAGTTCTGTGGGTGTGGCTTGGCGGGCATGGCAGAAGGATACTGTAAAATCTCCAGTCAGAGGTGGTATTTTCCGGTTCTCTGAACTACTCAAAATTTCAGTAACTGGTTCCCCAGAACTGGTCATAACCTGCTGAATACAACCTCTGATTCATATCCCATTTGGAATAACTTCTTTTATTGAAGGAATCTTCTATCTAAATAAGGACAACTTCAGCATATTTATAAAAATGTCTAGATTGTATTTCTCCCGAGACAGGAATAATACCTAACACTTCTCTTAAAAAAAAAAATCCAGTTAAATATTTGTTGTGGACTTTTCAACAAGAGATTTGTGGGATGCAGTCATATTGGTCAATGTTACTTTAATAACACGGCAAGCAGTTAAATGGCTAGGTAAAACCTGGGAATGGGGAAAGAGAACTTAAAAAACTGGATGGGAAGAGCAATTCAATATGCTTCCCACATATTTGGTTATGGATTTTTACAGCCTTAAAATAAATTAATCAGAAGCCCATGGATTTCAAGGGCAGGAAAATATTTCCCATAATGTTTCAGAGCAGAAGTTAACAAGCCTGCTGGGATCTTTTTAGCCCCTGCAGAGCTACAGCTTCAGGATTATTAAATGGCTGTCATATCTGAAGTATGGCGGAACATAACTCAATAAACAAGACAAAACATACGATACAGAAGGGGAAGCATCAGATTACCCCGCACAATTTCAGAACAGGTGTTTGCATGAAACAGAAACAAAATAGCAATGTAGAGAAAATATAAATTAAAAACAAGAAAATGCGATCATAGAAACATGCATACATTAGGTTCAAAGCAGTATACAGTTCATTAGGTTTTTTTTTTTTCAATTAAAAAAGGGTAACACCCATGTTTACAAATATTAGAAACCAAAATGTTAGAAGGACACATGAGGATCTAAAATCAGGATACTTCAGAAAGTCTTATATGCTGCACTGGTATATAATGGGCTGGAAATATGGCCTACTTTGGCCCTGTTACTCAATGCATCTGGTGCTAGCAAGCCCATTTGTGACATAAAAACAGGCGTGGGATGCTACTGGTTCTGCCCGGCTCTATAGAACCTGTAGCTCTGAACAGCAGCAGACACCAAACCCGTTCTGTGTTTTCTGCTATTTGGCCCACCTGTCCACCTGGGCTCTTAGCTTTATTCCTGCTTTTTAAACCTCAGCTGCTTTGCGCTGCACAGCTGAGTTGAAAAAGCAGTAAAAAAAGTGGTTTTCAAATGCTGTGCACTCGCGCACAGCGCTTTTCAGCTGTCCGGGCAGCACAGCTTAAGGTTTTTTACACATAGCGCGCAAAACGTAGTCACCGAACCGGTAATAACACCAGTTGAATCCCATCCCTGCATAAAAGATATTGATGATGGCCCTTAGGCATCATTATCCCTCTGAATTTCATTGGTTCAACTGCTCTAAAGTCACACAATGGAGACATGGTTTCTTTCGCAGGGTAAGCACTGTAAGATCAAGAACACCATAGAAAATTAAGATGATCCTCTGTCAAATTTAGCATCAGTTAAAATGCTATTATTTCTTCCAATGGTTTCCATATACTTACTTCCCTATGTCACCCGACATATGCTGAATAATCTTAGAGCCCTTTATTGAAAATGGAGAATACAAACTCTTTTCAAGCTCTTTAAAACTGTCCACTAAATGAATGATCTGGATTTTAATAAAAGCTGAAAATTGTTTCCACGTTTATATTGGAATTTTCCTTCTCATGGCAGATTTTTAAATAACAACTCTGAAGAATCTCTGTGGATGACGTTATCTGAACAAGCAATCTTACATTATTTAAAAGAGACAGAGAAAGAAAGGTTTATTATTTAAAATCAAAAGTCCAAGTTATATTTATAAGACTAGGAGTTATTATTGATTCTATACAGCAGATTTCCCCTACCGGATGTTCTCCAAATCAGTTCTAGATGATTTGAGAAAATAATAGAAACAAAAGGTATTTGTCTGTAGGACAATAGGTTGTAGATGATTGATATATAAAACTGTCAAAATACATAGCATTTAAAAAATATGTGTATTTTCACAATCACATGAAATACTTTAACTGAAGTATAACTATGTCTTCTAATCAGCAACCAATTTTAATGGGATATTAGACAGTTTATGACTCACTGGATTATTTTTCAGACGTATACTTTATCTTAAACTGAAAAACATTGACCATGGTCAGGCAAAAAAAATCACTGAGCAATTTCCAACTTCTTGTTGGTTTCCCCATTGAATTTTCTTATGGAAGCTAGCACCATTGGAAACCAACGCTTCCTTCCTATCTTCCTACCTTCCTTCCTTCTTTCCTTCCCTCCCTCCATCCCTCATTTCAGAGATATTTACCATCTCCTAAGCTGCAAATAATTAAAACTTCCCATAACTGGACTTCTATATAACTTACTTATCAGACCTCTGCTGCACAGCCAAAACATGCTTTAACCAGTGGAGGACAGCAGTTGTCCTACAGACCACAACTTTACTGCAACATTTTTACTGTGTCTACCCTTGTAAACGTAATAATTCCTGGAAACATAGTACTGGGTAATAAAGGAGTTGGAGTGTCCAGAACTCCTAAGAGAAAAATACAGTACTTTATATTTGTAAAGCTGCTCTCAAGTCACATGTTTTTAAATGAGTAGTTTAGCCACTCTGAGATGTTTAAGTGAATGTGTCTAGTGATGTGGGCATCAGAAACATTCATGAGGGCAACAAATATGACATGTCATGAATGGGTGCCATGACATCACAATGCAAACTTTGCAACTTATACACTTGCATTTGACATATAAGGATGCAACTGTGAAAGACCAGGGCCTGCTTTGTGACATTATCTCTTTGTGTTACCATTTTTCTGTCACTGTCCCTAGCTTTAGATGACTATTGCATTTGATTCAAATATTTATGTGGAATTAACATTCTTTTCAACATTCAAGTCCAAGAAGATGTGATGAATCTAATTACATGGATTTACCATATACACAATATATACTATCTGTCTATCTATCTATCTATCTATCTATCTATCTATCTATCTATCTATCTATCTATCTATCTAATCTATCTATCATTGAGTGGGAATCAGATCAAGAAAATAATGTCTCGAAAGGATCGTATCAACTAAGTTTTCTCCTATTATAATAGCCATCCCACTGCTGATTTTGCCTTGTTGGCAAACATTTAACCAGCTTCTTATAGTTCAGTGTTACAACATCAAGTTCAGAATTTAGTATTGGGAAAAAAATCTGGAATCCTGAGCAAGAACCACTTCCAGTCAATATAGGTCAAGCTTGCTTAACCTAGTCTTAGCCTAGCTTAGAATTCTTGATGTTTCTTTGGAAAAAATGGTGCAGGAAATATTGATTTAAATCAGCTAATATTCTAATGCAGAGTATTAATTTTCCCTAACTATAACATGTTTTCCACGGAGCAAATAATTTCCAAGCATTATTTAGTAGGAAGATTGTGCAGGAAAACAACTAGAATTATTTCATACTGAGAGACATTGTAATCACAGATTACATGAAATCTATTTATACATGAAATCGAGTTGTATCCTTTGCCTAATCTATTACATAGTTTTCTTCTATAAGCATATGTTAGAGAACATTTTACACTTGGTATTATAATCCCACATAATAGTTGCACAACTGACTATGAGATAAATATTTTTCATCTGAATGTACATTCCAACTAATGTAAATGGCATGGCAAAGCTTTAAAAAACAATAAAATCTGTCTTGAATGATAACTGTGATGCCTGGTCTGCTGCCTTCAAAAACAGGTTCCTCTTAAAGTGAAACTGCTTATCTAGACAAAATATGATGCCATATATACTGTAGCAATAGCTGTGACTAGAGTTTACAGGGAATGGTACATTTGCTCTACCTGTTTGCTATGCCAAAAAGATTGCTATAAATAGAAATAATTTGTTTGATTCTGACCATATCCATTTCATAAAACTGAAGGAAGCAAATTCTTTTAAATGAAATTGTTATCATTATGATTGCAAAGAAGGGAACCACTGGAAGTCCTCTTCAGTTATTGTAGTTTTATGCATTTAATAACTGTTTATTAGAAGACATTTTCCACCTGATTAAAGTATTATCACAGTAGCATTCTAATGCTTTCTCCCTGTCCACTTCTCTAATTGAAGACTTCATTACTGTTGAAATTGCTTGTGTCTGTACTACTTTAAATGAGATACATTGGTCACTGATCCTTGGATGTAATATCATGTATGAATGCTATTAACATGCATACTTTTTGTTAGGTATACAGCAGTCATGGGAACACCTAAGATAAATGAATGTTGGCAAATGAATATTAACCTTTTATCTCCCTCCACGATTTGTCTTTCTGAAAAGCCTACTCATTTGCATAATATTAGATTTATATTACATAGGTAATACATAAGTTAATATGTATCGGTATAAACTTCAGCTTATAATCAACCCTTTGAATTACAAGGCCAGATTTAGGATTTATAGAATATACATTTAGGTAGCTATCTAATTAATAATTAACCAGAAAAAAGTTTCATTGCCTTTCTTGGTTCTGTTTCTGACAAATATCAAATCTGGACTGCAAACATGTACATGGCCAACAGATGGGAATAAAAAGGGAAAACTCCAACTCACTACAATATTTAGTGGTCATGAAGATCTTTTGAACCTAGATATATAAGTCCTATCTACAACTCTGACTTCTATAACCTGTTATAAGACACATAAATGCATTAGGACTATGAAAGACTTCTTGTGCATATGACAGAGGACATAGCTCTTTTTTGTCCATTGATTTTTGGGCAAGTCAATAAACTCTGAATACTGCTAAATCAAATTCTCCTCTCTTATAGAAGTCTATTTTAATGAAATAGGGAAATCAACTTTTATGAGTATTTGTACTCCTTGAGCTATCAGCTACATCCTGGTCTAATATCCCATAAACATATCAGCAGGAATGATACCTATAAAACAGGGCAGCCTAAGGGTCTTAATGAATAAAAACAGAGCCAGGGAGTACTGACACACTTAAATGAAGCTTAGTAATAAAAAGATTCATAAGAAATTATGTCCAATTGAAGAGAACAGGATTGACTCAAATAAATAATTTAGTTGGCTTAAGTCACTCATGGGGGCATATGAAATAGGTTTTAGTTCAACATGTACACCTTGGTTTTTCTAATCAAAGTACTCTTAAGGATACCATTGACCAAATTCAAAGAAGTCAGTGAAAAAAGAAACTATGCTAATGGTATTTACAATTCTTACACAACCTAGAAGGAAACTTCTCAACTTAAACATCATATTTGGGAAGCTGTATTGAAACTTGATCCATAAGGAAGATACAAGCTATATATGCATTCTAATGATTCAAATGATTTAGTTACAGCTTGTACATCTATATCTCAGGTATTTTCTTACACCATGCTCTTTTAGCACCCTGGAAACAACACTTCTATGAATGGAAAGGACATATCCACTAGTGGAATACCAATTTAGATCCACAATATCGTATTTACCTCTTAGAGTACACAAGAAAGACAAAGGGCTGTTTCCTAACATTAATCCACTTTCTGCAGGATACTAAAAATATCACATGAAGTTAAGATATTTGCTCCTAACAATCAAATCAAGTTCATCCCCCCCATTGTAATTTTATACATATTTCCCTGACAGCATGCATGACTGAATTCAATGAAATTTATTTTGTTACAAACCTACTTAATGGCAGGCTGTGTATACAATGGGTGTACAAAATCAGCTAGATTAAAAATTACATATTCTACATTCAGTTCCATATAGCTACAACTAATTCCCAACAGTCAGTCACCTCTGGAAAAAATGTTAGCAAATTTTATTGGAATTCACAAAATATTCCTAATATGTCCACCTTTCATGTGGAAAATTAATCTTGAATATTGAAAAATATAATGCATTTCAGACCTGGTTTTACAATAAACTGGAATTAAACTTTAAAATTGTATGAAATTTTAATCTCCCTTCTCCCCCCACAAGATAGTCAATGAACATAATTCACAAAGTTGCTATAAAACTCGCAGATTCATCTGAAGCTAATCTTACTATTAGTTATAGAGAGAGATAACTAAACTGTGGGAGTTAACAGGATACATCACTGTATCATGTGGAAAATGCAAGAACAGATTGTGCCTAATAATTTATAATAATATTTATCTGCATGGCTCATTAAGATGTCCTTTGTTAAGCAGCCAGTTTTGATGTTATTTTATACAATATTTTATATAACTTGACATATTACATGTATCATTGATGTTGGCTCCTGAGGCTTTTGGACAGGATGATCTGACGTTGTTCTCTTTCAAAGTGCTTAAGATTTTCTACTCTACATCTCTGCCATTTACTTTCCCTTTTAACTTCTGTTGACCTGTTCAGATAACTGAGTAGACTTGTGTTCACATGTTGTCATGACCATTTAATTATTGGTTTAACTGTCTAAGTATCAAAAGATGACTGACAAAGAAGCAGACGACTTGGAGCATGGGTGTCCAACCTTGGCAACTTTAAGACTTGTGGACTTCAACTCCCAGAATTCCTCAGCCAGCAAAGCTGACTTTAAAGCTGACTTTAAGCAAAGTCTTAAAGTTGCCAAGGTTGGACACCCCTGACTTAGAGAGAAATTTTAAATGTAGAAATTTAAATTTCAAGGTTATCAGCATCTTTTATCAAATTCAATCATGTCACCTATGGCAGATAATCATACATTTTTCAGTAAACGTTGAGAATTTGGAGCAGTTCAGCTATCTATATTTTACTGCAGAGACACGGCATTTCATAGGATGCTAAGCAATTATTTCACTTCAATATTACAATGCGTAAGTTTTTTCAGGATATTTACACATTACAAATGATTGTCAGATATGTGCCAGTAGACAACTACTAAAACCAGCAAATATTGTCATGCACTATTAACTTCTTTAGTCTTATCTATTGAATTGATTAATTTTGATTATTAGGTATAAATATTCCCATTCAGTTCCATGAGTTTTAATAGTGATTTGCGTATTTATTCCTAGAAATAAAATTAAAAAAAAAGCCTGGAATTATTTTTAGCAGAATCCTGATTGTGCTGAAAATGGAAGAAAATAATGATGATGCTGAATTCTTTTTATATTCCAATGACATTTATTTGGGAAACCTTCTGATATATTATCTCTTGTATAACTGCAATCATACCCATATAATTAACATATATGTACCACATGCATTAGTATGCAGTCTATTGTTCATTTGATTTTATTTGAGAATGTCATGTATAAACTGAAACATTATAACATAGTTCCATGGGATTGCTTTTGAAGTTGATTCAAGGGGCACCAAATGTAGCTGTTCAGGTGTTGTTTGGGGTGGGCAGTCAGGTCAACTGGCATTATTTACCACAGCATCAGTTTCTATTGCATTTCTATGCCCCACTCTAAGCACCAGGGCTAACTTAAACCAATTTGGGGATCAGGTTATCCAAATGCCTGTTTTACTTCTAAGTAAAGAAATCTGATGTGAGGGCCATAACTCCCACTTTGAAAATTTATTTTTAAGAAATTTCTGCAAAGAAATACAGTCCTTCTATTTCCCTCGCCACCATCTGTCAGAACCTATCCTGCCACCCCACCACCACCATCCAGTCACAATTGTTGAAGTTTCTTGGATGAGAAATGAAATGTTTTCTTCCTCAAGGAAAAACAGTCCAGTTGCCTTTTGAAAAAGCACCCACAACTATGACCTGGATGATTGAGAACCTCCACAGACTTTCTAAACAGCTTGATTATGTGGCTCTTCACTACAAACTTTTTGTGTTTACCTTTTCTTTCTCTGTGTTTGGTGTCAAACAATGGCATTTACCTGAAATGGGTAGGGATGCCTTAGGTAGAAAGATTTAGGTAGGAAGTTTTATTTCACTCTTGTATTAGCTTTCCTGAGGTTGATTCTCTGTAGGTGTATTAGAAAAGACTAAATATAGAATGGTTTTATGGTAAAACTAGTTAAATTATTTTAAACTGTTTTAGTATGGTTTATGTAGTTAAACAAACAATAAACACTGCATTGCTAAAGTTAAAAAGTATCTGGAGATCAAATTTCAACTCTCTTTAAATGGATATCAAGTTCTCTAAATATGTTAAAAATCAAGGGGGCATTGCAACAGTTGATCAGCAGAAAGCCTATAGAACTGTTCCTGTCACTCTATTTGGTCTGATATTATCAGCTGCCTCACTCAGAAATCTTCAATTCTCCCTACACTTCAGAACATTCAAACTCATAAATGAAATTCTCATGGTTCCATAACATCTGAATAATAATTTGGGTGAATTTACCAATGAAGTTAAAGTTTAGGGTGAATAAATCATCCTTTTTAAAAAGAATATTATTGAAGTGGAATATGTGCATACATTTAGTAAAATCTGAAATAATGCCATCTACCTCTGATTTAAGCAGTCATATACTGTTATAGTATATAAAATATATTGGTGAAAAATACATTGTTGAAAAAAATACATTTACCTCAGATTACAATAAAAATTGTAGTTAAAAATGCATACAGAAAACACATTTGCTTTGTGATTGATAAATTAATAATAAAAACTAATTTTATGGCAGTTATTAATCTCCAATAATAGAAACATAAACCCCTCCCTCTCCCAAATGAATCAGATCCCAAAAATGATAGACATACACTTTCCCCTAATAAAGCTTTTATCAATTGAAACAAGTTATGGTAAGGTTAATTATAACGTTATGGGTATAGTTTAATAACTTAACAATTATATGGTTGTATGTAATGCAATATGAGAAAAAAAAACCTAATTTCAGTATGCTGGTTGATTATTTTTCTCAATATCCAATAGAATTAAGAGCCAGACAGCACACCAGGTTTTTTTTTCTGCTGACTTTCCAGTAGCTATTTTAATCATATTACTAGTCTATTATTCAAAAAACAATCTCTCTATGAAGCTGAGCATCACGGAACAATGTAATCTACAATTACAGAAAACCAAAAGTTGAAAATATCTCTTTATAACTGATCACTATGCACACAACTCAGAGGCCTCACACTGTCAACATTCTTTTTCCAAGGAAAAAACAGTTCACTACCAACCACATAATCTTTTTTGATGTCCTTTTCTTAAGGACAGATTCTATGGCTGCTTCAATTTCTCATAGTAAGCTGAATTTTATTTATCAGCTCTTCAAGTGTAAAAGTTTTAAGGATAATGTATAACTACTAACATTATTTCAACGCACACAACACCCATGAATTCCTATTCAGACTTGAAAGTTAAGTACCAATGGATCACTGGAAGATATCTGGAGCATGACATGAAACTATTTCTCAGTATGATTAGAATGAAAAATAAATTGTAGTATATAACTATTTGGTCATGGTGAAGGCCTTAATAACAGTAATGAAATCCAATAAAAGGGAAACTAAAGAGTAGAGGAGTTAAGCTCTATTTAATATAGAAGCTCAACATGAAGACAGTGTTTAGTTCCAGAGATCAGTTTTGAAATATTAAAAACCAAGCCTGGATTGCTTGACTCTGCTCCATAGGAGCAAGTTTGGGAAGAAAAAGCATGAAGATGGATGTTATGTCCTTGTCCAAATTCCCTTTGGTTTTTCATTACATAAAAGAGGCGATAGTGAGCCATGCCCCCCCCCCCCCAGTCTATAATTTACAGAAGGAATTATATTAGTGTACACTAATGGGGAAAAATAAGTACTCTCCCTGGATAAATAATGATTATGCTTTTTTAAACATACCATAAATTTAAATGAATGCTGTGGATGGGTGTGAATACATAGAGCTGTGTGTGACACCAATCTTTAGTTTGTATATTTATTACTATTGCTTCCATGCGTGGACTTTTTATATTGTTATGTCTTTTTATGGAAAAAAACCAAATGATCAAAGTGTTGTTTGTGTGAGCTTCACATAAGAAAAAAGAAGTGTTCTTTAAAAAAAAAAAAAGCTAGGATGCAAGCAACATTTCATTCAAATGTAATTCAGACATTAAGTAGCTGTTTTTTGTTGGGTTGTGATTACAAGTAATCTTCAACTTACAACTCCAATTGAGGCCAAAATTTATGTTGCTAAATGAGATGGTTGTTAAGTGAATTTTGCCCCATTTTATAAACTTTCTTGCCACAGTTAAGTGAATCATTGTAGTTGTTAAGTTAGTAATATGGTTGTTAAGTGAATCTGGCTTTCCCATTGACTTTGTTCATCATAAGGTTGCAAAAGGTAATCATATGACCCTGGGGCACTACAACTATCATCAATGTGAGTCAGTTGCCATATTGCAAAAGGTGATCACATGACCATGGGGATGCTGCAATGGTCGTGTGAAGAACTGTCATATGATTATTTTTTTCAGTGCCATTGTAACTTCGAACAGCCATTAAATGAACTCTTGTTAAAGGACTACCCAGAGTAAGAATTGCTTTTACTCTTTTTGGGGGTAAATGTTCATATTTGCGAACAGAAAGAGAACTGAGGTTCTGGTTCTGAATTTGTTCAAATCAAGAAAAACCCCCCCCCAGACTATAGGGCAGGGGTCTCCAACCTTGGCTCCTGGAAGCCTGGCGGACTTCAACTCCCAGAGTTCCACAGCCAGCAAAGCTGGCTGTGGAATTCTGGGAGTTGAAGTCCACCAGGCTTCCAGGGGCCAAGGTTGGAGACCCCTGCTATAGGGGGTTACCAGACTACCTGTGGACAGAGACACCAAGTCACTCCAACTTTTTCTTCCTGTCTGAAACAAGGGAAGCATCAGTTCAATCTCTGCCAATCTTTGACATGCCTCCAATTTATTGCTTTAACATTTGATGTATAGTTCTTTATGTGCTTTGGACAATAGTGCTCTGTCTTTACCCCTCATTAAAAATGCGTAGTAGGAGAAAAAATAAGAGTAAGTGGAAAAGTCTAATTTCGGCAGACAATGGCTAAATTTGAACTTCTTTCTAATTTGAAAACGACTGCCGTTATTTAGAATGAAATAGATTGAAATCTGCAGAGATTTGTTTTTCAAAATTGAGAAACTGCAGCTCAAGATTGTGTTTATGCAACATAGTTACCCACATTTAAATACACCATAGTTGACTTAATAGATTCAGTTTTGGAGGTTCACACAAGATGTCGAGCTAGCTATAGACTGTCTTTACACAGCACTTTTAATGTATGCTAAAAATGAAATTGTTATTTTGTGATGCTACATGTTACATGAATTACTATGTATCAATTTATATCCTTGCACATGTGCTTGAATACAACAAAGAAACAAGTAACTAAAAAGTGAGAATGTTTTCAAATGTAGTGATATGCGTTTTGCTGGCCACAATTGTGGAGCAATTATTTCATACACACGCCCAGGAAATGTTTAAAGATGCAGAACTTCTTTGTCAGGAAAATGTGCTTTTGGACACCTACCAACTGTTCATTCATGAAAGCTTTTTCCTCTTACATACATTTCTTTCCCATCCCTTCACCCCTTTATTGACAGGGCAGTGTCTATATGTTCATTATCAAAAATTATTTAATCAATGCACGTTACAGCTATGAGTCTAACTTCATTTTTGAGAAACAGAGTGAAAGTCAACAGGATTTTAATATTTGCTTCAGACAGTGCTGTAAATGTTAGGATGCTTTGCAAAAGACAGATGCACTGATGAAAATGGACTTTAAACTCAATCCAAAGTTCTTAAGGATATAGGAGCCACATCACGTCAGACAAAAACTTTATCAACTCCATCAATCTATAGGCTGCAGTGGAGGATGGAAAGAGATGATCTAAGGCTAACATAGCATCTCAGCCCCATATTTTTGCGATACCTTGCACAGAAATTAAAGGCACGCATGCAGAGAACTATGAGAAGGCTCAACTTTTTCTTCTGATTTTGCTTGGTAACGCTATCCCAAAAGTGCTTTTTCAGGAGGCAATTAGATTTTCTTGTTTTTTCTTTTGAAGACGTTTTGCTTCGAAACGTCTTCAAAAGAAAAAACCAGAAAGTCCAGTTGCCTCCTGAAAAAGCATCTTTGGGACAATCATGACCTGGATGATTGAGAATGTCTACAGAATTTTCCCTTAAATGGACAAAAGGACAATATTTGCAAGAAGTCAATGAAGGAAGTTTTCTTTGGTAAATATTTTCTTCTCTCCTGAATTTTAAGATTCTCAGCAAATACAAGCTTAGAAACATGCCATTTGCTCAGAAATTATTCCGTTAACTGCTAAGGTTGGGCACCAACTTGCTTGAAAATAAATACTTTGCATACAACGCTAACCCACGGTAAATTAAGTTCTAGTTTAATAATTTAATCTCATTGTCTGGATTTGAATAATAAACTGAACTATAAACCAACCACGTAGACATGGTTCATACAAGCAGCTAATCTAAAATATGCTTGGCTAGTTAGCAGTTGCAGTCATGAACAGTTCTAGTGTAATTTACTTCTGTGCAAAGGTGGCATATCTGTCTAAAGCAACACAAGATACTGTTTTTTAGACTGAATAGAGCAGTCAGCTTTATCCTATCCAATTAGTTTTCAAGTATATCTTGGTATTTTTAAGAAATATATCCCTGGTAAACATGCTGAGAACTGCATCTTTCCTTGCTTTTAACTAGTTAGCAAAATCAAGATTGGTTTTTAAAGAGGAGTATTGGAAAACTGTGCAGGAGAGTACACTTAATGCACCCAGGAAAAGAAAAAAGTTATCATTTTTAGTTATGGTTTAGTGTTCAAATTCAGCATTTACTGTTTATTGTAAAAATCACAATATACATTCTCGGTAACGTTCTATGAAATAAACAGGAGTGTTTGCAACCAAAAATAACAGGTACATTTATATACAACTGATTTTTGACCAGCTGAAATATAGACCATAGAGACTGTTGCATCGAAGTGATATTGGATTATCAGATATGCACAATAAGCAGCTATGGAAAATATATGAGGAATAAGTTATTAAACTTTCCAAAAGGATAGTTCAATTTTGCAAGGGAAGAAGAAAAATTAATATCACCCAAGTGCTTTCCTTTCCCTCCCTATTTTTTTCTAAATGAAATGTTAAACTTAGTAGCTACATTAACACAAATTAAAAAATCTATGTATAAGTTAACTCCTGTTAATGACAGTTGCAACTCTGAGTTGCTCATTTCAGCCACTTTACATCTTAAAGTTCCATAAAGAACTTTATTTCTCAAATCAAACATTCATCTGATAGGTTCATCTACCTGGTAATACTATAGTTTTAATAATCACAGGGTTTAAATCATTACAAGTCTTTCCTCTCTTTTCTTCCATCTAAAAATAATGCTATTAATCATTTTACATGCTTTTTCTCTTTGACTGCTAAACTAAATACATGAACTGAAAATCCAGAATATCCCTTTTACTTTTTTAAAGTCTACTAAACCTGAAGACCTTTTCTGGTCTATGATACATTGTCAATTCTGAGTTTTTAAAAAATAAATGCATATACATTTCAAGCACAAATACTCATATTCTTTATCAGATTGTAAAATATACTAGAAAGGGCTATTTTTTGGTAAGGATGTATCATGATCCACTTTTGGTATGCTTGACTAACTTTTTCACCACCAATTATTTTCTTGTAATAAATTATCTAAAAACAAACCCCAAATTACCTAGTTCTTCATTTTAGATGGAGGACCATTTTAAGATGTGGAATCAGCTTTAGAAAAGTAAAATCCCTAATTTTCAAACAAAGCAAAATCTACACAGCAAATAAGGAAGGAAAGGATCCACTATACTGCCAAAGTTATTTAGAACTTAAAAAGTTTCATGACTACTGAAGCATTTGGGCTTTCTTTAAAAAAAATGCCCTTCACCATTACTTCCACATTAAGTAAAAATAGTTTACATGTCACCAAACAACACACCTTGAAGTAACAGATAAAAATATAGACCATCGATTCCAATCAATTTACTTGTAATATACAACTTGGGAATGTGCATTTTTTTAAAAAAAGAGGAGAAGAAATCTTAGTGTAATGATTATAAAGGGTGAGAAAAAAAAAATCCCCTCGGGAATTGAGCGATTTCGTGACATTTTTTTCCTTTCCAAATCCCATTTAGACAAACTTTCCGGGTATTCCTGCCTGTCGAAAAAAACCCAAACAAAACGCCCCAAGGCCCCGGGCCAGGTTTTTATTGCAGAGGGCCGGCCTCCTCACTCCCCTTCCTCCAAAACTGGGTCCAGAGCAGTCCAATCCAACCCCATCCCCCACCAGGCTGAGGACGTGTGGCTATGCTTTGTGCACAGTATTACGGAGAGGCAACCAAGTGGGGGGCGAGGCGAGGGGGGCCTCCCCCCCTCACAACCTGAAGGAGGCTTCGGAAAAGGGATGCTGCATCTTGAAACTAGACAAGAAGCACTGAAGAGGCGGGGGAAGGGGGTTCACGAGGGACGGCGGGAGGCTGGGAAGAAAGAAATCATCTCCTCTGACCTCTAGCGAAGTGCCAGGTTTTTTCTTTAGCTCTTCACATTTCCTAAATTTGCAGATCTGGTGTCCCGTTTTGCGGTTCCTGCAACTGCTGCAGACTCCACAGTTGATGAGCCTCTTGCAGGGCACGCAGACCCCGCACCTTTTCCTCTTCTTCTTGGCTGGGTTGCCGCCGCCCCCTCCTCCTCCCGCGCCGCCGCTGCCGCCCCCTCCTCCACCACCACCACCACCTCCGCCTCCTCCTCCCCCTCCTCCGGCGGCTCCCAAGGAGGAGGACGACGAAGAGGCGGAGGAATGGCTCTGCGGGCAGTCTGCCAGATTGGCAATTTGAAATGCGCTGTCTGTGACGGCTGCTGAGGCTGCTGCGGGGGAGTGCAGGGCTGTCATGACGATGACCCCGGGAGGTAATGAGATGCCCCCTAAAGCCGGGATAGCGGAAAAAGTCCCCACGCGCTCGGGGAGATTCATTATCTCTGCTTCAGCAGCGCCGCATTTGAGCTTGTTCATGCAGTCCCCAGCCAAAGGTCTGCAGTGTTCCGGGGCTAAAGTGGAGAGGAAATTATTATTGGCCATTTGCAACGAGGGCTGCTCAGCTGGCGCGCAGCCAGGCTTGCCGAGCCGGTGGGACTCGTTCCGATGGTGTAAACTCCCGCCGCCGCCGCCGTTTCCGCTCCTGCCGGCGGCGTGCAGAGAAGAGGCGGGCGACGAAGCCGGCGGGGGCGCTGCGACCGACGAGGCGACGGCGGCTGCTTTGCGGGCCACGCCGCCAGCCGCGGCGGCCGCCGGGTTAGGCCCGCCGACGCCCGCTCCCCCGCCTCCTGCGCCGCTGCCCCACAGCATGGCGGTGGCGGCGGCCGCCGTGGCCGTGTCGCAGTTCCACGGGGACATGCCGATGCGGGCGGCGGCGGCAGCGGCGGCGGTTGGGAAGATGGGGGTGGTGATGCGCGCGATCTTGGCCGCCTGAGGGAAGGCCCCGCCGTTGGTCTTGTAGAAGGTGGCGAAGGAGCGGTAGCGCTCCATCTCCGAGTTGTAATCCACAAGGCTGTTGAGGGCACCGTCGGGCAGGTGGTTCTCCTTGGGCAGCCCCGGCGCCTCGGGGTTGGGCCCCGTCTCCACGCACACATTGGTGTTCATGGTGCCCAAGGGGTGCGGGTGGGCTTGGGGCAACAGGGCGGGAGGGAAGGAGGAGGAGGAGGAGAGGAAGGGGGGTCCGGGGAGGGCCAGGGGAGGGAAGGGCAGGGCCGGGAGGAGGGCCACTGGAGCCGTCGGGGGGGCGGAGACGGGAGCTGGGTGGCCGGAGGGGTCGAAGGGAAGGGAAGGGAAGGGGGGGAAGCGGTATCCTCTAATCCTCTTGCGGGGGCATCTCTCCAGACGGCGAAGTCTCAGGCAGCCGGCTCTTCCTTGGCATTCTCAAGCCCGGGCACCGTCGCCACTGAAATAAAGAGAGTCATTTCGGAAAAGGTCTACGCCAAAGGGGGGGGGAGGGGAGTGGGAGGAGGAGGAGGAGGAAGGCTGGGGAGAGGGCGGGGAACCCGCTGCGTTTGTGTGCTTTTGTTTTGGTTCGGTTAAAAAAAGACCCACAAGACACGCAGAGAAGAGGCGTACATCAGTCATTGCAACTCATTTACATAACAATCAATAAAGACATGATCGGGCCAACCGCAGCCTCCTCCCTCTGCGCCCTCCTCCTCCCCCCCCCCCCGCGGGCGGGCTATCCTCTCTTGC
Source organism: Hydrophis major (assembly GCA_033807585.1). Classification (NCBI taxonomy): domain Eukaryota; kingdom Metazoa; phylum Chordata; class Lepidosauria; order Squamata; family Elapidae; genus Hydrophis; species Hydrophis major. The sequence continues at coordinate 27,298,603 of CM066333.1, forward strand.
CCGCTTTAATAGCTGAGAAGGGGAGGGGAGGGGAAGGAAGGGCCAACAAATGCCAAGGGAGAAAGGGCAATTGGAGGGCTAAACACATGCAAATGATGGGTAGCGAGAGGCTCCAAATCCCTCTAACTGGAGGGCATCTGAACGTTAGAGAAGGGAGGGGGACAAGCCGGGGAGAAGAGGAGGAGGAGGAAAACCATCAAATAAGAGGGCAGTGGGAGGGAAAACGAGCATTCTCGAGGGGCTAAAAAAATCACAAAAGTATGGCAAGGCTCCCCCTGTGTCCCTAGGAGCCTATCCCTCCTCCTCAGTGGGGTATATAGTGGCACAGATCTTGATATATTGGAAGCTGGAGAGATTTGTCGGCTGCCACTTTGTCCTTTGGGTCTGGATCTCAGCAGAATTGGAGTTAGGCGTCTCAAAGGCAGGGCTCTTGGTGGAGGCGATGCCCTTTTGAGGCAGAAATTAACCGCCAAGTAAATGGGGCCAGGGAAAAGATAGGAAAACAATTTCCAACTAAACCAAATCCTGATCTAAACAGGTTTAATCTCTAGTCAGGAAGGCTTCAGACAACAGGCTCTCTTGTTCTCTGCACAGGTCCATCCATACCTGTGGATGTATATGACAATAAATGTGTGTGTTTATGACACACTTAAATGGGCTCAGCAAAGTTTTGTTATCTTTAACCATGATTTAGGTTTTTTTTTTATGGCATTGTGTGTCCTGTGAACCCAACCTTTTTGAGTAATGTGTGGGTAAATTTATCAGTCAAGTTAAGCACTGAACCCAGGTTTATATTCATTTAAAAATAGGCATATGCCACCTCATAGAGACTGGAAAGGTTGTCCTTAAGGTTTTTGAAGGCATTACCTGTTCGGTTGTAATACAACAATCTATAAGCTGGAGGATATTACGGAGTTTATCACTCCCAAATCATATACTTAAAATAATTGTTGGGAGGATTTTAGTTTGCAGGTCAGACCAAGTTGCAATATTTAGAAAGTAAAATAAAGCATTAACCCAGTTGAATACAATAAATATATATCCTGATTTTTTAAAAAATATAGATATGTATGTATGTATATAAAAACAGGATATTTTTACAGTATTGTAAATTAAATGCAGAGACAGTCTGGATGGCCTAAAACAGCTTTCACACCATTCCTACAGGTAAAAAGTACCTATCAATTATACTAATTACTATCATAATTAGACCAATGAACTATTTCTACCCCAACCTATCAGCTACAAAAGCACATAGACATCTAGCTGAACCTTACTAAAAAAATGTATGGTTGGGGAAACTAATCAAGAGCAAAGGAAAGCAAACCTAAGAAAACACACCTCAGTCTTGTTAGACTAGGTAGGAGGTCAGTCTGCACCCATGAATGCTTAAAAGACTTTAATGAGAACACAGCCACCTTTCCATTTTCACAGCAGGAAAAGAAAAAGAATTTAAAAAAAAAAAAAAAAACAACCATTGCTCCCTGGAGGGATTTGGTGGCAAATCCTACCATTGCCCCACACATAAACACGATTGCAGGTCACCATGCATAATAGAATACTTTAAAAAAACACTATTTAAAGGAAACTATAGCAACTATTTAATAGAAGTAGCTTTATTGAGTAAGGCCAGTAAAGCACTGGATTGGTAAAAGGTTCCAATGTTGGATGTAAAAGGGGAGGGTGCAGGCTATGGAGACTTGCACGTTCATGCCCTATTTTTCACAGCCTTTAAGTGGCTTTGCTTTCACAAACGCTCTTTCCTACCATTCCAACCTCTTCTTTCCCCTCAGTAGCCCCCCCCCCATCTCCTTGCAAGGTTTATGGCTACCAGAAAGGGGAGGGGGGAATATAATCGTGCCACCAACCATGTCATTATTGTTCAATCGATGTTATCTCTGGAGCTCCCCCAATATTAAAAGTATAGCCAAATTAAAAAGAAAATTAAAAGCAGAATCCACGATTTTCTCACTGTTTAAATCAATGTGACTGTTCATGTTCAATACTGCATTTCTGTTCTGCTACAGACAGAGAGATCAAAGGTCATATTTAACATTCAGGAGGAGGGGCTGGTGCAGATTAATTAATAAATTAATAGAGCAGCGCCTTTCATTGCTGAAGCTTAGCATTCATCTACTTTAACAATCCCAGCAGTCCAAGAGGCCGAAAAGAGAGGGAGCGAAAGAGCGCGCATGAAGGGGGGAAGGGAGAAGAGAGAAAGGAAGGAAGGAAGAAAACCAAAAACAATCACTTACCAGTCTCTGTATTGGGGGGGGGGACTGGGGGCTTGGATTTGCAGACGTTTAACCCGCCTGTTTGTCTTTATTTAGTTGCACATCACTCCCTAACACAAAGGATAAGGTTAAAAAAAAAAAAAAACCACAAAAAAGAAAAATATCCCGAGGTGTCTTTCTTTGGCCGCTCCTCAATTACAACTTTGATACTTGTAAACAAACTGTACAGGGCGGTGATGCGGGTTGGGGGTGGGGAGGCTTGTTGGGAAAGAAATAAAGACTCCGATCCACTCAGCAAATACCTGTAAGTGCCTCTTTTTTTCTGGTTGCAGAGAAAGGAGGAGGGAAGGGAGGGGGAAAGGAAAGAGCAGGCACTGAATGTGTGAGTGTGTGTGTGCGCGCATGAATGTGTGAGAGCGCTTGGCGGCGGCGGCGGTGCTCGGTGGTCTCTCCCTGCGCGCTGCGCTCCGTCCGTCTCTCCTGTCGCTGTGTGCGATGGAGGGAGGGTGGCAGCCGGGGGACTCGCTCTCCCCCTCGCTGTTTGTGCGTGCCTGCGTGTGTGTGGTTGCAGGAGGAGGGGAAGGAAGCGAGGAGGCGGAGGGAAAGGGCGGGGTGTGTGTGTGTGCGAGGAGTGAGAAGGCTCCGCAGCGCCCAGGAGGTGAGGAGGATGAGGGGATGTGGACACCTACTGATGATTGGCTGCAAATCACACCGGGAACAAGAGGCGCGCACGGGCCACTGCTCCTCTTTCCCCTCACACATCCCCTCCCCTCCCCTTTTTTTCCTCCCCTCCTCCGACGCAGCGAGCGGCCACATTTCGCTGCCCCTCCTCTTTCGGCCGGGAGAGGGTGGGGAGAGAAAGCCGCCTGGAGGCTCATTTGTAAGGGGCCGCCACTTGCCGCGCACTCCAGCCTCTTGATTCCCCCATTCACTTCCCTCCGTGCGTGCGTGCAGAGAGCGCAAGGGAAGCCGGGGAGGGGAGGGGAGGAGGAGGAGGAGAGAGGGCAGCTCTTGACGGCTGCTGGGTGGCTGCCGAGGGAAGACTTAGGCGGGAGAGAGGCGAGAACCACCAGCCTCTCCCCCCCGCCCCCTCGAGCCCAGAGAGCGGGGAGGTCCTTGTTGTTCCGCCAAGGATGCTTTCTGAGAGCGCCCTCTTCGCCTCGCTCCCCACGCAACTCTTTGATGGGGGGCTCCGGGAAGGAGAAGGGCTGCCTCTTCAGTAGACCAGGAGAGGTCGGTGCGCGGAGTCGTCTTCCGAAAAGCTCTCGACAATCCCCGAATTCCAGGCGTGGAAAAAAAAAAGGAAGGGAGCGGGAAGCTCGTAGGAACAGGAGATCCCCGGCGGGCGCTTTGTGTCAAAGGTGCATTTGGAGACTCCCGATTCACCCGCGGTGCCTCGCACCGGAGAGAAGGCAAAGGCACGCGCAAAGAGGGGTTTGGGTTTTTGTTTTGGCTGGTTTTGTCGCTGTCGTCCACCTTGCCGTTGAAATGCAAAGGTTAAGCGTTTCAGCCAGCCTGAAATGCAAAGGCGTCTCGGGGCGAGTTATTGGGAAGCGAAAGTTATGAAGGTGATAGTGACCCCTGGCTAAGGCAAAAGTAGCCAAGTTTATTACCCAATAAACAGCCCCGCGCTTATGGTGGTAATTCAAAGGTGCGTGCTTGCCTCTTCAAGCGCGGTTGGCAGTTTTCATGGTTTCACTGACTCTAAGTCAAGTTGTTTATTTTAATTTTGAGGATTATGAATATGATAACTATAGAGATTAATCTTTAGGTTTTCTTTTATGCCCCCTTTTGAAAGCCACCTGGCAACATTTACATGACCTTGACTGATAACTGCTAAACAGACTCCAGAAAATATTAAATATTAATATTAAAGAGAGTAGATTAGGAAGGAAGCTGAAAAATAACAGTCCAGAAGGCAAAGACAACAAACTTTCTGTATTACCAAGTCAACAGGGGTCAGATTGAATGCCTAGGAAGCTTTATCTGGGCTTAAATGCAAATTAAATTAAAATGATATAGTAGTCAGTTATTTCTGTTTACAAAAACAAGCTGATTTCAGAATTGGGTAGAATAATCTTTATACTAGTAAAATACTGTGCCTGTAACCTTCAGTCGAACAAAATTGGAAGATAATAGAGCAAGGTAACTCTAATTGGACTAACTTACAGACTACATGACCCATGATTCCCATGGGAATGAAATTTGGGGAAATTGTGGCTGTTTCAGGACCACCTTCTCTACACTTCACTAAAACCTGTAGGTTGTGTGGTACCTCCACCTCTCTATGGCCCCTGCAGCTATACAGCTGGCAGCAACTTCACAACAGTTGTTTTTGTAAAGGGATGAGCTGTGATCATGTTATCATGATTTCTGACAAAGGCAGTGTGGAACGCAGTAGGAAATTAGAAGTCACTCCTGCAACCACTGATTTTTTTAGCTTGCTCTTTCTGTGTCTCCATTTAGATAAGGAAATATATCTGAAAAGATGAACCACAGGTTGTCTGATGTACATTCTAATTTCACTTAAACGTACAAGTATCATAAGATAATAACCCGAATGATTGTTACAGACCATTAGCCATGCCTATACACTTAGTACCTAGTAACAGACATTGTATCAATAGGTTGTAGTTTGGGGGGCGGGGGGGGGGAGGAGAATGATTCTTTCCCCAGGTTCCCATGGACCTCCATTGTCACTTATTTTAATTCCCAGCCTTTAAACCAGCTTCTTTCACAATATGAAGGTGCTGTTCTTGAGTTGCTGATCCAAAATTATGCTCTTAATCTTACCTCTCTCTTGCAAGACCTTGTTCCTGCTCAAGATTCTAGGATTCACCTATTTCTTATTCTCTCCTTCACTTACCCTGAACCTACAATTTAACTTTATTTTCTTTCCCCATAATAGTTTCCCTTTCATTTCTAGATTTCAGGATGAAACTGTCCTGAAGTGAGCATGCTCTATACAGATGTAATTTCCCATGTTTCTCATATAATTCACTGCTTTCTTGCTTTCTTCCTCAGATCCTCTTTTCTCATTTGTGTTCTAGCCCCAACTCCACTCTTCCATCTTTATCCTGAAACCCTTCCCCATAACCCCTCATTAAACCTGCCTTCCCATGCTTGTCATTTCTCACCCCCTTTTCTATCATTGTCTCATTATCTTCCTTTGCCAGACATATGCATTTCTCTTGGCCTGGTTTCATTAGAAGTGCAATTCTGCAGACCTTACCAATTACTCTTAAAGTCTACCATGATTACTCAGACTTCAGGTAGTTAATATACTCAAGCTATTTCATTTGCCTTTTGAGATGTTAATCAACAGTCCATTCTTTCACTATAAAATACAGAAGCTGGGGAGCAAAGTGAGAAGATAAGTGACATACTGTAGTCTCAACTTGTGCTTCTCACTATCTCAGCTGTTGGATTGATCTTTAAGATCTGACCTTTAATGAGGAAAACATTTGTATGTTCTGTTATGATTTTAATAGTAATTTTATTAAACATTACAATTAAAAAGATAAAAATGAATATAAGCTAACAAATAAAAAATAGTATAGAAAAGAAAAAAATATGTAAAAAATAGATATGTAAAAGAATGACTTTCTCCATCATAACAAGGATAAACAATTTTAATAATTTATCATTTCTTAAATTACAAGAAATAATCTCTTTTCCCCATATGTCATCTTTTTATCTGTAAACAAATCCTTAGAGCCTCATCTTGATTAGCAAAGTCCATTAAAAGTCACCAGAGATAACAACATATCTACTTTAACCTTGATCAAATAAATAAACTTTATATTCCTTCTTTTTAACAATCTTGATCTTTAATAACTTCAATTAATGTCCTTCAACGTGTCCTTCAAATAATGTCCTAGAATTTGATTTGCTTTCATTTTTGCTTTTTGCCTTTCCACAAAATTCTTCAAAGCTTGAATAGTGGTTTGTTATTTGTATATCCTTTTTAATTATTAAGATATCAGCTAGTTTCATTTTTATATGCAATGTAATATTTTTTTTAAGTAAAAGTTTTATGGACTTTGACAATAAACAAAAACACATAAAACATAAGACATCAAACATAAAGGCATCATCCTCCTTCATAAATTTACAGACAGTGTATCGGTTGGTTTGCCACTCTTTTTTGTGCATCCATTTCATAGTCACCATTGTAATTATGTTACATAATAACTCATATTATCAATCAACAATTATATGTCCTAATATCATTATTAAACAATCATTTGACTATAATTTTATTAATTCATACTTAAACGAGATAACTATAATTTACTTACTTTATTTTACAACAGATCATAAAATCATACCAAGTCTATCTTAATAAAATTTTATAAAGATGTTATCAAGACAAAAGAAAACAAAAAAAAAAGTATATTCATTATTTCCTAGGATTCTAAATATTCTATTATTATATTGTATTATCTAACCATTGGTAAAAAAAGATCCCAAACTTCATAAAATTGTTTATCTTCTTGTTCTCTAATTTTAAATGTCAATCTACTCATTTCAGCACATTCCAATATTTTCTTAATAATTTCTTCCTCTGATGGTATTTTCTCACTCTTCCAATTTTTAGCAAATACAATCCTAGCCGCTCTTAATATATTTACAATCAAATACTTTAAGTTTTTAGTATATGTATCAGGTAAGATTCCCAATAAAAAAATTTATGGTTTCAAATCTATATGTTTCTTTGCCATTTTTTCCAACCATATGCGAATTCTAGTCCAGTATTTTCTGGCCTCCTCACAAGTCCACCACATATGGTAATATGAGCCAGGTATCTGATGACATTTCCAGCATTTTTCAGATTTATTCTTGAACATTCTAGCTATTCTTGTCGGGGGGAAATGCCACCTGTAAAACATCTTATACAGATTTTCTTTATATGCTGTTGACATTGTCATTTTATAATTTTGAAACCACAATTTTTGCCATTTCTCTAAATCAATCCCATATCCAAAATTTTCCCCCCAAGCAATCATTGTTTCTTTAACTTGTTCTTCTAATTTAATTTCCAGCAAATAACTATATAATTCTTTAATCACTTCTTCATCATTTACCTGTCAAAATCCTATCTAAGTCAGTCAATTTATCATAAAATCCTTCTGTTTTAGAATCTTTAAGACACCTTGAATATATTTGCGCATATGAAAACCAATTCATCTTTATACCTTGTTCTTCTAAATTTTGCATCGTTTTAAGTTCATCCTTTTCATCCAATATTTCCCCATATCTAACTGTTTGTTCCTTCTTATATGTTATAGGATAAGAAAAGGCTTCAATAGTTGATAACCAAACTGGAATTTTCAAATAACATTGTCTCTTAATTTTCTCCCAATTCAACCATAACAATTCCCATATGTAATGCCTTCTAAAATAGCCCTGTGATTTAGTTCCCTTATACCATAGAAAAGCATGCCAGCCCAATAATAAATCATGCCCTCCTAATGTCAACAATCTAGTCTTTCTTAACATTATCCATTCTTTGGCCCACATTAAATTTGCAGCTTGGTAATACAACTCCCAATTAGGAAGGCCAAATCCTCCTCTAATTCTAGCCTCTTGTAAGTATTTTAATTTTATTCTCACTTTCTTACCTTGCCATATATACTTCAACACAATTTTATTTAATTCTTCAAAGTAATCTTTACCTAACCTAATTGGTATTGTTTGAAACAAATATAAAATTCTGGGTAAAATGTTCATCTTGATTGTTGAAATTCTACCTATCAATGACAATTATAGGTTTTCCCATTTTTTCAGATCAGATGCTATCTGCTGTTTAAGTTTAATATAGTTATTTTCTTTCAATGTAATACATCTTGACGTCAAATGTATCCCCAAATATTTAACTTTGTTCGTAACTTGAATTTTCAATAGGTCTGCCAACTCTTCTCTTTGTCTTAATAGCATGTTCTTTGTCAGAATCTTTGTTTTGTCTTTATTTATTTTCAAACCAGCCATCTCACCGTACATCTCTATCTTTTCCAATAGTTTTAAAGCTGTCTCCAGAGGGTCTTCCAAAATAAAAACCAAGTCATCCGCAAAGACTTGCAATTTAAATTCCTCCTTTTTAACTTTCATTCCTTTTATATTTTTGTCCTCTCTAATATTTCTATTTAACACTTCCAAGGTCAATACAAATAACAAAGGAGCTAATGGGTATCCTTGTCTTGTACTTTTTCTTATATTAATAGAGTCTGTAAATTCTCCCTCCATCATTACTTTTGCCGTTTGCTTATAATATATGGCTTCTATTGCTTGGATGAATTTTCTAGCAAAGCCCATCTGTTCCAATAATAATAGCATAAATCTCCAATTCACATTATCAAATGCCTTGTGGACATCTAGGAATATCAAAGCCATTTGTTTTTCAGGATGCACCTCATAATATTCCAAAGTGTCCAGGATTCCCCTCATATTGTCTTTAATTTGTCTCTTTGGTAGAAATCCATTCTGATCAGGGTGAATAAAGTTGTTTAAGTATTTTTTAAGCCTTTCTGCCAAAATTGAAGCAAAGATTTTATAGTCTGCATTCAATAAAGAAATAGGTCTATAGTTCTTAATTTGTAATGGATCGGCCCCTTCTTTTGGGATAAGTGTAATATAAGCTTCTGACCATGTTTTAGGTATTTTCTTATTTAATATAACTTCATTCATGACTTCTAGCAGTGGAGTGCTCAACAATTCTTGTAATGTTTTATAAAATTCTGCTGGAAGACCATCTGGACCTGGTGCTTTTCCATTATTCTGTCTGTTGAATGCTTCGGTTAATTCCATCATTGTTATAGTGCTTTCTAACATTTTTCCAGTTTCATCAGGTATCTTAGGTAGGTTAGCATTTTGTAAATACTGTTTAATTTTTTCCTCATCAAGATCCTCCTGTTTATATAATGTCCATAAAAGTCTCGAATGATTGCCTTTTTCTCCTTATTACATAACAGATTTGACCTTGATCATCTATTAACTGTAATATTTTCCTTGATTCTTTCTCTTTTCTCAGTTTATATGCTAACCATCTACCTGGCCTATTTGCATCTTCAAAATAGTTCTGTTTAGCACTTCTAATTTTTTGTGCCAGTTCTTCTTTCTCTACTTGATCCATTTTATGTTTAATTATGTCCATTTTAAGTTTAATATCTTTTTTCTGTGGCATTTTCTGTAATTCTTTTTCCAGTTTTTTATGGTCATATTCTAGAGCTTTAATCGTTTGCCTCTTCCTAATGTTCTTTTTATTTATATAGTGTATTATTAATCCTCTCTCATATGCCTTCATTGTATCCCAAACATTCTGTATTGAAGTATCTTCTTTTTTATTTTCACTAAAGAAGAAGGCCAATTCTTTTTCCATCCATTTTGTAAAGTCTTTTTCCTTTAAAATAGTATTATTTAATGTCCATCTAGATCTTCTTTTTTGTCCTTTCCGTTTAATTGTCATTGGATTATGGTTTGACCATGTACTTGTTTCAATATTTATTTCTTGAATATTAAATATTAGTTCTGTTGAGATCCAAATCATATCTATTCTGGACCATGATAAATGTCTGTTTGAATAAAAAGTATATTGTTGAGTTTTAGCATTTCTTTCTCTCCATATATCTTTTAAATTTAATTCATCTATCATTTTAAAAAAAGATTTGGGGAGTCTTTCTATTCTGTCTTGATGCTGTTGCTGTATAATCCAGTTTATTATCTACAATTCCATTGAGATCTCCCATCATAACTATGTTAGAGTAGTCCAATCCCATTATTTGCATATGTAATTTTTTATAAAATTCTTCTTGTTTATCATTCGGGGCATAAATTGCAACTAGAAGTGTTTTTGTATTATTATCCACTATTTCAACTATTAATACTCTTCCGTCTTCATCAGTATAAATCAGTTTTGCTGGAATGGTTTCTTTGATGTACAAAACCACTCCTCTTTTCTTACAATGAGTCAAAGAAGTAAAAAATTTTTCCCAATTTTGGTCTTATCAATAATTGTTGATATTGTTTTTTAATATGCACTTCTTGTAAGCAGATTATGTCAAATTTTAACTTCTCTAATTTATGAAGAATTTGTCTTCTTTTAATAGCTGAATGCAGTCCATTTATATTCATAGAAATCAATTTATTTTTCCTTCATGGTTATATTTTGTATTTGGGTCTGACAGCTCTCATAGATCATACTTCCCGTTGTTCTTTGGTCACCACTTGTCCACTTACTGCACCTTCTTCTTTTCCCCTCCCCATTTGATCCTCTTGAAGTTCCGTTGAAATGATCTCTTTTTCTGTCTCTTATTTCTCTTCTTTCGAAGAATTCATTGTAGAATATTTCTGCTTTCTCAATTGAATCAATTCTATGTCTCTGTTCTTGCCATGTAAACATTAATCCTTCTGGGATCAACCATCTGTAATTCACTTTTTTCAATAACATTTTGGTCAGGAATCGATATTCTCTTCTCATCTCTCTCACTTTTCTGGGTACTTGTTTTAAGACCACAATCTCTTTGTCTTTATATTTCAACACCTTCTCTCTTGCCACTTGTAATATTTGAGTTTTAATAGTTTTTTTGGTAAATCTGACATGGACCTCTCTTGGTAATTGGTTCCTCACCGCATATCTTGTGAAGACTCGATATATCTCATCTACTCCATCCATCATCTTTTCTTCTGTTATTTCCAGAGCTCCAGCCAGAATTTCGATCATTACTGCAGCCAAATTTGGTCCTTTTTCTTCCTCAATATTTTGGAATCTGAGATAAAATTCTGACCTGTCCATCTCCCACTTCAACATCCCACTTTTATCTTGTTCAACCATTGTTAATCTGCTATTAATATTTCCAATTGTCTCGTCTCTTTGTTTGTCTTTCTCTTCCATTTTTTGGAGTCTCTTGTCATATTTCACCATCATTTGTTGAATATTTTCAATTTTTTCATCAATCTTCCCAATTCTTTGGTCAATACTCTCCGTTCTTTGTTCAATACTCGTTTTAAGTTCTTGAATTCCTTGCATAACCATCGTTAAATCCACTTGTGCTTTATCTTGCTTCGCCATTGTTGGAAGTCGTCCTCCAGCTGATGGGGAGGCAGGAGCAGAAGTTGAGATGCCTGAAGGTAAAATTTTCTTACTCATTTAAGTAGCTCAAAGTCTTCCAGCTCTTTTAATCCAATTAGTAAGGTGGCCAATTATAATCCAATCAGGAAAAAGGAAAACACAAAAAAAGCCAGTAAAAAGTAAAAAGCCCAACATTTAAAAAGGGAGATTCTTCAGGTTCTTCTAGACCTTAATCCTGTTGTGGAATAATCAATCATGATTCAAAAGTAAAAATTAAAAATAAAGAGAAAAAAAATAAAACCCAATAATAATATAAAAAATAATAAGAGGAAAAAGAAAAAAAAGGTTCTTCAGGTTCTTCACACCTTAATCCAATTGAAAGATCTCAAAAAATAAAAAATAGCCATAAAAATAAGTCAAAAATAGAGATGGAGAGGCAAAAATCCCAATGAAAAAAAAGAGAAAAGAATATTCCGAGGCTTCCCCTTTAAAAAAAAAATAAAATAAAAAATAAATATAACAACATTACAAAATACTGTGGGGTTGAAGAGGAGGGATAAAAGATTTTTTTTAAAAAGCACACACTGCATTTTATTTATCTAAGGCTCTTATTTTGGCTTCTCCACAAATTTCAAAGCCAAGCTTCAAGGCCCAAAGAGCACCTGTGTAAACATTCTCCAGTGCTCTTCCCTCTATCTTATTGTTTCCAGTGACCTTGAGAAAATTTTTTTTCACAGCTCTCAACTTCAAATAAAGTATTTTCAAGCCTCTAGTTGGCAGTGTTACAAAGTTTCTTTAATCCACTCCCCCTTCTTTCCCCTCCAAAAAAGCCTAATAAAAAGAATATATATACATATGTATATGTATATATATTTAAAAAAAGATACTAAAGGGAGCCTCTATTTTAAAAAATATAAACAGTCAAAAAGGAGAAAAAAGAGCAAGTAAATATAAAAGAAAAAACCAGTCTGATTAACTAGATCGCAATAGAAGTTCAGTGAAGAGAGAGAAAAAAAAAAGTAAAAGTAAAAAGCCAAGCCTCACTTTGACATTCTTTAAAGAATCGCCGCTAAGTCAAATTTTGTCAAAAATTTTACAGATTTCTTCTCACTCTAGAGTGTCCTTAAGTCCCAAGTATTTTTTTAAAAAAAAAAAAAGTCCTCACCAGCTGATACACTTTATTTTTCTGTCTCTTCCTTCCGGAGCTGTCCCAGCTTCAGCAGCTTAATGGCTGCCTCTCCGCCGATGGTAAAAGGGCTTCTCCTGGATCCACCAGGGACTTTGCAATGTCCCTGGCATCAACAGAATGCACCCCTTGCTATCACTGTCTCTACGGGATGGTTTAGGTCCGTTGGGACCGACCAGGGGCAAAGATATCAGCTGTGATCTCGGAGTCCTGAAATTGTAGCTGCATCGCAGCGACGAAGCTCCGCCTTCTCCCTCAATGTAACATTTTTATATCCTTATTGTTGCCTGTAATTTTTAAATCCACTTTTCAGATCAGTTTCAGTCTTGATATATCTTGTTCTTTTCCTTAATATTTTTGAACAGAGTCGATCTACAATGATGGATGCTTTTACAATTAACTTGTTGGTTCATTGTTCAAAATATCCCTGATATGTCTAATGTTAAAAGTATTTTCCTCTATTTTGTACCACTAAGTCAATTCCAAATGTTCTCTTTTAATTGTAATCTTTAGCTCCTTTTGTATCCCGATAGTGTCCAGCTTCAAAGTTTCATCCTATCATGCTTTTTTAAGAATTTGAAACAAAAAAGATTTTTCTATTGGAAGGATTTTTATATTTAATACCATAATCTATCTGAACTTTTAGTCCATTTGTAATTATCCAAAATCAATATTCTAATCATTTTTTTGCTGTTTTTTTTTTAAAAGCATTTTTAAAAGTCTGTAAACTTGTGTTTAAAACTTTTTGGGCCAAAGTTTAAAGGACACAAGGTGCTGTAAAACCTGTTGATCCAAAGGTTCATTATAGATTAATAGCTGAAAAGCCATTAACAAGCCATTTCCGGAAGGGATTATAAAAGGAAATAAGCAAACCCAGTGTCCATAAAGGTGCTGACTGCCATTTGACCAAAAATTGTCTCCCAGTGTTCTAAACCTGCTGGAAACCATTGTCTTGCAGTCTCCTTGCAAGAAGCAACTGTCTGAAACACTTATGGGAGATCTTGAGTTCTCTCTTTATTAGGAATTAGGAAGAACCAGCTCTTCATTCTGCTATGGTTGTCAGCTTTGCTTTTAGCAGAGCCATCTTCAGTTCATCATTTCTTCCCCATCATTTCTTCCACTTCTGCCCTACATTTTTGAGTAATTCATTGATTCATACAAGTTATAGCCCACTTTCCTGCAATTCTAGCTGGCCTGAGCTTTGCATTATAATCAGGAGTCAGCAGACCATCCTCCTTCTAAAATTATTGGCAGCCCTCCAGCCTCCTAAAATTATACCACCGAAATTGTGATTTTCATCTGTGCTGTTCTCTTCCCCAAAAATACGGGTAGGAATAAAGTCAGGAGGTGCCTGAGAAACAATCCTGAAAGCCCAACTTATGCCATCAAAGCATAAGCCTTATAAGAGGCAACACCTTGGTGGCTAAGCAAAATCAGGGGAAGGAAGGAAGGAAGGAAGGAAGGAAGGAAGGAAGGAAGGAAGGAAGGAAGGAAGGAAGGAAGGAAGGAAGGAAGGAAAGTTGGAAATGTAAATGTAGAGAAGGGACTTTTTATCGGTTATGGTGGACATGTGATAAAGCAAAGAAATATTGCAGTAGGATTCATATTTTAATACAGAAAATTCTTAAAGTGAATATAAAGAGAAAACCAGAGACTTCTTCTTTTGGGTTTAATGGAAAAAGACCTGGAAAAGAATTTGGAACTCTGATATTATATATGTTGACAGCATCAAGACTACTCTATGCCCAGAAATGGAAGGTCACCTCAATCCCCACAATGGATGATTGGCTTCAAAAACTGATGGAGTTAGCAGAGATGGCTAAACTCACTGTTTTGATCAAGGAAAAAAATACAAATACTTTTATTTCTACTTGGAAATCGCTTCTGGACTTTGCGCTTGAGGTAGAAAAAAAATGAAACTTTGATTTTGGGTTTCACTGATGAGATAGATTTATTGCTATAGAAATGGCTAGTTAATACAATTATGTAAAAGTTGAGGTCTGATGTTAATAATGCCTTACTCTACTGCACCAAAGGGAGTCAGAAGTCAATGCCTTTTTTTTCCCTTTTCTTTTCCTCACTTTTCCTTTCCCCTTTTCCTTCCCTATTTTCCCTACTATTTACTTTTGTATTTTCTTTGTGTGCTGTATTATAAACTAACAAAAACTATTAAAAATAGGTTATCAAGGTATTTTAGGTACCTTGATTCAAACATTGTTCTCCTATGATGCACCATTTTGATTAATTGATGCCTACAGACAGATGGACAGGAGAGTTTTAGTATAAACATAGGAATGCTGGGGACCAAATCATGTTCTCCCATCCCCCATACCTATTCCCATGGCTAATTGTGTAATCTAGCCTCTTGTGTAATCATTTGCACATTTTCTGGGAGTAAACCCCCTTACACAATGAGACATTTGTATAAACATGTGCAAGATTGGCCTGGTGGTCACTCTGTATCGAACTGCACAGTTCAGGTTGCTCACTTGTCAACAGACATATATAGATCAATTTTCTCTTCAGGTAAAAGTTAACATTTTTAAAAACCCACTTAAGCACATATATAATGCTTGAAAATATCCAGGTTTAAATCCTCATTCGGCAGTAAACTACACTAGCTGAACTTGTGCTGGGACAAAGGGAATAACTTCACACCATCTTTATCTGTTTGGAAAAAATAGTTTTGAATGTAGAGAAATAGCAAAAATAATGTGGAAATGAAGTATTCTTTGCAAGAAACAGTATTAATTGTGCATTGATTCAAAATATATATTTGTCATCAGTACCACAAACATTTAGTAGAAGACATTTAAAGCACCATCAGAATATTGAAGAAGACAGCAAGCTTATTAACGCTTTTGCTGCAGTCCCATAAAAAAGCAAGAAGAAATACACAAACACTGAAAAATTCACTACTAGCGACTTCCGGTTTGAGCTTCTTCAGCAACAGACCGAAACCTCATCTCTGCGAGGCTTCGACCCATGCTTGCCGCTGGAGCGCCCCGAGCCAGCTGGTTTCGGGGCTAAGCCACCCCATAGAGGTGGTGAAGAGGGGGGAGACTGCCTGCAGGGTTGAAGAGAGCTGCAACTCTCCTCCCCAGCTGGCCATTACTCTCCTTCCTGAAGGCGGTTGCAGTGGTGGTCAGAAATGGCCACCACAAAAAAGAACTCGACCAGAAAAGAATGTGCAGGAGGAAGATAAGAAGAGAAAGTTTTGGTTGACTGGGTCAAACAGCAAAAGCAACAAATAAGGTACCCTGGAATTGAAACAATTAAAAAACAATACCATTGTTCCCTAAGAAGATTTTTAAGTTGCGAAGGAGAGAAAAAATGGAAAAGATTTGGGGTTTTTTTCTCCTTTTCCTATACTGAAAGCTAAGACACTTAAGCAAGAAATTGGAAAAAAAATCCACTTTGACATCAATAGGCATTTAATGCTGAAAATAAAAAGTCAAAGGGATAATAAAAATTTCTGGATAATTAAAAGCTTTTGAAAACAGGAAAGGAGAGAAAAAGAATAAAAGGGCAGGATCTGGAAGGGAGGAGACTGTCTGGAATTAAAAAAGAACTGACAGCAAAATCTCAACAAAACTTCCAAAAGATACATTCTAACTGAAATATCACAACAAAAACCCTAGGAAGAGAAAGTCGAAAAAGAAATAAGAATATATAACTCGGGACTATCTGGATTACTTGATGATTTCTGGATTCTTGGTTATTGTTTTGAATGACTAAAATCAATCAGGTGGTTGTTTAAAACTGTTTAAAATGGCTCCACTTTTAGAAGAACTGAAAATGGAACTTAAAAAGTACAAAGAAGATGCACAAGAAGGGAAAGGTTCTTTTGGCTTTGTATTTCAGTTTTTAAAAATGGAGATTTGGAATTATGAGAAACAACAAGAAATGCCTGCAGAACAAGAAGATTGCGACAAAGAAGAAGCCATCTTTAATGAACAAGTAATCTTAGATGGGGGGAAAAAGGAAAGAGGGAAAGAGAATGGAAAGTTTAAGATTGGGAAAAACAACTCAAAAAAAATGGAGTGAAAAATAAGTATAAAATCAGAAAGCAACAGAAGAGGGAAATGCAGAAGAGAGAATTAGAACTAGAGAGACAAGGGGGTAAAAAGGGGAGGGAGAAGATGAGAGGAAAGAAAGAAAGGAAAAGAAGTTATAAAGGACAGAAACAAAATATAGAGAAACAGGGCCTATTTAGAGATAATGGGTGAAAATTTAATGGAAAAAGGGATTCTGAAAAGGTACATAAGATAATATGGTTATATTAGAAACAGAAATAATTTTAGAAAATATGAAACAATGTATGATTAAAATGTCTGATAAAATAGATATAGTAATTCAATGGAATGCTTGTCAATAAATAAATGTAACAAAAGGTATATTTAATTATTTATAAAACATGAAGAGAAATAAGGGAAAAATTAATTATGGAGATTATATGTGTTTTTAAGGAAGTATGATATTTAATTTTTTTTAAGGATATAGTGCGTATTATAAGAATGTACCAAGCAGAATTCTATTGGAAGTTATGTATTATGTATTATATTGAAGGTAATAACCTTAAGGTATATATTGAAGTTTAAATAAGAGTTGAATGGATGTGATTAAAAGATATAAAAGTGTCATACTCCAATTAGTAACTACAGGTGAAAATTTGTTTAACGAGAAAAGATAATATGAAATTGAAACAGAACAGACAAAAGTATAAATATAATGATTTGAATTGAAATGAAATGAGATAATCAAAATAAAATGGAGAAAATTAAAAGAGGGGAAAAACTATATAGAAAATGTAAAATAGTATAAGATATGGAATAGAATACAAAAAGGAGCATGAAATTGAGTTTTGTGTCTGTATAAAGAAGTTCAACCTGGAACCATGCTATTTTCAAAAAAGATGTTTTACTTGTATTTTGCGTATGTGAAAACTCAAATAAAAATTTATTTAAAAAAAATTCACTACTAGCAGCCTCTTCTACCACCAGCCTTCTCTGGTGGAAGTAAATTTACTGAGCTCGAAGAAGTTGGACCTGGCATTAACTAGAGCTCTTTTCTGATCACAATGACTGACTACTGTTATTAAAGTCACTGGAAAATTTGACAGGTCTAGAATCATTCTCTGAAGAGCACGCATTATAATAAGAGACCTTCATTAACAACTTTTTTTTTGCAAACATTTGTTAATAAATTGCTCCATACTGCCAGAATCCACTTTGAAGCTTGCTGGGAAGCACAGATTAGAACTGGAACTACAATCAAAACAACACGGTCCCTCTTTGAAGATAAAAGCAGAATACAAAGACTGATTCTACATCTTGTCAACCTCATGCAAAAACTAAAGCTATCTAGAACTGGTGGCTCTATTGGACTTTAGAGCTTGAAATAGATACAGCAAGGAATAATGTACACAATGTCAAGAAGAGAAAGTGGCTGAAGACAAGAAAGAGGAGAATGACATGGGAGCAAAAAGCATATAGTTCCTAAAAACTTTATCTGAAGTTAGAAAATCCTTCATTGGATGCAACTCATTGGATGTACGTGTCATCAAAGGAAACCTGAAAGCTATTCCATAAAAACATAACAGCTGAAGAAGGTCTGTTGATGCCAAGAAAGAAGAACTGTTCTCAGAAAAAAGAGTAGATCTGCAGATTTAGGAGATGACATTTTATTTTCACCTCACTATGTCTATGGAGGTTCTCACTCATCCAGGTCATGATTATCCCAAATGTACTTTTTAAAGAGGCAACTGGACTTTGTGGGTTTTTTTGAAGACGTTTCGCTTCTTATCCAAGAAATTTCTTCTTCCTCAGAGCAAGGCCAAAAAATCCAGAATTACCAGTTTTATCATTTTAACATCATGTTTTTACATGGGTGAAAAAATAAGTAATACTCAATAGATATTGTGCAGTTTCACTAAATGTAATAGGGTCTTTGGGTTGGGAGGACAGCCAAGTAGTTATCTTTTTTGCCGCTTTAAGCGACACTCAATTTTAATAATAAGTTAAAAGAGAACAGGGACTTAACGTGCAGGTTTTTCATGAGATGGGATCATGCTCATTCATTTTGATGAATAAAAAGTATGTTACTCATTAAATAATTCATTTATTTATTTGAAAGGGAAAAAATCTTTTATCTTTGAGGAAAGAAGTAAAATATAATGAAAACTGATACATTCTGTAAAATATTTTTTAAAAAATGGTAAGTGTATATTTTTAAAAGTTTGAGTTCCTTTCTTGCTTTGTCGGTTTTAAAATCTATTAACTATTGATATTTTTTATGCCACTGTACTCCAGACAGCTGTGAGTGACATGCGACAAGTAAACAAGAGAAGAACAGTAAAAAATGTACATTAATGTAGCACTAAACAGCAGGAGTGATTCTAAAAAAAACCTAACATTTCAACAAATATGCTCTCTCAGAGTCAAGTTTTTATTTCTTTGCAAAACTCATTAGGGAGGAAATGGTTCTTATATGTGAGGACAAATTGTACCATAGGAGGAGCATACAACTGAGAAGACTTTTATAGAAGTCTCTATTAATGACATTCCTTCATAGATCTTTAACGGGATGTCTTGTCCAGCAGAGCCTCTGATTGAACAGACAGATTCACTTCTAAGCAGGCATTTTATAGGTGGCCATTCCCTAAGTAATGAGGATTTTAAATTCAATAACCAGCACCTTGAATTGTACCCAGAATTTGACGGGAAGCCAATGGAGTTCTCAAAATAGAGGTGTTACACATTTAAATCTCATCGCCACCCTGCCTGAGCCACTGTAAACTGAGGCAGTTTAAGCTGCATGGCCTTCAGGTATAAGCTCTGTGTAAAGCAAATTACAATAGTCCAATCAAGGGGGTGGGGGTGATAGGGGCATGCATAACTATTCCCAATGCTTCTGGTTCAGGAGGGGTTGCAATTGGCACCTGAGATGTAATTGTGCAAAGGCTCTCCTGGCCATGGTCTTAATTCTGCTGCTGAAATAGAAGCAGCAAGTCCAGCAGAACCCTCAAGTTGGAAACCAGTTCTATCATGGGAATATCATTCTATCCGGTATTTAAAATGATATATATCTTTGGAGTCCAAAGGTTTCTTCCCTCACAGCCAGTCTGTCTGGGGCCAGGGTGGGTGTGGCCAGCTTGATGTCACTTGTGTTGGAGGTGCCTGTGGTGGCCCAAGTATTCTGCCAGCAAAAACTGGCTACCGAGCCTTGTTTTTGGCTGCGACGGCCTCCTGCAACCCTCTGCCAGCAAAAATGGAGCTCAATTTTCACTAGCAGAGTCACTGGGGCCAATCTTTTTGCTGTTTCCAGGGCAGCCCCGCCGGCCCCTCGGGCCTTGAGTTTGACACTCCTGATCTGGTCCTAGTTTGTTCTCTATCCAGATCTTACTAGACACCAGACATCAAGTCAGAATTTTCATCACATCACCTGTCTCACACCAGGGATAGATATATAACTGGGTATCATCCATTTACTGATGATAACTCACAC
This sequence comes from Hydrophis major, assembly GCA_033807585.1. Classification (NCBI taxonomy): domain Eukaryota; kingdom Metazoa; phylum Chordata; class Lepidosauria; order Squamata; family Elapidae; genus Hydrophis; species Hydrophis major. Next base: position 27,318,596 of record CM066333.1, read on the forward strand.
ATGCCAATATAAGAACTCATCCAGCACTTCATATTAACAGTAAGGAAAAAAGGACTGAAACCTAAAGCACATTCTGTATTCAAAATCCTGGACCCGTGACTCCCATAGAACTGAAATTTGGCATATTTTATAAAACATTTTATAACATAAGAAGTATTAAACAGTTTATGGTATAATACAAACTACATAATATACATAATACAAATAGAGATATCTGATTGTGCTATACAATATGGGCTGTTTTCAATGCAAATATATCTCTAAATGTATCCCAGCTTTTCCAGTGAAGTCGGTGCATTAGGACCTCTGCCACTGTTGAAGATGTTGAGGAATCTGATTAGGAAATATTTCTGATAGGATGACTCAAGGGGTCACGGATTGTCTCATTCACAGTAAAAATAGATCAAAACAAACAAATGTCCTTATTCTTATAAAATGCTTAATGTATGATATGGAGGTTTTGCCATCTAATAGACCTCAAGCAATAAAGCAGGGCTTCCAAATATATGTACGGTCATCATAGTAGGTCCATAGAGAGTCATGAATCTGTGGGCAGGTGCTCATCCAAACAGATTTTAGTTAGTTTATTACAATATTTGTCACTAACCCAATTGAATCAACTCTGGCTATTGTATGATAAACTAGAAAAGGGAGTTGTTCAAAAGTGGGGATATACTCAAAGGGAAAAAAACCTTTTGAATAAGCTTACATATTTTATTAGTTGGGGATTGTTAGAAAAGGAATTCGGCTAAATAGCTTAATAGTGTATTATTGGGAGGTGATGCTTTTTAAGTATTTGGATCCCAATATATTTAGGACTGTAGAGGTAAATTCAGAATAAAGCTCAGAAATGAGTAAGAACTCTTATTATTCATTCATTCAGGTTATACTTTCCCTTCCTACTTTGGCAAATATTCAAGATGGAACAGTAGTATTCATCCTGAAGAATTGTGTGTTTCACATATTTAAACCTGTCAAAGTTACAATATTGTAGCAAAATTCTGAATCAAATGAAGGTTCAATGTTATTCTCAAGGGAAACTCGATATATAAACATTACCGGTTTACAGAGCAAGGACAGTTTATAACAGCATGAAGATCAAATTGTAGGACTCCATCTACACAATGGCTTCCATATAAGTTTCTGTTTATTCTTACCAATGATTGTATCCAGACTGAAATTCATCATGAAGTGATCAATTGTAGGGAAAGTTAACTCCAGCCGTTCAGATGACCCCACCCAACAAGTATACTTTTTTTCTAAAGAGAGAATAAGATAACATTGCAAGAACCATATAGGCTAAATACTTGAAGTTCAACATGAAATCCAATATTACTTTTTCTGACTTTGCAGATATATAACTCACAAAGCTAATTATTTGGCTGAAATCAGCTTCATGCCATAGTTCACATATCACGTTACACTGTGCTTGATTTTAATCACAACTGAATTCATACAATATGCTAAAGCTAAACCATTGATCATTGTAGCCAGATTCATACAAGACAGCAAGCCACAATCAAACAAATTAGTATCTTCCACAATAAATAAACCCAACCTATCCCTAAAGGAAATGTGCAGAAAGAAGCTACATTAATATACATTTAAGCATAATATTTCCATCACAAAACACACATTTTGTCCCATAGTAACAGGCCTTAATGTACATAAAATACAACATCAATCAGTTGAACAATGTAGAGTAGAATGAAAGATGGCATCCATTAATATAGACCTGCCCACCCAGTTAAGTATTCTAGTGAGAGGCTTCCATGTGAATTGCTAATCTCTAGAAAAAAATGTTTTGAACAAAGCTGGCAAAGTGAAACTATTCTGTTCCCAGTCACCATTGTCAACGCTAAAGAAGTTCTGGTATTGCATCCATAATATTCCAGATCAGAACCACTGCATTCTTTTTTTTTTCTATGTGCTCACTGAGGCCTAGCTGTTCATTTGTATTGCAGATGCTGGGATTATTGTGTGCTCACAACACCTCCTTGCATAGAGCCCTACAGAGCTACATTTTGAGAAAAGAACAATTTTGCTTGCTATTCTGATTACCTCAAACTAACACAAAATAATTGTTATATATAGAAAAGAGGAGCATATGCATGGATGCAGAAGGTAAGTCAAGTATTTTCAAATATACCTGGCTTTGAGGGTGTACAAACATACCAAACTCAAACTTTCATTTCTAATATCAGCAAGGTGGAGATTCTGTTTTACACTCAGATGAGAAAGAGTGGCCAGCTGATTGAAACTGAACATCGAACTCTCTTTTGCAACATGTCCATATCAAACGTTATGCATAATAACAAATGCAAAGACACAGCTAAATTGTATTCCCTTGAATAAATTCTATAATACACATTTTTGGTCATTCTGTACAAAATCAAAACTGTATGAAAAACAGAGGCTGGGCTTGCTGATCTTGCTAACCTATATTCTCAGCTGGGAGAATGTGTTTGCTTAACATCTGAAATTTCTGTCTGCACTTTGGAACCTTGATCAAGTTTCAGTTCATAGAGGCTATTAAGTTTCTTTGTGTCTGACCTAGGTAGCAATGCCAGGTAGATTCAAGATTCTGTTATTACATCTTGCAACAATAAAATAGAATTCTTCGATCCCTATAGTGCCTTTTTTCTTGACTTGGCTTACTTCAAAAAGCCTTCAACCATCTTGAAAGCCTGTCTTAAGTTTTCTGTCTCTTATGAAACAAAATCAAGGCAGGTTATTGTGGGTTTCTTTTTCACACCTCAGCTCAGTGTTTGGTCTGTGTAAACGTTTCTCCAAGACCTCTTGCAATGGCTCATCCTTGCCTTTTTAACAGCTCTGTATATTCCACAGGGTACCCTTATGCAAACATTATTTCCAAAATCACATAGCAAGAGACAGTTGGCTGCATATCCCTGTCACCCCAGACTGAATGCTGCTGAGTTTTGTTTTTGCATTTCAAAAAAAGATGTGATTGAGATAAAATTGTTTGTTGCCCTTTGGCTATCCATGAAAACCACACTGGAAATGGCCAGAGCTATTATTGTGAGGGTTGCAGCATTCCACTGATTAATTGATCAGATTAAGCAAGTAACTTCCTTTTTAACTATGGAAAAAGTTGCTTCCCAATTAATCGGGTAGGTTAATCAGTCTTTCCTATTATTTCATGAAAGATGAGGAGAGCCAGAAGCACCTTAGAAAAAACACCCTGCAATATAGGAAGAAATGTTCTTCTGGAGATGCACCAACCACATCATTAAGTACATTAAGTACATATCAAGAGCAACTGCGTTCTCTTCGCTGACAATGTAAAGCTATTCAACACCACAGACAATACTGCTACCCTCAAAAAGACCTTGACTATGTATCAGAATGGTCAAACAAATGGCAACTTCAAATCTCAACAAATAAATGCTCTGTCCTGCATATTGGCAAAAAAATCAGAAAATAAAATACAGGCTGAATAGTCAAGACCTTGTTGATGATCCAAACTCTGTCAAGGATCTTGCAGTACTCATCTCAAATGACCTAAGTGCTAGAGCCCATTGTACCTACATAGCCAAAAAGGCATTAAGAGTTGTTAACCTAATCTTACATGGCTTTTTCTCTGGTAATATTACACTACTAACTAGAGCATACAAAACATTTGCTAGACCAATACTCGAATACAGCTCATCAGTCTGGAACCCACATTACGTATCCAGAAATACTTCACAAGAAGCGTTCTACAGTTGAGAAAGTCCAGAAATACTTCACAAGAAGCGTTCTCCATTCCCCTACTCGTTGTAGAATACCTTATGCCACCAGACTCGAAATTCTAGACTTAGAAAACTAGAACTACTCCGCCTTTGGTCCGATCTAAGTATAGTATATAAAACCATATATTGCAATGTCCTACCTGTCAATGAATGCTTCAGCTTCAACCATAACAACACTAGAGCAAACAACAGATACAAACTCAAAGTTAATCACACCAAACTTGATTGCAGGAAACATGACTTTAGCAAGAGTGATCAATGTCTGGAATACTCTACCTGACTCTGTGGTTTTTTTCCCAAACTCCAAAAACTTTAACCTTGGACTGTCTACTATTGACCTCACCCCTTTCCTAAGAGGTCTGTAGGGGGTGTGCATAAGCGCACCAATGTGCCTACCATCTCTGTCCTATTGTTACTTTTATATTTTTTTTATTTTTCTTATACTTATCCATGTATTCATAACTATGTTTTTACTTATACCTATTATCTTGTAAGCAATTGGTGAATATAAATAAATACATACATACATACATACATACATACATTGCCAAACAGAAAATTATGCCTTTTCTTTTAAATCTAGCGGAAGCAAGTGTATTATGAAGATGTCTCCTCTGACAGAAGATCATCTATTGGGATCCCATCACTCAGTGTTTTCAGGATTGGGTCACTTTCTGTGGAAAAGCTTTACCTAATATTCAGATTACCCCCCCCCCCTTGCCTGGTTTCTGAAGACCTTTGAAGACATGGCTCTCAGGAAAGCATTGGGATATTGAGAATTGCTTTATACTTGCTGAGCTGAACAAGGAAGGACATATTGTTTCTTAGATTATATGTTTTAATATTGTTTCTTAATACTTGGAGCCAGTTGAAACAATGGTATTTATTTATAATAAAACAGTGAGGAAAGCCTCTTACAATTAATTAGATACAATTTCTTTGATCAGTTGATAGCTTTGCTCATAAAATCTAATCAGTCTCTGCTTTGACTCTCCACTCCTCATTCCATCTCATTCTTAACTGTAATTATCTGAGTCAAATATTATTAACAAGCTAAAGCTACCAGCTTTGCCCAACGTTCTCTCTCTCTTTTTTTAACATTATCTCCACCTCCTTGTGTAAAGCCAAACTGGATGCATAGGTTTCTTAAAGGGGTGACTAATGCTGAATACAGTGGAATATGTTTTAAATGTTTTGTTTAGTTCAACCCACATGACCAGTCTTTTTCATTATCAGCACAGTGAGATGCTACTTAGGAGCAAATTAGTAATCAACATATCACTGTTCTTAGCAGTAGTTGCATAGTCTATTCAGATTAACAACCGTGGAATAACAATTTTGCACAAGAGAGCACACCAAATAAGTTGTATTCTCTAGCTGTGTCATTTTTAAAAAAGAAAATTACACTGAATGTAATCATTTTTATTTACTTTAAAAGTAGAATTTTAGTTTACATTCTTAATTAATGTTCCTTTTCCTTATTCATGGTCACATGTCCACTTTTAATAAAGTGAGTTTGATCATGATTGCTTCTCTCATTCATGATTAATATTCAAGTTTAATATTCATGATTAATATTCAAGAACTTTGGAAAAATAGTATCCTTAGGTTTTATGTGGAGGCAGATTTGTGGTGGCTGAAAGCACTTTTGTTTCTATGAGTAGAACAACAGATTTTTCTCCCCAATTAACCCTCTTCCCCCCTCCACCCCATCTCCCATTTCTGGCTTTGAAAAGCTGTCCTTGTAACATTAAACTAATGCTGAGAACACCCAGTGTTAAGTTAATCCTTTGGAACAATTATGGACAATGGTACAGGAAATGAAGTAGGTAGTAAGTAGGGAATCACACATGTACAGTTCAATTCATAGAAATATGGTTTGTCTTGCATAAGCTACAAACAGTTTTCACTACACAAAGCCATTCTGCTTACAGCTCATTTAACAGTTTGCCGAGCGTGTAATGACTTGGAAGATACAGGTGAAAATTGCAAACTAGTGTACACCTATTGGAATTTAATTCTAATATTAAAAGTATGAGATTTAAGGATCAGAGTCTTCAATTTGTTCATTCCAGAAAACCCCACCACCAATTAGCTTAAAGTAGCTAAAGACAGATTATTAACTGAAAACATTAAATTAATGCTGAGAACACCCAGTGTTAAGTTCAACAGCAAGGCAGCTACAGCAGCTGTGAAACACTAAGCAACTAGTCAAATAAGAGTTATCCTTAACACATTATTATTGCTATTCTAAACACATTATTCATTATATGCATTTTTCCCACTGAAAAGCATTTGCTTTCAAAATTCTTCCAATCTAAAGATTAGCTAGAAAGCAAGAAATCCAAGCAAGAATTTCCTGCTTTCTAGCTAATCTAAATCTCCTGGCACAGCAGAACAGCTGATGGTTGGAAAAAAGAAAGATAGCAACTTAGCAGGCAAGTGTGCCAGGTAAGGAGTGAATGGGCAGGGTGGGAGGACCATGTGGGTGGCACAGCCTTGTGTTCCTGTGCAGCCTGGATTAATTGCTTTGGGGGGAGTGCTTTGGGGGGACATTTCTCTGCAGACTACCAAAATTATCTCATGGACCACCAGTGGGTCATGGTCCACTGGTTGGCAACTGCTGGACTAAAGAAAGAGCTAATTCAGAGAGATGATTGATATGGGCAGCAAAGAACTGCCATAACTTTGGCCGATATTATATTGTCACACTTGGCTCTTGCTGATTTGCCTGTGAGATCCACCTAACATTACCATTTGCTACAAAAGAGCACAAGCCTCAAACCACAACAGTATACAAACATTACAAAGGAAAAGAAATCTCAGGACAGCAATGCTTTTCAAAACTTCCCTTGCTGGGAAGAAAAAAAAGTACTTGTTTTTGAATCCGGCTCAAGACCAAGCTGCAGGCAAATTCATACTCTAGATTGCGTTAGAGATATCCAGTTGTTTGCCATATTAAATGCTTGGAATAGCTTTCCCTAACTTTGTGCTTTCTAATTGCTTTGCATTACAGTCCCCATCATCTACTGTGTCTGTTCTAACACAAACCCTTTTCCAATAAAACAAACAATAACCAAAGGAAATAGAAACCTTTTAATGAGTCTTACGAATCCCTGGTTAAAAGGCTGCTGCAAACTTTGATAAGCACAAACCTCGCCAAAACTGTGTGAGACTGCCAAGAATAACAAATTAGATATATTTCACAACACAAGAGTCTTCAAATACCAACTTAAGATACTGTAATGACCATGAGGCTGAGTTTCAAAATGTTTTTGCTTCCTGCAAAGAATGTTCACTTTACAGTTCGCTTTTATCTTCTTGAAGGAGGGGCCATTACCTTGCAGCCTTACTCTCGAGTCACCCATGCTGTTGCAGCTGCTCTTTCCTGTGAGCAGTCCTGCACACATGCGCACTTGGCACAGGCTCCTCGGGAACCTCCTTATTGCTTCTGCCAGCTCCCACAATCTCTGAAGGCAGCAGTCCACTCCCTAATGGTCCTGACCCCTCATCTGAGGTCCTCGCTCTCCTCAGCCGTCCACACCTGCTGCCAGCTAACCACAACAGTGTGTTATGTTAGGTAAGAGAAGTAAAAGTTCTAGGATAATATAGCTGAAAGAGATTAGGTTAGAAAAAAAGTGATAAATCACATTAATTACATTGAAAACAACAAAGAGTAACCATTTCATTATTACTTAATCTTTCATGGATTACATAGACCTAATTGGACATAATAAACCATTGTTTAATATTATGGTCCTACTTGCAGTGGTGGATTTCAAATAATTTCACCACTGGTTTGCTGAAAAGGTGACTGTGCATGTGTACATGGCTTCCATGCATGTGCATGTACGGTTTCCAGGCATATGCACACACACAGCTTCCAGGCATTCATGCACCCCGGTTTCCACTATGCAGAGACACTTGACTGAGCAGCCTTTCGGGGCCTGCTCCCCTCCATCTCTGGTCACTGGGGCAGCGGCTGCTTCTCTCTACACTACTGGGAGAGCATCTTGTGCAATTTAGCAGCTGTGAGATACCACTTTCCTCTAAGTCCTATCTGGAAAGTGCTGCAGCACAGAGAAGTAGCAACACATTGAAAGCAGCACTTTCCAGGTGGGACTTAGAGGAAAGCCGCAGCTCACAGATGCTAAATTGCACAAGACGCTCTCCCAACAAGAGCAGCAGTGAAGAAAAGCAGATGCCAACCCAGAGAGAACATGGAGCATCCCCGTGAGTGATCGAGGCTTGGCAAGGGACAGAAAAAGTGGCTGCAAGATCTCCACTGCAGTGCTTTCCAAATGGGACTTCTTACAGTAAGAAGAACCTATCCAGTCCATTACCAAATTGCTTCATGCCTCCTGCGCCCATGTTGCCCTACCCCTCAGCCCTTCGATCTAGCATGGCAGGCCACAGGCAGAATAAAATGTTTTGGCCCAGGGGCTGTAGTTTGAGGCCAGAGTGGGGCGGTGGCATGTGGACCAAAGCCGGAGAGGGGGAGAATGGTGAATTTCCTGACCTGGCTGAGGTGAACGGCAAGCGAATGGAGGCTCGGGCAAAGCTGGAGCCAGGGAATGGTGTGTCCCTGGGCCCCAATCTGAGGCAAAGGGCAAACAGGCAGCATGCTTATCTTTGGTGAGCAGAGCAGGTAAGGTGTGGAGGCGAGGTATGGAGATTATCTGGGCTGTGTGGCAATGGCAAGATATATAGGGCAGGGTGGGGTCGGGTGGGGTGGACAGGTCCAGCCGGTCATGTGATTTTCCGGTTCCCTGAATTGCACAAAATCATTACTACCGGGTCAGTAGAACCGGTCCGAACCAACTGAATACCACTGGGACCTCTGGGTGCTAGTCCAAGATCAGATAGAAGAAGGTCACCTTTTCTGTTTTGGCTGAAAAACTATTTCAAGTTAATGCTTCTTGGTTAAGCCTATCACATTTTGTATATGTTGTATATGAACTGCACCAGAGCTTGGTTGGCTTAAATTATAGTTTATTGAAACAATCCAAGATTCAATTATAGTTTCTAGGCTTCTCAACAAAATAGTTTTTAAAAAACCCTACAATTTTCAATTCAGGTATGATGAGGAACTGCAATTAGTTTTTTTTTTTTTAAAAAAAAAATCTTGTTGGTACACTGGAGGAAGGAGAATTCAGCCTTTGGGCTTGAGCATATTCATTTCTGCAGGGTCAACGTTTTTTGATATAACTAAGAATATGCATTAAATCATTGGGGAATACAACTCTAGAGATTCACAATACTTTTCATTGCTTATTTGTGTTTCATTTGTCATGACCCCAACATCAGACTTCTCTGTTCAGAGGATGAAACTATACAGAGGAATTCTCAAAACAGAAGAAAGTCTTTTCTAGATTTAAAGTGGATGATTTTTTTCTCTTCTTTTTTAAATTTTTCTTTTTTAAAAAAAATTCTCTGCAACAAGAACCTACAATCTCCCTGGGTTCAGGGGACATATTATTGTCAGCTGAATCTAAAGATTCAGTTCCTGATTCAAGTTCCACCCCACAATTTTTCTCAAACTGGAAAACCCCTTTAGCAACTGCTCTCGCAACCCTCACTGAGCTTAATCCAAGATAACCAGCCTCTATATTTGTATCATTCTCCAGCCAGGTTGTCAGAAGTGGCAAGTTGGATTTGCCTTGACTTGTGTTAAACAACCCCCACTCTCCAATTATATTCTGAGACATGAGCAATTTGAAAAGAATATGAAGGTAGAATGATTTTATAGTCTACATTGGGAAATGTCAGGCCAGATAAAGTACCAGAAAAGCAGTTATATTTGCAGATAAATTTCAACTGACTGAAATATTGCAATTGTTTGGAGTCCCTGACTTCTACCTAGGCAGTGGTCCTATGTTCACATCATTTATTTTATTTTATTTATTTGATTTGTCAATCACTTACAAGATAATATATACATAGTTGTTATGTCTCTCCTTTAATTTCAGGCAAGCAAAACAAAAAGCAGCCATTTCAGAATTACTTCAACTCAAAAACGAACCCCACAAAAGAACGGCTGGAGTAAATTCCAATATACAGCAATAAATCCCCACTCTGTCCAGCAACCTTGGCGTGGCAGTAAATCTCAAGCCTCAGAGAGTTTGCTGCATGTCTTCACTCCCAATTAGTCACTTTGCTTCTGGCGAATTCCACCAGCCCAGCCATGTCCTTTTATTCACTTATGAAGCATGCTAATTTCCCTAATTATTGACTAGCTCTATGCTTCCTTTTTAACTGGGTTTGTCTTCTTAGCCTCCTTCTGTTTCTTACGTCTAACCATAAGTTTTCCAGATTCTCATCTCCGCTGCCTTCCCTGTCAGCCATTCCCGGCTGCTGATCAGATAAAGAACCAGAGGAGGTCGAAGGTCCTGACAACTCTATTATTTCAGGTCTATCTTCCCTTGTTACACCCATCTCCTCATCCTGGTTACTATCCCAATCACTAAGCAATGCCGGCTCATATTTTGCTGCCATGTCCTCATCACTTGAACTCATATCTGCCACAGGAGCAAAATCCAAACCCAGAGCCACAACACATAATTATGAATACATGAAATGGGTACATATAAGAAAAATAAAAGAAACAATAGGACAGAGATGGTAGGCACATTAGTGCGCTTATGCATGCCCCCTACAAACCTCTTAGGAAAGGGGTGAAGTCAATAGTAGGCAGTCTAAGGTTAAAGTTTTTGGGGTTTGAGGAAGAAACCAGAGTCAAGTAGAGTATTCCAGGCACTGACAACTCTGTTGCTGAAGTCGTATTTCCTGCAATCAAGTTTGGTTCATACCTCAAAACATCTCAATCCTGGAGTCACAATAGCTGTCATGTTCTCTGCTATATTTCATTACCAACATTGTAGATAGCTACCAACTTAGAAAGACTCAGGTGATTTACAGAGCTAATAGTATCTTCTGCTATAAACTTATTGATTATATTGTAATGCTTCTGTAAGCTGTTCCTCCAAGCACCCTTGCTGGTCTTATATTTATTTATATGAACATGATTTATATGTCACATATCAAATTAATTTTCCAAAGCATCCTTCATTAGATTAAACACACAGCATTGATATAAAAACACTAAGAATAATTAACAGACAAATAACCCATATTTGTTGGTTGCCAAAAGAAAGCAAACAATCCTGTGGCATCATAAACAAATTTGGCATAAGATTTTGTTTAAAGAATGTGTGTGTGCATGTGTCTTCATATGTAAGATAAAAATAGGGGGGGTGAATCACAAAATTATTTCTAAACAGTATCTATACATTTATTTTGCAAAACAGGTAAATAATCCCTACACATTCTCAGAAAAAGTTTATGCAATTTAGAGCATAACCCTATGCACTTACTAAGAAATAAATCCCACTTTAATTAATCAGATTATTCTCTAGTGTATATATACTTATATTTTACTATCATTTTTAATCAAAATATATTAATTCTTGCAATTTTCTCTTTTCTTTTCCCAAGTCTTCCCTTTTATGTAATTTATTAATATATTATTACAAATGGCAGAATCACCTTACTGTAATTTGATTGTTGTATTTCTATTTGCTGGTCTTTGTATTTGTGAATGTCTCCAGTTCTTTCTCTTTATTCTTCTCTCTCCTTGTATTGCCATATATACTATCCAGATTTTGTTCTCTTTCTTATTAACAAGGTTAAATTTGTTAAGTGGCAGGTGCTTGTCTGATTCCAAAGCCTCAGAGCTTCTTTAGCTTCTTCATTTTCTATTACTTTGTCTATTTTGTAGTCTCACAAGTTGCTTGCAGGCAAATGGTATTCTTGAAGGTATTCCAATGCATCATTGTTGCTACTTTGTCATGCTGTTGTTTGTAGTTAGCCAGTACAATCTTTTTGCAGCAACTAACTGGGTAATTCACTGTTTCTTCAGCTTCTTTGCAAATGCAGCTCTTGCTGTCTGTTGCTGTCTTTTCAACCCTGGCTTAGTATGTATTTGTTCTTAAGTCTTGGTTTTATGCAATCAGTGGAAGGAACAATGAATATACCCTTTAAAAAAACAAGTCCACATGTTTAAAAAGTGAGATACCTTTCTTACAATTTAAAAATGAAATTAATTCATCAGAAAATATTATTTCTCATCCATTTGTCCCTCAAAGTTTCTTTGAAAAACAGTGGGCATTAGATTTCTTATCTTGGTGATGTGGTCTTTTTCTGTTGTAACTTTGTTTTGGTTTCAGATCAATACATATGTTAATTTAACATTGGGGAGAAATATTATAGTTAATTATCTCAGTGTGTTGTTGAATTATGTTCGTGAAACATATTTGTTATGTATGTACCATAGTTAATAAAGTATGAGCTTGAGGTTAAGTGCAGGGTTCTGGCCCTGCACTTCTGATTGGCTGTTAGGCGGCCAGATCGGATTGGCTAGTTCTTAGGAATCCGATTGGCCCTTAACAGAGGATTATTATTGGTTTAAAGTACTTGCGTTCATAGCTCGCTATTGGACAATTCTCACAATGGTTGCCTATATAAGGCAGGGTTCACTGTTGTTGTTTTGAGAAGTCACTATGCTAATAAAGAGCTGAAAGTCACTATTCAGAGGCTGTCTCCATTTACTCCGACCCATGTCCAAGTACTTAACACTGGCGACAAGGATGGGATTTGGAGACGTCTGAACCTAAGAAGTCAGGAAGCAAGACCGAGCATGTGGAAGACGACCCCAACAACGGAACCATGTCCAGCAGCATCATACCACCCGCTCCGTTCGATCCAAACCAAGAGGATTGGGAATCCTACATGGATTGCTTCCAAATGTTTCTTGAGACAAATAATTTGAAGGATGCCACACCAGCAAAAAAGAGGGCACTGTTCCTGATGCACTGCGGCCTGGCCGTTTTTAAAATGGCAAAAGCACTCGCCAAACCTCGAGAAGTGAAAGCCATGAGCTGGGACAACCTCGAACCCATCCTGAGAGATCATTACGTGTCAACCGTGCCTACACTCGTGAGACGCCACGAGTTTTATCAAAGGAACCAGCGAAAAGGAGAGAGTGTGGCCGATTTCGTGGCAGACATCCGAAATTTAGGAGGCCTCTGCGGGTTCGCCGATTTAGAAGAAGCATTGAGAGACCGAGTAATTCTGGGATTAGATGCGCTAGGCGTGCAGAGCAAGCTGATGGCAAAAGGCGACATCAGCCTTGCTGACACCATCGCCGAAGCCATGGCTGCGGAGGCGACCAAAAAGTCGGCTGCACAATTACAGCGAAGCCGCACTTCGGCAACATAACCGACCAGCGAAATCTTACCCAACTCAGAAGGGCAGCTCGTTACGATGCACCACAAGGACCTCTCTTTGTCATCAGACAGCGACGAAGAAGGAGTCCATCGAATGCGGTCCGACCGGGATCCTCGCCCTAAGCCCTTACGCCCTTGCGCTGGCTGTAGAGCAAACCATGCCAGGGCCGAATGCAAATTCCGCGACGCACTCTGCCATGAGTGCGGGAAACGAGGCCACATCAGCCGGGTCTGCCGCAACTTACCAGGACCCAGCCAGGCCTCAAAAGGGGCCAACTATCGCCAATCGACAGGAAACCGTCCTGTAAGGCGAGAACCAGTAAACCACTCCTACAGAAATCGCGCTTTGCAAAAAGAAGAGGCTCACCATAGTATCACTATAGGTCATGCCTCAGTCATGGACACTAAGAAAATTCGAGTCACAGTAGCCATCAAGAACCAGCCTTGCCACATGGAGGTCGACTCAGGATCGTCCTTCTCAATGGTGTCTTGGAAGACACACAAGCAACTTATCCCCAAAATCCAATGCCAAGACCTTCAATTTCAATGCCTCATCCTCAAGGACTACCAAGGAAATTGAATCCCTGTGGTCGGGTCCTGCCGAGTCCGAGTCTCCTTCAAAAAACATACAGCGTACTTTACCTCTAATGATCATCGACAGAGATAGGCCTCGTCTATTAGGTCTCCAATGGTTCGCGCCACTAGGCATCGAGGTGGCCGGCGTGAACCGAGTCGGTGGTTGTGAGTGGGAGGAAGACCTTGTTTCTGAGTTCAGCGATGTCTTCGCAGACCATTTAGGCGAATATAAGGGGACCCCAATCTCATTTAGTTTAGATCCGAAAGTAGCCCCAATTCGCTTGAAGCCCCATCGAGTTCCATTCGCTCTTAAAGCTAAGATTGACGAACAACTCGATAAGTTAATTGCTCAAGGGGTGTTGAAGCCCATCGATCACTCTCCATGGGAAACCCCTATTGTAACGCCCATTAAGCCAGATGGATCAATCCGAATTTGTGGGGACTACTGGGCCACTTTAAACCACGCCCTGCAGCAGAACACGTATCCAGTTCCGGTGGTACAGCACCTCCTCCACTCCTTGGGGGGCGGAAAGGTTTTCACTAAATTAGATTTAGCTCAAGCTTATCAACAACTACCAGTGGATGAAAAGACGGCTCAGGCCCAAACAATTGTAATGCACAGAGGTGCTTTTAAATGTACTCGATTGCAATTTGGGGTTAGTGTAGCCCTGGGGATATTCCAAAGCCTCATGGAAAGGTTGTTACAGGGAATCAAGGGCGTAGTTCCGTATTTTGATGACGTATTAATTGCAGCCCCAACCAAAAAAATCTTGCAGGATCGTTTGAAAAGTGTTCTTAAAAAATTCCAAGAGGCAGGACTTAAGGTGAAAAAAAACAAATGTCACTTATATACTGACAGTGTTGAGTTTCTAGGGCATAGGATTGATAGCCAGGGCATCCACCCTACCGAAAGTAAATTAAAGGCGATAAAAAATGCTCCCAGGCCACGTAACAAGACCGAACTCCAGGCATTCTTAGGCCTCATTAATTTTTATAATGTATTTTTACCGCATAAGGCGACTGTTGCTGAACCGTTACACCGGTTATTAGATAAAAAAGCATTGTGGGTATGGGGTTACCAGGAAGAACAAGCGTTCCGGAATGTTAAAAAATTGCTCACATCTGACTCTGTACTTATTTAGTATAACAAGACTTTACCATTAGTTATAACCTCTGATGCCTCGCCTTTCGGGGTGGGCGCCATTTTGAGTCATGTACTGCCTAATGGGAACGAAGCCCCTGTTGCATACTTTTTGAAGATTCTTTCACATGCAGAGTGGAACTATGGACAAATTGATAAAGAAGCTCTCGCAATCGTTGCAGCTGTAAAGAAATTTCATGAATATGTGTATGGAAGGACATTCACCATTATAACTGACCACAAACCGTTGCTAGGGATAATAGCCGGGGACAAGCCAACCCCCTACATATTATCCCCTAGAATGACCCGATGGTCAGAATTCCTCGCTGCTTATAATTATCGCCTTCAATATTGACCGGGGAAAGCCATTCCCCATGTCGACGCATTAAGCCGAGCACCGCTTCCAGAGACTCTCGACGATCCGGCACCAACGGCAACCACGTTGCAGATCGAAACACTCAACTCGCTGCCTATGACCACCCGAGACATCGCGAGAGAAACCAAATGAGACCACACCCTAGCTTGAGTCCTTGGCTGGGTAGAACGCGGATGGCCATTGGACCAAGTCCCAGATGACTTCGCGCCATTTAAAGCAAGACAGACTGAACTTTTTTCACAAAAAGGCTGTATCATCTGGGGCGATAGAGTCGTTGTCCCAGAACGACTCCGGAAGACGCTACTACAAACCCTGCACGAGGGCCACCCCGGCATCGTGCGGATGAAAGCACTCGCACGAAGCTATGCATGGTGGCCGGGCATGGACCGGCAAATCGAGCAGGGGTCAAAGCGTGTACCAGTTGCCAACAAGCCAGCAATGCCCCACCAAAAGCCATGCCTACTGAATGGGAAATGCCACGTGGACCCTGGTGCAGAATCCACCTGGATTTCGCGGGGCCAACCAAAGGATATACCTTCCTGCTGACAGTCAACGCATATTCCAATTGGTTAGAAGTTCATCATATGATGGCCACAACTTCTGAGGCAGTGATTAAGATCCTAAATAGACTCTTTGCAACCCACGGATTGCCTGACATCCTGGTGTCCGATAACGGGCCACAGTTCACGGCATTGATGTTCGAGCAGTACCTCGCTGACTGCGGCATCCGCCATGCGCTCACCTCGCCTGCGCACCCTGTGACCAATGGCCGAGCGGAACGCATCGTCCAATTTGTTAAAAAGACCTTGCAAAAAATGGACTATGACAATATCGATGACAAAGTCAACCAAATTCTCTTTTTGCAACACATAACACCAAATAGCGTCACCGGCAGAACTCCTGCAGAACTACTGATGGGACGAAGACTCCGTTCCCACCTCGACCGGTTGCACCCTGCTTACGAACCGGAAAAGCCAATAGGATTCAGTGGCCACTGTCGCACGTTCCAGGTAGGAGACCGCGTTTACGCATGGAACTTATCAGGCGACCCGTTTCGATAGAGGCAACGGTAGTACGAGTGACCAGTCCCAAATCCTACGTAGCGAAATGCTGTGACAATAGACTGTGGAAACGGCATATCGACCAATTACGGTCATGACTCATAACGGCCAGTCAACAACTCCCCCATGACCAAACTGAGGGGGGGGGAGGTACAGAAGAAGGAGATGACGTTCCAAGGAACCTGCTCGTAGAGAGCGACGAATCAAGTGAGACTCAAGAAATGGAGCAGGAAGGAGAATTGTTTGCACCACAAGAAATTGCACCTGAACAAGAAGCAGAGACACTGCCAAACAACAATCTACCTCAACAGGATTGCAATCAACCAGTCCAACAAAAATCCGAAAGACTTAAAAGACAACCATCCTACTTAAAGGATTATATAACTGCACCATAATTAAGAAGCCAGGGGGAAAGGGTGTTATGTATGTACCATAGTTAATAAAGTATGAACTTAAGGTTAAGTGCAGGGTTCTGGCCCTGCACTTCTGATTGGCTGTTAGGCGGCCAGATCGGATTGGCTAGTTCTTAGGAATCCGATTGGCCCTTCACAGAGGATTATTATTGGTTTAAAGTACTTGCGTTCATAGCTCGCTATTGGACAATTCTCACAATGGTTGCTTATATAAGACAGGGTTCACTGTTGTTGTTTTGAGAAGTCACTATGCTAATAAAGAGCTGAAAGTCACTATTCAGAGGCTGTCTCCATTTACTCTGACCCATGTCCAAGTACTTAACAATATTATTTTGCCATTTTATATGCACTTAATCTCTCAAACCTGGGGTATGGCAAAGAGGATAAGTCCACTTAATAAGAAGCAAGGCACTGTTCATATTTTAAGGGATCTATCCAGGATATGAATTTGTTATCTATTTTCAAAAAGCTTTTTTGTTCTGAAAATGAGAAAATGACACAATGTGTTGTTACATGGTCTAGAACAATGTTTTTGAAACTTGGCAATCTTAAAATGTAATTCCTCAATTAGTAAAAATTTCCCAGTTAATATGCTAGCTGGAGAATACTGGGAGTTGAACTCACTGTATCTTTAAGTTGCCAGGTTTGAAAAGCACTGGTCTAGATGTCTAGATAAACCGAATGTTTGAATTAATTTTATATTTGTACTTATATGGATTTTTTTTGTAAATTGCTGCTTTTTGTTATATTTAGTTCAGTTCAATCGTTATACTGTCTTTATTTTCCTCAATTTTCCCTTCATTGTATAATCACTGTTTCATGCAGACTCCTTTCTGCATTTAATTTGAGAAATAAAAATTAAAATAAAAGCAATAAGACAAGAAGTAGAAGAGACTTCAGAATGAATTTCACCTCAGTAACCTAAGCAGTTCAGGAAAAGAAAATTCAACAGATTAATATCTATTGTAGTATCTATAAATCTTAATTTGAAAAGTATTGTTCTAAAAAGCAAATGGCTATACAATCACAACATTCTAAGCAGGGGTGGGATTCTACCGATTCAGACCGGTTCTTTAGAACTCATTGTTATGATTCTGCACAGTTCGGAGAACTGATAAATTGTGCTCCTGGCTGGCATGCGCAACATCGCTGACTGCATTCTCCCCCACCCAGTCATTTCTTAAGATATTTCTTTTTCTTCCTCCCGATGATCAGCTGTTCCAACAATCGGCTGTGCCGAGATTCCCAAAGGGGCATGTGGGGAGGTGCTACGTGGCCTCCCCGTGTTCCGTTTTTTGCCTTCCTGGGCCTCAGGGAAGCTTCCTGGGAGCAAAAATCAGTCAGGATTCAGGCCTGGATTTGGGACAGAAATGGCATTGGTTGCACTTTTGGATGACCTCTAGCAGGAGCGGGATGGGAGTAGTGCATTCATCCTTGCTCTATTTGACCTCTTAGTGGCTTTTGATACCACTGACCATGGGATTCTCCTGGGGCGTCTTCGGGGGATGGGAGTAGGAGGTCTTGTGCTGTCTTGGTTCACTTCCTTCCTCTGAGGCCGTTCTCAGTCAGTGTTGATAGGAGAGGAGAGATGCAGCCCTCGCCCACTGCTTTACAGGGTTCTGCAGGGCTCAATATTCTCTCTGCTCCTGTTCAACATTTATATGAAGCCACTGGGTGAGATCATCCATTACCATGGACTGAGGTATCACCAATATGCTGATGATACTTAGCTGTATGTCTCAGCCCGTGGTAACTTAAATGTTGCTGTGTCCTCCCTCTCGCAGTGCCTGAAGGCTGTTAGGGGCTGGATGGGAAGCAATGGGTTGAAACGAAACCCTTGCAAGACCGAGTGGCTCTGGGTTTGGGGTTCGTTGGCTCAGGGAGAATTGCCAGCTTTGGTCTTGGTTGGGGTGGTACTACCCCAAACAGACCCTGTACATAATCTAGGGGTTTTCCTGGACTCATGACTCCTGCTCAAAGAGCAGGTGGTGGTTGTGGCCAGGAGGGCCTTTGTGCAACTGCGGGTTGTGCACCAGTTATGCCCTTTCCTGGACGAACGGTCCCTACTCACAGTCACTCATGCCCTAGTGACTTCCTGTCTTGATTATTGCAATGTGCTCTACATGGGGCTGCACTTGAAGAACATCTGGAAGCTCCAGTTAGTGCAAAATGCAGTGGCCCACATGGTTTTGTGCAGACCCTGGTGTGCATTTGTCACCTCTCCTGTAGGAGCTGCATTGGTTACCAATTTGCTTCTGGGTGCAATTCAAGGTGCTGGTTGTCACCTTTAAAGCCCTTAATGACTTGGGACCAGTTTATCTGAGGGAACGTCTCTTGCTGGTCACATCTATCTGACCCATTAGAGCAGGGATGGCCTTCTCTGTGGTGGCTCCCTCTCTCTGGAATATCATTCCCCCAGAGATTAGAATGGCCCCCACTCTAGCATTCTTCTGGAAGGCACTGAAGACCTGGTTCTGGCAGCGGACCTGGGGAACCCAAATTGGGATGGAGCCCATCAAATGGCTCATGTGATCTTCTGTCATCAGGATGGGGGGGTGGGAGTTGGGAGGTGATTTTTTTTCCAGATTTTGTTCTATTGTACTTTATTAATTTATTTGATTCTTTTTGTTACTTTTTATTGTTTTTTATTTTTATTTTTTTGTTTTAAATATGGTTTTTGCATTGTGTAAGTCGCTTTGAGTCGCCATGGGTGAATAGGTAGCAATATAAAATAAATAAATAAGCAAGCAAGCAAGCAAGCAAGCAAGCAAATAAACAAACAAACAAACAAACAAACAAACAAACAAACAAACAAACAAACAAATAAATATGCATCCCCATGAGGCTTTCCTGAGGCCCAGGAGACCAAAAGATGGAGCACAAGATGGTGCTGCAAAAAAAAAAAAAAAAAGCCACGGCCACCCAGTCATGCCCACCTAGCCACACCTAGCCACACCCACCTAGCCATGCCCACAGAACTGGTTGTTAAAAATTTGAATCCCACCCCTGCTATTAAGCAATATTTATTTAAAAATCAAGCCAAGTTTTATTTGAGGAAAGTGATCATAGTCTATTTTTCTAATTCTAATTTATTTCCTCTCGTTTTTACAACTTTTGCTGTGTCATGGCATTCATTACAGTCTTGCATAAAACCAAACCAGTCAAATGTTCAAATGATTTGCAATAGTAGTAAATGTATTCATTTAGCAGCCTATTCTTTTCATTTTTATCAGCATCTCTCTGTGAAAATTTATTCAGGAGAAAATTAATCCTTATGAAAAATGTTATTGTATTCTAATAGTTATATTTTTTCTATTCCAAAAGCCATAAGATGAGCTGAATACATAGTAGGCCTACAATATTATAAAAAAATCAACTAAAAAAATCATGACAATTTCACATTAAGTAAATCAATCAAGTTGGTGTGCCATAATATGAAGTATCTCCTGATTACTAAGAAAGTTAGAAAATATACATCTTATTATTTCAATTATGTCTGAACATCAGCTTTTGAAAAAGTCACACATGAGCATAATGGTGGAAAATTAGGATTACTTTCTCCTTGAATTACAAACTTGAATTACAAAGTTTAATGGTATACTTTGTAATTTAAGTTCATAAACACCATCAGATGTGATATTTAAGATTCTAGCTAGTTCTGATTCAGTGACTAGTAAAATTTATTAATTGGAAAAATGAAAAAAATAGTTTCATACTAAACTAACAGTTAAATTTCAGTGTTAATTATATATTCTGTAAAAGAAGTTGGAGTCACTTTTTAAACATTTTTTTCTTTCTATTATTTTTACTAGTTTGCTCTTATCTCTTTCTCTATATATCTGTTTGATATTGTTTTATTTAAAAAAGGAATAATAAAGGTATATTTAAAAAATTCCAGTTAGTCCAATTCATTGTTCTATCTCATTGAGTATTTATGCTGAAAGAATAGAAAGAATATATGCATATGTCACACTTGTTTATGGATGAATTAACTACATAAAGGAAGAAATAAAGGGAGAGAGTGAGGGAATTTGCAGAATAAAGGTGGATACAGATGAGGAGGAAGAAGAAAGAAAGAAGAAAGGAGGGAGAAAAGTCTTGTGTAAACCTTAGAAAATGATTCAAATTCAATACGCAAAGATGTTCTCCCAAAGAGCAAATCTCTTTGAAGTGGGATTTTCTGAAGTATTTTCACAGCAAATGTAGATAAGGCAGGATCAAAAAGTATACACGCTCCTAACTTACCAATGGGCTTTGAATTGATTGGTGATGTCCATTCCACTATCTGAATTCAGGGACACCTAAGTAGATTTTTCATGAATGCGATTTATCTAGATCAATGATCTGATATAGAGTTTATTTACTTGTATAATTGTTTATCTTACCATTCCCTTTATCTTGGTTATATATATATTTAATATATTTGTTAAAATAATACCAGGGGCATCATAACATAACTATGTAACTCTTATGGACTCATAGAGTTGGAGGTGTGCTTCGGTAGTCTTCTATCTCAATTCCCTGTTCAGGGCAGGAATAGCTTATCAGACACAAATGGCTGTCCAATCTTTGCTTAAAACTTCCAGTGATGGAGCACCCCAAAATCCAGGAAGCAAGCTGTTCCACTTCTGAGTGGCTCCCACAGTCAGGAGATTCTTTCTCATTTTGAATTTGGATCTTTCTCTGTAAGCTTCTACCAATTAGCTTCTATTTCTCCCCTGACAACATGGAGAATAAACGCATACCCTTTTTACTGTGATAGCTTTTCAAGTATTTGGCGATTGCTATTATGTCTCCTTTCAGAATTATCATACCCAGTTCTTTTAACCACTCACAGAATTTCACCTTCAAGCCCTTTACCACTTGTACTGCTGTTCTTGAACTCTTTCCACTCCTTCAACATCCTTTTTGTACTGAAGCTACCACAACCAGAAACTGTACTCCAAGAGAGGTTTAACAAATACATTATCTTTCTTGATGCTGCCCAGCATTTCATTGCCTGGTTTGGCAGCTGTGGTTCTCTACCATTTCTCATCTTTGAATAGCATTTTGTTGGGAAAAGTCCAGGTCAATCAAGATCAGTTTGAACCTTAAACCTATCTTTGGAGAGGATAGCAATCACTCCATCACTACTGCAAACTTTGTGCCATTTGCAAATTTGATGAATATGCCGCCTAGTCTTCCACCTAAGTCAGTTATAAAAATGTTGAAGACCACTGAGTTCTGGATAGAACTCGGTACTATTTCCCTATCTGTGATATCATCATGACTTGTACACAGGGGTGGGATTCAAATTTTTTAACAACCAGTTCTGTGGGTGTGGCTTAGTTGGTGGGTGTGGCTTAGTGGTCATGTTATTGACTGGGTATGGCCAACTCAATATCACTCACATCAAGGCACGCATCTCCTTGCCTGGCCTCTCATGACTGTGAGGATGTTGCAACAGTCATAAGTGTAAAAATGGTCACTTTTTCAGTGCCATTGTAACTTTGAATAATCACTCCACACAAGCAAAGTACCAGCAAAGGAGGGGAAAAAACTCCAGAGAAGTTCCTGAGACAAGAAGTCTACTCCTGCCAAGAATGTGATATGGGTTAACGGAGAGGCAGTTTCTGTAAATAACACCAGGATGTTTCCTTCCTGCCTTCCTTACAGGATTAGGCCAGTAATTTCTTGTAACAACCGGTTCTTCTAACTGCTTAGAATGTTAACAACTGGTTCTAGTGAATAGGTGTGAACTGGTAGAATCCCACCCCTGCTTGTACAGGACATTTATTTTTATTGTTGTTCTCTCTCAATGTAGATTTACACTGCTTTTCAGATGTTTCTTGACCTTTGCTGTCTCAGGCCTGGACAACATATCTCATTATGAATCATGGGTAGTAGAGCCCAACAACATCTGAAATTCTTTCTCCCTACTTGTCTGGTTTGCCATCTTCAGCTTGGTGGCTTGGTGGCATTCTGCCATCAAAGGGTAAAAGGGAGGGGGCATGGGGGTGAACAAATGAGCAATAAACATATATGGGGATGTGATGGGAGAGTGAATGACAGTAAGATGAAGACCAGAGGTAAATGGAACCAATTTGTGCCAACACTCAAGGCCATGCATTCTGAGAGCAGAACATATACCCCAAATATCTCAGTGTTTCACATATGTGGCATCTCAGTGGCTAAAGACGTCATAGGGGTAGATCTTGGATGAAGGGAACAATTTGTAAGTTCTTCCAACAGAAAAAATTAGTTCTAGCCTGACTTTGCTGCAGTCAGTATCCTTTAGTAAAAGAACCTATCACTTCAACCAAATGGAGTCGAGGGTTTTTCTTTCCTAAGGGGCCTACCTGGAGTAGGTCTGACACTACTAATGTTTAAAAAGAAGAGGTTTCATGACTGCTCTGAAGATATTCTTTATTTTTCATTAATGCAGTAGATCACAAAGGGAAGGAAAAACACAGGCAAAATGGATGAACAGGTGTAATGGCAGTTACATCTTACTAAAACTTTGATTGAATTTAGATTCAGGGGTTTGATGAACAACATTTCAGGTCAATAAGATCATTATTAAAAAACTATTTACACATCAAAAAGTTGTGACAGATCCAGGAAATAGAATACCTGGGGATGTCAGTCTGCTGCAACAGCTCATGCCAGGCAGATCCATTTTTAAAACTCATCATAGCAGAAATCCAGCAGAGTTGAATCACTTGAGTTCTCATAATTTTTTTTGAAAAATGTATTAGCTAAATTCCCTGAATGATTAGATACAGAATAGGCCATAGAGAGTAAGCTTATCCCTTGTCCATTTTCATTTTATATATGATCTTATTGTCTGCTTTTTCTCCGAAGAATGTTATCTCATTAATTCAGGACAGTTGCATAGTAATTTTCTATAAGCCATTGCATATTGGCCCCATATATGATTCCTCTGTATATAGTTATTGATTGGGAAGGGATATATAGAAAATATCTCTTTTCTAGATCCTCAAAACATCAGTGAGAGATGGGTTAGTATGGAAATGGTCCAAAATGATTAGTTCAAAATCCTGTGCAAAAATACAAAACAATATTCCTGTATGTTTGTCCTTCCAATTCCCACTCACTTCGATGAAAGAGACTTTGCTTGGCAGATCTGTGGCAAAAAAACAACTCTAAGATAACACTCTTGACTACTTCTAATAACAAAGTAAGCTCAGAAATACTACCAAGAAAAATTCAAAAGAAATTCTCCATTGCCCAAAGAACAAAGTATGATAAAAAGAAGTTCTTTAACAGAGGAAGGAAAAGATTGAAAAATGGCAAGCATCAACAGAGCATCATATCCAAGGTCTTGCAAGCAAATTCACCACTGCAGAGAGATGTCTTTATCTCCAACTCCAGTGTGATAGGGGTCACAACATCTTGCATCTGAGGGTCAAAGTTTCCTTGTAATTTTTTTAAAGAACCAAAACCTGAATAATATGTTCCTTAAACACATTTAATTCTTTAGTCAAGGTATTGGTATTGATTGCCCTAGAAAAGTTCTTGCATTTTTAAAAATCTAATCTTCTCTCAGGGTCTTTTTGTTATTGATTATAATATCACCTAGGAAACAAGAGTCACATATCAGACAATCATCATATTAAGCATTCTGTGGATCAGATTTTTTCTCTCTCTCCATATTTTAGGAGTGATCTCTATGCCAGCACACCGACATCTCTGTCCTGATGCAGAGAACATTAAGCAATTTAATACATTAGCTTTCCCCCATGGATGGGGGGAGGGAGGCAACAACTCCCAGTATTTCCAACCATCTTGCAACTCAATCTTTTCCTCAGTTGTAGCTTTATCAGCAGACGACTCTTTTTTTGTCTTGCCAAAAACCACTGTGAAATCAGGACTAGGTAGCATTCCCAGACTTGGGGATCACAACTCAGAATTCCATCCAGCAAAAGAAAAGAGTGGAAATATATTTCATGATGTTTCTGGAAGACACCTTAACTATATTTTCCAAATAGCCCCCAATTCTAGCACTAAAACTCAGTGCAAATTCAGACTGTTTTTTGGGGGGAAACAGACATGAGAGAGTTTTGCCTCCCCCGGACCTCTTGATTCCATTTCCATAATTTTTTTAATTTCAAAACAAAATAAAATAATCTACTGGAAACTGACCATTTTGCCATCAGATTTGGATAGTACGATTTTGGGTGCTGCTAGGTTTTTAAAACAAAAGCAAACTGTTGAAGCTGCATCTAATGTTGCAAGTGAAGCAAGCTGTAGACATTGCTGGGGCAACACTGAGTGGGATTAATCCTTCTCTCCATTTCAGGTAGGATTTGCTGCAATCCACCTTTGTCTTTCTTTTACTCCCCTCTCTCTCCCAAGCAACAAACTGCCAGAGGAGGAACAGCTATGTTTTACAGCAAGGAGAGTTTGAAACAAACTAAGCACTACATGGAATTAAGCTTCTCATGTGTGCCTGATGCTCCAGATTACCTGTGTCTAAGTCACTTTTGCTGGCTGACAGATGAAAGAAAGTGCTCAGTTGGGAGACCAGTGATGGAGCATCTCTGTGGCTGGATAACTTACACAGAGCAATCCTTTGGTCGGCATTGATTGGTGTTGTTTTCATTGATCTGAAATATTTCTTCAGGGTCCCTATTAGAGATCTTTCCCATTTCCTTGCACTTTTTGGTTCTTTTTAATTGGTGAATCTAGGAACTGAATCTGAGACCTTCCACAGAAAAATATAGCTTTATCAGTGAGCTATAGGAGCAAATTAGAAGAGAGTAATGTGGTAGCTGCATTCATATTGATGATGGATGAACTAGCAGTTCTCATAATCACTGAGGAAGTGGCAATGAGGTGCTTGGGGAAATTGCTGCAGAGGGGACTTTCAGAGTTATTATTCCTGAGAAACAGTTGTGGAATATTATACTACAGTGTTAGTCATGATAAACAAGGGGAAATAAAAGAGTGTCATAGGCTATTTCAACCTTCACCAATCTGGCATTCTCCAGATGTTGTTGGGAATACATTTCCCAGATTCCTATTTGAATGACCAAGCCGAGAACTCTAGAAGTTGCCTTGTCTACCAATATCATGCACAAATTTCAAAAAGCACATTTGTTCATCCTGTTGTATCATTTCTACACAAATGTGAATATATCGTAAGTGAAATTCAGAAAACCGTTTATTGTTCAAATTGATTTTTTTATTAATCCAGGATATCATTCTATATGTCTTTAAATACAGTTTAGCTTTGTTAAATAAAATATTACTATTCAGTCAACTTACATGATTGATTTGTGATGAAAAGGTCTCCTAAATATATGATTCATCAAAGGTGCTTCTAGGCAGTAAAGCCCAAGGAAGATTCTACAACAATGGCTGTCTGGATAAAGGCATTATTTTACTCTTTTCTCAAATGGAGCAAATGAAAAGCCATCTTCATTCACTGCATTTCTTTTGCCAAAGAGAAAGTTGTAGATATGCAAAGGTTTTTAATCAGTGGTGGGATTCAACTGGTGTGACAACTGGCTCGGTGAGTGCACGCTGCGCAGGTAGTGCATTTGAAAACAGCTTTAGAACTTACCTTCTCCTGAGTCCCGATGAGTAAAACAGCTGAGGTGTGGCAATCCACTCTGTCACAGCTATCAGCTGGGCTTCAAACAAAGGAAATGCAGGACAGACTAGTGCAGAGGTGGGTGGGAGGGCCAATTGATCAGCGGAACTTCCTGTCTGCAACATCTGAATCCCATCATTGGATTTATATGATATGTTTTTGGTTAAGTATATATTCCACAGGTTCAAAATCAAGAACTTAAGCTTGGGATAGATTCTCCTGATTTTGCTGTGCATTTCTGAAAAGAAAGATCAGCACTGGGGGATGATGGGAAATTAATTCCATGAGCATCTGAACATCCACAACCTGTCCATTCTTGACTTAAAGGATATCAAATTTATAACAATAAATAATATTCACACTGCTTAGCAATAGTGTACTATGTATGTTTTGCATGAAGGAAATCTCAAACATATTGCCTAGAATCTGTTGTAAGTTATCACCTCGGAAACTCTTAAAAAAAATTGCCCTATTTAGCAATAATTGGATTGATGGGCTAATGTAATATAGTTTTCATTTTCCCCCCCACTCACATTCAAAGTAATATCTTGGTGCAAAAGGATAAAAAAGAATCAAAAACTTGTAGTGATTTCTTAAACTAGTCAGAAATTATATTGCAGATGGATATGATTTTTGGTATTATATTCTGGAAAAGAAACTTGTGGACGAAAGTACAATTTTCCCTGATTAAAAAAATTAAAATAAATGAAAACCAGTCACATTTGGAGAGAATGAAGTGCAGATGACCAGAATATGCCTATTTACCTTTCCCTCCTGTTCTCAAAATGCCCCCTCTGCTATTGTTCCATGCAAAGCAGGAAAAAACCAAAATCTTAAATGGAAAAAATGGATTTTAGAGGGATTATTTTGATGTCTTGCTTTCTTTTTCTTTTTTCCACTAGTTTCAAGGTCTTATTTTTATTATTATCAATCTTATTAATATACACAATACTACTAATTTGGTAGTATTATATCACATATGGACTCAAGATGGGTGAGGATGAGAAGGAAAATCAAAGAACACACACATTATGGATGAAGAGGAGTAATGGTAGTTTCTGGATGAGATAAAATAGATGTCAACTTGTGAAGCTTCCCTGACCCGCTCCCGAGTTGCCATAGGCAGGAGAATAGGAAATCATACCTTGCAGCTGCACCATGGAATTTACTCCTCAGTCATAACATGATGCAGTCTAGCCAAGCAAGTCAAGGTTATCTCCAGCATATACCAGCAATGCCTGGAGGGAGTGACTTTCACAACCTACAAAATTACCTCATTGGGAAATGTGATTGTTAGGAATAACAAGGTTACCTAACGTAGTTTGGGTAAAATAATATATATAAACTGTGATAGTAAGTTTATGTGTGTGTCACTTTAAGCAGCAAAGCATGTAATTTTGGGTGCGGTTGTAAAACCGCCATAAGAGGGAGCAAGAGAACCTACTGGCTTACTGTATTGCTGTATTGCTGAATTGCTTGCTGACTATGATGGATTGATGGTTTGCTAACTGTGTGTTTCCTGCTGCTGCTGCTGAAGGAAGAAAGGAGGTTTGATTTCTTCATATCTCTACTGCGAGAAGATATATTACTGCACTGATATTTGTAAGTTTACCGACCTCTTTTTAGACACTGGATTTTGCAACTGAATAATCCCTGGATGGACTGAACTAGTGAATGATATATAGACTGATTTGACTATGCTAAAACTCTTACTGGAATAAACTATTTAACTAGCACAGTGTATCTGTTTTACTGAGTGTAAGCTACAAAAACGTTTATCTCACATATTTGCCTGTCTGCCTGACTGCTGTGCAGATTCTGCTAGGGTGTATCCCTAACACTGGTTATGGGCCCAGGCTGCACAGTCAGACTAACCAGGATATAACAGGCTTATATAAAGTGAGAGTTAGTGTAGTTACACAATACTGTAAACAGACAGCTGTGTTTTATCAATTATAGTTTAATCAGAGAAAGATGGCACAAGTCAATTTGCCAAGTTTGTCTCTAATATCCAAACTGGATGGAATAAACTATGTTTCATGGTCTATGAAATGCAGCCTACTTCTACGCAGAGAAGGTTTGTGGAGTATAATTCAAAACCCACCAGAGGTAGATGCTTGGGATCCGGAGGATGAGAATGATGCCCAGAAAATACAAGAATATAAACTGAAGAATGAGCAAGCTCTCTGTATAATAGGACTGACACTCTGTGACCAGCAGCTTGTCCATATTCATGGAGAAGAAACAGCTGCGAAATGTTGGGAGAATTTAAAGAAGATTTATGTTTGAGACAGTGTAGGAGCACATATAAATCTTACATGGAAACTGTTCAGAACACATCTTCAAAAGAATGGAGACATGTTGACTCATTTAAACACTATGAAGAAGATTTTTCAGGAACTGCATGAAAAAGAACTTATCTTCACAGAACTACATCAGGTTTATATAATTTTGTCTTCGTTAGATGAGAGCTATGACGACTATGTAACTTCACTGGAAGTACTGCCAAAAGATAAGCTCACATTAACTGACATTACTGGCAGATTAATTGAAGAAGTCAGGTGAAGGCTTGAAAGGGATCAACTAAGAAGGGAACAACCTCAAGAAGATAAAGAATCTTCGACAGCCTATACAATTAGAAAATGTTTTAATTGTGGAGGAAAAGGACATTTGGCTGGATTCTGCAATAAAGGAAAATGCCACAATGCCAGCCGGAATGCTAAAAGGCACCAAAAGGATAAAAAATGCATAGAGTTAGCCATGTATAGCAATGAAACTGTGAATAATAATTTATGGGTTGTAGATAGTGGAGCATCACACTGCATAATGAAAGATAAGAAAAGATTTATTAAGATGTCCATGAGTTCACAACAGATATCATTAGCTAATGGGTGGAAAATGAAAGGAAAAGGTGAAGGTATTGCACATTGTTCTTGCATAAAAGAAAATGTAAAAATGTTATATGTACCACAAGTTAAGTTTAATTTGCTTTCGGTTACAGTTTTGATTAAACTAGGTTATGTAGTTACCTTTAGTGGAGAAAACTGCATAATAGAAAAGGAAAGTAAAAAAGTGACTGCAACTTTAAAAGGTGAATTGTATGTGTTAAATGATAATCAATCAGAGGTAGCTAACACAGTGTATAATAACATTAAACCTCATGATGAATGCATACATTTGTTACAGAGATGTTTAGGGCATATAAATTTTAAAATGCTTAAACAAACGGTTGAACTGTCTAAAGGTATAAAACTGAAGCCTTGCAGTAAGTATTTGCACTGCAATGCTTGCAGTCAAAAAAAAAAAAGCAAGGTAATACCAGCAAATAGAATAAATGGATTTAAAACTAAAGAGCCTCTAGAGGTCGTATTTGCTGATATTATAGGTCCTAAAAACCAAGTGTGGGAGGTGCTCGTTATATATTAAGTATAATGGATCATTATTCTAGATATGGTTTCTGTTATTTAATGAAGAGTAAAACGGAAACATATCAGAATTTCTTTAATTGGTTGAAGTTTGCAGAAAGAAAAACTAAAAGGAAATTAGTAACTCTTGTAACTGATAATGGTACGGAATTTATAAATAATAAATTCCAAAATAGACTGAAGATGACAGGTGTTGAACATAAAAAGTCTGCACCATATAGGCCACAACATAATTCCTTTATAGAAAGATGAGGCCAAACAATACAGGCAATGGCTCGTACTATGTTGTCAGATTCAGGATTACCTGAAACTTTGTGGGGAGAAGCAATAATGTGTGGTAATCATATATTGAATAATGTTGTTAACTCAACAACAGATGAATTACCATTCACACGGTGGCATGGTAGAAAATCTGACCTTAGCTACATGCACACATTTGGAGCACCAGCATGGGTGCATATTCCTACACAACTGAGGGGCATAAGGGGCAGTATAGGGCTAAAAAGTTATTCTTTTTAGATTATGAATCTAATCACAAATCATACAGATTCTGGGAAAAAGGTACAACTAGTGTTTACTGTAGTGCTAGTGCACAATTCCTTGAACATGTAGGATGGGAAAAACTGGAGCAAGATTCAAGTAAGGATGTAATCATAGAAACCTACAAAAGACCAAAACAACACATCAGTAAGAAGAATACAATTAAAGAGGAAGTACAGGAAGAGCACATAGGACCAGAACAGGAAGAAATAGGTGAACAGGAAGAAATAGATAACCAGGAACAGGTAGTACATGAAAGTCCACCTGTAAGCCCTGTAATACCTAGATGTTCAATATGTGAAACCAGACCACCTGACAGGTACCAAGCAAGTGTAGTTTGCCAAGTTAGTAAAGTTGCAACTACTGTTGAAGAACTTAGAATGTATCCAGCAAAGGAACAAGAGAATTGGCATGGAGCGATGGAGAAGGAACTAAATTCATTGAAACAAATGGAAGTTTATGAAAATGTTAAATTACCTCCAGGTGAAAAGTCCATTGGCTGTAAATGGATATTTAAATTAAAAACTGGTAAAAATGGGACTGTTACCCATAAGGCTAGGTTGGTAGCTCAAGGATTTAATCAAACTGCATGTGATTATGATGAAGTATTTGCACCGAGTCTAAAAGCAACAGCCTGGAGAGCAGCTTTAGTGTGGGCAGCTAAAAAGAACTATATCATAAATCACTTAGATGTAGAAACTGCTTATCTGCATGCATCATTGCAGCACACTATATACTTAAAGAAACCTGTAGGAATTAAGGATGATAAAACGAATAATGACTGTTGGAAACTTAAAAAGAGTCTCTATGGATTAAAACAATCTGGTTACGAATGGAACCAATATATTGTTAAAGAGTTAAACAATATAGGGTTTAAAGCAGTTTTAGCTGATCCATGTATATTTAAGAGAGAGACAAATGGAATAGTGTCATTATTATTGTTGTTTACAGATGATATTGCCTTAATTCCAAAAATTAATAATGAAGCTACTGAAATAATATCATTATTAGGTAAGAGGATAAAATTAAAGCAATTAGGAGAGATAAAACAGTATCTAGGATTGACAATAAATAAAACCAAAGGTGGCTATAAGATATCTCAAATGGATAAGATTTATTAATTACTAAAAACATACAAGATGGAACTTTGTAAACTGGCAAAAACTCCAATGAGTAAGGAATTTGGCCACACTGATGCTCAACGTCTAAAATTCGATAAGAATATCTATCAATCACTAATTGGTAGTTTATCATACATTAGTAATTGGTCAAGGCCAGACATTGCCTATGGCGTTAATCAATTGGCACGATTCAACGCTGAACCCACTGAACAACACTGGCAAGCGACAAAGCGTATATTAAGATATCTTAAAAGGACAATCCACTGTGCATTGTATTTGGAGCCAAAGGATGATCTGATTTTAAGTGCATATGCTGATGCAAGTTTTGCAACAGACATAAACACTAGGAAATCAACTTCAGGTACGACTATACTGTTAGGAAAAGCATTGATTGGTTGGAGGTCAATTAGACAGCAACACATAAGTATGTCCACAATGGAAGCAGAATTTTCATGTCTATCTTTATTATGTACTGATTTAATTCTGTATAAACAGTTGTTATTGGATATGAGAATAACTGTTAATGATTCTATTGTAGTGTATGAGGACAATGAAGCAGCCATACGGTTGGCTACAAATATTGCTGTAAAAACGAGATCTAAGCATACAGATCTTAGATATCTGAATGTAAGACAATCTGTAAAAAATGGTTTAATTAGATTGGAATATTGTATGACTGAAGAAAATATTGCTGATCAGTTTACAAAAGCCCAAGGTTCAGTCAAACACAAAGAAAGTTGTGATGACTATGATTTAAGGTTGTAAATATATATATATATATATATATATATATATATATATATATATATATATATATATATATAATATTATTATATTACCCAAAAGGGGAGTATGTTAGGAATAACAAGGTTACCTAATGTAGTTTGGGTAAAATAATATATATAAACTATGATAGTAAGTTTATGTGTGTGTCACTTTAAACAGCAAAGCATGTAATTTTGGGTGGGGTTGTAAAACCGCCATAAGAGGGAGCAACTGGCTTACTGTATTGCTGTATTGCTGAATTGCTTGCTGACTATGATGGATTGATGGTTTGTTAACTGCGTGTTTCCTGCTGCTGCTGCTGAAGGAAGAAAGGAGGTTTGATTTCTTCATATCTCTACTGCGAGAAGATATATTATTGCACTGAAATTTATAAGTTTACTGACCTCTTTTTCGACACTGGACTTTGCAACTGAATAATCCCCGGATGGACTGAACTAGTGAATGATATATAGACTGATTTGACTATGCTAAAACTCTTATTGGAATAAACTATTTAACTAGTACAGTGTATCTGTTTTACTGAGTGTAAGCTACAAAAACGTTTATCTCACATATTTGCCTGCCTCACATATTTGCCGTGCAGATTCTGCTAGGGTGTATCCCTAACAGTGATGGGTGACACACTTTAGGGGGAGGGGGAAACAGGGTCAGAGGCAACACGTGAAGGGAGTGAAGTCAGAGTTGGCTTCACCTAAGTAATGCTGACATGGTGCTCCTAATAAGGATTTTATTGCTAGATGGCTACAGACTCTTAATTACATTAGGGCACTGGTCAGAACCCTGACAAAAGAATCACATTTATCTCCCAGTTGAGCAAAAAGTTTTTGAAATCTTGAAATATATAAACATTCCCAAAGCTGTCTCTCTTTCATGCCTTTCATTTTGATTTGGTCTCATTTTTCCCAATTGCTTGTCAAATCAAACTCTTGAACTTCACATTTAAATAGGTCATTAAGTTTTTTTAAAATTAAAAAAAATGGCACACATACTCTTATATATTATATTTAATGTTTCCATCTTATATCCAGTTCCAATGGATGGTTTAAAATAAAAAGTTTACAACTGATTATTGGAAGAAAGCTACAGAATTCCAACACAATTCCCCTTCTGAGTCTCTTACCATTTCATTGGAATCAAATCATTATTTCCTCTATTTTGTTTTTTATAAAATAGTCCTACTGTGAAAAGTTTGGTCTGAATGAATTTTGGGAAATCATTCGTGTTGCATATGTAAATCCACCTGTAAATTTTCCTAGCATTGAGAATGAAATATGTTTTACTGAAAGGATGTCACAAGTCTGTGAAGGTCCTATTGTTAGTGCTGTTATTCTCTCAATGTTTTGACCATTCCCCTTCAATATGATGGAAAACTAATTGCTCTCAAAAACATTTTCAAGGAAGAAAATTTCAATGACATTCTCATAGGCATTATTTTATTACTTCAGATTGTATCCAGTCTTTCTATCTGTAGTGCACTCTCATGGGGTTCTTGCACTTACTTTTGCTATGAGATGTCTGAAACATGCGTTCCCTCTCTTTAATTGAACAATCACCTGTCAAGGAATATGTAGAATCCTCAGCTAAATCCTGGGAAAATCTCAGAAGAGAATTTTTTCCATGGGGCTTTTTCAGATCTGGAAGCTGGGACAGACAGGGTTATGAAGTGCTAGTGAGAGATGCGATTGGGGGAGAGGGGGCGGCGGAAACCACACTTCTTCTTGTATCAATAAGCTCAAAAGCCATTGAAGGAAATTGAAAAGCACCAGGAGAACGAAGCTGAAAAACAAAGGAGTCACTCATTGGGAAAACAATATTGAGAAAACAAGAGGAGAGATTTTGACCCAATATTAATTAAGACCCAATTCTTAGTGGGAAGCAAAATAAGCTTGTTAAGACCTGCAAATTTTATTTCCTGAGAAAATGTTAGAGTTAATCTTCAAGACTATAAAAACAACAACAAATCATATTGAGGCTTCTAAGTCAGTGAATTTACATTTTGTAAAAATGCCAAGACATTTTCAATTGCTTCATTGGGCAGATACATTTACAGTAGAGAAGGAGTTTCTCAGTGACTTAAAATGGTTTCCTGCTCAGCCAACCTCCTTATGACACATGTACTACAGATGACTTACTTTTGGGTGAATCGTGCACAGAAACATTTGACTATTTACAGGAAATACATTCAATATAGAATCTGAGGGTAATTATCAGTAATAAGGACAATTTGTAGTGCACACTGAACTGAACACAAACCTACATGCACACACTTATATATTTACTTTGTTTATACTATAACTTTTACGAGTCTAGTTTTTTATCCGTGAAAGGAGATTTTAGGTTTTTATAACAAAATCCTTCTTTTCCACTCCATTCAACATTGTTTGAAAATGTATATCAATTAATCAATAGCTATGCTTGTTAAGAGAATTTCAATTTTATTTTTAATTCTTTAATTGTACTTGACATGTATGGTACAAGCTATTAAAGTATTTTGCTATCAGAAGCCAAAGACAATATGGTAGCTTTTCTGTTTTGTATGCAAATCTCTTTCTCAATAACAGTAAAGAAACAAGGTTCTCGACTTTTCAGAGCAGTAAACTCATATAATAAGGGAGGACATGTCCCATACAGTCTTTTTCTCCAAAATATGGGGATGGCTGCCCAAATGGCTTCACTCTCTCTGATGATAGGACCGTCCCTGACTTTGGTAATAAATGATAGATGATGATTTCAGAGTTGATGATGCTTTTGTATAAGTGTGCAAGAGCGATAGATATACTTTTCCTCATTCATAAATGCTGTTTAACTGAATGGAGCAGCATATACAATACAGCATATACATCTTGCTTTTTGACCGTGCTGCTGTTGGGCAACAAAGCATACTGAGCTGATCTCATATTGTCCCTGTTGAGTTTGGATTAAATTAGTTCAAAAGAAAGTTAAACAAATTAATGGGTGATAGATGTGCCAGTATCTATAAAAATAACCAAAGTTGTACAAATGTTTCATATTCCAAACATTCCACCTATTTCAGCTCTGAGACAACATACTATATTTCTAAGTACGTTTTGTTAAGCCTGGTCCCCCAACCAATGTTAAGGAAACACGCTAAACAGAATGTGCAGCATTAGTCAATTAGGCAGACAGGTAAATGTGTGAGATAAGTTTGTATGTTAGTTAACACTCAGAAAAAAGCAGATACGCTTGTGCTATCAAAAACATAGTTAATTCCATTCAAGAGTTATAGCATAGTCAAAAACAGTCCATTAGTCATGTATCATTTCAGTCAGTCCATTCGGGGATACTCAATTTGCAAAGTCCGTGCTGTGTATTCAATGTCAGTTCACTTACAATAAATCAGTCCATATTATCTCTTCTCACCTCTTCTCCCCTTTAAGGTAATAATAATAATATAACCATTTACACCTTTAAATCACAGTTGTTACAACTCTCTTTAAACTTGACTACACCTTGAGCTTTTGTAAACTGGTCTGCAATGTTTTCTTCTGTCATGCAGTATTCCAATTTAATTAGCCCATTCTTTACAGATTCTCTAACATTTAAGTATCTTAAATCAGTATGCTTTGATCTAGTTTTTACAGCAATATTAGTAGCCAACTGTATGGCTGCCTGGTTGTCCTCGTACAGAATAATGGAATCTTTAACAGTTACACCCATGTCTAATAACTGTTTGTACAGAATTAAGACAGTGCATAGTAATGACAGATATGAAAATTCTGCTTCCATCGTGGTCAAGCTGATATGCTGTTGTCTGATTGACCTCCACCCTATTAGTGTCTTACCAAATAATATAGCCATTCCAGAGGTTGATTTTCTAGTGTTTAAGTCAGTTGCAAAACTTGCATTTGCATAGGCACTAAGACTCAAATCACCCTTTGGCTCTATATACAATGCATGGTTCATTGTTCCTTTAAGAGATCTTAATATTCTCTTTAATGATTGCCAATGACACTGATGTGGATCTGCATTAAATCGTGCCAGCTGATTAACGCTATAAGCAATATCTGGCCTTCACCAATTGCTGATATATGATAAGCTACCAATCAAAGATTGATATATGGACTTATCAAATTTGGGACTTTGAGCATCAGTTTGACAAACTTCCTGACTCATTGGAGTTTTTGCCGGCTTTCAAAGTTCCATTTTATACGTTTTAATTAATTGGCAAATTTTATCTTCTTGAGATATCTTAAATCCATTTTTTCTTTTGTTAATTGTCAATCCTAGATACTTTTTAATCTCAATCCTAGATACTTTTTAATCTCACCTAAATGCTTTAATTTTATCTTTTTGGCTAATAATGATAAAATCTCATTAGCTTCATTATTAGACTTAGTTATCAAAGCAATATCATCTGTAAATAATAATAATGACACCATTCCATTATTTTCACCATTCCATTATTTTCTCTTTTAAACACACATGGATCTGCTAAACAAGATTTAAATCCTATATTGTTTAACTCTTTCACAATATATTGGTACCCATTCATAGCCAGATTGTTTCAATCCATAAAGACTCCTTTTGAGTTTCCAACAATCACTACTATTTAATTTATTATCTTTTATACCAACTGGTTTTTTCAAATATATAGTGTGCTGCAATGGTGCATGCAGATAAGCAGTTTCTACATCTAAATGGTTAATGATATAGTTTTTCTTAGCTGCCCACACTAAAGCTGCTCTCAAGGATGTTGCTTTAAGACTTGGTGCAAAAACTTCATCATAATCAAATTCAGTTTGATTAAATCCTTGAGCTACCAACCTAGCTTTATGGGTAACAGTCCCATTATTTCCTGTTTTTACTTTGAATATCCATTTGCATCCAATGGACTTTTCTCCTGGAGGTAATTTGGCATCTTCATATACTTTCATTATCTTTAATGAATTTAGTTCCTTTTCCATTGCCTTTTGCCAATTCTCCTGATCCTTAGCAGGATACATCCTAATTTCATCTACACTAGTTGGAACTTTAGTTACTTGGCAAACTATACTTGCTTTATACTTATCAGGTGGTCTAGTTACACATGTAGTACGTCTAGGTATTACAGGACTTACAGGTGGACTTTCCTTTACTACCTGTTCTTGATTATCTAACTCTTCCTGATCAACTGTTTCCTCTTGTTCTGGTCCTATTTGCTCTTCGTGGACTTCTTCTTTAATTGGACTCTTCTTATAACTAGTCTCTTCTTTCTGCCTTTTGTAGGGTTCAATAATTAACATCATCATCTAAATCTTGCTCTAATCTATTCCATCCTACATGTTCTAGGAATTTTGCACTAGCACTGCAGTAAACTCTAGATGTACCTGGTTCCCAGAATCTATAAGATCTGTGATTTGATTCATATCCTACAAAAAATAATCTTTTAGCTCTATGCTGTCCTTTGTGTCTGAGTTGTGTAGGGATATGCACCCATGCTGGTGCTCCAAATGTGTGCATGTAACTTAAATCAGGTTTCGTACCATGCCATAGTGTGAATGGTAATTCACCTGTTGTTGAATTAACAACATTATTTAATATATGATTACCACACATTATTGCTTCTTCCCACAAATTGTCAGGTAATCCTGAATCAGACAACATAGTTCGTGCCATTGACTGCAGTCTTTGGCCTCGTCTCTCTATAAAGGCATTATGTTGTGGCCTATATGGTGCAGACTTTTTATGTTGAATACCTGCCATCCTAAGTTACTCTGGAATTTATTATTTGTAAATTCCGCACCATTATCTGTTATAAGAGTTACTAATTTCTTTTTAGTTTTCCTTTCTACAAATTTTAACCAATTAAAGAGATTTAGATACGTTTCAGTTTTGCTCTTCATCAAATAGCAGAACCCATATCAAGAATAGTGGTCCATTATACTAAGTATGTATCGAGCACCTCCTACACTTGGTTTTTTCGGACCTATTAAATCGGCAAATACTACCTCTAAAGGCTCTTTGGTAGTAAATCCATCAACTCTATTTGCCGGTATGACCTTGCTTTTACTTTGATTGCAAGCAGAACATTGCAAATACTTATTACAAGGTTTCAAACTTATTCCTTTAGATAGTTGAACAGTTCTCTTAAGCATTTTAAAATTTAAATGCCCTAGCCGTCGTTTCTTATTATCATAAACCGTGAGGTTTCTTATTATCATAAACCGTGTTAGCCACCTCTAAACCATTATCATTTAACACATACAATTCACCTCTTAAAGATGCAGTAATTTTCTTATCTTCTTTTTCAATTATGCAGTTATCTCCCCTAAAGGTAACTACATATCCTAGTTTAACCAAAATTCTAACTGAAAGTAAATTAAACTTAAGTTGTGGTACATATAACATTTTTACATTCTCTTTTATGCAAGAATAATATGCTTTCCTTGACCTTTAGCTTTCAGCTTCCAGCCATTGGCTAACGATATCTGCTGTGAACTCATGGACATTTTAACAAAATGTTTGTTATCATTTGTTATACAGTGGGATGCTCCACTGTCAACCACCCATACATTATTTTTTACAGCTCCGTTAATATACATGGCTAACTCAAAATTTTTATTTTTCTTTTGATGACTTTTAGTATTCTGGCCAGCGTTCTGGCGCTTTGCTTTTTTACAAAACCTTGCCAAATGTCCTCTTCCTCCACAATTAAAACACTTTTTAATTGCGTATGCAGTAGGAGATTCAATATCTTCTTTTTGAGGTTGCTCCCTCCTTAACTGATCTCTTTCAAGTCTTCTTCTTGCCTCTTCAATCAATCTGCCAGTGATATCAGTTAAAGTTAGGCTTTCCTTAGGCAAAATTTCAAGGGAAGTGACGTAGTTATCAAAATTTTTGTCTAATGAAGACAGAATTATGTAGATTTGGTGTAGTTCAGAGAAAATAAGCTCTTTCTCGTGCAGTTCTTGAAGAATGCTTTTCATAGTATTCAAATGACTCAGCATATCACCATTCATTTGGAGATGCGTCCTGAAAAGCTTCTGTGTTAGATTTATGTGAGCACCAACGTTATCTTGGACATAAATCCTCTTCAGCTTCTGCCAACACCCAACAGCCATTTGTTCTCCGCGGATATGAACAAGTTGCTGGTCAGATAGTGTTAGTCCTATTATGCAAAGAGCTTGTTGATTTTTATGCATAAATTCTTCTATTTTTAGTCTATCTTCATCATCCTCTGCATCCCATTCTTCTACGTTTGGTGGGTTTTCAATTATGTTCCACAGACTTTCTCTTCGTAGAAGTAGACTACATTTCATAGACCATGAAACATAGTTCATTCCATCCAGCTTGGATATAAGGGACAAACTTTGTAGATTGACTTGTGCCATGTTTTCTATATATGGATATAAAACTATAATTAATAACACAGCTGTCTGTTTACTGTAACATGTAACAACACAAACTCTCACTTTTTACATAAATCTGTTTTATCCAAGTTAAACTGACTTTGCAGCCTCTGGGCCCATAACCTTTGTTAAGCCTGGTCCCCCAACCAATGTTAAGGAAACACGCAAAAGAGAATGTGCAGCATTAGTCAGTTAGGCAGACAGGTAAATGTGTGAGATAAGTTTGTATGTTCGTTAACACTCAGTAAAAAGCAGATACGCTTGTGCAATCAAAAATATAGTTTATTCCATTCAAGAGTTATAGCATAGTCCAAAACAGTCCATTAGTCATGTATCATTTCAGTCAGTCCATTCGGGAATACTCAATTTGCAAAGTCCGTGTTGTGTATTCAATGTCAGTTCACTTACAATAAATCAGTCTGTATTATCTCTTCTTACCATTGAGAAAAATCAACACTCCTTTCTCTCTCTCGTTCCAGTAGGAAAAAACACAGTCATCAATCCATCCAGTAATTAGGGATCATTAAGCCAGAGAGCGAGCTGCCGTTGTCTTGCTCCTTTTATGGTGCTTTTACAACCACCTCCTTAATTACATTCTTGCAGTTAAAGTTACACACACTTTAACCAACAAACCATGATCACTTATTTATTATTTTACCTAAACCAGTTAGGGTAAATAATGTTATCCTTAACATGTATTAACAAAAGATAGATGTGGAAGTTACAATGTACTGAAGAGCATAATGGAGAGACCCATTAATCTGCTTTTGGACTTTTGAAAGGATCAGGATGGTCAACAAGATGCAAATGAGATGGTCTTAGTCTGATCTAGCATGTTCTTTGTTCTCAGAGAATAAAGTTGATGAATTTATCTAACCAATAGTTGAAGATGCATTTCAGTTCCAGTCAAGTGTCAACATGCAACTCTGGAATCTCTGATCTTCACTGAAGAATTGAAAACAAAATAAGATAAATACATCATTGACTTTTTGTAGAGTACTTAGTTTTGGCTGCTTCTCCATTTTTCATTTATTTCTGTAAATATTGCCCATTCAACAAGTGTAGCTCTACTCCAAGCATTCGCCAGTAAAGAGTAGAATAAAATAGCAGAATAGGTTTGACAGAACATTTTGACTTGATAATAAGAAAGACAATATCAATATGGACTGTAATAATCTGAGTAATGTTTGGGATGAAAGTGTAATCCATGTCCTATTCCACAAATTAATAGTAAATATTATTAGTAAACCCTTATTTGTAGAAAAAAATACATATTTTTGCTAGATGTTTAGCCATTTTACATATAATTTTTAAAGAACTCTTGGGCAGAGGCCATCAGGATATAGTTATTATTATGAAGTATCTCAAGATGTCTGAGAATATATTTTCTTGTTTATGCTAATTTGCTTTGATTTTTTTATTTTTTTTCTAAGAAAGTCAGTACAAGTTCAAGTATCCACCTTATATCTAAAGTTATAAAGACAGATGAAAAGTTTTCAGTTTTAGTTCAGTCTTCATATCCTCCCTGACTTTGCTTCATTCCTTGGTCATCCAACATCCACTTCTCAGGACCGGACTGAAAGATAACAAAGAACCCCTACCCTTTTGAGTGGTTTGGGCAGGTGAAACTTGCATTTCAGTGATATTTGGAGAGTTTCATGATATAAAGAAATATATTAATGCTAATATATATATAAAATTATTGATTTATTGGAAAACCTTAATTTATTGATCACTTAGGCAGGAAAAACTAGATACTCAGATAAGAATAGGCATAGGCCAGCATGTCAAACTCAAGGCCTATGGACCGGATCCAACCTGCGGGGTGCTTAGATCTAACCCACAGGGCCGGCCTGGAAATAGCAAAGGATTGGCCCTCTGCTAGCAAATTGGGATATTCAGGGGCCGCCTGTGGCCCATTTTGGCCAACAGGATGCTGCAGGAGGCAGTCCAGGCTAAAAATGGGACATGCAGAGGTCTCCTGCAGAGATGGTATTCAGCAGGTTCTGACCAGTTCTGGAGAACCGGTAGCAGACATTTTGAATAGTTTGGAGAACTGGCAAATACAACCTCTGACTGGCCCCACCCCCATCTATTCTCTGCCTCCCAAGTCCCAGCTGATCGGATAGGTCTTCTTTTGTTGCTCTGCAAAGGAGAACGGAGCTGGAAAGCAGGTTAGTGGGGTGGGGAGGGAATGGGGATTTTGCAGTACCCTTCCCCACCACTCCACCAAGCCATGCCCACCAAGCCACACCCACAGAACCAGCAGTAAAAATGTTTGAATCCCATCATTGGTCTCCTGTGCCCCCCCATGCCCCTCATGGCCCATTTTGGGTGGCAGGGTGCTACAGGGGATCATCTGTCCCATCTCCTCCTCTTCCCCTCCCCTCCCCAGCCAGCCCACAGAGGACAACTACAATGCTGATCCAGTCCTCCAAGAAATACACTTTGACACCCCTGCCATAGGCAGTACCTAGCTCAGACATAATATGTGTGAGAGGGAACTGGGTGTCCTAGTGGACCACCACCTAAATATGAGTCAGCAGTTGCTGTAACTGCAAAAAAGGCCAATGCAAACCTATGCTGTATCAACAGAGGGATAGCATCAAAATCACAAGAAATGATACTGGCAGTACTGTTTTACAGTGCACTGGTGAGCCAACACTTGGACTGCTGTGTCCAATTCTGGTCACCAAGATACAAAAAAGATGGTGAGGCCCAAGAAAAACAGAGCAATAAAGATGACAAGGAGTCTGGAAGCTAATCTGTATGATGAATGGTTGAGAGAACTAGGTATCTCTACCAGGGGTCTCCAACCTTGGCTCCTGGAAGCCTGGCGGACTTCAACTCCCAGAGTTCCACAGCCAGCTGGCTGTGGAATTCTGGGAGTTGAAGTCCGCCAGGCTTCCAGGAGCCAAGGTTGGAGACCCCTGCTAGCCTAACAAAAAGAAAGTTTAGTGGTGATATGATAACTGTCTTGAGCGGCTCTCAAGAGGAAGAGTGGGCTGGTTTTTTTCTCCAAGGCACCTGAGGGTAGGACAAGAATCAATGGGTGGAAGCTCATCAAAGAAGGAAAGAAGGACTAGGGATGACATGATAGCAGTGTTCCCATATCTCAGCACAAAGAAGGAGTCAAACGATTATCCAAAGCACCTGAGGGCAGGACAAGAAGTAACTAATCAAGGAAAAAAGCAACTTAGAACTAAGGAGAAATTTCTTGACAGTTAGAGCAATTAATCAATGGAACAACTTGCTTCCAGAAGTTGTAAATACTCCAACACTGGAAGTTTTTAAGAAGAGTTTGGACAACCATTTGTCTGAAGTGGTATAGGGTTTCCTGTCTAAGCAGGGGGTTGGATTAGAAGACCTCCAAGGTCCCTTCCAACTCTGTTATTCTAATAAGAGAGATACAACGTGGACCTAAGAAGAAATTTCCTAACAGTGAAAACAATGAATCAATGGAATAGCTTGCCTCCCAAATTTGTATATGCTCCATCGCTGGAGCTTTTCAACAAAAGATTGAACAACAATTGTCTGAGGTAGTATAATGTCTCCTGCTTTGGGCAGCAGGTTGGATTAAAAGACCTCCAAGGTCCCTTAAAGTCCAACAATTCTATATCTCTGTCTAAAATCTCAGTTCGTATCCATTTGTGTAATCTGTCTCAGGGACACATAGCTTTCTTTTCCACTGAATCTCCTCCCTGTTATATAAAAGACAAACTGTACTTATCCAAAACGATAAGTAATCTAGACAAGCACACAGCCTCTATTTTGATTAAGAATACATATATGAAATTTATATTC
Source organism: Hydrophis major (assembly GCA_033807585.1). Classification (NCBI taxonomy): domain Eukaryota; kingdom Metazoa; phylum Chordata; class Lepidosauria; order Squamata; family Elapidae; genus Hydrophis; species Hydrophis major. Next base: position 27,361,822 of record CM066333.1, read on the forward strand.
TTTTAAACCATGGCTCTAATTTTATATTCTAAAAAGTGTCTAGTTGACCCTCCAACGCCCACTTCCTAAGTAGAGGATGCACCTCTGCAAAAAACTCGCAATCATTACAAATTGCATTGAATTGTGCTGTTGGAACAATTATCCATACACCATATAACTATCTCTTGCTGAGACTTAAAAATGATTCAACAGCAGAGCTCCATAGGTAACTTATGAATGTATTATAGCACTACCAAGGTTTTTCAGCATTTTAAAAAAATGAATCTGTTTTATCGGTACCCAGAGAAAGATATGAACTTTAATGATGGTATCTGATTTTAGAGCTGAAAAATACTATGCCTACAGGAACTTTGCTACTCAGTTATGAACAAAAATGTGTTAACATCAGGGGTGGGTTTCTACTGGTTCTGTCCACCTCTGTAGAACTGGTAGTTCTGAAGAGCAGCAGACATAGAACCAGTTCTATGTCTGCTGATGTTTTTGTCCACCCGCCCACTCGGGCTCTTACCTGATCTTTATTTCCTGATTTTTCAACTTCAGCTGCCAAACGCACAGCTGCAGTTAAAAAACAAGAAAAGAGGGCTGTTTCAAAGGCTGCTTCTCCGCACCACAGCATGCTAATGACGATTTACAGGCATGTGGCTCACAGCAGGCAGGGAACTCATAAATCCCAAACCAGTAGTTAACCCTGTCATATCCCACCCCTGGTTAACATCAGCTTGTCAGTGTAAAACATGTGTTGTGCCTTAAAGATCAGCCTTGCAGAAAGAGAATTAGAAGGGATTTTTCAGACCTATCTATAATTTGGGTTGATAGTGATGGTAGAGGATCATTTCCTAATTCAGAGGTGAGAAAAATTGGATATTGCTTTTTCTTTTGTAATTGTGCTCAAGTTAAAATAAACTTTAATTGCTTAAAAATAATTTGTTTTCACCTGATCCTAACTCTAAAGATATTGGTCAGAATTCTGGAGAACTTGAGGGTGGCTTACATCTGAAAAACTCTGACTTTTACTGTGGATCACAGGCTTTATATTATTAGGCTCATCTTAATACTCACATCAAGTGGGATGACACAGGAAGGAAAAAGGCACCCAACTCATTTATTAAATAAAAGGAGAAAACTTTGTGAAGGATAGAATGAAAGAAAAATAGTTAAAAATTAGTACACAGTTGCAATATTTATTTTTAGCAAGTTACTCAGTTGGAACTGTCCATGATTCTGGATTTCCTGCCATGGATGGAGAAGACCATTTAATTAGGAGCAATTTTTGCAAGACACTTTTTCTTATATTATACAGGATTATATGCAAGTTGAGTTGTAGAAATCTTCTCATCTAATAAGATTTCTGCATCCAACTGAGTGATACAATCAATAAAACATTGAAAGGATTTTAAAATATCCCAGAGACCAAGATCTACATCATCAACCATTCTCCTTATTAGCAGATTATCAGAATGATCACATAACTGTGGAGATAGGTCTACTTAAAATTATGAAGGAAAGTGATTTTTATGATTTATCCAAATCTCTGTAATCTGTTGCTAAGGACATCTCAGGAATGAGCAAAATTTTTCAAAAAGTTAAACACTTTCATTTTACATGCTTGTACTTGTAATTACAAGGTATTTCAATCTTTCCTTTGTTTATTTTAAGTATTTTGACTGCTACTGTAATTTTTCTTCTTCCGGTACTTCTGATTTGATGTTTTAATTTCTGACATGTTTTATTTTTAAACAGTCTTTCTCAACATGGTCCTAAACTCATTGAGTGTTCTGAAATTCCCAGAAGGACACCATACTGGAAAAGTTGTATCAACCTTGCTAAGTTTCACATATATGATTATTCCTATTAGGCAACTTATGTTCTTTAAAAACAGTGGGTATAAATATGTGGAATAAACAAATATATTATTTGTACATGACTTGCTTTCTATAAGGTTTTCTTTCCCTTTGTTTGTAATATATATGAGCACAGTATTCCTATCCCCACCTAGTTACATAAATTAGAAAGAAAAGAAATTACAAATAACAAGGAAGAAAGAGAAGGAAGGAAGGAAGGAAGGAAGGAAGGAAGGAAGGAAGGAAGGAAGGAAGGAAGGAAAGAAAGAAAGAAAGAAAGAAAGAAAGAAAGAAAGAAAGAAAGAAAGAAAGAAAGAAAGAAAGAAAGAAAGAAAGAAAGAAAGAAAATTTCAACTGGTAACTTCTAAAGTAGCAATTCTAATGCTTTGGGAACATATGGTATCCCTTATAACGGATGTCAAATTCACATCATCACAGCGTTGTCACATGATGTATCGGGACTTTTTTCACCTTTGCTAAACTGGGCATGGGTGTGGTCAGCACATGACGCATCCGGCCTGTGGGCCACAAGTTTGACAGCCCTGCCTTATAACTAAGAATGTTCAAAGGCCTGATTAAAAGATGTAAATAATATATTTAATGCCCACTTATAAAAGTGTAAATAATATACTCCTAAATGCAAGCAATGAAGAATGTTTATGGAATTCAGTAGAAAAGGTGTTTTAAAAGTAGTATCACATAGCATGGTCCAAGTCACTTAGGGCTTTGCTGTTCTATATCAGTATTTTAGTCTTTTGAATTATGTTCCAAAATGGAAAACAGCCAATGCAACTGATAAAAAAGAGGATAATATGAGTTATAAACAGTCCACCACTCCTAGTACCTCAGATTATTTTAAGGATCCTAAGATGTGTGTCAGAGCTATCAGGAAAGTTAAAGTCTTTGGCTCTTTTTAAATAAACTCATCTACATCACACTTTTTGGGTAGTTCTGTGGAATTAAACACAGCTTCTTTTGACTTTAGTACTCTGAATTTTACAATGCAGTTCTCAGCTCAACCAAAAAGTATTTGTTAGAAGGTTGGACATATTTATAATTGTTTTCTTTCAGGATGATTTTTTTCAGCTGTTCAGCATACACTAGAAGTTTAGAATTTCTGGTGGTCTCCAATCTAAGGCCCCTATTTAACATTTTAAAAATTAGCCAAAGTGAATTAGATATAGCCACTTCTATAATTTGGATGCAAAAATGTGTATGTTAAAAGCAGATCTACTGTATACAAATGTATATGCTTGGGAAAGTTATGTATGAAAATAATTACCTATTTTCTTGCATTTTAAAACATTGCTTAATAAATACAGAAATGGCTAACTACATAGATAATGAAGTGGATAGTGTTAAGTTCTGCGCATGGGTGCAAGGAACGGAGACAAGGCAGTGAACAGTGAACTTCAACTCTTTATTAACCATCGTGAACAGAGCCAAAACTGGGAGCAGCAGCAGCCCTTTTATAGGGCAGGCTGCTGACCTATTAACCAATGAGAACATGGAAGTATTAAACCCTTGAACCAATGAGAGTGGCTCGTTAACAGCCAATCAGATTCTCCAGAACGGACCAATCCAATATCGCTATTATCGGCCAATCAGAAGTGCAGGATTAGAACCCTGCTTTTTCTTTAGGCTTTGATAAAACTTTATTTAAGTGCATTTATTAGTTCATAACAGATAGAAACTCATCTGATTCTCAACTTTTGAGACAGGCACTTCTTCCTATCTAATGCAATCCCAAATTGTCCCTCTAGTCTAACTGGTATGTTTAAAAAAAATTAAACTTAAGCAAATTTGCCCTCTCTCTTCTTTTCTTGTACTTCTCTCCCCCCAACCCTCCCCCCCACACACACACTTTTTTTGGACAGAGCTTTGTGCTAAAGAAAAACATGTCCAAGTTACTGAATAGCTATCAGATGGGGTATCACAAATGGAACTTTATGAGCATTTCTTGTTGCACCCAACACGGATATTTTCCAGTGTCATCTCAAGGTGGGGCCCAGTAAGTTTCATATGATTGGATAATCATTATGGAAAGTGAAAAGTAGTTAACAACCCAGCAATTTTATTGTGCTGTGCTAGAAATGTTAAGTCAATTGCTGTATAAAACTGATTGTACTTTCATAAAAGTAACCACACCATATGTTAACATTACATTTTCTCTGGCAGTAATAATCCTCTGTAGTTTCATTCCAGGACATACAAGTAGTAAATTGTAAGAATTCCCCAAATATGGCTTTTTGGTTCCTTTTATTGCACTATTCTATTTGGCAGATCTAATTATGACATTCCTCTCAAAATTAAACTTTTAGAATGATTGGCAGGAAACACTGAAGTAGGAAATGTTCTTTTGTTTTTTTTAAAAAAAGAATGAAACGGAAATGAAGGAAACTAAGTGAGAGCTTTCTTCAGTCTATTAGGAGCACACAGCTAAATGAAGAATTTGAAGAGCTATTAGGGAAAAAGCTGAAAAGGCTGTGACAAATGAATGCAGTCTTATTGAAAGGTTGTAAGAGCTTTTGTAACTAGGTCTTTAGGTGTTCTGGATATTGAAAGTTATCCAGAATGTGACCTTAAAAATGTTGATCATATTAGAGTAGATAATCAAGCAGAATGTTAATTTAAATTATTAGGTACCGACAGGATACAGAGTCCCAGATTAACTGTATTTTAGCTCTGCAAAAGGAATTATAAAGAAAAGGAAGAAAAAGTTTTGGATGGGTGCTTAATAATATATTAAAAGGAGTTGTTTACCAGTTCTGTGGGTGTGGCTTGGTGGGCGTGGCTTGGTGGGTGTGGCAGGGGGATGATACTATAAAATCTCCATTCCCTCCCCACTCCTGGGGGAAAGTTACTACAAAATCCCATTCCCTCCCCACCCCACTAACCTGCTTTGCAGCCCTGTTCTCCTGTGCAGGCAACAAAAGACCCAGCCAAATAGCTGGGACTCGGGAGATAGCAAATAGATGGGGGCAGGGCCAACCAGAGGTGGTATTTACCAGTTCTCCAAAGTACTCAAAATTTCCGCTACCAGTTCTCCAGAACCTGTCAGAACTGGCTGAATACTACCTCTGAGTATTTTGCTCCAAATTTGTAAAGTTGTAGTGCAAGCTTGGAAGATGTGGAGAAACCAGCGGCCTATAGAATCATGAAGAGTTGGATATGAGTGAATGGATAACAACATCCTCCTCATCCTCATCATCACCAGTTTGTTCCATGGGGAAGAAAGAAGAGACAGAAGAAAAACCATTTAAACATTTTTAGGTAGAGATACTTGAAAATGATCCATCCCTCAAGATTAAAGTAGCTTGGCCCAGGGGTGGGATTCTACCAGTTTGCACCTATTCTCTAGAACTGGTTGTTAACATTCTAAGCAGTTCGGAGAACTGGTTGTTAGAAGAAATTACTGGCCTAATCCTGTAAGGAAGGCGGGAAGGAAACATTCTGGTGTTGCTTATAGAAACTGCCTCTCTGTTAACCCTTATTACATTCTTGGCAGGACTAGACTTCCTGTCTCTGGAACTTCTCTGGAGTTTTTTTCCCCTCCTTTACTGGTACTTTGCTTGTGTGGAATGACCACTGAAAAAAATGACTTATGACCATTTTTCACACTTATGACTGTTGAAGCATCCCCACAGTCACGAGAGGCCAGGTGAGGAGATGCGTGCCTCGATGTGAGTGATGTTGAATTGGCCACGCCCAGCCAATAACATGACCACCAAGCCATGTCCACCCAGTCACATGACCACCAAGCCACACCCACCAACTAAGCCACGTCCACAGAACCATTTATTAAAAAATTTGAATCCCACCCCTGGCTAGGCTTTTGGTACTGCTTTTAAATGGGGAGGGGTGTATGTGTGTGTGTGTGTGTGTGTGTGAATGCACAAAAGAACACATGAGCACATGCATGTAGTGCCTTCAAGTCAGCATTACCTTCTGGCAATTGTCAGGCTACTTCCTACAGTTTTCTTGGCAGCATTTTCAAAAATGGTTTGCCATTGCATTCTTCCCAGGGCTGAGAAAGAGTATCTGGCCCAAGATCACCCAACTGCCTTTGTATCTACGGCAGGAACCACAATGTCCTGGTTTCTAACCTTATGTTTAACTACTACACCAAATTGGGTCTCTTTTTAAATGCATGGTTGGTTGTAATAACATTCCCATCCATAATGTAAGAAGAAGAAGACTTATCTGGCTCATGCTACTTAGATTAGGTAGATGAAATTGGAGTTGTTGTTGTTCACCAGTGCTGTCTTCCTGGCTACTTAGTCAAGCACTAGAGTGCTGTTTTTCACAGTGTCAGCATTACTCTCACAAGGAAATCCTTTTGCTCTAGCATCAGGATTGATGTTAGATGTTTGGGCAGAAACAAAGGCATCTATTGCTGGTAATTTGTTCATCATATTATACTATAATGAAATCCTAAAGTGACCTGAAGATAACATAAAATATAAAGAGCTCCATGCTGGTAAAATATAAAAGAGCTCCATGCTGATAGACCAGGGAGATTGCAATATCCAGGCTGAAGCCTCCTTGATAAGTTCAGCTGAGAACTTGAGGGCTGCTAGGAGAATCTCACCATTCATCAAGAGCCCAACATAGGTGCCATGGTTGTATTTTGAATTGGTTTTGCCAAGAGGAAAGAGGCTGAAATTAGGATGAGAAGATTTGTTGGCCATAGAGCAACCACTTCCTCTTGAGATTTAGATATATGGGTGGCATACCCTCCTAGAAGGTATACAATCCATTAGACCAAGGGAACTTGAATTTGGTTCTTGAATTTCTGTGCTGAAGAAATTTCCTTGGGCAAGACTTATGGTCCTGTTGAGGCATTTGTCATGTCAGAATGGTGAGTTGGAAAGGGCTATGACACTGTTTAGCCCTGTGGAAACTGGATGTCTCTGGGTTTTTAGAGCATATTTTAATGATGAATGGGGTAGGGAGCAAAAATGTAAAGATGAATGCAACTAAACAAAAATAAAAGCAATGATACACATTAATGTTTTTTTTTAATCAGTGCTTTCTTAAGATACCACCCACCTTTGAGTGATGAAGGTTTCTTTTAAGACAACTGAGAACATCACCTGAGTGACTTTTTGAGATTAATTTCCTATGCATCCGAAGACAAAGTCACTCACATCCATAATAATAACAGTACAAATCTAACAGTACAGGGAGAGGTGGTATTCAGCAGGTTCTGACCAGTTCTGGAGAACCAGAAGCAGAAATTTTGAGTAGTTCAGAAAACTGCCAAATACCACATTAAACTGGCCCTGCCCATCTATTATCTGCTTCATTTAACAAAATAATCAGAGTTGGAAGGGACCTTGTAGGTCATCTGGTCCAACCCCCCACCCAAGCGGGAGACCCTACACCATTTCTGACATATGTCAGTCCAATCTCTTCTTGAAAATCTCAAGTGATAGTGCTCCCACAACTTCCGAGGGCAAGCTGTTCCATTGGTTGATTGTTCTCACTGTCAGAATGTTTCTCCTTATTTCCAGGTTAAATCTCCTTGTGCAGTTTCCACCCATTATTCCTTGTCTGGCCTTCAGGTGCTTTAGAAAATAGCTTGACCCCTTCCTCTCTGTGGCAGCCCCTCAAATATTGGAAGACCGCTATCATGTCTCCCCTGGTCCTTCTCTTTACTACACCAGCCAAGCTCAGTTCCTGCAACCATTCATTGTATATTTTAGCCTCCAGTCCCCGAATCATCCTGGTTGCTCTTCTCTGTACTTTTTCTAGAGTCTCAACATCTTTTTTATAATGTGGTGAACAAAACTGGATGCAGTATTCCAGGTGTGGTCTTACTAAGGCTTTATAGAGTGGTATTAGTGCTTCCCTTGATCTTGATTGTATCCGTCTATTAATACAATTTAGGATTGCATTAGCTTTTTTGGCTGCTGGTTCATATTTAGCTGGTTGTCCACTAAGACTCCAAGAGCCCTCTCACAAGACTGCTATTGAGCCTGGTTTCACCTAGTCCATATGTGTACTTTTGTTTTTTCTTGCCTAAGTGTAGGACTTTACTTTTCTCTACACTGAATTTCATTTTGTTAGATATGGCCCAGTGTTCTAGTCTTCTTGGGTATTGTTAGGTTTTGAGCATGGGTGAGAAAGAATGGAGACAAGCCTCTGAACAGTGAACTTCAGCTCTTTATTTACATTGTGACTTCTTCAATTCAACAGCAATAAAACCCGCCTTATATAGGCAAACCCTGTAACGTTTAACCAATAACGAGCTAGGAACGCTGGCTCTTATAACCAAGAAGAACTCTCTGTTAAGGGCCAATCGGATTCCCCGGAACAGGCCAATCCAGTCCAGCCGCTTAACAGCCAATCATAAGTGCAGGGCCAGAACCCTGCACTTACTCCAAGCTCACACTTTATTAATCTTATTGCATACACAACACGTCTTCCCCCTGGCTTCTTATTTCAGGGCGCAGTTACATAGTCCCTTAGGTAGGACGGTTGTCTTTTAAGTCTCTTTGATCTTTATTGTATCGGCTGGTTGCAATCATGCTGAGGTAGATCGTTGTTTGGCAGTGGGGCTGTTTCTGGTTCAGAGTTCACTTCTACGTTGCCCATATTTTCTGCAATTCCCTGAGGTGCAACCGTTTCTCCCTCCGGCTCCGCTTCCTGCGTTTCTGTTAAACCATCGTTTCCTTCGAACTGGTTTCCTAGGAATTCATCTTCTTCCGTACCTCCCCCCCCCCTCAGTTTGGTCAAAGGGGATTTGCGGACTGGCCACTGAAAGCCACGATCGTAATTGGTCGATATGCTGTTTCCAAAGTTTATCGTCAAGGCATTGCACAAGGTAGGATCTCGGGCCGGTTACATGTACTACTGTCGCTTCCACCCACAACGGGTCACCCGATAGGTTTTTAGCATATACCAAGTCTCCTACCTGGAAGGTGCGACAGCGGCCGCTGGATCCTAGTGGTTTCTCCGGTTCATAAGCCAGGCGCAACGGTCGAGGTGGGAGTGGAGCTTCCGTCCCATTAGCAGTTCAGTGGGAGTTTTGTTGGTGACGCTATGTGAGGTGATGTGTGCAAGAAGAGGATTTGATTGACCTTGTCGTCAATGTTGTCGTAGTCTACCTTTTGCAAGGTTTTCTTCACATATTGGACCATGCGTTCTGCTCAGCCATTGGTCGCAGGGGGCGCAGGCGAGGTGAGTGCATGACGGATGCCACGATCAGCGAGGTACTGCTCGAATGCTAGTGCAGTAAATTGTGGGCCGTTATCGGATACCAGGAGGTCTGGTAATCCGTGGGTTGCAAAGAGTCTGTTTAAAATTTTGATAACTGCCTCAGTGGTCAAAGTCCTCATGCGATGAATTTCGAGCCAATTCGAGTAGGCATCGACAGTAAGCAGGAAAGTGTGGCCTTTGGTTGGCCCTGCGAAGTCCAGGTGAATTCGGGACCAGGGTCCACATGGTGTCTCCCATTCAGTAGGCATGGCTTTTGATGGGGCGTTGCTGACTTCTTGGCGTTTGGGACAAGCTTTAACCCACTGTTCGATTTGCTTGTCAATGCCCGGCCACCATGCGTAGCTTTGTGCAAGGGTTTTCATTCACACGATGCCGGGGTGGCCATCGTGCAAAGTTCTCAGTCACGCTTTTCGGAGCCGTTCTGGGATAACGACTCTATCGCCCCAGATGACACAGCCTTTCTGGGAGAAGAGCTCGGTCTGTCGAGACTTGAATGGTATGAAGTCATCTGATAACTGGTCCAATGGCCATCCGTGTTCTACCCAGCTTAGGACTCGTGCTAGGGTGTGGTCGTGTTTGGTTTCTCTCACGATATCTCGGGCGGTCAGTGGTGGCGAGTTGAGTGCCTCGATTTGCAACGTGGTGACCATTGGTGCTGGATCGTCGAGAGTCTCTGGAAGCGGTGCTCGGCTCAATGCGTCGGCATGGGGAATGGCTTTCCCCGGGCGGTAATGCAGCCGATAGTTATAAGCAGCTAAGAATTCTGACCATCGGGTCATCCTAGGGGATAATATGTAGGGAGTTGGCTTATCTCCGGCTATTATCCCTAACAAAGGTTTGTGGTCAGTCACAATGGTAAAAACCCTCCCATACACGTATTCGTGAAATCTTTTCACAGCTGAGACAATTGCGAGGGCTTCTTTATCAATTTGTCCATAGTTCCGCTCCGTTTTTGAAAGAGTCTTTGAAAAATATGCAACAGGGGCTTCGTTCCCATTAGGCAGTACGTGGCTCAAAATGGCGCCCACCCCAAAAGGCGATGCATCACAGGTTATAACTAACGGCAAAGTCTCGTTATACTGCATGAGTACAGAGTCAGAAGTGAGCAGTTTTTTAACATTTCGGAATGCCTGTTCTTCACGGTAACCCCATAACCAATTTGCTTTTTTATCTAACAATCGGTGTAACGGTTCAGCGACAGTTTCTTTGTGCGGTAAAAATACATTATAAAAATTGATGAGGCCTAGGAACGCCTGGAGATCGGCCTTGTTTCGTGGCCTGGGAGAGTTTTTGATCGCTTTTAATTTACTTTCGGTAGGGTGAATGCCCTGGCTATCAATCAGGTACCCTAAAAACTCAACACTGTTAGTACATAATTTACATTTGTTTTTTTTAACCTGAAGACTGGCTTCTTGGAATTTTTTTAGGACTAATTTTAACCGGTCCTGTAAGATTTTTTTTGTAGGGGCTGCAATTAATACATCATCAAAATAGAGGACCACACCCTTAATTCCTTGCAATAACCTTTCCATAAGGCTCTAAAAATTCCCCGGGGCTACACTCACTCCGAATTGCAGCCGGGTACATTTAAAGGCACCTCAGTGCGTCACAATAGTTTGGGCCTTTGCCGTTTTTTCATCTACTGGTAATTGCTGATATGCCTGAGCTAAATCCAATTTAGCGAAAACTTTCCCGCCCCCCAGGCAAGGGAAGAGGTGCTGCAACACCGGAACTGGATACGCGTTCTGCTGCAGGGCGTGGTTCAAAGTGACCCGGTAGTCCCCACAAATTCGGATTGACCCATCTGGCTTAATGGGTGTTACAATAGGAGTTTCCCACGGGGAGTGATCGATGGAATCCAACACCCCCTGAGCTATCAGTTTGTTGAGTTGTTCATCGATTTTCTATTTTAAGGCAAACGGAACTCGACGGGGCTTTTGGCGAATGGGAGCTATTTTTGGATCTAAGCTGAATGAGATCGGGGTCCCCTTGTACTCGCCTAAGCTGTCCGCGAAGACATCCCTGAACTCAGAGATAAGGTCTTCCTCCCAGTCACAGCTACCGACTCGGTTTACGCTGGCCACTTCAATGCCAAGTGGCGCGAACCATTGGAGGCCCAGTAGGCTAGGCCTATCTCTATCGATGACCGTTAAAGGTAAGTACGCTGTGTGCTTCTTGAAGGAGACTCGGACTCTGCAGGACCCAACGACGGAAATTCGATTCCCCTGGTAGTCCTTGAGGATGAGGCGTTGGAAACGGAGATCTTGGCGTTAAATTGTGGGGATGAGTTGCTTGAGTGTCTTCCAAGACACCATTGAGAGGGACGATCCCGAGTCGACTTCCATGTGGCAAGGCTGGTTCTCGATGGCTACCGTGACTCGGATTTTCTTTGTGTCCAAGGCTGAGGCGTAACCGATAGTGATAGTATGGTGAGCCTCTTCTCTCTGCAAAGCTCGATTTCTGAAGGAGTGGTTTACTGGCTCTCGCCTAACAGGACGGTTGCCTGTCGATTGGTGATTGTTAGCCCCTTTTGAGGCCTAGCTGGGTCCTGGCAAGCTGCGGCAGACCCGTCCAATGTGGCCTCATTTCCCGCACTCATGGCAGAGTGCATCGTAGAATTTGCATTCAGATCTGGCATGATTGGCTCCACAGCCAGCGCAAGGGCATAAGGGCTTCGGGCGAGGGTCCCGGTCGGACTGCAGTCGATGGACCCCTTCTTCGTCGCTGTCTGATGACGAGGAGAGGTCCTCGTGGTGCATTGTTGCAAGCTGCCCTTCTGAACTAGGTGAGATTTCGCTGGCCGGTGGTGGTACCGAAGTGCGAGTTCGGCGTAGTTGTGCAGCTGACTTCTTGGTTGCTTCTGCTGCAGTAGCATCGGCAATGGCGTCGGCAAGGCTGATGTCGCCTTTCGCCATCAGCTTGCTTTGGATGCCTGGTGCATCTAATCCCAGAACTATGTGATCTCTTAGTGCTTCTTCTAGATCGGTGAATCCGCAGAGGCCTCCCAAATTTCGGAGGTCTGCTATGAAGTCGGCCACGCTTTCTCCCTTTCGCTGGCTTCTTTGATAAAACTCGTGGCATCTCACGAGTGTAGGCACTGTCGGGGCATAGTGGTCTCGCAGGATAGGTTTGAGGTCTTCCCAATCCATGGCCTTCACTTCTTGGGGTTTGCTAGTGCTTTAGCCATCTTAAATACGGTTGGACCGCAATGCGTTAGGAACACTGCCCGTTTCTTCCCGGCTGTGGCGTCCTTTAAGTTGTTCGTCTCTAGGAACATTTGCAAACGATCCATGTAAGACTCCCAGTCTTCTTGTGTTGGATCGAACGGAGCGGGTGGTACGATGCCGCCAGACATGGTTCCGTTGTTGGCGTCATCTGTCACGTGCTCGGTGTTCTTCGAAGTTTCGTTGGTTCAGATATCTCCATATCTCCCACCTTCATCGCCAGTGTTATGTTTTGAGCATGGGTGAGAAAGAATGGAGACAAGCCTCTGAATGATGAACTTCAGCTCTTTATTTACATTGTGACTTCTTCAATTCAACAGCGGTAAAACCCGCCTTATAAAGGCAAACCCTGTAACATTTAACCAATAATAAGCTAGGAACGCTAGCTCTTATAACCAAGAAGAACTCTCTGTTAAGGGCCAATCGGATTCCCCGGAACGGGCCAATCCAGTCCGGCTGCTTAACAGCCAATCAGAAGTGCAGGGCCAGAACCCTGCACTTACTCCAAGCTCACACTTTATTAATTTTATTGCATACACAACAGGTGTTAGCTATTCCTGCCAGCTTAGTATCATCTGCAAATTTGGTAAGTTCCCCTTCTACTGTGTTTCTCATAAAATAAGGCCGGGCCTTTTTTTTTTTTACCCCCCAAAAAACGGCTAGGCTGTCTTTTGGGGGGTGACTTAATTTCCACTCCCCCAAGCATTCGCAGGTGGGCAGGCAGCGATGGCTTGGATGTTGACTTTGCCGTTGGTGGAGACCTTTCGCCACCATTGCTTTCCTTTCTGCCCATGCCGCTGTAGCATTTGGAGCATTGCCGTGGCATTTGGTGCAGCCATGCTGGGATGGCCAGGGCTCCTCCCTGCAACCAGAGCCTGGTGGAGACACTTAGCTGCAGACAGGGAGGCGAGGCCCAGCGCAGCTGACAGATGGGCCCTCTTGCCCAGCGGTGGAGCTCTGGCCAAGGCAGTGATAGCACCCACCTGTCTGCGGACAGGGAGATGAGGCTACGGCAGGGCTGCTTCCCTGGCCAGCGGGTCCGGTGGAGAGAGCCCAAAGCTGCCTGTCCTTTCCACCCCTCACACAGCCCATCCGCATCCCTACATATCTCCAAATGCACCGGCAGCTCTAAATGCTGCAGTGGCATGGGCATCGGGTAGAGGCGCTCACTCAGTGGGGCTCAGCTCAGAAGAGGACGCGGCAGGGGCCATCACCTCACCTCCCTGTCCATGGATGGGTGGGTGCTATCACTGCCTCGAGTGGTCTCTCCTGTTGGCCCCTTCGAGGTTGGGCTAGAGGGACTTGGGAAGCCAAGCTCAGCCTGGCTCTTTCGCTTGGCAGGCAGGCGCGCACCAGCAGCTCACTTTCCTGGCTCTACCCAGCCTGTCTGACTCTGGTGTGGCCCTGGTGGGATGAGCGGAGGGCCCGATGGGGAGGTGCTCACTGCCTTGGCCAGAGCTCTGCCTCCAGGCAGGAGGGTCCGACTGTCAGCTGCGCTGGGCAGCCCAGGCGAAGCTCTTTGTGCTCTGCCCAGCACCAGGCAGGGATGGTGGCTTCTCCCAGGATGGGCTGATCCTACGCTTTGGCCCTGGGAGATTCGCCTCCCCATGTGGGGTTGGGCTGCCCTCTCAGGCAGGGGAGGCTTTGTCATAGTAGGGTGTCATTTTTAAAAGAATTGGCTTTGCCTTCGAATGATGCCTGGGAAGGCGGCAACAGGAGCGCCCGAAGCCAAGTGTCTCTGCCGGGCTCCGGTTGCAGGGAGGAGCCCTGGCCAGCCCCGTGTGACTGCGCCAAACACCGCATGGCTGTGCCAAGGCAGCACAGGGAGAAGGGAAAGCAACGGTGGCAGAAGGTCTCCCAATACGAAGTGCCCCACCAATGCCGAGGTCAACGCAGGCAGCACCATATCTGGGTGTGCAGCAAAGTACTTGTTGACAGTAGAGAGGTTGCATGACGCTCCTAACAGCAAGCCCCCCCACCATTTCCCCCCATTTTGCATGTTTAATATACGTCTTAATTTGGGGGGAGGGGCTTAATTTCATTTTTTGCCTATAAAACATGCTGGGACTTCCTATTGGGGGAGGCTGTATTGTTGGAGAAACACAGTATTCCCTCATCTAAGTCATTAATGAAGATATTGAAGAGTACTGGGCCTAAGACGGAACCTTGTGGCACCCCACTGCTTCCTTCCCTCCAAGTAGACTTGGACCCATTAGGGACTAGTTGTTGAGCATGGTTTGCCAGCCAGTTGCAAATCCATCTGTTCCACTTTTTTCTAGCTTACTAAGAAATATGTTGTGGTCTACTTTGTCAAATGCCTTGCTGAAGTAGACCACAACCTACTTCTTAGTAAGCTAGCTCATGAGCCCCAGCTGATCGGCTAGGTCTTTTTGTTGCCCTGCACAGGAGAATGGAGCTGGAAAGCAGGTGAGTGGGGTGGGGAAGGAATGGGATTTTGCAGTATCCTTCTCCTGCCATGCCCACCAAGCCACACCATGCCCAGCAAGTAAAAATAATTGAATTCCACCACTGAGTACAGGATTGGGTGCGAAAGGCAGTAGAAACTAATAATCAGATGAAGATGGTGGAAAATTTGGACTATAACCAATTGTTCTTGGTAGAACAATTTTCAATGAAGTTGGAAGCTATTTTGTTTCTCATCCCTTTAGACAGCATACTGCACCACTTATGAAATACTACAAAACTACAAAAAATGATGGTTAAATGATTAAGGTGCCAGAATAGAAAGCAGGAGACTATGTGTTCAAGTCCCATTTTAGCCACGAAAACCAACTGGATGATTTTGGACCAGTTACTCTCTGTCAGAATTGTTGCTGTGGAGAAAATAGGAGGAGGAAGGTGTGATTGCTATGTTTGCCACCTTGGGTTGTTTGTAAAGACAATAAAGACAAGATACAAATACATAAATATTGTTCTTCTCCTCCATCCCATGATGGTTTTAAAACTTACTTT
This sequence comes from Hydrophis major, assembly GCA_033807585.1. Classification (NCBI taxonomy): domain Eukaryota; kingdom Metazoa; phylum Chordata; class Lepidosauria; order Squamata; family Elapidae; genus Hydrophis; species Hydrophis major. Next base: position 27,377,084 of record CM066333.1, read on the forward strand.
GAAAGATTGGGGAGCAGTCTGAAGCATTTTGAAGACTGAAAAAGGAGGAAGAAATTGATCTCATGGTTTTCATTAGGAGTGATGCTGATGGAAATCTACCATTCACAATTCTCAACAATCTCCTGAAAATGTCCAAAATGATTTAAAGCAGATCCCTCTAAAAGTAAAGGTAAAAGTTCCCCTCACACACACATGCTAGTCGTTTCTGTCTCTAGGGGACAGTGCTCATCTCTGTTACAAAGCTAAAGAACCAGCGCTGTCTAAAGACATCACCATGGTCATGTGGCCGACATGACCAAAGGTGCAGGGAACGCTGTTACCTTCCCACCAAAGTGGTCCTGATTTTTCTACAGGCATTTTTATATGATTTCAAACTGCTAGGTTGGCAAAGACTGTGGCAAGTAACAGGAGCTCACTTGATTATGGAGTGCTAGGGATTTGAACCACCAAACTGCCGACCTTTCTGATTGACAAGCTCAACGTCTTATCCACTGAACCATCACATCCCAGATTACTCTTCTTAAAAAAAAAAAAAAACAGATATTTTGCTATGAAAAGTCCCCAAGGATTCCATGCTAGCATTACAGTTGAAACTGACCTTGTCCAATGAAAATAATTAAATTAAAAATTGAATTATATATCCAAGCAAAGCCTTTGCAGATAGATAATGATATGACTTGCAAAAAGTTCAGGCATTTATTCTAGCATTAATAGACACAATGTACAGAAGCTCTCACTAGCCATTTGCAGAAGGAAAAAGAGAAGAGGAAAGGAGTTAAGAAAAAAGACAGAACTCTGCTTTAAAACATGTGCAACAGTGAAAATGGTGTCACAGATATTTTCATACAAGCTAACATAGGTTTTGGATTACTGACAACATGGCAGCATGAATGATTTACTGTAAAGGTAAAGTCTGCAATTCAGATGTCTCGAAGTGTTCAATCATCACATTTACCCCAGAAATGGCACAAGCAGAAAAAATGAAAAAAAAATTTTTAAGAATAAAGATAATGACAGAGATTCTAAATATTTACAGAGATAGCAATAAGAGAATGAAAGAATAAAGGGGCTATGGCACATATTGCTCTGTATTCAGTATTAGTTTTGTATTTACCATCATTTTATTAGGTTCATTATTAGTATGCTGGTGGACCATGATTCATGGATGGGTGTCTATGATGAATGTCTTCTTGGATGAGTGTCTATGACATCATGGATGATATGCAATGCAATGGTTCCAGTTCACACATATTCCTCTACTTCATTCTAACGCCAACGCTTAGATTGCAAAAGAAGGGAATTTGTGCAGATTCTGAAATAAATTATTGACAAAATTGTAATCTAGAACTATATTTATGGTATTTTAGATTTTATATTTCATATCTTTATCTCTTGAATCTTTTAATGAAAATATAATGTGAATGTGCCATACGATAAATAATAATAATATGGGCTAGTTGGGTTCCCAGTCCTCTTTTTTGATCTCCAGAACTCCCAAGATCACTTATGTACTAGTTTGAAGCAAAAAGAAGACAATTTGGGAAACTATTTTTGTTCATTTTTTATGAGATGAGCTTTAAGAGGAGTGCATTGAGCTTCTGAAAATACTGTCATTTTCAGAATATCTTAAAATCTCCAAGCCATTCCAAAAAATCCACACACCCCATTCCACTAATGCTACTACTATGGATCTTGGAGCTAAAAACACAATTACAAATAATAGCAGCTCCAAGACAAAAAAAGAGATGTTCCTCCTCTTGCAATTGACCCAGAACTGCTTTGAGGTGCTTTTGGAACATGCGTTTGAGTCATTTCCATAGATTGGAAAAGTGTCAACAGTAGATCTATGCAACAGAACAAGTAAATAGATATTTCAGAGATTTTAGGTAAAGATAATTCTATATGCCACAGTGCCTGAGCTTTTCAGAGATATTGAGAACAGATGGGAGAAAGGAGGCATCCTCAGTAACATCAGCAGTGCTAATAAGAAGTGGGATTTGCCTTCAGTTTATATTTTAGTAGTTTGCCTGTCAATGTTGGTGAGGGTAGTCTTGGAGGTTCTTTGGTTGGGGTGTTTACTGTCGGCTTATTTGGCAGTTCCTTGATGGGATATTGCTTCTTTCTTGATTGTTGGTGTCAGCTGCCACCTCAAGCCTGCCACCTCAGGCTTGTACTTCGCTGTTATTTGGTGAATGCTGTGGAGGGAGGAAATGTTACAGGGAAGGCTTGGGGGGAAATGAAAGTAAGTGATGTATCTCCTCGAGACACTGCTTCAAGGTCACCAGCATACCACCTGCATACCAAACTGTGCCTGGACTGTCCAATATGAAAACCTCTTGTCTGAACCTCATTGGTTGCCCAGGGATGGGTGAAGGGAGGTAGCTGGGGGTAGGAAGTCGAACTTAGGGATTTTGGCACCCGTTTCTATTGCTTTGCTGCAATATGCTTGACTTCTAATAAGACTATATCTTTCTCAACAAATGAAAACTAGGATTGTTTGTATTTAGGAGCTTAAGCTGTGGCAGGTCTGACAGTTAGTCTGATGTTAATTCCTGGAGTTATCAATCTGCTACACTGGTCTGAAGACTGCCTCATTCTATCTTGCCAATCCTTCAAACACATTAAAGAATGATAAATCAAAGGATTCCTTGAACAGAAAATATGAGATTTAACTTGTTTAAATTAGCTGTCTTGTTGTGTCTTGTATTAGGAAGACAACCAAGTGAAAGATCTTGGAAGCACAAAGAAGAGGGAAGACTATGCACGACTATCTCAGGTTGAGCATGCCTTGAATACAAGTAGATCGGAGGCAGGGTGTCTCTTCCAAGTTGATGTCTCATGGTACATCTATAAACACTATTGTCCATCTTTCTCCATGATCCAGAGCAGGGGTCTCCAACCTTGGCTCCTGGAAGCCTGGCGGACTTCAACTCCCAGAATTCCACAGCCAGCTTTGCTGGCTGTGGAACTCTGGGAGTTGAAGTCCGCCAGGCTTCCAGGAGCCAAGGTTGGAGACCCCTGATCCAGAGCAATTTTGTTGCTGCAGAAGGTAAACAGATTTCTCCATAGTATGGGAAGAACTACAACTATTGAAATTCTGCATTGTGATGTTTGTGCAAAGATGCATCCCTTCTGAGGGGGGAGGAAAATGACAAACTTTCTGTATAAAGATTACAGAAGCTGTAGAAAAGAACATGAGCAATGTGACAATTGGGATACAAACATCCCCACAAGAAGAACAAACTAATGTGCGATGAATATTTATCAGGCAGCAAACATTTTGTGAGAACTAGATTCCAACCAAAGCAAAACATGTATAGAAAACAACCTGATTTTGCTAATCATTGCCACAGTAATCTCAAAGGGAAAGCAGCAAAGCAATCTCTGGTATTATGATACAGATAATCCTCATTTAGTGACCAAAATTGGGACCAGCAACATGGTTATTAAGGTGTTGCTGAGTGAAACCAAAACTGTGCTCATAATCTTATTTTAGTTTTCCTTTGCTTTACAAACCTCAAAGATCATATCTGTGAGGATTGGTCATAAAGTTACTTTTTCATCACTGTCGTAACTGCAGTCCCTATACAAGTTGTTCTGTCCTTAATTAACATACACGAGATCCCCGTGCTTTGATTGGCCAAAGCGCGGGGCTCTCCGATTGGTCAGGCGAGCCGCGCCGATTGGCTCGCTAGGAATCTCCCGCGATTGGTCCATTCGGATCGCGGGAGATTCAAAGTGGTGCCATTGGCTGCGGCCGCCGCGGCGAAAGAAATAAAAGCCGCGGGCTTTTTTCCTTTCGCCAGTTCGGTTCCAACTTACAAATAAAGAGCTTGCACTAAAGTCACCGACTCCTGGCATCATTTCGCGGACACAACACTGGCGACGAGGATGGGATCCAGACCATGAACCGAACCACGGGTTCCGACGGAAGCCAGATGAACCACCGAGATGGCGAAAATTGTACCACCCGCACCCTTCAACCCCGCCACCGAGGACTGGGAATCGTTCTCCGACCGATTCCGCATGTACCTCGAGTGCAGTGGCTTGAAGGACGCCACCGGCCCCATGAAGCGCGCCGTCTTCCTGACCCACTGCGGGACCGAGGTCTTCAAGATGGCCAAGGTGCTCGCCAAACCCGCCGATGCAACCGCGATGGACTGGGACGTCCTTGAACCCATATTTCGGTGGCACTACGCTCCAGAGGTACCCATCCTGATCCGGCGCAACGTGTTCTACCGGCGGGACCAGAGGTCGGGGGAGAGTTTCAGCGACTTCGTCGCCGAGCTGCGGCGTCTAGGGGGGCTTTGCAAATTCAACAACTTAAACGATGCCCTGCGAGACCGGATCGTGCTCGGTTTGTGGGACCCCGTCCTCCAGAGCCAGCTGATGGCCAAGGGCAACATCAGCCTAGCAGACACCCTCACCGCAGCCGCAGCCGCCGAAGCAACCTGAACTTCCGCCAACCGCATGCGCAGACCGAACACTGGGGACCGCAGCGGAAACAACAACCCGGCGAGGTCGACCGAGCCCCAACCCGAGACGACCACCCACCAGGGTGAGTTCCACTCGACATCGGGCACTTCCGATGATGAGGAGGACATCCATCGCCTCCAGACAGGCCGCGACCCACGAAGCCGGCGAGGTCGTAAGTCGAGGACCAACTGTGCCGGTTGCGGCGGCGACCACCCCAGGTCGGAATGCTGGTTTTTCGAATCGATCTGCCGGCATTGCGACAAGAAGGGACAGATTGCCCGTGTCTGCCGCCTGAAGAAAAATCGCAGCCCGGCACGATGGGACCAGAACGACCGGAGGAGAGAAAGCACACCACCCCGGACCAGAGATCGCCCCTCGGACAACCGATGGGACCGGAATGGACGATCCTCGCGAGGCGGCGACAACCGGCGGAGAGAGGAGACCTACCAGACGGTCACCATCGGCCACGCCATCACCAACGACGCCCGGAAGGTCCACGTGGAGGTAGGCATCGAGGGCCAGCCATGCAAAATGGAGGTGGACTCCGGGTCCTACCTCTCCATGATTGCATGGCATGAAATAAAGCGCTTGGTACCTACCCTCCAAAGGAGGAACGTAGACAGCCAGAGACTCATTGTAAAGGACTACCAGGGAAACCGCATCCCGGTAGTCGGAACCAAACACTTCAACATCACCTATAAGGGGCACACCAAAAGACTTCCCCTGACAATCGTCGACCGCGACCGCCCAAGCCTACTGGGACTGCAATGGTTCGCCCCGCTCGACATCGCACTCACGGGAGTCGACCACGTCACCGACGACAGCTGGGAGCAGCAACTGGCCCGGGAGTTCCAAGAGGTCTTCGACGGAAACCTAGGCAAGTACCGAGGGCCTCTTATATTTTTCAACCTAGACCCTAACGTCCCCCCAAAACGCCTGAAACCAAGGCGGGTGCCATTTGCACTGAAACCCAAGATAGATGAGCAAATTGACAAGCTCGTCAAACAAGGGGTTCTACAGCCCATAGACCACACCCGGTGGGAGACCCCCATAGTCACCCCGATCAAGCCCGATGGGTCGGTGAGGATCTGTGGGGACTATAAGGCCACCCTAAATGGCGCGCTGCAACAAAGCGCCTACCCCGTCCCAGTAGTGCAACACCTACTGCACTCACTGGGAGAGGCAAGGTTTTCGCCAAGCTCAACCTCGCCCAGGCATACCAACAGTTGCCAGTCGACGAGCAAATGGCAGAAGCGCAGACCATAGTCACCCACCGGGGGGCATTCAAATGCAACCGACTCCAATTCGGAGTCAGCGTGGCACCGGGCGTATTCCAAAGCCTAATGGAGAGACTATTGCAAGGCATCAAGGGGGTGGTACCTTACTTCGACGACGTCCTAGTGTCGGCAGCCAACCAAGCCGAACTAGAGGGTCGACTAAGGGAGGTCCTAACCAAATTTAAAGAGACCGGACTAAAAGTCAAGAGGGAGAAATGCCAGCTATGCACGGAACGAGTAGAATTCCTAGGTTACCTCCTAGACCGTCACGGCATTCACCCCACAAACCAAAAAATCAAGGCCATCAAAGAAGCCCCCACACCCAAGTCGAAGACGGAACTACAGGCGTTCTTGGGGTTACTGAACTTTTACAATGTTTTCCTACCCCAAAAGGCGACGGCGGAGGAGCCCTTGCATAGGCTCCTGGACAAGGCGGCGACCTGGACTTGGGGGAAACGCGAGCAAGCCGCCTTCCAAAGAACGAAGGACCTCCTCACCTCGGACGCCGTCCTTATACAATACAACGAGACCCTACCTCTGGCCGTCACATGCGGCGCATCACCCTTCGGCATCGGTGCTGTCCTCAGCCATACCCTTCCCGACGGAAAAGAAGCGCCCATCGCATTCTTTTCAAGGACCCTCACCAAACCGGAGCGGAACTATAGCCAACTGGACAAAGAGGCTCTGGCTATCGTTGCCGCCGTAAAACGATTCCACGAGTATCTCTACGGCCGGACTTTTACCATCATAATGGATCACAAGCCGCTGCTGGGAATCCTTGCAGGAAACCGGGCCACCCCGAACATTCTGTCTCCCCGAATGACAAGGTGGTCCGAGTTTCTGGCAGCCTACAACTACGAACTCATACACAGACTGGGTAAGACGATCTCCCATGCAGACGCCTTAAGCCGCTCGCCGCTACCGGAACCCAACACCGACCCAGCATAGAGACTCTACCCAACCTGCCCATAACCGCGTCAGACATTGCCCGAAAGACTAATAAAGACAAACGTCTGGCGCGGGTGTTGCATTGGGTGGAGAAAGGGTGGCCGGAAAGGGACAACGACGAGTCCGTCAAAACGTTCTGAAACCGCCAAATGGAACTCTCTTTATTAAAAGGGTGCATACTATGGGGGGATAGGGTGGTCATTCCGGAAAAGCTACAGGGAAAGGTTCTGGAACTGCTACAGGAGGGGCACCCTGGCATCGTTAGGACTAAAGCCCTGGCCAGAAGTTACACTTGGTGGCCAGGGATGGACAAACAAATAGAGGCCTGGGTAGCTAAGTGCCAACGATGCCAGGAAACTAGGCCAAGCCCACCCACAGCACCCGTCCTAGAATGGGAAACCCCAAGGGGACCTTGGTCTAGGATCCATATAGACTTCGCCGGGCCCACAAAAGGACACACCTTCCTCATAACAGTTGACGCTTACTCCAACTGGCTGGAGGTAAGCAACATGAAGACGACAACCACGGAGGCCGTGATCAAGGAACTCTGCAAACTCTTTGCAACGCACAGCCTCCCAGACGTCGTCGTTTCCGACAACGGGCCCCAGTTCACCTCACTGGAATTCGAAAAATTCCTAGAGGAAAGGGGCATCCGCCACACGCTGACAGCACCGGCGCACCCGGCGGCGAACGGTAGGGTGGAACGGATGGTCCAATTCACTAAAAAGACCATCCAGAAAATAGACCACGGGGAGATCCAGGAGAAAATAAACAAACTACTCTTCACCCAACACATAACCCCAAATACCACAACCAATGAAAGCCCAGCCGAACTATTAATGGGCAGGAAACTAAGGTCCCCACTCGACAGGTTACACCCCACGTATAACCCGGAGAGGCCCCCAGACTCAAACAGCAAACACCGAACCTTCGCACCCGGCGACCCCGTATACGCAAAAAACCTGACGGGAGACCCACTATGGATTCCAGCCGTCATCACACAAACAACAGGCCCACACTCGTACCGGCTACAAACAGCAGACGGACGAGCGTGGAAACGCCACATCGACCAACTAAGGTCGAGGACTACCAACCAACAAACCACCGACGCACAAACAGGCGAAACCAACCCCCACAACACAAACCAAAGGGGGAGGGAATACCCAGGGGACCAAAACCAAAGAAGAATAAACCAGCAGTACTCACCGGAAAGCAGCCATCACGAACCCTCGCCAGGAAGAAACAGCCAGGCCAGCTCGACCGACCCAGAAAGACCGAGCGGGAGCGGCGAAACCCGCAGCTCAACCAACCCGGAAGGCCCAGGAGGGAGCTACAGAGAACGAAGCGGCCCGATCGACCAGCCGGTTCCCACGACGGCAGCAGGAGCAACAGAGATCCCGACCGAACCGGCCGGGATCCAGCCTACAACTGAGTTGCGCAGGTCAAGTAGGCCCAGACGGAGCCCCGCCTACCTGCGTGACTACGCAACGTAAGGACTGAACCAAGAGGGGAGGGGTGTTCTGTCCTTAATTAACATACTCGAGATCCCCGCGCTTTGATTGGCCAAAGCGCGGGGCTCTCCGATTGGTCAGGCGAGCCGCGCCGATTGGCTCGCTAGGAATCTCCCGCGATTGGTCCATTCGGATCGCGGGAGATTCAAAGTGGTGCCATTGGCCGCGGCCGCCGCGGCGAAAGGAATAAAAGCCGCGGGGTTTTTTCCTTTCGCCAGTTCGGTTCCAACTTACAAATAAAGAGCTTGCACTAAAGTCACCGACTCCTGGCATCATTTCACGGACACAACACAAGTAGTCCTTAAATAAGGATTACCTGTACACAGAAACTGTATTGTTCCAACATGAAACACCCATACCCCAAATACTTATGAAGTACTGCTACCCTTCAAAAAGACTTTGAGTATGTGTCAGAATGGTCAAACAAATGGCAACTTCAAACCTCAACAAACAAATGCTCTGTCTTACATATTGGCAAAAAAAAAATCAGAAAATAAAATACAAGCTGAATAGTCAAGACCTTGTTGATGACCTCAACTATGTCAAGGACCTTGGAATACTCATCTCTAATGATCTAAGTCAGGGGTGGGCAAACTTTTTGGCTCAGAGGCCTCATTGACTTTTAAAATTTGACAGACGGGCCGCCACCTGGTGTCGAAATGCCTGTCATTAAGAGTCAAAATCAAATGAATGCAATCATTCAATCATTCACATCAAACCTTAATTCTGTACCAATCTTCAGCGGGCCGGATTAAAAAGACCAACGGGCCGGATGTGGCCCACGGGCCATGGTTTGCCCACCCCTGATCTAAGTGCTAGACCCCACTGTAATTACATAGCCAAAAAGGCATTAAAAGTTGTTAACCTAACCTTACGTAGCTTTTTCTCTGGTAATATCACACTACTAACTAGAGCATACAAAACTTTTGCTAGACCAATACTTGAATACAACTCATCAGTCTGGAACCTGCATTACATATCGGATATTAATATAGTCAAGAAAGTCCAGAAATATTTCACAAGAAGAGTTCTCCACTCCTCTACTCATTGCAGAATACCTTATGCCACCAGACTTGAAATTTTAGACCTAAACAACCTAGAACTACACTGCCTTCGGTCTGATCTAAGTATAGTATATATAATCATACATTGCAATGACTTACCTGTCAATGAATACTTCATCTTCAACCACAACAATACAAGAGCACACAATAGATACAAACTCAAGGTAAACAGCACCAAACTTGATTGCAGGAAATATGATTCAGCAACGGAGTGGTCAATGTCTGGAATACTCTACCTGACTCTATGGTTTCTTCCCCAAACCCCAAAAACTTTTCCCTTAGACTGTCTACTATTAACCTCACCCCTTTTCTAAGAGGTCTGTAGGGGGCGTGCATAAGCACACCAATGTGCCTACTGTCCCTGTCCTATTGTTTCTTTTTTATTCGTATCCATTTCATGTATTCATAACCATGTTTGTATTTCTATGTGTTATCTAATACTTGCTTCACAAATAAATAAATAAAATAAAGTAAGTACAGAATAAATACAGCAGAAGAACGTTTCTTTGAACAATGTAGCTAATCACAAATCTGCTACTGTGTGAGTCTCATATCTTCACTACATAAAAGTTCATATAAGAATATGTTTTTTTAAAAAAAAATCACAAACATTGAAGTGCAAAGTTCAGTCTGTGTTCTGAAACACGTACATTCTGCATGCGGAAACAGAGGGGTCTTAGATGAGCCCTGCTTAGCTGGCTCAAGCTCCTTAAATTGTCAGCTACCTTCCTGCCATTGCCCATTTGTTTTTGTTTCCTTTAAGCCAGGGATTCACAAGATGTGCCAGCCAAAACAGTGTGCAAATCTCCTCAATCTTGGGGGATGGCTCCCCAGTGCCCCCCAAAGGGGAAAATGGGGGAAATAATTAAATGCATCGGAGTAATTATATTAATCATGATGAATTAAAGTAATTTTCACAGTGTAGACTCCAGAGCATTCTAATAGATGCCCATGATTCCCAGGCACATAAGATGATCTAAAAATAATTATCTAATAGATTTGTTATTTGTTCATTCGTTTGTTTTAAAAAGGTCTGAAAAAACTATGTGAAACCATTTGGGGAAAGAAGTAAAAATGAATTAGATATAGTAAACAAATGTTTGGTTAAGTAGAAATCATTTTGCAGTAATTTGAGAGCTGAATTCACTGGAAACATGGCTGTAGCAGAAGGCACAAAAATTGGGGTCACCAGGTATGTTTTTTTAATCATAGCAACTATGACTCACTGGGTTGTGTTTCTTGCCTTTCCAAAATGACCCCACTTAGTTCTTAAATAAACCAGCAAAGAATTTTAATAATTATGGTGATTTTAAAAAAGGCATTCTAATTCTAGATGACCAGATCTATTTTTGCTAAGGCAGATCCATTGGTGAATGTCTCTTAATTATTTTGAGCAGACAAATACTACGAAAGGGAATCTGAGTCCTTTCTCATTTTTATTGTTTCTTAAACAACTGCCCAACTAAATTCTCATAACAGTTCTTCCAAATGGCATCTGAAACATTGTGACTGACATTTCTGTCTGCAGTCTTGATGCTTGACCTTTGTTTTCCATGCCGCTGAATTGTTCTCAAGGTCAAATTCAAAAATTTCATGCATCAGCATGGCAGATGATGTAAACTCCTATGCACCTGACATCTCACGCATGCACATCTTAGCCATGGCAAGGATGAGTCAGTGCCAAATATAGAAACAAATAAGAGCTGTCCATAAGCAAACCAGGAAGGAGAGTGTGGCACAAAATGTTAGCACAGTAGAAATTTGAAGTGGTTTTTGTCTCTACCTCCCTCATTGCAAAGCATTTTAGAATGCGTTTTCTTGTATTTTAGAAACTTCTCAGTTGAACTCTCCCACCCTAAAAGGGAAGTAAAAAGTCTATTCCAGTTTACACGCATGCATTATCTATACTTATTGCTCATTTCCCCCATACTACAGTGTGCTAATTGTTCTTTCCATACTAGGCACATCTTACCTTTTTCATCCTACATCATATACAAAGCATAATCAGGAAGTGAGATAGAATTTCTCTGTGGACCTGGTGTCTCTTAAATCAATATAGAATACAGGATTGGAAAGAGAAGAAGGGAGCGGGAGCAAGAGAGAGAAAACATAGCATTTTCATTTTGTTTGAGAGAATGAGAGATGTTTTTATTAACAATCACAAGGGATGGGAATCTGTCTTCAGAATAATACTGTGAGATGGGGATATGGGAATGACAGGAGAATTTTATGGTGCTACTTTGAATCCAATATTATATCATGCATATTTAGAAGATTGCTTAACCACTGCATCAAAACAGTTGGCATTTGGATGTCGTAGATAATAATTCCTACCTGATTATCCACAGACAGCTCAAACTTAAGACTCATTCATGGACATCTGATGAAAAATGGAAAAGTGAAAGATGCAAATCCTATAATTTAGTGGAAGAAATTTACCCAGAAATTCTAATCTGACCAGGAGGGGAGATCTGAACCAAAGTTTACCACTACATCTGGAAGACTGCTGGAACCAAAGGAATTAGAAGCAGAGAAGATTGTCAATGGTTCTTCTTTTTGCAGATCTTGTTCATTTTTTCCTTGTTTCCATTCACTGAACATCAGACTACATGGATAAGATCCCCAGACTAGGGATCTCAAAAAGGAAATTTGATATTTTGGATCCAACCAATCCAAAAAAGCCAATTCCTATGTGTAGTCTTTCACCAGCTAGCCATCAGGAAAAGCCAATAGGTAGATACTTTGTAATATCATTTCAGTGGTAACAAAAGTCCTTGACCTAAGTTTGTTATTGCATTCTTTCCTACAATTCATCACCTCCTGACTTCTTCAACAGCCTACCTGTCGTTATCAATTCTTACATCCAAAAAACAAAACTACCAACCACTTTCACTTCTCTGTAATCAAGTATAAGTTCACTACTCATACGGGCCATCATTGTATTGTCATCTTCTTAATATTTAACTTCAAGTCATATTTTTTGTTTCCTATTCTTATTTTTACAATGAGATTTTCTAAGGCTTTAATTTCAATTAACAATGTGATGCCATCTACATATTATTAGTGCAGTGATCTCCAATTCTGACTCCATTTATCATCCTTTTCAATACTGTCTTTCTTAAAATATATTTGCTGCATAGGTTAAATAGATATTACAATAATATACATTGTGTTTCACTCTTTCTTCCTATTCCGAATCACTGTGTTTCTCACGATTCAAAACTTGCAGCAGCTTTTTGTTCATTGTAAAGATTCTATAGAAAAATAATGAGAGGTATTTTAGCATACCTATTAGTTTGTTTCACAAGCTGCATGATAGCAATAGCACTTAGACTTATATACTGTTTCACAGTGCTTTACAGAACCTCCCTAAGCTGTTTACAGAGTCAGCATATTCCCCTAATGATCTGGGTCCTCATTCTACCGACCTTGAAAGGATGGAAAGCTGAGTCAACCTTGAGCCAGTGAGAATCGAACTGCTGGCAGTTGGCAGAGTTAACCTGCAATGCTGCATTCTAACCACTGTGCCACTACAGCTCTATAATCTATATAATATAATCTATTAAAATTAATATATATTAATTATGGCTCTATGATCTACCCAAATATCCATAATCAATGAAACAAAGGTAAGTCATTTGTGTATTTCTTGCTCTCTATATTGTACATCTAATTCCATGTCAATCTGCACTCCTAACATTTGTCTATTTATTTGGCCTTCCTTTCACCTTGTATGGCTCTACTCTTTTTCATAAGACCTTAAGCAAAATATTACCAGCATGAAGAATTAATTACAGGTAATCCTCAATTTACGACCACAATTGATCCCAAAATATATGTTGCTGAGGAAAACATTTGTTAAATAAGTTTTTCCCATTTTACTAACTTTCTTGCCATAATTGTTAAGTGATGCACTGCAGTTGTTAGGTGAGTAACACAGTTGTTAAGTTTATCTGGTTTCCCCATTGACGTGTCATTCCCTGAATCCATGGAGCATGAATCCATGGAGGATGGGCCAGAGCTAGGGCCGATGGAGTCAAGAGGGAGTCTTGTTGGCTTTGGAGGAGGATGGACCGGGGCTGGGGCTGATGAAGGTCAAGGGGGTGGCCTCGTTGACTTCGAAGGAATGCGGACAGGGACAGGAACAGGCAGCTCCTGACTTTTGGGGCTTGGGATGGCTTGCCAGCAGGGAGAAATGGGAGCAGGATGACCGAGAGAGGGGCAGGCAGTGAGTGAAGAGTGACAGAGTTCAGGCCATGAGCAAGGACTGCCCCCTCCTGATCCCTGAGCACAGAGAGTGGAGAGGAAGCAGTAACAGCGCAGGCTGATCCGACAACTCAGGAGAAGAGTGCCCCACGCCTCTTCACAAGGCACACCTGGGGACTGAGACTTAAGGAGATGCTGTGGGGAGGGGCATTTGTTGGGAACAAATGCTAAATTTGTGGAGTTTGGTTGCCTTTGCCAGTGTCTGCAGTTTGAAAGGACTTCTTGCCTTGTTCCTTGCTTCGTGGACTCATTGTCTTTTTCTGTGCTTTGTGTCCTCTTTGCTTTCTTCCTTGCTTTGTGGATTTATTGCCTTGTTCCTTTGCCTCCCTAGACTTCTTGCTTGTGCTGGATTCCTCACAGCCAGAAGCTGCTCTGTGTGAGAGAGAGAATGCTTTGCTCCAGGACTTGCCAGAAACATGGGAGCGTTTGGAGGAAAGTTGGAGTAATAAAAGGAAGTTTTGAACTATCAGCTGGCTGTGTTGCCTGGTCCCAGGTCATCACACAAGTGATCATGGGGATGTTGCAATGTTCATAAGTGAAAACAGTCATAAGTCATTTTTTTCAGTGCTGTTGTAACTTTGTACTATCACTAAACAAATAGTTGTAAGTTGAAGGCTACATATATGTTATAATTTATGTGTTCTTTTTCATCTCCTTTTTTAAGTTTAGGAATACAATATATATTCAGCACCTTTCTAATTCATAACCCATACACCTTTATTTTATGTTTGTTGGCAGAGGCCTCTTAGCATTTTAACTGCCTATTCTCCTGCAGGTTTCACCAGTTCAGTAGGTATTTCATCTATGCCTGCTGCTTTTCTGAAAAACAATCTCATCTATTGCCATTTCTAGCTTACTCTCTAGAGCAAATGATTTCTGAATATTTTCTACTGTTTCTGTCATTTAATAATCCCATTTATACATGGTTTCATTATAATCTTTCTCTTTTCCTTTATCAAACCTCTTCCCTGATTACTTTTTAGTATTCCTACCAGGTCCTTGCAGCAATCTCGGCTTGAAAAGGAAAAGTTTATTTGAATGAATACATGCATATTGCAGTGTTGCACTTATGAACACTTAACTGCAGGTCCTTAAATCAAATGTATCTTTTCTGGGCTTGATTGGCACCAATTTCGTTAAGGCAGTGGTCACCAACCAGTGGGCCAGGGACTACTGGTGGTCTGCAAGAAAATTTTGGTGGTCTGCAGAGAAATGTCACCCCCAAAGCACCCCGCAAAGCAATTAATTCAGACTGCGTGGAAATGCAAGGCTGCTCTGCTCACATGGCCCACAGGAACACAAGGCTTGCGTTGCTTGCATTGAGAACAAGGTAGTGAGGGGAGGGGGGAAAGGGTGGAGGGGGGAATTTGCCCCACTCGATCCATGCACCTGGCCTGGCCACCAGGCTACTTCTTTCCACTTCTTTCTTCTTCTGCTTTTGGCTGCACACAAGGAAAGCAGCAAAAGTCTTTCTTTCTCTCTCCCCAATCTCTGCCAGAAATGAGTCTTTGGGACTCTGCAAGGCATCCTGCTCCAAGAGGCTGCTGACAAGTCTCACAAAGACTCATTTCTGGTGGAGTTTGGGGGAGAGAAAGAAAGAATTCTGCTACTTCTGCTGCTTTCCTTGCATGAAGCCAAAGGTCCCTCTCCCTCCCCCTGAAAACGGAGCTGGAGACGGTATCCTGTGATTCCAAATAAAGAATGATCGATCAGTAGGAAAATGGGGTGGGGAATTTTCCTGCAGACTCTTTTTGGGCTTTTCCTAGGGTCCCTGGTTCACGGGATTTAAAATTATGAGTCTGGTGATCTCTGAGGTCCAAAAGATTGGTGACCCCTGCTTTAAGGAATTGCCAGTGTATACAACATGCATGTTGATCCAATCACCTTTTCCCTTTGAATCTGGATCATTGCTCAACCCTAATTCATGCATTAGTGGTAAATTTTATAATCTGCTTTTTTCCCCCTTTCATTATTTTTCTCTGTCAACATTCTTGATTGAAATATCTTTCCTAAAATTAAAATTCTTGCATTGAATTGTCATATACAATTCTTATTGCTCTTAGTTCATTCCCTATCTTTTCTTGATTATCCATGATGGCTTGTTCTGAAAATCACTTTGATCTTTTCCTCTTTGAAGTTTTGGGAATATTTTTTCCATTGCAGTTTTCTTATCTATTACCATGGCTCCTCAGATTCTTTTTCATATAAGTTAAGAGAACTGAAACTGATGTGGGTTTTTTTCCATTCCAATTGTATATCTTTCAGATTGAATCTTTCTGACACACCTCATCTCTTTACATTTCTAAGTCTACCCTGTATATTTGATACTAACAATTCATGCACAGACCATACCTGGATATGTCCTGGCTAATTAGTTTGTACTCTTCAATGTCTATTCCCTGTTATGTAACCTATTGCCATAGTAGTTGTCAATGTCTTCATCTACTGCATCTAGGTTTTACAAATAGTGTATATATTCTATGGCAAATTACAAGAAAGGAATACACTACTTAATAGATGATTAGAATGCAAAAGTTGAAGAATTTGAAATTATATGAAGATTTGAATTGTGTAAAAATAATAAAGATAGGAGATAGATTAATAAAATTTTGGTGAATGTAATTATTTATGCCTACACATATTTTAAACAACTTAATTACAAATCCTATACATTATATCACCAAATGGACAACACTGAATCAGTAGCCTACATAATAGGGAACAGAATCAATAGGATACATAATAGAGGCTTAGGGCACCTTAGTTGTCTTTTGATATCCATAATAAAATAAGTCTATTTTTGTGAAGATAGGAGTTTAAGACAACTTAACCATCTCAAACCCTCCAAACGTAGAGGAGATGGAGGAGCACACCTTGCTTGTAAATGCTCCCTCCTACAGTCTCCCAATTATCTATATGCTTCATGCTATCCCTGTAAAATGTCTGATTACAGTTACCTTTTTCTCACTATGCTGAATATTCTTGGTAGATGTTTCAGTTCTGATAATACTTGATATGGAAGAATAACAATCTCAGAATCAGCACTAGAGTGTGCAAGGCATGTGACCACATTTTGCATGCATCAGATTTTAATGCTGAATGCCCTTCAGTCTCTCCTAAGTGTTTTTTCCAGACTATTAGAAGGTGAATATGTCAGCCTGTTTTTCCCTTCACTGAGAAATTGAATATAATTGAGATACAAACTCTACATCAATTCTAGGGTTCTTTTTAATTTTTTCTAAAAGGCACACCTCCAAATTGTATGTAGTCTCTTGATTTTTTTCAGTCTTTTCCATGAAGCAATATGAGATTATGCAGAGGCAGATGTATCTTCAAGAGCCACCACCTTTGTCAAAACAACAAAAATAGTGCTCTGAATCTCTTGTACATACACATGACATCTTGGTGAATATACTGTACAAAAGGGGCAGAGTTTGCATCATGTTGGCATGACATCTCTATTACCTTCTGCTCCCTCCTCCCACCGCAGGCACCATTGTCCAAGGAGTTTATTATTGAAGTTTATTGATGAAACTTACTGCTCACTTCAAAACTGCCAAACTACTAATAGTTTAATTGTGGTGGTTCATCTACCAAGTGAATACAAATCCAAAGATTGAAGTCATTAGTCAGGCAAATGATCATATCTGCACTTTAACCCAGACTTTGGAGCCTTTAATTCTAAGGGAAGAAAATTCAAGTTTATAAAGTCTGGGAAGGAAGAAGGGAGGATAGGAAACTCAACTTACTTGGTGAAAGAATTACATCATGACTCTATATATCAGTCTAGAAATACAACTGAACAGTTTCAATCAGTCCAATAGGGATAGAAAAACCTAAGTCACTTGTGTTGGGCAGTGTTCAGATTTACTGACCATGGTCTATATAACATAGCTGGCCTAGATCCAAGGCATGACCCTCCAATAGGGAAGATTAAGTCTTCTTATCTTTCTCTTATCCCCGGCATACATAATGCCATCTGTATTGACTTGTAGTCCTTTTGTTCTTTGTGAATCGTCTCGTGGCATCACCCATGAATTCACTGAATATTTCTCTTGAATACTTTTCTCCATATAGAAAGAGATAAGCATTCAGCCAACTCAGTTTTGTTTAATTATTCTCATCATACTTTTCTGGTAAAAGAAGCATGAGACCAATCTACTTTTTCAAAGCAGGAGCAAGCTCCAACTGCCTTTAGGAGTTTTGAAAATAGAGTAATATTTGGAACTATTGAGAGTTATAGAGCCTTCCTTGCCATGGCAAACTAGGTGGGAAAATAATGATGTAAGGATAACGTTAGATAGCATAAGATATTTCTCTTAAAAATATAAAGGAGGGCAGGGAAATACTGCAAGTGTAGAAGAAAGAAAAAGTGGAAGTCATTTAGTGTTTCTTTAAATTATATACATAGACCGATATTGTTTTTAATTTAGTTGAACCATAGGTTCCTGTTCTCTACCAGCTCTTTTTCATCTGTCTGAATGAGAACACTTTTTTTCTGTCAGATTCAAATAAGTAATCAATGCCTCGGTTTACACATCAGTAAAACAATTAGCTTAATTATGATGTGTTGTTTAAAATAGAATTGATTTGGATCCCTCAACCACAAAGTTACAGGCTTTACAACTTGGTTTATTATGGTTCAACATATAATACACACATACACAATATCACTGGATTTATACATCATACTAAGGCATGCTTTGTTTACCCATTATTTATTTATAAATTGCAACTGCCTAGATTAATGTAAAATGTAAATCAATAATTTATGGTTTAATATAATGTAATGGTTAGATCCGCACAATATGCTGTCCAAATCAATTGAATTGGACTATGCTTACTTGACTGTATGAATAAATCAATGTCTAAATTAGTCAGATTAACAAACTAGAATTTAAGAGTTATTTGGGGTCAGATCCACTGAAGGATTTGTATTTGTATTAAATTATATTCTCACTTAATTTATTGGTTCACACCTATCCTTGATTTGGTGTCCTCTTTGATATTTGAAACAGAGACAGTAAATAAAAATGCTTCAGCAACATTATGTTGGTATAATAATTGTATTTTTCAGAAAAATCACACTAAAGCTTTTAATGCCTTAATGATATCCATACTGAATTGCAGAATCATGCTTTATAGTTGGTTGTCTCTGCAAAATGTTTGATTTAAACATTGTTCCCTCACCCACCCAAAAACAGAAGCGGGATCCTTCTACTGCCCATTTCAGGTCTAAGTAAAGATGGAGTTCTACTGCCAGAAGTGACTTCAAGAACCATTTCCCTGTTTGATCTTGTATATTCTGATGAGCATCTGGTGTCCTGCTGTATCTCTTCCTACAGTTAATGTGGTTGAAATTGCAGCTTAGCAATATCTGCCACATCTAGGTTCCTCATCCAATATTAAGCCTCAAGTTGACTGGTAGGTAAGGTAGAATTACATCTTCTAGCTGAGAGGGAACAAGATAAAAATAATTATCTAGAAAATATAGTTATAATATTGATCTCATATGAGTGCTTCTAAAAATGGGAAAGTATCTCAAAGTAACGGAGCAGAGGTGTGCTTGGATCCATAATTATTAAGTTTTGTACTTTGAGATATGACCACATAATTGAAAAGTAGATTCTGTTCTTTGTTTGAGGTAACATTGCTGAATATTTTGCTATTCTGATTTTCTCTTGATTTGTTTGCTGGATTTAGCTTGTTTTTAATTGAGAATGTCAGTTAAGTATTGTAAAGAGAAGCTGGTTCATAAAGAGACTGAAAGATCCAAAAGGATATTTCAGAAAATATCCCTCGAAGATTGGATTGAAGGATTTCTAAATGATTTTCAGTAAAGAGATAGATGATGGGGGCGGGGGAGAGAAATGATTGGCCTTCACTTCAGATGTCAATGTAATTGCCCCAAGTTACCATTCCCACTGCATTCCATTTCATATTACTAACAGTCAGAGATGATGGGAATTGTCCAATAACATCTTATTGTCCAAGGTTCAGAAAGGCTGACTTAAATACTATGAGTATCTGGTAAGAACAGATGTTTAACCAAATGAGGTAGGGAGTAGGCATTGAATTCATTCTTTTTTAATGCCAAAGTATGGTGAGCATAATAGTTCCAAAGTGAATGGAAAAGTCTGAACTGCAGAACTCCATATGTGCATAATAGCTTTGGCTCACAGACTTGTGTTTTTCCTGCGATATTATAATATATATTATTTTGGTCTCATATTATACAATGCATTGCTTTAATAGTAAATTGATAGTATTATAAAGTGTGAAGATCAGTGTTAGAGGTTTGTTTCAACTCCTTCCCTCAAAACAATGTGTGCACCGCACACCGGAACAACTAGACACAAGAACAGTTTTTTTCCTGAAAGCCATCACTCTGCTAAACAAATTCCTGCAACACTGTCCAACTATTTACAAAGTCTGCACTACTATTACTATTAATCTTCCCATCACTCCTAATCACCCATCTCCTCCCACTTGTGACTGTATGACTGTAACTTTGTCACTTGTATCCTTACGATTTATATTGACTGTTTCCTAGTATGATTTGATTGCTTATTGTACCCTTTGACTATTATTAAGTGTTGTACCTTATGATTCTTGACTCTTAACGAATATATCTTTTATGTATATTGAGAGCATTTGCATCTTGCACCAAGACAAATTCCTTGTGTGTCCAATCACACTTGGTCAATAAAAGAATTCTAATTCCAATTTATTCGCACAGGAGCCAGTTGGATACTTGAGAACAATTTCTGAATTATGTCAGTGTTTTGCCTCAGTTGCAGCAGCATCTTCTTTGGAAGATAATTCTTGTTAAGTTTGAGCATGGGCGAGAAAGAATGGAGACAAGTTTCTGAACGGTGAACTTCAGCTCTTTATTTACATCATGACTTGCTCATTTAACAGCAGTAAAACCCGCCTAATATAGGCAAACCTTGTAACGTTTAACCAATAACAAGCTAGGAATGCTAGCTTTTATAACCAATAAGAACTCTCTGTTAAGGGCCAATCAGATTCCCCGGAATGGGCCAATCCGGTCCGGCCACTTAACAGCCAATCAGAAGTGCAGGGCCAGAACCCTGCACTTACTCCAAGCTTACACTTTATTAATTATATTGCATACACAACACCCCTTCCCCCTGGTTCCTTAGTTCAGGGCGCAGTTACATAGTCCTTTAAATAGGACGGTTGTCTTTTTAGTCTCTTTGATTTTCGTTGTATCGGCTGGTTGCAATCCTGCTGAGGTAGATCATTGTCTGGCAGTGGGGCTGCCTCTGGTTCAGAGTTCACTTCTACGTCGTTGCTCACCTTTTCAGCAATTCCCTGAGGAACAAACGTTTCTCCCTCCAGCTCTGCTTCCTGAGTTTCTATTAAATCATCGTTTCCTTTGAACGGGTTTCCTAGGGCTTCATCTTCTTCCGTACCTCCCCCCCCCTCAGTTTGGTCATAGGGGAGTTGCGGACTGGCTGCTGCAAGCCGCGACCGTAATTGGTCGATATGCCATTTCCAAAGTTTATCGTCAAGGCATTGCACAAGGTAGGATCTCGGGCCGGTTACACGTACTACTGTCGCTTCCACCCACAACGGGTCGCCCGATAGGTTTTTTGCATAAACCAGGTCTCCTATCTGGAAGGTGTGACAGTGGCCGCTGGATCCTAGTGGTTTCTCCGGTTCATACGCAGGGGACAACCGGTCAAGGTGGGAGCGGAGCTTTCGTCTCATTAGCAGTTCAGCGGGAGTTTTGTTGGTGACGCTATGTGGGGTGATGTGTTGCAAGAAGAGGATTTGGTTGACCTTGTCGTCAATGTTGTCGTAGTCTACCTTTTGCAAGGTTTTCTTCACAAATTGGACCATGCGTTCTGCTCGGCAATTGGTCGCAGGGTGCGCAGGCAAGGTGAGCGCATGGCGGATGCCGCGGTCAGCGAGGTACTGCTTGAATGCTAGTGCAGTAAATTGTGGGCCGTTATCGGATACCTGGACGTCTGGTAATCTGTGGGTTGCAAAGAGTCTGTTTAAAATCTTGATGACCGCCTCGGAGGTTGTAGTCGTCATGCGATGAATTTCAAGCCAATTGGAATAGGCATCGACAGTAAGCAGGAAGGTGTGGCCCGTGGTTGGCCCCGCGAAGTCCAGGTGAATTCGGGACCAGGGTCCACGTGGTGTTTCCCATTCAGTAGGCATGGGGCGTTGCTGACTTCTTGGCATTTGGGACAAGCTTTAACCCACTGTTCGATTTGCTTGTCAATGCCCGGCCACCATGCATAGCTTCATGCAAGGGCTTTCATTCGCACGATGCCAGGGTGGCCATCGTGCAAAGTTCTCAGCAGCGCTTTTCGGAGCCGTTTTGGGATAACGACTCTATCGCCCCAGATGACACAGCCTTTTTGGGAGAAGAGTTCGGTCTGTCGAGACTTGAATGGTGTGAAGTCATCTGATAACTGGTCCAATGGCCATCCGCGTTCTACCCAGCTTAGGACTCGTGCTAGGGTGTGGTCGCATTTGGTTTCTCTCACGATATCTCGGGCGGTCAGTGGTGGCGAGTTGAGTGCCTCGATTTGCAACGTGGTTACCGTTGGTGCCAGATCGTCGAGGGTCTCTGGAAGCGGTGCTCGGCTCAATGAGTCGGCGTGGGGAATGGCTTTCCCCAGGCCGTATTGCAGCCGATAGTTATAAGCAGCTAAGAATTCTGACCATCAGGTCATCCTAGGGGATAATATGTAGGGAGTTGGCTTATCTCCGGCTATTATCCCCAACAAAGGCTTGTGGTCAGTCACAATAGTAAAAACCCTCCCATACACGTATTTGTGAAATCTTTTCACAGCTAAGACAATTGCGAGGGCTTCTTTATCAATTTGTCCATAGTTCCGCTCCGTTTTTGAAAGAGTCTTTGAAAAATATGCAACAGGGGCTTCGTTCCCATTAGGCAATACGTGGCTCAAAATGGCGCCCACCCCGAAAGGCGATGCATCACAGGTTATAACTAACGGCAATGTCTCGTTATACTGCATGAGTACAGAGTCAGAAGTGAGCAGTTTTTAAACATTTTGGAACCCCTGTTCTTCACGGTAACCCTATAACGAATTTGCTTTTTTATCTAACAATCGGTGTAACGGTTCAGCGACAGTTGCTTTGTGCGGTAAAAATACATTATAAAAATTGATGAGGCCTAGGAATGCCTGGAGATCGGCCTTGTTTCTTGGCCTGGGAGTGTTTTTGATCGCTTTTAATTTACTTTCGGTAGGGTGAATGCCCTGGCTATCAATCAGGTACCCTAAAAACTCAACACTGTCAGTACACAATTTACATTTGTTTTTTTTAACCTGAAGACTGGCTTCTTGGAATTTTTTTAGGACTAATTTTAACCGGTCCTGTAAGATTTATTTTGTAGGGGCTGCAATTAATACATCGTCAAAATAGGGGACCACACCCTTAATCCCTTGCAATAACCTTTCCATAAGGCTCTGAAAAATCCCCGGAGCTACACTTACTCCGAATTGCAGCCGGGTCCATTTAAAGGCACCTCGGTGCATCACAATAGTTTGGGCCTGTGTCGTTTTTTCATCTACTGGTAATTGCTGATATGCCTGAGCTAAATCCAATTTAGCGAAAACTTTCCCGCTCCCCAGGGAATGGAGGAGGTGCTGCAACACTGGAACTGGATACGCGTTCTGCTGCAGGGCGTGGTTCAAAGTGACCCGGTAGTCCCCACAAATTCGGATTGACCCATCTGGCTTTATGGGTGTTCCAATAGGAGTTTCCCACGGGGAGTGATCGATGGGCTCCAACACCTGAGTGATCGATGGGCTCCAACTGAGCTATCAGTTTGTCGAGTTGTTCGTCGATTTTCTATTTTAAGGCAAACGGAACTCGACGGGGCTTTAGGCGAATGGGAGCTATTTTTGGATCTAAGCTGAATGAGATCGGGGTCCCCTTGTACTCGCCTAAGCTGTCCACGAAGACGTCCCTGAACTCAGAGATAAGGTCTTCCTCCCAGTCACAGCCACCGACTCAGTTTACGCCGGCCACTTCAATGCCGAGTGGCGCGAACCATTGGAGGCCCAGTAGGCTAGGCCTATCTCTATCGATGACCGTTAAAGTTAAGTACGCTGTGTGCTTCTTGAAGGAGACTCGGACTCTGCAGGACCCAACAACGGGAATTCGATTCCCCTGGTAGTCCTTGAGGATGAGGCGTTGGAAACGGAGATCTTGGTGTTAAATTGTGGGGATGAGTTGCTTGAGTGTCTTTCACGACACCATTGAGAGGGACGATCCCGAGTCGACTTCCATGTGCCAAGGCTGGTTCTCGATGGCTACCGTGACTCGGATTTTCTTTGTGTCCAAGGCTGAGGCGTAACCGATAGTGATAGTATGGTGAGCCTCTTCTCTTTGCAAAGCTCGATTTCTGTAGGAGTGGTTTACTGGCTCTCGTCTTACAGGACGGTTTCCTGTCGATTGGTGATAGTTAGCCCCTTTTGAGGCCTCGCTGGGTCCTGGCAAGCTGTGGCAGACCCATCCAATGTGGCCTCGTTTCCCGCACTCATGGCAGAGTGCGTCACGGAATCTGCATTCGGATCTGGCATGGTTGGCTCCACAGCCAGCGCAAGGGCATAAGGGCTTTGGGCGAGGGTCCCGGTCGGACCGCAGTCGATGGACCCTTTCTTCGTCGCTGTCTGATGACGAAGAGAGGTCCTCGTGGTGCGTTGTCGCGAGCTGCCCTTCTGAACTAGGTGAGATTTCGCTGGCCGGTGGTGGTACCGGAGTGCAGGTTCGGCGTAGTTGTGCAGCCGACTTCTTGGTTGCTTCCGCTTCAGTAGCATCGGCAATGGCATTGGCAAGGCTGATGTTGCCTTTCGCCATCAGCTTGCTTTGGATGCCTGGTGCATCTAATCCCAGAACTATGCGATCTCTTAGTGCTTCTTCTAGATCGGTGAATCCGCAGAGGCCTCCCAAATTTTGGAGGTCTGCTATGAAGTCGGCCACGCTTTCTCCCTTTCGCTGGCTTCTTTGATAAAACTCGTGGTGTCTCATGAGCATAGGCACGGTCGGGGCGTAGTGGTCTCGCAGGATAGGTTCGAGGTCGTCCCAATCCATGGCCTTCACTTCTCGGGGTTTGGCTAGTGCTTTAGCCATCTTAAATACGGTTGAACCGCAATGCGTTAGGAGCACCGCCTGTTTCTTCCCAGCTGTGGCGTCCTTTAAGTTGTTCGTCTCTAGGAACATTTGGAAATGATCCATGTAAGACTCCCAGTCTTCTTGTGTTGGATCGAACGGAGCGGGTGGTACAATGCCGCCGGACATGGTTCCATTGTTGGCGTCGTCTGTCACGTGCTCAGTGTTCTTCGAAGTTTTGTTGGTTCAGATGTCTCCACATCCCATCCTCGTCGCCAGTGTTAAGTCTGAGCATGGGCGAGAAAGAATGGAGACAAGTTTCTGAACGGTGAACTTCAGCTCTTTATTTACATCGTGACTTGCTCATTTAACAGTAGTAAAACCCGCCTTATATAGGCAAACCTTGTAATGTTTAACCAATAACAAGCTAGGAATGCTAGCTTTTATAACCAATAAGAACTCTCTGTTAAGGGCCAAACGGATTCCCCGGAACGGGCCAATCCGGTCCGGCCGCTTAACAGCCAATCAGAAGTGCAGGGCCAGAACCCTGCACTTACTCCAAGCTCACACTTTATTAATCATATTACATACACAACAATTCTCACAAAACCATCAGATTTAAACTTTATTATTGGGAATTAAAATGCATAATTTGCTATATGTCTTTCTTGTTGCTGATTTTTTAACAGATCTGCATGCAATTGAGCCTTGATGGCGCAGTGGTCAGAATGCAGTACTGCAGGCTACTTTTGCAGTTCATTTCTTATCGGCTCAAGGTTAACTCAGCTTTCCATCCTTCCGAGTTTGGTAAATGAGGATACAGACTGTGAAGGGGTATATAAGTCTAAGTGCTATTGCTACTAAAAGTAATATGGTTTTCAAGCAGTGTCTGATACTTATGGCTTGAGATGTTCCCAAACAATAGAACAGAATAGAACAGAATAGAATGGATATTAAAACAAAGTGAGAGGGTTTTTTTGAATTATAGAATCAGATAATTTTATAAATATATCTATATTTGCTGCAAAGGGAATTGAAAGTTTCTGTCTGTTTTTTCTTTTTGATTCTTCACTTGTAATTTTCTTTCTTTCCTGCTTTTATTCTTTATGACTTATCTGACCACAACTGAGCTCAGCATTTTTGTTGCTCAGTGAAACATTTGTTAAAAGAATTTTGCCCCTTTTTGCCACAATTGTTTTAGTGAATAACTACACTTATTAAATTAGTGACACAGTTGTTAAGTGAATCTGGCTTTCCCATTGGCTTTGCTTGTCAGAAGGGTGCAAAAAGTGATCACATGACTTTGGACACTGTAACAGTCATAAATGCAAGTCTGTTCCCAAGTGTCTGAATTTTGATAATGTGAACATGGGATGCTACAACGGTCGTAAGCGTGAAAAACAGTCATTTTTCAGTGCTGTTATAACTTTGAACAGTCACTAAGTGAACTGTTGTAAGTTGAGGACTATCTGTATTAGTTTGTGTAAATTTTATGTGCTTTATAAAAATTTAATAAGAAAGAAAAATTATTAAATTTATTTAAAAACTACAAATCTCTGGGATTTAATATCTAGACTTGGAAAAGCAAAAGCACTTCGACTTATGTAGTGCTTTACAGCCCTCTCTAAGCAGTTTACAGAGTCAGCATATTGCCCCCAACAATTTGGGCCCTCATTTTACCTACTTCAGAAGGATGGAAGGCAGAATCAAGCTTGAGCCTGGTGAGATTCGATCTGCCAAATTGCAGTCAGCCAGCAGTCAGCAGAGGTAGCCTACAGTACTGCATTCTAACCATTGTGCCACTGTGGCTCATGAAATGGACAAAGATGAAAAGGAAGACATGTTCTCATCATCTCTACCTTCCCCTATTTTGGTTTGACTGAAATTAGGGAAAAAATCTGGCTGATTCTAGCTTCCTTTTCCATGTTTCTTCTCATTAGATGTTGTGCCAAGAATCAACAAACCACCCTTCTTTGTTTCATCTTTGATTTATTTTCTTACCATTTGTTATGAACTAATAAAACGCTTAAATAAAGTTTTATCAAACCTTTAGAAATAGCAGGGTTCTGATCCTGCACTTCTGATTGGCCGATAATAGCGATATCAGATTGGTCCGTTCAGGAGAATCTGATTGGCTGTTAACGAGCCACTCTCATTGGTTAAAGGGGTTAACACTCCACGTTTCTCATTGGTTACTAGATCATCAGCTTGCCTATAAAAAGGCTGCTGCTGCCCTAGGTTTTTGCTCTGCTCTGTTCAGAATGATTAATAAAGAGTTGAAGTTCACTGTTCACCGTCTCGTCTCCGTTCCTTGCGCCCATGTGCAGAACTTAACACTGGCGACGAAGATGGGATGCGGAGATGTCAGAACTGACTGAACACTACAGAGCACCAAACAGAGCATGTGGCTGAAGGCACATCAATGGTGGAAACCATGTCCGGCGGTGCCATACCACCCGCTCCATTTGACCTGGCACAAGAAGACTGGGACTCATACATGGACCTGTTCCAGATGTTTCTGGAGACCAACAACTTGAAGGATGCCACTACGGGAAAAAAGCGAGCGGTATTCCTGACCCACTGCGGACCTGCCATTTTTAAGATGGCTAAGGCACTGGCGAAACCGGCTGAGGTGAAATCCATGGACTGGGACGTCCTTGAACCCCTCCTATGGGCCCACTATGCACCTACCGTACCAAAGCTTGTCCGAAGACATGAATTTTACCAGAGAGACCAGCGGAAAGGAGAAAGCATTGCAGATTTCATTGCGGATCTCCGGAACCTGGGAGGCCTCTGTGGGTTCGCTGACCTCGAAGTAGCTCTAAGAGACCGAATAGTTCTGGGACTAGATGCACCACACATGCAAAGTAAGCTGATGGCAAAAGGCGACATCAGCCTTGCAGATACCATCACTGATGCTACTGCAGCAGAAGCAACCAGGAAGTTGGCTGCCTGAATGCGCCGCACCAATGCCCCACTCCACCAACTCGCCGGTGAAACCTCACCTCGCCTAGAGGGACATACAATGGCAACTCACCACGAGGACCTTGAATCGTCATCAGAAAGTGATGAGGAAGAGGTCAACCGGCTCCGGTCTGAACGAGACCAACGCCACCAGCATAATCAGAGACTGCAGCATCAATGCGCAGGTTGTGGGGCAAACCACCCACGATCAGACTGCAAATTCCTCGATGCACTCTACCATGTTTGTGGGAAGAGAGGCCACATCAGAAAGGTCTGTAGAAGCAAGCAAGGATCCAGCCCATTTCAGAGGGGGACCAACTACCGCCAAACCACAGAAAATCGTCCTGTGAGTCAGGAACATTTGAACCACCAATGGAACAACCACTCCTACAGAAATAAACCACTGGCCAATTCAACAAAACGAGAAGAGGCACACCAAACCATTACAATTGGTCATGCCTCATCATTAGATGCAAAGAAGATCCGAGTGAAGGTCTCCATCAAAAACCAGCCCTGTGTGATGGAAGTCGATTCAGGATCGTCCCTCTTGATGGTTTCCTGGAAGACCCTTAAACAATTAATCCCTGCCGTCCGGCAGCAAGACCTCAGAACCCAAAGAATTATATTCAAGGATTATCAGGGAAACCGAATTCCGGTCGTTGGATCCAGCCTAGTCCAGGTCTCATTCAAAAATCGTACTGCATCTTTACCATTGACCGTTGTTGACCGTGATCAGCCTAGCTTGTTAGGCCTTCAATGGTTCGCTCCACTCGGGATCGAGGTAGCCAGCATTCTCCAAACCAGAAGCGACAACTGGGAGGAGGCCCTCGTCCAGGAATTCCAGGACATCTTTGCAGACAAACTAGGCGAGTACAAGGGGACCCTGATATCATTTAACCTTAACCCTGAAGTGGCCCCCATCCGCCTTAATCCTCGTGGGGTACCTTTTGCCCTTAAACCAAAAATTGACGAGCAGCTTGATAAATTAATAGCCCAGGGTGTTTTAGAACCAGCAGACCATGCTCGTTGGGAAACCCCAATCGTAACACCCATCAAACCGGATGGATCATTAAGGATTTGTAGGGACTACCGTGCCACCCTGAATCATGCCCTTCAATAGAACGCTTACCCGGTGCCAGTGGTACAACACCTTCTCCATTCCCTGGGGGGCGGAAAAGTCTTCGCTAAATTGGACTTAGCACAGGTGTACCAACAACTGCCTGTTGATAAAAAAAACAGCAAAGGCACAAATAATCATTACGCACCGAGGCGCCTTTAAGTGCAACCGACTCCAATTCGGAGTTAGCGTAGCCCCAGGGATTTTTCAAAGTTTGATGGACAGACTCTTGCAGGGGAACAAAGGGGTCGTACCATACTTTGATGACGTTTTAATTGCTGCCCCAAATAGAGAAATAATAAAGAGTGTCTTAAATTGGTTCTCCAGAAATTTAAAGACTCCGGCCTTAAGGTTAAAAAAAAATAAATGTCAACTGTGTACAGATAAAGTAGAGTTCCTGGGGTACCTAATCGATAAACAAGGCATTCACCCCACCAAGAGCAAACTAAAAGCTATCAAGAATGCCCCAAGACCCAGAAATAAGACTGATCTCCAAGCTTTTCTGGGGCTCATTAATTTTTACATCTTCCTGCCTCACAAAGCGACTGGAGCTGAACCCCTACATAGACTTCTCGACAAAAAAGCAACCTGGAAAGAAGATCTAGATGGACATTAAACAATACTATTCTGAAGGAAAAAGACTTTATACAATGGATGGAAAAAGAATTGGCCTTCTTGTTTAATGAGAACAAAAAAGAAGATACTTCAATACAGAATGTTTGGGATGCAATGAAGGCTTATGCAAGAGGATTAATAATTGACTATACAAAGAAAAAGAACATTAGGAAGAGACAAATGATTAAAGCTCTAGAAGATGACCATAAAAAGCTGGAAAAAGAATGACAGAAGACGCCACAGAAAAAAGATATTAAACTTAAAATGGACATAATTAAACATAAAATGGATCAAGCAGAGAAAGAAGAACTGGCACAAAAAATTAGAAGTGCTCAACAGAACTATTTTGAAGATGCAAATAGGCCAGGTAGATGGTTAGCATATAAGCTGAGAAAAGAGAAAGAATCAAGGAAAATATCACAGTTAATAGATGAAAAAAGCAACCTGGGTCTGGGGACACTGAGAGGAGCATGCGTTCCGACAAGTAAAAAACTTATTAACCTCAGATGCTGTTTTAATGCAGTATAACGAGACTTTGCCTTTAACAATTACATGTGACATGTCACCATTTGGAGTAGGAGCCATTTTGAGCCATGTGTTACCAAACGGTAGTGAGACCCCTATTGCCTATTCTTCAAGGACCCTATCAAAGGCTGAACGTAACTATAGTCAAATCGATAAAGAGGCTCTTGCTGTTGTATCTGCTGTGAAACAGTTTCATGAATATGTATATGGATGAGTTTTTACTATTGTTACCAACCACAAACCTTTGCTGGGGATTATAGCAGGAGACAAGCCAACCCCCTATATATTATCACCTAGAATGACTCGCTGGTCGGAGTTTTTGGCTACGTACAATTATAGGCTGCAACACCGCTGGGGAAAGCCATTCCCCATGCTGACACGCTGAGCTGTGCACCACTTCCGGAAACTGTTGACGACCCAGCTCCAACCCTTACAACACTCCAGATTGAAACACTACATTCACCGCCGCTAACAGCTAGAGATATTGCGATCGAAACAAAACGCAATCCTATCTTAACACGAGTTCTTAGCTGGGTCGAACGGGGATGGCCAGTAGAACAAACCCCTGACGACTTCACCCCCTTCAAGAACCGGCAAACAGAACTTTTTTTGCAAAAAGGCTGCATCCTATGGGGGGATAGAGTCATCGTCCCAGAGTGGTTACAACGAGCAGTATTAAAAACACTGCATGAGGGTCACCCCGGCATCGTGCGTATGAAAGCGCTTGCACGAAGCTACGCATGGTGGCCGGGCATCGACAAACAGATCGAAGCCTGGGTAAAGACTTGTTTAAAGTGCCAAGAAGTTAGCAGTGCCCCACCTAAAGCAACTCCAACAGAATGGGAAACACCCCAGGGACCGTGGTCCCACATCCACATTGACTTTGCAGGACCTACTAAGGGACATACGTTCCTACTAAAGTGGATGCCTATTCCAACTGGCTCGAGATCCACGAAATAAAGAATACTACAACCGAGTCTGTCATGTGGAAGTTGAACAGGCTATTCGCAACGCATGGACTGCCAGACATTTTGGTCTCTGACAACGGACCCCAGTTTACCGCCTACCCTTTGAACAATACTTAGCGGACTGGGGGATTCGCCATGCGCTAACTTCGCCAGTGCAACCTGTGGCTAACGGAAGAGCTGAGCGCATGGTACAATTTATTAAAAAATCCCTCTACAAAATGGAGTATGGGGACATTGAAGATAAAATAAACAGAATACTCCTTCTCCAACACATCACTCTGCACAGCGTCACCAACAAGACTCCAGCTGAACTATTAATGGGACGCAAACTCCGTTCCCACCTTGACCAGCTTCACCCATCTTACGAGCCAGAGAAACCCTGTGGATCTAGTGGAAAATGCCACGAGTTCAAGATAGATGACTTAGTTTTTGCCAGAAACCTTTCCGGCGAACCGTTGTGGGTCGAGGCAACTGTATTTCAAGCCACTGGACCCAGGTCGTACCAGGTGAAAACCTGCGATGGAAAAATATGGAAATGCCATATAGATCAGCTTCGCTCAAGACTACAACCTAGTTTCTGCGACTCCGGTGACTGCCAAACTGAGGGGGGGAGGGGATGTTGAAGAAACCGAATTCGAGATGGCGGAAAGCAGGAGTGAAAGAAGTCAGCAATCGGGCGTAACGAATGAAGAAGAATCAGGGAGGGGAATGTCCTCGCCACAGAGGAACACCTCAACAGAGGCAAGCCCGCAAAGATCAGAGGACAACAATGAGAACATTAGCGGCACCGAGTCATCCAATGAAGGACCACCGGCACCCGACTTGCCCAAAAACGTCCAGCCGAAACCGGGTAAAAACAGGAATCGGTGGGACAGCGTAAATCCAATAGACAGTCAAAACAACCTTCATACCTCAGGGATTACGTCACTGCACCCCCTAAATGGAACCCGGGGGGAAGGGGTGTTATGAACAAATAAAACACTTAAATAAAGTTTTATCAAACCTTTAGGAATAGCAGGATTCTGATCCTGCACTTCTGATTGGCTGATAATAGTGATATCGGATTGGTCCGTTCAGGAGAATCTGATTGGCTGTTAATGAGCCACTCTCATTGGTTAAAGGGGTTAACACTCCACGTTTCTCATTGGTTACTAGATCATCAGCTTGCCTATAAAAAGGCTGCTGCTGCCCTAGGTTTTTGCTCTGCTCTGTTCAGAATGATTAATAAAGAGTTGGAGTTCACTGTTCACCGTCTCGTCTCCGTTCCTTGCGCCCATGCACAGAACTTAACACCATTCTTCTGGGTTGACTGCTATGGTAGCTTTGCCCCATTGTGCAAAACATAATTAGATACTAGTTACAGTCTGCCATTGTCATTCAGAACTCATGCATCCAATACCTTCATTGTGAAACATTTGGGAATATTCCCTGCCATCAGAAAACTTACCTCTGCAAAGAAAATATATACAGTACAGTTCCATAGCATCTGTACCATTTTTCTTTGAAGCTAGGATGTAATTGTACAAAGCCAGTCACCATATTCCTTCTATTTATTTAACTTAAACAAATTTCAACTCTAGCACAGCTGCAAAAGTAATCAATGGGTCTGAGCAAGAAAATATGTTGGTAGCTTTAAGGTGAGCACTATTTAAGATATAAATATTTTCATGTTATTTTGACACTGTGCCATTGCCTCCAGAATAATTTCAATGTGCTTTTGCCACAGCTGACAAGTGTGAGTTTTAATTTATCTGCTAATTAGCCCAAAGCAGGGGCAGCGTGAAATGCAAGTGATGCTTTAATTTGGTGCTGTGTTACTTTGTGTTTGTGTAAGCATTCTCTTTTCTCACTACTAATGGATTCCTGGCATGAAGGAGGTGTATGCAGACTAAATATATGTGATGCCAGATTCTTTGTAACTCTCTCAACTTTTTATAAAAGTAAAAACAGCTGTTGCTGTCTTTAAAAGGGAAGAGGGAGTTGCTTTTCCATGCTGCCCATACATGACTCTTTAAACCCCTCCTCTCAAGGTGCTATTCAATTAGTCTTTCTTCTAACCATTACTGATTGCACTGACCGGTGTTTTGTGTTTTCCTTTGGGTAAAGAAGGGGGAAAATCAAGAAAAAGTCATATGGAATATTTATATTTCTGTAAATTTGTAATCTCTTTTCTTAGCTCTGACTTACAGGACTGGAAGCTAAAACCAGGAGTGGGATTCTACCACTTTGCACCTATTCGCTAGAACCAGTTGTTAACATTCTAAGCAGTTCAGAGAACTGGTTGTTAGAAGAAATTACTGGCCTAATCCTGTAAGGAAGGCAGGAAGGAAACATTCTGGTGTTGCTTACAGAAACTGCCTCTCTGCTAACCCTTATTACATTCTTGGCAGGACTAGACTTCCTGTCTCAGGAACTTCTCTGGAGTTTTTTCCCTCTCCTTTGCTGATACTTTCCTTGTGTGGAACGACCATTGAAAAAAGTGATTTATGACCGTTTTTCACACTTACGACTGTTGCAGCATCCCCACAGTCACGAGAGGCCAAGCAAGGAGATGTGTGCCTCGATGTGAGTGATGTTGAGTTGGCCACACCCAGCCAATAACATGACCACCAAGCCATGTCCACCCAGCCACATGACCACCAAGCCACACTCACCAACTAAGCCATGCCCACAGAACCAGTTGTTAAAAAATTTGAATCTCACCCCTGGATAAAACATATAAAGAATGGTTGCTGGAATTGGGTATATCTAGTTTAGTGAAAATAAGGGCTAGGAGAGACCTGATAGCAATGTTCCAAAAGCTCAGGGATTGCCACAAAGAGAGAGTCAAGCTATTCTTGAAAAGCTTTTGAGGGCAGGACAAGAAGATGGAAACTAATCAAGGAGAGAAGCAACCTAGAACTAAGAAGAAATTTTCTGATAGTTAGAACAATTTCTCAGTGGAACAACTTGTCCCCAGAATTTGTAAATGGTCCAACACTGGAAGTTTTTAAGAAGAGATTGGACAACCATTTGTTTGAAATGATTAGAGTTTCCTGCCTGGTCAGGAGGTTAGACTAGAAGACCTCCAAGGTCCCTTCCAACTATTCTATCCTATCCTATCCTATCCTATCCTATCCTATCCTATCCTATCCTATCCTATCCTATCCTATCCTATTCTATCCTATCCTATTCTTCTTCCTGCCCCTAAATCCAAGGAATCCCAGTGCATATTTTTCCTCCACAAATTTCTGACCATTGTACTCAATAGCACTAACAAGTGCATCAATTCTAATGCTAATAGCTGTCTCCAGGTGATTTTTGAGGCCTAATGATGTGGGGTAGGATTCTCTCTCCCTAGCATGATCTTCCTCATGCCTTTTCTTGCCTAGAATGTATATTTAGGAAGACACAGATGCAGGGCTGCCAACTCTCACGCAATCAGCGTGAGACTCACGCAATTCAATCAATTTTGACTGTCTCACTCTGATAAACAAAATCTCACGCTAAACCCCCAAAATCATGGAATGTACAAAAATATCCCTACATTCTCTGATTATATTCCGAATATTCCCCTTAGCTTAGGAGAAGGATGAGCTCCCAGCGCCGCCCCGCCCTGCCCAGCCACCCCGCCCTGCCCAGCCACCCCACCGCGCCTCTTTTCCCACCTTAATCCTTCTGCCGGTGTCCCGTAACTGTCACGATGCCGATCATTAGCAAATCGCTTCAGGAAAGCGAAGAGCAGGAGGCTTCTTCCCGCCCGGGGCGCTCGCAGCCACTTTGCCCCGCCCTCTCCCTCTCTGCAATGTCCTCTGGGACAAGCCAGCTGCCCTAGGCTTTCCAAAGAAGGACACGAGGGGGCTGGCAAAGCCTCTTTACAGCCTCGGCCAGTAATAACAATGGTAAGCAAAGCCAACGGAGTGGCTTCCATTTAACCCTTTGGTGTTTAAATCTTTGGTGATGTTTCTTTATTTTCTCTGGCTGGATTTCTGACCCAGGGGAGAAAGACCATTTAAAAAAGCAAAAAGGACAGAAAGAACACCAAGAAAGAATGGGACAAAACCCCCCCCAAAAAAGAGATCCAACACAACTCTGAATAAAATTATTATTATTTTAAATTTTATTATTATTATAATTATTATTACCACCCCTTTACACGCATTATGCTCTCTTTTAGCTGATCCAAAAGAGTCTTCCCAAACCAGCAAGGCGAGAAGCGCGCCAGGCTGATCTATAAAGGGGCTGGGCAGCTTTTTTGCAAAATACTTAATAGAAAGGTTGGAGGACTGACAGGATTACATCTCTGGCAGTGGATGAAGGAATCACTTTTTCCTCTTTCTCCTTTGAGTTTAAATCCTAGGTCTCCATGCACCAGATCGACAGGACTGTACTACATTATTATCATATTTTCAAACCCTTAGATAAGGACTCAATAAGGACTTTTTTTGATGCCAGTAGGCTTCTCAGCCCCAAATTAGGATAGCCCTGACTCAACTAGAACATATTCTAATCTTAACACAATTTACCATCCAAAGAGCAGTAAGACCATTAAGTTCAGAATCTAAACTTACCCAATAAATAATATACTGTTTCCTCACTGTGCTCAAGCTTCAGAATACAGTAGATGAGTTTTACAGTTAACAATATGTATATTTATATGAAGCACTCATTATTTGATTAAATGTTTAGTTTATACATGTCTGAAATTATGAACCCCTATTTCAGTCAACAAGTTAGTATATAATTAAAGACTGAGACTATAGCATTTGATATTGGCATGTAGTATGGTATTTGATACAGAAAGAAGAATACCCATTGATGTATTTGCATTATCTCTGTAGTTGTTTCGGGTTTTTGTCTTTTTGTTGCACATTGAATTCATCCTATAGTGGTCTATAGTACATCACTAAGCTAATAAAGTCAGTTGAGGTAGAATACTGCAGTTACAAGTCAGGAACTTCAATTATTCATGGTCAGTGAACTGCATTATTAATATCTTACAAATCCGGTTCAAGTACATTGGTGCTGCTTGCATGTATGTATGTATGTATATGTCCAAATCATGACTAAAGTATGCATCAGATTGCACCATTTAAAATGTAAAATTGTCAAAGCTCCCTACCGTGGAAGGGGGGACACCCCCCTTCCACACCATCCCCCCCTCGGTCGCTCCGCTCCCTCGCAGTGTCTCACTCCAAACTATCACTCAAGGTTGGCAGCCCTGCAGATGTACATATTGAGTGTATTTGCATTTCTCTTTTCCATTTGCTTCAAGGAGTAGTGAATACACAAGCTGAAGTTCAAAATTCCTTTCCTAAATCTCAGGAAGCTAAGACAGTTGACTAAGTTTACATTATTCTTTAAATACCTAAAAAATCTGAATCATTCAAAAGCAGAAAAATAACCTATAACTTCCTTCCCTTCTGTTAATTCAGAAATGCTGAGAATAAGAAACAACGAATCTCTTTCTGTCACTGTACCATCATGAATTGCCTCAAGTCTTGGAAAAACAAAATCATCACTTCACACAAAAGAAAGCAAATAAATTTTAAAACTCTAGTAGTATGGTATTTTCATGAGGCTGTTGCCAAAAAGGAAGGGGAAATTTATAGATTATTCTTTCTCATTTCAAGGCCATGGAGAGGAGAGCAAAGCTGTCAAGGTAACATTTCCTTAAAAGGCTTTTTAGGCAACTGATACTTAGAAGAGGTGTGATGAAGAGTATTTTCAAAAAAGAAAAACATTACAAAGCACTGTAAAAGAAAATGCAAGGCAAACTAATTTCAACTGTCCTGCATCCAGTGGTGGGATTCAATTTTTTTTACTACCAGTTCTGTGGGCATGGTTTGGTGGGCATGGCAGGGAAAGGACACTATAAAATCTCCATTCCCTCCCCATTCCTGGGGGAAGGTTATTGCAAATTCCCATTCCCTCCCCACCCCACTAACCTCCTTTCCAGCTCTGTTTTCCTGTGCAGGACAACCAAAGAAGACCCAGCCAATCAGCTGGGACTTGGGAGGCAGAGAATAGATGGGGGTGGGGCCAGTCAGAGGTGATATTTGTCACTTCTCCAAACTACTCAAAATTTCTGCTACTGGTTCTCCAGAACTGGTCAGAGCCTGCTGAATACCACCTCTGCCTGCATCTGAATAGAAAATATACTAGCTGAGCTCTCAAATATTGCTGACCTCATGGAATCAAAGTGCTTCATAATGGCTTTTAACTTGGAGTACAGTCTTGTCTTTGTTGCATCAGTGAGTAGGATTAGACTAAAATGACTTATACAACATGAGAGTCAATTTTGAAAGTTCAGATGTACCTAAGGGAAAAGTAATTCAGTGATGGATTCCATAAAGTAAGAGTTTCAGGAGGTCTACATCACTGCAAATCTTTAAGGGGAACCTGGAGAATTCTCTTTTAGGGATGCATTCCTTCCAACTCTATGGTTATAGTTTATCAGCAAAATATATAGTTCAGATTTAAAAGACCAGTCCCTGATATTTACTTTTTAAAAGTTTTAGTATCTCTCTGAGGGGAAGATTAATTTAAATCGTAGGCATGTTAGAATTATGTCCTACCTAGAGTATTTCTACATACACCTACAACTTCATGTTGAAGATTACAGATGACAGATTAACAGAGTTGGAAGGAACCTTGTAGGTCATCTAGTCCAACCCCCCATCGAAGCAGGAGACCCTACACCATTTCTGACAAATGGCAGTCCAATCTCTTCTTGAAAGACTCAAGTGATGGCGCTCCCACAACTTCTGAGGGCAAGATGTTCCATTGGTTGATTGTTCTCAGTCAGAATTTTTTTCCTTATTTCCAGGTTAAATCTCTCCTTGTTCAGTTTTCATCTGTTATTCCTTGTCTGGCCATCAGGTGCCTTGGAAAATAGCTTGGCCCCCTCCCTCTCTGTGGCAGCCCCTCAAATATTGGAAGACTGCTATCATGTCTCCCCTGGTCCTTCTCTTCACTAGACTAGCCATGCCCAGTTCCTGTAACCCTTCTTCAAACTGCCCAAGGAGCTGCTAATACAGTTCTGCAGAGGAATTACTGAGTCTATCATCTGCACCCCTATAACTGTCTGGTTTGGTTCTGCAACCCAACAGGACAGACACAGACTTCAGAGGATAGTGAAGACTGCAGAAAAACAATTACTATGCACCAGCCTTCAGTTGAGGACCTGTATACTGCACAAGTCAAAAAGAGGGCTGTGAAAATATTTACAGACCCCTCACATCCCGGACATAAACTGTTTCAACTCCTTCTCTCAAAACAACACTATAGAGCATTGCACATCAGAACAACTAGACACAAGAACAGTTTTTTCCTGAAAGCCATCACTCTGCTAAACAAATTCCTGCAACACTGTCCAACTATTTACAAAGTCTGCACTACTATTACTATTAATCTTCTCATCACTCCTTATCACCCATCTCCTCCCACTTGTGACTGTATGACTGTAACTTTGTCGCTTGTATCCTTATGATTTATATTGACTGTTTCCTGGTATGACTTGATTGTTGATTGTACGTTATGACTATCATTAAGTGTTGTACATTATGATTCTTGATTCTTAATGAATGTATCTTTTCTTTATGTATACTGAGAGTATTTATACCAAGACAAATTCCTTGTGTATCCAATCACACTTGGCCAATAAAAGTATTCTATTCTATTCTATTTTAGTCTCCAGTCCCCTAATCATCTTGGTTGTTCTTCTTTGGACTTTTTCTAGAGCCTCAACATCTTTCTTTATGGTATGGTGACCAAAACTGGATGCAGTAGTCTAGGTGTGGTCTTATTGAGGCTTTATAGAGTAGTATTAGTACCTCACTTGATCTTGATTGTATCCCTCTGTTAATGCAATTTAGGATTGCATTAACAAGTGTTTCACTACTGATCCTGTAGGCCACATCCTCATGATGAAATCTCTCTCTGTGTCTCTCTGTCTTTCTCATATTTAACTAAGGCCAGCTATGTCTGTTTTTTTCTGAACTGTATTGCATTCTCCCAGTATAATAGGAGTTGGGTAGGATCTACCCAACTTTGATTGGTGTGGGCATGTTGCTTCTCAACCAGGTGTGTGTTACCATCAGTGAAAAATGGTAACTGATAGGGACTTTAATATATTCTACAACAAATGGTTAGGGCACCATCTTTTATATCCTTGTTAATGAAGCAGAATAGAGACTGGTTTTGGAAACAGAGAAAAATGATTCTGGTGTAGTTTGAACTATTATACAGACTAGAGCATAGCATGTTGAACCACCTGTCTGGATATCTCCTAGATCTTTACAAAACAGTTTTCCTCTCTCATGGTTGTTTAATGTAGAAATTCCAACAGTATTACTAAACCAATACTCAACCAAACCTGTGATCATTAAAGTTTTAAAATCAACTGCATTGTTTTTAATTATAAAAAAATCTGGATAGAAGCATGATAAATAAATAACATGGATAAAATATTAATCCTCAGTACATCTATCTCAACTTTCTTCTCTTAATAGGTATGATGATAGAAACACCAAGCAAGACAATAGTTACCTCTACATGTTTTAGAGATGATTTAATGGTATTTGGTTTCTGCCTGCTACCACCTACTTGGGTGGGATGTAATTTAGTATCTGATTCTGAAAAATGACAGAGCCTAGAATTTTGCAGGTGATAAAACCATAGATGCATCAAAGTGGCATGCCATTTTCTCCCCAGGGAAATTTGTGCTATATTAATGCTCTTCATCTGGATGCTAGCCACTCCTGACCCTTCTTGTACATGCTGAAATTGCATTTTTGTAAATAAATGGATATTTTAAACAGTGCAATAGCCCAGATTCAACTACGGTGATGGGAAATCCCATAAATACAAGAGTCAACCTGTTATGATTTAATTGCATATGAAATCCATAATATGGATACAAGAAAGTACACAGTAAAGGAAGGAAAGCAAAAAGATTTTCTCGCCCATGATCCCATCAAAAACTCTATTGGCAAAATGAGGGTGATTTTTTAAGTAAAAACCCAATTCTGTGTCTTGGTGGAAGGAGATTCATCTTCATCACTTGATCATAGTCTGGATTACTTTTTTGTAGTAGTTTTGAATAAAGAAAATGTACTGTATGTATTTATGAAAACATGTAGCTTAGTCCAATATAATTCACAGTTTTTGACGAGTCCAAAAGAATTAGACAGGAGCCTTATCTCCAAAAACATGGATGTTAACAACTGCTTTTTTGCCAATAAGTCCAATTTATTGAATTTCAGATTTTTTTGGAAGAAATTTCACTACAATTTGTATCTGCTTTCTAAATATTAGTTATTGATTCTCTTTACATTTTGCTTAATATACACCTTTACTTTGCCTGATGTAATGCATTTTGGGCATTATTTTAAGAAATAAGTGGTCCCCCCAAAAAACATGATTATTAACAAACTGCACTGTAACATTCAGAAAACTGTAGATTATGGAGCCATAACTAAGTTTTGGTTCATATATTGGTTTGAAAATGTGAAATTCAAATGCAAATTGAATAATCCCCAGTAACCACTATCATTTGGAGGTATTCATCCTTGGCTGAGATCAAGTTAATGTTTGTAATACAGCAACCTACTTCTCAGATTACAGCTCTTATTCAGGTTGTGTTTCAAAAATACCCTGTGTTACATATGCACACAACTATCGATTTGCTTTTTTTGTTGCTCCCTCTTTGTTGCCCTGGCAACTTCAAGGGTAAAAAGAGCATACTGACTTGGAAAACACAGTGTGTGCCTCCATACAATGCATGCAGTGTGTGTCCAACATGAAACTTTTACTGCTTTGTGAAGAGTATTTTCTAAATCTGGAAGCATTGTTCCCATTGGAGGAGGAGGTGGTGAAAGATGTTAGTATGTCTTGACAAAAATTTAATAGCAGCCTCTTTTCCGACTAATAATAAGAAGCTGAAGGCTATGCCTTTTTAAAGCTTATGTCATTTAATAAGTCAGAAAAAGGGTTTACCAGACTTCGTTCATGCTTTGTTCATGTTCCCTTTCTTGGGAAATGGAGGGGGGAAGGAAAGGGAAGGGAAGGGAGGCAGGCAGCATTGGCTGAAGTGCTGGCAAGGCTATAAAGGCAGCGGCTTATAGCTAAGTTTGGAAGGAGCCCATATGTGAAAGGAAATCTTGGAGCCCATTAACTGTGCTGCATGCGGAAAGAGGTGCATTTCCATATTGTTTTTAGGGTGGCAGCTCAGCAGGTATTCTATAGTTGGATGGCACTGCTGTTGGGAAAACTCTGAACCACAGTAAATATTCTTGAATGGGTGCAGAGAATCTTACCAGATGTAGCTCATGGGATTCCCATCTGCTAGAATTCAGATAACAATTATAAAAGAGTGGTTTATTGGATGCGTTTATTGAGACAGTTAATAAAATATGATAACAGGTGTTTTGTTTGGCTGTATTTTCTCATTAATCTCAATCCAAGCAACAGTCAAATCCAGCAGGAAAAATGTATACAAAATAGCATTGTCTGTGAAATTTCACATATCTTTATTTTAACCTTCATTTCATTTGGATTAGCCTTGGCTAATGGGAGCATTGGGCTAATGCAAATTCCTGGGTCTTTCAAACAATTATCAAGATAAAGTCCAGCCACAATTCTTTAAACTCAATTGCACATGCAAGGTTTGGAAGGACTGGGGAGCATTAGAGTGGGTATTAAAGTCAAACTAAATGTGACAAATGGCTGTCCTTGTCCCTTTGAGAATATCACACTGTTTTACATTTCTCAGGAACTCACCATATTGCTAACTACAAGAAGTGTGCAAAAGAATCAGGCTGTTCAAGCTGTAATTAGATTGGCTACTTGTGTATTACTAAAAAAAAAACCAAGAAGGATGAAATTCCCCATCAAAATACAGATGAAACTAAATATAAATTTGCATATCTATCAAATTTACTTCCCTTTGTACATACACAGTCTTAACCACTCTCATGTACATCCCTATTTTTAAAACTTGATCACTTTAAGATGGGTGTAATTCAGTTCCCAGAATTCCCCAGCCAACATGATGGCTGGGAAATTTTGGGAGTTGAAATCCACACATCTTAAACTGGCCAAGTTTTAAAAACACTTGTAAGTAAATAAATATGCATTTGTATAATAGAAAAAGAAGTGTCAAATTAACTTTTATCTTGCTTTAATTCAGGGGTCTTCAAACTTGACAGCTTTAAGACTTCTGGATTTCAATTCCCAGAATTCCTCCTCCAGTCATGTTAGCTCAGGAATTCTGGGAGTTAGTCCACAAGTCTTAAACTTGCCAAGTTTGAAGACCCTTGTTTTAATCTACTGTCCAGGTGCTATCAGTGGATGGAGAATTCAAAAATCCTGATTTCTCTTTTGTTCTTTTTAAACTGGATTTAGACTGTTCCATCATTCCAAGAGACACAGACACACAACTGTGTTGTAGTCAAAGACATATCTGGCATTCTAATGATCTGATAGATTTGCATCCATCCGCTCACTCAAACAAGCATAGCAAGAATCAAAACTAAATTACAGTTAATTATAAACTAAATTCAATTAAAAATTCTTAATGAGAGTTAATATAATTACCCTTCCCCCATTTTTAATAGATTCTTCTTGGTTGCACTTTATAATTACAGTTCCATAGTAATTTTTACAAGAATTCAGGGTGGCTGCAAGCAAAGGTTTCAGAGACATCTATGGGGTCTTGCAGTATTCACCCTAGCAGTAAAGGATACCTAATTCAGATAGACTACTTTTCTCTGAGTAGGACAAAAGGCAGGTAGAGTAGAGTAGAGTAGAGTAGAGTAGAACAGAACAGAATAGAACAGAACAGAACAGAACAGAATAAAATAAAATAGAATTCTTTATTGTAGCTCAGCATTGAAATGAAGAGTCCTTGATGCTCTCTGAGCTTGGTTGCTTTCTTGCAGATGTTTCATTAACCACCACACTGATGGTTGTTACCTACTTTGGGTAATGAAATGTCTGCAAGAAAACAATTATGCTCAGAAAGCACCAAGGATCCCTCAACCCTGCAATTATTCTGAGCCATGCATCCTTCCCGGTAGAAAAATACAGTATTTCTCTTTCCAGTTTATATGTACTTTGGTAAATGGGGCTTTCTTTCTTTCTCTTTTTCTTTATTTCATTTATTTCCTTTTCTTCTTTTTTCTTTTTAAAAGAATTTGTGAGATTTTTCAAGTTTCAAGAGTGAAAACATTGATTGCTATGTTACAGAATGCATCTTATTTCTTCTGGCTTCTCTAGTTTCCTCTCTAATTATCTTACCATGTTGAGTTTTCAAATAGATGAGGTACTCTGTAATATATTCCATGTGCATTTACAACGTGAAATGCCATACGAGCAAAAGCATATGTGGTGCATAGCTTGGCTTTTGCTTGTTCCTACGGTGATAAAGATATTTTCAGTTCCAGCATATATGAGTAATGGTCAAGCACATCTGGAGGACACCAGATCAGGGAAGTTTGGTATAAAAATGCACAAGTAAAATAAGGATTCATTTGAAAACAGTTCTCTCAGGTAAATAACTAATCCTTATGATGCTACATCAGAAAAATGTAGTGAACATTGTATACATTAAAACAGAGGTCTCTAAACTTGGCAACTTTATGACTTGTAGAATTCAACTCCCAGAATTCCTCAGCCAACTATAGCTAATTCTGGGAGATGAAGTCCACAAGTCTTAAAGTTGCCAAGTTTGAGGACCCCTGCATTAAAATCATAGTATTGTAAATTGGAAAG
The DNA here is from genome assembly GCA_033807585.1 of Hydrophis major. NCBI lineage: Eukaryota > Metazoa > Chordata > Lepidosauria > Squamata > Elapidae > Hydrophis > Hydrophis major. Next base: position 27,420,692 of record CM066333.1, read on the forward strand.
GGCCATATAATTCATCCTATCAGATTAAAGCATCCATCTTTTTTCATAGGTCATTGTTTTTGGTCCTTAATCATTCTCATTTTTGTGATCAGAACCTCTTCTAGCTATTTTGAAGTCTTCTAAAAGTGTAGTGCCCAGAACTGGACAAATTATTTGAGGCAAGCTCTGATTAAACCAAACTCAACATCAGCTATAGAATCCAGGTACAAATTGTATCAGTTCCCTTACCTATTAAACATCATAGTGTGCTACAGAGGCCAAATATATCATATGTATCCTAGGTGGAATTGGAGAAATGGCATCAAGAGAACCATTCTCAGCTGGTTCTCTTCCACTATCCTTTCTCTCTGCACTTTCCCTCTCACCTTTGGATTGGTAAGAAAGCAAGGAAATGACTCTCTCAGTGCCCAAAAGTAAATTCACCTCCTACCCCCACAAATCAGCAGTTGGTACCAAAATAAGTGTAGCTGCAATTGCCTTTATAGGAGGAGGGCCCCTAACTAACCACAGAACTGTTCATACATTGACTTCTCAATATTTCTTGTGCCAAGCAGGGAAAACATTACTTTTGAAATAGGGCAAGGAAAGAAGGAGAAAAAGTTGTTTTATAAGGGGCTGCAGATAGGTTGAATGGCCACCAAATGGTTAGTGGAGCATCTTCATGCCAGCATAAACAAGACACAAGTCCAGGCAGTCTTTGGATGAGTCCCCAAAGACCAGTTAGGCTTTTGGCTTTTCCATTGTCTTTTGGCACTGAATACAACATTTTAGAATTCAACTTTGAGAAAATAACTACTCTTTTGCTAGCTTCTGATCTTGGACAAGACATCTTTACCTCTGTGTATAGTATGGAAGATTCAAGCCATAGAGTAATTCCAAAGATGGTATAGAACAAATTGTAATCTTCCATAGAGCCATAGAGTAATTCCAAAGATGGTATAGAACAAATTGTAATCTTCCAGCTTTGGACTAATTTCATAAGGTTTGTTCAAAAACTATGTGAAAATGTTCAGTTTATATCTATGTCCTTCCTTAGAAGCATCCTGAGCAGAAAGAACATGGGAAGATAGGAACAGAGGAAAAGGAGCCATTAATAACTAAACTAATCCCCTTTTCCTTCATCAACCTGCAGCTCAAACCATTTATTCCATGCAAATTTGGATATGTTTACTCTTCTTACTCCTCTTGGAAGGAAAAATCATAAAACTGTTTCTCACTTATTTTGGCCATGTCATCCAGGGGAATTCACTGGAGAAAGCAATTACATTGACAAAAATTAGCGGTAAAAGTAAACAAGGCTACCAAAGAACACAATGACTAGACATTATGAAAGGTGACACCAGCCAGAACATAGAAAAACTCAAATTTAGGCTTATGGGATTTTGAGGGTGACCATGGTAAATATGCAGCTTTAATGTGAAGCTCTATATGAATTTCACAGCCAGAATGTTTCATGCTATTTGGGTAAATGCATACAAATTTGTTCTCTGAGATTCAATATCCCAAGTTCTGACAAGCATAAAAACATCTAATTTTTATATCTTTTATTATTTTCCTGCCATAAAGGTTTTGTGAATAACTTATCTAAAAAAACCCATTAATGTAGAAGTATATAATTTTGATATACATTTCATGGGCTTTAGTTTAGGAAGAGGTTTTCCATTGGTATCTTGCTAATTATCAAAGTTTTGGATTATGAGTACACAACATTTCAACTGCTAGGCTAGTATAGTATTATTGATGGTTTAGCTGAATCAGGGAGGGATTACATTGTTCAAATTATAAAGACAAAGGATGACACCAAAAAGGTGTGAAGTATAGCTTCATTTTTCTTAAATGCCGTAAAGGATATTAGTGGGGTTACCATGGGGGCAGAACTAATTATCTCATCTGTAGACACGTTGCCATGCAACCAGATAAATCCAAGAAAATGTAGTATTTTTGCTGAGGTCCCCCCCCCCGCTACATAAGCTATGCTTTGTATTACATTATATGTGTTTTCCTCACTTTAATTTGCTAAATAATTTTGTCGCATCTTTTTTTTCCCATAGTCCTGAAATATTTCAACTTCAAATTAATATGAATCTCTCCCTTCTACTCTCTAAGAAAGGATTCATGCTTAACAGCTACTAATGGAGTAGAGCAGTTATTTGGAAGTCCTCAAAATTTGCTGCGGGGAAAAAATGAAGAAAATAAAAACAGGCATTTTCTGGTCAATTCTACAGGTAAATATCCCAAAGTTGAATTTCAAATGTTTGAACTTGTATATTCTATATGAAGTACCTGCAAAAGTGATGGTATGTATGACATTTCTATCGTAAAGCATTAATGTTCTTAAAATGTTTTAATTTTTCCATAGGCCAATAGAACTAAATGCATATATTCTTTTGATCCCTTGAAAAATCAGGATATGAATTTTTAAAAAGAAAATAGGAGAAATTTTTAAAAATAATAACAAAACATTTAGCATGAGTAGGAATCCTAAACTGTGTAATGAGCCTTACTAGAAGTATAATCTGTTGGATAGATTCCAACTGAAAGGATATAAATATATTGCACTCCCCATAACTGTTAGAGAATTAATGAGGTAGGGTTTTTTTTTTTAGATTTAAATAAATTCAAGAAATTGTAGAAATCCAGTGAAGTATATCTTTTCACTTGTTTCAACATGAAATTAAGTTTTTCCCCCCTCCAGGAGTCTCTATAAAATTGCCCTAGTTCCCAAATCTACCATGAAATTATAAATAATACTACTGGCTCGTCTGGCACATTTTAGAAGGATAAGCTGGTGAGATATAGGAACTAAGCAGGTATAATAACAGAATGTTACTTCTTAATGGTCAAGATTGCTTCTCCTGCCTTGTTCAACAACAGAATACATGTCACAGACATGATGAGGCAGCCTCTTCAATTCAGCAGTTACCCACCTTACATGTGCAATATTGATGTTTTCTTTTAGCTTCTGGTTCCTCCTTCATCAGCTACTTCCCATATAGGCAGAGGTGGTATTCAGCAGGTTCTGACCAGTTCTAGAGAACTGGTAGTGGAAATTTTGAGTAAATTGGAAAACCAGCAAATACCACCTCTGACTGGAGATTTTACAATATCCTTCCCCTGCCACACCCACCAAGCCACGCCCACAGAACCGGTATTAAAAAAAATTGAATCCCACCACTGCATACAGGATAAAATTCACTGTACTTAATATTAGCATGATATACTAGATCCAAAAGCAGGCTGTAGCAAACTACTCTTTGTTCTGTCCCTAATTTACATACTCGAAATCCCCGCGCTTTGATTGGCTAAAGCGCGGGGATTTCTAATTGGCCAGGCGAGCCGCACCGATTGGCCAGGCGAGCCGCACGAGTCTCCCGTGATTGGCTCACTCCAAGAGCGGGAGACTTGAAACGCTGCCATTGGCCGCGGCCGCGGCGGCGAAAAGGATAAAAGCCGCGGGCTTTTTCCTTTTCGCCGGTTTGGTTCTCAACTTTAAAATAAAGAGCTTTAAACTAAGTCACCGACTCCTGGCGTCTTTTGCGGACACGACACTGGTGACGAGGATGGGATCCAGACCCTGAACCGAACCCCGTGTCCGACAAGAGCCAGACTTGGCACCGACATGGCGAAAATCGCACCGCCCGCCCCCTTCAACCCCGCCACCGAGGACTGGGAATCATTCTCAGACCGATTCCGCATGTACCTCGAGTGCACCGGAATGAAGGACGCCCCGGGGCCGCTAAAACGCGCCGTTTTCCTTACGCATTGCGGAACCGAAGTATTCCAGATGGCCAAAGCATTGGCCAAGCCGGCCGACGCAACCGCCATGGATTGGGACGTCCTCGAACCTATCCTTCGGCAACATTACGCCCCCAAGGTCCCAATCCTGATCCGGCGCAACGAATTCTACCGGCGGGACCAGAAACCAGGCGAAAAACTGAGCGACTTCGTCGCCGAGCTGCGGCGCCTAGGAGGGCTCTGCGAATTTGACGGCCTGAATAGCCTTCTAAGAGACCGATTCGTACTCGGCCTATGGGACCCTGCACTCCAGAGCCGGCTTATGGCCAAGGGCGACATCAGCCTAGCAGACGCCCTCACCGCAGCCACAGCCGCAGAAGCGACCCGCACTTCCGCTGACAGCATGCGAAAACCAGACGCAAAGGGCGGAAACAACAACCCGGCGAGGTCGGCCGACCCAAAAAACGAAACAACCGCACACTACGGCAATTTCCATTCTACATCCAGCACGTCCGAAGACAAAGAAGATATACATCGAGTCCAGACGGGGCGCGGCGACCAACGGAACCGGAGAGGTCGTAGGTCGAGGACCAACTGTGCCGGCTGCGGCGGCGACCACCCCAGATCAGAATGCCGATTTTTTGACTCTATCTGTCGGCATTGTGATAAAAGGGGACACATCGCCTGGGTTTGCCGCCAAAAGAAGACTCACAGTCCACCCAGATGGGACCAACACGATCGTAAGAGGGAAAGCCCACCGCCCAGGACCAGAGATCGCCAATCGGACAGCCGGTGGGACCGAATCCAGTGACCATCGAGAGGCGGTGACAACCGGCGCAAGGAAGAAACCCACCAGACGGTAACCATCGGCCACGCCATCTCCGACGGCGCCAGAAAGGTACACATAGAGGTCCATATTGAAGGACGACCATGCAAAATGGAGGTGGACTCCGGGTCCTACCTCTCCATGATTGCATGGCACGAAATAAAACGGTTAGTGCCCACCCTCCATAGGAGGAACATAAACGCCAAAAGACTTATTATAAAAGACTACCAGGGAAACCGCGTCCCGGTAGTGGGCACCAAGAACTTTAATGTGACATACAAGGGCCGCACCGAACAACTCCCACTCACAATCGTCGATCACGACCGCCCAAGCCTGCTGGGCTTACAATGGTTCGCCCCGCTCGACATCGCCCTCACGGGAGTCAACCACGTCACCGACGACGGCTAGGAACAGCGGCTAGCCCAGGAGTTCCGGGAGGTCTTCGACGGAAGCCTGGGCAAGTACCAGGGGCCCCTTATCTCTTTTGATCTAGACCCTAGCGTCCCCCCCAAGCGACTAAAACCGAGGCGGGTACCATTCGCCCTAAAACCTAGGATTGACAAGCAGATTGACAAGCTCGTCAAACAGGGGGTGTTACAACCTATAGACCATGCCAGATGGGAGACCCCAATAGTGACCCTGGTCAAGCCAGACGGGTCAGTGAGAATTTGTGGGGACTATAAGGCCACCCTAAATGGCGCGCTGCAACAAAGCGCTTACCCCGTCCCAATCGTGCAACACCTACTGCACTCACTGGGAGGGGGCAAGGTCTTTGCCAAGCTCGATCTCGCCCAGGCATACCAACAGTTGCCGGTCGACGAAAAAACAGCGGAAGCCCAGACCATCGTTACACATCGAGGGGCTTTCAAGTGCAACCGACTCCAATTCGGAGTCAGTGTGGCACCAGGCATCTTTCAGAGCCTGATGGAACGTTTGCTGCAGGGCATCAAGGGGGTGGTGCCCTATTTCGATGACGTATTAGTAGCGGCGCCAAACGAAGCCGAATTAGAAAACCGACTCAGAGAGGTCTTAACCAAATTTAAAGAAACGGGACTTAAAGTAAAAAGGGAGGAATGCCAACTGTGCACGGAGCGAGTGGAATTCTTGGGCTACCTTCTAGACCGGCACGGCATTCACCCCACAAGTAAAAAAGTAAAAGCTATCAAAGAAGCCCCCACCCCTAGGTCTAAGACTGAACTACAGGCTTTCTTGGGGTTTCTGAACTTTTATAATGTTTTCCTACCCCAAAAGGCAACGGCGGCCGAGCCTTTGCATAGGTTCCTGGATAAGGCGGCAACCTGGACTTGGGGGAAACGGGAGCAAGCCGCCTTCCAAAAAACCAAAGACCTCCTCACCTCCGACGCCGTCCTGATCCAATTCAGCGAAACCTTGCCCCTGGCCGTCACTTGCGACGCATCACCTTTCAGCGTCGGCGCTGTCCTCAGCCATACCCTTCCGGATGGAAAAGAAGCACCCATCGCATTCTTTTCCAGGACCCTAACCAAGCTGGAGCGGAACTATAGCCAGCTGGACAAAGAAGCCTTGGCTATAGTTGCCACCGTTAAGCGGTTCCACGAATACCTTTACGGCCGCCCTTTTACCATTGTGTCAGACCATAAGCCGTTGCTGGGCATCCTTGCAGGAAATCGAGCCACCCCGAACATTTTGTCTCCCCGGATGACAAGGTGGTCCGAGTTCCTGGCAGCCTACAGCTACGAACTAATACACAAGCCGGGTAAGAAGATTTCGCACGCGGACGCTTTAAGCCGCTCGCCGTTACCAGACTCCGACCCTGACCCAGCACCAACGACAAACACCCTGAACATCGAAAGCCTGCCCAACCTGCCCATAACCGCGTCAGACATTGCCCGGGAGACTATTAAAGACAGGCGTCTGGCGCGGGTTTTGCATTGGGTAGAAAAAGGTTGGCCAGAAAGGGACAATGACGAATCCATTAAGACATTTAAAAACCGCCAAACCGAACTCTCGCTACTTAAGGGGTGTATCTTATGGGGTGACAGGGTGGTCATCCCGGACAGGCTGCAAAGGAGGGTCTTAGAATTGTTGCATGAGGGGCATCCTGGCATCGTCAGAACTAAAGCCCTGGCCAGAAGTTACGCTTGGTGGCCAGGGATGGACAAACAGATAGAGGCCTGGGTAGCTAGGTGCCAGCGATGCCAGGAGACTAGACCCAGCCCACCCGCAGCACCCATCCTAGAGTGGGAAACACCGAGGGGGCCCTGGTCCAGAATCCATTTGGACTTTGCCGGACCCACTAATGGGCATACCTTTCTAATAACAGTTGACGCTTACTCCAACTGGTTGGAGGTAAGCGACATGAAATCTACCACCACGGAAGCCGTAATCAAAGAACTTTGCAAACTCTTTGCAACACACGGCCTCCCAGACGTCGTCGTTTCCGACAACGGGCCCCAGTTTACTTCCCTCGACTTCGAGAGATTCCTGGCGGAGAGGGGCATCCGCCACGCATTAACAGCACCGGCGCATCCGGCGGCGAACGGTAGGGCGGAACGGATGGTACAATTTACCAAAAAAAACCATCCGGAAAATGGACCACGGGGAGATCCAAGACAAAATTAACAGACTCCTCTTTATACAACATATCACCCCGAACACCACTACCAACAAAAGCCCAGCCGAATTACTAATGGGTAGGAAGCTGAGGTCCCCACTCGACAGGTTACACCCAACATATAACCCGGAGCGGCCCCCAGACTCAAGTTCAAAATACCGAACATTCGCACCCGGAGACCTCGTGTATGCGAAAAACCTGACGGGGGACCCTCTATGGATCCCAGCCGTCATCATCCAAATCACAGGCCCGCGCTCATACCGGCTCCAAACCACAGATGGGCGAGCCTGGAAACGACACATTGACCAACTCAGGTCACAGTCGGCAACAGAATCTACCCCCCAAGAAACAAACCAAGGGGGGAGGGAATACCCGAATAAACAAACGCAAGAAAAAATAAACCAGCAGTACTTACCGGAACGCAGCCATCGCGATCCCCCACCGGAGAAGAAACACCAAGCCAGCTCAACCGACTCGGAAAGACCAAGCGGGAGCGGCGAGACCCGTAGCTCAACCAACCCGGAAGGCCCAGGTGGGAGCCACGGAGAAAGAACCGGCCCGATCATCCAACCGGTTCGCACAGAAGAGGGAGCGGCCAAAAACTCGACCGCTCCGGTCGAAATCCAGCTTGCAACTGAGTTGCGCAGGTCAAGTAGGACTAGACGGAGCCCCGCCTACCTGCGTGACTACGCAACGTAAAGACTGTACCAAGAGGGGAGGGGTGTTCTGTCCCTAATTTACATACTCGAAATCCCCGCGCTTTGATTGGCTAAAGCGCGGGGATTTCTAATTGGCCAGGCGAGCCGCGCCGATTGGCCCGTTGAAAGTCTCCCGTGATTGGCTCACTCCAAGAGCGGGAGACTTGAAATGCTGCCATTGGCTGCGGCCGCCGCGGCGAAAAGGATAAAAGCCGCGGGCTTTTTCCTTTTCGTCGGTTCGGTTCTCAACTTTAAAATAAAGAGCTTTAAACTAAGTCACCGACTCCTGGCGTCTTTTGCGGACACGACACTCTTACCCCAAAATATTTATTTAAAGCTTACAAAAGAGATGGCTTTGATTTGCAGAATAGCTTTCAAGGTATTGCCCCTTTATAAAATTACACAACCATAACACTAAACTTCAGAAGGAAGCTATTGTTGCTATCCATTGAAGGGAATGTATACACCCACAGACAGCCATTCCGACTTTAAGTGGCTCTAGAAATGCAGTCTAGGTTACTTGAAGAGTGAGCATTGTGCATTTCATCTTTACTTTTGGGCAAGAACCTGGAGTGTAAAATTTTGAAGAAAGGAGCACAAGAGGAGGGGAAAAAGTGCTCTTGCTTATGCAGTAGCTATTTTGAATTGGGTTAATCTGGCTGTAATTATGCAATTATCCACAAATATTTAATGGGAGATTTTTTGCATTTCTAAATCATTAATTTTAACAATTGGCAGGGTGCTTTGATTAGTATTTTCACCATGCACCATGGCATATATTTGTCATCTTTCCTCTGATTAATTGTAAATTGGAATTTATTTAATGCAAAGTATTTTCCTGGCTTACTAGATTGTGATGGGAGAATATATTTATCCAATCTGCAAAAAAAAACCCAACCCTTTACTTATTGCTGTAAACAAACTTCTGCTGCATTATAATAGAATTGTAATGTATGTCAATTCTCCTTTAGTATTTGTTGTTTGAACAAGCAGCAAGGACATTTTTTTATATAAAATACCCTTTGTGGTGGCGAAGATTTGACTTTTAGATGAAAACTAAACTAAACCAATAAAACACTAATGCCCATTCAATAATGCATTTAATTTTATTGCTCCCAAATGAAATGAGGTACAGTTCAATCACTGTAAAAAAAAAGTCAGGATGACATATAAATGCCTTATTCAGTTATTTCTATTTGGCTTTTCTCATTCCAAAAATCTATCAATATCATAGCATTAAATGTATTCTATTAAACAAAGGTGTAATTAATGATTCCATCACAGTCTGTTCCTAGTGGCACATAGTTGCCTGAAGACATTGTCATGTACTCAAGGTCAGAAGTCCAGTAAGGCTCTGATGAGGACCTTCAGTAGTATCTAAATTTAAGGAAAGTCCTCAGCATTCTTAATGCATTTTTGCCCATCATCTGAAAAATATTGCCCAGGTTTTTGCATATCTTCTGAAAATTTCTAGCTGAAAACTCAGGTTTTAGGTGCTTGTTAACTCCTGTTAGTGTCAAGTCAATAAAGGAATCACTAGCTTCTTCTCCCTTCTTAAGCAGGTGTTGGAAGAATGATCTTTACACTGAGTTCTTTTCCTCTGCCAGACTGTATTTCACATTCTCCAGTTGGTAGAAAATTCCAGGGATTAACCTGCAACTAAAATAGAGACAGGTTTTGCAATCACAGGACAAGTATTAACACTGTGGGTGTTATAGTTGGTTGCATAGTCGGCCTGATGTTTAGCCTGGATTTGGCATTTTTGTCCATCTATTGATTCCTTCCCCCAAGACAGGCAGATTTAATAATATTAAAAATATCACTCCAAGCAATACTGCCTTTTGCAATTGATTGGTGGCAATTTTGTCAGTGCCAATGATGTTCCAATGGTGCTCCAAATACTTTAGATTTGCACCCAAGGCACCTATTGCTAATGGTACTATCTTGACTTTCATTTGCCACAATTGTTCCACTTCTATTTTGCAAGTTGTTGTATTTGTGATTTTCACCCACTCTCTTGATGTCACTTACATGGGACATCTTGATTCCTTCAATTTTCACTATGTTCCACCTGTTGATGATAAGGGTGGTGCATTTGCCCACTCCAAACTCATTGCAATATATTGGCTGTATATTTGATCAGTGTTGAGCAGTGATTCCATTTTAGAGGTTGTTTTGCCATATAGCTTCAGTTTGTCCTCATAAAGGAGGTGGGATAGTCTGGCAATTCAATTACAGACAGTAGTGATGATAGTGAGTCTCTTTGAAAGATCTCTCTCTTGACGTTAACCTCTCCTAGTCTATCATCATTGATCAGCAACTGTATCTTCTATTGTGCCATTGATCCTTACCAAAACTTCTGCTATTTCTAGGCACTTGATTATCCAATCAGGTGGCAGGGTGTCAAATGCATACTTGTAATCAATTCAAGCTACATTCAAGTCAGTCTTCCTTCTGTTATAGTTCTTCAAAATCATCTTGTCAATTCGGAGTTGTTCCACACTGAGAGCAGTTTCTAACTCTTTCTTCAGATTTTTTTTTAACTAGATGCTGCTGGATTTTATCAGATACCACAGCTGTTCTCAATTTGCAAGTTGTTTGGTAAGCAAATAATTGGCCTGTAGCTGCTTGGGGCTGCCCTCTTTTGCTGGATCTTTCATAATAGGGTAGGTTTTGCCAATGTTCACTTTTGTTTCCTTGCAGCAAATTGTTAAACTGCTTAGCGATGAGTGGATGCAGACCAGTCAGACATTTCAACTAAAAACCATGCAGTTCTTTATCATCTGGTACTGACCAATTCTTGCCCATCCTTGCCCTTTTCTCCAACAATTCTGCCATTATTACAGGTGCTTTCATTTTAGCACTCCCCCCCTCCAACCCCTTTATCCAATCTTCATTCTTGTTGCATTTCTTTGGATTTTCCCATAGCTGTGCTCCAAACTCTGCTGTTTCTTCTTTGTGGGCTGGTTCATTGCAATATCTTCATTGATGAATTGGTAGAAGTGTTTCTGATTCAGAAATTCTGCCTGTAGTGTGCAATTTGAACAGAGACATTACAATAAAACCACCAAATCACAAAAGTTAGAGGCAATTCTTGTTTACCTTAATGAAGGTAGCCCCTGTTGCCATTGTTAAGTAAGGGCCGTGTGGTTCATTAAGTAAGGATTTCATATGACTGTGACTTTTGACTTCCTGCAAGCTTCCCCACTGACTTGCTTGTGGGAAGTCAGCAGGGAAAATTGCAAATCACATAACCGTGGGATACTACTATTCATAAATTTGAACAATCACTGAATGAGTGTTCATTAAACAGGGGCCAGCAGTCTCTCAAGTAACCAGGTCTTGTGCCATGTAGAGCTTTATAATATATTTTGATTTATATTTCCAGAACTTCTCAGTCAGTGACTGGAGGTCAAGGCCCATGGTTGTCCACATCTCTGCAGAAACCCCTTTTCCATTTGCCATGGCCCATGGACAATGTGGATTGTCACAAAATTTTGGCAAAAGATGAACTACAAAATGATAATCCAATTGCAACCAATGTCACTTAAATAATATCCTGCCTGCACAATTCTCCCTCTTCATATCTGGGCATAACCTACCCAAAGTCACCTAGGTTGATCCTATGGCTGAGGATAAACTAGAACCTAGGTTCTCCTGCTTTCTTCCTATCCCAACAAACTTTTCCAGGAGATTGGGGCTAGTTATCTGAAAGAGTTAGAAGAAGGAAAAAGAAGGAAAAAGAGCTGAGCAATATTGCAATAGCTGTAAGGTAGAAAGGATAAAAAGAAACGAATATAATTTTCTCATGGCACTTACTGGTCCCCTCCTAGGAATTCCAGCTGCACTGCTTGTCAGGAACTTTGAATGTTTCTCTGCATGTGTGCATATATGATTTAGTATACCCACTATGTAAGAAAAGATCACCCTTCAAAATAATCCACCCTCTCCAATCTGCCCATGTAGCTCAGTTGGAGAGCAGGACTTATTTGGAAGAGTAATCTTTTCTGAAATCGTGGCTTGTACTAAATTATACATTTACAAATGCATAGAAACCAGCAGACATGAAATAGAGAACAATACAGGACTAAAAGTCACCTAGTTTCTGAAACTGCTTTTCAGTAGCCGCTAGAAATTATGCCTCCCCATTTCTATGGGAATCAGGGAAGAAATGGTCTCCTGCTATTTTCTCCCCAGAAAAACAAAGCCTGAAATTATTTTCCAAAATCCAAGTTCCTCCCACAAACTACAGACACACTGGCATCCTCAACTTCAGTAAAATTGCCATATCATGGTCCTGGCCATTAATGTAGCAGCTAAAAGCAGGACCATGAAAAACCAGATTCAAATTCCTATTCATCCACAAATTCACATAGGGCTAACAATTGCTTTTCAGCCCAATGTACAGGGTTGTAATCAATGGTGGGATTCAATTGTTTTTACTACCAGTTCTGTGGCCGTGGCTTAGTGGGCGTGGCAGGGTAAAGATACTATAAAATCTCCAGTCATAGATGGTATTTGCCAATTCTCCAGACTACTCAAAATTTCCGCTACCGGTTCTCCAGAACTGGTCAGAACCTGCTGAATACCCCCTCTGTATAACACGCAAAAATGAATAATATCTGGAGACAGGCTATTGATGTATTGGCAAGAAACTATGGTTTCTTTTGCTGGTATCTTTCCAGATGTCTTATTGTTTGACAGATCACACGCCACTCCATTGTTACATTCATATAAGTATTTTAAAAGTGTTTCATATCTTCCTTTGAACACAGACATAAAGATAATATATTATTGGATTCCAAATACCACAACATGATTTGTCCTTTGTATGTACAGTACAGTGGTGCTATTCTGCTGGTTCAGCCCGGATCTGGAGTACGGTTGTGCCGAAGATCAGCTGAGACTGAACCAGTTCTCTCTGATGAGCTGCTGTTGGGCCCTCCCGCACACCCGGGCTCCCATACTGACCTTTATTCCCTGCTTTTGAAGCTCAGCTGCTTTGAGCAGCACAGCTGATTGCCGTGCACCAGCTGTTGAAGCTACAGGGATTGCTGGAGATGAGTAGGAAAGGCTTTGCACATGTGCAAAGTGTGCATTTCATGCACGCACACAAAGTGTGCCCACCAAGCCACAGCCAGCGAACCAGTGGTAAACCTCTTTGAAACCCACCACTAGTACTGTAAATATGTACTTGTATAAATAGAGTTAAAGATATTCCATGATTATTTCTGCTACAATGTATTTGATGTTGGTGCCTTTTACCCCAAATTGAAAAGAAGATAGGAAGGAAGATAGGAAGGGAAGGGAAAGGAAGAAGAAAGGAGGGAGGGAGTGAATGGACTCAGCTCCATCACAGAATAAATTCTTTGGTATGGTGATAGCTGGTTAAACCTGTTTTCCACTAGCAGTTTTAAAAGTAGGAAGATTTAGCTCAGAAAGCTAATTTCTTCCATTTAAATTATGAAAGTGCATTTTGCAGGTACACACACATATATCAAACAGGCGCATGCTCTCATACCAGAGAACTGACCGCACACTTATTAATCAAATGTTTAAAAAATTAATAATTTATCTATTCTAGCAAAGGAAGAAAGGAAGGAAGGAAGGAAGGAAGGAAGGAAGGAAGGAAGGAAGGAAGGAAGGAAGGAAGGAAGGAAGGAAGGAAGGAAGGAAGGAAGGAAGGAAGGAAGGAAGAGAATACTGAAGCAGCTTCACAATGCAGTAATTACTTTTTTCACCCATACATAATTAATGGAAAGAAATGACTTTCACAAGCTGTGATACAACCATTATCTTTTCATGGCTTTAAAAAAAGATTTCATTAAATCATAGATGAAAGATCTTTCGTTGCCTTTTAGGTATGAAAACTAAGCAGAATTCCATCCTCTTAGTACAAATGCAATATTCTCCCCAAAACCTAAGCAAGGAGTGCAAAATTGTTTTTGTCCCTATCCTACTTCGAATTTCTTGACTAGACTTTTGCAATATGTTATATTTCAAATGTGTTTGGCTTATATTCTTATTCTTATATTTCCTAGTAGGACAGTAGTTTCATCCTCTGTACACTGATATCCCCAACCTCATTAAATTATGGATCAATCATTCCTAATTATTATACAATATTCCACTTTTGGATATACTTGTAGAAGTTTTATCAGATTTCATTTCCATAAGGAACAATAAATAACTAGCACCTGCTATTTCTGCCCTAGACTTCCAAGCCATACATTTACAGAACTCAAACATAGCTGTGTTTTGTCTTTGTTTGCATAAAGTTATGTGGCATTTCCAGATGGATAGTTTCTGGAGCTCCTGATCACAAGATCCCAAATGGCTAGTCCGTATTTCTATCCTTAAAGGGTATCTGAAAAAAAAATGATGGGGAAGCACAGGAAATTATAGAGGTAATGCAATTTCATCTGCATTTCCTATGAAATTCTGCACTAGACAAGCAAATCTCATCCAGAGTCTCTCTCCTCTCTCATTTTTTGAAAGAACGAAGGAAGGCCTGTTTTCTTCTCTGAATGTTTTACTGGCTGGTAATGGTCCTGTATCAAGAAGCAATTCTCTAACCATTTAGTTTCCATGGGAACACACTGCCTGTTCTTTATCTAACACAAAGCTGCAGAACCAAACACGTTTGATCAGCATTGTCTAGCCAGGCACTTGGAGACTATATATAAGATTTTATGTTATAATCTTACAGTATTGTTGTAACTGCATTTGCAAAATGAGTTGTGCTCATTTTGAGCATTTTCAGGGGAAAACAAGAAATAAGTTTATTGAGTAATTCAGCTTATCGGACCTACCAGACCCTTAAAACAATCTTCTTATGTTTATTTTTAGCTCTGACAATGAACAATTGTTTTATCACTCTCTTGCACTACTAACGACTTGCTGTGGAACCAGCTAGTTTTATCCTCGAAAGGTGCCACTGGTTCTTTGCCATGCTACTAGTAAATAATAAATGGAGCCCTCAATATTTAGAACAGTGTTAAGAGAATGGTGGCTGGGGAATTCTGGGAGTTGAAATCCACATGTCTTAAATAGCAATAGCACTTAAACTTATATACCACTTCACAGTGCTTTACAGCACTCTCTAAGCAGTTTACAGAATCAGCGAATTGCCCCCAGCAATCTGGGTCCCCATTTGACAGATCGCAGAAGGATGGAAGGCTGAGTCAACCTTGAGCTGGTGGGTATTGAACTGCTGAACTGGTAGCAGAATTAGCCTACAATACTGCATTTTAACCACTGCACCACCATGGATCTAAAGTTGCCAATGTTGAGAAATACTTGTTTAGAACAAAGACTTCCATGATTTAATGGTATAAATGCATTAGCTACTTTTAAGAGCTTTGAAATATATTCATCATGATGAAGAGCTTTGGCTTCTAACCTATCAAGCAGAATTCTTATTCAGTTTCTCTGGAAGCTTTGTTTTCTTATTTTAAAATGGTATTTTATTTTTCTATTTTGTTATTTGTAAAATTCATTCTTCTTCATTCTAAACTGGCTCTGGATACGCACAAAAAAATGAAACAAAACATAGCCCACACAGTAACGATGCTATCCACCAGGCCAAAGTAACATCTATCCAAGCCCCCTTCCCCCCCAAGTTTTATTAACTAAGTTTTTATAGGCATGAAGACATTTACCAGATTTTACCAGAAGATAACAAGATGAATGTGTGAGACCGAATAGCTCCAGAAAAAAGGTTTCAGTACTGATAAGTCTTGATTACAGACTCTCTGAAGATCTGTAGTGGAAGGAGCCTCACTGGACAAGCCAGTTCATTTAGAAAGAAGCAACTTGGAGATATCAATGTCCATATCATGTAAGATCTGATAACTGATAACTGAACCTTTTACTACATTATCTGTCAGGCTGTGGGCAGGAGGGTGTAAACTTGGATTTCCTCAGCATATTTGTGAAACTTCAACCTTTGTAAACAAATAATTTTACTCAACTGCTTCATGCAGAAACTGAATACTGCATGTGATAGATTGGCTTGTGAAGAGCACTAACAAGACATTCCTGATTATATAATACACATCTGTTTCACAGATGTCACAGATGGCCATGAGTGAAATTTCTAGAGAACTTTATAACATACATTAATTATTTGGGGAGTGGTAGTTCTTTCCAATGTCAGAAAGTATTTTGTTGCCCAATGATATTCATCAACACTGAATAGGATAGAACTCTGACTTTAGTTTGTGGTGCTCCCTGTGTGTATGAGAGCATTACCATTCCATCATAAATAACAGAGTTGGAAGGGACTTTGTAGGTCATCTATTTCAACCCCCTGCCCAAGCAGGAGATCCTACTACACCATTTCTAACAGTCCAATCTCTTCTTGAAAGCCTCCAGTGATGAAGCTCCCACAACTTCCGAAGGCAAGCTGTTCCATTGGTTGATCTCATTGTCAGAAAATTTCTCCTTATTTTTAGGTTGAATCTCTCCTTGATCAGCTTCCACCCATTATTCCTTGTCTGGTCTTCAGGTGCTTTGGAAAATAGCTTGACCACTTTCTCTCTGTGGCAACTCCTCAAATATTGGAAGACTACTATCCTGTTTTCCCCGGTCCTTCTCTTCATTAGACTAGCCATGCCCAGTTCCAGCAACTGTTCTTCATATATTTTAGCCTCCAGTTCCCTAATCATCTTGGTTGCTCTTCTCTGTACTTTTTCTAGAGTCTCAACATCTTTTTTATAGTGTGGTGACCAAAACTGGATGTTAAGACTCCTATGTTCAGGGGTTTCCCTCCAAACCTTGGATTGTAGAACCTCCTCCTCATTTCTTAAATCTGCCCTAATTTGAAAGCCTCTTGTAACCTAGTAAAACATTAGTTCTAATGTATATACCAGATAACAAACTGGCTTACATACTTTTCATTAGCTGATTTGGTAGGGTTAGGGTTAGGTTAAGGTTCGAGATAAGTGTGCAGAAGAGATATACATCCAACAGACAGTTTTGTATCAATCTCTTCAGCAGATCATCTGGAAACAGCCAATCATTTTCTGACAACTATTGATTAAAATTTCTGTCACTTTAGGTTATATATGAGATTTTTGTGGTCAATATTTGAAGGCATACAATGATACCATTGTGAATAAAACATAAGTAACTATCAATTCTGGACAGCTTTTTTGAGTCTCTGCAATGCTATAGAACTTCTGTAGAGCTTGAAAATTGAGCAAATTAATTAAAATCTGCCCCATGGAAAATTCTAGAAGATAGTTTAACAGCCCATTCTATGGAGTTACAGGATTGACAGTTTTTCATTCATGTTTGTCTCATCATACCTCTTGGAGAAATTTATTATCTGGTACATCCTGTCACCATCCATTGGTTATTGCGTCACACAAAAAGTACCTTTGTAATTTCCCTACACAATAACCTGCTGAGGAGTTTTACTTTATTTTCCTCACGAAGAAAAGGAATAATAAGTAGAAAAGGATAAGACACAGGATGGCTGCTGTTTTTTGAATTTTCCAATAGCCAGAAAATAAAATTGCCTTGACATGAGCATAGAAAGATGCTGATGATGGAAGGGTGTTAAAAAAAACCTCGATAGCAGTCACAATCACACAATTAAGGTCCACCCCTTTTAATATACATTGAGCATGCAACACAAGTAAAAAAATGATTAGGACCTCAATCATACGAACACAACCATTATCTTGATTTTTTAAACTCCTTCTATGGTTGTCCCATAGTATAGAGCCGAGCGGCTGTGCAAATGTGCCATAAACATGACAATTCCAATTGTAAAAGAATGCCAATATACATGCAGAACAAGTATGTAAAGTAAAATTCACAACCTTCATATGCATTTTGAACAATCTTGATTGTGTAAATAAAAAACATGATGTTTAAAATACAGGAGTTTAGAATGACTGCCTTAAGTACTGTTTTTTAAAAACTGAAACTATGCATTCACTATACTTTTTCTTTTGAAAATATTCTAATTTAAAACTGGGATTCATATGCACTTGGTGTCTTAGATAAAGCAGTTTGAAAAAATATTGGTAAAAATTATGTCTCATCTTTTTGTTTCTAATTTGCATGTTAGAAAAAACAGTATTAAAGGTCTCACTATAATAAAATAGAGATATGTTATGTCTGCTCCATTTCCCTTATCCACTAAACCTTTCATCCTTTCAAAAAACAAAAATTAAGTTGATTTGGTTGATAAGTTTTTCACAAACAAGAGTTGACTGCTTTTTATCACGTAATTATCTCTGCAAACTAGCAGATTTATTAATAATTACAGCAATTTACCACTTCCAATATTAATCTTAAAATTATCCTTCTATAACAATTTGACTTTTCTATTTCACATTTCTTTCATCTTCATCCCAATAAATGTTTGCTGAATCACATGAGCTGACTTGGAATGGCATTTTTAGCTATGACACATATTTATTATACATAAAAATTCTTTATTATACATAAAAATTCTTAAGAAAACAAAAATTCTTTGATGTATACATACCATAATTTCCTTGACTTGAGGAAAAGATCTTCTGATAAATCATGGCTTAATATAGCTGTGATGACCCAGGGTGTGATACAAAACAAACACAGTCACAGAAAATCCCTTTATTCCTTCACTTTGCTTCCACGCTCCGAATATCTTTGATGGAAGACAAAAAAAACTCCCACACAAACAGTTACATGAAGAAGGAAAAAAGCAACACAAACCAGGCAAGATAAGGGCTGGAGGGTGTCCACAGAAACACAATGGGAATGATGCCAAACTCAGAGAGGAACTATACACTAGAGATATTTCCATGCTTTATTTGCAGCGTTTGCCAGTACGCAGGTCCATACTCTTATTCAGTTGTCACAGCTGCAGCCCATGAGAAGGATCAAGGCCCTCTCCTCCCAAGTAGACCATGTCTCTCCCTTATCCTCTCCTGCATGCCCTAGGTTGGATAGGGGATGGGTTCTGACTGCTCAGCTGGCCTCTGCCCTTCCCCAGCCTCCTCCACAACCTCTGAAGCCACACTTCCACTCCCTGTTGGCTGTTTCTCCTCTCCCTCAGAGTCAGTCTCCACCAGGGGCATGGCAGTAGCTGTCTTGATGTCTTCAAAGTTATATCTGAAACATAAAGACCAAATACATGTTCTACCAATATTCACAATATTTTATAGCAATAGCAATAGCACTTAGTCTTATACACTACCCCACAATGCTTTACAGCACTCTCTGGGTAGTTTACAATGTCAGCATATTTCCTCCAATAATCTCATCCTCATTTCATTGACATCAAAAGGATGGAAGGCTGAGCCAACCATGAGCCTGTTAGGATCTCCAGACTGTCAGCTGAGTAAGCCTGCAATACATTCTAACCACTGTGCCACCACAACTCCTAAGTCTTTGATGGCGAACCTATGGCACACATGCCAGAGGTGGCATGCAGAGTTCTTTCAGTGGGCATGTATGCCGTCACCAGCTGCTCTTCTGGTTTCTGGCATGCCAGATGGTCTCCACAAACAGGCTGTTTTACACAGCATTTTCTGGGCATTTTGGGCCCCATTTTCAGCCTGTTTTTGGCCTGTTTTCAGGGCCATTTTCAGGCCATTTTGAGGGCATTTTCAGGCTGTTTTTGGCCTGAAAAACAGCCTGAAAGTGGCCTGGAAAACAGCCTGGGAATAGCCCAAAAATGGCCTGAAAATGGCCCCAAAATGGTCCCCAAAACAGCCAAAAAGCCAAACTGTTTTTCAGGACATTTTCAGATCCAAAACAGTCTGAAAATAGCCCAAAAATGCCCCCAAAACGCATGCGCATACCGGCCAGCTGGTCTTCGGTTTTCCGGTGCCCCAGCATGCAAGGGCATGCACATGTGTTCCAGTTTGGGCACTCGGTGCTGAAAAGGTTCACTATCACTGTCCTAAGTCATCTAACTCATGTTAGTTTTGAAATAAACCCTACTCTATTTCCTGGAGTTCCTTCCACACATCCCCATTTTGTTTCCCACATCTTTTAAAAGCAGTTTTGAGATAATATGCAGTTGTCTTCAGTTGTCTAACACAAATATCTCTGCTGTATCTTGACCTGCTGCAGAATCTGCATCAACAACAGCAAGAGTGAATATACTTCACACTAAAGAGAAAGAGAATAAATTACTGGTACAAGCTGCTTCCCTACCTCTTAATTCACACTGTGTTTATCTGTCTGCCGGTATGCCAGACAGTGGGAGGGAGATGAAAAGCCATCAATCCACCTTTCCCCTTGAAAGACCTGCTACCCCAGCTATAGTTAGAAGGTATTATAAGGCAAAAATCTCCACAAATGACAAAAATATCCTCCTACAAGTTCTATAAAACTGCAGCGTATAAAAAAATAGATTAGCTTTCAGTGGTTTCAAGTATACCTAACTGGCAATAAATCACAGGATATCTATAACAGGAGACAGTTTTAGGCCATCCAATATATGTATAATACACTTATTACTGAAGTAACTGATGTATCTGAGGTCACACTATCACTACGCAAGGTTCAAATGAATCTGATAGTTTGGAGAAAACACCCCCCACAAACCCCCAACACACAAATGTGGATTCCAGGCAGTCCAATTTGGATCGAACATTTTGATTGCCAGAATGCTATGTATCTCCTGGAACAAAAACTGAAAAGATAATGAACAGAATAGAGTACCTTGGGAATAAGCAAACTTGATTGGCTACAGCTCAGGCAAAAGCAATTCTACACCGCAAGTTTGCATGGTTTTAAAATATAACTTTAAAAGAGACAAATTCATGATGATAAAGCTATCAATGTCAGCAATTCCCTTCTTGCCAGATCAGTATCCCTCTGAATCAGGGGTGGGATTCAATTTTTTTAACAACTGGTTCTGTGGGGGTGGCTTAGGTGGTGGGTGTGGCTTGGTGGTAATGTAACTGGCTGGGCGTGGCCAACTCAATATCACTCACATCAAGGCATGCATCTCCTCACCTG
Source organism: Hydrophis major (assembly GCA_033807585.1). Classification (NCBI taxonomy): domain Eukaryota; kingdom Metazoa; phylum Chordata; class Lepidosauria; order Squamata; family Elapidae; genus Hydrophis; species Hydrophis major. Next base: position 27,441,516 of record CM066333.1, read on the forward strand.
GCCTCTCATGACTGTGGGGATGCTGCAAGAGTTGTAAGTGTGAAAAATGGTCATAAGTCACTTTTTTCAGTGCCATTATAACTTTGAATGGTCACTCTACACAAGCAAAGTACCAGCAAAGGAGGGGGGAAAAACTCCAGAAAAGTTCCTGAGACAGGAAGTCTAGTCCTGCCAAGAATGTAATAAGGGTTAACAGAGAGGCAATTTCTGTAAGCAACACCAGAATGTTTCCTTCCTGCTTTCCTTACAGGATTAGGCCAGTCATTTCTTAGAATGAACTGCTTAGAATGTTAACAACCAGTTCTAGTGAATAGGTGCGAACCTGTACAATCCCACCCCTGCTCTAAATACCAGAAATTGATAAACAACAGTAGAGGAAGAGTATCACCACCATATTATTGCTGTTGGCTTCCTGTGTTGGCTAAGCCAGCAGAGTTTTTTTAGGGCCATTCCACATCAATTCTGTTTTATTTTTCCACCTCTTAAAAGAACTTGGGGGAGTTTCGTGATTATCTCCTCTTCCATTGATCACATTGTTTCGGATACAGCTGATATAGAGAGACAGCAATTTCCTACCCCCACTTGATGCAAAATCCTGTCCTATCTACAGAATATTCTAGAACAGGAATCTTCAAATGTGGCAACTTTTAAGACTTGTGGATTTCAATTCCCAGAATTCCTCAGCCAGCATGGAGTTGAGTTGAAGTCCATAAGTCTTAAAGTTGCCAAGTTTAGAAACCCCTGTGCTAGAAGAAATGAGTTATATGGACCTTTTCCAGTCAGGATAAGTATATGGGATGGAAAGGAGATAGCAGGAGGTCTATTAATTGATTATCTATGTCCCATCATTACCTCAATGGGAGAACTGTACCTCTACTTCTGGTCTTATTAGACAACTTATCAGCTTTCACTACCACACAATATGGTAATGTTCTGGACCACTTGCAAGGATTGATGACTGGAATTTGTTTTATAATGGTTCTGGAGTTTTTTCTAAGCAGGTGTTTCTAGTCAGGGATGATAGTGGAGAGATCAGCCAGGTGGCTATTCTCCATTATGGGATATCCAAGTTCTGGTACTCTCCTCCTCCAACATATATATCAGGGGTGTCAAACTCATGCCATCATGGCGGTATCACGTGACGTATCGGGACTTTTTCCCCCTACGCTAAACCAGGTGTGGGCATGGACAGCACGTGATTCATCCAGCCCATGGGCCAGGCGTTTGACAGCCCCAATCTATATGAAATAGTTTGAGGTAGATTATTTGTCCGTTCAGGGACTGGCATCATCTGTAAAAGCATTGAGATATAACTGAAGCCTGCAGTTGTCAGAGTCTGGATCACTGTTTCTCAACATTGGCAAATTTAAGATGTTTGGACTTCAACTCCCAAAATTTCTCAGCCAGCATGGCAGTTAAAATCCATACATCTTAAGTTACCAAGGCTGGGGAACACCGGTTTACATGAGGCAAAACGAAGTGAAGGTGATTCTAACCAAGAATCTACCTCAAGTCACTCTGTGTCGCAGGGAATAGATATCTTGAAAGGAGCATATCCATAACCTAGGGGTTTTCCTTGAAGTCACAATTACTGCCACTTGAACAAGTGATCTGGTCTAATCTGAAATTGTAACTTTAACTGAAGCAAGATGTTCTTGCCGCAACTATTCGTTACAATAATTAATTCCTTTATCACCACCCATTGGATTACTGCAATGTCCTCTGAACAGGGTTGCCTCTGGCCTACGTCCTGGTTGAAAAGGGTCTAAATAATCTGTTTCCTCCAGACTCTTCAGTCCCAAATTTTCTAATACAATTGAGTACAGAGAAGGCTCCTTGGAGACAGGGCATATCTTTACCTTCTTCAAAATCAGTGGAACCACCATCTCCCTCTCAAGGAGGCCACCACCATTGCAAGCACCCAACAGCCTAACATCTCCCAGGTGATCTTAATCAACCAGGAAGAACAGGGCAGTAATAAGTAGGTAGCCATGCTAACAGCACAGATGTTCTCCATTCCCCTGGAGTCACAAATTTAAACTCTTTAAAAATAATCAAGATTATAATGATGCTGTTGACGATTTTCCTTTTAGAATACATTTGTTCAGTTGCATTGGGGGGGAAAAGATATGAGTAGATAAAGAAGTGTTACAAAACCAATGAGCTATCTCCTTTCTCCTTGAAAGTCCTGCTAAAGTAGCTGAATTCCAGCCGCTGGATAAAGCAAGCATTCATGTAAATGGAGAAATGGACTGACTACCCGCAAACCTCCAGAGCCAAGCCTTTCAAAGAAAATACTAGTTTTTTCAACTAAATTGCTACTGAGCCAGAAATAGCACTTGAACACTGCCAGTGTTTTGGGATCATAGTGATCTACAGCTGAAGAGTCCTCGTATGGAATTATACAGAGTTTTCTGTGTGAGGTTTTTTTGGGTGGTGGGAAGCATATTGAAACCAAGAACAGAAAGGACATTTCATCTTCCTATTCTTTCCAAAGGTTGCTAATTACCAGTTTGCTTTAAAATGTTATCAAAATTTCTGCTGAGAAGCCAGCATCTTACCTTTTTCTGCTAAGACAATCTGACTAGCTTTGAAAATCACTGACAAACTGACCACAAAGAACCTAACTAATTAATCAAATATAGCCTAGTAGAAAAATGTGCATTTTTTTCCAGGAATAAATTGGTCTTTGAGTAATACACCAGGGTCTAAATGTCTATGGAGATTCTCAGTCATCCAGGTCCCAAAGGTGCTTTTCAAAAGACAACTGGACTTCCTAGGTTTCTTTTTTCCTTGAAAACATTTCGCTTCTCATCCAAGAAGCTTCTTCAGGTTGATTCAGTGCTGAAGAAGCTTCTTGGATGAAAAGCGAAATGTTTTCAAGGAAAAAAGAAACCTAGGAAGTCCAGTTGTCTTTTGAAAAGCACCTTAGGGACACCAGAGCCTATATTCTCAAAAATAGTCAATCCAAGTAAGACAAATGATTGATTACATCAATTATTTAGATTCAAGTTACAACATGATTCAGTATGTCATATGGATTCCAAAACCTGGGTTAAATTAAAGCATAGTTAACCATGAATTCATCACACAAAACATAACCTTGTACTGCTGAGCCCTCTTGGAGGCATATATTTGTTAAATGATGGTTGCTGAAGGAAAAGCAATGAGAGAAAATGTTTTAGGTTATTTCTCCACTAGCAAAGAATAATGTCTTGGAGAGTTATCCAACCATCATCATTATGCCAAAATAATTCTTACCAAGACAGGTTTTATATCATTTCAATGACACGTGAGCAATGGTATGGAAACCCTATAAGTCACTAGTAGGGAAATGATCCTAATCAAGTCTCTATCTTACATCTCTTCGATGCATAAAGAGTTCTTTTATCTCCTGATCTGCAGCATAGACTTTCAGTCTGTTGTATGGAAAGAACCACAATTTGCTTTAATTAGTAAGCATATTCATTAGCCTTATTAATGAATGAACTAATGAATAAGGTACCTCCAGAGGTAGCATATACAACAAGTTCCTCCAGATCTATTTGCCACTGTTCAGAGCATTATTTGGCTCAGCAGGCTTGTAGGCCAACTGGATGCATAGAACTAGTCAGCTATTCTCTATAACTCAGTATTGAAATTGCTATACATTTTTATCAGCCCTAGGAAGAAGGAAAGGACAATTATAATGTAATTAGTGTTTGTTAAAAAATATTTGTAAGGGAATAGTTTTCTCTTTTAGTTATGCAGGAGAATACTGCTTTATTAGTACTCTCTTATTTTTTTATTATTAAACTAATCCATCTTATGTCATGATGATATTTTTTTAAAGTTCACTCTTGGTAGTATAAACATGATTTCAGCTATTATTTGACTAGAGCTACATATCCTATGTTGCTACTTTATTGATTGTCATTGTGATCATATCAAAAGATGGGATTAAAATAAAAAACAGGTAGTTATATGAAAACTAGTTCTCTTTCAATTATGTATAACTCCTGCTGAATCAGTAAAGCTTGTTCTGAATATTTTGTAATGTTGACCAAAAAAAAATCCCATATATTTTCATGGATACATTTATGAAGTCACCAGAACCTGTGCTTGACTTGAATGAAAGTTTGTTTTTGAACTTGTGCAGGATTGAAATATAAGGAACCAAACTTGTTTTTCAAGTCTTGATGTGTACAGTATGTGTACAGTATTTTAATCACCTATCACCACTGAACAATTAAAAGAAATCAACATTCAAGATACACAGCTTGTATTACTTTATGCACATTGCACAAATTGCAATGATTCTTAAGTCAGCATATTCAGGATAAAATCCTTATTTCCTTATAGTGTGTAATTAAAATGGATTGTGGTTTGGCTGGTTTTCCCAGCTAAATATAGGATATTAAATTGGATCAAGAGGAAGCAGTCTCCAGATATTTTGAACTTTATCTTTTAGAATCCCAGACATTAGCCATGGAGGGACTCATGTGAACCATAGAAGACATCAGACTGCTATTGTCTAGACAAGACAAAAAGTTTTCTCAAATCAGCAGAGCCAATTTTATGTTCTTAGCAGAACAATACTAGGTAGGATCACTCAGATTGCCCTAATGAATTCAGTGGGACTTATCTCGAGGAAACCTCCCTAACTCTGCAGCCTTATACTGCATTCCAGTCTATTCAATGGGGCTTGCTTCATAACAGATAGACATACTGTAAATTTATAGTAGCTACAAGAAGATATGTAAGGCAGAGACAGGCAATCCTTTGAGGTTAGGGGACACATCTGGAATTCTGAGAATATCACAGGGGCAGCCAAGTTTGCTGCTATCATTTTTTTCTGGGAGTGTGGACATAATTTCCAAATGACTTTATATGTGCAGCATGTTTATTTTCTAGCAAATCCATTGAACCCAGGTGGTATCTAAAAGCAAGTTCTTGGAAATAAAGATGATGATGAGAGGCATTTTGTACTATGTCATCAAAATAATATTTTTCAAGAATAAATTGAATTGTAGCCAAGAAGACTGATGAATGTAACAAAGACATTGGTAGGTTCACTAGTGACCAACAGCTATCCATTTTCTACCAGTTTTGTCAGTTTGGTCCATTTAGAATTTATTTTTTTTTTCCAATACACTGATTCCACTACATATTTAATATATTTTCTTCTTCATAATTGTTATGAGCAATCGCCATTTCTGTTAAAAGTTAAACAGATCTTAGGTTTATCATGAAGATCAAAGGACTGTAATAATAAGTATTACAGAGGGGACAAACAGGCACATTTTAAAGAATACTGCATTTATATTATTTATATCAGGGAAACCCATATAAATAGTAAAGAAAACCAATTTTTATTCCCAAATTTTGGGTAATCTATAGATTGCCTAAGATGGATCAGCGGAATATTATCATTTCGATTGAAGTAGGCAGAGGATGGTTGCTTTCTTGATTTCAGGAGCTGCAGCTTAAGCATGACATATCAGGGGAAAACAACACAATCTTACGAAGTCTTCTAATTTCACAATTTTTGTAACATGTCCTCTGCATAGATCAAACATTCTTTATTCAAATATATGTTTAAACTATAATATAGAATGGAGAAAATCTCTAAATACAGTGTTATTAACATTGGATAAGTCTGAAGCTGCTTCACAAGTTATAAAATATTGCAGGGATGAATATGCAAAAATCACAACTAGAATAATTCTAAAGAAGAGGTGACACAAGATTCTTTTTCAGACAGAGATTACACTCTTTCAGTAGAAACTATCTTATAACTCAGCAAACAACACAGGTGGGGGAGTGTCAAAATGGTTATTGATATAGTTTGAGGCATGGATTAAATGAATGGAGACAGTCTTAGTTGGTGAACTTTCAGCTCTTTATTACATAGTGACTTAAAACTTTAATAACAACAACTCTACCTTATATAGGCAACCTTAATGCGAAACAACCAATAGGGAGCTGTAAGACGCTAGCTCCAGAACCAATAAGAGTCCTTCGTTAAGGGCCAATCGGATTCTCTGAGCCCAACCAATCCGATCGAGCCGCTTAACAACCAATCAGAAGTGCAGGGCCAGAACCCTGTACTTTACCCCAAGCTCGCTTTTATTTTAACTATTTACATACATAACAGTTATTGTGATAAACATCCTGCCCCTTTTGAATGTGCATGTGATAACTGCACTTGCCATCTTGCCTGTGTGAAATGCACACACAGTCACACACTTTTACTTTGGCGGCACCAAAACTAGAGACAGACAGAATTATGGCCACATGTTTACTGATTGCCTTCAGAGTCCGGGGACGGGCTGCTGCGGGTTCGCAGAGGTTCAGGAGAGCCCCTAGCTAAGATTCTATGCAGTTTGGAGAAACCCCCAAATCCCACTCCTGGCCGGCCCAGCCCACCCCTCCCCTCCCAGGAGACCCCACAGGACCTGTTCTGGATCCCAGGTAAGTGCACAGTGTGCATGAAGGCTCGAGGAGGGCAAAAAACCAGCCTCCCAGAAGTTGAGGAAGGCCAGAAATGGGCCTGTTTCCAGCTTCCAGAGAGCCTCCAGAGCCCAGGGAGGGCACAAATGCCCACCCCACCATGGTGCAGGAGGCCAACTGGGCCATGCTCACCATGGCCATGCCCATCAGCAAACCAGACAGAGAACCCTTTGCTAAAAAAAGTTAGAAGCCCACCCCTGCTTAAGGCTACCATCAAAAGGGGAGAGAGGGCAAGGAGAGTTTGAAGAACAAAAAGACTTCAAAAGTATGCCATAGTTAAACTATTGTTCAAATGTATTCCTTGAGAAGTTCCCAGCTTCTCTAATAACCTACTGCTTGATCAGGGGGTTGAACTAAAAGATATCTGAAATTTCCGGTTATTCAGTTCTAGAAGTACTTAGTGGACAACTAAGTGTTTGTTATTTTTGACAAAGCTATTTTTCAGGATAACCAGGCATTAGTTGCAACATGTGGTATGAGTTTTAATGACTAAACAATGATATTTTGTTAGCAGATTTCTTGAAAGGTGTTGGAATCCTCTGCAGGCATTGCACATCTAAAAATGTGAAGGACATCCAAAGATGAAGTTAGTAAGCATCTTCTCCACAACTGTTGGGAAGGTTTTGAAGACAGAATATAATTACATTTGATCAAATATAGAGATATTTCATGTGTATAGATTTTTTTTAAAAAAAAAGCAGGCTGGTTTCTTGAGAAACTATAAGGCCCATTCTTTTTTTATCACCTTCCAATAAGGATATGTAAATAATTCAACAGGAATAATACCTCAAATAATTAATTACTGTTTTTCAAAACTGCATTAAATTTCCTCATGTAATATACTGCAAAACATATATATATATATATATTATAGTAATAGAATGTGGTATTTTATCTAAATTTAATAAAATATTTGCTCTGCTGCTTAGTATGTATTTATCTGTATGAAATAGCTGCATTCGGTGTTTCTTTGTTGCATTTCTTGAAAAAAAATATTAAATTCATTTAAACTTTTTAGTAGGCTATAAAGCCAATATGTGAGTTAGGTCTCCCATTACAATGATTTATAGATTGTATGCTTCTTTACATAAAATCTTTTGCCAGTTGATATATTGTCATGAGATTCTGCCAATTTTCAGAGGCACTTCCTTATAAGCTTGTCCATATGTCCGTGAAAATTCCAATAATTTAGTACAACATGGAGATCAGCACCATGAGGAATATGGATTTCTTTTAATACTTGCTCCATACCCCATACCTCAGACTGCAGTACGAATGTCAATTCTTTATCAGCATGAGCTGTTGACATGGAAACAGATATGCTGAATGAGAAGCCGAGAAAAAAATTGCATAGCTTGTCTGAGTTATACTTGGAAGGGCTGAATCTGCCTGTGTTATAGCAGATTTAAATTCCAACTATACTTAAGTAGAAGAAGCATGCAACTATTTTTGGTTGACTGACTTATTACTAGTTTACATCATCTGGATCATTTCTGATGTTTCTTCGAAAAGCAAAAGCAGTTATGCTGTCCCTATGAAAAAAAAATCGAATTTAACTAAGATCAATAACTAGCATGTGAAATTTTAAGACATGCAGACTTCTTCATCAGGAACCATGGAAAACAAACAGGTGATGCTACTTTTTTCATCTCCCTTCTCCATCACATCTTTCCTTGTTTATCTTTTTTCCCCGATGAAGAGTTCTGGAGAACCTGAAAGCTTACATATTATTTGTGTGACCTTGGAACTGGACTGATTGACAAACTGCCTCAATCTATGATTTGGTGTTTCTATGGTAACTGTTTGTTCACTGGAATTGTAGGTGGGCCTTGCATGATCTTATGAAAACAAAGGTAGAAATCTGAAATAGTTAGAAGCTGGAATTTAATATTTCTTTCACTGTGAATGTTTCCTATGTGCCATGATTTATTTTTCCAATGTTGTTGCAAAAATTGACAAACAAAAGTACAAATACTTAAATGGCCAACATACCTTTAAAACTGATAGCATAACAATAAATAAGGGCAAGAAGAAAAAGGGGCTTTGAAATAATATTATAAATGGAAAAACTTTTACCGAATTACTCAAAGACTGTTTTTGGCCTCTTTGTCAAAAAAAGGCTAACAAAAAGGTTGACAAACAGCTCATATCAAGAATGTATGGCTGCAAATCAAGCATAGATTTCTTGTTCCTGCGTGGTACAATTCTTTTAGCCAATCTACATGACCGAAATCTCCACAATTTTTGGTATTCTTGATAAATTTGAAATATTGGAAATTCAGACATGAAAAATGCATCCTTAATACATAATCATTGATCCAGTATTCAAACCACAATCTTGTTGATGTCAGCCAAATTGCAATCGTAGAGCAGTCACAAATAGCACAACTCCTCAGTTACAATGCTAACAGCAGGGGTAACTGTCTCTTAACGAACATTCTCTGATGTATCCAGTACCAATGAAGCATTTTAATCTTGTTAGCCTTCATGTTAGATTATGGGAATGAATGTTACATTCTTTTATGCAATTCTTCATCAGAAATGGGTGCTCAAGTTCACCATTTTATCAATTTCTGGTTTAGGAGCCACATATAATTATTTCAGAATCTCTAAATATCCCATGATTTGTGTAACATCTATTAAAAGGTCTCCAAACCCCATTTTGCATCTTATTCTTGCAATTCCATTTTAAGAATTAAGAAGTTTTGTCTTCTTACAATCACCCATTTACTTCATCAAGAACAAAACAGAAAAATGGCAATAGTGGAAGCTTCCTAATGTCTCTTGCAGTTGGAGAGACCAAAAACAAGGGAAAAATATAAAAGCTGGCGGAAGAACCTTTGGAATCAGAAATGCTGCAGGCTTTTGTTAGGTTTTAGCCTAAATGGAACTCAGCAGTTGTCAGGTAAGAACAACCTATTTGAAAAGCAATTACAAAAATAGAGCATTAGAAAGAAACCATTAAAAAAAAAACTCTCATCATTTTGTTTTCATTGTTAGGTTTGTTTGTTTTTTACTTTCTTTATTGCCAAAGATTAATCCCCTTTTGTCAAAGTGTGATAATTATGGTAAGGCATGCCACTACAGGTAGTCCTCAACTTACAACAGTTCATTTGATGAATGAAAGTTATGTCTGTTCTGGACTAGCAGGCTTGAAAACCTGCAATTCGGATTGGTCCGCTAACAGCAGGTTGTGATTGGTCACCCCAGACTGATCCGATTGGCTAGTAAATGGGCTGCCGCAATTGGGGAAACCAAGCGCAGCAAGCTCAAATCGATGTCATTGGCCGCTTAGCCGCAGCCAGCTCTATAAAAGGGGCTGCTGCGGCTAGGATATTTCGCTCAGATCTGAAGTCACTAATAAAGAGCTGTTGTTGCTATCTGAGTCTCGTCTCCGTTCTTGGACCCATCCTTCCAGACATAACACTGGTGACAAGGGTGAGATGCAGAGACAGCAGAGCTGACTGAGCACTCGCAGAAGATTGACAGAGCACGTGGCTGACAGCGCGCAGATGTCGACAGAATGGCCAGCAACGTTATACCACCCGCCCCATTTGATCCAGCCAGCAAAGACTGGGACTTATATATGGACAGGTTTCAGATGTTCCTAGAGTCCAACAATCTGAAGGATGCCACTCCCAGCAAAAAACGAGCAGTTTTCCTGACCTGGCATCTTTAAGATGGCCAAAGCACTTGCAAAACTGGCTGAAGTAAAATCAATGGACTGGGATACCCTTGCTCCTATCCTTCACAACCATTATGCACCAGCAGTACCAACTCTCATCCGCAGACACGAATTTTACCAAAGGGATCAACATGAAGGTGAGAGCATTGGGGATTTTGTAGCTGACCTAAGGAACTAAGGTGGATTGTGTAGTTTCGCTAATCTAGAAGAGGCCATGTGGGATCGAGTTATCCTTGGCCTAGGAGACCCAACGGTCCAAAGCAAGATCATGGCCAAAGGAGACATCTCCCTCACAGATTCCATAGCCGACGCCACTGCAGCTGAAGCCACCCGTAAATCAGCAGCACGCATGCACCAGGCAAATGGGGCCAACCACCAACCCACCAGCGATACAGCAACGCCATCAGAGAAATACACGTCAGCTACCCATTATGAAGACATCGAATCCTCATCGGATAGTGAAGAAGAAGAAGTCCACAGACTCTGGTCAGAACGCGAGCAATGAGACCAGCAGGGTCATAAATCGAATTTCCAATGCGCTGGATGTGGGGGAAACCACCCACGATCTGAATGTAGATTCCTAGATGCCATCTGTCGTTTTTGTGAAAGACGAGGGCATATTGCTAAAGTATGCCGGAACAAAAGAGGTTCCAGCCCCAGACGGAAAGAAAACAGTCCCAGACAAACCGAGGGCACCCCCACCACAAATTGGGACTGCCCAAACAACCAGTGGAACCAGTACAACAGACCCCGGAAGTTTACTGGCGCACCCAGACGGGAAGAAGCACATCAGACTATCACCATCAGCCACGCATCATCCTTGGACACCAAAAAAATCTGTGTAGAGGTCACCATTGAAAATCAACCGTGCATCATGGAAGTGGACTCCGGGTCTTCTCTATCCATGGTCTCCTGGAAAACCCTAAAACAGCTAATTCCCAACATCTGCTGCCGAGACCTCTGCATCCAGAGACTCATATTAAAGGACTACCAGGGCAACCGGATTCTGGTCGCTGCCACCAATCATTTCCAGGTCTCCTTCAAGGACCACATCACAATACTACCACTCACCATCGTTAGCCTACTGGGTCTACAGTGGTTCGTGCCATTAGGAATTGGAATGGCAGGCATCAACCAGACTGAAAACAAAGACTGGGAAGCGGCCCTCGTCCAGGACTTCCAAGAAGTCTTCAGTGAAAATCTAGGCAAGTACAAGGGGTTCCCTATCTCTTTTAATCTCCGCCCTGACATTGCGCCCATTCACCTAAAACCACACCGAGTCCCTTTTGCTCTCAAATCCAAAATTGATGAGCAACTGGAAAAGCTAATTGCACAAGGCGTGTTAGAACCCATTGATCACGCCTGATGGGAGACCCCAATTGTAACTCTCATAAAACCTGATGGGTCTTTGAGAATTTGTGGAGATTACAAGGCCACCCTCAACCACATGTTACAGCAGAGCGCCTATCCAGTACCAGTGGTCCAGCATCTCCTTCACTCACTTGGGGATGGCAGAATATTTGCAAAGCTTGACCTGGCCCAAGCTTATCAACAGTTGCCAGTAGATGCTGAAACCTCTGAAGCCCAAACCATAGTTACACACCGAGGCATGTTCAAATGTAACAGGCTCCAGTTTGGCGTAAACATAGCACCAGGCATCTTCCAAAGTCTGATGGAGAGGCTGTTGCAGGGCATTAAAGGGGTCATGCCCTACTTCGATGACGTGTTAATAGCCGCCCCAACTAGGAGTCAGTTAGAGAAACAACTAAGAACAGTCCTACAAAAGTTCCAAGATGCTGGCCTCAAAGTAAAAAAGGAAAAGTGCCAGTTATGCACTGAAAGGTTACCTCATTGAATTTCTTGGTTACCTCATTGACAAACAAGGAATTCACCCTACGGAAAAGAAATTGGCAGCCATCAAAAATGCCCTGAGACCAAAAAAAAAACAAAACAGACCTTCAAGCCTTCCTGGGACTCATTAACTTTTATAACATTTTCCTACCCCAGAAGGCGACCGTCGCTGAACCCCTTCATAGACTCCTCGATAAAAAGGAATCCTGGATTTGGGGACGAGGGAGGAACATGCCTTTCAACAAGTAAAGGATCTTTTAACTTCGGATGCAGTGCTCATCCAATATAATGAAACACTCCCATTAACTGTGACTTGCGACACTTCACCTTTTGGAGTAGAGCCATCCTGAGCCACGTCCTACCCAATGGTACAGAGGCTCCTATTGCATTTTTTTCAAGAACTTTGTCAAAAACAGAAAGGAACTATAGTTACCTAGACAAGGAAGCCCTCGCCATTGTATCTGCAATCAAAAGGTTCCATTAGTACGTGTATGGGAGATCATTTTCCATCATCACAGATCATAAACCATTACTTGGCATCCTGGCAGGCGACAAACCTACTCCACGTATTCTATCCCCTAGAATGACACGATGGTCGGAGTTCCTAGCCACCTACGACTATCAATTGAGACATCACCCGGGGAAAACCATTCCCCACGCAGATGCTTTGAGACGCTCTCCACTACCAGAACTCCAAGATGACCCAGCTCCCACACTACCAATATTACAAATTGAGACACTTCCCTCCACTAACAGCACGAGACATCGCATAAGAAACCAAAAAAGACTCATGCTTGGCATGAGTTCTTGGCTGGGTGGAGAGGGGATGGCCAGAAATCGAACCCAACAAAACCTTTAAACCATTCAAGAACAGACAAACAGAACTCTTCTCACAAAGAGGGTGCGCGTTGTGGGGAGACCGAGTGGTCATACCAGAAAAACTACAAAAAAAAGTTCTACAATTACTGCACGATGGGCACTTGGGCATCGTACATATGAAAGCGCTGGCAAGGAGCTATGCCTGGTGGCCAGGTATGGACAAACAAATTGAAACCTGGGTCGCCACCTGTAGCAGATGCCAAGAGACACGCTCGGCCCCACCAAAAGCTCCACCAGCTGAATGGGAAACGCCCAGAGGCCCCTGGTCGCGCATCCATATCGATTTCGCGGAACCTACAAAAGGGCATACTTTCCTAATAACAGTAGACGCATACTCTAACTGGCTCGAGGTTAACAAAATGAAGACTACCACCACAGATGCAGTCATCAAGAAATTGAACAGACTTTTTGCAATGCACGGCTTACCAGATGTCCTGTTATCCGACAACAGCCCTCAATTTACTGCCTTAGCCTTTGAACAATACTTAGCAGACCATGGCATACGACACGCATTGACATCACTAGCTCATCCGGCGGCGAATAGTAGAGCTGAACAAATGGTTCAGTTCACAAAAAAAAACTCTACAAAAAATGGAACAAGACAACATCCACGATAAAGTCACCAGGATGCTCCTTTCCAGCAAATAACACTAAACATTACGACCAACAAAAGCCCAGCTGAACTTCTGATGGCCAGAAAACTCAGATCGCCCCTAGACCACCTACACCCTGCATACACCCCAGAAAAGTCTCTGGGCTCCAGCAGTGAACACCTCACCTTTAAGGTAGGAGACCCTGTATTTGCAAAAAACTTTTCAGGAGACCCATTGTGGATCCCTGCCAAAATAACTCAGATTACAGGCCCCCATTCCTACCGCCTAGAAACCACAGATGGGAGAGTGTGGAAATGCCACATCGACCAACTACGATCCAGGCTGACCACATCTCCCATCAGTGACCCCAACCACGAAACCAGAGGGGGAGGGGAAACTGGGGGTTCTGGAATAGAACCAACATCTGGCCTAGAGGAACAAACCCCACAATCACCACATCAAAGCCTACAATACTCACCAGCTGATGTAGAGCCATGGGCATCTCGCCTAATGGCAGCAGCCGAGCGGGTTCGGCAAGCCCAGAGAGCCCAGGCGATAGCAACAAAGGAGGCGCTTCAATTGTCCCGAGGTCACTAGAAGGGAGTCACAGCTATGGAACCAGCTCACGGTTCCAGGCAATCCCAGCGAGCAGCCCATCGGAACCCGAGACCGGGCATAGACCTTTTGAACCACGTAAGTCAGGTAGACAGGTGCAAAGACCCGCCTACCTGTGAGACTACATAACCCCACCCCTTAGATGGAACCTAGAGGGGAGGGGTGTTCCGGACTAGCAGGCTTGAAAGCCTGCAATTCGGATTGGTCCTCTAACAGCGGGTCGTGATTGGTCGCTCCAGACTGATCCAATTGGCTGCCACGATTGGGCAAACCAAGTGCGGCAAGCTCAAATCGATGTCATTGGCCGCTTAGCCGCAGCCAGCTCTATAAAAGGGGCTGCTGCGGCTAGGATATTTCACTCAGATCTGAAGTCACTAATAAAGAGCTGTTGTTGCTATCTGAGTCTCGTCTCCGTTCTTGGACCCATCCTTCCAGACTTAACAATGAAGACACTGAAAAATGTGACTTATGGCCATTTTTCATAGTTACCCCATTGCAGAATCTCCATGGTCACGTGATCAACATTCAAACACTTTGCAATTGGTTCATATTTATGACCGTTGCTATGCCCCAGGGTCACGTCATCCCCTTTTGCGATCTTCTGACAAGCAAAGTCAATGGGGAAGCCAGATTCACTTAATATCCGTGTTACTAACTTATTAACTGTAAAGATTCACTTAGCAACTGTGGCAAGAAAGGCCACCAATATGGGGGCAAAACTCACTTAATGAATGTTTCACTCAACAAGAGAAATTTTGGGCTCAATTGTGGTCATAAGTTGAGGGCTACCTGAACTTTAGAGCAGGGGTCTCCAACCTTGACATCTTTACGACTTGTGGACATCAACTCCCAGAATTCCTCAACCAGCAAAGCTTGCTGAGGAACTCTGGGAGTTGAAGTCCACAAGTCTTAAAGTTGCCAAAGTTGGAGACCCCTGGTTTAGAGGACAGATCTTATCAATCTAGCAGCTACATGATTTGGGACTGAAGATTCTAAAGCACAGATCTTGAACTCATTGTTTTGATAGTGCAGTTTCCAGACTACTTTGCATCCTAAAATAATAATACAGCTCTGACAAAATTGGATCTCCTTGGTTGCATGGCTGGATATAGAAAATTATGCAGACTAATAGAATAGGCCTGGGATATCTACATTGGCCTGAAGTTGGAATTCTGCCAAGAATAATTCTTCTATCCAAAATTCTTTCTCCTCTTTTAAGCCCTGCCCTTTAGGTCTTAATCATTGGAAGCTGTGTAGATCAGAAAAGTTTTCCCCTTTTCTCCAAATACAGAGAGGAATGGAATAATTAATCACCAAAGAATGCTCGGTGTTGCTTAATTCTTTCCGAGGAGAAAGCCGGGAAAAAAAATCTTATCCAGAAGGCTGGAATCTCAGGGCAAGGGATCAGACTTCAATTAGGTGGGATAGAGAAGTCTTGCAAGTTGCTTTTGGCCTGTTTGCCAGAGGTCCTTCATTCTTTCCTCTGAAAAGGTAGTCATATTCCGGATCATTGTTCTCAGTAGAAATTCTTGAAGTCGAAGGAATGGGGCTTGCTCTTTTGGTGATCCTCCTATCTTTACCTTCTAGTTGTCACTTGCTAGCTGCTTGAAGATCTTTATCATAAAGATTTTATCAATCGTAGCAACTTATTTTAGCAAGTAAATGTAATGAACGACCAAAGTATATGGAGACAACATTGTGCTATGTTGTACATGTGCTAAATGATCTGGTGAGATTTTACTTCAGGATTAAGAGCATAGAAATAGATGGAATACAGAAGTAATTCTATGCCAGTGATGGACAAACTATGGCAACATTATGACCTTCAATTGTGGACTTCAATTCCCAGATTCCTGAGCCAATTTTTAAAAGATGTCTGTTTGTGTACATTTTTGTGCCCCTAAATTTCATTGTTTTTATTATTTTTGAAAATAGTTTAAATAGTTTCTGGTATTTGACTATAAACAGTATAGTTTATGGGTGGGGAAGGGAATATATGTGGACATATTAATATTACCAGGCATGTTGAAGATAATCTACAGTGGTGTTTCTCAACCTTGACAACTTTAAGGCTTGTGATTGGGTTGGGCATGGTTGGCAAGTATGACTGATTAGGGGAATTCTGAGAATTAAAGTCCACCCATGAAATTTACACTTGGGAGTTGAAGTCCATGCTCCTTAAAGTTGTCAAAGTTGAGAAAAATTGGTCTGGGGAAGCAGTATTGTTGAAACTGCAAATTGGCAAACTGTAAAACCAGTGTCAACTGGTAAAGCATTCCTGGCCTGCTCTTGAGTTGCCATAGACAGGAGAGGGGAGAACTGATGGAGCAGCTCAGTTGCTAAGCACATTCCACGCATACCTTTCTCCAGATTGTATCCCAGGTTACTAGAGCCAGACAGAGAGGTATGTTTCTACAGCCCATGAAAGTGGTCCGTTGGAGAATGTGATTTATGACACAACTTGGGAGGAGAGGGGAAACAGGGTCATAGGTGGGCAATAAATTACAAAGGACAAAGCCGACTGCACTTGGGAAAGTACTGACATGTTGCTCCTAATAAATAATTGGATTTTCAAATAATTGAATAATTGAAACTTGGCTCGAGGCTCATGAATTAATTAGGGCATCCTTTGGAACTCTGACAACTAGTTTGAAGAAGCTAAATCCTGCAACTGGAAGTCCCTTGTATGATTTCAAATGCAGATGGTATATTTTTATATGATTTTCATCATCTGCAAAGAAAAAATACAGATAGATTATAGATAGATAGATAGATAGATAGATAGATAGATAGATAGATAGATAGTGATCCAATTTGTAAAGGGAAAAAATCTGACTTTAAACCTCATCTATCAGTTCCTAGTAAATTTAGAAGAATCATCTCATAATGTCTAGCATTTAGAATTATATACCACTTCACAGTGCTTTACAGCCCTCTCTAAACAGTTTACAGAGTCAGCATATTGCCCCCAGCAATCTGGGTCCTTGTTTGACAGATCGCAGAAGGATGGAAGGCTGAATCAACCTTGAGCAGGTCAGAATCAAACTGCCAAATTGTTGGTAGCCAGCACTCAGCAGAAATAGCCTGCAGTACTCTACCACTGTGCCACCACAGCTCATTATAAAGATAATGGAAGAACATGCTTTGTCTTCCCAAAACAAATACAAAAACTTGGAAAACCTATTTCTTATACTAACAAGAGGTTGGTGGATTACATAGCAGATCTCTGCCAACATTGCTAGGAATGGGAGCAAAATTCTCAGAAGCAGATAAGACAATTGCTTATTTCTGTGAATCTTTGTGTAAGATGGCATGAGAGAGAAATACTGAAATGGATACCTAAACCCCTCGTTTTTAACAAGTTATGGTTATTTTTGCATATGGAACTTTAAGTGATACTTTCAGGGAGTGATGGTGGAAAATGTGTTGTGTTTCTTTGAATTTTGAAAAATCAGCTGTCTGGTCAAATTTCTAAGATGACAATTCTTTGAATAGAAAACAAATGCTCATTTTGCAAATAGTGAGTTTATATGAGTTCTGACATATCCCTTCAATTAAACATAGCTATTTCTTTTCATCTGTTTTTTTTTTTTTAAAAAAACAAACAAACATTCTTATCTTCTTTCTGAGAACTACAGATGATTTGTCTTTTTTAAAAAAACTGATAGAACTCAGAGGGTGGACAAAAGCTTGGGACACATAAGTTCAAATCTTCGCTAATGTTGTGGTCCACCAGCAGCCTGCAGAGCTGGCAGCAGATTTGGACAGTGGGGAAGAACAGGGCCCAGTCCTGGAGCTTGGGAAAGGCTCAGACGAGGGATCTGCCTCTGACACAGAGATGGGGTCAGGGCCACCTGGGAGTTATGTGCTGACTCTGGAGCCTCCAGAATCTGACATCAGTAAGGCAGAGGAACACTGTTCCCAATGCATGCTTGTGCAGAGCTGCTAGGGGGCAAGAACGGTTAAGACAAAAGGGGCAACTCAGGAATAAGGTTTGGAAGTGATTGGTCCCTCGCATAAGACATAAAGGAGGAGCAAAGGGACAGGAGCCTTTGCAGGAAGCAACTTTGTTCATTCTGGTCGGTTTAAACTCTGAAGTTCTGTGTTGACTTTGTGCTCCGTTTGGCCTTGTACAGCTAATTGGCAATTTAGTCGTTGGCAGCCTTTCAAGGGAGATAAAGGTACATGCTCATCAGCCTTATCCCAAAGGATTGTGGCAGACTTCTGTTGGACTATTCACCAACTGTTTGGGACTCATTCCGGCTGTGAATGAATATAATTCACAGCTGTTGAAATAAAACAAAAAGTTTTTGGAACTAGCATGTGTTTGTTACTGTCTCAGGAAGCCTTGGTCAGAACAGCTAATTAAACTAGGGATTTGTTTTATTTGTTAAGTATTGTGGGACTGATTGGGGTAGATTATAGGGATGACACCAAAATATAATTTTATCGTGTTTTATCTATATCTTCTATATTCCAATTCCATTTTACATTGTATTTTATTCCAATTTCATTTTAAATTGTATTTTATTGCAATTCCATTTTAAATTGTATTTTATCTAATTCCATTTTGAATTGCTTTTATCAAATTTTAGTAATAATTTGTTTCTGGAACTCTGCATTTTGATATGGCTCAAGGGCTAATCAATAAATAAAATAAATACATTGCGAATCAATCTATTAAAGCTAAAAGATGGTAAGCAGGAATTGAAATAACCAGGAACTATAAACATATAAGTGCTGTACATAGCAGCAAGATCTTTCATTCAATATTCTAATGGGGGAAAGCATCTGAAGATTTTGCTGGTCTCTCCCCTCCCCCCATGGTAATTGTGCCCAGATTTCTCTAATCTCATCTGCATGCCAAATGCAAAATCGTTTTGCAGACTTATGGTGGTTTCTGATTGCTATAGCTGTGTATTTGTACATTAGCCCAATTCTGGGTGGAAAAATTAACGCTGAAATGCATCTGGACTAAATTAGCTGCTCAGATGATGGGATCTTGAAATAAATGGGAAAGGTAGAAGAGAACGAGGAAGGAAGGCAACATGACTACAGAGACCCATTTACCACAGAGCTTGGGGACAGAACAATCATTCTTATTTTCCCCAGACATAAAATGATTTGATGCGTATGACTGACAAATGCACACATTCCAATCTCTATATTGAAACTTCCTTTCTTTTTTTTAATTCCAGGCTTCGTGACCAAAATACATACATGGATTACTGCTCCTTGGATATCTATGCTTCTTTCCCATTCATGATTTTGTAACGTTGTGCCTGATGATGTTCTAGAGAAAGCAAATGCTTTTATACTCTTGAGTCATTACAGCTGATTTTCATAAAGCTGAAACTTACAGATTTTAGATTTACCACTAACTAACCCATGCAAAGCCCCTCTGCAGAGGAAAGAAAGAAAGAAAAAGTAATACTTTGAACATAAGAAAGTCTTTCCGGATCTAGTGCTATATTTTCAGTCATGCAGTGACAAACTGGAGATATTGGGGAAACTCATAGGCTTGGATGAAGGGTTCCACTATTCTTTCTTAGATCAATGCCAACTGTCCTTGAATTTGTGCACTCCTGTTAGGTAAACGTAAAGGTTCCCCTCGCACATACGTGCTAGTTGTTTCCGACTCTAAGGGGCAGTGCTCATCTCTGTTACAAAGCCGAAGAGCCAGCACTGTTGAAAGATGTCTCCATGGTCATGTGGTTGGCATGACTAAACGCCAAAGGCACACGGAACGCTGTTACCTTCCCACCAAAGTGGTCCCTATTTTTCCTATTTTTCGAACTGCTAGGTTGTTACAAGCTGGGACAAATAACGGGAGCTCACTCCATAATACTGTGCTAGGGATTTGAACTGCGAACTGCCAACCTTTCTGATTGACAAGCTCAGCATCTTAGCCACTGAGCCATGTAAACTGAAGTCCCTCGTGCGATCAAGTGGCATCAATACTCTGTTCCACAGCAGGAATTCTAATGATCTATCATTATTGTCAAAGCATTCTCCCTCCCCCAATTAATTGATATGCTCCATCGATGGATTCCAGATAGTAAAAACAACATCCTTCCATTTCTGGAAATGGCAATTCCAAATCAAGGCGGGAGCATTGTACTGAAACTTGATTTGTTTCTCTCAATTCCAGACACATTAATGAAAAGTCAAGTGACTTTGTTCTGCCTGGCTGTCAAAACGCCCACTTTTTATTTGCTTTAGATGACTTATTTCAAATGCTCAAGGCAGCTTTGAATATTGAGCAAATTAGATGGTAATTGTTGAAGAAGCTGAGCAATTCTGAAGGGGTGTTTTAGGCTCCCTTAAGCTTCTGCAATCTGCACCATTGGTGCATATCCTGAGCTTGTTGGGAGGAGATGTGCATTGATCTAACAACTAGGTGCATGTGTAAATTACAGCTATGAAAATCTGCATATGCATGTCTTAGCCAGCATGAAAGAGATGGGGAAAGTCTTAAAATTATGTCTTTTTTTTTGTAACTATTGCCATCATATTCTAATAAAGAATAAATTGTTTGTTCATTGCTTAAATGGCTACCTTGCCTTTCTTCCAGAATCTTAAAGTGGCATTCATAGGGAATTCCCTTCAGTTTATACCCACAACAGCAATCCTGTGAAACAGAATAGGTTTGAAATAATCTTCCCGAAAGACTCCACAGCTGAGAGTAAATTTGAAACTTCTCCCAGATCCTAGTCCAATACTTCAATTTTTTTAGATAATCCCTGAACTTAAAGGAGAATCAACATACTTAAACTAGTGCATGAAAGACAAACATTTATTTCAACAATAAATGGATTTTATAGGTTTCAACATGAATTCCAACCTCACCATTCACCAACAGGAAAGTGACCATTGCTCAATGCAGAGTACATCACTTGTTGTCAATATCATCTTGTGATGATCTCATAGAGCATGTGGTATGAAAGATGTTTACCTGATACTGTCAATCAGAGTGGACAGCTCAGGTAGAACAACTTCCCTTGTTCTCCACCCTCAGCAGTGGCAAAGCTCTTAAAAGCAGTAATATTTCACAGTCAAAAAAATTCCATCATGTTGTACCAAAATATTCTTAGGC
This sequence comes from Hydrophis major, assembly GCA_033807585.1. Lineage (NCBI taxonomy): Eukaryota > Metazoa > Chordata > Lepidosauria > Squamata > Elapidae > Hydrophis > Hydrophis major. Next base: position 27,462,727 of record CM066333.1, read on the forward strand.
AGATAGTTCAGGTCTTATACCTGGAATAAAACAAGGTTAGAATGCTTGCCTTCTGTGGAACAGAGACATCAACATACAATGGCAGCATTCTAGAAAACCTTCCAGATGTTTTCAGACCACAAGACTCATCAACCTTGCAGACAGGGGTGGGATACTACTGGTTCAGAGATTACACACGCATATAATACACCTAAAGCTGTGCTGCCCAGACAGCTGACAAGCTCTGCACATGGGTGCGCAGTGTTTGAAAAACCACTTATTTACAGCTTTTTCAACTTCAGCTGTGCCACGGAAAGCAACTGAAGTTGAAAAAGCAAGAAATAAAGGTCAGGTAACAGCCCGGGTGGGTGGGATTCAAATTCAAACAAATCCCAGGGATGGGATTCAAATTTTTTAACAACCGGTTCTGTGGGCGTGGCTTAGTTTGTGGGCATGGCTTGGTGGTCATGTCATTGGCTGGGTGTGGCCAACTCAATGTCACTCACATCGAGGCATGCATCTCCTTGCCTGTCTTCTCATGACTGTGGGGATGCTGCAACAGTTGTAAGCGTGAAACATTGTCATAAGTCACTTTTTGGCTTTCTTAAAGGGGAAGGGTTGTTTTAAGATTTTTACACTGCTGTTGGGAGAAAATACTTCCCTGGACAATAAGCACTTTGAAGAAATAATTGAATAATGAAGCAAAGCTTTTAGTGACAGGGAACCAAGATGAGTGACATTCACCAAGGCTTCTTGGCTAGCTAGAAGGATTGACATTCAAACATAAATTTACATACTCTTTCTGAGTTTTGGTCTAAAACTGATTTTTGGTGAAGGTTAATTCTGTGCTTGGTGAAGTTTAATCCTGTGTTTATTGATGGGATAATTTTCCCTATTCAGCTTCAACAAGCAACAGCTACTGTTGTGATTTAATTATTTGTATTGTGTTTGAACTTTTTCCTGCCTCGTGGTTTCTTTTTCTATCTGGGGAGAGGGTCTTCCTCACTGCTTTAGTACTCTCTGGCACTGTCCTTTTGGGGTGTACTTCCAACAGGCAGGATGCAAGCTTGGCACTGATTTTTTTTATTGCCTTTCTGGTGGGGCATGTGACCTTTCCTTAAATCTGAATGATTTCCTTAGGATATCTTGTGAGGTGAGTGAGACCAGCTTTAAATGGTGCAAATAGATCTAAGGATTGCTTTTCCTGGGTCTGCTTTTTCTGGAGAGCTTAAATAACCTCTCTGCTAAAGGGTTTCACTTTATGAGCAAGAGATGGCTACTTGATAGCTATCACTGCATTTTAACTATTTTCATTCCTCAAGGTGCTCTGGCACCCTGCCTGATTTGTAACTCTGGCTTGCAGGTATTTTTAATCTAATGATTGGTATTTAGGGTGGCAAAGCTTTTTGTATTTTTGTACAGGTAATCCTTGACTTACAACAATTCATTTAGTGACCATTCAAAGTTACAATGGCACTGAAAAAAGTGACTTATGACCATTTTTCACACTGACCATTGCAGCATCCCCACTGTCATGAGAGGCCAGGCGAGGAGAAGCACCCCTTGACATGAGTGATGTCGAGTTGGCCATGCCCACCCAGTCACATGACCATCAAGCCACACCCACCAACTAAGCCATGCCCACAGAAACGGTTGTTAAAAAAACTGAATCCCATCCCTGGAATGCAGTTTTCCAAATGTGGTCTTACCAAGGCATTATAAAGTGATATTAACACTTCACATGATCTTGAGTCTATCCCTCTGTTAGTGCAGCCTAGAACTGTGTTGGCTCTTTTGGCAGCTGCAGCACACGGCTGGCTCATATTTAAATGATTATCCACTAGGACTCCAAAATCCCTCTCACAGTTACTCCTATTGAGCGAGGTATACCTATAGCTGTGATGGTGTACTTATGGCACATGTGCCAGAGGTGGCATACAGAGCCCTCCCTGTGGGCACGTGGCACACAGAGCCTCCCCTGTGGGCATGTGTGCCATCACCAGCTGCTCTTCTGGTTTCTGGTGCACACATACAAGCTGGCCCACTGGTCTTTGCAGGTGCCCAAGTGCCAGAGAATGGCTTGAAAAATGGCCAAAAATAAGCAGTTTATCAAGCCATTTTCAGGCCCAAAACAGCTGGAAAATGGCATGAAAAATGGTATGAAAACAGCCCCCAAAATGGCCAAAAAATAGGTATGCATGCACCAGCCAGCTGATCTTTGAGTTTCTGGCACTCTGGAACATGCACACACATATACGCATGTTCCGGTTTGGGCACTCGGTGCTGAAAAGGTTCGCCATCACTGACCTATACTGTACCTGTGCATTTGGTTTTTCTTGCCTAAATGTAGAACCTTACTTTTTTCACCGTTGAATTTCATTTTGTTCGATAGTGCCCAATGTTCAAGTCTGCCCAGATCCTTCTGTATCTTAAGCCTATCTTCTGGAGTGTTGGCTATTCCTGCCAGCTTGGTGTCGTCTGTAAATCCCCATGTCCAAATCATTTATTGGTTGTAAGTTAAATATTATCTGTAGTACATTTAAAAAAAATATGCATGAGTTACTTTTTAACAGTATTCAGGTTCTTCTGTGACAAGTATCATAGGAGTGCACACAATAAGAAACATAATTCAACAACAATAAAAATATAAAACAATAAATAATGTAATGGAACGCCATGTCTCAATTAGCAGAAGTGAAAATATTCAGCCTAAAATAGATTCTAAAAACCTGGGAAAGTACAAATGTCTTCCTCTGGGACGGAAATACCAGCAAATATTGGATCCATTAAACACAGGCAAATCATTCTGAGGACCATTCTACACAATGGTCCTCTACATTTCACCAAGTGGGATGGTCGTCTACATCTTATCAGATAATGGCCCTCAAATAAGACCTCGCACCTGAATTATGGAAATGAGAACAGAAGTAGTTCTTCAGGAATCCTGGACATCACCATAAAGGACCAGCAATTTAGTATTTTTATTGCGTAATCTGTATCACTTGTGTATCATGAAAAAGAGAAACAGCCACTAATCTACATTCATAAAATGAAGAATTTCATCTTCTCTCCAGCTGACCTAATTCAGCAGTTTCATGAATCAAGGGATATCATATAAGACACCAGGAAGACTTCCTTGAGAATCAAGCAAGCCACATTCCTTATTTGTCCTGATAAATATGACCAACATAGTTTCCATGCCTGAAATCCAACTTTTTTATGGTAAAATTAAAATATACCGAATTCAGTATGCATACATAATATATTATTCTCTTTCAGGGTAATCAACATTATGCAAAGAGTAGAAGAGGAATAAATAATAATAAACCAAAGAAATTAAGATGCAAGCTAAGTAAAAGGCAGATGCCTATATCTAAAATGAACATTTACTATAACTTGCGACACTATTTTTATTACCAATCCATACACTGCTTCATATATCATCACCTTTAGTTTTTTTACATGCCTCACTTTTCAAGGATCTCATCAACTTCATCCAGTCATAATTTTCTTGGTCATGTCTTTTTTTTTCTGCCCAATTTCTTTCCTTTCATATATATGTTTTGCAATACAATTTTCATTCATTTGTTTCCTACATGATTAAATCATTCATTCAATGTCTTTTTCATTCTGGCCATTCATTGTTGTATTTAGTCCACATTCATTTAGCACTACTTCATTCTGGACTTCATTCTTGTTTGATTGCATGAACTTCTTAAGTAATCCACTACTTCTGCATTGATTTCCTTTTATGTTTCTCTTGGCATACTTACTTCTCACATCCACAAAACAAAATGAGAAGGATGCTCTTATTCAGTCATTTTTGTTTCTTTCAATCTTTAGTTCTCCTAACAGACAACATATTGGCCAGTAAATTATGTAAGCATTTGCACATATTAAAAATTGTCCATGTATTTTGAATATTTAATATATGTTATACCAAGGTGCACAAATAAATCTACTTGCTCTTTGTTTCTTTTTTCTAGTCATTTTTGCAATCCAATATCCTGTCAAACCTAACTACTTTAGTCTTTGATATATTAATGTTCAGATCCATATTTTCTGTTCCAAAATTCTTTTTATAATTCAACCATAATCCCTTTATAAATCAACACATTTACAATATACTTTACTTATCATATTCTTACTTCTCAGTGACCCACTGAGAAGCAAAAATCTGGTAAACTTCTTCCCTGACATAAAGCCATACTGCATTTTCCAAATTTTGCTTATTGTTATATCATTTCAGTTGGTATTCTGCCAAAATTAGTAAGGTACTACACAGACATCACATCAAGACTGCCTTCAAAACAGACAGAAAAATAGCAGCCATCCTTAGAAACCCCAAAGATAAAATTGACCTGGAAAACCAAGGCATATACGAAGTCCCCTGTGCATCATGCCCAGCCACATACATTGGACAGACCAATAGAAGAATAAGTACCCACTTGGATGAACACAAAAATGCAGTCAAAAAGCTGGAACACACTTCCTCACTAGTCCAACACATGGAAGCCACAGGTCATGGCATCGATTTCAATAGCACCAAAACCCTAGCCACTATAAAAAAACCCAGCCACAGAATCATCAGAGAAGCCATAGAGATTGAAAAAAGACCAGAAAGCATGAATAGAAGAGATGATTCCACCAGACTGTCAATCAGTTGAAAGCCTGCACTCAAAAACAAAAAAATCTCCACACCACAAGCCAGGCAAACACCTGGGCACAAACAGATCCCCCCTGATACCTCCAGCTCAAACACACCCCAACCAGGCACCCAGATGAAACCCAGCTTCCTAACTAATGATAGCCGTCCATTTACCCGAAGCCAAGCTTCACTAAAGGCCCCCAATAAAGTAACACAATGATGCCAGCCAATCAAGATACAAAAAGAGCCAAAAAACAGAAAGAAGATATTAAACGCGGAACACAGCAAACTCCAAGACCAATAAACACAGACCAAGACTCTCAACCAATCAGGATGAAGATAAAACCATTCTGTCACAGCAATAGTCTGCCCCAAATTCAAATCTGAAACCACTGTAAAAGTCTAACTCACAGACGAACACTATACAGAAGCCTGATGATGGCAGATGAGATTCTGCTGAAACATTGCTACAACTTTAAAAGCACCACTACTATGACGTGGGAAAATACCTGAACAAAGCTGAATGCCATACATGTAAGTACCCGCAAAAACTTAAGAATATGTGGATCTTTGGTTATTCGGGTTTTCTCCCGTGTAAGATTGGAAGTATCTAGGCAACGTTTTGATGAAGTCTCATTCCTCATCTTCGGGCTTGGTCTTCAGCTCTGTAGAGCTGAAGACCAAGCCGGAAGATGATGAATGAGACTTCATCGAAACGTTGCCTACATACTTCCAATCTTACGTGGGAGAAAATCCAAATAACCAAAGATCCACATACAAATACCCGCAAGAACCTCAGAAAACAAATATACATATACATATACATATACATATTTGTTTTCTGAGGTTCTCGCGGGTATTTGTATGTGGATCTTTGGTTATTCGGGTTTTCTCCCGCGTAAGATTGGAAGTATCTAGGCAACGTTTCGATGAAGTCTCATTCATCATCTTCAGGCTTGGTCTTCAGCTCTGTGCTTCTCAGAGTGATGTGAGCTTGCAGCTGCTTCTTCCTTTTAACTGCTAGTGGGGGTGTGACTTGATTGGGTGGGGGCTTGGCTGTGTTCTGATTGGGTGGGGGTGTGTTCTCATTGGTAGGGGGTTTGGCTGTGTTCTGATTGGTTGGGGGGTTGGCTTTGTTCTGATTGGCTGGAGGCGTGTTCTGTTCAGGTGGGGGCTTGATTGTGCTCAGGTTAGTCTTAGTTGCTGGAGGGTTTGAGCTGGTGAGCTGTGATCTTGCTGTTTGGCTTCGAGTTCGTGGTCGTGCTGCATCTTCATGGTGGAGGTCAGTTCGCTTTATGTATGGCTCAGAGGGGTTTGAGGTGGGTAGTGATGCAGCTGCAGTGCGGCTTCTGGTCCGTGGTCGTGTTTCATCTTCTGTGTGGGTATGAGTCTGCTTTCTACATGGAAGTGTGGTGGTGGCATCTTGTGTGGCTCTCAGGGGTGTGGGTCTGGTGTCATTCTTCATGTTAGGTACGCGTCTGTTCATGAGGGCGGGTTTCCAAAAAACCTACCAGCCATTTGGAAACCCACCCTCATGAACAGACGCGTACCTAACATGAAGAATGACACCAGACCCACACCCCTGAGAGCCACACAAGATGCCACCACCACACTTCCACATAAAAAGCAGACTCATATATACACACTGCTCAAAAAAATAAAGGGAATACTTAAACAACACAATGTAACTCCAAGTCAATCACACTTCTGTGAAATCAAACTGTCCACTTAGGTAGCAATACTGATTGACAATCAATTTCACATGCTGTTGTGCAAATGGAATAGACAACAGGTGGAAAGCATAGGCAGATAGCAAGACATCCCCAATAAAGGAGTGGTTCTTCAGGTAGTGACCACAAACCACTTCTCAGTTCCTATGCTTTCTGGCTGATGGTTTGGTCACTTTTGAATGCTGGCGGTGCTTTCACTCTAGTGGTAGCATGAGACGGAGTCTACAACCCACACAAGTGGTTCAGGTAGTGCAGCTCATCCAGGATGGCACATCAATGCGAGCTGTGGCAAGAAGGTTTGCTGTGTCTGTGAGCATAGTGTCCAGAGCATGGAGGTGCTACCAGGAGACAGGCCAGTACATCAGGAGACATGGAGGAGGTCGTAGGAGGGCAACAACCCAGCATCAGGACTGCTACCTCCACCTTTGTGCAGGAAGGGACAGGAGGAGCCCTGCCAGAGCCCTGCAAACTGATCTCCAGCGGGCCACAGATGTGCATGTGGCTGCTCAAATGGTCAGAAACAGACTCCATGAGGGTGGTATGAGGGCCCGACGTCCACAGGTTGGGGTTGTGCTTACAGCCCAACACCATGCAGGATGTTTGGCATTTGCCAGAGAACACCAAGATTGGCAAATTCACCACTGGCCCCCTGTGCTCTTCACAGATAAAAGCAGGTTCACACTGAGCACATGTGACAGATGTGACAGGGTCTGGAGACACCATGGAGAATGTTCTGCTCAGTTCACTCTGAGAAGCACAGAGCTGAAGACCAAGCCTGAAGATGATGAATGAGACTTCATCGAACATTGCCTAGATACTTCCAATTTTACGCGGGAGAAAACCCGAATAACCAAAGATTCATCTATATCTATATCTATATCTATATCTATATCTATATCTATATCTATATCTATATCTATATCTATATCTATATCTATCTATCTATCTATCTATCTATCTATCTATCTATCTATATTATTTTACTGTCTTTTATGGTGTTGGTCAATCAAGGTTTTGTCATGATGTATAAAATAAAATAAGATGTGAAGCTGTAGACTATTTTATTAGGCCCAGCATCAACAATATAATATGCAGCATTCTCTCCTCATGGTAAAGTCAGATTTCCCACAATTTGGCTACTAAGCACAAAATCCAATTTAGCCTCAAGCATGCTCATGCTGTTTTATGCAAGCGGGGATCTCTAATCTATAGATTTTCTTATAAACCTGTTTTATAAGATTTTACAATTACAATTATATTTTATACCCATTTCTTATACTATTACTAATGAAGTAATCATTTGCTACAAAAATCTATGTAATGTGACTATTTTGATAAAAATATTAAAAATAGGGAATGATATATTCAATATCATCTCAAGCAATGCTTAGTGAAAAGGTAGGACACTATTATTCTTGGTCTGATTATTGTTGTTCTGTCATTTCACTTCCATTTAATGTATAGAATTAGTTGGAAAACTGAAATTAAAATTATGTAGATATATGAAATGATCATTTGTTTTTAATATAGCTTTGGCTTATTTTTGTTTCTTCAATGTTAATGCAGAGTTTGGTATATAGTAAAAAATGTATAAATGCCACAAAGCTAGTTAAAATTCTATTACATTCATACTAAGAGAGTTAAGTTTTCTATGTCACTGTCTATTTCTGGGCTAGAAAAATCTTCATTCCATCTATTGTTAAGGACACATTAGTAGGGAAGCAAAGGGGAAAGATAATTGCTAGCCATCTAATAGTTGGGCTACAGCTTGTCTTCATGAAATCAAAGCAGAGAAAACAGTTTACGGATGGGGGTAGAGAGGAGAGAGAGATTTCACTTATCCAAGAGGGCTGGATTTTATCACTAAAGCTGAGATCTCAGCCTCTGGCAGCTTTCAATATTCTGTACTATTTATTGAACATGCCAATGTTTACACACGTAACATTCAGCTCGTTCTCTGGGCCAGTAAAATGGCCAGTTTTAACATTTAATTAACTCCTGATGTCTTGAAATCCTTCAAGATAAATTCCTTTTCACCAATCTCCTCCTCAACTGTTTGTTTGCCAGACTGTAAAATGTTGTCAATTAAAAGGCAGGATAGCGCAATATCATCAAATCCAGAGTCTCTTTAATCAGCCCAACCCCCTCCCACACCCCACAGACCATCCTCCTTCTTTCCCCCAATCTACAGCATAGAGATTATTCTTATAAGTCTGAATTAAATTATGGAAGGTGGGGAAGCATAATTGTTCTTATCCCCTATAGATTAATAATGAAGAATGCCCTTCAGAGGGGAAACAGCTACCAGAAGCATCTTTACCTTAAGCTAGGATACATAAAAAATGACTGACAGGTTCAGTTTAATTCAAGAACAGGTAGTAGAGCGCTGAGGCAGCTACCAGCCCACCACCCACCTCTGACTTATTATTTGAAAAGGATGCCAGAGGATTATAGAAGAACCTTGTGTCTGCTCCAATTAAGATCAACATTTTTCAGTCTTCTTCTGGCTTGCAAGAATGAAAACATATTGACCCCTGCTGGAGGAGTGATGTACTACAGAGCTTTTTGGGGGAAAAACAGAACATTATTTTATGCCTGTAAGAAATCATAGCCATGCTATTGCCAATGTCAATGGGGTAATATACAGCTAAATAGTCCCTTGACTGTAGCTGAGATTAACAAAAGCAGATTGAAACAAAGATGAAAGCTAGAATCTGACATAGGCAAGGTTACACTCTTTTATGAAAAGGAATCACACTTGGTTTGGCAATTGTAACAACATGTAAAAAGACTTTTGAAACTTCAGCAAGTTGCCATCTTTTTTTAAATCACTTTCATTGACCTATATCCCTACCATAATCACTCTCAGCCTATCCTTGAAAATTACATTTTATGCTTTTGCTTATCCAAATGAATCTTGTTTTGTGGTTTCATGAATCAATTCAAACTTGTTCATTTTCTTGGTTTCAGGCAAAAATCATGTGAAAGATCACACTAACTTGTGACTCAAAACTAAGTCAATACAGTCTGGTTCCAGAACTGCTGCACCCTACAGCCCACCCCACCCTGATAAACCATGGGTGATTAAATAAGAGATTTGTTTCTATCTATATCTATATATCCCTAGTCCTTTTGCAATTGTTGAAAATTAGGATGCATTTTCCTGCCATGTTGAACCAGAAAATATTGAAAATTTGTAGCATCTAAATGACCTAATCTGGTCCTCCCAAAAGCTAAACTCTTTGTCAGTTATGTGCATGGGTTTCCAGGACTGTAAACAAGACCTCAGGATGTTTACTTCAAGAAAATCTATTTCTATATTGTTTCTACATGTAGCTCCTGAAGTTGTATGGGTGGGGTTCAGAGGTGGTATTCAGCAGGTTCTGACCAGTTCTGGAGAACCAGTAGTGGAAATTTTGAGTAGTTCAGAGAACCTGCAAATACTGGCCCCACCCCCATCTATTCTCTGCCTCCAGAGTCCAAGCTGATCAGCTGGGTCTTCTTTTGTTGCTCTGCACAGGAGAACGGAGCTGGAAAGCAGGTTAGTGAGGTGGGGAGGGAATGGAGATTTTGTAGTATCCTTCCCCTTCCATGCCTACCAAGCTATGCCCACAGAATCAGTAGTAAAAAAATTTGAATCCCACCACTGGTTGCATCTGTCTATCTTGAATGGATTCAATATAATTAAAGACTAGAAATACCAAAATGTCCTGGTTTTGTCCACATACAAGATGTGGCCCCTTCATTTTATTTTGATACGGATCACTGTGGCCTATGGTCATCCTCTCATTCTCCAGGTATGGCTTCTAGCCTCCAAGGAGATTGCTCAATCTTACTGTAAACAAAAATAAGCAATATATAGGATGGTAAAATAAGATGACAGTATCCTTTGTAACTCCCCCCACAACTGATACTCTGATTCCACACCCAACAATTTTTTTCTCAGCTTGTGTGGTGAGACTATACTTTGTATCTCAGTGCCATAGCAACACCAAAGGTCCACAAACCTATTATTTTCTAGGAAAAGTAGCAGGTAGATCCGACCATTTTCATTGCTGGGTAAGCATTTCATCCAAAATGCAGGGATGTGAAATATTTCCCATTTGTTATTGTGGCACTTGCCAGTCATGGCTTTCTCTCACAACTGTGCAAGTAAAACTATCACTAAAAAGGGTCCAGCAATAGGAAAATATTACAATATCTGTCAATACCTTTCAGGCGGGATATTATAGAACAGAACATCAAAGTGCAGAACTGAATTTTGAGGGGAAAAAAAATGTTCTCTAAGGAGTGCTTCAAATTTCAAATTCTTTTTCTATTACAGGTCAGTGGCCCTGACTAAATAAATCTTACTCAATGAAACCTGCAGAATACAATCTACAAAACAGAGCATACAAAGTGAATGCTTGCACAATTGTGCTACCAACAATAGGTAAGTTTTATAAGCTCCAAAAACAAACTTTGCAATAATGATAGTTATATTTGGGGTGATTATCTACCACAAAAAAATTGAATATAAAATTATTCTATCTTTCCTAGATGTGGACGTAGAATAGGTGTTAGTACCTTTTTATACATATCTTAATACAAATTGCTATAGAATATTAGAGTATGTAGAAATAGAATAGCACTTAGACTTATATACCATTTTACAATGCTTTATAACCCTCTCTACATAGTTTACAGAGTCAGCATATTGCCCCCAACAACCTGGGTCCTCATTTTACCCATCTTGGATGGATGGAAAGCTGAGTCAACCTTGAACCTGGTGAGATTTGAACTGCCAAACTGTAGGCAGCTGGCAGGCAGCAGAAGTAGCCTGTAGTACTATACTCTAACCAGTGTACTGCCTGTAATGATTGTTCAGATCAGAAAATAGAAATCCTGAATTGAAACTGGAAAACATAGGCAAGGGTTGCATTTGCAATGAACTATGAGCAGGACAAGGACAGTATCTTCTCTTTCTTTGCACTGAGGAAACAATGAGTAGCTTCTAATGGTGATGAGCCAGCAGAAAATGCACACCTAGAATTACTAAGAGATGGATAGCCAAACATCATTGGAAAAGGTTTAAAAGGAGGGCTGATTTGGATAAAATATGCATGTATAGATAGTTGCATTTAGCAACTATAACTGGGACCAGCAATTCAGTTGTTAAGCAAAGCAATGAATAAGTAATTCTCACCCCAGTGGGACTGGCACATAAATTCACTTCAAGGAGCTTCCAATGATCCCTTTTAGCTAAGGAACTTTGACTGGCAAGATCCTGGAAAAAACCCTTTTCCACTGGAACCTTCTGCACTAGGGGAGAAATCCACATACTCCCTTCTGACCTTCTGGAAGGGCCTTAAAACCTGGCTTTTCTATGCTGGAGATGGTTGATAAGAGGAAGACCTCAAGCAGTCTGTGTCCTTGTTTTTTAGTCTCTATTTAACAATTAATAATTTTAACTGTTTTTCTCTTTTTAGTATATTTCAAGCCACCCTGAGTTGCTCCAACAGTGATATGAGAGGCATATACATTTAATAAATAAATGAATAACATTTCCCTCACACACACACACATCCCCTTCACTAGATGGATATGCCTTCCTTCCTTCCTCCCTTCCCTCCCCTTCCCTCCCTCCCTCCTTCCTTCCTTCCTCCTTTTTGTATAAATGTATGCCTTCCTTTCTTCTATTTGAATATCTCAATAGTTGAAAAGGTTGTACATGTGAAACTTCCACAGTATACAATGGATAAACATCTGCTATAAGAACAAGTTAAAACAAATAACATCCATGGTAAAAATAATAAAAATTTGTCCATTATGTAAATGAAATCTGAATAAGTTGTAACTTTATCACAAATCAGCACAGATTAAATGATAATAAACACTCCAATATATATCAAGAATTCAAACTGTAGCTTGAAAATGACCGTCATCCCATGGTATTTTTATTTAAAAGTCTGCAGGACAACCTGCAAATTGTTGAATATTCCTTACTATCTGCCTTGCCTAGATGTAACTATTCTGCCTGTAAGAAGAAAGTCAGCCTTTTAATACAAGGGAGATATTACAAGGGAGATATTATTTCATCCTGTGCCAGGTCTGGGTCTGTTGTTGCAGGAATCAAATAGTTGTTAGGCTTCTGCACATGATAAATTGTAATGAAACCTTTTGCTGGCAGTCAGTAGTACCCACTGCTTTGTCTTTTCCACAGCCAGAAACATTTGAGCAGGGCTTGCCACAAACCAAATACTAGTCAACCATCCTATCAGTTGCCAGTCCATTTTTAATAAGGGCTTTCAGGATCAGTTGATGTCTGTTGGCAATTGCAGGCATGTCTAATGAGGGTTGCTGCTTTTTTCCTGCTGGCTCCAATCTCTTGCTCTTTTGAATCCTCTGGGCTTCACTGCGCTTTGAGGCCTGAGGCCAGAGGCCAGAATTCCTTTATTGAATTAAATCTATCTTGGAACATTTCCACCAGAGGCATCATCCTTTTCCAAACAGGAAGCCTCATATTCTACAAGCAAGTTTCTCCTTTAGAAATCTCTATCAATGGATGGAGTGATATTAGAGATGAGAAATAGGATGGCAAGAGGAATTCAGAGCATTCTTTAAAACCATTTAACAATAGGAGGCTAAAATAAATTATCATCATTATTATTCAGTTTCCAAAACTTCTACTATCTTCTAGGTTAGATTTAAATGAGTTCTTAGCAAGCTTATATTAAATTTCTGGCATGGGTCTTATTTAAATTATGCTTGTGATGAAACTGAAAATTTTAGGTGCCAAAATGCATCCCCAAAATTTAGTGCACTTAATGTGAAAATGAATCTATCCATAAATATATGCCACAATACTTTTTAATTTTTTTTATTAAATTTCAGCAAAAGATAAAATAAAAAAGATGGTTGAAGGGAAAAAGATTGCAACCAGGAGTGCAAAGAGAAAGGAGGAAGAGGAGGAGGAGGAGGAGGAGGAAGAAGAAGAAGAAGAAGAAGAAGAAGAAGAAGAAGAAGAAGAAGAAGAAGAAGAAGAAGAAGAAGAAGAAGATACAGTTAAAAAATACAATAATAATAATCTGAAATCAATAATAATACACAGTATTTAAATATTATGATAACAGTCCTATTTGTTAAATTAGGAGTCCTAGTGGTCAATAACTTAAATATGAGCCAGTAATGAGTGGCAGCAACCAAAAAAAGACAATTCTAGGTTGTTTTAACAGAGGGATAGATGTGCGTATTACTACTGCTTTAAAATCACACTTAGAATACTGCATCCAGTTTTGGTCACCATGTTATAAAAAAAGATGTAGAGATTCTGAAAAGAATGCAGAAAAGAGCAACAAAGATGAATCGGGGATAGAGGCTAAAACATGAAGAACAATTGCAGGAATTAGGTTTGTTTAGTCTAGTGAAAAGAAGGACTGGGGTGACATGATAGCAGCCTTCCAATATGTGAGGGGCTGCCACAAATAAGAGGGTGTCAACCTATTTTCCAAAGCACCAGAAGGCAGGACAAGAAACAATGGATGGAACTAACCAAGCAGAGAAGTAACCTGGAACTAAAGAGAAACTTCATTATAGTCAGAACAACTAACCACTGGAACAATTTGCCTTTGAAAGCTGGGGTGCTCCACAGCTTTTGAAGGCAAATTATTCCAGTGATTAATTGTTCTGATGGGTACTCCATCACTGGAGGCTTTTCAGAAGAGACTGGACCGCCACTTGTCTGGAATGGTATAGGGCAGCGATGGTTAACTTTTTGAGCACCAAGTGCCCAAGGCACACATGTGCGTGTGGATCCCCAAAATGCAATATGCGTGTGTCTCTCGTGCATGCACTTCACCCCTGCATGTGTCCCCCATCCTACCTTCATACATGCACACATGTCGCCGGTGCACATGCTCCGCCCCCACACATGCATGGCAGAGACCTGAAGACCAGTTGACTGGTAGGAGGTGTGCATATGTGCAGCAAAGCTGAGCGGGGTGACAGCTCACATGCCCACAGAGAGGGCTCTGCATGCCACTACTGGCACGTGTGTCATAGGTTCACTGTCACAGGTATAGGGTCTCCTACCTGATCAGGAGTTTGGACTAAAAGACCTCCAGATTCCTTTCCAATTCTGTTAAATCCCAAAGTTAAATGTTTATTTTTTCAGATTTTTTTAGCAAAACTTCACACAATGGTTTCAAAATAGCAACAAAGTCAGACAAAGTCTTGTCTTTAATCAGAGTTCCCTATCTTTGCCAATTCCATTATCTTCACCATCTATTCTTCCTTTATAGGAATTTGTGAGTCTTTCCATCTCTGTGCATACAGGTTTTACTGCTGTTGTCATATAAAGAAACAAAGTCCCATGTTTTCTTTCAATCTGTTTATCTACCATAATAGTTTTAAAGTACCCATATATCCCATATATATCTTATGGATAAAACTATATGCAGATAAGTTAACTCTTGTATTTTTAACTAAAATAACATAAAAAATTGGATAATCTATGGATAATCTTTGTGAAAATTGAAACAAAAAAATTTCAAGAGTTGTGTGGGATATCAACAAGTAAATACATCAACCCTTCAAGATAGGCCAGTCAATGAATAGAATAGGAGCCCAGGTGACTCAATGGTTAAATTGAAGTTTTTGTGACCAACAGCCTGGACTTCAGTCCTAATGGGACTCAAGATTGACTCAGCCTTCCATACCTCTAAGGTTGGTAAAACAAGGACGTCCTCCAGCCCTGATCTTGCCTGGTTGTGTTGCTTTTTTCCTTCTTCATGTTACTGTTTGTGTGGGAATTTTTTGTCTTTTGTCAAGACTATTTGGAGTTTGGAAGCAAAGTGAAAGAATAAAAGGGGCTTCACCTGTTTTCTGTGACTGTGTTTGTTTTGTACGCCACCCTGGGTCATCACAGTGGGTTAATGTTGTGGGACACTCATGTAGCTCAGTTGTGATTGCTGCTGAGTCTGATCCAATACTGCCGAGTTTTATTTTTAAAAAATTAACTGTAAATGTGAACCACACTGAACTTAAACTTTTTACAATTTCTAACAACAGCTAGTTGTCAAGTGGTTACTCTAAAATGTTATTTTCCCTTAAAAGAAGATTTAAGGAAAAATTTATTTATATTTCTATTTATACCATAATTAGTTATGCATCATTAGTTGAAAGTTATTAGTTGCAACAGGGACACTTGTAAAGTTTGCACAGTCCTTTATTTAAGGAATACTCTGGTTGTAATCTGGAGGATGAGTTATGCAACTAATTTTCTTTTCTTTTTTTGGTTTTAAAATTTTATCTGTTTATCCAAGTAGCTTCTTCAGTCCAAAGCATTTCAAACCAAAAAAAGAAAAGAAGCCTAGTTGCCGTGATTCAACTTCCACACAACTCTATCTGGATGACTGAAAATCTTCATCAACACCAATTGTAAGACTAATTCATTAAAAAAATACGGAACTATGAATACAGAGATAAGGGCTATGGAATTGCCTAACAAGATTTAATACCTGAAGAGCTTATACTGAGTTTGGTTACAGACTTCATTATAGAAATTATCTAGGCAAAATTTGAACTCTATATGCAAATTTTATTCAGTTTTATTCAGTTATTTCCTATCTCCTATTTGATGATGCAATTCCTCTTCTTCTATAAGAGAAGGCCATCTTAGAGGGATATTAATTATAACCAAAACTTTAAAACTCAGCTATTTTATGACAGCATTGCTTTGTTCTTGTTAATACATCCATCATCACTGCTCTTTAAGAATTGATTGGCATTTCAGACCAATCAAGAGTCCATCAATCAAATGCTCAGAAATGAAACTCCAAGCTTGTACATGCTACTTTTCAAGAATCTAAATTATATTATTTTTCTTTCAATGATAGTACCGTTGTCTTCTAACAATTTCCTTATTAAGTCAAGGTATCAAAACATCTAAACACTAAGTATGTGGGTATGTATATGTATTGGATAATTATTTGATAATTACTTCTAACATGAAATTCCATTTCAAGCAATCAACCCCAAACTACACTTTAGGTTTGAGTATATTTATAAACCTACTATAAACTATATTTCGATCCCAGTCCTAAATAATCTATGAACTATCATCTGTCTGTGTCTCATCTATCTATCTATCTATCTATCTATCTATCTATCTATCTATCTATCTATCTATCTATCTATCTATCTATCTATCCATCCATCCATCCATCCATCCATCCATCCATCCATCCATCCATCCATCCATCCATCCATCCATCCATCCATCTATCTATCTATCTATCTATCTATCTATCTATCTATCTATCTATCTATCACAAAATGGTTTTTATGAAGCTTCATCAATGCTGCAACAGTCATTTGGGAGTCTAGAAACACTACTAGCATTTAGCTCATTTCAATTAATAAAAAGTCTAATTAGCATGCCAGCTGTTAAAATGTATGCTACCAACTGAGTCCTTCTGCCAGCCTTAAGGAAAGAAACCTTATTTACTACACAATTTGCTATCAATGGAGGCACTGTACTTAAAAATAGCTTTTCCTTGAGTTGCGGGCCATAGCCAAAGAAACAATTAATAAGTCAGACTTTCAAAAAAATCATTTGCCTTCTTGAAAAAAAGCTTGATTCAGTGCCTTTATGCAATTTCGTGAAAGGCAACTAAAAAGTTGCTCTGTTACTCAGTTAGCATTATTACTTTTGACAAAGGGTGAACAAAAAGAATCTGCGTTTGAGCAGTGAAACCTTTCACATGAACTTTGTAAGAACAGGAACAAAATGATATTAAGCCAAACTGATTTCTGCTTCCAGTTGCTGAAATTAAATCCAAAATTCCTGATGCCAGCAATGGACAACTGTGCAACTGGTGGCATGCTACAGCTGCAAACACAATATCCTTTTTCTTGATGAATATGCTCTACTTGTAGGGAAAGCCCTGTTCTAATAGCAGGTTACCAACTATACCATTTTTTAAATATATTTGGCATACTCCTTCTTAATGCCTTTCAGATCAGTTAATAAACTTATAATTTAGTCATTCTGGCAGTGTTAATAAAGCTAATAAATAATCAGTCTTTGGCTTAAGTTGTTTACAACTTCCAAAAAATTGTCATTTAATATTAAAAATATTATTTTATTTTAATGGATTTATACATTGCTTAAATTGAAGAAGGTTTCTACCAAGGCTGGCTGTGGAATTCTGGGTTTGGGGAGTGGGGAGGTGACGTCCACACATCTTAATGTGGTTAAGATTGAGAAACAATCTTAATGTTGTCAAGATTGAGAAACACTGATCTAGACTGTAAGAATATCACTACATCATAAAACAGTATCCAGTATTGATGGTATTTCAGATAAATCATCTAAGCAGCCACTGAATAGTTGCAACTTTTCTAGCTAATTGAAATAAATGCCCTGATGAATGCCCTCTCTACAAGATACAATGCATATTCCAGTCTGAAATTCATTAGGTTAATAATCCATCCACAGTCACTTCCTACAGTTGAAACATTTTTAAAAAATCTTCATCTTAAATGTGACATTGGTATTCTGTAATCTTATTTCCATATTAGTCTTTAACCTGGTTTAGAGTTAACAAGCTATCTTTATCTTCAGATTATCTTGGGAACAGTACTATGTCAATCACTTTCAAACATAGAAGCGTGTCTGCTAAGTCTTTACTATACTTACTTAAACGTACAATTCATAGAGTTCAAAGATCATTAGATTTTTTTAAAAAAAACTTGAATGTGTTCTAGGTGATCAAGTTCTTCCAGGTTCTTCAAAATGTGGTTAAAATAAATTACTTTTTACATCTTTTAGAGTAAAAGCAGAAACATGTTTTGCAAATGAATTCTGTGATTGACTCATCAATCCATTTTACTCTAGGAAGAGAGTATGCATAGATAAAACAATTTCCTAGTTGCTTTCTGGGGTAGTACACCGTTTGTTTGCAAGTATGAGACGTGAACTAGAAAGCTCTGTTTTGGCCTTAATACGTTAATGGCTAAACACTTTAACTTCTAGCATGCAACCTGTAGTTTGCCACTAGAGGTCTAATAAGCAAATAGCCTGCAGAATTCTGTAACTTTCTTTGTGGATTTGCCATTGTCTATGTGTTCCTGTGTGTCTGTGTCTGTGTGTTTATGTGTCTGGATGCTGTGTGTTATCCATATTTTTGGTTTTATAGGTTCATGTAGAGACTATAATGCAGCTTTTAGAAATTATGACAATCCCAGTATACAATCAAACATATGGTGCTGGTAAGTTGACAACATCTTTGTCATAATAATAATAAAAAAGAAACAGCTATAGAAGACATGGGGGACGCAGTAGCTCAGTGGCTAAGATGCTGAGCTTGTCAATCAGAAAGGTCAGCAGTTCGGTGGTTTGAATCCCTAGCACGCATAACGGAGTGAGCTCCCATTACTTGCCCTAACTTCTGCCAACCTAGCAGTTCGAAAGCATGTAAAAATGCAAGTAGAAAAATAGGCACCACTTTGGTGGGAAGGTAACAGTGTTCCGTGCCCCTTTGGCATTTAGTCATGACCATGGAGATGTCTTCGGACAGTGCTGGCTCTTTGGCTTTGTAACGGAGATGAGCAATGCCCCCTAGAACCGGAAATGACTAGCATGTATGTGTGAAGGGAACCTTTACCTTTACCTTATATAAGACATATGTAACAATTAACAAGATCTTCAAAAGGAATAATATTCACAAGGGAAGAAGAAAACAACCAGACAGTACCTTTCCTAGATATCATCACCAGTAGAAGAACTGGTAACAAATTAGAAACACAAGTCTGTTATAAAACTACATACATAAATCAAATGGTCCTTTACTGAGGTAAGAACCTGACCTCTCACAAAAGGACAGAGCAATATTCAGATAAGCACAAACACACTGCAGAAACCCAGTACACCATAAATGGAGCTGCACCACTTGTATGCATGCCCACTGTTTGCACAAATGGACTGAGATGCGCTTGAATGCTGCTTGCGCAGCTCAGTTCCAAACAGGTCACAGCCCACTACCAGGCCATGGCCCGGGGGTTTAGGTAATGAAATTTCTGCCAGAAAAGCTCAGAGAGCACCAAGGGCTCCACAGTTCAATCCTGAGCTACATTTATTTTCTTCTATTGGTATTTTGTATATTGCTTTTTCTATTGCTGTATAAAACCATCTCTCCAATACTCTGTAATCTCCATAGCTTCAAAACTTTCAGTTAACATTGCACAGAAAGACGTGAAAAATTCTCCCCTCTATTTTTTTTTCCAGATCAGAAAAGGTGAATAGCCAAGAGACTTCAGAGGAATGAGAAAATATGTAATAGAAAGTAAACAGCAGCAAAGCCATACTAATAATCTGTTAACTCAAAAACTTCAGACAGAAATTCTACAGAGATTTTCAAGTTTCCCAAGAATATAATAAATAAATAAAAAGCTCTTTTACATGCTGGAGAAAATATTTCAGAAATAGACAAGTTTGACATAGCATTAACCTCACAAGATACAAACCATAGGTAAAGACTTTAAGAGCCAGATGTGCTATAAATATATGTATTTCCAGCCTGTATTTTTATGAACCAGGCTTACAGCTACACCTTACATTTTATAACTGAGCAGGTATATAAAAATAGATTTTGTATATCTAAATACATCATTCAATTCACAGCACCATCCTGTCCTGTCCTTAGACTCATTAATGTTACATAAATCTAAAGAACCAAAAGGAATTATTTGCCTTAATTTTTTTTCCCTTCTTCATTTGTGACAGTTAAAAAGATTTTTTTTATTCCTCTTTTATTTAAAAAGTTCTATTCTCTGAAAAGACGGTTGCCAGAAGGTTTAGAATTCTTGGCAAATTTCCATAGAAAGCTACAATTATGGAATCCTTGTCCTTTAGCTTCAGGCTCAGCACAATGTCTGTACATAAGGAAAAAAATAGCTCCCATTTTCTCCTCTGTTCCTTCACCTCTATCAAACACTTGTTAATTATTACCTTTGTCTCAAGAGAGAGAAAAAGGGAAAATATTTAGCAAGGAGTGCATACAATGATTTATTCTCTTACGGTATAAAGTTCTGTCAACTATATAGGCTTTTTTTCCATATCAAAAATATCAGCCCCAGGATAGAGCAGCATGTTCTACTTTCTATGCAACAGGCACTGCGTGGAAAATACGTCCGAGTACAAAATGAACTGCTTATTTTGAAAGCATATTTCAAATCTCTTTGCAGAACAACTGTGGGATGAAAATGGGCAAGAAAAAATAAAAATCAGGTGAAGAAAGGATATAGCTTAAAATAATGGGCTCACTGTCCATAGAGTTCTATGCAGAAAGTCTCAGATTCAGCAGTCACGAAAGTCCAGAAAACTGTTGCCAGTCAGAACAAGCAATACTGGGCCAGATAGGACAACTACATTTTCCTGCCTGTAATAATCAGGTATTACTATTTTCAAAACATTGAGCAACCTGCTTTATTACAATCAATATGTGTAAATCCATCACTTAGACAACTCAATTGTTGTGATCTGGTACCCATAGTTTATAGTTCAGCATTATACATCAACCAAGCCCTTATGACTTATTCTAAATATGACCAAAACAAATAATGGCTTAGTTTGATTTATGGACTCATATTTAACAAAGGATTAAGCTAGGAAAAAGTTAAAGCTGGAGTAGAAAACTGCTAGCCACAGAGCTCCACAGGTTTGAAGGAAAGGCCATTTTTAAGAGATCAAAGTCAATTTGTTGCTCCATGTCATGGAATTGCACAACAGCTGTCCAGATGAAGTCAGAGACGTTGACACAAACTTGTCTTTTATATAAATATATTTAATATTAGACTTTACAGCAGGATTAGGAAGAACACAAGATAGTCAAGAACAAAGGAACATTATGAGGTAAATTAAACAGTATGCAGAACACACCAAAGTACAATGAAGGGGAAAAAGAGAAACTCCCCTTTATACTTACGACAACCAATCATAGTGTAGATTACCTCATGCATGAGTCAACACTCTCAAAGTCAGTGGTCTCCAACCAGTGAGAAAATTTTGGTGGTCTGCAGAGAAATGTCACCCTCAAAGCACCTCCCCCCAAAGCAATTAATCCAGGCTGCGTGGGAACACAAGGCTGCCCCACCCACATAGCCTGTAGGAACACAAGGCTTGTATTGTGAACAACACAAGGTAGTGAGGGGAGGGAGGAAAGGGCAGAGGGGGGAACTTGCCACACTTGCCCCATGTACCTCACCTGGCCACCAGGCTGCTTCTTTCCACTTTTTCCTTCTGCTTTTGCCTGCATGCAAAGAAAGCAGCAAAAGTCTTTTCTTTTTCTCCTTCAAACTCCACCAGAAATGAGTCTTTGGGACCCTGCAAGGTATTCTGCTCTATGAGGCTGCACCGGCAAAGACTCATTTCTGGCGGAGTTTGGGAGAGAGAAAGAAAGACACCTGCTGCTTCTGCTGCTTTCCTTGCATGAAGCCAAAAGTCTCTCTGTGTCTGCCCCCCCCCCTCTCCTCTCTCTCTCTCCCCCTCCCTCCCCTGAGAACGGAGCTGGAGATGGTATCTTGAAATCCCAAATAAAGAATTATCAATCAGAAGGAAAACAGGGTGGGGAATTTTCCTACAGACATTTTTGAGGATTTTCCCAAGATCTCTGCAGATAGAGACCCTGGGAAAATCCAAAAAAAAAACCACTCTGCAGGAAAATCCCCCACCCCATTTTCCTACCGATTGATCATTTTTTTATTTGGGATTGCAGGATACCCTCTCTCTCTCTCTCCCTCCCCCCCCTCGTCTCCCTGAGAACTGGGCTGAAAAGCAGGTTAAGAATGTGGCTGCTGTTGTGTCCATCGCGGAAAGGAGACTCGGAGTCAGTGACTTAGTTTCAGCTCTTTATTGGATCCCGAGATCGGCTCGGGCTTCAAGGGAAAAACAGCGGCTTTTATTCTTTGGCCGCGGCCGCCGCGGCCAATGGCACCACTTTGAATCTCCCGCGATTAGTTTCCACCAATCACGGGGGATTCGCAGTGGGCCAATCAGATCACCGTGCGCTTTGGCCAATCACAGTGCAGTGCTTGCAAGTATGCTAATGACCATACAGAACACCCCTCCCCTCTTGATATGGTCCTACGTAACGTAGTCCCGTAAGTAGGCGGGGCTTCGTACTTGCCTACTTGACCTGCGCAAGTTAGTTGGTGCTTGGCTCCCGGCCGGTTCGGTCGGGTTCTGTGTTGCTCTCTGCCTTGTCGGTGGAACCACCTGGAAGACTTCACTGGGCCTTTCGTCGCAGCTCCCTCCCAGTCTACCTGGGCTGGTTGAGCTGCGGTTGTTGCCGCTCCCACCTGGTCTTTCTGGGCTGGTTGAGCTGGCCTGGCTGCTTCTCCCTGGTGAGGCTTCGAGCTGGCTGCTTGTCGGTGAGTATTGCTGGTTTCTCTCTGTTGGGGGTTGGTTCCGGGGTCTTCCCTCCCCTCTTGGTTTGTGTTATGGGGGCTGTCTGTGTCTGTTTGCGTGTCAGTTGTGTTTCCCGTGGTTGTTCTCGATCTTATTTGATCGATGTGTCGTTTCCATGCTCGTCCGTCGGTTGTTTGTAGCCGGTACAAGGAGGGGCCTGTCAGCTGGCTTATGGTTGCCGGTACCCAAAGTGGATCTCTGGTAAGGTTCTTCGCATAGACTGCGTTGCCTGGTGTAAATGTTCGGTGTTTGCTTGAGGAGTTTGGGGTTTTTTCTGGGTTGTATGTGGGGTGCAGTCTGTTGAGTGGGAATCTTAATTTTCTCCCCATTAATAGTTCTGCTGGGCTTTTGTTGGTTGTCGTGTTTGGGGTTATGTGTTGTATAAAAAGCATTTTGTTTATTTTTTCTTGGATTTCCCCATGTTCAATTTTTTGGATTGTTTTTTTGTAAATTGAACCATCCGTTCCGCCCTCCCGTTCGCCACCGGATGTGCCGGCGCTGTCAGTGCGTGTCGTATTCCCTGTTCCGCTAGGAATTTTTCGAATTCCAGCAAGGTAAATTGGGGCCCGTTATCCGACACAATGACATCTGGGAGGCCATGGGTTGCGAACAGCTTGCTGAGTTCCTTGGTCACGGCCTCCGTGGTGGTGGTTTTCATGTTGCTTACCTCCAACTAATTGGAGTAAGCATCTATCGTGATAAGGAATATATGTCCTTTCGTGGGCCGGCAAAATCTATGTGAACCTGGACAATGGTCCCCTGGGGGTTTCCCATTCCAGGATTGGTGCGGCGGGAGGGCTCGGCCTGGTTTCTTGGCAACCTTTTGCATGCTTCCACCAAAGTCTCAATCTGTTTGTCCATCCCTGGCCACCAGGCATAACTCCTGGCCAGAGCTTTTGTTCTAACTATGCCCGGGTGCCCCTTGTGTAACAGCTCCTATACCTTCCCTTGTAACTTTTCCAGAATAACAACCCTATCCCCCCAAAGTACACAACCTTTTTGTAACGAGAGTTCTGTTTGCTGGTTCTGGAATGTCCTGAATGATTCGTCATCGTCCTTTTCCAGCCACCCCCTCTCTACCCAATGTAACACCCGCGCCAGGCGCTTGTCTTTATTAGTCTTCCGGGCAATGTCTGATGCGGTTATGGGTAGATCGGGCAGAGTCTCTATGCTGAGGGTGGTTGTCGTGGGTGCTGGGTCAGTGTCTAGGTCAGGTAGTGGCGTGCGGCTCAGGGCATCTGCGTGGGTGATCATCTTACCAGGTCGGTGTGTGAGCCGGTAGCTGTAGGCGGCAAGGAATTCAGACCACCTTGTCATTCTAGGAGATAGAATGTTCGGGGTGGCCCTGTTCCCTGCCAGGATTCCCAGCAGCGGCTTGTGGTTGGTGATGATGGTGAACATCCGGCTGTAGAGGTACTCATGGAACCTCTTCACTCCGGCAACGATAGCCAGGGCCTCTTTGTCCAGCTGACTGTAGTTTCTCTCCAGTTTGGTGAGGGTCCTCGAAAAGAAGGCGATGGGTGCTTCTTTTCCATTGGGGAGCCTGTGGCTGAGGACGGCGCCGACGCTGAAAGGTGAGGCATCGCATGTGACTGCAAGTGGTAGGGTCTCATAGTATTGAATGAGGACGGCATCCGAGGTGAGCAGGTCCTTGGTTTTGTTGAAGGTGGCTTCCTCACATTTCCCCCAAGTCCATGTGGCTGCCTTGTCCAAAAGCCTATGCAAAGGCTCCGCTGCGGTCGCCTTTTGGGGTAGGAAAACATTATAGAAATTAAGCAGTCCTAGAAATGCCTGCAGTTCCATTTTATTCTTTGGTGTGGGGGCTTCTTCAATGGCTCTGATTTTTTTCTCGGTTGGATGGATGCCGTGCCGGTCTAGGAGGTATCCTAGGAACTCGACCTGCTCTGTGTACAGCTGGCATTTTTCTTTTTTCACCTTTAGCCTGGCCTCTTTGAATTTGGTTAGTACTTCCTTTAGATGATTCTCTAGTTCTTGTTGGTTGGCTGCTGACACCAGTACGTCATCGAAGTAGGGCACCACTCCCTTAATTCCTTGCAAGAGTCTCTCCATGAGGCTCTGGAAAATTCCCGGAGCCACGCTGACTCCAAACTGGAGTCTCTTACAGCGAAAAGCTCCCCGGTGGGTTACTATGGCCTGTGCCTCGGCAGTTTCTGCGTCGACCGGCAGCTGTTGGTAGGCTAGCGCCAGGTCGAGCTTCGCAAAAAACTTGCCTCCCCCCAGTGAGTGTAGAAGGTGCTACACTACTGGGACGGGGTAGGCACTTTGTTGTAAGGCGCAATTTAGGGTGGCCTTATAGTCCCCGCAGATCACCGACCCATCAGGTTTGACTGGGGTGACTATGGGGGTCTCCCACCGCGCGTGATCGATTGGCTCTAGGACCCCTTGTTTGATGAGCTTGTCAATTTGCTCATCGATCTTGGGCCGGAGTACAAAAGGTACCCACCGTGGTTTTAGGCATATCGAGGGAATGCTGGGGTCTAGGCTGAAGGAAATAGGGGGCCCTCGGTACTTGCCTAGGGTGCCATCGAACACTTCCTGGAAGTCCCGTGCAAGTTCCTCTTCCCAGTCAGCATCTGTGACATGGTCGATGCCCGTGACTTCGATCCCAAGTGGCACGAACCACTGTAGTCCCAAAAGGCTGGGGCGGTCTTGGTCCACGATCGTCAGAGGAAGCTTTGCTGTGCACCCCTTGAAAGTCACTTCGAAATGTCCGGTTCCGACTACTGGGATGTGGTTCCCCTGGTAGTCTTTAAGGATTAATTTCTGGGTTTCCAGCCCCCTTTTGTGGATCGCAGGCACCAAACGCTTGATTTCCCGCCAGGCAACCATGGAGAGGTAGGATCCGGAGTCCACCTCCATCTTGCATGGTTCGCCCTCGATGCCTACTTCCACATATACCTTTCGGGCATCTGTGCTTGATGAGTGACCGATGACGACCGTCTGGTGGGTTTCCTCTCTCTGACAGTTTTCGCTGCTTCATCAGCCCCGTCCGTCTCGGTTCCAGCGATTTTCGGCTTGGCGGTCTCTGGCCCTGGGTGGGGGTGCCGTCTCATCTCCGGTTGCTGTAATCTTGCCGTTGGGGGCTGTAGGCTTTCTTAAGTCAGCAGACTTGAGCGATGTGACCTTTTTTATCGCAGTGTCGGCAGATCGCATCGAAAAACCAGCACTCCGATCGAAGGTGGTCGCCTCCACACCCGGAACATTGGGGTCCCGACTTATGACTCCGCCGATCGTGCCGGTCTCGTCCCGTCTGGAGTCGATGGATGTCCTCTTCCTCGTCCGTGGTGTCGGAGGCAGAGTGGAAGTCACCATGGTGGGCGGTGGTCTCTCAGCGGCTTGCTTCTGGGCAGGCCTCGGTCGCTGTGCCCATCTCAGTGGTCGCGGTGCATTCCCCGGTGTCCGGTTTCCACATTCGAGCCGCCAATTTCCAGGTTACCTCAGCTGCGGTGGCCTCGGCGAGGGCGTCAGCAAGGGCAATGTCGCCTTTTGCCATCAGTCGGCTTTGTAGGACTGGGTCTCTGAGTCCGAGGATGACACAGTCCCGCAGAGCCTCGTCCATGTCCAAGAACCCGCACATGCCCCCTAGGCTCCGTAGATCAGCCACAAAGTTGCTGATGCTCTCACCCGATCTCTGGTCCCGCCGGTAGAAATCGTGCCGCCTGATGAGGGTGGGCACGGCGGGGGCATAGTGGTTTCGGAGCAACGGCTCGAGTTTGGCCCAGTCCATCACCTTCACATCCTCGGGTTTTGCGAGAGCTTTTGCCATCTTGAACACTGCGGGCCCGCAGTGTGTTAAAAAGATGGCTCTTTTCTTCTGCCCAGTTGCATCCTTTAAGTTGCTACTTTCGAGGAACATTAGGAATTGGTCTGTGTACAATGCCCAGTCCTTGGTAGCTGGGTTAAAGGGTGCGGGCGGTGCGATGCTGGCCATCTTGTCGGTCTTGCTTCCTCAGGAAATGTGCTTGATGGGGATTAATCTTGACATCCCACCCTCATCGCCAGTGTTGTGTCCATCGCGGAAAGGAGACTCGGAGTCAGTGACTTAGTTTCAGCTCTTTATTGGATCCCGAGATCGGCTCGGGCTTCAAGGGAAAAACAGCGGCTTTTATTCTTTGGCCTCAGCTGCCGCGGCCAATGGCACCTCTTTGAATCTCCCGCGATTAGTTTCCACCAATCACGGGGGATTCGCAGCGGGCCAATCAAATCGCCGTGCGCTTTGGTCAATCACAGCATGGCGCATGTAAGTATGCTAATGACCATACAGAACAGCTGCCTTAGAGGGAGTGTGTGTGTGTGTTTGAGGGACCTCTTTCCATGTGTGTGTGTGTGTGAGAGAGAGAGAGAGAGAGAGAGGCAGAGACAGAGACAGAGAACGAGAACATCACTGCCCCCTCTCTGAGCTCCCTTTCTCTCTTTCTCTCTCTCCCACCCTCCCTCCCTCTCTCCCTCTCTCTCTCTCTCTCTCTCTCACCAATGTCAGCAAGCCACCCTCAGTTAAAATTCATATACTGGTCCACAGGATTTAAAATTATGAGTTTGGTAGTCCCTGAGGTCCAAAAGGTTAGAGCGACCCTTGCTCTAACTGATCAACTGCAACTGTGTTTTCTCACTATTGTACTCTTTACTGTTTCAGCTACTAAATTCAATACCTTAACATTCCAATTAAACTAGGGGAAATTCTAAAACAGAAAGTCCAGATCTAAAAAATGCTACAATCCTGAACATGTAGAGTTGCTGAACTGAGAGCCACAAAACGCCTGTGAAACATCTGAGTTGTTACATTTTGAGTGGAGTTACTATGTGCCACTCTTTGTAAACAGGTTGTCTACTAGCTATGTGCCAGAAACTACCAGGTTTAACATAGAAGAGTAATTTCTGAACTGATTTGAATTTCCTGAATCAAGAGATTACTAAGAAATTTTAGAGTTTAAACCACAAGATCAAATAAAAGCCACAATATTTCTTCTCATCTGGATTCCAGAATAAGTCATTTAAGTAGATTCTGTTCTCAAATAAATAATGAAAAAGAAGTAGCTCATGCAAACATGGCAGCAAAAAAAAAACTTTTTAAAGATTTCTACATGCTCAAGGACACATACACAAAGATGAGCAACATCAATTCATATTAAACCATATCACACTGAGATGAGAAGGAAAATATAGCTGTTCCATTACAGAATCCCTTAAATACAGTATATTGCCTTTACAGTTTAGTACAGTAAAGTAAGTATAACCTTTGCAAGTACCTTCACAAAGGAAGTCTTACCCTGCACGTTGAAATTAACCTACAGCCCTTCATGGGTAAAGCCCTTCATGGCTGTAATATTTCTCTTTGTACATTTCTGCTCAACCCCTAAAATCAGCCTAAGTACATTTTCATATGGAGCCATGGGGGTAACTATCCACAGACCATTCCTAGAAGACAATTAATACCTGCATTAAAATATTTACAAGGCAAAAATCCTTTTATTCTTCAGGTCTTTTAGTACATTTTGTATGTGGCTTTAAATATGGCTTTAATGTGGCTTTAAACTGCTATATGTTGCCTTCTCTTAATGCTCTTATTGTTCAGATATTGTAACAATTACTGTTTTAATTCTTTTTAATTAAGATTTTAGGTTTTTTGTAAGTCTGAAGGGTTACGTGTATTTGAACAAACATGTCATAATTTTTTTTAAATTTGTCAACCAATATTTTAGAACCTTATGGCACCACTCAAAAATTCTTATACTAAAGTTTGATCTTACAGTAATATTGTCGTCTCTCTTACTTGTTCTTTTGATAATACAGTAACTTCTGTGGTGATTCAAAAACGTTTTGAATAAAAGTCAAAACTGTTGAAATTTTTTGAATGAAACATTATTGAGTTCATAGCAAAAACCTATTCCTGGTAATGTTGTTACTTATTTCTGCAAGATTTAACCCAGGGCAATCATTTTGCACTGTTGTTGTTAAATAACTGGAAGATGACAGAAATTTTTGTTCAATCTATTATAAATCACCAGAGATCTAGTAGATCCCAATCTTCTTTGATCTGTTCCTTCCCTAAACCTGTTTCCTAGATTATATTTGAAGTAAGCTGTCGAATACTTGGCATGGCAGCTGTCAGATACCATCAAAGCTTGACAACTGTGATGTATCACCTGCCAAATACTGTCAAATAGTAACAGCCGTACTTCAGATATGATCACATCTTAACTGTTGCTCCAGGACAGTTGTCAGATGCTGTCAAATACTATTTACAACTGGGGCGGGGGAGTATATCAAATGCTAACATTGACTGTTAACTATTTGGTTAATTCCTGAACCATCAAAATGTGCAAAGAAATGGGCAAACTATAGAAGGATGTTGGGCAAGCAATACATTTTAATTCTAGTGTAGATTCTAGGAACTTTCTGAAACTACATTTAAAATAAGGCCCACTGATTGTCTTTTTACACTTTCCAAACATTGTCTTTTGTTGAAATGTTCAATGTAATTGTGGAAGCTATGTTTTCATAGCTTTCATCCATGCCTAGAAAAACAATAGAAGCTGTATCATTCATTTATCAATTTACAAATAATCTCAATCAGTGGTGAGATTCAAATTTTTTTACTACCAGTTCTGTGGGTGTGGCTTGGTGGATATAGCCATATGACTGGGTGGGTGTGGCTTTTTTTTTTTTTTTTTGCATTTTTGCAGCCACCCCCACCTGTTTTGGGGGCCTTTGGGGCTTCAGAGGAGTCTGGGGGGGGGGGGAGCATTTTTGCTCCCAAAAGGCTCCTCTGGGTCAGGAAGAAAAAAAAATGGGGCCTGGAGAAGGAACACTGCACCCCCTCCAGCTCATTTTGGGACCTTCCTGACCTCAGAGGAGCCTCTGGGGGGGGGGCATTTTTCTCCCACAAGGCTCCTTTGGAGCTCAAGAAGAAAAAAAACAGAGTATGGGAGGGGCATGCAGCACTCCTCCAAGCTCCATTTTGGGACCTTCCTGGCCTCAGAAGAGCCTCTGGGCGGGACTGAGCCCCTCCCTCCATTTGTTGCCTTCCTGGGCCTCAGCAAGGGGAATACCGACACAGCTGATCATATGAATAGCTGATTGTTGGGAGGGGGGGGGAGAAAAAAAGAAATACCTAAAGGGGCAAGCATCAAGCGGGCGGGATGAGCGAGTATCAGGTGGACGAGGCAAGCGAGCCAGCAGAGACCTGGCAACTGGATCAGGGGTGTAGCCAGCCAGAACTTACTACCAGTTTGATGACCCATGCCAAATCCTTGCTACTGGTTCGCCCAACTCAGTGCAAATTGGCTGAATACCACCACTGATCGCAATTTAAAGTAGCATCATGTCCACTTCTTTCCTGCTTCTTGGCTTGAAATTTTTTTGCAGCTATAGGAATTTGAAAACTTCAGACCACTTCCAAAGATTGATGCCTAAAAGCCTTGACCATTTGAGTTCATGTGACTCTGCCTCCTGAAAAAACTCTGAAGCCTGAAATAAAACCTTGACTTCTCCTGCAATATTGTAAAGAATAGTTGAAGACCTTAATAAGCTGTTGGATACTGCAAGGTGAAAACAGAACTGGGCAATCAGGTTAAATGTTGTAAAGATTTTTTTTAGAGGCTGATAGCCAAAAAGTAGGCAGTAGGTATAAGTAGGGCTACCAGATATGAAGGACAAAGATCTAATGACTACTAGACAGCTACAGGAAAAGATATAAAAACTATTTATTACTTTGTTGCCATCTAATTATCACAGAATTGAGGGATTTTAACTATAAATTAATGACCTAAAGACAAATGCAAAATAAAGACAGGAAGAAACAGGGCTTAGTGGTAACATATAAATAACTATAATTAATATTAAAACATTTTATTCTGTGTTTTGTTTTGAGTTTTGCCTTAGCAGAATAGTATTAGTACTAATTTAAGATGCTAATTTTATAATTTTACAACATTCTACATTTAGGGTATAGAGTTTCTTTTTATAAGGAAGGATTGAATTTTAAAACAAAATGCCCTTCAGAAATTTATGATCTTGAAATGAACAGGATCAGTCAAATTTTTGCATTATTTGGGGCAGGAGGCTAATGGATACAATAAAAGGTGTTGTAAGACTTATACAGATTAGATTTTCCCTTTTAAACTCCCAGCCATACATGAAAATTTGGTTAATTAGATATTTGGAGTATGGTTGAAATGAAAAAACAACAGTATCTTAAGCCTCTGACAATCCTGTCTATTAAACCAAAATCTCTAAAACAACCCAGAATATAATCCCTTCTTTCAGTTGTGGCAATAGACTAGCACTGCCTTATTGATATATGTGAATGGTTTGTTCATTTATTAATATATATTACATATTTTAATATATACAAAGTATATTAAAGTATATACACTGCTCAAAAAAATAAAGGGAACACTTAAACAACACACTGTAACTCCAAGTCAATCACACTTCTGTGAAATCAAACTGTCCACTTAGGTAGCAACACTGACTGACAATCAATTTCACATGCTGTTGTACAAATGGAATAGACAACAGGTGGAAAGCATAGGCAGTTAGCAAGACATCCCCAATAAAGGAGTGGTTCTTCAGGTTGTGACCACAAACCACTTCTCAGTTCCTATGCTTTCTGACTGATGTTTTGGTCACATTTGAATGCTGGAAATGCTTTCACTCTAGTGGTAGCATGAGACGGAGTCTACAACCCACACAAGTGGCTGAGGTAGTGCAGCTCATCCAGGATGGCACATCAGTGTGAGCTGTGGCAAGAAGGTTTGCTGTGTCTGTTCAAATTGATGTTCAAAGTCCTGTTTTTGATAAGAACATCCCCAATAAAGGAGTGGTTCTGCAGGTGGTGACCACAGACCACTTCTCACTTCCTATGCTTTCTGGCTGATGGTTTGGCCACTTTTGAAAGCTGGCGGTGCTTTCACTCTAGTGGTAGCATGAGACGGAGTCTATAACCCACACAAGTGGCTCAGGTAGTACAGCTCATCCAGGATGGCACATCAATGCGAGCTGTGGCAAGGTTTGCTGTGTCTGTCAGCGTAGTGTCCAGAGCATGGAGGCGCTATCAGGAGACAGGCCAGTACATCAGGAGATGTGGAGGAGGCCATAGGAGGGCAACAACCCAGCATCAGGACCACTACCTCCACCTTTGTGCAAGGAGGGACAGGAGGAGCACTGCCAGAGCCCTGCAAAATGACCTCCGGCGGGCCACCAATGTGCATGTGGCTCTTCAAACTGTCAGAAACAGGCTCCATGAGGGTGTATGAGGGCCCAACATCCACAGGTGGAGGTTGTGCTTACAGCCCAACATCGTGTAGGATGTTTGGCATTTGCCAGAGAGCAGCAAGATTGGCAATTCGCCACTGGCACCCTGTGCTCTTCACAGATGAAAGCAGGTTCACACTGAGCACATGTGACAGATATGACAGGGTCTGGAGACACTGTGGAGAAAGTTCTGCTGCCTGCAACATCCTCCAGCATGACCGTTTTGCAGTGGGTCAGTAATGGTGTGGAGTGGCATTTCTTTAGGGGGCTTCACAGCCCTCCATGTGCTCGCCAGAGGTAGCCTGACTACCATTAGGTACTGAGATGAGATCTTCAGACCCCTTGTGAGACCATATGCTGGTGAGGTTGGCCCTGGGTTCCTCCTAATGCAAGACAATGCTAGACCTCATGTGCCTGGAGTTTGTCAGCAGTCCCTGCAAGATGAAGGCATTGATGCTATGGACTGGCCCACCCGTTCCCCAGACTTGAATCCAATTGAGCACATCTGGGACATCATTTCTCAAGCCACATTGCACCACAGACTGTCCTGGAGTTGAGGGATGCTTTAGTCCAGGTGTGGGAGGAGATCCCTCAGGAGACCACCCGCCACCTCATCAGGAACATGCCCAGGAATTGTAGGGAGGTCCTACAGGCACGTTGAGGCCACATACACTACTGAGCCTCATTTTGACTTGTTTTAAGAACATTACCTCAAAGTTGGATCAGACTATAGTGTTTTTTTCCACTTTAATTTTGAGTATAACTCCAAATCCATGGGTTGCTAAATTTGATTTCCATTGATAATTTTTGTGTGAAGTGTTGTCAGCACATTCAACTATGTAATGGACAAAGTATTTAATAAGAATATTTCATTCATTCAGATCTAGGATGTCTTACTTTTGTGTTCCCTTTATTTTTTTGAGCAGTGTATAAAGTATTTATTACAATATTAAAGACTGATTTAAACATATTTTATTATACTAGTTTATTCAGACTTGGTAACCAACTAGAGCATTGTTTCTCAATCTTGGAGCCCTTTAAGATGTGTAGAATCCAATTCCCAGAATCCTCTAGGCAGAATTTCCCAGCCAACACTGTTCTCAATTGTGCAGAAATGAAACTGAAATTATTGCTGGGCAATCATTAAACCAATAAAATGAAATTGGCATGGTTTTTTGTTTCACTAATTAAAACTTTGAAATTGCTCTCAGATATGCTCAGATGCACAGAGCTGTTGAAAGGACTTTGCTGCAATAGAATGATCCCTAAACTCTGTAGCAATTGTTCTGCTATCAGTGAGTGAAGGAATTGGATATAATGTTCCATATTCAAATTGCTTTTACTCTAATTTCTGAAAGGCAGTTGTTTCTTTTGGATACATTTATTTGTTCCCAATTTATTGGTCCTCAAACATCCTCAAACATTTTTCAGCAATAACATTCATAATCAGGTTGTTTACAGTTGCCTCCCCCACAATTTCTTTGTTTTTCAAACATGAGTATTCTCTAAGTTTGGTCTCTGAGACAAAAAGGGGGGAAAAAACTCTCCAAAATGCAGACTTTTCACCGAAAATTTCATAGTTAACTCAGACGGAAGAAAACAAAGCTGATAATCAGGCAGCTAACAACTTTGATGGGTGTGTTGTTACTGTAGCAACTATACCATTCTGAGTAGGGATTACAAATTGCAACATTTCCAAAAACTGTAATGCACAATCAGAAAAATATTTAATGGTCAATTAGCCCATCCAGAATTAAGAAGCCCAAGTTATTGGGTTCCTAATGCAAAGTTGCAAAGACAAGATAATGAAGACCAAAGTCCAGACAGGAAAGAGTTAGTGCATTAGAATATTTGTCAATTAAAGTACAAGGCTAACTAGTTGCACAGGTTTGTAAGTGGTAGGTTTCTTATTAAAGACAGCTTCTTTTTAAAAGCTAAAGTGACCCCACCTTTACTCATCTGATATTTATTGAAATTAACCTGGCTTCCTTGAGTTAATAGTATAACTTAGCTAGTATGAGTCAAGCCTGATTATGCTAGACTATTCTGAAGGCCATGAGTAAAAAGTGGAGGATGGATAATTTTAGGTTATGGTACAGTGCTTTCGTTCCTGGAATAATTCCCAGTTTTTACAGTAAAGAGATAAAAATGTAGCAGGTCTTTGTATACCATTTGATAAAATCTTGAATGTTTGTAGTTATTTTTTAATAGAATTGCTTTTGAAAATCTCCTAGCCTGAATTCTTACCACGTATTGGAGCTTCCTTGTTGGATGGTTTGCATCCCAGTGTTATGAAGGCACTGGCAGATGTAATCTCAAAGTCACTGAATGTAATCTTTCAAAGCTGCTGTAGAACAGGGGAACTACCAGAGCACTTGAAAAGAGCTAAAGTGGTTCCAACCTACAAAAATGGAAAAAAGATGGATCCAGGAAATTATATGACAATCAGCTTGACATCAACACCTGGGAAAATCCCGGAAAAGGTAATGAAGCAGAGGATTTTTGAACACCAAACAATGATCAAGGTAATTATTGGGGTTTGTTAAAAACAGATCATGACAGACAAACCATATATCCTTTTTTGATAAAGTGACAACATTAGTGGACCAATGAAATGCTGTGGACATACTATATCTGGATTTCAATAAGTTATTTGATAATGTAGATCACAACCTACTCCATGGCAAGATAGAAAAATATGGGATAGAGAATGAATATGCAATTGGCTGATCAACTGTATCCAGCACGTAATCCTTAATGGAACCACATTTACATGGAGGGAAGCAGGCAATGGGGTACCACAATATATGCTCGTCAACATCTTCATAAATGATCTAGATGAAGGAATAGAAGAGAAATCAAATTTGCAGGTGGCACTAGCTGTGGGGAAAAACTAAATAACTGGAAGATAGATTTGAGATTTGGGCCCTGTCAAACAAAATGCAGCTCAGTGCTGAGAAAACTAAAGTTCTGCACTTAGGCAGGAAAAACCAAATGCACAGGTACAGGACAGGCAGTATCTGACTCAACAACAATGTATGTGAGAGGGATCTATGTGTCCAGATGGACCACTGCCTAGGTGTGAGTCAGCAGTGTGCTGTAGCTGCCAAAAAAAGTCAGTGAAGTCCTAGACTACATCAACAGAGCACTCTATACTGCACCTAGAGGTGAAAAATTTTCTGATACTGAGAACAATTAATCAATGAAATAACTTGCCTTCTGGAGTTGTGGGTGCTCCTTCACTGGCAGTTTTCGAAAATAGACCAGACAATCATTTGATCAGTAAGATAGAGTCTCCTGCCTTGAGCAGGGAGTTGGACTATAAGACCTTCTAGTTCTATGATTCTATGTTCCATGGATAGAACAAATAAGTTAGGAATTCTATTTTATTCAATCTATGTTAGTATTTGTATTAACTTTGGATAAAAGTCATTCATGGTATTGCAGATTTTAGTTCATTTATCCCCTTGTTTAACTGATCTGCACATGAATGCTATTTTTTAAAAACATGCAAATACTAAGGTTTGCAACAAAAAAATCCCCATATAATCTTGCATGCTTTCACATTATTTTTCAAGTGTTTTATCATTATGCAAATATGGACACAATGATAATCTAGGAAGCTGAAATCTCTGGCAAACTGACTGTAGTTCTAAAATTAAATCTTTGAAATTCTCGCAGTTATACTGGGATTCAGGAAATGTTGAGCTCTAAAATGAGACAAACAGCTGAACAATAACAGAACAGAGGAAATATGATCATCACCGTGCCTTAGTCTCCTTAGACACATGTTTAATTCTGAACCGACCCTGTAAATGGAGTAGCATTATGAGGAAGGTGTTCAGGACTATCTGTCTTTGCAGGCAAGTGGTTATTTAGCAATCTCTTCTCTATTTGATTCCATCTAGTTCCCCCCCCCCTCCAGCAGCTCAATAATTCCCAATAGCAGAGCCCTGAGGCATTCCTCAACATCAGAGTATCTGTAGACATTTCCTGCTCCTTCTGACTTCAATTTTCTCTCAGATTTTTTTTTTAATTTTAAATGATGACAAATTGGAAATGTTTACTGTATAGACAAAAGAGTCGACCTATAACTTTACAAGAATGTTTCTGGGCCCCGTGTATAACACACATATTCTAAGAAAATCATCAGCAATTGTACCCAGTGCTTTATTTAAAGTGTACCTTCCGGGCCAGGAAAAAAGTCATACCTAAGCTGGGTAATGAAAGGTATACATGGAATATTGAAATAAAACTTTTTCAGTTTGCTTCTGGTAATATTTTCTGACTTTCTCACCTAGGGTAGCCATTTTGCAAGTAGAAAACTGGTACCTTTCATGGCAACCATTTTATGAAATCTCCCACATTTTCTCATGCAGGATAAGGAAATTAAAATATCTACATGGCTATGATCTATTCTTTATTCTCCCCCTCAAGCAAATCATGCAGTCTTTTGACAGCGCTAGCATAAAAAGTAAATACGTTACAGGAATGCAGATTTTGGTGAAATGTTGGGAGAAACATCCTAATGGCAAAAGGAAACAACTGTGAAATAATTTAATTTATAATTAATAAATTATATTCCCTATGCTGGATGTGTTTGAGCAAATGTAGACCTTCTCAAGGAATGCTTGAATTTTGATTTTTGTTCTGATGAACAGTTGCTTATGATACAGTAGTCTAAATGGTGACTTCCAGATCTATTAATAAATGTGATGAATTTATCAAAGGGGAAAGATATGTAGTTCTACCTTGAATTTTAAATGCTTTAATTTTCAGGTGATCTCCAAGGTGCTACAGTCAGTATTGGTTCCTCTAGGTTGCTCATCTTCCTTTCTTGCTCTCTTCATTCTCATGGTCCACATATTCAGTGAATCTATTTTGGGTGTTTTCAGTCTCCCAGGCACTGATGTGAGGTGGATGGATGGATGGATTCTTCATTTTAACTAAAGGCATTTTTAGTTACTCCAGAGATTCAGAAACTTATTTATTTTAAAGTTCATGCTAACATGCTGAGCTAAGATAGAGGATGTGGCTGGCTTCATAACAGGCCAATTAATTATGGATATCAATAGATTATAACATTATCTTCTATATGACTATGTACAAATGAATTCCACTGAAGCTATTGACCAGAGTTTGGGTAAGTTTGAATAGATTTTCAGCACAGTCTTGCTATCCTACATCACCTTAAGGTTCTTAGCATTGCATTGATTTAAATAATATGTATTCATAATCATTCACTGCAACGATCAGAAGGATATACAAGAAAAATTAGACACTGAAATTCTTTAAAGCTGACTTGGCAGATCAACAAAACTAGAAATAATTGGATTTGTGTTTGATGGTAGGGAGAGAAAATTAAAACCTCAGGTCATTTTAACCTTACCTAGAGTATTCTTTTGTATAAGAAATATACAGTAATCAGATTTGTTAACTATGCTTTCAGAGCACATTAACCTTCTTTGAGGCATTCTAACAAGATACTTTTTGCATATTTGCCACCTGGACTATGGAAACTACCTTTAAAAAAATACTGCATATGCAATCTTGAAAAACATAGTGGGAGATCTGAGGATACCATAACTTCCTATAAAATTTGCATGTCTGTGCAAGCCACTGGTTGTAAATTTAATTTATCTGCTAGCCACCAGTGCATCTTAAGAGCTACTGGTGTAAATTTATCATTATATTTACAGAAGAAAGGAAATTCTGATGTCATGGCTTGCTTTAAAAAAGTTGAATAAGAATGAAAAGTAATCAAACAGTTACAGCTTATCTCCAAGTCCTTAACAGAGCTGCTTTCTATTGCTTCCTTAGGGACAGATCCCAAACTTTTTTGGACATTGCCCATTTCCACCAGAAATAATCTATTGAGTCTTTGTGGAGAGTTATTGTACTCTTTGCCAAATAATGACCAGCAGCAAAGGTTATATCTTTCAGACTCAGAATTGCAGGTATTTCAAAGCCTTTTTCTTGGTAAGAATAGAAGAAATGTGAAACATGATTCTCTTAGAACCATAAGATCCTTTGTTTACCTAACTTCTTAACTATATGCTTTAAACAAGCAACACCTGTATGTTCATTATAGAAGCAGAGTGGGGACCTGCTTCAGCCTAATATCTGAAGCAGAGGTGGTATTCAGCAGGTTCTGACCAGTCCTGGAGAATCGGTAGCAGAAATTTTTAGTTTAGAGAACCAGCAAATACCACCTCTGATGGAGATTTTACAATATCCTTCCCCTGCCACACCCACCAAGCCTTGCCCACAGAACTGGTAGTAAAAAAATTTGAATCCCACCATTGATCTGAAGTTATTGTCACTTAAATTAGACCTTGATGTATACCAGAATGGACAATGGCTGTTCGCTGCTATCTTGTTGCTTGCTGAAGCCAGAAAAATATCATGGGCTGGACTTCCCTGCAATGTGCAAAGAATTGTCAGATACAGCAAGTAAACGTGAAACACAGCTCTTACTGGTAGTTATGGAAAAGAGCTGTCACATAGCTTGTAATTTGCATGGATTTAACAATATTTTGTTAATATTTCAATTGTTTTATGTCTATTTTGATTGGGCAATTATGGTTTGATCTGACAGATGTATAAGACTATCCTTTCACTTCTGTTATCATACGCAGACAAAAGGAAATTAAAGTCTTGCTGTTAAACAGTTAATTTGTTCAAGACTCATATTTGAAGCTCAAAGTATTTTAGATTATCTTAAGAGGGACACATTGGCTTTTGACAAGAGAGACCCTTATTTACCATAGACAGGAATGAGAAGCCTTTAAACATCATCTGGAAAGGTGAGATTGATCTGTAGATGCCAGGACTAGCTCTTTCAGTGAGATAAATGTGTAGAAGTATCCGTGGCTACCCCGAAATTACATGATTGGCAAAATGCATCTGTTCATGTCTGAAATGGAAAAGATAGTTGCTAACAATGCAATAGACATTATCATTCTTGCCTAATGAAAAACTACAGATTTTTTGTTAGTTTGTTATCTCTAGTACTTCAAATTACTTAAACTTCCACTTGCCAAAAAAAAAAGACAGAGGAGAAAAAGCCAGTGATGAGATTATTTACAATTTCCCTTCGCAAATATTATGCAAAGTTCAACTAATTTTGTGGTTTCAGAAAGCCTTCAGATACATATCCTGAGGAATATGTTTATTTCTAAAGAAGCTCAAATATCAGATAAAATACTTAAGTGAGACCACTTTGATAGAAATCAGTAGAACCAAGCAAACCATTTTGCAAGAATTAAGAGGTTATTGAGAAAACAGCAACAAAGCACATGCATGAAAGTGGTCCCATATTATCCATATACATAACAAGCCAATTTTGAAACCATAATTCTTTTGATATAACTTCTCCTATTAGTACATGCATATAGTATGAATAATGCACAGTTCACTGTTATTCTCAATGTACAACAAATTATTATAAGTAATAGTAACATCTATACCTCATATTAAATTAAACTTAGAAAAGTCCAGATTAAAAGAACAGGAATGTTACTTGGTTTGACAGCAACTCTATAATAGCAGTGAAAAGGACTTTTTCACCCAGAGATCTTTAAACAAGATGATGTTAAAATTAATTCTTAACACTGATAACATAAATCACTTTGCATCATATATGATGAAACAAATAATCACAATTATATAGCAATTACATGTATAGCCATTAAAACCTATAACCTATTTAGCATATTCATGTTCTTGCAATCTTCTAACATTCTTTCTCTGTAGAACATCATGTATGTGGCTCAAACAACTAAAATTGGTTCCTGATCAATGGTAAACATTTGCACAGATCAGAGAAAAGTATAACTCCAGAAATAAAGGTTCATCCATTATCTTCAATGCAAATTGAGTAAGCAACAGCAGCAAAGCTGGACCTGAGGGAAAGTGAGATAAAAATTTTCATTGTCTATTGCCCCTAGTGATGTGATAATCAGATAAAACTTCTAAACAGTCCTTTCTTCCATTTTTCATTCTGATCAGTAGCATAGATTTTGCAATATTTGTACAATCCAATTGCAGAAAAATGCAATTGTCACAGGTAACAACTGTCATGCTGTTCTGTAAAAAATAAAAACTCAAAGAACTTAAAGGCAGTTCCACTAAAATGGAAAATCCTGAGAATTTAATCATGCTTTGGAGTTAAGGAATGTGACATTAACTTTAAGGCAACAGTAGGAATGACTGAACTGCTGGAATCCATCTATGCTGGAAAGTGAGCCTTGTACTATATGGTTAGTAGTGAATTCTGTAACTGCAGGAGATAACCAGACAATTTGGCCTGTACCTCAACATTAATCAGACTGAATATTTAGAGATCAACCTGAGCATTGCCACCATATTAGTAGTGAAAATCTAGTAAAGATTTCTTACCTAAGATCCTTTCTACAAAACGATAGCAGCATCAAAGACAAAATATGCACAAGGATGAACAAAATATGGTTATGGTGGAAGAAGATAACTGGTGTACTCTCTATCTAAAAGTTATATGAAACAATGGTGTACCCAGAAGCTCGATATGGTGCTATGGTGTTGGCCAGTCCTCAAAGGCATTGAGCGCACTTTACATGCCCTGGAGATGTATATGCTTCATTGGTCATTAAGTGTTTCTCTCCCTGACTATATCTGCAGTGACACAGTTTGGAAGCAAATGGGCACTGTGCCAATACCAACGAAAATATGAAAGAAATGTCTACGGTGGTATGGCCGTGTTCTACAAGCAGCATTCCACACTGGAGTGTGTTAATATTTTCATATTAATATAGATGGCAAGTGCCCACATAGAAGGCTGAATCAAAGATAACAAGATACAGCAGACATGAAAAATGTCCAGTTGGACACAAATGCTGCATTTGATCATGCAAGATGGTGCTTCATGACCCAAAAAGCAGACCCTACACTTGCAGGAAAAACAGGAGGAGGAGGAGGAGGAGGAGGAGGAGGAGGAGGAGGAGGAGGAGGAGGAGGAGGAGGAGGAGGAGGAGGAGGAGGAGGAGGAGGAGACAAAGACAACTTGCAGGATGTAGGATAGGCTACATGGCACATAAATTTTATTTTGAAAAACTGGATTTGAAAATAAAATGCACATTTTTAAAATCAATCAATCTGGGGTTGCTGCTTGGCATCTGCCATGTGAGGTGACCATCTCCAGCTGCTTAATGATAAGACCAATTCTAGCAATACTTTGCAGAGTGTTCTTGTTACTGCCAGATGATATATGCAAGTTTCCATCAGGATATATTCCTCTAAATGAGAGTTTCTGGGGATCAAAATCAGCAGAAGAAAATTGTCCATTTGTCTTGATTGGTCTTGTTGGAAACAGAATGCTGAGCCAAATAAGACTTTAATTGGATACTCCAGATGTTTAATCATTAGAATGGAGAGCATCTCTCAAGAAACTGAGCATGTGGCTAACTTGTCGGTTATACACACAGACACACAGACAGACACACACACACGCACACACACAGAGTACATATATCTGTTTTCCTGTTTCTGAAAAGGAACATTAATGAAAGAGCAAGTTTATGATACCAAGAAAAAAAAGCAAAAGTGAAGTTGCCAAAAAGTTATTTAAATTAAAAGGAATTATTGATTTGCTATTGGCCTTATTAATGTTTCAAATTTGATTTTGAGAATCTCTAGATATTCCTGCTCCATTTCTTGTATGTAGTACTTAACTAATAAACAGTTACACACATTTATATATCGTAGTTTAACATTTTCTATCGTTATAATTGAATATGGTCTTGAGGACATAGGAGCAGTATTATTCTGATGGAAGATATCACTACATATACACAGTCACACAGCACAGATAATTATAAAGAGCCAGGGGAGGAAAGTTAGATTAGCTAATTTTTTTTTTTTCTAAAGACCCATCTGAGTAGCACAGTTTTAAAATATTTTTACTGAAAAAGTACGTGCTTTTTTTCTGGTGAGATGATAGCACCATAAAATTATTTCCTATAATTCTGTCTATAGCAGGGACCATGGCTGACTGGAGAATTTAGGAGTTGAAATCTATAAGTCTCAAAGTTGTCAAGGTTGGACATCTCTGATCTACAGTTTGGTTCCCAAGGTCAGATTAACACAATTTCAGCATCTGCAGCTACACCAAAATTGGGGTGCCTCTCCAGTCCTCAAACATTATTGCCTCCCTGTATTCTGCCCTTGCAAACATCTCCTCTTGTGATGGCCAGACATCTGGAAATTATGCCAAATAATCTCAATTTTTTTTAAAGTTTGCTCCCTGATAGACTCACTTATCTACCTTGTTTGTCTGCTGTGCGGGAGACTCTTAACCCTTTGCTGCCATCAGATGGTCATCTGGATTTTTGAAGCCCATATAATTTGGCCTCCAAACCTCCCTATTGTGAAGCAAAGTAGTCTAGATGGGATGGAAATAATAATAATAATAATAATATTAATAATAAGACATAATAATAAATGATCTATGTGGTCTGAGGACACAGATAAACCTCCAGGTGGCCTCAACAACTCACTAAAAATGCAAATGATCGGCTGTCTGCAAGGCATATAAATCTTTTCATTCCCCACCATCCAGTCAGAGCTGAAGAAGCTTCTTGGATGAGGAACAAAACATCTTTAAAAAAAAGAGAAGAAATTCCAGTTGCCTCTTGAAAAATCATGTTTGAGACAGACATCTTAAAGTTGCCAAGGTAGAATGACACTGAATAGGCTAAGGATTAATTCATTTAGCTGCAGGATATGAAATGATTCAATAATGTTTTCATTGCAATAAAAATGAAATAGAGATAGTCCTCAACTTACAACCACAATTGAGCCCAAAAGTTTTATTGTTAAGCAAAACAGTTGTTAAGTGAGTTTTGCTCTATTTTATGACTTTTCTTGCCACAGTTGCTAAGTGAATCAGTGGTTGCAGTGATTAAGTTAACAGTATGGTTGTTATATGAATCTGACTT
The DNA here is from genome assembly GCA_033807585.1 of Hydrophis major. Classification (NCBI taxonomy): domain Eukaryota; kingdom Metazoa; phylum Chordata; class Lepidosauria; order Squamata; family Elapidae; genus Hydrophis; species Hydrophis major. The sequence continues at coordinate 27,505,780 of CM066333.1, forward strand.
TCCCGTTGACCTTGGTTGTCAGAAGGTCACAAAAAGTGATCACATGACCCCAGAATACCACAACTGTCATAAATATGAATCAGTTGCCAAATATCCAAATTTTGATCATGGGGATGTTGCAGCAATCATAAGTGTGAAAATGGTCATAGGTCATTTTTTCCAGTATGGTTGTAATTTTGAATGGTCACTAAACAAATTGTTCCAAGTCGAAGACTACCTGTACTTTGCTTAATTCAAAACAGTCAAAAGAAAATACATGCATAATGAAGAATACAAAGGAAGATTATTAAGTTATTTTCTTCCCTGTGGGTATTAGCAGCAAGGAAGCAGCAGTTGCTCTTTCAAAGAACAGTTTGCCTAAGAAGCACAAACTGAACTGGGCGGGAACATCACCCTTATTTTCTTTCCAAAATAAGCTGTGGTACCTTAAGATGGTACAATAAGTACTGAACTTTTAAGAATTTACCATGCTGTGAAGTTTCAACTAACCCGGGGGCAGCAAACTACTTCGGTAAATGGCCAGACCTTGTGCCCTGGGGATGCAGTTGCCTGGCTGGCAGATTAAGGAATGTGGCAGCATTGTATGTATGGTAGCAGCTCACAGCAAGGAGGTTGTTAATAGGCCACTATTACCTTGCAAGACACCCAGGCCTCAACCCCTTGTTTGGTTTAGCCTTGAGTGTGATGTTCTTCTGCCCAGAGATCCACTCATTTCAGGCTATGCAAATAAAGACAGTGGGTCAGATTTGATCCATGGGCTATAGTTTGCTGACCCCTGACTTCTCCAATGGAAGAGTAGACTTGGTGTAAAGCTTGATAAAGAAACGTTCAGTAAAATATTTGTCATATGATAAAATGAAGGTCAAAATTTTATGGGAAAATGCTCTAGTACTATATTTATCCAAAAGAGTTGGGATTTTATCAAAGCGAAAGATTGTAAGTGTTATTTTTCCTTTTGTCTCTAACAAAGGAGATATACTGTACATCATTTCCCCTTGTATTGATAACTACTAGGAATCTACCTGGTTTCTCAGATAGGCAGGGAAGACTCTTCTAAAAGTATCCTACTTATAGAGGTTCAACTATCTGGTATGTGACAAGTGGTTTTCTTCCTTATGGCTTCTAAGCTTTGAAATGCATTTACTATAAAGTTAAATTTACTCTCCCAATATTTAGGAAGTTGGTAAAAAACTATCAAGCTTTTACCTGTTTATTTAGTTTAATTTTATTTGGATTTTACATAATGTTTAAGCTTGCATTCTGTATCTTTGTTATTTAAGCCACCCCAATTGTTAAAGAGATAGAAAGGCAAGATATAAATCTTATAAACAAACTAAAAATGTTTTGGAATTTATAAAGTGACAAATGGGAGGCTATGAAATACATAAAAAGGCGTCTATTATGTGAGCTTGAACTGTTCCCTAAACTGTCAGCATACAGTGTGGACAAAGTTAGATACTGCTGCTTTCCACACTTAATTTTATCAAAAATCCAACATATATCTCCCAACATACAGTTGCTGAAAATGGTCTGTTGCATGTTCTACACAGTACAACACAATACACTGCAGGAATAATTGGTTTTGATGCATACAGCACTCTTCTCAAGATATGTAAATATTTCAGGGTTCTGTTAGCAAAAGAGGTCAATTTAAGGATTTCTGTGATTTTGTTGATCACTGAAATCACTTTTCACATTGTTCAACAAGATGCTATCTCAGCTTCCGGCTATTGACCAGTTGTTAAAATGACAGGATGTTTTCAAAGTTCAGGTGAGGACAAACGCTTCAGGATACTGTGGGACTGTTTTAGAGATGAAACAAATGAAAATAATGTGTCAGTCTTTTTTTCTTTTTCTTTGCCATGGGATCAAATCCTTTACAAATTGCATTGAAATGTTGAAAGCTAAGTCATCCTTGCAAAACATGAACTCATGACAGGTATCCCTAAGAAATTTAAAAGAAAAATTAGGGACAGCTTTGGACCATTTGCAATGGATATCAAACTCAACAAGCAAAGTCTAGAAGTGAGATGTCACAAAGAAACAAAGCAATGATTTCATAATTTTCTGTAAAAGTGCCCAAAAATATTTGAGTGACAGATATGATTCCTCAGAAAAAGTAGCTTTCATTGATAAGTATACCAGTTAGCCCTGGCAAGTGCTGTGCTTTTTAAAGAACTTTATGATAAAGTAGATGCAATCTTTAAAAAATGAATTTTGATGTACTAAATGAGAAATATGAAATTGTGGAGAGTTGTTAATTCTCCTGAACTGGTAAATTGCTAGACAATTTGAGAAGCAGTTATGGTGGCTCTACAATTCCCAGCATACTTCACCACTGATATTGCTTCAAATTGCCGATTGTATTATAGCTAAACTAAATATTTAAATTCAGCATCGGAATGATGTTGTTGAACGCATGGTATGCCTGGCTTGATACAAATTATTGACTCAAGATAGGCCAGGCCCAATGCAGGAAGCAGGCATATAAATGATGCAAAAAGGTAAAGTATCCAAATGTATAAATTGATATTGTTCACAGCCACCATTTAAATTATGAGCCATTATGCATATTTGTATATATCTGTTTGATATCACTTGATCATTCCTGTACAGATTCTAAGCTATATGAGATCAAAACAGAGCAAAACAATGATCAAGAGTCCCAAATGTGCTTTCTCCAAAGGCAGTTGGACTTTCTTGGTTTTTTTCTTTTAAAACATTTTGTTTCTCATCCAAGGGAAAAAAAACCAAGAAAGCCCAGTTGCCTTTTGGAGAAAGCACCTTTGGGACAACCATGACCTGAATGACTGAGAATCTCCATAGACAACGACCAAGACTTAAGTTTCTCTCTTGTAGGTGCTTTTCATTAGTTTACAGGGTTAGTTTTTAAAAAAGCATGTTAAACATTCATTTTTATGTTGCATTCATGTCTCATTCTCTTCTTATATAGTTAATTAAATTTGTATAAATTGTAATATAATGGGATTTATTTCAGTGAAAAGCACAGCAATCATCTTCAAATAACTGTTCTAGGAGGCTTAGTTAAAAAAACAAAAAACAAAGGTAGGAGCCACTAAGATATGACTGAAGTTCTGCCTGCTTTTGTTTTAATTTGTGGTGTGTGTTCAGTTCAAAGCAGAGGATAATTTTCCATAGCAGTTTTCATATAGAAGTTAATTAGCATGGGGGAGGGCATTGAACTCTGGTATTTTAAAGAGTAGAAAACAAAGGCTGGACTTCCCATTCCCATATACTATGAATTAATACTATTCCCTGTAATACAGCACACACACACACACAACTTCTAGTCTTCATTGGATGTGAAGGAAAATACCATAGTAAGTAGTATCAAAAGCTTCTGGAAATTCTACAGGACTAGAAGAATTGAACTTCCACAACACGGATACCAACAAAGTGACCACTGTCATTCCTGCTCTGTCTAGTATGAATCCTGAATGAAATGATAATTCACTTCATCTAGGATTCTTTGCTGCTGATATCTTACTCCTTTTCTCACAATCTTCTCTAAAAAGAATAATTGGTTAGAAATGTCCTATCAGAATGTTGCTTCTTCATCTTCCAGAGCTCCTTACTAATCCAAGAAAATCCTGGGACCAATTGGCAGTCAGAAAAGAGACTACAAGAAAGAAATCCTATCCAAAGCTTTAGTTGCCTACAAGTTCCAGACGGCAATTAGGCTGATCATAGAAGTCTTACCATATGGCTGAGAAATTCCCCAAACATCTATTGGCCCATCACCCTTGCAGAGATCAGCGACCATAGTTGATCTCAAGCTGACCAGAAAGTGATATGATTTCCACAAAGGACTGATAGCCCTGTCTTCTACCTTTAGTTCCTGCTCCAGCAGTTCCAAGATGAAATATAGATTCATTATGCGACCTATGAGGAGTAGGGTTTGACACTTCTTAAAACTCTCAGTTCCAAAGAAAGATGGCAGAATTAGTCTATTTTCTTTATTGTACTAAGTAAAGCCACATAGTTGAAGGCTTGTAAAATTAAATTTTACTTTCTCAATGCATGATTCTTCACTTTTTCTCCCAGTCAGGAAATGTTTAGGGAATGGTTCAATTTTCAGCATCTTTTCCCCCTAAATACTTTTATTACTATAGAAGCTAGCTCCAACTTCTTTTAGCAGAAAAAGGAAAATGAAGAGCAATGCCCAGCAGCCATTCACTCACACAAGCATGCATTCAAACATACAATTGATTATCCAATTTTCATATAATTAACTTTTCAGAATCTGGCTGTGCTTTGCTTATTCATTTGACCATGTAATAATTAATTAGCATTAATTACAATAGATTGCACCTTCACATTTTCAAACACATCCAATTAAGAAAAGAACACAGACTTTTGTGACAATCCCATTTTGATACAGAAAAAGAAAAGCATCTGCAAACTAAGAAACAATATCTAATAGGAGGGTACATATGTTAAAGATATTTGAAATAATGGAGTGTTGCAGTATTTTCTCAACTCTCTGTTACAAGTGGATTTTTTTAGAATTAAATATGTTTAATTACAAAATCTTAAAAATTATAATATATTTAAAAACTAAATTAAAACAATATTTTAAAATAATTAAGTATATAACAAATAACATAAATAAAATACAAAACTTCCTACAATATATACAATTAGTATAGTATACACACACATACACACTATACTATACTGTAATTATAATTATATTATTGAAAGTTTTACAGAAAGTTTTACAGAAAACTAATGCAAACCAAAATAGAAGAGACAATAAAAAAAGGAAAATAATAGAACAAGCTGAAAGTGAAATAATAAAAATATTAGAATAAAGTATAAAAAGAGAAAAATATAAAGAAAAATATAAAGGTATAAAGAAATAACTTCTGATATTCTTCATAGTGGTTATAAGTACAATTATATTTAGCCTTTCTCTCTAAAGTTACATAATGACTCTCTTTTTATAATATATGTTGTCTAATCATCAAAACCATAATTTACAAGTTCATTTTTTAAACTTTTTTGTGAAAAAAAGTCCATAAGGGATTTCCAGTCACCAATAAATATAGATATTCTTCCTCTAATCAAAGATGTCCATCTGAGCAAATCATTATTTCCCAAGGATAATGCTAAATCTTTCCAACTTTGTGCATATACTGTAGAAATCTTGCAGCAGTAATCATACTGTATATTGAAATAAACTTCCATGGCCTTTTTCTAACTGCTTAACCATCAGTCCTAAAAGTAAAAGTTCTGGCTTCAACTATATATTAATCTTTAAAATGCTCTGTATAAAGGTATGTATATGAATCCAAAATTTTTAGCTTTTTTGTATGTCCGCTAAGCATGATGAAATGTTGTGCATTTTTCTAATATATTTGAAATACATTTATATATTCTGGAATAGTTTCTTTATTCATTTGTTATGTTACCTATATTTCAATTCTGCAATTCTGTGCAAGGTCACTGATAAATGTTTCAGGGGACATAGGTCAAATTAGATTTTCATTTTCTCTTCTTTCTTTAAATAAATGCAAATCATATCAGCCAGTGGAAAATAGATCTGTGCAAATCCTTGGAGGGGAAAGGGCTATCTAAAATATGCAGCAATATCTACAAAGGACATCTTGAATTGTTAAAGCAGCCATGTCATTTTCCAGGCCAGCTCAGCTACTCAGGAAACTGCTCCCAACTGTCATTACATGAATATTCATGCACAGCCATTTCTCTGTATTTTTTCAGTGAATAAGCTGTTATATGCATCGGCATGTAGTAACTGAAAAGGATAGCTTCTAAAAATCTCTAGTGTAATGAATAATTATATGTATTTCTTTCAAGGATATGTGCCAGATTTGGCCAAATTCTGAATCAGTACAGTGTAGACAAGAGTCAGGTTTTCATTTCTCTCAAATTCAGGAGCTGTTCTGTTCTAATCCTGGACCTCCACAGAATCATTCTCCCAGTCTGGGACAATTTAGTGTGGCATCTAGAACTTTCACATATGGCTGTAAAACTCCAGGTAACCCCTAGGGAGCAAATACACAGATAATTAATTACTATGCTACTAAAACTCTATTGTCTGTAACTTTTAACAGTGCATCATAGGACAAAACTTTGTCAACCAAAACACCTGAAATGGGCTAACTTACAAAATACTTCCAAGATTCTGGATCCATGATTCCTGTAAAATTGAAATTTTATAAAAATCTTATGACATAAAAATTATCATAATGAGCCATGATGGCGCAGTGGTTAGAATGCAGTACTACAAGCTATCTCTGTTGACCGCTGGTTGCAGTTCGGCAGTTAAATTTTCACTGCCTTCTATCTTTCTGAGGTGGGTAAAATTAGGAGCCAAATTGTTGGGGGCAATATGCTGACTCTGTAAACCGCTTAGAGAGGGCTGTAAAGAATAGTTGAATCGAATAATTTATTGGCCAAGTGTGATTGGACACACAAGGAATTTGTCTTGGTGTAAATTCTCTCAGTATACATAAAAGAAAAGATACATTCATCAAGAGTCAAGAATCATAAGGTATGACATGTAGTCATAGGCTACAATAAGCAATCAAATCATACTAGGAAACAGTCAATATAAATCGTAAGGATACAAGCAACAAAGTTACAGTCATTACAGTCACACAATCACAAGTGGGAGGGGATGGGTGATAAAGAGGATGAGAAGATTAATAGTAATAGTAGTGCAGACTTTGTAATAGTTGAAAAGTGTTGAGGGAATTATTTGGTTAGTAGAGTAATGGCTTTCAGGAAAAAAAACTGTTCTTGTGTCTAGTTATTCTGGTGTGCAGTGCTCTATAGGGTCGTTTTGAGGGAAAGAGTTGAAACACACTATTCAAAAATCAGATAAGAGATATCTCAATCCACAGAAGGAATGCAACCATGGAAAGCATTTTGGAAGGGACTTGGTGGGCGTGGCAGGGGAAGGATACTGTAAAATTTCCATTCCCACCCCACTCCTAGGGGAAGGTTACTGCAAAATCTCCATTCCCTCCCCATCCCACTAGCCTGCTTTCCAGCTCCATTCTCCTGTGCAGGGCAACAAAAGAAGACCCAGCCAATCAGCTGGGACTTGGGAGGCAGAGAATAGATGGAGGCAGGGCCAGTCAGAGGTGGTATTTGACAGTTCTCCGGACTGCTCAAAATTTCCACTACCGGTTCTTTTTTTTTTTTTTTTTAACAAATTTTATTAATTTTACAAAAAACAATACACAATCCAGGCATAACAACTTGAAAAATCTTTTCTAAAAAAAAATAATAATAATTAAAGAAGAAAGCCAATAGAACATATAAAATAACTCCAAATTGTAATATCAATATTTACATTATCTATTTAACTTCATATCTTATCCAGACTTCTCCTTTTATCCAAATTATATTTCTTGCTCATTAAAATTTTATTGCCTTTCATAAACATACAAAACACAAAACATAAACAAAACTAAGACATCTTTTCTGAAGGCTGCCTGATCCCGGGTTGAAACTCTTCACATAGACACAAATTCAAACATCATATTCACTTTAAATATCCTTCCATATCTTATTATCATTTTCTTTCTTTTTTCTTTTTATAAACCAATTTTATCAATTTTACAAAAACAATACACAAACAATCAAGGCATAACAGCTTATAAATTCTTTTCTAAAAAATAACAATAATAATAATTAAAGAAGAAAACCAATAGAACATAATGATTCCAAATTATAATATCAATATTTACTTTATCTATTTAACTTCATATCTTATCCCAGCTTCTCCTTTTCATCCAAATTATTTCTTGTAAATTAAAATTTTATTGCCTTTTATCAATATACAAAAAAAACAAAACATAGCAAAACCTTTATATATCCTTCCATATCTTATTACCATTTTCAATAACATTCTTTGTTCTATTTCCAACTATCCATTCATCTTTTTTCTTTTACTATACTCCTCCTATACACTAATTGGAGTGACTCCTTTAACTCATTACCTTAACTTAAAAGTACTTCATATATCACTTAATTTATCTTGGGATTCTATTTAGTAGATTCTAAAATTACACAGTAAATTTTATACTCTAAATACACATATAAAAACACAATCTTATATACCTTCCAGAATCCCCCTTTTATCCTTAATTAAATTCCCCCATTGTCTCTGAATAAACTTTTTTTCTTTAGATCTTGCTTCCCACCATTAAGGCTTCTCCTCCCCCCCTTTCTCTCTTGCTTATTCTTCTCCTTGCCCTTTTTACCCCTTTGTCTCTCCTCCTCCCTTTTCTTACTCCCTTTCCTTTGCTTTCTAACCTTGCATCCACCTTTCCTCTCATTTTTCTCTTTTTTGGTTGTTTTTTCAAATCTTAAAATCCCCTTTTTCTTATCCTCTTTCTCCTCCTCCCCAGAAAAAACCCATTGTTCATCAAAGATGGCTTCTTGTTCCTCTTCTTCTTTGTCCCAGTCATTCTGCTGCGTAATCAATTTTTCATAAGTACCTAACACCATTTCTAAAAATTGAAATAAAGTGCCCAAAGTATCTTTTCCATCTTGTTCTTCCTTTTTATATTTTTGATATTCAGTCTTTAGTTCATCCACAAGCGATGCCATCCTGAAAAGAGAAACTTTCCCCAAAACAACCACCCAAGTATTTTTAATCAAAAATAATTCAAAAAAAGTTCCAATATTTTTATATTTTTCTTCTTTCTTCTATTTCTTTTTCTGGGGTTACTGTTTAATCAAAGAGGTCCAATTACCTTGTATCTTTCTTTGAGATTCTAGGCAATCTCCTCCTTTTTCCACTTCTGCTCCAATTTTTTTTCCTCTCCCTTTTCACTTGCAACATCAATTTTTAAATGATCAGAAATCCATACCTCTAATAATGGTTTTCCAATTTCTTAAATTTTTAAGTCCAATATCCAAGAACTCTTTTGTTCCTTAACTTCAACTTTCAGAATAATTCACCTTCAGTGCCGAAACAAATTTCAAATCTTCTTCTGCTGTTTCCATGGGGTGGGAGAGTGAAGAAAAAAAAAGTTCCCTTTAACAGCTTCTCTGCCGCTTTCGATCTTCTTAGGGATACAATGTATTCTCCAGCAATCCAGACAGTTCAATTCCAACGAATTTAAAAGATGTTGATTGACCCAGCTCAGCCAGCACTTTCACTTTTCTTGCTTCCTCCAGCACAATCTTACCCGGTTGCTGGCTTCTTCGTGGCGGCCATTGCTGACCACCGCTCCACCGCTTGGGAAAAAGGGGTTTTTCCGGACGAGGAGGGTGTCTGTGGCACCCCCAACCCCCTGTCCAGCTCCCCTCTCTCTTCGGCTGTCCCTACAGGGCAGCCATATCCCCCTGACCCATTTGGATCGGGGGTACCTCGGCGGCAAGCGCAGCAGGAATCGCGAACGGTCACAAATTCCTGCTGCCACCGAAGCCACGCGGAACTGGAAACCCCACTATCGGTTCTTCAGAACTGGTCAGAACCTGCTGAATACCACCTCTGATCGAAATATCCCCAAAATATCTTCCCTGTTTCTTTATCTATTTCTTCACTTTGCTTCAGCATTCTTTTTCCTTGTGTTCTCTTATTTATCATTGTTAAGTTACACAGAACAAGAAAGAGCATTATTAAGTTATACTGAGCAAGAATGTATCATATTACAGGTAAGCAAATGTGTCTGATATTTGGAAAAAAAGACCATTTGGAGACATGCAATCCTTTGTTGAAAGCTTTTTTAAAAAAGTTTGATCAAATGGTAATGTCTTGGAAAATATTCAGATGTATGTAGTCTGGGTATATTACATTCACAAAAGAATGTGATTTGAAAGCAGAAGATTTGTTGGAAATAAATATGGACTGTACAGATTTAGAACTGAGTTGACATCTCTCTGAAGTTCAAGTTTATATTCTTTACAACAGCAGAAATCTGACTGGGTGGATTAGTAATAAACTGGTTTTATATTTGAAACAGTAACATATTGCTATTAATTCTTGGGATGATTTGGGATAAATAAGATACCATCGTAAATTTTTATGAGTAGATTACAATAACAATTTGTTCATAGTTTTGAAACTTTAATTTACCTTTGTTGTTATTATTGTTCTTGTTAACTATTTTCTCATTAATATAGTAGAAAGGTGAATGGTTAACAATTTTCAAATAGATCTATTTGTTTGAAAATTGGGGAGAGGACTGTTTCACAAGGGTGGGAAACTAATATTTTAGTAATATACTAACCAGTATTCGATTAGGAGGGATAATATATGTATAGGTATCCATTTTCTTTTTTATGCACTTTTTTTCGATGTTTTGATCTGTGTTTTTTTCTTTGGGGGAAGGAGTTTTGTATTTTTTTAAAAAAGTAAAAATAGAAGGGGGAAACAGCCTACCTAAGCCATTGATGATTACTGAGTAAATTCCATTCATTCATTATCTCTCAACCCATTCTGTCTCATAATATGGTTCTCCTGAAGGCAAAATGTAAGGTCTCCATTTCACCTGGAAGAAAAGCAGGCTACAGTTCTAACAAACAAAAACCCAAGCAAGATTGATCCTTCAAAGAGCTTCCAGTTGAAATGGCACAGTAGTCAGACAAGCATCAACATACATGGCATTCCCTGCAGTTTTATTATCCTGACAATTGTTTAAATGTTACTGTTGGAAGGAGAAACAGGTGATTAACTCAGTTTTATTATCAAAGAGGGTCTGTTTGTTCATTACTTGGATGGCACCCAAGAAAGTTCTGCTTCTACTTTCCCCTGAAGGCAACAGCTGCGTAGACTTAGATAGCTGTGTCTTCCTTAAAGGGATCAGGGAGAAATATAAAAGATATTAAATCTACTGTTATCGCCATAACTACCAAATTGGATATGGTGAAAAACAGACTATCTCAACTGGAAAATCATGACAAGTCTGTTGATCCATCTAAAACTGGTTTAATGAAGTCTGATAGGAGCCTTTAGGACAAAGGCATATACAGTACCTAAATCTCTGTCTTGTTGGTCCAATTTTCACATGACGAGAATTTAAGAACAAGATGGGAGAGGTAAATCTGTTCATACTACTGGTAGGCTTAATTATTGTGAAGTTTCTCCAATTTGCTATGATGGATGAAAGAAAGCCAAATCTACTGAACAAAGAATAAATCCTGCATTATGGTTTTTTTTTGGGGGGGGGAGGAGGATGAGAAGACAATAATATAGAAAGATGTTTGGTTTTATGAAAACCTGCCTTATGTGATGAATTTTCAATATATTATTAAGCATTGAAGAAAATGGGGAGGGGGGGGGAGAAATTTATCCCCAAATGTTCAGATACAGAAGAGTTAAAGGGAAATTTAAATCTCATCTGTATGTCAATCAAAACTAACGTGTTAGTCTAGGTAGCCAGGACTAAAGCCTAGGAAAATTAATTACTAAAGAAATGAAAAGGTTTTTCATTTTATAGGGGCTATAAATTAAATAAAATACTGAGACAGCTCAGATTTGTCTTGTTTTTGACTCTTTTTTTTTTTCCACAAGGAATGCTGAATCATCTTTTCTTGTGTTGGTGCCAAACTAGGTAAACTGAAGCTCCCCTTCCCAGAAATCTGAATTAGAGATTCAGGAACAGAGTATCCACCCAGGGTACAGTGGAGTTAGTTACATATTAGAATACCTGGTTTTAAATTTGGAAGATTATGTAAATTGTATTCCTTTGTTATAGTGTCTGAAATGGTATAGGGTCTCCTGCCTGATACTAGAAGGCCTCCAACTCTGTTATTCTGTTATACTATGTTCAATTTGTTCTCTCTGGGATCAGTGTGGACATTTGTAAATATTCTTGTTTTGGGAATAATCTGAGATAAATTTTGCAGAAGGCCTAGTTATTTGTATATATCTTCCCATTTATATCATGAATAGATGGTACAATATTACTTTGTTTGTGTCTAGAAACAAATAATTTATTTGCTCATGTATTATTATTTCTCACTATCAGTCCCTTTACAAAATATAAATGTATTTATTTAAAAAGCTTACATGGTTATCTATTTCACACAGTGATCCTAAGCAGTTCATTGTAACCCATAAAAACACAGAAATCACATCAAACGTTTTTACCACAACAATCCATAATATTAACCCTGACAATCTCACCTAGCCCAATGCCTAAGGAAAGAATCAGCTCTTCAGTCTTCTAGAAAGCTAACTGGGACATGATATATTGTAACCTAACCTAACGTAACCTAACCTAGATGATAGATAGATAGATAGATAGATAGATAGATAGATAGATAGATAGATAGATAGATAGATAGATAGATAGACAGGGGGAGAGTGGGGAGAGAGAGAGAGAGAGAGAGTTGAAACAGTTTATGTCCAGGATGTGAGGGGTCTGTAGATATTTTCACAACCATCTTTTTGACTTGTGCAGTATACAGGTCCTCAATGGGAGGCAGGTTGGTAGCAATTGTTTTTTCTGTGGTCCTAATTACCCTCTGAAGTCTTTGACTGTCTTGTTGGGTTGCAGAACCAAATCAGTTATAGAGGTGTAGATGACAGACTTAATAATTCCTCTGTAGAACTGTATCAGCAGCTCCTTGGGCAGTTTGAGCTTTCTGAGTTGGCGCAGAAAGAACATTCTTTGTTGTGCTTTTTTTATGATCTTTTTGATATTAAGTGTCCATTTTAGGTCTTGAGATATGCTGGAACCTAGAAATTTGAAGATCTCTACTGTTGATACTGTGTTGACTAGTATTGTAAGAGGTGATAGTATGAGAGGGTTTCTTCTAAAGTCTACCACCATTTCTACGGTTTTGAGTATGTTCAGTTCTAGGTGGTTCACACCACAAAGCAAGTTGTCTCGTCTGTATGCGGATTCATCATTGTCTCAAATGAGACCAATCACTGTTGTATCATCTGTAAACTTCACTATTTTAACAGGTAGATCGTTTGAGATTCAGTCATTGGTACATAGGGAGAAGAGTAGTGAAGAAAGCACACAGCCTTGGGGGTGGGGGAGCTGTGCTAATTGTTCAGGTATCAGATGTGATTCTGCCTAGCTACATCTGCTGCTTCCTGTCTGTTAGGAAACTTATGATCCACTTACAAATGTGTACAGGTACTGCTAGCTGATTTAGTTTAGTTAGAAGAATGTCTGGAATGATGATATAGCCTTATCTTATTAATACATGAATATATAATCCTGCCTGATTCCATTAAATAAAATTTTATGCCAATAGGTCACAGTAACTATTAAAATACATAAGGACATTAGGACTTCCAGTGTCTTTGTTTATCTTGCATTTAAAATTCCAGAAATTTGGCTCAATTATCCTTGTTTCAAAGACATTAAATATCTAATCAATGTCAGTAAGCTGAATACAGGTAGTCCTCGACTCATGAGCATAGTTGAGCCCAAAATTTCTGTTATTGAGACATTTGCTAAATGAATTTTCTTTCCAGAGTTATGACCTTTCTTGCCACACTGATAAGTTAGTAACATGGTTGTTAAGTGAATCTAGCTTCCCCATTGACTTTGCTTGTCAGAAGGTTGCAAAAAGTAATCACATGACCCTGGGACACTGCGACAGTCATAAATATGAACCAGTTGCCAAGTATCTGAATTTTGATCATATGATCATGGGAATGCTGGAAATGTTGTAACTCTGGGAAATGGTCATAAGTCACTTTTTTCAGTGCCATTTGTAACTTTGAACAGTCACTAAATGAACTGTAAATTGAGGACTAGCTGTATAACTTAGATAATATATTTGATTTTTCTTTGAAGAAATCTTCCTATATTGATGTTATAATTTATTTATGTGAATTTACCTGATACCCAATGAAATTTTGTTACATTTTTATTGTGTAAATTATAGTTATCTGTTAGAAAAGGTGGATTTAAATGTTCACCCTTTCAAGTTCATCATTCGCCATTTATCCTAATGCTGTTATCCTAAAAGGGTATATAACTGGAACAAAATACTGGAAAAATAGCTGAAATCTCTAAGGACAGAATCAGGAAGTTTAAGGTTCAGAATAAGACTTGCAATAAAATGGCAAAAACAACACCAAAAAGATTCTTTCAATGTTTAAGAAGCAAGTTAAGAAAATGGGTGGTCTATTAATGGGTAAAGATGAAAAAAAGATGGCATACACTAGGGAGAAAGCTTTATATTTGCATCTGTGTTTATGAAAAAAGAAAAGAATATTTTTCTCAGCACTGAACTGCATCTTGTTGGACAAGGCCCAATGCTCAAATCTGTCAAGGTCCTTCTGACTCTTTGTCTTCCAAAGTGTTAGCAATTCCCTCAAGCTTAGTATTATTTATAAATTTGATGAGGGACCCTTCAATCCCATTTATGAAGAAGACATTGAAGAGCATTGGACCCAAGACACAACCTTGTGGTATTCTATTGCATGCTTCCTTCCATGTAGATATGCTGGTATACTGGTATGTGGTTGGTCAGCAAATTCATCTTGGGGTGGTATTGTCTATCCCACATTGTTCTAGCTTATCAAGAAGTAGGCTGGGGTTTACTTTATCAAATGCCTTACTAAAGTCTAAGTATACTAAATGCAAATAATTTCTTCTATGGTTATGATTCTGTGATTCTGATTTCCTCCAAAGATGTTTTTCTACTTCACAATCTTTCTTATGGCCCCGCTATTTCTAGTAGTCTCCTATACTGTTAAAGTATTAACCAAAGTTGATACTATTGAGATGAACCAAGGTTGGATAGGTGTCACCATTTGACTAGAACAATAAAACAATGCTAATAATGTATTTATTCTCCAAGGGTGAATTGTTCTGTAACTTAAACAGTAAGAAGAGGAAGGGATTAGCTGGTACTTTCTAGAAGTAATACAAATAGGAACAAATGTTCTCATCTGGAACAGCTTAAGAATTATTTGAGTACTCATTGAGCATGGCTAATGGTAGAGAAAACAAAAAATGGAAATGAGATCATAGGATTGGAAGGGCTTGTAAAGTTCATTTGAGTGCAGTCTCTTGCTTTGATGGAATCCAAATTTCAGTATTTCCTGCTTAGCCACATCCTAAACATAGCCTGTGAATTAAAAATACTAATTCTTGAGTAATAGATGCTAGTAGTGGTCTGTTTTTACTATTTCCCCTAACACTCATTTAGAATCTGCCTTCTATAACTAAACTACTCTTCCCTGTCTTGCATTCTAGAATAAGGGTTCTTCTCTATTGCATTGAAGTATTTGATTATTGTTGTTTTAATTCTCTTCTATTTGCATTTTTCAAGACTTAACACACAAAGTTCACTCAATCTCTCTTAATAATTTACATCTACATCTTCCCTGTCCTTTTCTGACACTTTTTGACTTGATTCTGTATCTAGTCTTGGTAAAAAAACTTATGAGTGCACAGTATAGTGGTATTGCTTTCTATGTTTTTAAATTTATACTATTCTTTGGGCAACCTAAAATGTTCTTTGGTTTTTCTGCAGCCACATGACACTCCTGATACATAGTTTTGATCAGAGTAATTGCTAGTTCCTTTTCATATGTGTTATCAAGCTATGTATGCTTCATCCTTTATCTTGGTTTTGATTTTTGTTCTTAAGTAAAAACCTTAGCTTTTGTTAAATATCATGTTTTTTTCAACTTCCGACTCAATCATTTGAATTTGTTTTGTGTATTTTATGGTATCCTACATAACATTGTGTTATCAATGACTGTCATTGTCTCCACTTTGTCCTTCATATAATTAATTAAAATGCTGAAAACATGGTTCACAGCACCAAATTTTGTGGCCCTCTCTTAAGGCCTCTCACCATTTAATTGAAGCATCAATTGAATATGGTGTTGGCCATGCTCACCCAGTCACACCGGTTGTTAAATTATTGATTCCCAATATTTTCTTTTCTGTGGGAACAGGTCCAAATGGCTCTGTAAGTGTTTAAGGTTGCAGACCCCTGGAATAGACAGAGCAATACAGAGCAATATTTGAAGGGGCACTAGAAAGCCCCTTGCTCAGAGGCTTAGGAGGAGGAAGGCAGGAGTCTTTACATTTATTAAGATCTTTCAACTATGCTGTAATGAGACAACAGAAATCTGATAGAAAGAGAGCTAGTTTCATTGTTCCCCTATGGAGATATAAAATAATGTCTCCTTTAATGAACAAATACCCTACTCCCACAGCTGGCTGTTTTTTGGCTCGAAAACCTCAGCACCTCCCTCTCTTTTTATGCTGTGTAACTCATTGGTTTTGGTGATTCATCCTTCTGGGATGGATTTTTCTAAATGAGAATTTAAATGGCTGCCAGCCTATCTACTGATAACAGAAAACAGATTGTCAGTGTAACAGGGAGGCAATCAAGTCAAACAATTCCAGGGAGAGTGGCAGAAGGCTTAATATTAGGATAACTGGCATTCACAGCCTTTGCTAATGAGTAACAATTATTTGTGCTGATTTCTGCTGGCACTGATATGCAGTAAGACTCTCTTTCAAGTGAAAATCAGAGGAAATTGTTAATGGATTGTTATCCAATCCAAGTGTGATACTTTATATATTCGGACCTTAAAAAAGAAAGCAAATGCATGACTTTCATTCAGTAAAGGCTAATTCAGATGAAAAATTGAAATATCCACAGAATGGATACTATTTTTTGTTTCACAAATGTTTGGATTAACTATTTCTATAGACTCCAAGTAGCTTACAAGTAATCAAAAATGTAATATTATTACAAAAAATAAAATTACCTAATGCACACAAACCATTGGAACCCAAATGTTCTTCAGAACAGCCAGGTTTTCAGTAGCTTTTTAAGAGTTTCAAAGTTCACAATGGCCTAGAACAGAGGAACTGCAACATTTCTGAGTGTGTGGACATTTTTTGAGAAGGCTCTTTCTATGTCATTCCATGTGGAATATACACTTAAGTAAATCTTCCTTACAAGAACACATGAGATAAGACAATTGTGAATAGGAAAGGTAATGTTTCAAGTATCTAAGAGCCAAGCCATTCAGGACTTTAAAGTTATTACCAGTACTTTAAATGGGACCCAGAAGCAGTTCAGTAATCAATGTAGGAACCATAACATTGGTTAGATGACTGTACCTCCAGGCTACTGCACTTTGGGCCAACAAAACATTCTTTCAAAGGCTGCCCCATGTAGAGTATGTTGCACTCATCTAGATGTAAGATGATAAGGCATGTCAAGGCTTCCTGATCCGCCTAGGTACAAAATTGATCCATCAGCCTAGGCAAAGTCCCTGCATCACTCTTCATTTATAGCTCTTGTATTTTTAAATTTGCATCTTTATAGCAAAGAGGTCTAAATCATTAACCTGTTCCTTTGGAAACGGGTAGCATATGTAAATCTCTATAACAAAGACTGAAACCAGGATAGAACCAGATATATCAGTGACAAATAAATCTATCTTTTCTGACCTTGTTTTGGCTAATCTAGACCCTTATATTCTCATAGCAGATCAGAATGTTATGGCATATCCTGGGCTTGTATTGAGTATCATAACCATATTCAAATTGAATGTATAAAACAGGATGGGCAAAACAGGAAAGTGTGTGATATAAGATCAAGTTTTTGATCCTCTTTGTGTAAAATATTGTTTTGGAAAACACAATATCTGCATTAGCTGCAGTCTTAAATATTTGCTGCAGCAAAAAAGAGAGAGGAGAATGGAGCATTCAAAAATAACTTTAACTGGTAAAGCAATAAAAATAAAAAGCAGTTACTCTATTAACCCTTTATTTGAAAGAACCTATTTTTTAAAGTACACTAATATATATTTAAGGAAGGCATAATTCAAAACAGAGAATCCCTATGCTATTCATTCTGCACAATTTAGTCAGTGATATCAAAATAATGGGACTAGATTCTAGAACATTTCATTTCTCTTCAAACAAGTCATGTGTGTGTTCTTTGTAGAGTTATTAGAGTGAAGTTTTAAAAAGTTGCCATATCTTATATTTATCATATGTTTTCCTGGTGATACTAACCAAACTTATGTGTTGTAAATTAATAAGACTGACTAACAGCTTTAACAGTAAAAGTTAGAAGAAATCAGAAAAGAGATTGCTCATAGTAGCAAAACTGTTGTGAAGTAGAAGAATCATCAATGTTGTGTAAACTCCATGGAGACCTGTGCCCTTTTAATTTTGAAATCATTTTTTGTAAAGCAAGTAATATGCAGTAAGTGCCTCAAAGACATTTGGATTGGATTTGTATTCCTTCCTTCCTTCATTAATTCAATCCTTTTCCTCCATGCATATTTCAAATGGATTTTATTTTCTTCAATAATTTGATGTAACTGTGAGCATCAGACATCATGCCTAATGATTCCACAACAAAGTCAGAGTGAGCATTCTTGGAGTAAACTGAAAGTTTGTAAAATTATCCATGCACCCCAAAAAGTGTTTATTCCATATTGTGTGGATCATTCTAGCTACTTACTATCCATGTATTGAACAAGCACAGTATTGAATGTAGCTGCACCACTGATGTATAATGGGCATTATCATATTGGCACCTCTATTTTCAGAACCATTTTTGGATGTACTACTTGATTAAATTATTTAACATTAGTCCAAGATCTCTTATCTCATCAGTTGCTGACTGCTCATCCTATTACGTTGCATGAGTAGTTAGGATTTTTGGAACCAATGTGCATTACTTTACACTTGCTCACACTGAATACCATTTTGACATTCCCACCCCCAATGTGTAGAGTGTTTTTACCATTCTGAACAATATTATGTTTCAGCAAACTTGGTTGTTCCACTAGCCACATCCAATTCCAGATCATTTATAAAGGTGGTAAAAGGCACTGATCCTAGGATAAAACCCGAGAGCAGGGGTCCCAACCCCCAGTCCATGGTTCATTGGGAACTTGGCCACCCAAGCAGGTGAGTGTGCAAAGTTGCATTTGTGCAAGCAGCAGGTACATGTGCAAAACTGTCCCCTCTTCTCCTCCCACCACTCCATAGACTCATAAAGGTTGGGGACAGCTGCCTTAGAGGACTCCATTAGTTATATCCCAACATGGTAAAAAAAAATGTCCATTAATTTCTACTCTTTGTTTCTTTAGACAGCTGCATATTCACAAAAGAATTTGCCCTTTTATTCTATGGCTGTTAAGTTACTTAGAAATGTTTGATGAGAGACTTTTTCAAAGGTTGTTTTTTGAAAATCTAAGTCAGGGGTGTCACGTCTGACTTAGTCATATGAGGTATTGGGATTTTTTTCCCCTTCGTTAAACCAAGGGGTGGGCACAGCCAGCACATGACACATTTTGGCTGTGGGCCACGAATTTGACATCCCTGATCTAGGTAAATAGTATCTACTGGCTTTCCAAGAACCAAGAAAAACAGGTAGTTTATTAATGAGTAGTTTCCTGTATTATTCCTTCGCAATATACAAAAATCTTGCTAACAAAAGCAGCTATTTGTCTCATTAAAGATACAGTCTAAAAAAGGAGTTTTTTAAATTCTCTTTCTCCCAAACAAATTATCTAAGCTTCAATATTTCTTTGCCTTCTGGAGTGCAGCCCTTCCCTACTGGGAATTCAGTCTACATTCCACCACAATCCACATGTTTATTAACAGTCTCAAAAAACTCTAGTTGGACAAGATCTTCCCTTAGTGAAGTCCTGCTGATTATTCTTAAGCAAGATCTGTTTCTCCAAATGTTTTTTAATCTTTAATAGTAGTTTCTTTATTTTCCCCAGAATAGATGTTAAACTGACCAGGCCTACTACTATTTTTATATCTCTTAATGAGCTCTTGTTATGGTTTTTTTGGAGGGGGAGCTTTTGCAAATTAAATATATACATAATTTTATACAAAAAATATGAATAATAGGAATTCAATCTCCTTTACATTTTAAAACCATTAAGATTCTTCATTACTAAGAAATTCTGAATGGTCAGTTACCAGTGATATTTCATTATTAATGTTATAATATTAAATATTAATATTATATTATTATATTAATATTATATTAATATAATATTCATATTAAAATTCTGCTTGCAAAACTAAGTTCAGTTTAAATAATCTGTTTATTGAGATAGTGTTTTTATCTCCTAAGTTATATAGAAATAATAACTCCTTCAATATTCCTTAGGTGAACATGAGCTGCAGATTTTGAAAACTCTATTGCTAATTGCTAGCTATAAAATTTCTACATATTCTATATATCTATATAAAAGTTTCTATATATTGAAATCAGACCCCTCTAGGCTATTGGCTCAGTCTGCTGAGTTCTAATGGAAAGTTTATTCACTTTCCAACTGCTGAGAAGGATAGAAAATATCTGTAAGAGTAGATATTCAGATAAAGTTAACTGATGCAAAAGAAGCACAAAAGAGAGAAGGCAACACTATAACAGTGAGGTAATTCAACTAGTAAGCTAAATGTGTGAATACCGTCTGTGTGAAGAGACTGCTACATGAATGGAAAGTGTGAGGAATTGAGGTTCAAGTGTGAATTGCATCAATTAACAAAAAATGAAAGGCAAGCAGAGAAACAAATAGAAAGTATTTCAAGCAAGCAAGACAAAAAACTAGACTTGCAAATTTTTGCAAGTTATCACTTGTAGGTAAATAATCCAATAACTATGGCTATATGCAATATTTGAGAAAATGAAATATTTGCTTAGAAGAGGGAAAATCTGTATTGTTTCAGGATCCAAACAGTCGGTCTGCAAACAATGAAAAGTGTTCTTTAGAGCTGCATACATAAAGGCAAGTGAGGAATGTAAATTACTCTATGTTGAGGAATCATAGTAACAGAGTCTTTGGCCATGAAAGACTAGATGAAGACTTGCCAAGATCATGTTTATAATTACGTCATGTAGATGAAAATAGCCTTTAACCCAGGAAGGAGTAAATATATTGTGCTATGGTCAGTGAGATAATTCTGGAGAAGCTTCCAAATATATGAAATATTACTTTGCCCGCAACACTACCTTCTTGGCTCCTTAGACCGCTATTCTATCAAGGTACCTTCATATCAAGATCCCCTCCTTGTGATTTATATGATCTGATCCATCATTATTTCTTACTGCCTTCTTCCAAGATATTTCTTGATCATTCCAGATTAGTCAACAATCCTGGACTTCTCAGAGGGTTCCTCAATTTAGGTGGTTCCTCCATTCAGGCCAATTAACTTAGTTTCTATATTAACCAAGGCCAGCTAAGTGCTGCTATCTACCTGTACCCTCAATCCTACAGGAATATCAGGGAAGTTTGCAGATATGGTAAAGAAAAAAAAGTCAATAGGGCAGCCATCATGAAAAACATGTGTAGCCACATACACATATTTTTGATTGCACCTTGTAGATACCTCTGTTCTATTAAGAATTTTATTACCCTAAATAGGACTTATTCTTGTATTTGTGTACAGGACTACAGCATTAGCCTATGCATGCACGAATACAAGAGATTTCTACTGCATAGTTTAAAATCAAAAATTCAACTAATATAGCTTCTTTCTGTGTTTGTATTTTTATTCTCAACGAGACACATGTTAAGATTCAAAGTTTTTCCTAAGGGCATGACAAGAACATAGTATAGTTTGAGAATTATGCAGTAAAGAGACAAATGAAAAGTTATAGGGAAGGTTAGTAAAAAGCTGGTTTCTTTTACAGAATCTTAACAAATAATCATGCCTCTTCTTTAGGTTCCAAATTTAAGAAGGAGCATTGTTAAGTTCTGTGCGTGGCGCAAGAAGTGGAGACGAATCGATGAACAGTGAACTTCAACTCTTTATTTAACATGGTGCAACAGCTCTTTTAACCAATGAGAAGGGCTCATTAATAGCCAATCAGATTCTCCTGAACGGACCAATCCGATATCGCTATTATCGGCCAATCAGAAGTGCAGGGCCAGAACCCTGCACTTTACTTTAAGGTTTCAACAATCTTTATTCAAGCACTTTTATTAATTCACAATACCCCTTCCCCCTGGGTTCCATTTAAGGGGTGCGGTCATGTAGTCTTTGAGGTAGGCTGGTTGTTTTGATTGTCTATTTGATTTACGTTGTTCTCCCGGTATTTGTCTAGAGTCTTGTTGGGGTAGGACGTTATCTGGTGAACAGGGTGCCTCTGGTTCTGTATCTAAACTTCCATTACCACTAATGTCCTCGGTATCTCTTTGAGGTGAATTTACCCCTGTCCCCAATCCTTCTTCACCTGTTGTTATCTGAGCGGTCATTTCTTCCGCTTGTGCTTTCCGCCATTCCAAACTCAGCCTCCTCGGTGTCTCCTCCCCCCTCAGTTTGGAAATCACCGGAATTGCAGACCCCAGACTGTAGCCTTGAACGCAGCTGATCAATATGGCGCTTCCATATTCTATCATTGCAACATTTCACTCGGTATGATCTGGGTCCGGTTACTTGGATTACAGTTGCCTCGACCCACAATGGGTCACCATAAAAGTTTCTCGCAAAAACCAAGTCGCCTACCTGGAAGTTACGGCATTTCCCGCTAGATCCGTGTGGTTTTTCAGGTTCATACGATGGGTGTAGTCGGTCGAGGTGGGAGCGGAGTTTTTGTCCCATCAATAACTCAGTGGGAGTTTTGTTGGTCATGCTATGTGGAGTGATATGCTGTAAAAAGAGGATCCGGTTAATCTTGTCTTCGATATTGCCATAGTTCATTTTATGTAGCGTTCTTTTGACGAATTGTACCATGCGCTCGGCCCTTCCATTGGCCATAGGATGCGCCAGTGAAGTTAGCACATGGCAAATACCTTGGTCCGCCAGATACTGTTCAAAAGAAAGCGCGGTAAACTGGGGCCCATTGTCGGATACCAGAATGTCCGGTAGTCCGTGTGTTGCAAATAACCTGTCCAATTTCCTGAAGACTGATTCGGTTGTTGTATTTTTCATCTCATGGATTTCGAGCAAGTTTGAGTAGGCATCCACTGTTAATAAAAATGTGTGTCCATTCATAGGTCCCGCAAAGTCCAGATGAATACAGGACCATGATCCCCTGGGTGTTTCCCACTCTGTTGGGGTTGCTTTCAGTGGGGCATTGCTGACTTCCTGGCATTTGTGACAAGTCTTTACCCAGGCTTCGATCTGCTTGTCTATGCCCAGCCACCATGCATAGCTTCATGCAAGTGCTTTCATGCGCACGATGCCGGGGTGGCCATTGTGCAAGGTTCTCAGTACCGTTCACTGTAACTGCTCTGGGACAACGACTCTATCGCCCCAAATGATGCAGCCCTTCTGGGAAAACAGTTCCGTCTGTTGACTTTGAAGGGAACGTAGTTGTCAGGGATTTGGTCCAATGGCCATCCACGCTCTACCCAGCGGAGGACACGTGCTAAAATGGGATCGCATTTAGTTTCAATCGCGATATCGCGAGCTATCAGCGGCAGTTTTTGGAGTGTCTCGATCTGCAGTGTTGTGATGGTCGGAGCAGGGTCGTTAATGGTTTCTGGAAGTGGTGCACGGCTCAATGCGTCAGCGTGGGGAATGGCTTTCCCCGGGCAGTGTTGCAACTTATAATTATAGGCAGCCAAGAATTCTGACCAGCGAGTCATTCTGGGAGATAATATATAAGGGGTTGGTTTATCTCCTGCTATTATTCCTAGTAAAGGTTTGTGGTCAGTTATCATAGTGAAAGCTCGCCCATAAATATATTCATGAAATTGTTTAACAGCAGATACAATAGCAAGAGCTTCCTTATTGATCTGCCTGTAATTGCGTTCTGCTTTTGATAGCATTTTTGAAAAATAGGCAACAGGGGCTTCACTTCCGTTTGGTAAAACGTGGCTCAAAATGGTGCCCACTCCGAATGGTGATACATCACATGTAACTGTTAAAGGCAAAGTCTCATTATACTGCATCAAAACAGCATCGGAGGTCAATAGGTTTTTCACTTGTTGAAACACATGTTCCTCCTGGTGCCCCCAAACCCAGGTTGCTTTTTTGTCCAATAAACGATGTAGGGGTTCGGCTACGGTTGCTTTGTGAGGCAGAAAGACATTATAAAAATTGATAAGGCCTAGGAAAGCTTGGAGATCAGCCTTATTGCGGGGTCTTGGGGCATTTTTGATTGCCCTAAGTTTGCTATCGGTGGGTTGAATGCCCTGTTTATCTATTAAATATCCTAAAAATTCTACTCGATCCGTACATAGATGACACTTGTTTTTTTTAGACCTGAGTCTTTAAATCTCTGAAGAACCAACCCCAGGCGCTCCCTTAGTATTTCTTGAGTCGAAGCAGCAATTAAAACATCATCAAAATAGGGGACAATGCCTTTTATCCCTTGTAATAGTCTTTCCATCAAACTTTGAAAGATTCCCGGGGCCACGCTTACTCCGAATTGGAGTCGGTTACATTTAAACGCACCTCAGTGCGTAACGATCGTTTGGGCCTCTGCCGTTTTTTTGTCTACAGGCAGTTGTTGGTATGCCTGGGCTAGATCTAGTTTAGCGAAGACTTTTCTGCCCCCCCAGGGAATGAAGAAGGTTGCACCACCAGTACCGGGTAAGCGTTTTGCTGCAGGGCATGATTCAGGGTGGCTCGGTAGTCCCCACAAATTCTTAACGATCCATCCGGCTTGATGGGTGTCACGATTGGGGTTTCCCAGGGAGAATGGTCGGTTGGTTCTAACACCCCCTGGGCTATTAATTTATCAAGCTGCTCATCAATATTTGGTTTCAGGGCAAATGGAACTCAACTAGGCTTAAGGCGGATGGGAGCTATTTCGGGGTTGAGGTTAAATGATATCGGGTCCCCTTGTACTTACCTAGTTTATCTGCAAAGACATCCTGGAATTCTTGGACGAGAGCCTCTTCCCAGTCGTTGCTGCTGGTTCGGTGAATGCCGGCTACTTCAATTCCAAGTGGAACGAACCATTGGAGGCCTAACAAGCTAGGCCGATCCCTGTCGACTACAGTCAAGGGTAGAGATGCAGTACGATTTTTAAGTGAGACACGGACTTGGCTGGATCCAACGACTGGAATTTGATTTCCCTGGTAATCTTTGAGTATGACTCTTTGGAATTGGAGGTCTTGTCGCTGGACGGTAGGGATGAGTTGCTTGAGGGTCTTCCAGGAAACCATCGAGAGAGACAATCCTGAATCGACTTCCATCATACAAGGCTGGTTTTCGATAGCCACCTTCACCCGGATCTTCTTGGCATCCAGTGATGAGGCATGACCAATCGTAATGGTTTGGTGCGCCTCTTCTCACTTTGTTGAGTGGT
The DNA here is from genome assembly GCA_033807585.1 of Hydrophis major. NCBI lineage: Eukaryota > Metazoa > Chordata > Lepidosauria > Squamata > Elapidae > Hydrophis > Hydrophis major. The sequence goes on from CM066333.1 coordinate 27,530,971, forward strand.
TTAGGGGTTTGTTTCTGTAGGAGTGGTTGTTCCATTGGTGGTTCAAGGGTTCTCGCTTTACAGGACAGCTTCCTGTAGATTGGCGATTGTTAGCCCCCCTCGGGGGCTGGCTGGGTCCTTGTTTGCTTCTACAGACCCATCCGATGTGGGCTCTTTTCCCGCACACATGGCAGAGCGCATCGAGGAATTTGCAGTCTGATCGGGGGTGGTTTGCCCCACAACCAGCGCATTGGTACTGCGATTTCTGGTGTTGGTCTTGTTCAGACTGGAGCTGGTTGACCTCTTCTTCATCGCTTTCTGATGACGATTCGAGGTCCTCGTGGTGGGCTGTCATTGCCGGTTCTTCTAAGTGAGGTGAAACTTCACTGGCGAGTTGGCGAAGTGGAGCATGAGTACGGCACATTCGGGCAGCCGACTTCCTGGTTGCTTCTGCTGCAGTAGCGTCAGCGATGGCATCTGTAAGGCTAATGTCACCTTTCGCCATCAGCTTACTCTGCACGCCTGGTGAATCTAATCCCAGAACTATTCGGTCTCTCAGGGCTTCTTCGAGGTCGGCAAACCCACATAGGCCTCCCAGATTCTGGAGATTAGCTATGAAATCTGCAACACTTTCGCCCTTCCGCTGATCTCTCTGGTAAAATTCATGCACATGTCTCCACATCCCACCTTCGTCACCAATGTTAAGTTCTGTGCGTGGCGCAAGAAGTGGAGGTGAATTGATGAACAGTGAACTTCAACTCTTTATTTAACATGGTGCAACAGCTCTTTTAACCAATGAGAAGGGTTAATAGCCAATCAGAGAAGGGTTAATAGCCAATCAGATGGTGCAACAGCTCTTTTAACCAATGAGAAGGGTTAATAGCCAATCAGATTCTCCTGAACAGACCAATCCGATATCACTATTATCGGCCAATCAGAAGTGCAGGGCCAGAACTCTGCACTTTACTTTAAGGTTCCAACAATCTTTATTCAAGCACTTTTATTAATTCACAACAAGCATGATTATTTGTTAACATTCCATAAAAGAAGTCAGCTTTTACAAAATGCTAACTTTAATGTTTTAAATTTGTTCCTTCTCACACGTCCCAGGTTTGGTAGTCTGTTTATGGGTTGGGGGGGGGGGAAATAGTCATCTAATTATTAAAAAGACCATTAATTATTGTAGAATACAAGCAATAAGCTAAATTGCTTAGCAACCTGAAGGATTTCAGTGCTTCACCCACGTTGAATGGGTAATTTTTCATCATGTAAAATCACTGATAAGTTGCAGTTAATGCCATGAATGTTCAGCCAGTCACTGAGATCTTTGGCACCTACTGGCTAAGAACAGTTCTTATTTCGAAATGGAGCAAGATTAGGAGGAGGAGAAGGAAGAGGAGGAGAGGAGTTCTAGAGAGAAAGTAAAAAGAGAATGGCCTAGGAAATGAATGGCAGGGTTGGGAAGGCAACAGGCCAAGGGAATCAAACACTCTTTTAATGGACCTCTTTAGGTTGGTGGCTACCATATATTAGAAGACAAGCTGATATGATTGCCCCATGCCAAACCTCTAATGCTTCCCTCAGTGTTGTCATTAGTTGATTTTATTTTGGACAGATAGATCACACTTCCAAAAGGCTAGCCTGGAGCTATGCCACAATTTTTATTTTCCAAAACCTGCTTAGCAGGCCTATCTAGCATTTTTCAGGTGAAAAAACCACCGGGCTGATACTATAGGATGGTATTCTGCTTTCATTATTTGGAAGTTAAAAAGAAAGAATTAAGTAGGACGAGCAACCTGTTAATGAGAAAATGGCTGCAGGAAAAAAGGTTAAGAACATGATGAAATCTGAAAGGATGCAAATAAGGTGAAAAAGAGATACAGAGAAGAGGCAATGAATTCTTTGAAGTAGCTGGCCAAATTATTGAGTGGTGACCTTTTTGAAATTTGGTGCACCATTTTGCATAACAACACATCATCTTAAACACTTCCCAGGATTTTTATTTTATTTAAATTCTCTCTTTACTCCAAGGTAGCATTCTCAATTCTGAGTGTGGTCTATCAGCTCTCTTTGCTGGTGGGTCAAACCATCCAATGGCTACTGTGCTCCTTGGCCTATAGACCTGCCAGTGATGGCTGCAGGGGAGGACGGGTTGGATCTTCACCTCTACAAAGTTGCCATTCTTTGCTATAAGGCAAAACAACAATAAAATGTGTGTGAATGTATGTATTTCTCAAATAAGTATGTAAAATTTTGTAAAATTTTCAAGAAAGAATGACTGTATTTCATTGTAATTTTTCATATATAAAATAATCTACTACAAGCAACTCATTCATCAGTCATGAATAACCATAATATATATTGTTTCTCTCTCTCTCTTTCCTTTTGTTTGTTCTCTTTGCTGTCTTTTCTTTGCTTTATTAAATTAAATAAATAAAAACAAAGACAGCAAAAATAATTTTTGACAAATCCTGGACTCCATTTAAAAAACAATTGTAGTCATAAGCCTAGAAATGGAGCCATTGCATAATGCAACAAGTTAAATACCTTTGTAGTATATTAGGGGCTTGGAGTTTTTTTCCTTTTTGGACTAAGAGCTGTAAAAACATAACTCTACAAGGTAGGCAACAAGATTTATTCCAAGATATTATAGAAGTAGTTAGGATTATAACCATCCCAACAACAGTAATAATAATCACATCTATGAGATACAACATATGAACGACATCCATAAACTAGCATTATTAAAACAAGTTATGACATTATAACACAGAATTCTTTATACAAAGGTTTTAAATTTGAATAGGTGAAATTAACAAAGATGAAATGCAATACAGCAGCAACTATATCATTAAAACATTATGATGAACATTTGAAAAAAGGAAGATTCACATTGCAGAATTTCCAGAAAGGAACACTAACATATGGCAAGCCCAACTTATTAATAAGTTATTACATTTAGAGTCATTGAAAGTCATTTCAAAATGTATTTGAAACAAAACATATCTTTTGAATCCTCTCCTTAGCATCTAAAGCTTTTCTTTTATAAATAAGACTCTTAGATGATTCCCAGGCTCAGTAAAGCTAAAGTTCTTAATAAAATATCAAATTACATAAAAAGTACCCAATTTTATGATCTTTTTTGCAGTAGTCATTAAGTAACTACAGAAGTCATTAAATGAATGCATTGTTCAATATTGGGCATTTTTGGTGAAAACCAGAAATTAATTCCAGTTTTTGGTAAAAACATCATAAATCATGGTCATGTAACTATTGGGTGCTGCAAATGGCCACAAATGCAGGCTAGTTGCTGAGCACCCAAACTGCAGTTACATGACAAGAGGAATAGCTGTTGAAAGTTCAGAACAGGTTGTAAGTACTTTGGGGGTGGAGGGGTTCCACCATAACTTCAAATGGTTGCTAAGCAACCATTTCGACTACCTATAGCAGGATAACAAATGGAACACCACAGTGGTGGGATTCAAAAAAATTTACTACTGGTTCTGTGGGCGTGGCTTGGTGGGAGTGGCAGGGAAGGATACTGCAAAATCTCCAGTCAGAGGTGGTATTTGCTGGTTCTACGAACTACTCAAAATTTCTGCTACCGGTTCTCCAGAACTGGTCAGAACCTACTGAATACCACCTCTGAAACACCACCAGGGTATGATTCTTGTCATTCAATCATTTACTTGGTTTGGTTGTAAACCAAATAAGTCTACAAATGTCTTCTGCTGCCTGCAGCAGAAACCTCAGTGTGTGTTATAGTCAATAAAAATCTTATAGCAAAAATATATCATCAATATTAAATGACTTACCTGCGATATGAAATGCCTACACCAGGAAGAATTAGTTTTGTTTACTTTGAATCACATTTAAGAACTGGTAGAAACATCAGGGGGAAACTGTTCAATATGACATCTCGTTCTTGGATGGCTTATTACTCTTGCTATAATTCTAAAGAGATTTCCAGTTATCACAGACTTTATTGTATTCAGTGCAAAGCATTTAGAAAGCAGCATCAGCTGTCTTCTGGAAGCGCTACCATTGGCATGGATACTCAGTCAAGAAGCTGCCAGAATTATTGTCGGAGCCAATTGTATGACCATAGTATGATCAATCAAAGGGCATTTTCTCTTGCATTCAAATGGGATTGAAATGTGAATACATATTAGAATACTTGCTGCTAACATTCCAAGCAATGGGTGCCTCTAAAAGATGACAAGGATGCTAGTGTCTCTGAGTTTTCAAAAGGAAAAGCAGCATTTTAGAAGAGTAATGATAATGCCATGCAGAATTCATTTGGGCTTTTCCTCAGTCTATTGCCTCCCTCACCCACCCACCCCGGCTTTTCCTGTTATAATGAACCTCTTTTATTCATGCCAGCATGTTAGTTTAGAAGAAGACAGATGGACAGACAGATGTGCTAAAATAAATGATATATTGTTGATGAGAACCTAATATGGAATGAGAAAAAGTATTCACAAAAGAAGGTAGGAAAGAGATTCAAAGGTTCCTCTCTGCAAAGGAAATGTAGGGGCTATAGTCCAGAAAATAAGTGTCCAATTTTTAAAATAGTATGCCACTATTTTATTTTTAAAAGCTGTGCAGCATTAAAATATATGTTGGTTGTTATTTCCTGTTTGACCTTTACTAAGAATGATGTGTTTCTACTTAAACCTTGCTTGCCTTTTTTCATGATGCTCTTTTTCTTCAATGACTATCAAATTGATATGTACTTATTTATTCATGGTATAAATCGAAACCATCCAAAGTTTCATCGTCTTTTCCAGGCTTTTCTAAGTGAGCACCTGAATGAAAAACATTTTCAATCAGGTCAGTTTTCAACTACAGGTTCAATGTGATGATTCTGCATTAATTTGTTTTATTATTTATAAAACAACCTTACCTGTTTGCCTATCTTAACCAATATAATACTGAGGTTAACAAGAATATGAAAATATAATGAATAGACAAAAACTGTCAGAAAGCTAATTGAGACATCTTTAAAACAAAACAAAACAAAACAAAACACATAAAAAAAAGCAAACCTCTATTGGGTTAGTCCTGAAAAAAATATAGATTAAGTTTTATCTTTTTTACATTTATTTTAACCATTATCTCTCAATTTTCTGCATTTACATATCATATGTCAACGAATTGGGCAGCAGATGTCCAAATGGAACCAGATATGCTGACATGAACTTGTAGTTTTATATAAATAAATATAGTTTATATATATATATATATATATATATATATATATATATATATATATATATATATATATATACACACACACACACACACACACACACACACACAAAACAAACTAGATATTCAGGCAAACAGGAGCATAATGAGGTAAATCACATACAGGACACACATAAGAAAAAGGCAGGGAAAAGGGGGGAAAAAACCCCTCCACACCCAAAGCACAGTGCGGATTGCCTCACGCAGGAGCCAGCACTCTCCAATCAATCAATAACTGTGTGTTCTGGCTCACTACACAATCCTACTGCTCCAGCTACTAAATTTAAATATTTTAACATCTTGCTTGTGCCAAGAGGAAATAGCAAAACAATTACACACACACACACACACACACACACACATTACCAGTGTTATTTATCAATTCATAAAGGAATACCTCAAATACTTTGAGTTACAATTCCCCAATCAACATCATAACTGGACATGATGTCTTCCAACACATACGTTATTGGATAGGGAAAGATGAAAAATTAATCAAAAAACAATCGATAAGATACTTTATTTTCTTACAAACATAGATTACAAATTGATTGTTTAAAAATATGATCAGGAATGAAGAACACTAAAAACTGCTGTTGAGCATCATTTAAAAGATCATAGAGTATAAAAATGGCTTCAAAGGGGGAGAAGGCAGAGCTTCGTTTCAGCGATACAGCTGCGATCTCAGGGCTCTGAGATCGCAGCCAATATTTTTGCCCCTGGTCGGTCCCAACGGACCTAAATTGTCCCGTAGAGACAGTGATTGTGAAGGGCATAGTCCCAGGATCCCAGAGATATCGCAAAATCTCTGGTTTGATCCAGGAGAAGCCCTTTTGCTGGCGGCGGAGAGGCAGCCTCCATTGCTGCTGAAGTCGGGACAGCTCCAGAAAGAAAATGGCTGGAAGTGAAAGTGTGTCGGCTGGGTGAGAAACTTCTTTTTTGTTGTAAATTCGCTGAGATTTGAAAGGGCACCCTGAATAGAGAAGAAACCTGTGAGATTTTTTTTTTGACAAAAACTGTATGAGCGGCGTTTTTAAAGTGATGTCAAATTGAGGCTTGGATTTTTTTTCTTTTTCTTACTTTTTTGGGGGGGACTTTAGTGTGACTTTGTAGGTAACCGGATTGAATTTTCTCTTACATATATTTTTATGCTCCTTTTGATTTTTTAATTTTCTTTTAGGATAGAGGCTCCCTTTGGCTATTTTTTTTTTTTTTGTATAAATTATCCTTTTTTTCTGGCTGGGGGGGGAAGAGTATTAAGAAACTTTGTAACACTGCCAACTAGAGGCTTGAAAATATTTTATTTGAACTGGAGAGAACTGTAAGAAGACTCCTTCTCAAGGACATTTTAATGTGATAAGATAGAGGGAGAGCACAGCAAAATATTATTACAGGTGTTCTCCTGGACTCTTATCAATATTTCAACACTTGAGGCTTGGCTTTGAAGCTGGTGGAGAAGAGAGTCATAATAAGAGCCTTGGACAATTACTTGTGATACCCCTACTCACCAGCCTCTTTGTAAATTCCAATTCTAGTAATATTCTTATTTTTGCTTTTTATTTCAAAGGGAAAGCCTCAGAGCTTTTTCTTTATTTTTCTTTTCTTCTCCTTATTTTTACTGGGATCCTTTTACTTTTTCTATCCATGTTTTTGGACCACTCTATTTTTTCTTTTTGATTATTGAGTCTTCTCAACTGGATTAAGGTATGAAGAACCTGAAGGAATTTCTTCTTTTCTTTTTTCTTTTTGTTCTTTTTTTTCTTAATCAATACTATTATTTTGGGGGTTTTTTTCCTTTCTATTTTTCATTTTTTATGGTGGACTACCTGGTAATTGGATTAGGGTCTAGAAGAACCTGAAGATTTTTCTTCTTTTTTTTCTCCTTTTTCTTCTTTGGTTTTGGGCTTTTTACTATTGGATTTTTCCATTTTGGATTATAATTGGCTATTCTACCAGTTGGATTAAAAGTTAAAAAGAATTTGAAGCTTTGGAAGCATTAAAATGAGGAAACCAATATCATCTGGCGTTTCTACTTCTACCTCTGCCTCCCCACCAGCTGGAGGACAACGTTTAATTCAGACAATGTTGAAGCAAGATAAAGAACAAGAAAAAGTAACTTTACAGATGATTATGCAAGGAATCCAAGATCTCAAGACAAAATCAGACACCATTGAACAAAGAATAGAGAACATTGAACAAAGAACAGAGAAGACTGATGAAAAAGTGGAAAATATTAAACAAATGATGGTGAAGTATAAGGAGAGATTCCAAAAAATTGAGGAAGAAGGGAAACAAAGAGAGGAGAAGATTGGAAATATTGACAGTAGATTAACAGTGGTTGAACAAGATAAAAGTGGGATGTTGAGATGGGAGATGGAAAGGTCAGAATTTTATCTCAGATTTCAAAATATAGAAGAAGAAAAAGGACAAAATTTGGCTGCGATAATGATAGAAATTTTGGCGGATGCTTTGAAATTACAGAGGAAAAGATGATGGATGGAGTAGATGAGGTATATCGAGTTTATACAAGATATGCGATGAGAAATAAATTATCAAAGGAAGTCCATATTAGATTTACCAAAAAATCCATTGAAACACAAATACTACAAGTGGTAAGAGAGAAGACATTGAAATACAAAGGCAAAGAGATTGTGGTTTTAAAACAAATACCCAGAAGAGTGAGAGAGAGGAGAGGAGAATATCGATTTCTAACCAAAATGCTACTGGAAAACGAAGTGAATTATAGATGGCTGATTCCAGAAGGATTAATGTTTACGTGGCAAGAGCAGAGACATAGAATTGACTCAATTGAGAAAGCAGAACTTTTGCATGCAGAATTTTTTGGAAAAAGAGAAGAGGAGGCAGAGAAAGAGGTCTCATTAATTGAGTTTCAAGAGGAACAACTGGAGACTGAAAAAGAGAAAGGTGCAGTAGGTGGACAGGTTGATAGTAAAGAACAGTGTGAAGTGAGATCCACAAGAGCTGTTAGACCTAAATATAAAGCATAATCATGGAAGAAAAAAAACTGATTACAATGAATATAAATGGACTCAATTCAGCTGTTAAAAGAAGGAAAACCTTTCATAAATTAGAGAAATTAAAATTCGATATAATTTGTCTACAAGAAGTTCATATTAAAAAACAACATGAACAATTGTTAGTACAGCCAAAACTAGGGAAAATATTTACTTCTTTGACTCTATGTAAGAAAAGAGAAGTGGTTCTATACATTAAAGAGGCTATCCCAGAAAAACTGATCTACACGGATGAAGAGGCTATCCCAGAAAAACTGATTAAAGAGGCTATCCCAGCAAAACTGATTGACATGGATGAAGACGGAAGAGTATTCATGGTGGAAATAATGGACAATAATATCAAAATACTTTTGATTGCAATTTATGCTCCGAATGATAAACAAGAAGAGTTTTATAAAAAAAAACTACACATGAAAATAATTGGACTGAACTATGTTAATATAATTATGATGGGAGACTTTAATGGAATTGTGGACAATAAACTGGACTATATAGCAACAACAACAAAGCAAAATAGAAAGACTCTCCCTAAATCTTTTTTTAAAATGACAGACGAATTAACTTTAAAAGATATTTGGAGAGAAAGAAATGTTAAAGCTAAACAATATACTTTTTATTCAAATAGACATTTATCATGGTCCAGATTAGATATGATTTGGATCTCAATAGAATTAATATCTAATATTCAAGAAACAAATATTGAAACAAGTACTTGGGCAGATCATAGCCCAATGACAATTAAATGGAAGGGACAAAAAAAAAAGATCGAGATGGACATTAAATAATACTATCTTAAAGGAAAAAGATTTTATACAACAGATGGAGAAGGAACTGGCTTTTTTCTTTAGAGAAAATAAAAAAGAAGATACTTCAATGCAGAATGTTTGGGATACAATGAAGGCATACGCTAGAGGTTTGATAATAGATTATACAAGAAAAAAAATATTAGGAAAAGGCAAGCTTCTAAGGCCTTGGAAGATGAGTATAAAAGACTTGAAAAAGAATTACAGAAAATGCCACAGAAAAAAGATATTAAATTGAAGCTGGATGTAATTAAACATAAAATGGAATTAATAGAGAAAGAAGAACTGGCACAAAAAATTAGAAATTCTAAACAGAATTACTTTGAAGATGCAAATAAACCAGGTAGATGGCTAGCATATAAATTGAGAAAGGAGAAGGAATCAAGAAAAATATTGAAGCTAATAGATGATCAAGGCCAAGTTTGTTATGGTAATAAGGAGAAAAAGGAAATTATTCGAGATTTTTATGGGCAACTATATAAACAAGAAAATATTGATGAGGAAAAAGTCAAACAGTATCTACAGAATGCTAACTTACCAAAGATACCTAAAGAGACTGAAGAAATGCTAGAAAGCAATATAAAATTAATGGAATTAAAGGAAGCACTTAAGAAACAAAATAATGGAAAAGCACCAGGTCCAGATGGGCTTCCGGCAGAATTCTATAAAACATTTCAAGAATCATTGAGCATCCCACTGTTAGAAGTTATGAATGAAGTTATGTCAAAGAAGATGATACCCAAAACATAGTCAGAGGCTTATGTTACACTTATTTCAAAAGAAGAGGCTGACCCACTGCAAATTAAGAACTATAGACCTATTTCTTTATTGAATGCAGACTATAAAATTTTTGCTTCAATTTTAGCAGAAAGACTTAAAAAATATTTAAATAATTTTATCCACCCAGATCAAAATGGATTTCTGCCAAAGAGACAAATCAGAGACAATGTGAGAGTAATCTTGGATACTTTGGAATACTATGAGGCTCATCCTGAAAAGCAAATGGCTTTGATATTCCTAGATGCTCAAAAGGCATTTGATAATGTGAACTGGAGATTTATGTTATTATTATTGGAACAGATGGGTTTTGCCAGAAAATTTATTCAAGCAATAGAAGCCATATACAATAAACAGACAGCAAAGGTAATGATGGAGGGAGAACTTACAGACTTTATTAATATAAGAAAAGGCACAAGACAAGGATGTCCCCTATCTCCTTTGCTATTTGTGTTGACTTTGGAAGCGTTGAATAGAAATATTAGGGATGATAAAAGCATAAAAGGAATGAAAATTAAAAAGGAAGAATTCAAACTGCAAGCTTTTGCTGATGACTTAGCTTTTATTTTGGAAGATTCGCTAGAAACAGCTCCAAAGTTATTGGACAAGATAGAGACATATGGTGAGATGTCTGGTTTGAAAATAAATAAAGATAAAACAAAGATTTTGACAAAGAACATGCTACTGAGACAAAGAGAAGAACTGGCAGACCTTTTGAAAATCCAAGTTACAAATAAGGTTAAGTATCTGGGGATATATTTGACAGCAAGATGTAGCACATTAAAAGATAATAATTATATTAAACTTAAACAACAGATAGCTACAGACTTGAAGAAATGGGAAAACTGGCAATTGTCATTAATAGGGAGAATTTCAACAATTAAGATGAATATTTTACCCAGAATTTTATTTCTCTTTCAAACAATACCAATTAGGCTTGGAAAAGATGATTTTGAAGATTTAAATAAAATCATGTTGAAGTTTATATAGCAAGGTAAGAAAGTGAGAATAAAGTTAAAGCTTTTGCAAGACGCTAGAATTAGAGGAGGTTTTGGCCTGCCTAATTGGAAACTGTATTATCAAGCTGCAAGTTTGATGTTGGTCAAAGAATGGATAACATTAAGAAAAGCTAGATTGTTGACACTAGAAGGTCATGATTTGCTGTTGGGCTGGCATGCTTTTTTATGGTATAAGGGAACTAAAACACAGGGTTATTTTAGAAGACATTATATACGGGAGTCTTGGTGGTTAAACTGGGAGAAGATAAAAAGACAATGTTATTTGAAAATTCCAGTTTGGTTATCGACTATTGAAGCATTTTCCTATCTTATAATTTATAAGAAGGAACAAACAGTTAGATATGGGGAAACATTGGATGAAAAGGGTGAACTTAAATTGATTCAAAACTTAGAGGAACAAGGTATAAGGATGAATTGGTTTTCATATGTGCAAATACATTCAAGGTATGATGAAGATTCTAAAACGGAGGGATTCTATGATAAACAAACTGATCTAGATAAGATCTTGATGGTTACTGATGAGAAGATGATTAAAAAATTGTATGGTTATTTACTGGGAATTAAATTAGAGGAAGAACAAGTTAAAGAAACTATGATTGTTTGGGGGAAGAATTTTGAATATGGGATTGGTTTAGAGAAATGGCAAAAATTGTGGTCTCAAAATTATAAAATGACAATGTCAACAGCATATAAAGAAAACTTGTATAAGATGTTTTACAGGTGGCACTTTCCCCCAACAAGAATAGCAAGAATGTTAAAGAACAAATCTGAAAAATGCTGGAAATGTCATCAGATACCTGGCTCATATTACCATATGTGGTGGACTTGTGAGGACGCCAGAAAATATTGGACTAAAATTCGCATATGGTTGGAAAAAATGATAAAGAAACACATAGACTTGAAACCAGAGATCTTTTTATTGGGAATTTTACCTGATACATATAGTAAAGATTTGAAATACCTGATTGTAAATGTATTAACAGCGGCTAGGATTGTATTTGCTAAAAATTGGAAAAATGAGAAAATACCATCACAGGAGGAAATCATTAAGAAAATATTGGAATATGCTGAGATGAGTAGATTGACATTTGAAATTAGAGAGCAAGAGGATAAACAATTTTATGAAATTTGGGATCTTTTTTATCAATGGCTAGATGATAAAATATGATAAATAGAATATTTAGAATGTTAGACAGTAAGGAATATCTTTATTTTTTCTCTTGTCTTTGTTATTTGGCACTATATTTATAAAGTGTTTTTAGGATTGATTTGGTATGATTATATGATTTGTTACAGAATAAACTGGTTAAAGTAATTGTTATCTCATAAAGCATGAATGATTAAAAGTATAGTCAAAAGTTGTTGTTTTTTTAATAGCAATATTAGGATATATAAGTTTGGATATGAGTTGTTATGTAACATAATTGTAATTGAGACTACAAAATGAATGCACAAAACTGATGAACCAACCGACACATTGGATATACATATGAGAGTTGATGTTTTAATGTTTTGTTTGTCTTGTTTGTTTGTAGAAAATCAATAAAATTCTTTTCAAAAAAAAAATGGCTTCAAAGGAAGAGTTAGATTTTTTTTCATATGTATACATTATATGGGAAACTGTAATTCTGCTCACCAATGACTGACCAAATATTTTTCACATTATATGTGAATATTTTCATGCACTGTACAAATGCATAAAACTATTGACCTTGAACAAGTTGAAGTATAACATTTGTTATGTTGCTTCAGCTATTGTCTATCCATTGCAGAATGAAGGCCACTTCTGCATGTTTCCAACCAATATGATCCTGAGTTTTCTTTTGCCAGTTGGGCCTGCAATACTTGCTGATGTTGTCAGTCCATCTTGTTTCTGGTCTTATATCTTAAATTATGTCATTTTGTTTATATGCAGTCCAATTATTTGCTACTAAATTAACAGGTTTAGTTTAGTTTAGTTTAGTTTAGTTTAGCTTAGTTTAGTTTGTCACTGTACCTCATACAATGAAATCAAATACCATCTTCAGCGCACATCATGACCATGAAAATAAACATAAACACATATCCTTCACAGTCCACACATTGAACTGAAACCCCTGACACCACACCAACACTATAAAGTAGAATTCAACAGAGCTACTGCCCTGGGATAGAAGCTGTTTTGCAGCCTATTTGTCCTTGTTTTTATTATTCTGTGCCATCTGCCAGATGGTAATAGTTTAAAAAAAGGGGGGGGGGGGTTGCCCAGGATGAGATGAATCTTTGAGAATGTTTTGAACTTTGGTAAGGCAGCAGGAGCTATAAAACTCTTCCAAAGAGGAGAGAGGGCAATCAATGATCTTCTGGGCAATGGCATTAACCCTCCAGAGTGCTTTCCTATCTGCCACTGTGCAATTGGCAAACCATACAGAGGTGCAGTAAGTTAAGATACTCTCTATGGTGCAGCAGTAGAAGGTCACCAGCAGTTATTCATTCAGTTGTTGTTTTCTGAGAAGTCTCGGGTTGTATAATTTCTGCTGGCCCCTTTTGACCAATGCTGCAATGAGAGCACCCCAGGTCATACCATAAATAGGGCTTGTCATATCTGGTGTCTTTGGAAACATTGATGTGTGACGTGTCTACCATACCACAAAAATGTGTGCCATCCTAGATGTAAGTCATGGCCCTCTAATCATAGTAGTCTCTTATTCTTTAAAGTTATCCAATTTTTCACCCAGGTAAATGTCGCTGCCTGGTAGTATATTTCCCAATCTGGCAAGCCTCCTTTAGCTTCTTGGAGAAGTTTTAGTTTAATCCTTTATTTCTTTCCTTGACATATAAAATTCAAAGTAATTTTGTTCAGATCCCCCCCCCCAAATATATATATATATATATATATCTAATTTTATAGGTATATTTTGAAACAAAAAGAGTAGTTTTGGTAGAAATTCATCTTAATTATCACTATTTGACCCATTGGGGAGAGCCTCAAATTTCTCCATCTCTCCAAGTCCTCTTGTATTTGTTTCATTTTGCAATGTTGTTGATGGCCTGACAGAATAAAAGGAGCAATAGCAACAGTACTTTAGAGACAGATTATTGCAGTTCAAAGAGAATGTTTATTTAAGAGAATGCTTAGAATTCAGTGCATGCAAAGTGTTCCAGTGGGAGAGTCCATGGAAGTTTGGATTCCTTCTCCAACTGCTGAATCCACCGCATCTATCAATCCAAACATGAATTGGAGTCAGTATTGCTCTGGAAAGGAGACAATGAAAATCATGTTGTCAACAGTAGATTTTTCAATAGTGTGAGTAAGTACTATTTGATCCATTTTGTCAATTGAGCGTGGAAATGCTCACATAACCATTTTCAAGGAAAACCATAAAAACAAAAAGCTACTTTTAGGACACTTCTTTATGAAATTTCGTTTTGCATTTTTAACTTTCTAAATGTTTACTGATTGATCCCAATAATGAGTTCCAGTTTTGCCTATTACTAGTATAGAACTTAAATTCCAAAAGTTTCTTATCTTCCTTTTACATTCTATTTGGCATTCATCCGAAGTAAAGAAGTTGTTTTCACTTTCTTCACATCCACTATAAACAAACATCATACATGTCCCAGTTACCGTATCTAAAAAAAAAAATACAAAAAGCAAGAGTTGTGCATGATCCTATTCTTGGGTGAAGTGTACATTTCTCTGGAAGGTGAACTGAAAATGAAAAGAAAAAATTAAGACAGACGGTCCCTTTTAAGGAAATCCAGAAGACCATCACATAAAAATATATTGTGTTCTGACTCCAGAGTGCAAGGCAACATGAACATTTGACAATCTACTGGAAAACTATACCCTGAGCAATCTGCTCCAAACCTCAGAAAAAGTGAAAACAGTTTGCCTCCCATAACATATTGAGAACACCCAAATGTTGTGTCATCGCCAGTTGCCATTAGAAGCCATGCAAGTAATTGAAGTACAGCCTGGCAGATACAAGTTGCTGTACCCCTAAGAAGAATCACCAGGCCTCCACTCCTGAGATCAGCCTGCTGGGACAGAGAGGATCATCAGGGAAACGTTTCCTGGCATTTGCTTGAATTTGGGAGTTGTATTCCAGCAGACAGAAGGAGAAACCCCTTCTGGAGCTGGGCATTCAATACTTGGAGGAGGGGCATCTGGAAGTGTGTAGTGGGTGTCCATTCCCTTTCCTTCTCTTCCAAAGCCTTCACAGGGACCTTTTCTTCAACCAGCTGTAAGCATTTGCAGTCTATTTAAGGTGGGTTTCCAAAACTATTTTTTATTGTTTTTCAATAAAGGTTGGAACCAAGTAGGCCTCTATAATTTAGCTCAATAGTAGAAATTATGAACCCCTCACAAACAAAGGGGGGCAGTAGAGGTGGAGGAAATAGGAAGGAAGCCCACACTGCAAAAAAATTCATTGGTGGTTGAACGCAGAATAGCAGAAAACATTTTCATGCTTTAATAATATGTGATACATTTAATAAAGTGATACATTTTCTTTCATGGAGCATTGCAAGGCAATCTGGACAAACAAAAGCATCTCCAGGTATTACATGTGTTAGAACTGACATTTCCTGTGAGGGATATATAATTTTCTTTCATTTTCTAGTGTTTTGCTTAATCCCCTTTATCAATTGAGTGCAGAAATCATCCTCTTTATCAACTGAGTGCAGAACTATTTGCAAGACAAAAAACAAAAACAAAAAAGCTGCCTTTATGGTACTTATTTATAGTTGTTTTTTTTTTTTTTTCATTTTTACCATTTTAAAATATTTTCTGATTTTGGTGACTGTGTTCCCTAATAAGCTCCTCTCCCTTGTCCAGGACCTGGATTACATTACTGAGATCGAGGTAACTTTAGGACTAAAGAGTTTTCAGATCAACAATTGACGGACAATAGACTAAAAAGTCTATTGTTTGTATTCCCAGAAAAGTAGTTGTGAGATTGTACTGTAAATCTATTAGATCTCAAAAGAAGGCTTATCAACAATTTATAAAATAGTAGCTATTCCTAGTTACAATGTGTATCTCCGATATTTTGTTTCAATGCTACTCTGTGTATACAAAGTTATAAATTGTTACAGTTGAAAGATTTCTATACCATACCACTTTTCTGCTCAGGTTTGATAGACAATTAAAAGCAAACTATAGAAGCGTTCTAATTTAAAAAACAAACAAACATTGGAACATTTTGTGAATCTATTTGGACCGAAATCTATTAGTTCATTTTCTTTATCAAGTTGTAATCGAAGTTGTATGTTACTGCTAAGAGAGGGTTAATATCAACTTGCGGTTCTAAAGAAGGACTGCTGGCAACAGGAACCCCAAATGTTTTTTTACCCGATGCCCCTTTTGCCAGCTTGTCATTCTCTGCACCGACTTGGATTTTCTGCTCAATGAAAGACAGTCGTTTTTCTTCTCCCCACCCCATCTATTTTTCCGCGTTTTATCATATTATATTCACACCAAAATGCATCCGTGCTGGATGAAACTGTTCGGAAAAGCACATTTTGCGAGGGGGCATGCTTTCCATGCTGGGGTAGTGGGGGCGGAGTGGACAGGGAGGGGAACGTATAGAGATGAGGGAGGTGGCACAAAAGGACGCGTGTGCCATTCGACCGGCGCAGCTAAGTCACCAGGAACGACGCTAAGCGAGACCTCCTCAACTTCGGGGGAAGTTCCGAAGGCAACCTTTGAAAGAGACACCCCTTACCCCCAGTGCTCCCGGAGACTCTCGCCACCAATGAGCGCTGACTATGGAAACTGTAGGGCGGGGCTTGCGAGTGGGATGACGCTCGGCAGCGAGCCATTGTGAAAGCTTCCTTCTGCTTAAAGGGAGCGAGGATGCGTGTTTCGCCCCCGCACCCCGCATCCTGCACCCCCTCCCGCCCACCAGGAAACAACATCTGTTAGGAATGACAGCTCCTTGTTTTGAGCCCTTTGTTTGCAACTGTCTCCCGCTGCTGGAGCTCATCCAGCACTCGTTTTTGGAGACCGGTCTCCTCTCTGGCCGTAGCTCCCTTTTCCAAGCTATTTCTCCGCCCTAAACTTTGCAAAAGTCCGCAGCTTTAAGGCAACCTTCACCCAACCCTACAGAGTCTACTGCGCACCGTAACCCTGGACGGGACAAGTGTGTGTAATAATTCCCATCCCGATTAAAAAAAAAAAAAAGATTTCCCGGGAAGTAGTTCTTGGATTTCCCTGGACAAGCCCATCAGAAAGGACTCCTTCCCTTCCCGCCCTCCCCAAGGGGACAGTTGCGGGCGGCCGGCCTCTTGCCAGCCCCGGAGCCGGCCGCAGAAGCGGCGGATCGTCCCCTTCCCCTTCTCCTTCCTCTCCCCGGTGGGTCTGGGAACTCGTTCGCATGGCAGTCACGTCCGGCAGTGGGAGCGTCGCTGAGGCTTCATCGAGTGATGAGAGAAGAGACGTCAAAACGGCCTTATGAATATTGATGCGGAGGCAAGGCTGCTTTCGTAAAGGAGCAGAAGGAAGCAAGATGGCTGCCCTTTAGGATTGGATCGAAGGAAGACCAGATTGCTTTGGCTGGAGTCGGGCGAAGCGGAGGGACAGCCGAAGGAGGTCAGAGCCCTTGTCGCGTTCTTTCTTTCTTTCTTTCTCTCTCCCTCTCTCCTTCATCCTGTCCTCTCTGCCTTTCCCTTTCCTGCTCTATCCGTCGAGCTTTGTGGCATGACTTAAAGACTGTTTAGGGGGGGCTGGGGGCGAATGGGGGAAGCCCCCCACTCAAGTCCCGAGCCTGCAGTACTAAGTCCAAAGATGGGAGGGGGAAAGAAGAGGGGAGAGAAAATTATTGGTGTCAAATAGGAACATGGCTGTCAAATAGGCTTTTTAAAGCGGAGATTTAAAAGAGGTTCCTCGCTCGCGCGTTTCTCTTCCCCCTTTTTCTGCCCGTGCCGCCGTCGCCTGGAGAACTTTGCAACTGAGCCCTGCTCCTGCAACCCCGGAGGGGTGGCGGTTTGTTTCCACCCGTTTCCAGGGAAGTCACTCATGTCATTTTAAAAAAGTTCTTGGTTTTATTTAAGTTGCGCTTCTCCTTTCTTTTTGCCTTCTTTCCTTTCCTCCGCCCTTTAAATATATGTTTCTCGTTCACACACGTGCGGACTTCTCCATAGCTTTGGCTTTATTCTGGAAAGCGTCTCCTAAGTGGGGTGTGTGGGAGCACTTTGGAGGGTAGCTTTAAAAGAAACCGGGCAGGGGAGAGAAATCATGGCTGGGTGAGCTGGATAAAACTTTTCAGAATTTATTGGGTTTTTTTTCTTTTCTTTTCTTCTTTCTTTGAAGTGACGGGTGTGTGGTCTTTCAGCAGAAAGCGAACTCTTTTAGAGAAGTGTCTTGAGCGTTCTGTTTGCTGAGACAGAAAGCTGGGTTGGCTGGGCGAATATTTATTATTATTAATTATACATACAAACGTTTCTCCTGGCTTTGTATTTTTCATGACTTCATTTTGGTTTACCGGTGAGTGACAAGCAGACACAAAGACGGGCGCAGTGAGAGGGGAGAGGGGGAGAGGTGGCCGAAGGGAAGAAAAGCGCGCGCGGGGGGGGGTGGTCCTGTGGAGTTTTGAGGACTAGGAGGTCAGCGCCCTTGGGGAAACTGAGGTGCCATCCTAGGAGATAAGAGAATTGGAAACATTAGGGTGCCCTTCCCCACTGAACAGTATCGTCCCCATTATATTATGGCTACTACTATTTTGCCATAATAACTGCTGGGCTGTTTCCTTGTGGGGTCCAGAAAAACACAGAAACTCGCATCCCTCAAATATGATGGCCTCGTGACAACCTCAAGGATCATAAATAACATTGGCAAGGAACAGCTCCATTCAAAACGCTTCGTTTCAGTACGAAAAAAGAATCCCTTTGAAAGAATACTTTGGATGTAATGGAAGCCTTTATAACATTGTTTCGAGCTAAGTTTTCTCCAAAGCTAATTTATGTGCAGATCAGCTTTGCAAAGAGAAAAATGTAGATTCAGCTCTGTCATGGGTATAGTATTCTTTTTGTGACTGTTTATGGGGGTTGGAGATAAGGAAGGAAGGGAGCTGAACTGAGGCTTACAGACACATTCACTCTTAATGATCTCATTTGAGTGTTTCCTCCCTCCCCTTCCACAGTGAGCAGATGCAGATGCAAAATCTGATACTACAACATGGCAAGTGATATAAGATAGACATTTGTTTCATATTTTTTAAAATGAAGAGAAATATATCTGTTTTGGAGAAAGGCAGAGCTGTTGTTTGTCAGCTAATGAAGCCATTGTATTTGCATTTTAATGGCAAGCTAACATTGGAAAGGGGGTGGGAAGACAGAATAGTGATAGCTTGTAAATTCATTTGCTTAATTGAATGTGTATTTTGTGATGGCACGCTCAGTCAGGAAGGAGACATTACAAGGCTTATTTGTTAAACAAATTCAGCAGATAGATGTTAATGGTCAAGGGTCACAAAAAAGTCTTCTTATAGGGCTGATAAAAGGCAAAGAAATGCACATTACCAGATATCCCCAAAACAACATTAGGTGCTGAAAGTCACTTTTCTCAATTTTGCCATCCTTCTTGAAGTTAACAAGCTGCAGAGTTTTTAGAGTACACCCTGAAGGGCTGAGATAAAACACATTGACTGTTTCAGCTACAGTACACTGGCCATTATTCTCTGAACTTAAGAATTAGCATTCTCCTTCTTTCTCAAAATGGACAATAGAAGTTGCTAGATTTATTGAATTATGTAAATTATAGATAGGTGTTCAGACTTTTATTTTGAAGAAAGCTATTGATGATCCCTTGGTACACTAAGCTTCTCTATCAATGACTGATCATAATGTTGTTAAATGTGTGCATGAAGCTTTTATGAAACTTAACTATAAAAACTTTTAAATATTTGGATCTTGAATGCGTATTGCCTTTTTTAGTTAGAAAGTCCAGCACAAGATCATATTTGAACTCAGTATACACAATAATCCTGTGCATTACAATATAGTTCATGTCCTCAGTTACTGTTGTAGATTTCACATGCATGGATGCATAGAGATATGTTTGGATAGTAGTACTAGTGTAGTAAAATAAGTAACTAATTACTTCCAGCTCAGTGTTTTCTGCTTTAATCTGAAGTTAAACTAAGGGGAACCTGTGTCCAATCCGAGATCTCAAGTTAATGGGGTTCAGGCAGAACATACCAATTCTTAATTGCTTTTTCATGCTTATTTTCCTGTTTTAAATATTCCTCATATTTCTTTTGAGGTTTAGCGCAATTGGTTGTTGTTCTCTGTTGATTGACAGAATTAGAAGAGCCTCTGTTTGGAATCTTAAGAGACTGTTATTTTTTCTTAATTTGGAGATAACTTTTTGCTGCCTTTCCACCAAAACTAATAATTGATGGCATCCTTGAAGACTTCCTCTCCCTCGAACACTTCTAATTTTTAATTAGCACCATGGGACTATCTACATGTTCCTTGGCTGTTCAGAAATAGGCATATGTGTTCCATCTGAAATAGTTGAGTCTAGTGTTCCTGAAGTTCCAAATAATACAAAAAGTGGTTTTAAGCCTCAATACAGTTAATGTATACAGCATATATCAAGGTAAGACATTTAAATATTTCCTTCTTATCATAGAATGCCACTGAAAGCATTTCTCAATAGGAAAAGGCTTTATCATGGTATGAAGCATCTTAGATTGAAGGATTGAGGATATTTAATTGATAGAGAGAGGAGGGAGAGAGAGAGAGAGAAAGTCTGTTGGGGAAAGGAAGGAATATGATACTACTTTGAAAATGTTCATATTTTTTTCTAGGTAGGTTCTAAATAGTGATCTTTTTTCACTAAGCATAAAATAACTGCACTGTTTTTGCTCCGTACAATGAGACTATTATTGATTTGATGCTCTGGCCAAAAATGTTGCATTTCATGAACTATTATTGTAAACCATAATTTTAACATTGATAATAATGATTTAAGAAAATTCTAGCTGCAGTCAGTGAGGCTTTCTTTTCCATTTTTAACTATCCTGAAGCTGACACCATACAAATTTATTGGAAAAGTGACATTCAGAATATCTATACAATATGGCTAGGAAGGTTTTGGTAAATAAATGTGTTTTGGGCTTACTAATATTATTCATTCACTCACTTCTATTTGATTTATTGCCCACATGTTGTTCAGGAAATCTTCCATTTTCTTCATAGCAGCAACAATCCTGTGAGATAAGTCCAGCTGGGAGTGACTAGCCCAAAGTCATGCAATGAGGTGCAGGATGCTGGGTCTCCCCAGTTCTTGTTCAATGCCTTAACTCTTGCTCTGTAATAGCTTTATTGTTGTTGTCAAAAACATTTTTACCACTAAAACTCTATTGAAAATAATGATTACATGTTGCATTAAAAAGTCCTCTTCAAATTCACATTTTATTCAGTTATGTGAGTTTTATTGAATAAAAATACTTCAAACTGTACAGCTTGATTAAAGTTTCTCTTTACTGTATACATAGCCTTTAATTTCTGACCACAGTCCTTTTCTGCTTTAAGATTACAGAGACTTTATGAGGTTGCTTTATTCAAATTACTTCTGAAAATCTAACTCAGAGTGTCAAACTCCCAGCCCACGGATATATCATGTGCCCATGCCCGGTTTAGCGAAGGAGAAAAAAGTCCCAATATGTCATGTGTCCTGGCCATGATGATGTGCATTTGACACCTCTGGTCTAAGTAATTGTTTTCCTGGTAGTAAATACCATAGAAGAAATGTAAACTTAATAGGTTGCCTGTTTGAAATTCAGATAGGCAAAACAAATTGTTGAAATTAATGTTGGCAAAAAGTTTTATACTAAATATTATTGTTCTTATTTTAAGGAATTTTTATATGGCAACCATATTCAGAATTCAGCAAGAACAGCTTTGCAACCTTATTCTTTTACAAACAAATATCTAGATTCAATTAATGAATTTATTGACTGGCCTGTTCCTTAGATTTAGCTATTATTAAGCATCCTACTTTTCTTAAACTCTTAAAAATAACCCAACAACAGGAAGCTCATAAAGATAATAAACCACACATGGTTTATGGTTGTAATGATCTTGTTCTCTTGGACAGATGAGCTTAACCTCTATCAAGTTATTTTAAAATTCCATGATGCCATGAGGCCAGGAAAATACCAATCGCAGCAAGGCCATAGAGATTCTTGATATTTATTTCAGATATATTTTATTCTTCTGTTAAAATTTGATGTTCAAGTATGTTATTTTCTTAACCTCCATGTTACATCCAAATGTGGAACACATAAGTGAGAACGAGCCCTGGAATTAGAAAATTATATTACTTCATGATAGTAAGTATATTGAAGAGTCGTGGTGGCATAGTGGTTAGAATGCAGTATTGCAGGCTAACTCTTCCCCCATACAGGAATTTGATCCTGAGTGCCTCAAGGTTGACTCAGCCTTCCAGCCTTCCCAGGTTGGTAAAGTGAGGACCCAGATTGTTGGGGGCAATTTGCTGACTCTGTAAACCACCTAGAAAGGGCTATAAAGCACTATAAGTCCAAGTGCTATTGCTATACCAACTGCTATATTACCTCTACCATTAAATATATACCTTTATATTGAACAATATAACACTACTTACTAAATCTTGCTGAAAATAAGCATGACAACATGCTGTAAAACTACTCAAAAGTAACTGACAAATATCCTTTGGCCTGTCAAAAATTAATAGTTATATTTTTGTGAGTGAAGACTTTTATTATATCTGTAATTACTTTAGATGACTTCACTCAGCTGCTGCAGCTTCAGAAAATTTCCCCGCAGGATTTCCATTGTTATAGCATAGCCTTCTCACTTTAATATGGGCTATTACTGGCCAATTCTAAGTTACAGCATTTCCATCTGTATATTTACATAATCATAGAAAGGGTCATAGAGGCCCTGAAGGCCATCCCTCTGGTTAATTCAAAAATCCCAATTAAAGCTTCACAATGGATGGCTGTCCAACTTCAATTTAAATGACCCCTGTGAAATAAATGCTTCTTTTCCAGGTGGCATGTTCAGCTGTCTGACTTTTATAGTATTAGGAAGGTTTTCATCACATCTAAGTGTAATTTGATTTCCTATATAAAATTCTTTATTCCATGTCCCCCCCAGTCTGGGATAATAGATAATAATTTATGACCATCTGTGTATCTCTTCAATATTTTTGATAGTGCTATGATGTCTCTACTCTGTTTTTCTTGCTTGGTCTTTCAAACACTTTTGAGTCATTTTTAGGTGGTCAGTTTTAAAAAGACTTGATAACTAAGAAACATGAGGCGATGGTCACAAATTAATTTGTCTAATAAGATAAAAATATTGATTTATTTCTGTTTCCTGATTGCTGCAAAGGCATTTTGCCAATTCTTAGTGCTGTGACATCATTCAAAAAGGCAATTTGCTGGATATGCTGCTTCTGAAACGCAGTGGGATGCATTATGAATCATAAAAAATTGACTGCAGTCTGAATCAGAAAAGCAGTAATCATATGACTAGATAGAAAAAGGATTTTTGCATATGTATATCTACTGTTACTAAGACTTGCAGATAAACAGCACATATACAGCATTTTACTTGACCTGTAGAAACTTAGTTCAGATTTTTTTTAATGGTACTGATATTACTGGTTCTATGTTGTGTATTGTGCAGAATTGAAAAGTATCTTCTCTGCATTGTAGCTGAGATGCTATTTTCCACTTCCAGAACTTACTGCCTGAATGATAAGCACCAGCATCTGTCAGTCCTGATCTATATTAGTTACTAAGAATTTGAAATATTAAAGAGGAGCTATCCAATTTTATTCTTTTATACATTAATGAACTTATGAATTGTGGCCTTAGGCAAACTATTTTCTATTTTATCCAGATTCTCCTACTATACAGAAAGCTACTGGATAAGGAGTTAAATCATTAGGAATATCCAATATAATATTAAATGGTTAAGGTAGAGATTATCTATCACTAATGGATAGGGATTTATAAGCAAGAGATTGTCGTATCCTGGCATGTCAAAATATAACTTGCAAAGTTTTGCAAAACCAGAACTTTCTATTATAGTTTAAGTTTCTTCATTATCATACACTTTTTTGTTCAAGTAACCTGAACAGTTTTCATTTAGGTTATCTCATTGTAGTAATCCTATAGTATAACTAAATTTGTATAAAATAGAGAATATGGATCATAGAACTTGATAGCCAATGGATCGTGTGCACATCTTTATAGAATCACAAGGCTGATGGACTCATTTAGAATACTTAATATATCTCACTGCCCATATTTGAATGAATCTCCATTAGAAGGAAATTAACTCTTGCTTTTCAACAGATGGTGGTCTAAAAACCATTAATAAATTGATTAGTGTATTGACAGTGTATGCCTTTTATGTGTCATTAGTATTATTGCCAGTAATAATACAGCAGTAATGTATATTATACAGTACTTTGCCATTGGTGTAATTACAACTGAGGTAATTGTTTTGTTCATTTGCCTGAGATATTTAAGGAAATGATAATATATCAGAAATGGGATATTTAGGTGATATTTAGGTTTAATACAATATATTGGAGAGTGATATTTAGGTCTAATGCAATACATTAGAGAGTAAACTGCCAAGAAGGCTGCAAAATATGGATGAAAGGCAATGTGACTATAGCTATATATAATGATTCTATTGAATGTATTCTTTTATCCCACATTGATGTGGACTGGAGCAGCTTTCAGACTCTTTCTGATTGATATTTGAAAACTTTTATCTGAACCTTGAACAAAAAACATATTTTGAAACTTATTTTTTCAATGGCATTAAATAAAAAGTGGTTAATAATATACAGAGGTTTGGATAGAAATGGTAGATTAGTAATCATCCTATTGCCATGCCTATATTTTCCATGATTTAAAGAAAACTACAAAAACTTCTTCTGTTGGAACGGAACAGAACCCACTGAAAATATATGTGTAGTCAATGCTTCAGTTGAACTGGAATGTAGAAAATATACAGGCAGCATTTATGGGAAATAAATATAAATCATTTGTTATATGAGCCTTTCTCCAGAGTATTGAATCTGAAAACATCTGAGGGTAGAAAAGAAAAGTAGGAATCTTCAAATGTTTAGTTTGACAGCAGTGAAGAAATTACAGGTAACCCTTGAATTACAGCCATTCAGTTAGTGACCAAAGTTAGGTTGGCACTGAAAAAGTGACTTATAACTTTCACACTTGCAACCATTGCAGCATCTCCCATGATCAGAATTTGGGTACTTGGCAAATTGGCATGTGTTTATGACAATTGCACTATCCTGGGGTCATGTGATCCCTATTTGTAATCTTCCCAGCCCAGCCGGCTTCCAATAAGCAACACCAATGGGAGAAACTTTGAGACTTTCAAGAAGAGATTGGACTGCCATTTGTCGGGAATGGTGTGGGGTCTTCTCGGGCTGGGGGGGGGGTTGGACTAGATGATCTACAAGGTCCCTTCCAACTCTGTTAATCTAATCCAAACACGTTTAAGCCAGATTTGCGTAATCACCAAATGATTCATTTAACAATTTCAGTGATTAACTTAAAAGCTGTAGTAAAATAAGATTGCAAAATGGGACAAAAGCTTCCTTGCTTAACAATAGAAATCTAGGCTCAGTTGTGGTTGAATCTTGAGGACAATCTGTAAGGAATAATGTCTTAACAAAACTCCCCACAAAGAATTATCCCAATTCATAATGAAGTTTGTTGAAAGCAAACATTCCCAAATAAATATTAACTCTACAGCTGAGTCTGAATGTTCTTCAGTGTGGTGAAGTCCTACTGAAGACATCGGTTGGAACAACTCAGTGCTTGGGAAAATAAAACTTTATTCTTATTTTAGTTATCAGGGAGTAGGATCTATTGAATTCAACTGCTAATTATCCTGCTCATGTTTTATGCCTGACTCACAGAAGAAAGCTTTTAGTCTCACTAGAGTCAAAGTTTTGCTTTCATTGTTATATATGTACACAGTGTAATGTGTGTACATACAAACATACTTTGTTTAATAAAACTTCTGCAAAGAAGAAGGTAAAATGTTAACCAAAATTATCTATATAAGAGTTTCTTGCATGTATGGATGTACTGCACATAAAATTTTATGCAATAATTTAAATAAAGTCAGACTTTATTTATTATAATTCCATATATATATATAATCTGTGGTAATAAACAACATATACTTCCACATTGAAGAATTACTCTTTTGATAAGAGTAGTTGTCCATTAATTTCTGTTGTCCATTAATTAATTTCCATGCAGTAGAAATACCAGAAAGAGTTCAAAGAAATATGAATGTCCAAAAATCTTAAATCTCATATCAAACTTAAAATAACACATGTAATGACTTATTGAATTTAGCAATTTTAGGTCTTGCAAATTCATATTTTAATGAAAGAGTATTTCACCTTGTCTCCAACAATCAAAGTGAAAAAATATTGATTCAAATGTGGTTAGTAGAGTTAACTAAAAATAAAATTGATCTTGTCCTGGAATTATTCCTTTCAGGAATAAAAAAAATTATAACAGAAAGATAAAAGTATCCTATATTACATGTACTAACAACAGCAAGAATTTCCTATGCCCAATACTGGAATAAAAATTCCATACCACCTGAAGGCTTAATAATAATATAAAAAATTAGATTGCATGGAAATGGACAAATTATCTATGGAACTAAAAGGGAAAACAGACATGGAATACAATGCAATATGTGAAACATGGTGTATTTGGATTGACAATAGATATAAGAGTATAAAATGTAAATAATGTATATAATAGATACGATGGTATGAAAGTATTGTTCATTGCTAAATAGGATACATAAGTGTATATATAAAGTCACAGCACTGTTTAATAAGTATTGTTATTATGTATAAATGGAAAAAAACCTCAATAAAGCATTTTTAAAAAAGAGAAAAGAAATAACAAACTAATTTTTAAAAATCCTTTAGACTATTTCTGTTGTTGGGTATAAACATTGCTATGTTATTCTAAACAAGAATGTTTCTATGTTGAAGTAAGGACATAAGGTTGTAGAAGGTCACTTAAACAATCAATTGATCCAAATTTGTGGTATAAAATGTATGTACTGAGGCAGATCATATGCCGAATATGTACACATATTTTCATAAATGAATTCGTATTTAATCTATCTATATCATGCTAACAACCCATAATACTGATTTAGCAAGTTGCATAAATCACTTTAACTGTATAATTGTCCAATGAAAATGAACTTGCATCAATGTTAGCACATTTTAGGCTGTTTTCCAATCATTTCTTTGGACTGGAGAGACAATATGCCTTAGTTAAGAGTTTTATATTTCCATGTTCACAAACTGCCACATATATAAACCTACATATCCCCAAACAAAAGTACAGTAGAAATAAAAAAAAATTCCTACGTTTACTTCAGTGACATTAGATTGAGAGTAATAAAAGAACAATAATCAACAGCATCTTTAATTTTAAATTTTAAACTCTAAAAATAAATTCCAGGCTTTTTGTTTCAACTGATAATTTTGACTCTTCTCCCTCTCAACACACAGGTAAACAAACCCTTGCATGTTTTTGCTTACCTTTTAAAATCTACTCTAGTATTAAATATTGTAGTCTGCATTCATATAACTCAATTAGTAATCATTGAAGTTTGGTGCTCAGTTTGGTCTTGTTACTATTGTTGGACTACATGACCTACAAAGTCCCTTCCAACTTTGTAAAATAGTATTGAAAATCGCTGTTGTGCTTTCAGAATTCAAATACATTCCAGGACTGATCTTTCTGTAAAAATTGTAAGATGTATTGCCTCTGTTCTACTGTGGACCGAGTACTTGCTCTTCCCTATTCAGCATTTCTTCAGATCCAGGCAGAGTAAAGATACCACATGGACTTTGCGCACATGGCTACACTGTTTACAAACACCCTCCCAGAATCCTCAAAGGCTGCGTGTAATAACCAAGCAGGCGCAATGTATCATAGTTAACAGCATTAGTCTTCACAAGTTCCACAGTTTCTAATGTATTGTTCACTACTGCCCACAACCATCACATTTTTAATGCTGCCTGGATGATATATTCATGAGGGCTGGGGAAGTTGCCTTCTTTTTTTTAAAAAAAAAAACCAACTTGTTTTGGTGACACTCGGCTGCGTAGTGTACAATAAGGTCATCTGTGGTGAGCCAAAAATAGAAGTGTCACTACTTGACAGCGAACTGGGCAGTGCAAGTTAGAGATTGTGTGACATAGTGAATAAATATTTGTTTCAGCTTGCCAAATAGGCTAATAAGAAGTGTGCAGTTAGAAAGACATGTAAGCCAGGATAAGTAAGTTCTGGTTCAGTGGACTGTAAAAAGTAATGCACAATCCAATCGGCATATGTTAAGCAGAGCTGCAATATATTTGGATGCTACAAATCAAGCAAACAGAATGGATGTTGGAAAGCAGGAATGTAATCTAAGCTATGTCTTATTTAAAAGTCTTTGTTGTTTGTTGTTGTTATTATTGGATTATCTTTATCTAGAACCTTTAGTGCATTAAGACCAGGAAGATGGAGAGGATACTACCAATTCACAGTTATTAAATCAGAGAGTGCTTTCTCCTATTTAAACAGCAAGCCACAAATTATAATAATTTTGAACCAATTTACTATACATGTTTTATGTGGAAGGTCCAGAGAACTATTAGTACCAACTGTCATGAAAGCACATAAATATAGTTAATTCTCAGAAACTCTCCTTCTTTCAGTGGGACTTGGTTTTGAAACAGTATGCCAAGGGTAGTAGTTTTAATTGTTCTTTAAAATATTTATTTAAACAAACATAGGTATGTAATAAATTTTGCAATATCTTATTATATTTTCTGCACTTTAATCATTATTGTGGTCATCACTGAATGACCACAGTTTAAAAAATCCCTTTTTAATTTATTATACTCTGTTATTATAACACATGCTCACTATTGCTTTGTGAGTGAGATGGGCAGTCTTTAAATTTGATATATAAAGAAATAAAATACTGCAGACTTCAAATAGCTTATCATTTCAAAGTTCCAGTCCTTGACTTGGCTTGATATAAAGGCTATAGATTTTCTTTGTTCCAGATTTAAATAGTCTAAATCAGGGGTCCCCAACCTCTGGGCCATGACCCATTCCCAAGCCAGGACTATTTGCAACCAGGCCACATAAGTAGCAGGCCAGCACACACAAACACAAGCACACACACACACACACACATACAGCTCAACTTGTGCAAGTAGGCCCAGTTCCCCTCTCCTCACCATCGCCAGGCTGCCAAGCCGCAAAGGTTGGGGACCGCTGGTGTTAATTACTCAGGCTCAGTAGACTTAATTTAAATAGACAGACAGACTGACTGACTGACTTTATAAGGATGCTCAATTCATAACTTATGACATATATAAGCATAAAAACAATATTTTATACACAAACACACACACCAAGGTAACAATGCATAATCACATGTGTATTAGCTCATTGTGTACAAATGTAAGTTTATATAACATTTCAAACCAATGGAATGAGACAAAAATAAATAAACAGTAGATAGACAGACAGACAAATTTTATTATGCCATTGGTAGACATGTGGAACAGTTGAAATAAAATAATCCTAATGATAATTTCAATAATCTATTATAAGATAAATGGTGGATATGTAAACTTTAATCAGACATTGAAAACACTTCCATTTAGTAAATAGAATACAAGAAAATAAAGATAATGTCTAATATTTAAGTTGTTTTAAAAATTAGCGTTCCTTTTGTTGCTGTATTTCTTAAAGAAATTTTGCCAGGTTTGTTTGCCATTAGTAAAACATTTGTACAGATTATAATTGTTTTTTTTTAATAGTTAGTTTTTTTAAAAGGTGAGATTTAGCAATGGACCATTTGTATATACAAGAAACTGACTATAATTAGCTGCATTAAAATTGATCAGAAATAGTTAAAATGTTTTCTATATTATTTGCTAAATGAATGTTTTTCCTTGGATTAATTTTCTTTCTGTAAGTGCAAAATGTTTTTAAAAGTTAATTGTATTGGAAGAAAGCAGAGACCTTAGCCTGTCCTTGAATTTAGGAACATTTAGAATTAGAAATCAAGTTAATTGTTTTTAAGACAAATTTTTGACAGCATCTTATCAGCTATGACAAGAGAACTCATTGACCACAAAAGAACCTCACATTATTCTAGGCAACAAAGACACATATTCTAGGCAACTTAGACGCATAAACTATGTCAGCTCCAGGTCATTTTGTCATCTCACAACGTGGTCGCGGGCACATGGCTGTAATGTTTACAAACATGATCCCAGAATTCCTGAGGGTGGCTATGTAACAGCCAGCAAGTACAGTATCAGGCTGACTAAATGACCTGGATCGCAGATGTTGGTGTAGCCTCAGCGAAACCGTTGGATGAGGGGAAAAATAAGAGCCTGGGAAAAACTTCGCATTGAATATCTCAGCAGAAAATGTTCCTTTTGCAGCTATTTTTGGTGTCATGAGCAGAAGCGTCAGGAATATGGAATAAATGCAATGATATATTCTCTGTATTGTACCGTAAGTTTTTTGTGATTTAGAATAAAGTATGAACATTATAGCAACAAAAATTTCTTTCTCAAGGATCTCCTTAGTTATTAAAATGGATTTGACATTTAAATTATATTTTGAAAAGAAAGACTGGAAGAACTGCTTGCAAATGCAAATATTTGCCCAAGCTATGAGTTGTGTAAAGGACTTCATCTGCAACATAACATGCTCTGTGTGCAGAATGCTGAATATTGTGAAAGATCATATGTAGTTATTAAAAATCTCACTGGAAATCATGCAGTATTTATACAATCTGTGGTAATAATGAAGCCAGTGGGTGTTAATCAACTCAATTGCCATATGTTAAGGTTCCATACATACTGTGAAATTCCTAAAAGTTTATTGTGAATACCATACTAATCATAGGAAAAGCTGGTCTGTTGTATTTATATAGTCATAACAGATTTTCAAGGATATATTTTTCTGTTCTTATAGCATATTAAAAACAATCTGTTGTCATAATATATTTCTTTTTGCTTTTACTCCTGGAATCAAGTTTACGTTTTCAGTTTTCTTTTTGCAGCAACATAATTTATATTGCTTTCTACCATTTCTAAATTGTAAAAGTAATGTAAAAGTAAATATTAGAGATGTTTTGTAGCTCATCACAGATGTAACCTTAAACTTAGTGTTTTAATTAATACTGATTTTCAAATACAAGTATTAGCTATTATTAGATTAGATTAAAAATAACGCAGGGGGAAGTGTAAGTGACTGATGCAAATGTTGCCCACCATGGCTCATATGTTGAGTGAACAACCATCATTGATGTTAATCAAATATTTAAGCTGAATATGACTGTGTGGACCTTTAACACACACACTCATTGAGA
The DNA here is from genome assembly GCA_033807585.1 of Hydrophis major. NCBI lineage: Eukaryota > Metazoa > Chordata > Lepidosauria > Squamata > Elapidae > Hydrophis > Hydrophis major. The sequence continues at coordinate 27,562,294 of CM066333.1, forward strand.
AACCAAGGAGCACCTTATAAAACAGCTGTGCGTGCTTTTAAAAAGGCATGGCTGCTTTATTAATTTGAAGAAATGTTCTTTGTATAGACTTCTGCCCTTGGCAAAAAACCTTTTTCAAAGGATTTGCAAGCCCTGATGTTGAACCATTAATTAATCCAACATCCATATAGTATCTCATTTAAAGTATGTGTAAAGCATTATTATAGGATGTTTTATTAGGAATGTGGTATACTTACACACTAACCTAGAAGTTCTGAAAGTAGAATGCCCTCGATACTATGAATGAATGTAATCATTATAGCTTAGCATTACAGCTGACAGAGATAGGAAGATTTATGTTGGGTGTTCGTTCAGATGAATTCACATGTTTTATTTTGTTTGTCAAGCATATGTGAGAAAACAAGTATAAGTATGGAACATAACATATAAACATATAAGTATAAACAGGTATAAGTATATACTTAATAAATGAGTACGAAGAAATGGATAGATGGGAACAGTAGGACAGGGATAGTAGGCACACTGGTGCACTTGTGCATCTATTACATCCTTGTATCTCATTTTAGTTACTTCAGAATATACTGTATATTGAGGAAAATAAGCAACTCACTTTACTCTTACTTGGATGGAAACATTGGAAACATTCAGAAACAATTAAATGTTATGAGGTAAAGTTGGCACCTCTGTTATCAAACATTTATGAAATTGTATATTAAAGTTCAAGAGCAAAAACAATGATAAGTTCAGAACATTAAATATTCTTGTAATTTTCCATACTTTTTAATAATTAATGGCTCTATCATATCTTTCCTTTCCCCAGATTTGTTGAGTTCAGTGTCCTAATATATATACAAACTATGGAGATGAATCTCCGCTGATCACATTATATTATTTGCTAAAGTAAGTTGACTGTTTCAACTGTTGTTTCATATGAAAGAGATAACCAATGTCATATACATTGCTGAAATCCCATGATATTTATCTATTTTTAAATGCTATGAGCCCTGCTACAAAAGACTATATTTTAAAGCATTAAGTCACTATCATAATCAAACAGTTTTGAAGATACAGTACAATAGTACAAAGTCCCTTAAGATTCAAGAGGAAGAATAATAAAGACAAAATCCTTTGCACAGAATTAAATGTTTGAAAGGCTATAATTGTGAACCTTGAAGGAAGCTTCACTGAGCTTAATGAGACTTATTTCTGGCTAGACATGTAATACTGGAAGTATTTTACATCATTCTTCTGACCTCAAGAGTCTTTGAAGTAATGTACTATTTTAAAACAACATAGCTGCAACTCGGTAAATAGAAAACAAAATAATTACTATTTCAGTAAAAGCAGAATACTAAAATCCATCATGTGCAGTGCACCTTTTTTATTCTACAAAATTGAGTGCAGATAGAATCATCTGTTATTCTTTTCACAGTCAAACTGCTGTAATAAAAGTAACTCTGTAAAGCACACATTTAGAATAATTATGGCCAATTGTCATGATATACAATTTATTGTTTTTGAGGAATGGTATAATTTTTCAGGTGTTTTTTTTTTTTTTTGTAGCATCAGAACATATTTGCAAGCTTTTCTATGTCCTTTTAATGTTAACAGATCTTAGCCTAGGATATATCATGGATTCAACTCTTTTTTCCTTGTGTTGTTATTTTAATAAATCGAAGTTTCCAAAGTGGTAATGTTTAAAATGATATTTAGCATTTCAACAATTTTAGCAATTTTGGTGAAGGTATAAATTGTCTCTAAAGATCATAAAAAGATTTAAAAGTTATGCTATTTAGCATAACTAAATAGTTTTTTACAAGCAGCAGATGCAAGATGTCTATTTTTGTGTTTTATTGAGTCACTTCAGATTGAAAGTGGGGATTTTAAATTTGAATATTTCTACATTGGAAAGAGATTCACTTTAAGTACAAAAATAGATTGGTAAGAGAAGGATATTTCTGTATGTAGGCTTTTATTTATTCAGTATGTGCATAAAACGTTCAAGGACATATATTCTATACTCAGTCTGATATCTTTTTTATTTTTTGAGTAACATCACAGTGCATCTATAATGAAATAATTATTTTTTCTGTGGATTTTACCCAGTGGTGGGATTCAAATTTTTTTACTACCAGTTCTGGGGGCATGGCTTGGTGGGCATGGCAGGGGAAGGCTTCTACAGAATCTCCATTCAGAGGTATTTGCTGGTTCTCCAAACTACTCAAAATTTCTGCTACCGGTTCTCCAGAACTGGTCAGAACCTGCTGAATGCCACTTCTGATTCTACCTCTTATATTAGGCCACCAGGAAACACTTCAGAGGATATAAAGTAGGGCTACTGTACAGTGGTGGGATTCAAATTTTTTTTACTACTGGTTCTGTGGGCATGGCTTGATGGGCGTGGCTTAGTGGGTGTGGCAGGGGAAAAATACTGCAAAATCTCCATTCTCTACCCACCCCACTAATCTGCTTTCCAGTTTGGTTCTCCTGTGCAGGGCAATAAAAGAAGACCCAGCTGATCATCTGGAACTCAGGAGGTAGAGAATAGATGGTGGTGGGCCAGTTAGAGGTAGTATTCCGAACTACTCAAAATTTCTGCTACCGGTTCTCCAGAACTGGTCAGAATCTGCTGAATACCACCTCTGCTACTGTATCAGGGCTGACAAGCACCAAATTACAATAACTTGACCTAACAGTCTAACCCTTTGCTCTCATGTAGAAGTGATCCATATTTTTGGAAGTAGTATTCTAGTAGTAGTAATAATCTACTAAGTACAACAGCTAGGGGACACAGGCAATATTCAGATGGGGAAAAATACATCTCTTTAGATTTGCAAAAAGCAATTGCTGTGTGTGTCAGTTTAGATTAATGATTCAGAAGAAATACAGATGCTGTCATGAGTTTGTTGTCTAAACAGCAAAAAGGAAGAAAGAAATCTTGTCCAGCAGGTTTAGCAAAAGCCACACCTTAAGCTTCAATGATCCGTCCTTTTGCTGTAACAGAAGTGAGCTCCAGGTATTGAAGGATTAGGTTTAGAAGCCAATTTTATGCAACAATTTTCTTTCTGTAGAAAAGGTATCATTGAATGAACTGAAGGCAAGCTAGAAAGCTTTAGAGGATGACTTTTCATACATGGGCTGCTGAATTCCTGAACTATAAATAAAAGTACCATCTTCAGACAGATGATATTTCAGTAGTTAGAAACTAGCAGTCTGGGATATAAACCTCTTCTTCTGAAAGTTCTGAATAGTTTATTCCCTCTGCAATAGTCCTTGAGTAAGCTTATTTCTGACTTTTTGAAAAGAACATCTAGATTTAAATAATTTTGTTTCAGAGAAATGGGAAAAGGAGTGATGGAAGTAGAATGGACTGAAAATATAAAAGCAAAAACCTTTTCCTGGGCTTTGATTTCTGAGGTTTGGAGCATAAAATTTCATAGAATTGTAGGAAAAGATGCAAAAGTGACCTTCAATAATCAAAAAGCATGACACGTCAAGAATAAAATTGCCACATTTTAAACAGAAAACCCCCTCAATGAATAATACAAAGAGTGAGTACATAAGTAAGGTAGATCATGGGAAACAGTTTGAAATCTGTCCACTTGATTGCTTAAATCAGCTCTGTGAATATAAAAGATGTGATTATTAAAGGTATTGTGTAAAGGTCTACTACATTGTTACATTTCTAAAGAATTGAAACAAGTTTCAGGAAATTCCAGGAGACATCAAAAATATTCAGGAAAGATATTCTTGCATGCACTCCTTTGTTTCTCATTTTAATATTTCATGAACATGCGATATTATTTTAAAGCCAGCAGTGATGGGCTTGCAAAGTTTAATATTTAAAGCAGATGGCTGCTTTAATAAGATGGTTGCTATAGGAACTGCACTCTGAATGCAGTGGTTAGTATAATGACTTCTCCTTTCTGAAATACTCTTGAAGCAAACAGTAGTAACATAAGATGGAATATAATGGTAATATGATCACATGGGTGATCTCTTTATTTTAAGTGGGATGCACTTGAACTGGACCCTTGATATTTCTGAGCTTTGCTCAGGTTTTCCTTGAGTGTACATAAAATGAGAGTGAAGATATATTCTAAAAATATCTCCATTCAGCTGCTGCTGTATGATATGGTAACTGGGATATTTCTGCATATAATGCTATTCAGGGAGAGAAAAGAAAGGAGGAAGGTGTGCATCAGGACCTCCTGTTGTATCTTTACATTTAAAAAATGCAGAACTGGTCACAACTCGATGTGAAAAGTTCTTGTTCATGAAGAAATTACCAATCAATACCTGAAATCATCACTTATCTCTTCATTGACATTAACCCTAAGGGAAAGAAGCTCAGTAACTTTAGGTTGAAGTGAGGTACTGGGGCTGAGATAGTGTGGATCCATAAGACTGAGCTTAAGATGAGGAAATATCTTCGTGATAAGCAATAATTTGGTTTGGTACTACTTATTAAAAAGCACAAAATAATGGTAATCTTTACAGCAAACGTGGATTTTTTTCCTGACTTTGAATTAGTGTTGACTGTGGGTGACTGCCTGGACTATCTGCAGTTTTCTTAGCAAGATTTTGGAAGTGGTTTTCCCTTGCTTGCTTCTTAGGGCTGAGAGAGAGTGACTGGCCTAAGGTCACCCAACTTTCTTTATGCCTAAGGGCAGGACTAGAATATAAAGGCATAGAAACTCTTCTAGTTTCTAGCTGATGCCTTAAACACTATACCAAACTAATTCTCCAATATTTACTTAAGGTTTAAAAAGTGCCTCACTCTGGGCACTATACCCTCTACAAGTAGTCCTTGACTTGAAACCATTCATTTGATGACTGCTGCTGCTGAAAAAAAGTGATTTATGGGTGGTCCTCACACAACCATCGCAGCATTCCCATGGTCACATGATCAAAATTTGTGTTCTTGGCAACTAGAATGGATTCACAAGGGTTGCAGCATGCTAGAGTCACCTGATCAACCTTTCTGACTTTCCAAGCTGGCTTCCGACAAGCAAAGTCAGTGAAGACGGATTCATGTAATGACTGCATGATACAGTTAATAAGCCAGTGTTTTGCTTAAGAATTGTGGCAAAAGGTCATAAAATTGAGTATGACTCACTTAACAAGCACCTACTTAATGATGGACATTCTTGGGCCTCATTGTGGCCATAAGCTGAAGATTATGATAAAGCTAGACCAATAAAAAGAAAAAACAAGGAGATGTGCCTCCCTACCTCTCAACAACAACAACAACAACAACAACAAAAGTCCATACCCCACTCATACAATTAACCAGCTTTTCAACATCCTTCTTTAACATCCTTTCTGTTGCCACTGTATCTGGGGGTAGGGTGCAGAAGACAGGTGTTGCAAAAATGAAGATATATTTTATCATTAGATCACACTGTTTAATTGAGTGAACTTGAAGTGCAAATATTCAGAAATAAGTAGTCCCTCGAATAATCAAGTGTTATGCCATAAAAGGCTTTATATGTAATAGTCACCATCTTGAATTTCATTCAGAAGGCTAATGACAACCAATGCAGCTCAAAGTGTCACACTGGTCTACTGTGACATGCTTATTATTGTACCACTGCATTCTGGACTAGCTATGGTTTCCTAGTGATTTTTTCAGACAGTCTAAAGCAGGGGTGTCAAACTCGATTTCATGGAGGGCTGCATCATGGTTGTGTTTTACCTTGGGGGACCAGGGTCAGCGTGGCCAGCTCAACATCACTTATGTTGGCGCCTGTGGTGGCCCAAGTTCTCTGTCAGCAAAAATGGGCTCCCAAATGCGACTGCCTCCTGCAAACCTCTGCCATGGCCCTCCCAAGCTCCATTTTCGCTGGCAGAAGCACTGTGGGTCAGTCCTTTGCTGTTTCAAGGGTGGCTTTGTGGGCCAGATCTAAGCACCCTGTGGGCTGGATTCAGCCTGCGGGCCTTGAGTTTGACACCCCTGGCCTAAAGTATTACAGTAGTCCATACTTACAGTGATAGGGCTGTGATTGTCCAAAGGGCCTTCTGATCCAGGAATGGGCACAATTGGCACATTAGAGGGATCTGTAGAATGGATCTTATATGACCACAGCTGCCCAAATGTATTCTTGAATGTGAAGATGCATCTCCCATCCAGACTTGCACAACCTCCATACATTAGGAATATGATGTATGCATATAAATTGCACAGGATTGAGTTGTATAGTTGGCTTGTCTGCCCTTACTTTCAATAATAATACAAAATTAGCAGTAAAAGTCTGTGGTAAGCGAATAGGCTAATTACAGTATCCCTTGTGACCACAGAGAAACTCAGTGTATGTAGTGTATGAAATCCTCTTTTGGCTAATGTGGCTTTCTCACTTTGCACTCTGGAGGAACTCTGGTGGTAGCTTGATCTTTAGATTAAATCAGTGGTCATTGCCACTTTTGACAAACTTCTGTCTCATGAGAAGAGATTCTTTCCTCTCCGTCCAGATTCAGACCTGTTTACCATCTTTTTAGCGTCACAGCCTGAATATTGTAAGGACTCTGTGTAGGAAATTCACAATTGTACTGAGAAGCATAAAACCCATTCCTTTCCTAAAGGAATCAGGAGTCTGGCATTTTCAGAAGAGAAATTACAGGTAGTCCTCAACTTACAACTGTTCATATAGTAACAGTTCAAAGTTATAATGGCACTGGAAAAAAGTGACTTACCGTATATATTCGAGTATAAGTCGACCCGAATATAAGTCGAGGCACCCAATTTTACCACAAAAACCTGGGAAAACTTATTGACTCGAGTATAAGTCGAGGGTGGGAAATGCAGCAGCTACTGGTAAATTTCAAAAATAAAAATAGATGCCAATAAAAACTTTCACTAGGACAGTTGAGAATAAGTTTGATGTTCACAATTTCCTCTTTGAAAGAGACCAGTAAATAGGGAACAAGAAGATGAAGAAAAAGAAGTGTGTTTTTTCACACTTTTCACACTGAAGTGAACAAAAATGGCATCATAGGAACAAGCTTATTCTCAGCCCAAAGGTTTGTTTCTGATTTCTTCCCTGATTTAAGGGAAATTTGGGAAACGATCTCACTATCATGAAAGGTTTGATTGATTCACTAATGCAAAAGATGATGATGATGACAGTGGTAGGCAGGAGTCACTCTCTCCCTTGCAAGAAAAAACCAAGAGCCGTTCTTATGATATCTCTCTCTCTCCCCCCCCCTCCTCCCCCTCCTCCCGAGTGGACTGAAAGCAGCTGGAGCTGAGGAAATGAAACTGAGTGGAGCGACCTCCACTTGCCTTGCTTTCTCAGCCTAAAGCTCAGAAAAGCCTCCCCCTCCTCCTCCCCCTCCCCCTCCTCCCGAGTGGACTGAAAGCAGCTGGAGCTGAGGAAATGAAACTGAGTGGAGCGACCTCCACTTGCGTTGCTTTCTCAGCCTAAAGCTCAGAAAAGCCTCCCCCTCCCATGCTTAAAAGTTGCAAAGGAAACATGGAAGCAGGGAAGCGGCTGCCCAGCTTCGGAGCTCCACACCATTTTTTTTTCAGAGGGGAATCTGACTCGAGTATAAGTCGAGGGCGGTTTTTTCAGCACAAAAAATGGGCTGAAAAACTCGACTTATACTCGAGTATATACGGTATGTCTGTTTTTCAGAGTTATGTGATCTTTGCAGCATCCCCTGATCATAGATCAAAATTCATATACTTGGCAACTGTTCATATTTATGATCGTTACAATTATGCATAAAGTGATCTCTCACTTGTATTTGCCAGTATAACTATTCTGTAGTAAGGTAGGAAGACCTTGTGTTGCAGAATGTCAAAGAAATAACTTTTTTTTCAATTCAGGAGATTGCCAAATAGGCAAAATGGCTCACTTGTGCAAATTAAGCTACAATTACTCCTTGTCCATCCAAAAATTATATCCATATCTGGGTTCTTTTTTTTTTTTTCTGGAACAATTTCATGAATATGTGAGGAAGAGATAAGGGTCATCTCTGTTTTGCTCTCACTTTAGCCAATATTGTTGAATAGTATCGCAGAGTAACCTCATTTAATTCTGGAAAAATATTGCAAGTGGAGTTGAGAAGCAGTTCATTTCCCCCATCTTGTATTGCTTCCATCTGAAAATCAGGTCCAAGCCTAATTATTAGCATTATCAAACTTCACCTAGAATTAAGATGTTACTTTATAGTAGCAATATTTTAAAATTAGATTATAATTATCCAAAACCATTTGATTTAAAATAGGTTTCTTTAATAACAGTATTGTGACTTTATAAGACAGGCTACCTTTTCTTGCAGTGGTAGTTTCATCATATTCACCTCTGTTTCATTGTCACAATGTTATAAATGCAAACAAATTTATTTGAAAAGCACTCCTTTTTTTTGAGGTCCTATTCAGTGGTGGGATTCAAATAATTTAACAACCAGTTCTCTGCCCTAATGATTTCTTCCAACAACCAGTTCACCAAACTGCTCAGAAAGTTAGCAACTGGTTCTCCTGAACTGGTGCAAACTGGCTGAATCGTACCACTGGTCCTATTCCAGAAAAGCTCTTTCTGTCTTCCATAAAAGCTCTATTTGGTTCAGTGGTTAAGAATGGAACAAGATATCTCTACTGCCATGGAATAAGATCAGTAGAAGTTTCTTAATGTTTGGCCATGTATTTGGGCTTTAATAATTTATACTTCTGTTCCCTTTGCCTCCAGTTCCCCTTGAACAAAAAAGAAGCTAATATAGGTGAATTGCAAACATTTGGGTTTCATAGTATTGAGAATCTAGATCTTGCCTCCTTCCAAAGTAGCATTTAGGCTACATCAAAATCATTAATTAAATCTCCTGGAAATTTCCAAAAGATGAGGGGGAAAGATTGCTTCAATCTTCTTTCTTTACAGGATAGAGAAACTGTTTGATAGTGAGATCATATATCTCCATTATATCTACATCTCAACGTTAGATATTGTCAAGGCTGCAAAACCAAGAAAGATATGTGGAATTACTTCTGAGCAGTTCCTTTTTTTTTTTTTTTTTGTTCCTCTTTGCCTGTTGGAATGCAACCCTTCCTCCTGGGAATCCAGACTACATTCTACCACAGATATAGTCACTGAATGCTCACATTTATAACTAGACCTGGTACTTGTTGAAGGAGACTGATTCCCTGTAGTACAAGACTGCTGTTTTTCTAGATCTATTCAATATAGATAATCTTTGACTTATGACTGGTCATATAGTGGTCCCGCCCAAAGTTATTTATGACCTGGTTCCAAAGTTCTGATGGCTGCCTTCCCTTCCAGCCTCTGCCTTTTGGGCACTCAGCAATTGGCTCATATTTATGGCTATCTGCAGGATCCCACACTTATGTGACCACAATTTATGATAGTTTTGGCAGAAATCGGCATTTATTTCCTGTTTCTGGCAAAAAAAGCCCATAGTGAACAATAGGCTTACTTAATGACTACAGCATTTGCATACCAACTTCAGTGGTTTAATGACTACCAGAAAAAAGGTCATAAGATTGGATATGTTGGCCTGCTTTTTGACCATCAAAACTTACAAGCGCAATTGCTGTCTCAATTATGGTCATAAGTCAAGGACTACTTCTTCACCCTATGAAGATTGAGTAATATGGATCAGATCAGCATGTTCTTCTTGAATTAAGATAAAGCACTCTGGCCAGTTTAATTGACTTTACAGAAATCAGAATTATCCACTAACTAAATGGTACGTGAAACAAGCACTTTGGATCATTTGCCCTTAGACATGATTTCAAAGACGAACTGGCTCATAAATGTTTCATCGTGCACTGTATACTTCTGGAACCTTTTCTGAATGTCAAAACATACACAGTTGTGTTCACTGTTTTTAATCTGTTGCTTGGTCCTAAAGTTAAAGTTATAGACAGATTCATAAGAACTCAAGGTGATTAAAAATGGGTTCCCCACTAAGAACTCCCTATTGAAACTCTACTTCTGTTTTCAGCATAATTGATTTATATTGATTGTGGAAGTTACCTCTGTGGGGACCACATTAGGTAGATGACAAACTTTAAATGTAGAATGTGGCAGACACATTTTGTGACAGCTCTAGTGAAAATACGGAGTGGGAAACTCTCTGCCTAAAGTCTCAATACAACTTCTGTAGACAACATTTGGCTAGATGCCTATACAGTTCGTCATGTAAGACAACTTCCCAAGATCTCCAACTAAACATTTCTTAGAAAGGACTTGAAGGCTACAACATAAATCTCTTATGTTCAAAGGGGTTATTTAAGTTACTGCTGACCTTCTAGTTGATAGCACATGAACTCATTTATCATGTTTGGTCATGATGCATACTATCCTGTGTCCTTATGTGAACTTGGTAGGCTTTTTTCCAGACTTCTGTTTAATAAATTACCCTGCAGTAAGTCTGCAGTCTGATGTTGAACAAATGCACGCATCAGTTACAGATGGTGTATTATTATGTTTTGGCCATATTTGTCCAGCCTTCTTCAATCTAATATTCTTATGCTACTTTTCTCTATAGTACAATACTGCTACATTTTAAAATAGGTGCTGATTTTCCTGCCTAGGTTTTAATTCATATAGTCTCGTTTTTTATGAGTACTGAGCAACTATAAACTGAAGGATGTAATTGTAAACTACTATTTCAGTAAGCATAAGCTCTGTTCATGCATCACTGTTTCATGCATCACTGTTTTATGTCTGATCACCAGTTTGTTTTCTGGAAAATCTTCCCCTTCCACTGATGTTGCTCAGTCATGCAGACTCTTGGCACACATGGAAGCCAACTCCTGAGTAGGCATGAAGCGTTCTTCAGTCATGCTGAATGTATAATTGACTACAGGTTGCTGGCATGATCTGAGCAACATTGTCAAGGATAAGACTAATGTGGGATTCTTTCACACGTATTATATTAAACAGAGTTGTATTTGTATTTTGTCATGCTACAAAAGGCTAGAGATTCTCATTGACTCATCTGTGAATTTAAATTACTTTGTTTAATAAAATATGAAAAGGATTGTAGTCTATCTATGGATATACTTGTGTTCTCCAACTGTCTGTCTGTCTCTGTCTATCTATCTATCTGTCATCTATCCATCCATCCATTGACATACTGTCATACGCAATTTGTTTCTTACCTTAACATCATCTTTTTAGGTCAATCTGGTAGAACATAGGATGACCACCTCCTCCTCCTCCTCCTTCTTAGCATATTCCCACAGATGCAGGGTCTGCTGTTCAGATCATTGAATGCCACTTTGCATAGTCAGCTGCATCTCTAGGACACACAGGCCCACGGCTTGCATATCATTGTTGATAGTGTCTTGCCATCTCTGCTTTGGATACCTGCAAGGTCACTGGCCATTGACTTCTAAGTTGATAGGCAGTCTTGGCCATGGTGGAAGGTGCTGATTTCCAGCGGAGTCAGCCTTCTCTTATCATAGGATGACATTGTTGTCCCAATTTCTGTTCTGTTTTTAGTTGTTCTTAAAAGCAAGGAGCCCAAGCCTAGAAGTTATTGGAGGGCTTCCTAAACAGCCAAATATTATGGCTATCATCTTTAGTAAGATAGAAAGGTGCTCAAACTAAGAATTCTGCTGTCTTTCTACAGTAGAGTAGAAAGGCTATTGTGTCTGAATTTTCTAAGACAAGAGAGTAGGCTAGTATCTATGCATAATGATAACAAATAAAGACTAGATATCACAAAACACAGCTAATAACTAGACAATACTTATTTTCCAGTTTCCTTGTTACATGTTTGTTTCAGGACATGGTTTTTGGTCAATGACTCTTGACTGACATCTTACTTAGAAAGCAAACTGCAAGGAAAATAAAATCTCTGCAGGGGAATGTCAAGCAAATTCAAAGCAAAAAATTATATCCCTTGCAAGCACGTATCAAAGAAAATAAAACATTTCTTTCTCAAATCTTTCATGTTTGGTTCAGATATATTGTCTTTTTCCCTTAAATTCAACAGGTTATATTTATTTGTAAATTTATTTGGTGGGTCTTTATATGTTATCCATTATCCAAAGGTTTTTGTGGTGGGCTACATCTCAGAATAAGCAAAATAAACAAATCCAAGTACAATAAACAATCCTTTAAAATCACACCACAATAATACTGACAGAGAAGTACTTAAAGGATAAAAAAAATTCACAGTGAGGTTGTAAACACAAAATCTTGAATGTACAAGCAAAATGCTAGGTCTTCATATAATGCTAAAATACATAATGTTGGCACCAGCCTAGCATCCAGAGGAATAATATTGCAAAGCCAGGATAAGACAATAGAAAACTAGCCAAGCCAGAGTCCCGGTAGCACAGTGGTTAAAGTGCTGTATTGCAGGCAAACTCTGCCCACAGAGTTCAATCCTGACAGGACTCCAGGTTCACTCAGTTTTCTATCCTTCTGTCATTGGTAGAATGAGGAGCCAGATTCTTGGAGGCAATATGTAAATAAGGCTGACAATGTAAACGAAACAGAGTGCTATACAGCACTACAGGGCAGTATATACTGTAAGTCTAAATGCTACCCACTCTTATATGATGTCTTTTCCAACTCTTGGAGACTGAGAAAACTCTTCCAGCTCTTAATTTTTAGTCAGTACATGTTTATTTGTGTGTATACCACCTTTATTATTTTTATAAACAAGGTGGTAAACATATCTAACATATCAGTATCTTTCTTTTTCTACTTTCCTCAAAACAACCACTCTGGTCGGACTCAGCAGGAATGACTGGCTCAAAGTTGGCTTACATGTTCAATACAGGACTTGAACTCAATGATCTTTGTACTGGAAGAAGCTTTCCCCAAAGGGATGACAGTTCAAACTGATAAGAGCTATAAACTAAACTCTGAAGACCAACAGCAAAAGCCGTTGCTGTTCTTTCATGACCAGTGTTGTGATCTGCAGCATTGCTGATAAATCCTAAAGCTAGCTGGAATATCAAACTTAACTTTATGGACTAACCCACGCAGAGTGCCTTGCAGTAATTGAAATGGAGGGTTATCAGAAAATGGTCTATACTTAAACCTGCCTTTAAATTGCCAATTCTTTATCCTAATTAGGATTTTGGCACACAAAAGGATTTCAATAAAACATCCTTCATGTAACCCTTGGTTTCAAAAGCTCACCCATTACATTTACAATATTCTCTCAAGAAAATTTGCAAATAAAAATTGCATTCTGTTTGATTTGAGTTTAACTGTAAGGTCATGCCCAACGTAGGATAATAACTGTGCTATATTATTATCCTGGACATGTGTATTCATGTATAAATCCTAAACTTACAAGTATATCTGACTAAACGTAAGACTGTACCCTGTGCAATGATAACATGACATGATTTGGAGGATAATGTTCAGAAATATGATGATAGGCATACCCACTACTTGTGCATGTATCTGCTTGCCAGACTGCAAGGTAGAGGATCAGTCACAATACATATCTCCATATGGGAAAAATGCTTTGCACCACAGATGGAACCAAATACTTAACACATTTCCTGTGCTAGCAATAGGAAAAAAATGTTTTCCAGAACTCCATTGAATACACAGGGTAACATTGTTCCTATACCTACAGATTAAAGCTTAGAATTTCCAGGAAACAGAGGGAAGTCCAGGTAAGTGAAAGAGAGAAAAAAATTTCAGCCAAGATTATTTCCATTTCCTGTATGGTGCCAAGTACAACTGCTTCTAATTTTTTGTACAAGTTACAAATTCGGTCTGCAGCTTATAGCCTTTATTCTATATTTAAGTCACATTCCAGAAAATATATTTCCGTAGCATATTTTGATTTTTAGTAATAGTAATTTGGAATTCTCATCTTTTTATGTAGTGGACAAGCACTAACCAGTGCTCTTCAGAGCACTGTATCTATTATTATTATTACCTCTTTTATTCATTAGCATGAAACTCAGTCAACTGAACATTTAAAAATGTATCACAAATACCAGTGACTGGTGCTAATGGTTGATACGGGTTGCTGCCAGAGTCCTAGGTATCAACCAAGTATCTTCTTAAAATATATGATGTTCCAAGTAGCACAGTTTTTTGCAGTTCTGCTGGTGTTATTGCGGGAAGCTGCAATTTCTTGATGTGTTTTGCTTGGACATGGTACCAAGTGCCCCGATGACAATGGGTATCACTGTTACATGTTTCATCCATAACTTTGTAGTTTCAATGGCCAGGTTACGATATTTTGCCATTTTTTTTCCAGTTCTTTTTCTTTGACTCTGGTGTCTCCTGGTACAGCAGTATCAATAAATTGTACATTTCAGACCTTGACAACTGTAATGTCTGGCGTGTTGTATTATAAATGGCGATCTGTCTGTATTTGAAAATCCCACAAAATCTTCACCATCTCATTTTTGACAACTTTTTCCACTTTATATTCCCATGACTTTTCAGATACAGGTAGGATGTATTTTTTACATAATGACCAGTGGATTAATTCAGCAACTCGATCATGTCTAGCTTTGCAGTCAGTTTGCACGATTTTGCTGCACTCACATATTAAGCGTGAAACTTTGTCATTGCAAAGTCAGCAGTTTGGATTGTCTTAATACTTGAGCAGCAAGTATTAAGCCTTCCATTTTTTTCCTTGATGGTTCCTCTCTTAAGCCATGCCCATGTCAAGTTATTATCACATTTTCCTTCAATGTTTTTCAAGTGCTGTCCATGCAAAGCTTTGGTTTCTGTACTTTGGTTCACATAATCCTTCAAGCTTCATTTTTCTTCTTCTACAGTTTGATGGATTTGCAATAGCCCTCTGCCCCCTATTCTTCTTGGCAGGTATAACCTGTCAATGTCACTTCATAGATGTAAAGCATGGTACATATTCAAAAGTTTATGCGTTTTCTAGTACATGTTTTCCAGTTCAGCTACAGTCCAGCTGATGATTCTAGCTGGGTAGCGTATCCCATGTATTAATGGCTTTAATTATGTTTCCAGCATTCAGCTTTGATTTTAATATTTTTCAGACCCTTCTGATGTATTCTTTTTGCATTTAACTTTTCCATTCAAAATATTATCTGCTTCCAATATCCCTAGGTATTTGTAACCATCATCTTTTGCTAATGCTTTCACGATGCTTCCATTTCCCAGTTCTATTCCTTCTATTTTTCCCATTTTTCCTCACTGCATGGGTAGTATAGCACATCATCATCATTATTGATCACACGGTCAGCCAGATGTTCAAATTGGATTTAGCATTTTTGTCTACCTATCGAGTCCTTACCAAGGACCTGGGATAGGCAAATCTGGATGTTTGATATCACCACAGGATGGAAGCAGTTCCAAGTAAAGCTGCCTTCTGCAATTGACTGATGGCAAATTTATTTATTTATTATTATTATTGCTGTTATTATTTTGGCTTTTCCTTTTCAGTGCAGTTGCCAGCTTTATCACTGATCTAAGAACCTGTGTGATTTATTTCCTTCAGTACTGAATATTTAATATTTAAAGTTAAAAGATATGTATGTTTACCGTTTTTCTAAAAATGTAAAGTTTGATTCTTTTTAACTCAATATTTCTGAAAGGGAGGAGAAGAAAGGCTGAATCTTCTAGTCACTGCAGATATGATCAGGAGGTTACACTTGACATTATTTACATTTTTTGCATTTTAACATTTAATTGCTAGGAGGTCAGCACAGGTTATGAATTGAAACCCCTTTCTCTTTTAGACAGCATTTTCCTCTATAGATAAGCATGTTCTCCCTCTCTCCTTCTCCCTCCCTCCTTCTGTCTCTCTCTCTCCCTCCCTCCATCTCTCAATAATATTTGCTATTATGGAGGGAAATGGTGTTTAGAAAAGAGAACAAAAACATGGAAAGAAGGAAAGGTTTGTGGTAGTCAGTAATAGTTTAACTCAAAATAGTAGGCAATTTTTTTCCAGTGGCTGTTACTACTTCTTCACAAAAGCTGACAGATTTCCGAAGCCAATGAGAGTTAGGAAGGGAAACTCCTGTTGTCCTCTTTCCTTTTGTTCTTTTAGCAGAATAACCTTAGGAAGAAAAATCTGAATAAAGAAATGACATTCTGTATCACTGAAAAATCCCATGGGACTATCATAAAATGTAGTTAGAGTTTGAATCAGAAAACGAATTTTGGATTAATTCATTTAGAGAATATTATTTGTATTTCATTTGTGGGTTGTTGGTTTTTTTTTTGTATTTTTATTCAGAAAAAAACCCCACAGATATCATGAATATCATTATTCATTTTGGCTTGGAAAAGTTCATTCAATTTGTCATTTCTTTAAATGAGTCTTTCCAGCAGAAGAGATACTAATTAAAATAAGAGTGTTTAGGAAACTATCTATCATTGTTCCTTCCCTTACACTGCATAGTTTCTCATTTCTGCTTTTATTATAATTATTGCACTATTTCCATATCAACTGTTTATTTGGGGGAGCCACCTGCCAGTATTTATGCAGCTAGTGATTCAGTTCATGGAGGTCAAATTGGACGCATGATAAAAATATTGATCATCACATTTTTTCAATTATTTGTACTGCATATTTATCAATGTTCATTAGCTGCTCAGTTCTGCTCTAGATATTTGGTTATCCTGCAACTGTTAATGCTTATTTGGAGATGCTTTTTCTATCTAAGAATGATCCCAGCCAAATAATCAAAGCAATAAGCATCTGAATGTGATTAAAAGTAAATAAAATGTTGTCATTTTCTGAATTGCCAGCCTCCACCCTTCAAAGAGGCACTGTGTTCCAGTGGTGGGATTCAAATAATTTAACAACTGGTTCTCTGCCCTAATGGTTTCTTCCAACAAGTAGTTCCAAGCTGCTCAGAAAGTTAACAACCAGTTCTCCCGAAGTGGTGGCAACCGGCTGAATCCCACCACTTAGTTATTCACATGTGTTATGTTAAGTACTTGGACATGGGTCAGAGTAAATGGAGACAGCCTCTGAATAGTGACTTTCAGCTCTTTATTAACATAGTGACTTCTCGAAACAACAACAGTGAACCCTGCCTTATATAGGCAACCTTTGTGAGAATTGTCCAATAGCGAGCTATGAATGCAAGTACTTTAAACCAATAATAATCCTCTGTTAAGGGCCAATCGGATTCCTAAGAACTAGCCAATCCGATCTGGCCGCCTAACAGCCAATCAGAAGTGCAGGGCCAGAACCCTGCACTTAACCTCAAGCTCATACTTTATTAACTATGGTACATACATAACACCCCTTCCCCCTGGCTTCTTAATTATGGTGTAGTTATATAATCCTTTAAGTAGGATGGTTGTCTTTTAAGTCTTTCGGATTTTCGTTAGACTGGTTGATTGCAATCCTGTTGAGGTAGATTGTTGTTTGGCAGTGTCTCTGCTTCTTGCTCAGGTGCAATTTCTTGTGGTGCAAACAATTTTCCTTCCCGCTCCATTTCTTGAGTCTCACTTGATTTGTCGCTCCCTTTGAGCAGGTTCCCTGGAACGTCATCTTCTTCTTCTGTGCCTCCCCCCCCTCGGTTTGGTCATGGGGGAGTTGTTGACTGGCCGTTATGAGTCGTGACCGTAATTGGTCGATATGCCGTTTCCACAGTCTATTGTCACAGCATTTTACTCCGTAGGATTTGGGGCCGGTCACTCGTACTACCGTTGCCTCTATCCATAACGGGTCGCCTGATAAGTTCTGTGCGTAAACGCGGTCTCCTACCTGGAACGTGTGACAGCGGCCACTGGATCCTATTGGCTTTTCTGGTTCGTAAGCAGGGTGCAACCGGTCGAGGTGGGAACGGAGTCTTCGTCCCATCAGTAGTTCTGCGGGAGTTCTGCCGGTGACGCTATGTGGAGTTATGTGTTGCAAAAAGAGAATTTGGTTGACTTTGTCATCGATATTGTCATAGTCCATTTTTTTGCAAAGTCTTTTTAACAAATTGGACCATGCATTCCGCTCGGCCATTGGTCGCAGGGTGCGCAGGCGAGGTGAGCACATGGCGGATGCAGCGGTCAGCAAGGTATTGCTCGAACATAAATGCCGTGAACTGTGGCCCGTTATCGGACACCAGGATGTCAGGCAATCCGTGGGTTGCAAAGAGTCTATTTAGGATCTTAATCACTGCCTCAGAAGTTGTGGCCGTCATACGATGAACTTCTAACCAATTGGAATATGCGTCAACTGTCAGCAGGAAGGTATATCCTTTGGTTGGCCCCGTGAAATCCAGGTGGATTCTGGACCAGGGTCCACGTGGCGTTTCCCATTCAGTAGGCATGGCTTTTGGTGGGGCATTGCTGGCTTGTTGGCCACTGGTACACGCTTTGACCCACTGCTCGATTTGCCGGTCCATGCCCAGCCACCATGCGTAGCTTCGTGTGAGTGCTTTCATCCGCACGATGCCAGGGTGGCCCTCGTGCAGGGTTTGTAGTAGCATCTTCCGGAGTCGTTCTGGGACAACGACTCTATCGCCCCAGATGACACAGCCTTTTTGTGAAAAAAGTTCAGTCTGTCTTGCTTTAAATGGCGCGAAGTCATCTGGGACTTGGTCCAATGGCCATCTGCGTTCTACCCAGCCTAGGACTCGAGCTAGGGTGTGGTCTTGTTTGGTTTCTCTCGCGATGTCTCGGGCGGTCATAAGCAGCGAGTTGAATGTTTCGATCTACAACATGGTTGCCGCTGGTGCCGGATCATTGAGAGTCTCTGGAAGCGGTGCTCAGCTTAATGCGTCGGCGTGGGGAATGGCTTTCCCCGGTCGATATTGAAGGCGATAATTATAAGCAGCGAGGAATTCTGACCATCGGGTCATTCTAGGGGATAATATGTAGGGGGTTGGCTTGTCCCCGGCTATTATCCCTAGCAACGGTTTGTGGTCAGTTATAATGGTGAATGTCCTTCCATACACATATTCATGAAATTTCTTTACAGCTGCAACAATTGCGAGAGCTTCTTTATCAATTTGTCCACAGTTCCGCTCTGCATGTGAAAGAGTCTTCGAAAAGTATGCAACAGGGGCTTCATTCCCATTAGGCAGTACATGACTCAAAATGGCGCCCACCCCGAAGGGCGAGGCATCGCAGGTTATAACTAATGGTAAAGTCTTGTTATACTGCATAAGTACAGAGTCAGATGTGAGCAATTTTTTAACATTCCGGAACGCTTGTTCTTCCCGGTAACCCCATACCCACAATGCTTTTTTATCTAATAACCGGTGTAACGGTTCAGCAACAGTCGCCTTATGTGGTAAAAATACATTATAAAAATTAATGAGGCCTAAGAATGCCTGGAGATCGGCCTTGTTACGTGGCCTGGGGGCATTTTTTTATCGCCTTTAATTTACTTTCGGTAGGGTGGATGCCCTGGCTATCAATCCTATACCCTAGAAACTCAACACTGTCAGTATATAAGTGACATTTATTTTTTTTCACCTTAAGTCCTGCCTCTTGAAATTTTTTAAGAACACTTTTCAAACGATCCTGCAAGATTTTTTTGGTAGGGGCTGCAATTAATACGTCATCAAAATACGGAACCACGCCCTTGATTCCCTGTAACAACCTTTCCATGAGGCTTTGGAATATCCCCGGGGCTACACTAACCCCAAATTGCAATCGAGTACATTTAAAAGCACCTCTGTGCGTTACAATTGTTTGGGCCTGAGCCATCTTTTCATCCACTGGTAGTTGTTGATAAGCTTGAGCTAAATCTAATTTAGCGAAAACCTTTCCGCCCCCCAAGGAATGGAGGAGGTGCTGCACCACCGGAACTGGATACGCATTCTGCTGTAGGGCGTGGTTTAAAGTGGCCCGGTAGTCCCCACAAATTCGGATTGACCCATCTGGCTTAATGGGCGTTACAATAGGGGTTTCCCATGGAGAGTGATTGATGGGCTTCAACACCCCTTGAGCAATTAATTTTTCGAGTTGTTCGTCGATCTTAGCTTTAAGAGTGAATGGAACTCGACGGGGCTTCAAGCGAATTGGGGCTACTTTTGGATCTAAACTAAATGAGATTGGCGTCCCCTTATACTCACCTAAATGGTCCGCAAAGATGTCGCTGAACTCAGAAACAAGGTCTTCCTCCCACTCACAACCACCGACTCGGTTCACGCCGGCCACCTCGATGCCTAGTGGCGCGAACCATTGGAGGCCTAATAGACTAGGCCTATCTCTGTCGATGATCGTTAGAGGTAAGTACGCTGTATGTTTTTTGAAGGAGACTCGGACTCGGCAGGACCCGACAACGGGGATTCGATTTCCTTGGTAGTCCTTGAGGATGAGGCATTGAAATTGGAGGTCTTGGCGTTGGATTGTGGGGATAAGTTGCTTGAGTGTCTTCCACGACACCATCGAGAGGGACGATCCCGAGTCAACCTCCATGTGGCAAGGCTGGTTCTCGATGGCTACCGTGACTCAAATTTTCTTAGTGTCCATGACTGAGGCATGACCTATAGTGATAGTATGGTGAGCCTCTTCTTTTTGCAAAGCACGATTTCTGTAGGAGTGGTTTACTGGTTCTCGCCTTACAGGACGGTTTCCTGTCGATTGTCAATAGTTGTCCCCTTTTGAGGCCTGGCTGGGTCCTGGTAAGCTGCGGCAGACCTGGCTGATGTGGCCTCATTTCCCGCACTCATGGCAGAGTGCGTCGCGGAATTTGCATTCGGCCCTGGCATGGTTTGCTCCACAGCCAGCGCAAGGGCGTAAGGGCTTAGGGCGAGGATCCCGGTCGGACCGCATTCGATGGACCCCTTCTTCGTTGCTGTCTGACGACGAAGAGAGTTCCTCGTGATGCGTTGTAACGAGCTACCCTTCTGAGTTGGGTAAGATTTCGCCGGTCGGTTGTGTTGCCGAAGTGTGGCTTTGCCGTAATTGTGCAGCCGACTTTTTGGTCGCCTCCGCAGCCATGGCTTCGGCAATGGCGTCAGCAAGGCTGATGTCGCCTTTCGCCATCAGCTTGCTCTGCATGCCTAGCGCATCTAATCCCAGAATTACTCGGTCTCTCAGTGCTTCTTCTAAATCGGCGAACCCGCAGAAGCCTCCTAAATTTCGGATGTCTGCCACGAAATCGGCCACGCTCTCTCCTTTTCGCTGGTTCCTTTGATAAAACTCGTGGCGTCTCACGAGTGTAGGCACGGTTGGCACATAATGATCTCTCAGGATGGGTTCGAGGTCGTCCCAGCTCATGGCTTTCACTTCTCGAGGTTTGGCGAGTGCTTTTGCCATTTTAAAAACAGCCGGGCCGCAGTGCGTCAGGAACAGTGCCCGCTTTTTTGCTGGTGTGGCGTCCTTCAAATTATTCGTCTCAAGAAACATTTGGAAGGGATCCATGTGGGATTCCCAATCCTCTTGGTTTGGATCAAACGGAGCGAGTGGTACGATGCTGCTGGACATGGTTCCATTGTTGGCGTCGTCTTCCACGTACTCAGTCTTGCTTCCTGACTTCTTAGGTTCAGACGTCTCCAAATCCCACCTTCGGCGCCAGTGTTAAGTACTTGGACATGGGTCGGAGTAAATGGAGACAGCCTCTGAATAGTGACTTTCAGCTCTTTATTAACATAGTGACTTCTCGAAACAACAACAGTGAACCCTGCCTTATATAGGCAACCTTTGTGAGAATTGTCCAATAGCGAGCTATGAATGCAAGTACTTTAAACTAATAATAATCCTCTGTTAAGGGCCAATCGGATTCCTAAGAACTAGCCAATCCGATCTGGCCGCCTAACAGCCAATCAGAAGTGCAGGGCCAGAACCCTGCACTTAACCTCAAGCTCATACTTTATTAACTATGGTACATACATAACATGTTATTTCGGCACATACAATTGGTTCAATGTGTATTGGTCAGAATGATTCCTGTTCTTCACAATTTCATTCTGCTCCATCCCTTCTTTCACTGAACAAATTTATTGTTCCTGTTTTAGATGTGTGAAACAGGATAATTATTCTATATTTAAAATTATTAGGCTTAAACTAATCTAGCACCTGGGCTTTTGATGCATTCCCCCAGAGATGTTTATGTATGCTGTTCACGAAAACAGTTCTTTCTATTCAGTGACATATATAAATGCTGGCTAACTGCCAGAAATATAGAAACTATGGCTGGAAGATTCTTTTTCATAATTTAGTAAATGGTACTTACATACAGCCTCAGTTAATCTAGTTCTCCCTGAGAGTTTCTGTTATGTTCTGAGCATGGGTGCAAGGATGGAGACGAGCCAGTGAAACAGTGAACTTCAAACTCTTTATTTACATGTTAAACAGCTCAACTGATGGCCACAATGGGCCCCTTTATATAGGCAACTCTTAACTTTTGTAACCAATGAAAACACAGGGAGCGCTAGGTCCATTAACCAGTGGAAGAGGCTCGTAAATAGCCAATCAGATTCTCCTGAATGGACCAATCTGATGTCGCTATTATCGGCCAATCAGAAGTGCAGGGCCTGAACACTGCACTTTACTTCAAGCTCTTAATGATCTTTATTAAGCATTTATTGATTCACAACACCCCTTCCCCCCCGGGTTCCGTTTAAGGGGTGCGGTCACGTAGTCTTTGAGGTAGGCCGGTTGTTTCGATTGTCTATTAGATTTTCATTGTCCTCCCGGTATTTGGCTACAGTCTTGTTGGGGTAGGACGTTATCTGGAGAAAAGGGTGCCTCCTGTTCCGCATTTGAATTTTCGGCATCGCTACTGCTTTCGGCATCTCCATGAGGCGAGGCCACCCCTATTCCGGTTCCATCACGCGCTGCCTCTGAGCGGTCATTACTACCACTTAAACTTTCTGCCGCTTCGAATTCAGCTTCCTCGCTATCTCCTCCCCCCTCGGTATGGAAATCAGGGGGCTCAGCGATGCCCAACTGTAGCCTTGATCGCAGCTGATCAATGTGGCATTTCCAAATTCTATTGTCGTGGCATTTTACATGGTATGATCTAGGGCCAGTTACATGTACTATAGGTGTCTCGACTCACAACGGATTGCCCGAAAAGTTCCTAGCGAAAACCAAATTGCCTACCTGGAAATTGTGACATTTCCCGCTAGAACCATGTGGCTTCTCAGGTTCATATGCTGGATGTAGGCGGTTGAGGTGGGAGCGGAGCTTCTGTTCCATTAATAACTCGGCAGGAGTTTTATTTGTGATGCAGTGTGGAGTGATATGCTGTAAAAGGAGTATCCGGTTGATCTTGTCTTCTATGTCAACATAGTCCATCTTATACAGTTTTCTTGACGAATTGTACCATGCGCTCGGCCTTTCCGTTGGCCGCAGGGTGCGCCGGCGAAGTCAGCGCATGTCGGATACCGCGGTCCGCCAGGTACTATTCAAAGGACAATGTGGTAAATTGAGGCCCGTTGTCGGATACCAGAACGTCTGGTAATCCGTGTGTCGCAAAGAGTCTATCCATTTTTCTGATGACTGCTTCGGTCGTTGTATTCCTCATTTCATGGATTTCAAGCCAGTTCGAGTAGGCATCCACTGTCAGTAAGAATGTGTGTCCCTTAGTAGGACCCGCAAAGTCCAGATGAATGCGGGACCATGGTCCCCTCGGCATTTCCCATTCGGTTGGGGTTGCTTTCGGCAGGGCGTTGCTTACTTCTTGGCATTTGCGACAGGCTTTTACCCATGTATCTATCTGCTTGTCAATACCTGGCCACCATGCGTAGCTTCGTGCAAGGGCTTTCATACGCACGATGCCGGGGTGGCCATCGTGCAAGATCCTTAGTATTGCTGGTCGCAACCATTCTGGGACGACAACTCTATCACCCCAGATAATGCAGGCCTTTTGGGAAAATAGTTCCATTTGCCGATTTTTGAATGGGGCATAGTCGTCAGATATTTGGTCTAATGGCCATCCCCGCTCGACCCAACTGAGGACTCGTGCTAAAATGGGGTCGCGTTTCGTCTCTATCGCGATATCCTGGGCCATTGATGGTGGCGTTTGAAGTGTCTCAATCTGCAGCATTGTGACCGTTGGAGCGGGGTCATCAATTGTCTCTGGGAGAGGTGCATGGCTCAATGCGTCGGCGTGGGGAATGGCCTTCCCTGGGCGATATTGTAATTTGTAATTGTATGCCACCAAAAATTCTGACCAGCGGGTCATTCTGGGAAATAATATATATGGTGTTTGCCTATCTCCCGCGATTATTCCCAACAAAGGTTTGTAGTCAGTAACTATGGTAAATGCTCGGCCATACACATATTCATGAAATCTCTTAACTGCGGATACTATAGCAAGGTACTCCTTGTCAAGTTGGCTATAGTTGCGTTCTGTTTTTGATAACGTCTTTGAGAAATACGCAACAGGGGCTTCATTACCATTTGGCAAAACGTGGCTTAAAATGGCGCCCACCCCGAATGGGGATGCATCACACGTGATCGTTAAAGGCAAAGTCTCGTTATACTGCATCAGGACAGAGTCAGAAGTCAATAAATCTTTTACATGTCGAAACGCCTGTTCTTCTCTACATCCCCATACCCAGGTTGCTTTTTTGTCCAATAAATGATGTAATGGCTCAGCTACAGTTGCTTTGTGAGGCAGGAAAACGTTATAAAAATTGATAAGGCCCAGAAAAGCCTGGAGGTCGGCCTTGTTCCGGGGTTTTGGGGCGTTCTTGATCGCCCTGAGTTTGCTATCGGTGGGGTGAATACCTTGACTATCAATTAAATATCCCAAAATTTCTACGCGATCTGTACATAGATAACACTTGTTCTTTTTAACTTTGAGACCTGAGTCTTTAAATCTCTGGAGAACCAACCTCAGGCATTCCTTTAGTATTTTTTGGGTTAGGGCTGCGATTAACACATCATCAAAATATGGAACAACACCTTTTATCCCTTGTAATAGCCTCTCCATTAAGCTTTGAAAGATTCCCGGGGCTATGCTCACTCTGAACTGGAGCTGGTTACATTTAAACGTGCCTCTGTGCATAACGATTGTTTGGGCCTCTAACGTTCTTTTGTCCACAGGCAGTTGTTGGTATGCCTGGGCTAAGTCTCGTTTAGCGAAAACTTTTCCGCCCCCCAGGGAATGGAGGAGGTGTTGTACCACTGGTACTGGGTAAGTGTTTTGTTGCAGGGCATGGTTCAGGGTGGCTCGGTAGTCCCCACAAGTTCTTATTGATCCATCCAGCTTGATGGGCGTTACGATTGGGGTTTCCCAGGGAGAGTGGTCGGTTGTTCTAGCACTCCCTAGGCTATTAATTTATCAAGCTGCTTGTCAATCTTTGGTTTAAGGGCAAAGGGAACTCGACGAGGCTTAAGGCCGATGGGAGCTATTTCGGGATTGAGGTTAAATGATATCGGGGTCCCCTTGTACTCACCTAATTTTTCCGCGAAGACATCCTGGAATTTGTGGACGAGGTCTTCTTCCCAATCACTGCTGTAGGTTCGGTGAATGCCGGCTACTTCAATTCCAAGTGGAGCGAGCCATTGGAGGCCTAACAAACTAGGCCGATCCTTGTCGATTACAGTCAGGGGTAGGAATGCTGTACGGTTCTTAAACGATACCTGTACTCGGCTGGATCCAACAACCGGGATTCAATTTCCTTGATAGTCCTTAAGTATAAGTCTTTGGAACCGGAGATCTTGCCTACGGATAGTGGGGATGAGCTGCTTGAGGGTCTTCCAGGAAACCATCGAGAGGGATGATCCTGAATCGACTTCCATCAGGCAGGGCTGGTTTTCGATGGCCACTTTCACTTGGATCTTTTTGGCATCCAGTGACGAGTCGTGACCGATCGTGATCGTTTGGTGAGCCTCTTCTTGCTTCGTTGGGTGGTTTAGGTTTTTGTTTCTGTAGGAGTAGTTGTTCCATTGGTGGTTCACGGGTTCTCGCTTCACGGGACGACTTCCCGTCAGTTGGCGATAGTTTGCCCCCCTCGAGGGCTGGCTGGGTCCTGGTTTGCTTCTACAGACACATCCTATATGGCCTCTTTTCCCGCACACAGGCAGAGCGCGTTGAGGAATTTGCATTCTGACCGGGGGTGGCTTGCTCCGCACCCGGCGCATTGGTACTGTGATTTCTGGCGTTGGTCCCATTCAGACCGAAGTCGATGGACCTCTTCCTTGTTGCTGTCTGACGACGAGTCGAGATCCTCGTGGTGGGCCGTTTCCAGCTGTCCCTCTGACTGAGGTGAAATGTCGCTGGCTCGTTGGCGAACCGTGGCGTGTGTGCGGCGCATTTGGGCAGCCGACTTCCTGGTTGCTTCTGCTGCAGTAGCTTCAGCTATGGTATCTTTAAGGGTGATGTCGCCCTTTGCCATTAATTTACTCTGAGTGCCTGGTGCATCTAATCCCAGAACGATTCGGTCTCTTAGGGCTTCTTCTAAGTCGGTAAACTCGCATAGGCCTCCCAGATTCCGGAGATCCGTGATGAAATCAGCAACGCTTTCGCCCTTCCGCTGACTTCTCTGATAGAATTCATGCCTTCTCACGAGCGTTGGCACAGTCGGTGTGTAGTGAGCCCGTAGTAGTGGTTCAAGGACGTCCCAGTCCATAGACTTTACTTCTGCCGGTTTTGCTAGTGCCTTGGCCATCTTGAATACAGTTGGCCCACAATGAGTTAGGAATACTGCTCGTTTCTTTCCAGTAGTGGCATCCTTTAAATTGTAATTAAGCGATCCATATATGAGTCCCAGTCTTCTTGTGCCGGGTCGAATGGAGTGGGTGGTATGACGCTACCGGACATGGTTCCACCATTGGTGCATTCCGCCACGTGCTCGGTTATGGTTCTTTGTTGTTCAGTAAGCTCTGATGTCTCCACATCCCACCCTCATCGCCAGTGTTATGTTCTGAGCATGGGTGCAAGGATGGAGACGAGCCAGTGAAACAGTGAACTTCAAACTCTTTATTTACATGTTAAACAGCTCAACCGATGGCCACGATGGGCCCCTTTATATAGGCAACTCTTAACTTATTTAACCAATGAAAACACAGGGAGCGCTAGCTCCATTAACCAATGGAAGACGCTCGTTAATAGCCAATCAGATTCTCCTGAATGGACCAATCTGATGTCGCTATTATCGGCCAATCAGAAGTGCAGGGCCTGAACCCTGCACTTTAGTTCAAGCTCTTAATGATCTTTTTTTTTTTTGAAGCAAATTTTTATTAATTTTAAAGATAAAACAACACATCATTAACCATTAAATATATAAATACATAAAACCTCTTAACATTATAAATCCTTACAAGTCGAATAAAACATTATTTTTATACAACATAATTCCAATTTATCCCATCTCCATATGGACACACAAATATCTTTCAGCAAATTTCTCATTATTTCTCTTTACTCTTATTCAATTTCATTTCTCTTCCATATTTATCCATTTTATAGTCATCATATTCATTTCTTTCTGGCTTGTTTAAATTATTCTCATCTAACATTCCTCCAAGGTTTTATTGATTCTTTTTTCCTTTTTTTTTTATAAAAAACAAATTTTGTTAGTTTTACCAAAAACACAATACACAAACATACAAAACACAAAACATAAACAAAACTAAAAGATCTTTTCTGAAGGTTGTCTGTTCCCGGGTTAAAACTCTTCACACAGACACAAATTCAAACATCATATTCATCCCATATATCCTTCCATATCTTATTATCATTTTCTTTTTTATATATATATATAAAAACCATTTTTATCAGTTTTATAAAAACAATGCACAAAAAGTCAAGGCATAACAGCTTATAAATTCTTTTCTAGGAAAAAATAATAATAAAAGACCAATAAGGCATAACATTTCCAAATTATAATATCAATACTTCATATAGTATTAACTTCATATCTTATCCCTATTTCTCCTTTCCATCCCAATTATTTCTTATTAATTAAAATTTTATTGCCTTTTATCAATATACAAAATCCAAAAAAAAGCATATATATCCTTCCATATCTTATTACCATTTTCAACAACATTCTTTGTCTGTTCTATTTCCAATTATCCATTCATCTTTTTTTTCTTTTACTATACTTCTCCTGTACACCAATTGGAGTAACATCTATAATTCATTACCCTAACTTAGAAATACTACATATAGCAATTTTTCTTGGGATTCTGCTTAAAAGATTCTAAGATTACATAATAAATTTTATATTCTAAATACACATATCACAAACCTATGTACCCTCCAGAATCCCTCTTTTAATCTAAATTAAATTCACCCATTGTCTCTAAATAAACTTTTTTTCTTTAGGTCTTGCTTCCCCCCGTTAAGGCTTCTCCTCCCCCCCTTTCTCTCTTGCTTATTCTTCTCCTTGCCCTTTTTACCCCTTTGCTTTTTCTCTTTGCTTTTCTTGCTCCTTTTCCTTTGCTTTCTAACCTTGCCTCCACCTTTTCGCTCATTTTTCTCTCTTTTGGTTGTTTTTATAATTCTTAAAATCCCCTTTTTCTTATCCTTTTTCTCCTCCTCTCCGGAAGGGACCCATTGTTCATCAAAGATGGCTTCTTCTTCCTCTTCTTCCTTGTCCCAGTCCTTCTGCTGCGTAATCAACTTTTCATAAGTACATAACGCCATTTCTAAGAATTGAAACAAAGTGCCCAAAGTATCTTCTTTTTTATATTTTTGATATTCAATCTCTAGTTCATCCACAAACGATGCCATTATGAAAAGGGAAACTTTTTCCAAAACAACCACAAGTATTTTTAATCAAAGACAATCAAAAGCAATTAAAAAAAAAAAAGTTCCAAAAATTAATACTTTTCTTCCTTCTTCTCTTTCTCTTTCTGGGGTTAATTTTTAATCAAAGAGGTCCAATTACCATATATCTTCCTTTGGGATTCTAGGCAATCTCCTCCTTTTTCAGCTTCTGCTCCAATTTTTTTTTTTTCTCCCTTCCCACTTGCAATGTCAATTTTAAATAATCAGAAATCCATACCTCCAACAAGGGTTTTCCAATTTCTTAAATTTTTCAATGTCCAAAAATCCTTTTGACTCTTAGCTTCAACTTTCAAAGCAATCCACTTTCAATGTCCAATATATCCAAATATTTCTGCTGTTTCCATGGGGTGGGAGAATAAAGAAAAAAAAAAGTTCCCTTTAACAGCTTCTCCGCCGCTTTTCGCTCTTCTTAGGGATACAATGTATCCTCCAGCAATGCAAACAGCTCAATTCCAGGCAGTTTAAAAGATGTTACTTGACCCGGCTCAGACAGAACTTTCACTCTTCACACGTCCTCCAGCATAATCTTACCCAGTTGCTGGCTTCTTCGTGGCGGCCATTGCTGACCGCCGCTCCACCGCCTTGGGAAAAAGGGGTTTTTCCAGAGAAGGGGGGGGTCTGCGACACCCCCACCTCCCTATCCGACTCCCCTCTCTCTTCAGCTGTCCCTACAGGGCAGCCATATCCCCCTGACCCATCTGGATCGGGGGTACCTCGACGGCTAGCACAGCAGGAATCGTGAGCTGTCGCGAATTCCTGCTGCTCCGAAGCCACGCGAAACCGGAAACCGCTCTTAATGATCTTTATTAAGCATTTATTGATTCACAACAGTTTCAGTTCTGCTGTCAAATATTGGAAGATTCCTTTAATGGAGGATTTGTTTAATTTTCTGCAATTGAGCATTGCAAATTCCAGTTATTTTATAAGCAAAATTTGCAGCTATGGTCCACATGTGAAAGAGAATGGAAGTGAATAGATAACACTATATTAATCAATTTTTATATTGGTGTAAAACTAAACAATTCATCATGCTGAAATATCAACAAAATTCTTTGTAAGGGTTTGTAAATGCTTCTGAACTCCAAGGGAGAAATTTTTTTTAAACGTTTATTTTACTTTGTATTTCTGTCTTTTTCCATTTATCAAGGAATATTAAAGGGAATTGTTGTTAGTATAGTATGATCCATTGCAAGGTAAATTTCCATGATCCATTTAAGTCTGAAGTTCCTAGTGTGCTCAGGAGGACTAAATGTTGGTAGACTGAACAATTTCCAAGTACCTTCTATCCTACCTGGCCGTTTATATTTAAATAAACATTTTAATTAAAAATGTTGGTAAGACTATAAAGAAAAATATCATTTTGGAAATGAACTCTAAAGGAGTAGGGAGAAATGATAAGTAAAATTTGGAACATTGATGCCTTTATCCCTCATGGATTTATTTTGGGAAAGGGGACAGCTTCCATCCCTACATCCAACTTGCAAAAATGCCTAGAATAAGTTCTCAAAACTCTGAATGTGATTACAAGATCAAACATTTGGAGAATGATGGAGCACAACATAATATAATATGTCTTCAATAGTAATAGTAAGTAAAACAGCTGTAATTTCTGAAGTGTTTGTTTATTTGTTTGTTCATTTGTTTGTTTTGATGTGCTGCCCACCTCACTCTGTAAAGTAACTGGACTCTTTTCTAGCTTTTGTTTCTTACTGCTACAGATTATAAAAACTTTCCTATGTCTCTTCTCATCTTCCATTATATTGGCTTGTTTTCCAAATAAGCATTATTCTTTCTTTATTAAAATAGTTATAACAATGTACTTCTTGTCTGTAGCAAATATATAAAGAGTTTTATTTTCAGTGGAGGGGGAGATATATGGACAAAATTGGACATTGTAATTAACATAAGCAAGTTGGTTTGGTTTGTGAATATGTTTGGCTGCCAAATAATTTGGAGCATTATATGAAACATTAAAGTTAGGCCAGGAGTGATCTTAAGCTCCAAAATACAGTAATTTTGCTGTTACCGAAACAGGTTCATGCCTGGTTAGTGCTGTAGGCTAATCTGGAAATCCAAAACCATGTTATTAAAAAAAAGTCATTTGTTAAGGATCCTCTAATTTTACTCTTTGTATTGAGTAAGTTTTGCACTGATGTTCTGTTTTAACCTTGTCATTCTATTGCATGACACAGATTAAAATAGGAGGAATGAATAAATGAAGTATTGTTGGAACAAATACAAATATCATTAATAGTGGCTCCCCCCCCCCCCCCATGAAGGAGAAATATGAGTGATGCCTTCCAAAAGAAATTGCAATTTTTTTCAAAGAGGTATGAAAAATTAATGTTGGAGGACTTCAATTATTCAGAGATTGGTTGGAAAATGAACTTTGCTGAATGAAGTTGTCTTACGAAAAACTTTTCCTTCAGAGGTTGGAGAAGTTACAAGAAGATTAATTACTTTTAATTGAATGTTACCCAATAGGGAAAACTTAATCAAGGAACTGGAAATATGTGGCAAATCTGATTAGGTAAAGCCAGATACTCTTGTTTTAAGGGAAGTTAAATTTGAATATAAGCAAGCATATATCTTGGACTTCCAAAAAGTTGAGCTGGTCAGCTAAGTATAATGGATGTAAAAGTATTCAGCTGAAATAAAAAAGCACCAGTACGGTTTACTTTAAAAATCTTTCATTAAGGAAATGTTTGGAAATATTTAGTGTCTTTTGGAATATTTTGCATTGACATTCAAACCATTTAAATGGGCAATTGAAAATTAGCAACAATCATGTAGTGGAGATTTCATATACATCTGTAATTAGGTTCGTGCTAGTATCCCTTTTTAAAGGTTTGTATGAAAAATGGTGTATGTATGTATGTGTGTTTATGTGTGGTCAGTTAAGCATAGAGATAAAATCCAGGGGTGGGCTACTACAGGTTCGCATCAGTTCGGGCATTCCTCTAGCTAAGATTCTGTGCAGTTTGGCGAACTGGTAAATCCCACCACTCTCTGGCCCCACCCAGCCCACCCCTCCCAGGAGTCCTCACACAGTTCATTTTGGATGCCAGGTAAGTACAGAGTTCACACGGGGGCTCAGGGAAGGCAAAAACTGGGCCTGCAAAAAACAGACCTGTTTCCGGCCTTCAGAGAGTCTCTGGAGCCCAGGGGAGACCACTTTTGCCCTCCTGGAGGGTTGAGGAAAGCCTCCGGGGCCTGAGGAGGGTGAAAAACAGGCTTCCCCAAGATTCTGGAAGATCAGAAATCGGGCTGTTTTCACCTCCCTGGAGGCTTGAGGAAAGCCTCCAGAGCCCAGGGAGGGTGAAAATGCTCTGCCCCCTCCACCATGGTGCAAGAGGCTGACTAGGCCATGCCCACCATGGCCACATCCACCCAGCAACAAGACAGGGAACCAGTAACTGAATGTTTTTTTAAAAAATTGTTAGTTTTTTAAGACAAAGATAAACAAACAAAACATAAAAACATCAAGTAATCTTCCATATAAGTACATACAGTGTGCCGGTTGGTTTACAAATTGTTTTGTGCTTCCATTTCGTAGTCTTCAATTACAATTACATGGTATATAATCTCGTATTTTCAATCAAATATTAAATACATTAATATCATTATTAATCAATTATTTGACTATACTTATATTCATTCATGCTTTACAAAATAATCATATTTTACTTAATTTGTTTTATGACAGTTCATATTATCATCCCAAATCTATCCTAGAATCATTTTGTAGATATAAGAAAAGAATACATCTTTATATATTTAGTGTTTTCTAAAAGTCTACATATTTCATTACTATATTTTATTGTCTAACCATTGATAGAATAGATCCCAAATTATATAAAATTGTTTATCATTTTGTTCTCTAATTTCAAATGTCAATCTACTCATTTTAGCACATTCCAATATTTTCTTAATGATTTCCTCCTGTGATGGTATTTTCTCATTTTTCCAGTTTTTAGCAAATACAATCCTAGCCGCTGTTAATACATTTACAATCAGGTATTTCAAGTCTTTACTATATATTTCAGGTAAAATTCCCAATAAAAATATTTCTGGTTTCAAATCTATATGCTTTTTTGTCATTTTTTCCAACCACGTGTGGATTTTAGTCCAGCATTTTTTAGCATCCGCACAAGTCCACCACATATGGTAATATGAGTCAGGTATCTGATGACATTTCCAACATTTTTCGGATTTATTCTTGAACATTCTTGCTATTCTTGTTGGGGGAAAGTACCACCTGTAAAACATCTTATACAAATTTTCTTTATATGCTGTTGACATTGTCATTTTATAATTTTGAGACCACAATTTTTGCCATTTCTCTAGATCAATCCCATATCCAAAATTCTTCCCCCAAGCAATCATAGTTTCTTTAACTTTTTCTTCTTCTAGTTTAATTTCTAATAAATATCCATACAATTTTTAATCACCTTTTCATCAGTACCTGTCAAAATCTTATCTAAATCAGTCAGTTTATCATAGAAACCTTTTGTTTTAGAATCTTTATCAAACTTGAATTTATTTGCGCAAATGAAAACCAATTCATCTTTATACCTTGTTCCTCTAATTTTTATATAGATTTGAGTTCACCCTTTTCATTCAATATTTCACCATATCTAACTGTTTGTTCCTTTTTGTATAATATAGGATAAGAAAATGCTTCAATAGTCAATAGCCAGACTGGAATTTTCAAATAACATTGTCTTTTAATCTTTTCCCAATTTAACCACAGAGACTCCCGGATATAATGTCTTCTAAAGTACCCCTGTGTTTTAGTTCCTTTATACCATAAAAAAGCATGCCACCCCAACAACAGATCATGTCCTTCTAATGTCAACAATCTAGTATTTCTTAATGTTATCCATTCCTTAATCCACATCAAATTTGTAGCTTGGTAATACAATTCCCAATTAGGCAAACCAAATCCTCCTCTTATTCTAGCATCTTGCAAAAGTTTTAACTTTATTCTCGCTTTCTTATCTTGCCATATATATTTCAACACAATTTTATTTAAATCTTCAAAGTTGTCTTTTCCAAGCCTAATTGGAATTGTTTGAAACAAATATAAAATTATGGGTAATATATTCATCTTGATTGTTGTTATTCTCCCTATTAATGACAGTTGTAAATTTTCCCATTTCGCCAAATCTAATGCTACCTGCTGTTTAAGTTTGATATTATTCTCTTTTAGTGTACTGCATCTTGCTGTCAAGTATGTTCCCAAGTACTTGATTGTTGTAACTATGTATCATTCATGTGTTTGCAACTATGTATCATTGCAACTATGTATCATTCATGCGTTTGCAACATTGTGTCATTCACGTGTAATCATTAACTTCTGTCTCTTCAGTGACCTTTGCAAGGCACGTACAAGAGACAAGGAGATAGACGTTTTGTTAATAAGCTTATCCACATTGTAAATAATCTGTCCGGTATGCAGCTTTGTAAACATGCACATCCTGATGAGATTACCATGTTTGACTTGAGCTTTTTGATTAAATCATTTTCTTGTAAAAAAGCACAATAAAAGAGCATGTGCCAAGACATTCGGGGCGCGCTCATCAAGAGGAAACTTCGCTTCCTGTCGTTTCTCTTCCCTTCGCTCCCTTTCATGAGCCACCCATCAGATGCGGGATGGCAGATACCGCATTATGGTGACCCCGACGTGATTCCCTAAGGGAGATACGCAGCGACGCGCCCATATCTTATCAGCTCGATGGGAGCTGTGCATCGCCAGGCCTGAAGCGAATTGCACATCATCGGATCTGAAACACGGTCTCGACTTTCGTAAGTATGGGTGAAAACTTTTCTCAACAGCAGACGCAGCATCTGAAGGAATTGAGGGAGTTAGTCGCTTCTTCTAAATACTCTGCTAATTTAAAGGGCTCGCCTGTAAAAAAGAAACCTATTGCTACATTATTGGCTTATGTGTGGCAACATTGTCCCAATTATCCAGAGAAAGGGTCCTTAAAAATTTCCGTTTGGCAAAAAATTGGTGAACATCTCCATAGTCCTCCTCGTGCACCTATTGGCATTTTGGTCACTTGAAGGAAAATTATGGAGGCTTTAAAAGTCCATTATAAAATAGAAGCAGGGAGTGTGTTTGAATCTCCCCCGCCAAGTTATGATAACTTTTCAATTTGCTCTAACTCAGGCAGAAGCTGCTGCCATTATTCAACAATGCCCCACATGTAGTAAGCAAGAACATTCCATTCCCATAGGAGTAAATCCTAGAGGATTAAAAGCTTGTGAAATTTGGCAAATGGATGTAACTCAGTATCCACCTTTTGCCCCTTGGAAATATTTGCACGTTTCCATAGATACATATTCAGGGTTTATTCTGACTACTCCTCAAAGGGGAGAAACTGTAAAACATGTCATCAATCATTCAATTCGTACCTTTGCCTCGCTGGGACGTCCAAAAGAAATCAAAACAGACAATGGACCTGCCTATACAAGTTCTGCTTTCCAGGACTTCTGTAACAGATGGGATGTAACCCACAAGTTTGGGATTCCCTACAACAGCCAGGGGCAGGCTATTGTGGAACGAGCGAACTTATCTCTGAAACGTGCTCTTGATCGATATTCGTTGCGGGAAAAACCCCCGAACCTCCCAGCATTACAAAATTCTCTTAACATTTGTCTTTACACTTTAAACTTTCTCAATCTGACTGGCATTCCTCCCACTTCTGCTGCTTCGCATCATTTTTCCTCCCCCTCACCCCCGCCTAACAGACCTCTGGTATATTATCGCAGATTGCCAGATCCCGCCTGGCAGGGTCCCGCTGAGCTTCTCACTTGGGGACGAGGCTACGCTGCGATCTTACTGCCAGACAAAACCACTTGCTGGATCCCTGGTAGGGCGGTTAGACCCTATCATGGGAATTCCTCTGCTACATCTGTATCTTAAAACTCTTCCTGATATTCTTGCCTATATCTTCTTTGCAATTTCTATCTTATTCGTATCCTACTTACAGAACACTCTACCACTCGCTCTTTTGTTCCTTCTTTACTCTTCCTATGGAAAGGAACCTTAAAATCTTTTCCTCTATTCAATCTAAAACATAGGGGGACCTAAATGTCCTTCTATTGTATTATGGGTTTCCCCACCCCAACTAACATCCTTGATGAATTACCAAATTAATCTTTATTGTCATTATTGTAATTATTATCCTTTTTCTACTAATTGAATTCCCTCCTCATTTCGCAAATGTTCTACAACTAACTTGTCCATAAGCCTCTCTCCTGCTTGTGATGTTTTTATATACCCGAACTCTGATCCTGTCAACAAACGACGCTTCAAAAGAACTGTCCATGATGATCTGCAGAAGCCTCATAGAAGATATAATATTGCTTGGACTATAACTGACTTTCAAGGCGTTCGTTTAAGTTCTACAACCAATTTTTCTCGCATAAAAGACTTCTACCCACCACTTCAATTTGGTTTGGCAGACGCACCCACACAACCAGGGGATATCCTGCAATCCACACCACTTCAGGAGGAACTTTAACATCACGCCTGAAAGGAATGTATTTTATCCCTGGCAATAATTTTGTTTGGACTTGTTACACGGTTTCATGGCATGTGTCCACGGGGATGAAATTGTTAAATCCAAATCATTTTGCATTCAAGTATGGCTTGTGTGTATAACTCTGATGATTTTATATCCCTACAGGTACCCATGGAATACCCCTCTTTTGCAAAATCGTAAAGATTTAGATCTGTTATTTTTTAAAACAAGGGGGATTGTGTGCTATGCTTAAAGAAGAATGTTGTCTTTATGCTGATGGCAGGGGGGGGGTTCGTTTTCTATTTCGTCATGGTTTACAACCTTTTTAACTGCATTGGCAGGATCGTTAATAATCACTATATTGATATGTATTATAGGACCTTGTTGTTTTAATAGAATATTGCAAATTTTTAAAAATTAATTATCCTCTGCTGATGTTAATGTGCTATTGCAAGCTCATGTTATATCCTCAACACCGGACGAAAAAATGTCATTGCTGAGTTACCGCTCCTTGGACAACCCTGACGCTGACGGGTCGCACTCTTGCCTAGATGACGAGGACGGCGAACATTTCAGAAAAATGGTTCCTGTCTTCTCGGACGAGGAAGAAGACTCGTCATAAATAATAAAAACAGAGGAGATGTTGTAACTATGTATCATTCATGTGTTTGCAACTATGTATCATTGCAACTATGTATCATTCATGCGTTTGCAACATTGTATCATTCACGTGTAATCATTAACTTCTGTCTCTTCAGTGACCTTTGCAAGGCACGTACAAGAGACAAGGAGATAGACGTTTTGTTAATAAGCTTATCCACATTGTAAATAATCTGTCCGGTATGCAGCTTTGTAAACATGCACATCCTGATGAGATTACCATGTTTGACTTGAGCTTTTTGATTAAATCATTTTCTTGTAAAAAAGCACAATAAAAGAGCGTGTGCCAAGACATTCGGGGCGCACTCATCAAGAGGAAACTTCGCTTCCTGTCGTTTCTCTTCCCTTCGCTCCCTTTCATGAGCCGCCCATCAGATGCAGGATGGCAGATACCGCACTTGATCTTATTCATGACCTGAATTTTCAATAGGTCTGCCAGTTCTTCCTTTTGTCTTAATAGCATATTCTTTGTCAAGATCTTTGTCTTATATTTATTTATTTTCAAACCAGCCACCTTTCCATATGTCTCTATCTTTTCTATCAATTTTGATGCTGTTTCTAGTGGGTCTTCTAAGATAAAAACCAGATCATCTGCAAATGCTTGCAACTTGAATTCTTCCTTTTTAATTCTCATCCCTTTTATAGTCTTTTCATCTCTAATATTTCTGTTTAGCACTTCCAAGGTTAACACAAATAATGATAGTGGGCACCCTTGTCTTGTTCCTTTTCTTATAACGATAGATTCTGTCAGTTCTCCCTCTATCATTACCTTTGCCATCTGCTTATGATATATAGCTTCTATTGCTTGAATAAATTTTCAAGCAAAGCCCATCTGTTCCAGCAGTAATAATATGAATCGCCAATTCACATTATCAAATGCTTTCTGTGCATCTAGAAATATCAAAGCCATTTGTTTTTCGGGATGTGCCTCGTAGTATTCCAAAGTGTCTAAGATTACTCTCATATTGTCTTTGATTTGTCTCTTTGGCAGAAATCCATTTTGATCAGTATGGATAAAATTATTTAAATATTTTTTTAAGTCTTTCTGCCAATATTGCAGAAAAGATTTTATAATCTGCATTTAGTAGGTCTAAAGTTGTTGATTTTTAATGGATTGGTCTCCTCTTTTGGAACAAGTGTGATATAAGCTTCTGACCATGATTTAGGTATCCTCTTCTTTAGCATAACTTCATTCATAACTTCTAGCAGTAGAAAATTCAATGATTCTTGTAATGTTTTGTAAAATTCTGCTGGAAGTCCATCTGGGCCTGGTGCCTTTCCGTTATTTTGTTTCTTAAGTGCTTCAGTTAACTCCATCATCGTTATATTGCTTTCTGACATTGTTTCAATCTCTTTAGGTATCTGGGATAAATTAGCGTTCTGTAAACACTGTTTAACTCTTTCCTCATCAATATTCTCTTGTGTGTATAGTTTCCCATAATAATCTCGAATAATTTCCTTCTTTTTACTACCATAGCAAACTTGGCCTTGGTTATCTATTAATTGCGATATTTTCCTTGATTTTTTTCTCCTTTCTCAATTTATATGCTAACCATCTATCTGGTTTATTTGCATCTTCAAAATAGTTCTGTTTGGCACCTCTATTTTTTTGTGCTAATTCTTCTTTTTCTATTAGACCCATTTTATGTTTGGTTATATCCATTTTTAACTTAATGTCCTTTCTCTGTGGCATTTTCTGTAGCTCTTTTTCGAGTCCTTTATACTCATCTTCTAATGCCTTAGAGGCTAATCTTTTTATAGTATTTCTTTTCCTTGTATAGTCTATTATGAAGCCTCTGGCATATGCCTTCATTGTATCCCATACATTCTGGATTGATGTATCTTCTTTTTTGTTTTCTCCAAAGAAAAAGGCCAATTCTTTCTCCATCCACTGTGTGAAGTCTTTTTCCTTTAAAATAGTATTATTTAACATCTATCTATAACTTCTTCTTTGTCCTTTCCATTTAATTGTCATTGGATTGTGATCTGCCCAAGTACTTGTTTCAATAGTTATTTCTTGAATATTAGGTAACAATTCTGTTGACATCCATATCATATATATTCTGGACCATGATAAGTGTCTATTTGAGTAGAAGGTGTATTGCTTAGTTGTAGCATTTCTTTCTCTCCATGTATCTTTAAGTTTATTTCATCTACCATTAAAAAAAAGATTTAGAGAGAGTCTTTCTATTTTGCTTTATTGTTTTCTGTGCTATGTAGTCCAGTTTGTTGTCTACAATTCCATTAAAATCTCCCATCATAACTATATTAACATAGTCCAGTTCAACTATTTTCATATGTACTTTTTTATAGAATTCTTCTTGTTTGTCATTCGGGGCATAAATTGCAACCATGAGTGTTTTCGTATTATTGTCCATTATTTCCACCATTAATATTCTTCCATCAGTATAAATCAATTTTGCTGAGATGGTCTCTTTAATATATAAAACCACGCCTCTTTTCTTACATTGTGTCAAGGAAATGAATATTTTCCCTAATTTTGGCTGTATCAACAATTGTTCATATTGTTTTTTAATATGTACTTCTTGTAGGCAGATTATATCAAATTTTAATTTCTCTAATTTATGAAAGATTTTCCTTCTTTTAACGGCTGAGTTAAGTCCATTTATATTAATTGTAATCAATTTTTTCTCTTCCATGGTTATATTTTGCAATTAGGTTTGACAGCTCTCGTGGATCTTGGTTCACGTTGTTCTTTGGCTTCCTCCTTTCCACTTACTCCACTTACTTCTTCTTTTTCAGTCGTCATTTGGGGGTCCTCTTGGAATTCAATTAGTGAAATTTCTTTTTCTGCCTCTTCCTCCCCTCTGAAAAATTCTGTGTAAAATGATTCAGCTTTCTCAATTGAGTCAATTCTGTATCTCTGATCTTGCCATGTAAACATTAAATCTTCTGGAATCAGCCATCTAAAATTCACCTCTTTTTTAATTAATAATTTGGTTAAGAATTGGTATTTCCTTCTCATCTCTCTCACTTTTCTGGGTACTTGTTTTAAGACCACAATCTCCTTATCTTTGTATTTCAATGTTTTCTCTCTTGCCACTTGCAATATTTGCATTTTAATGGCTTTCTTTGTAAATCTGATGTGAACTTCTCTTGGAAAGCTATTTCTCATTGCATATCTTGTGAAGACTCGATAAACCTCATCTATTCCATCCATCATCATCTCTTCAGTAATTTCCAAAGCTTCAGGCAATATTTCTATCATTATCTCAGCTAGATTTTGTCCTTTTTCTTCTTCTATGTTTTGGAATCTAAGATAAAATTCTGATCTGTCCATCTTCCATCTCAGCATACCACTTTTATCTTGTTCAACCACAGTTAATCTGTTATCAATGTCTCCAATCTTCTTGTCTCTTTGTTTATCTTCTTCTTCAATTTTTTGGAGTCTCTCATCATACTTCATCATCATTTGTTAGATGTTCTCCACTTTTTCATCAGTTTTCCCTGTTCTTTGTTCAGTGTTCCCTGTTTTTTGTTCTTTGTTCAATGTTCTCTATTCTCTTTTCAATATTCTCTGATCTTGTTTGAATATTTTGAATTCCTTGCATAATCATCTGCAGGGTCACTTTTTCTTGTTCTGAAATTTTTGAAGCCCACTCCTGATAAAATGTATGAGTATTGAAGGTTTAAAGTCAGTTTTGAAAGTCAGTTTCTTACTGTTTAACTGTCTAATGGAGGAAAAAATGAAGACTTAAGTGCTTTAATCGATATTTTTTTAAGAGATCCAATTGAAGTCTGTCTGTCTGTGTGTGAGTGTGTGTGTGTAGAGTACATGTTCTGATGGAATAGATTTCCTGTTAGGTCTGTTTGTTCAGAAGATTTGAGATTTCTTAGAGAAGATTAGATAGAACAGGAAAAGAATGCAGGATATAATTAGAAGTACACACCTGTGTGTGTATGTGTATGTGTGCACGCACACACATGTTTTAGACTTTCTTCTACAACACTTGACTGGATCAATGGGAGAATCAATATCCTTTGGGAACACCAAAAAGGAGTCAGTTAAGGCTGTTAAATTTAGTGCAAAGAGCCCTAGCATCTATATCAAGATAAAGGTGTGGACGGAACTGACAGGCAGTGATAATCCATTTTTGGTGACTGACAGCTTCCTGCTGAGTAAAAAGAGGCTGTAGAAGTTCATTGCAGAAGTGAAACTAGATTCACTTTCAGTAAATGAACAAGAGGACGTTTGTGGGACAGTTAAAGGGAGAGTCCCAAACAAAATTTCCCGGTAGCAGATCAATAGGCACTTTGTTAACCCGAGAAAGAAAAATAAAGAAATAAAAGCCAGCTACCATTGATGCCTTCTGAAAATTGAAAATGAATTGAGGCATGTCAGATAGTTTGTAAGATAAAAGATCCTGCCCAATCAAATAAGAAAATCTATTGGAATAAGAGAGTCACATGAATTCATTAAACAGAGGAAAAATACCAAAAATATTAAGCTAGTGGTTAGAAATATTGTGACATTTAAACCAAGGATCTTCAACCTTGGCAATTTTAAGACTGGTAAAAGACTTGGTAAAGCTGGCTGAGGAATTCTGGGAGTTGAAGTCCACAAGTCTTAAAGCTGTAAAGGTTGGAGACCATTGATTTAGACTACAATCTCTGCTAATCTCATTGGGAATTGTTGGGAATAACAATAACTAATTTAAAAGATCTAATACTTGACTAATGAATGTGAGCCATTTATTCAAGCTAGTAACATACTAATTTGTGACCTTACTGGGGAGAAAAACTTGGTTGAAACCAGAAGGGATGTTCCCCTCATGGAGATCCGTCCAACTGGGTTTAAGGGCAAGAGAAGGAGAGTAGCAGTCGACATTTGGGAATCTCTTTTGGCCTTCAGAGGCCACACTCCTCACATTTCTGGTTGTAGGACACTGTTCCTGAAGTTGGGGTCACGGGATAAGTTGGGAGTCTTGCTGCTGTTGCAGCCTCCCTGCTGTGTAACAATCTCCCTGCCTGAGCTGCTGGAGGCCATCTCAGGATTGGCAGTCAAGTTTCCCAGGCTTATGGTCTTCAATTTGCCATCCCTGGGATTGGCCTCAGAAGCGGCTTCAGAATCTGAGCTTATCCCAGATCAACCATCCCCCAATGCAGTATAGTGAACATACTTCTGGATATGATGTTCTTGTTGGAGCAGTGGTCACGTGATCTACTGGGGGATGTGGGGGATCTATTATTAACCCGTCTGTCAAGGTCAGACCATGTTCTGGTACCTGAGATTTTCTAATACTGCATTCTTCCTCAGGAAGACCGGACTTATTGGAATACACCTCCCTCAGTGACTGATGAATCCACACAGGTTCCAGAAGGAGTTAGGGGATGTCCCAGGAGCTCTGCTGCCTGGTCCTTCAGAGGTCTTCTCCTCTATCTCCTATCCAGCTGCAGACTGTATTACCTCTTGTCTCGTACCCTTTCTTGCTCCCTCTTTTTGGAAAACTGCCACTTCACTTTAGTCCATTACACCACCTCTCTCTCCATAGACAGCATCCCTCACAGGTAGTAACCTATTATAAGACACTTTAATGAACAGACTTAATAGATTAAGTTCTACTATACATGCCTCCTTTTAGGGAATCTTAAATCTTCATTTTAATCTCCTATCTCTTAAATCTTCATTTTAATCTCCTATCTCTTATCTATATAAGTATGTAACTATATTTCCATAGAAGTAATATATGTAACTGCCTGTGTAACTCTGGAAGTGATCTATGGATTCCAGATATAAAGAATGCTCTAATTTTCCTCAGTCAGATGATTTCCAGATATGTTATGTCTGATAGAAGATTTCCAGGATGAAGGGCATGCAGGTAAGGTCTTTCCTGGTCAATATTTTATAAGTGTTTCAGACAGGCTATTTATAGCAGCAATGAGAAAAGGAAGTCAAAGAAGTTAAAGAAGTTGAAAACCAAGATGTCTAGGAAAAAAACAGGCCGGAAAGAGCTGCTGGTCTATTTAACAACATTTTCCTTTAACTAAGGAATACAATTAGTGGCTTTCTTAATTGTTTGCATGGTAGTAATTTGTCACCATTACTACATTATAATAATGAGCCACCATGGGTGAATAGGCAGCAATATAAATTCAATAAATAAATAAATTTTATTAAATATTACAATTACAACAGTAAAAACTAGTTCAAACTAAAAAAAAGAAGAACAAAAAGTAGTGGATGCAGAAAAAAGAGAAAAATCAAAATCTAGTGAAGAAAAAGAAAAGAAATATATAAAGAAATAAATTTCAACTTCATCACATCTATAAACAATTTTAGTAATTTATCACCTCCTCTGAAAATGCAATAAGTGATCTCTTTTTCCCATATCCCTTCTCTTATCTATA
This sequence comes from Hydrophis major, assembly GCA_033807585.1. Lineage (NCBI taxonomy): Eukaryota > Metazoa > Chordata > Lepidosauria > Squamata > Elapidae > Hydrophis > Hydrophis major. The sequence goes on from CM066333.1 coordinate 27,605,439, forward strand.
AACAAATCCATTAAAGGTTATCAGAAATAGCAACATGTCTATTTTAATTTTGATCAAATCAATCAATTTTATATTTCTTCCTTTCATTTCTATTAATCCAAATCTTTAGTCCATTCAAATAATGCCTTAGAACTGATTGCATTTCTTTCTTTCTTTCTTTTGTCCTTTCTCATAAGATTCTTCAAAATTTTAGCAACCTCTTTTGTAAATCCAATATAATAAAATTATTCAGGTCAATCACTTGGTTTATGTTTGTATATCCCTTCTAATTATTAAGACATCAATTTCTTTTGTATGCCTAATTTAACATCATTTTGTTTAGCACTTTCTTTACAGAGGCATATGCCTCTATTGGCATTATTAAAATTAACTTCTGAATCCATTGTTCATAAATACCCTTCAGTATGTTCAATGTTACAATATTTGATTCATTCTATAATTTAAATTGAGTTAATCTGTTGTTTTCCTTTAATTCTAATCTTTAGTTCCCGCTAGTGTACATTTTTTAAAGTTTCATTGCTAGAGAATGTATGTAGCTCAGAACTGATCTGTGGAATCCCTGGTGCTCTTTGAGCTTGGTTAGCGGACATTTCATTACCCAACTAGATAACGTCATTGGTGCTAGTGAATGTGGGCTTTGCTTCCTGTTTATATAAAGTAGCTTGTTCTGCTATTGTTGCTGGAGATGGTTTTCTCCTTGGTAGTTCCTTAATTAGGATATTATTTGCTACTTGATTCTTTGAAAAAGCTAAGAAGGAAACAAAAAGATCAGAACACATCCTCTCGAGCAACCAACCCCCACATAAGCACTAGTTGGATAATGAAATGTCTGTATTGTCTGTAAGTAAGCAACCATCCACAGTTTGTAAAGTCTTAATTTAAAAAAAAAAAAGAATTCAAAATAATAGCATTTTCCCATGGGAAGTATTCTGTATAATTTATTCCAAAATTTTATTTCAAATCTATCTGGACCATTTGTAAAATCAAAGTTTTAATTACCTTTTTTCTGTTTATTCCAAAATTTAAGTAAAATTTGTTTCACTAAGGATTGAAGAAAATTCACCTGGTGCTGTCACGCTTGTTGATCCAAAGGTTTCTAATAGCTGAAAAGCAGTTAAGTTTCTTTTTTTTTCTTTTTTAAAACAGTTTCTTTTTTAAAAAGTTTTTTATTTTTTAAATTTTATACATCTTTTCACGTGAGCAACATGTTTCCAGATTATAACACTTGTACAGTCATACCTTCATTTCCATTAATCTTATATAATATTAACTCATATTATTATCCATTTTACTCATCTTTAAATAAATTTGCAATTCATATTTTAATTCATTAATTCAATATCAATATCATTTCATCCATACATAAGTTTTTAATTCTTTATCCCCTATTATTTCTATTTTCAGCTTACCACCTATTTTATTTTACATTACACATCATTATTGTCCTAGAGTTTTCTCTAAGCCGATATATAATAAACAATCTAAAAAGAGTAAAAATATAGTAAAACCAATATATTTTGGATCCACATGGTATTTTCCGTTCCCCTACTTTAATCATAATAAAATATTCTTGTTATACAATTCTAATATCCATTAAATAATCAACTGTATATATAGTCAACTGTATATATCCCCTCCAGTAAATCACTAAAATAACTTATTAATATCCCTCATTTTAGATTCACTTTATTTATAATCATTAATAATCATATTTTTAATTCATTTCCATTCCCTTGTTTTAATCCTCAAAAAAAGAAAAGGGTTCATAACAACACATTTTATATACAGTTCATATTCATATATATATATATATATATATATATATATATATATATATATATATATATATATATCTTTGGTTATTCGGGTTTTCTCCCGCGTAAGATTGGAAGTATCTAGGCAACGTTTCGATGAAGTCTCATTCATCATCTTCAGGCTTGGTCTTCAGCTCTGTGCTTCTCAGAGTGATGTGAGCTTGCAGCTGCTTCTTCCTTTTAACTGCTCCTGGGGGTGTGACTTGATTGGCTGGGGGCTTGGCTGTGTTCTGATTGGATGGGGGGGTGTTCTCATTGGTTGGGGGTTTGGCTGTGTTCTGATTGGTTGGGGGTTTGGCTGTGTTCTGATTGGCTGGAGGCGTGTCCACATACAAGTACCCTCCTTCTTTCCTTCTAGCATTTTGCCTATCTTCTCTCCCCCCTCCCCCTCCCCCCCCACTTTCCTGTTCTCTTTTTTGAAGTTTCTTATTGTATAATTTCTTCTTCTTTTGTTTAATCCTGGAAGCGTCAGTGTCATAGTTTTAATTCCTTTAGTGTCTTTTGGCAGTGTCTTTTGTTCTCCATGTCTATTTGAGCCTCTTTCTTCTTCCTTTAACTCCGCCTCACAGGAATTTCTTTGTTCTTCTGCCATCGCCATTATTTTCTTTTCCAATAATTCCCTTCTTTTTTTCAGCATTCCTCTTACAGTTTGCAATTCCAATTAAAGTCTTTGCTTATTTCTTCCATTTTTTATAACCAGATAAGTTATTAATATTCAAAGACTTTTATTGCAATCCTTGCCAAAAGTCTCCTTTTATCTTTTTTTCTCTTGTTGATCCTTCTGTCTCTTTCAAAATCAACACCCAGCAGTCCCAGGAATTGCATTTGTCTATCCTCTTAGTAGAGTTTCCCTCTCTCTTTTTGTTTTTAATTTCTGGGGTTCTTATTATTTTATTTATTTTTTGTTTCATAACAGTTATAAGTCCAGTAAATTTCCATAAGATTTTGTAGGAAAAAATGTATTTGACCATTAAATGGCTCTCTGTATCACTTTCCACTTTTCAAAGTTCTTTTCTTTTCTCTTTTAATTATGTAAAACATTAATTTCCAACCATTTCCAGGATTAATTTTCTTAATAATAACCAATTTCAGGCAAGTCCAACATTTTATCCAATGCCTAATTAATGCCAATTTATATTATTCAAAATTTAGTTTATAATTTTGTTGTAACTTTTTGTACTCCAATTGTGTTTACCTTGTATTTTCCTCTTATTTTCTATTCACCGCTGTGATACTCTTACGTGAGCGCACTTTCTTTCTACTTTTTAGGGTTGTTAAGAAAAAATTCAGTTCTCTAATTTCAAATGTCTACTTACTCATTTCTGCACAATCCAATAGTTTCTTAATAATTTCTTCCTCTGATGGTATTTTCTCACTCTTCCAATTTTTAGCAAATACAATCCTAGCCACTGTTAATACAGTTACAATCAAATACTTTAAATTTTTATTATATGTATCAGGTAAGATTCCCAATAAAAAAATCTCTGGTTTCAAATCTATAAACAATTTTATGAAGTTTGGGACCTTTTTTATCAATGGTTAGATAATACAATATAATAATAGAATATTTAGAAACTTAGGAAATAATGAATATATATATATATATATTATGTTTTGATAATATGCTTATAAAATTTTATTAAGATAGATTTGGTATGATTTTATGGTTTAAGACATTGCCTATAGCGTTAATCAATTGGCAAGATTCAATGCTGACCCCACTGTACAATACTGGCAAGCAACAAAGCGTATATTAAGATATCTTAAAAGGACAATCCACTATGCATTGTATTTGGAGCCAAAGGATGATCTGATTTTAAGTGCATATGCTGATGCAAGTTTTGCAACAGACATAAACACTAGGAAATCAACTTCAGGTACGACTATACTGTTAGGAAAAGCATTGATTGGTTGGAGGTCAATTAGACAGCAACACATAAGTATGTCCACAATGGAAGCAGAATTTTCGTGTCTATCTTTATTATATACTGATTTAATTCTGTATAAAGAGTTGTTATTGGATTTGGGAATAACTGTTAATGATTCCATTGTAGTTTATGAGGACAATCAAGCAGCCGTACGGTTGGCTACAAATATTGCTGTGAAAACGAGATCTAAGCATACAGATCTTAGATATTTGAATGTAAGGCAATCTGTAAAAAATGGTTTAATAAGATTGGAATATTGTATGACTGAAGAAAATATTGCTGATCAGTTTACGAAAGCCCAAGGTTCAGTCAAACACAAAGAAAGTTGTGATGACTATGGTTTAAGGTTGTAAATAGATATATATATATATTATTATATTACCCAAAAGGGGAGTATGTTAGGAATAACAAGGTTACCTAACGTAGTTTGGGTAAAATAATATACATAAACTATAATTGTAAGTTAAAGTGTGTGTCATTTTAACTGCAAAGCATGTAATTTTGGGTGCGGCTGTAAAACCACCATAAGAGGGAGAGCTTACTGTATTGCTGGCTTACTGAATTGCTTGCTGGCAATGATGGATTAATGGTTCCCTGCTGCTGCTGCTGCTGCTGCTTTTGCTGAAGAGAGAAAGGAGGTTTGAATTTCTTCATATCTCTACTGTGAGAAGATTTATTACTGGACTGATATTTGTAAGTTTACTGACCTCTTTTTTGACACTGGACTTTGCAAATGAATAATCCCCGGACGGACTGATCTAGTGTATGATATATTGACTGTTTTGACTATGCTAAAACTCTTACTGGAATAAACTATTTAACTAGCATAGTGTATCTGTTTTACTGAGTGTAAGCTACAAAAACGTTTATCTCAAATAGTTTGCCTGCCTGCCTGCCTGCCATGCAGATTCTACTAGGGTGTATATCCCTAACATTTCCAACATGGTAAACACAGATCAAAGCCATGCACGATCACGGTCTCTGATCTATCATCGACGGAAGTGCCACTGGAAGTCCAGCAGTTTACAGTTTCTGAAAATGATTAGAACAGGATCTATGTGAACGTCTCAAAAACACCAAATGTGATTTGAACAAGATGGCTATTCCCTTGTCTCCTTGCAAGGAGCAACTTTCTGGAGCACTTATCGGGAGTGTTAAGCCTTCTCCTTGTCTGAAGGCAAATTACAAAGAGCCGATCTACTTGTTTTGTGGAACTGTATTCAATCTACCATTTCTTCCTCTGAAAGTCCAGCTTTATTTTTCATATAATTTTGAAGTAGCTGTTGAGTGACTTTGTTTTTTAAAAAATCGGGAGTTTGTATCTACTTATTATTCTATAAAACCTTCATTCAGAATTGCTGCTGTAAACCTCCACTCACCTTTAAAAAATAATTATGCGCAACAGGAGTTGCTTCATTGTTGAAGAGAAAGTCAACCTCCCTTTTTTAAAAAGTAGCTCATTTTCAGCACATGAATACTGTTGCACAGCCATGATTACAGCAGTGTTCTAAGCAGAATTTTCCAACTGTGAAATAACATTGACTGTTGCAATGTGTGAAGGGATTCTGTGTTAAAACTGACACAGGATTATTTTTCATTAACTTTGCATATATTGCCCATAATAATAAAAATGGAGGAAGTAATTTCGTGCTATTTCAACAAGCTAAAGTTACACACTTGATGTAACTGAAAGATTACCAACTTAAATGAATTCCTGCCCTGTCAGAGGATGGTCAGGTAGTCTGTTTGCAAAGCTTTGAAAGTATTTTAAAAAGAAAATAGGGGAATAAGGAAAGGTTTATGATGCTTGTTCCAAGCTTCACTAGCAATGACCAAAAACAAGATGTTTGGTTAGTACCTTTTCTGAATAACACATTTCATTAAAAGGAATATGTTTTTCATGATCTGTATCATCAGATGCACAGAATGGTAAAATCAATGTAATACTGCGGAATGGTAACAAGAAATAAAAAGTCATCTGCCCATTTTGGTGTTCTTTTAATTCAAGTGCAGAGTGGATATGTGGGATTCTCCCCTGTATATTGTTATATGCAATGTTCTCTCAGGTATAGTAGTTAATGGGCTAGACTAGGAGCAAGGAAGCTCAGTCTTCCCTAGGCTTAGACACAAAATTCAGCCAGTCAACCCAATGACTGCTGTGATAAGTGAGCTGCAGAACAGACATCTCATTGCATCATACATTGATTCACCATATGAACTATGCAACCACAGTACGAAATTGTGCAATCAAGCACGTAAATGTTAACAACAAAAAAGGACTGTTTTTCCTTGAAGATACTAGGCCAAAACAAGTAGCTCTCATTTAGTAACCACAGTTGGGGGAGGCAACTCAGTCATGAGGCAAAATGACTGGTAAGTGAAACTGCAACTGTACTTATGATCTTACATAAGCTTTCCTTTGCTTTACAGCCCTAGAAAGGTCATGAATATGAGAATTGGCCATAAACTTAACTTTTTAATCACCACTGTAACTGCAAACAGTTGGTAAACAAGGACTACCTGTAAGGGGCAAACAAGCTTTTAAAGTAAACTGGAAAGTATTTTTATTGTGATTTCAGTGATGAACTTTACAATCACCATTAAAATTGTGTAAATATTTCCAGGATGAAGTCTTAGAAGGAAATAGAGTAGATCAGGACTGTCAAACTTGCGGCCCGCAGGGTGGATGCATCACATGCTGGACAGGTTCACTCCCAGTTTAGCAAATGGGAAAAAGGTTGTGATACATCACATCATGATGACATGATGACATGAGTTTGACACCCCTGGAGTAGAATTTCCAATTTTGCCTTTTTCTTTTGCTTCAGTTTGCTTTTTTTGATTCATTTATGTTTGGTTCCATAGATCTGTTGTTGGTCTTTGTCTTAAGAAAGTATTTATGAATGGTGTCCCTGCCTTGCTAAAATTATGCTACATCCCCACAAAAAGATTGGCACCTGTTCTTTCTGTATTCCTTATATATTTCTTTTATGTATTCCTTTGTGTGTTCTGCTAAAAGCTGTTGTCCCTACAAGTGACTAACAAGGAGAAAGAAAGCTCGTCCTGCATTTACATATCAATAGTGTATATTAGTTAAACCTTGTGGTTAGTACACTTCCAAGAAGGCTACTGTTCCTTTTTCAGCTATAACCACAAGTTGAATGTGCTATATCACCATATACCAATGAAATTAAAGGCTACTGATTCCATCTCATTATGTATGAAAGGTGATGCAAGGAAAAATTCTATTCAATAAAGAAATTGTGTGGAAAAAAAATACAATTTAGATGTTTTCCCACTAATGTCATCTCAGAATTGCATTTATATTCTACCTTTCCAGCAAATACATTAATAATTAAAACATGCTTTTAAAACATAACAAATCATATCATGTGACCTGATTAATGAGTCCAGTGAGCTATCAATGGGACAAGACCATAGTTGACATTCAGGATACGATATCTTGAGAGCCTCCTAGCAGGACATCTTCAAGTATATAACTGAAGTCCCCTACTGTGTTTCTTAATTTCATTTCTGTTAAATTGAATAATAGTGATAGATAGTACACCAGAAGCCTACTCTTATTGCAAATATTGGTAGATCGATTACATAGTTAAGATGTATCTCCATAAATTATTCTTCTTGCTATTCGCCATGGAAATATTTACTTTCTTTATTATTTAGCTTTTCTATGATACAAATCAGATCAGCAAATTTTCTGAATATCTATCTACCTACCTACTTACTTATTTTCCATATTTTTCTGTCAGATGGGCAGCATTCATTTTCTGTGCTCTGATGATACCCAATGAAATCTCTTGGAAAATTTTCAAAAGCATATATACGTGCATTCCCATCACACTATTTTCTTTCAAGTTAAACAGTATTATGCAAAGTGAACCAAAAGAGTCAAAAAATAGGAAGCTGAAGAAATTAAAGGTACAGTAAAGAAAATATAACTACATATTATGACAAATATTATAAGAACATACACCAAAGGAAATTATGGATTTAAGTTACAGGATTCTAATTGAATATTCAAAAAGAATTAAAAAATAAAAACACCCCCCTCCCTGTTGATAAAAAAAATTGTTGGACAGTGAAATCAATTCTTAGAGTGATGTTGAGGTCTTCTTTGTTGGATGTCTCCAAACAGAGGTTAGATGGTTGTTTCTCAGAGATAATTTGATTTAGTGTTTTTTTTTTTCACTAAGCAAATGATTGATCTTCATGATTTAAATTTTCTTTTCATCATTACAATTCTATTCCCCAAAAAACCAATATGCATTGAGCAGTACTTTAATCTCTGCTATGTGCAAGACATCAAATTGGGTCATTTTAAAGTAAATATGGTACAAAAATAAGAAAAGCTATAATATTTAGAACTATGTAGAATATTTCCTAGTCAGAACACTTTCAGTATGGTTAGAACAAAAGAATTGCAAAATATATTTTGTGCCTATAATAATACTATTATGTTGTGTAATTTGAATGGACATCAGGATCTCCATCAAATTATTTCATTTTTTACACTGTTTACACTAAAAAAACATGCTTTTTGTCTTAATCAAATCAGTTTATTTTCCTTTCCATGGTATGACAGATTTCTTTTTCTTTTTAAACATATTTTATTAAGTTATTAAAACATTGGACATGGTGTGATCATCCTGACATTCCTTTTTGTCATATATGTTATAATACATAATACATATTTTATATACAGTTAGTTTTATACAGTTAATTTTTATCTGTAATTATCCCTTCTACAAATCCTGTTTATTTTTTATTCTGGGTCCTTCCTTTCTTTTCCCACCATTGATAAAATTTATTCCATATCTTTTGGAATTCTGTCTCCTTATTTTTTAATTCCAGAGTCAATCTATCCATTTCAGCACATACCAATATCTTCTTTATCACCTCACCTTCATTGGGAATTTCTCTACCTTTCCATTTTTGGGCAAAAGTCATTCTTGCTGTTGTGATAATGTGTACTATTAGATAAATCTCTTCTTTATAATATCTTTCTGTCATAATTCCAAGTAAAAATAATTCTGGTTTATAATCTATTTTCTGTCCAGATTTGACAGATTTCTGAATTACTAAGCTTCATTGTTTTAGTAACATTTATATTATTTTTCATGTTCTCTAATGCTTTTTAGAAATGAGTGATATAAGAACCAGAAGGAAAATGAGAAACATTTGAATATAATACTTCAAGAAAATTATATGCACCAATCCTGTGGTGGTGTTGCTAGGCATGGAAAATTGGTATGAATGAATGAAATTATGGACCATGATACTGATATCAGATTGGAGCTGAAATTCCAGGCACATTTGTTAAGATGGAAAATGGTAGCTTTTGAGTTCTTGGTAAAATAAATTTTTTACAAATACTGAAAGAAGAAAAAGGTCTCCAGGGTATCTGTACCTAAGATTCATGGATGATAATATGAATAATTTTAAGAAGTTTGTAAACAAAATAAGAAATAACCACTGTATTCAAGAAAAATGAAGAGCATCAGAATTATGAAAAATATATAAATAATACTATCTGGATCATAAGTGAAAACACAGTTCTTTAAAAAATTCTTCTTACAAACTGTAAATAATTTGGAAGTAAGACAGATGAAAGCATCTCAAAGGAAGTATTTGAGTACTAAGTGTGTACTAGAGAAGATTTTGGTCTAATCTAAGAATGTTCTTATTTGGTGTTATCTATGTACAACTCTACTTCAATGACAAGACTTGGTCTTTCTCATCACTTTAACCCAGGGGTGTAAAACTCGCATCACCAAGGCATCATCGTGTGACGTATCGTGACTTTTCCCCCTTCGTTAACTGGGCATGGTGTGGCCAAAGCATCCAGCCTGTGGGCTGCGAGTTTGACAGCCCATGTCCTAACCTAATGTCAATATAACTATTCGAAAATACAAAAAAAGAGAAAAAAAGAGCAATAAATAGAAAATTTGATATGATCACATCTACTATGTAATTTGGTTTTACAGCAGAAAAAACAGATAGTAAACTTTCCTATGTTTAAACCCTCTAGCTAATAGCTAGGATCAGGAAGCATTTATTGACATAATATTTTGTGCCTTTTTTCACTGTCTCAGAAAAAAATGGTGACTTCCTCAAATAAAAACTTTTCTGGAAGTCAGATGAAACAATGATAACCACAATACATGGCTCACCTTTTTGTATGAGGTGTTGGCATATTTGCTAATGTCCTACCCGTTACAGGATGTAAAAGGACATTTTTTTAAGAGTGAGGGAAGGTGGATGAAAGGATTCTTTTGTGGCTCTCTTGGTATTTACAGTTTGTCCTCATATGAAAAATATTATACCAGCTTTTCCTCATGTCTCAAAGCATCAGTTGGTGGGAGTAGATTTCTTAAAATGCATATTGGACAAATAAGATTCTCGGTTATTTGCATACTAATGTGCTGTTCTAAGTCATGCATCATGACATCTTCAAGGAGGCCAGTCATAATTATGATGGATTAGACTGCGGAGTTGGTCCTAGATGCAATAATTGTTTTGCAGATGCTACTGATGTGCCTTGAATTTCTAATACATAATGGCTGGGGGGGGGGAGGAAAAACCATAATAAAGTGGCTAAGGGCCTCAGCTCAAGTACAATTATTGAACAGAGTGGAAAGTTAACCCTAATAGTAGACAGCTAGCTTAGAAAAGATACAATTTACTCAATTTTAAAAAAAGAACCACAATGCAATATGGATTATTTGTGGCCTCATTATTCAGCACTGCCTTCAACTCTATCATTTACCATTCCCTGATTTGTACAGATAAATGTATATTATCATATTTATGGAGGAAGGAGAATTAGGATTTTTTTCCCCTGATTGTTGCCAATTTTTCTTTTTGGCCTTTGGTCAATGCTATTATTTCTTTTGAGTGTAGTTAATGGGGCATTCTCCCACCTAATTCTCTTCTTGCTAAGCAGTCATTACATAGGAATGGAATACCAGTTTTGCAAAGCTAATCAAACACTAAAAGAAAAATAAAAAGACAAGAGGTGGGGATTTTTGTTGTTGTTGTTTTACTTTTAGAATTCATCCTAGCCAGTTTCCCTCCTTAACAATTTATTTTCAGTAGTTCTAGAATCTTCCTAAAGGAAAAGGATTAAACTCTAGTTTTATTCAAAATCAAGTGCTAAAATATTCATTAAGGTTTTTCTTTAGGAATGCTTTAGAGTTTGCAATAAAACATAAACCTTACTACTGAAATATTTTATTAGTACAGTTGTCGTTGACTTACAACAGTTCATTTAGTGATTGTTCAAAGATAACAATGGCCCTGAAAAAAGTGACTTATGACCATTTTTTACACTTACAACCATTGCAGCATCCTCACAGTTGTATCATCAAAATCCTGATGCTTGGGAACTGATTCATATTTACGATGGGTTGCAGTGTCCCAGGGTCATATGATCGCAAAGTCAATGGAGAAGCCAGATTTACTTAAACAATCCTGTTACTAACTTAACAATTGCAGCAATTCACTGAACAACTGTGACAAGAAAGGTCATAAAATGGAGCGAATCTCATTTAACAAAGGTCTCACTCAGCTTAATTTTGGGCTTAATTGTGGTTGTAAGTGTTCAGAATTCTGGGGGTTGAAGTCCAAGGATAAGAAAACTGTCAAGGTTGAGAATTATTAGTCTTATGCAAAAACTCATTCTCTCCTGGGAATAATAGTAGTTATTATTCATAACTTGGGGTGGTTTTTGGCTTAAATATTCCTATTTTTGGTGCCTTGGTTTATTCCCACTATCAATAAACTCATCTTTCTTTTGTGCTGTTCTCAGCCACTACATAGTCTTGTTTGAATTTACTCTCCCGCTTAAAAGCTTACAACTGCCTTTCTTCTTTCCAAGGACTGCTGATTGGAACTGAGATATTGGCAGAGAAGTTAAACCCCATCCGCTAGTTAATTACTCAGTTCACTTCTGTAAGCTCTTCCCCTCATCTATGAGAAACATAAAGACACTGAGTCCGAAAAAGAAATCAAACTGAAATGGATCAAGATATAATTGGTCCACTGCTTTCTACCCATTTATTTTGCTTGAGGGGATAAAGAACATGGAAAAGGAAAAGAACATTTTAAGGAGGATCTAGGATTTTCATTTCTAGAAAAAAGATCTGCAACCACACCCTTCAAAATAATGGGGCCAACCAAGAGGAATAGCTGCCCAGTATCACTCTTGATGGTGAGATAGGCAGTGTATATTCTCTCCTAACACAGAAGTGCTTCTCTCTCTCTCTCTCTCTCTCTCCCCCCCCCCTCTCTCTCTATATATATATGTCTGGCATTCAGCTTTGTTCGGGTATTTTCCCACGTCATAATAGTGGTGCTTTTAAAGTTGTAGCAACGTTTCAGCAGAATCTCATCTGCCATCATCAGGCTTCTGTATAGTGTTTGTCTGTGAGTCAGACTTTTACAGTGGTTTCAGATTTAAATTTGGGGCAGCCTATTGCTGTGTCAGAATGGTTTTTTCTTCCTCCTGATTGGTTGAGAGTCTTGGTCTGTGTTTATTGGTCTTGGAGTTTGCTGTGTTCTGCTACTAATATCTTCTGTCTGTTTTTTTTTTTTTTTTTTTGAGGGGGGGGGCTCTTTTTGTATCTTGATTGGCTGGCAACATTGTGTTACTTTATTGGAGGCCTTTAGTGCAGCTTGGCTTCGGGTAAATGGACGGCAAACTCCAAGACCAATAAACACAGACCAAGACTCTCAACCAATCAGGAGGAAGAAAAAACCATTCTGACACAGCAATAGGCTGCCCCAAATTTAAATCTGAAACCACTGTAAAAGTCTGACTCACAGACAAACACTATACAGAAGCCTGATGATGGCAGATGAGATTCTGCTACAACTTTAAAAGCACCACTATTATGACGTGGGAAGATACCCGAACAAAGCTGAATGCCAGACATGTAAGTACCCACGAAAACTTAAGAAAACAAATATATATATATATATATATATATATATATATATATATATATATGTGTGTGTGTGTGTGTGTGTGTGTGTGTGTGTGTGTGTGTGTGTAATTCAGCTTTATTCGGGTATTTTCCCACATCATTATAGTTGTGCTTTTAAAGTTGTTGCAACGTTTTGGCAGAATCTCATCTGCCATCAGGCTTCTGTATTGTGTTCGTGTCTCTTTCTCTCTCACTCCCTCCCTCTCTCTCTCTCTGTATGTATATATATCTTGAGTCAAAAATTAACACATCAATTACAAATGATATTTCTCCAACATCTTCTTAATATTCTTAGAAAATTATTTACTCCACTGCTACAAGATACCAAAGGAATATTCTTTATTTCAAATAGCATGGCAGGAGATCTCTACACCTTGCCCGCTCTCCAAATTAAAATCTTTTTGGAACAGAATATGTTGCCAAATCATATTCCTTGGATTGGTAACGTTTACTTCTGCTAAACTGTAGGAGCCCATGGATACAAAGCACAGCGGCCACTCTTTGTCACCAAAAGCACAAGTGAGTGAACCCAGCTAGTTTGCAAAATGCAAAGGACCTTTGTCCTTTCCTGCCAGTTTTTCCCCAATACTCTGTCCAAGGTCCTGATTGATCCTACCTTATCAAATTCGGGATCTTCTCATGAAGGTTATCTTCAGCTCATCTGAACTTGTGGAATATGCATCTGACTTTTTGCTGTTACGTTGTCTATGTAACAAATACAAGTTCTTCTTCTGAAAACCCAGAAGAAAAACAAGTCATTTTTGTTGATCATGATGGGAAACCTATTTGAGAGGCTAAGACGCTGAGCTTGTCAATCAAAAAGGTCGGCAGTTCGAATTCCTAGCAGTGCGTGAGCTCCCATTACTTGCCCTAACTTCTGCCAACCTAGCAGTTTGAAAGCATGTAAAAATGCAAGTAGAAAAACAGGGACCATTTTGGTGGGAAGGTAACAGTGTTCTGTGTGCCTTTGGCATTTAGTGATGCCAGCCAGATGACCACAGAGAAGTATTTGGATAGTGCTGGCTCTTCGGCTTTGTAACAGAGATAAGCACCACCCCCTAGAGCTGGAAATGACTAGCACATATGTGCGGGGGGGGGGGACCTTTACTTTTACTTTTTATTAATTGTCTGGTGATTCTTCTTGATTAGAAAAAGCAAGTATTTTTATTTAATCAGATTTTTAAGTAATGTTAAAGAATTGTGTATTAATTTCAATACTGAGAAAGATATCTCCTTCTCAAAAGAAATCTCTTATCTCAAGAATTACTCTCCCCCTTGTCAAATCCTATACTTGGATTGTTCAGAGATATTGTTTGAATATGAAAAAATAAACCAGAGATTTTATAGAATTTTTTTAAAAAAGATTGAATAAGTACTCAATACATTATATTAGTATTTTAAAATGAAGATGCGTGAAAGATGCAATAATTTCCACAGTGAAAGTGTGGATGGTAAAGGTGATACAGTTAGCAAAGATGGTGAAATTGAACTGATTTAAATTTAAAAAATAATCTAGCTTTGTTTCTCTTGGAAACAAATAGATTTTTTTGCTAAAAATTAAAAAAATGAAGCATTTTCATTTGTTTTGATGATTAGAATGATTTTGTAATTATAGAAATGGCTTGGAATATTGTGAAATGTAAACTAAAAGAATGATCTATTATTATGTAATGTACTGCACACAAAATAATTGATGTCTTTATCTTTTCTCTGTTTCCCCATTCCTTTTTTCTATTCTAAATTTTGCTTCTTCTATATTTTTATATTATAATGAAATTCAATAAAATCATATTACCAAAAAAATCTTAGGTGAGTGTATGTTAAATATACAGTGAATTCTTGCGTTATTTATTATTTATTTATTGCTGATAAAAATTATTGTTCTCTCTTCTTTATAAGCATAATTTCAAGGTTTCATTAGTATGTTATGGTTCATAAGCAAATAATAGCCTTTTCATTCCTTTTCCTGTGATATCTCTAGTGGAAAATAAGAGTTATCTAATTTTTCACCTATGGAGGAGAAATCTACCATGTACACAAAAGCTTTCTGTGCTTTAGCATTAGCTATACCTTTAAACATATGGGCCTAATTTCCTCAGATGTATGTGCGGATAGATTATAAAATCAAACCATTATCTTAAAAAAATAGTGGAGTCTCAATTTTTCTTGTTACTTATTCATATATCCTTAATTATCGAATTGCAGATGAATGATCACAGGTACCTCCAGGGCTCATGAGTTACCTATCCCTCTAATATAATATGTGAAGCGATTTTTGATACACAAAGCAGAGAACCTTGAAAATCATATATACAATAGATGGCTATTTGGAGCAATCTATGTTTGCATGTTCTATAGATGTGATAAAGTAATGTTATGATAGCCAAATAAACATGGCTTTCTCTCTATCTCCCATTTCTTTCCAGATCCAGTAAGAGGATAACCTTGTGGATGGCCCTAGAGTAAGCCAGATGGAACAGGATAGAACTAATCATGACGAAGGCAATAGTCTAAATCCTTTTTTAATTCCACATCCTTCTCGTGTTTGCCAAGCAGAGCCTTTGTCAGTAAACCTGCATAATGGAAATACATCAGTGGGAAAGATCTACAATGAACTGAATGGCAACCCTATGTGGCTGCACAGGAAGGCCAACTATGGAATGAAGCATTCTGCAAAAAGGAAAGAGAGTAGTCGAATAAGCCCTGACCTTCTTCAGCAAAAGAAACATTGCAGCAGGTATTTGCAAAATGGTGGGATAAAACGCACTTTTAGTGAGCCTTCTTTGTACGGACTTCACCTGAACAAGAAGCTTAAACAAGATGAAGAAGCAAAGAGACAGCAAGATAGCTCATTCCCCATCAGCAACCAAGCAGGTGCTTCTAATTCATACAGTAGGAAGAATGTTATGGGCTTTGGAACAGAACAAAGTACAGCTTCAGTTCTTATACAGTCTTTAAGATGCAACTCTGGTGCTTCAGAATCTTCTCCAGCTCCCCAGTTTCAGAATGAACAAGGGGATGAAAACAGCAACTGCCACAACGGGGACATTGACATGGCATATAAGAACAAGGCAGCTCCAATGCCTAACGGTGCTATAGTTTCTGCCTCTTCCATGGAAAACATGCATGGTGAATTCCTGGAAAAAACATTGTCTCAGTATAATCCAGAACATGTTTTCAGTGGAACGCAGACAACTACGTCTTTTACAAGTGCCATAAACACTCGGGCTATTAATGTGTTGACATGTGGCACATCACATTTACTGCATACCTCAGGGCAGATAAGTTCCGTTCAAACCTCAAACTCTGAGCTGCCTCAGGTGCTAGCTTCTGTAGCTACTGAAGTCCACAGTATAGAAAACTCCAGCAAAGGGTCCACTTTACAAGCAAGCTCTAATTTTCATCATCCAGAAGTAATGAGCTCAGAGCAGCAAAAGTCAGAAAATACTTACCAGCCACCTACAAACCACCATGAAGTTTCAGAAAATACAGGGCAGGTTCCCAGTCAGGATTTCTCACTCAATCCTAACAACAATCTGAAGACTCATGATAGTAGCTCAGAGATTTTGTCACAACGAAGAGAAGAAACTGGTGCTTGTTTCCAACAAGATTCCATGTTCAGGAATGATTCTTTTAATCTACCCCCTATTGCACCACCTTCTCCTCAGCAGGAAATAAATAGTGTGCTCTCTGTTGAGGCTTCAGAAGATCCTAGAAATATTTTCAATGTGATGGAAGAAAATAACAGAGGGCAACCACATCATCAGGAAGAACATGCAAAAAAAAATTCTGGCTTTTGCCAACAAACACTCAGTTCTCAACAGGTTCATCAATACAAGATTCAGGTTTCACAAGCAACTGGACGTGAAACAGATATGGATCTCAGTACAGTGATATTAGGAATAAAGCAGCAAGATCCTAGTGAAATTCAGTCCAAACTGGATTCTAAAATTCAGGATCCACAAAGAACCAGTAAAGAACTGCAACATTTTCCACAGCTTCTGAGCCAGATTAATCAGCAGACTACTCTTGATAATGAAAAAGATCTAGTGAAAAATCACTTAAAGCAGTCACAACCCCCCCCACGAGCTTCTTGGATGAGAATGACTTCCCCTCCCTTTCACCCCAGTGATTCTTCCCCAAAATCAAATGAAATACTTTTGAGGACCATGCTTCAACTCCAAGCAAATTCACCTGTTTTGGAGACACATCCAAAACAATATATTCAAGGTTCCAATGAATCAAAAGGAGTCATAGGGCAATCTTGCTACCAGAACATTATACAGGGTGAGCAAATACCAGCACTATTCAAAAGTGAAGGAATACAACCGCCTCATCATTTTACTTTGCAAATCCCATTCCAAAAGCACTCACCACAATCCAAAAAGATGAATGATCAGCAGCAAAATTCAAGGCACTTTAACCTTCAACCACAATCTGAACTCCACCTTGAACAGACTTTAGAGGCACAGTTAAAGCCTCAGCACTTAGATCTTCTATTTGAGGAGGACCAATTCATACGTTCACAAATTTTGCCTCCAGTGCTCCACACTCAGCCAATACAACCACCACAGCATTCACAATTAACAATGAACTCCACACAACAAATGATAACCACAAAATTGCCCCAAATCTCTCCCCGGTCAAGCAACAGCCAAGAACAACAAGGGGAAGGAACATCCTTAAATCGGCTTAAATTAGAAGAGTGCTTTGAAATAGCAAATAATTACTTCAAATCAGTTGAGTTCCCAGTACAAATTCCCCAGACCAGAGTGGACCATATTTCAAATACAGCCATCAGAAACTCCCATTATAATCAGGCAAATAATGTAATGAAGCATTCCTGCTCAAACAACATGCACTTGTTTTCTGAGAAAAAGGAAGATCCTATAAACACAGACCTCTTAACTCAAAATCTATCTCGCAACTTGCAGCACATGCAATATTATCCAAATAGCATAACTCCTAAACAAGATCTGCCCCAGAACTTTCAGGAACAAAACCCTCCATCTCCACCAACTTCATTTCTCCAGCTGCCCTTCCAGCAAACACAGGAATATTCTAACATGACTACCAATATGAATAACTCACAAGTTAGTCAGACTCAGCAAAGTTACTCACCCTTCAATCAGCAAGCAGCATCCCATGCAATAGATCAGAGCCACAGCCACTGTCTTCCCTCACAACCTCACAAAGATTTTCAAAAGCATGCTGCTATTAGATGGCATATCTTGAATAAACAAGCTAACCAAAATAAATCTGAGTCATGTCAAGCTATGGGTTTCAAATCTATCAAAACTGAAGCTGGCTCAAAGGTGAACCTTCCTCCACTGGTTGGACAGTTAGAAAACAAACTATGGAAGAAAGAAATTAAACAAGAGGTTCAGCACTTCGTTTGTGAGAACATGCAGCAAAGGAGTATCATTGAAACCATGGAACAGCAGTTGAAACAGTTTCAGGTCAAAACACCCTTTAATCACAAGTCACTTACTATCAAATCACCCAAGCATGTCAAAATTGAGGCTGCAGGACCCATTACTATCCTGACAAGGAATTTTAATGGTGCAGATTTCAACAGCCATGCCATCTCTTTAGAACAACAAGTCATTCACTCTAATGAAAAAACACCAACCAAAAGAAATGCTGGAACAGCCCTCAATAATTTCTTAGAATCACCTTCTTCGTTACTAGATACACCTTTAAAAAACTTGCTGGATACACCTATCAAAACTCAGTATGATTTTCCTTCATGTAGCTGTGTAGGTAAGTTTTGATTGCAATTGTTTACAAAATAAATAATATAAATGCTGCCTATTGTTTATGGTTTATTAAGAAAGAGTAGGTTTCCCCAGTTTGGAATTCTTTAGTTATGTTGTTAAGAAACATCATGCTCTAGAACAGAAATTATTATTAAACCTTACAGATATTTTCTTTGTCCTTACTTCTCATCTTGAATATTTAGATATACAGTATAGACAACATGTTGTGTGGTATATAACACTTTTAAAGCATACTAATTAATCTTTTCATTTTTTGTGTGTTTTGTTTTAAACAGAACAGATAATTGAAAAAGATGAAGGTCCTTTCTATACTCACCTTGGAGCTGGTCCTAATGTCGCTACTATTAGAGAAATAATGGAAGAAAGGTAATGAATTAGAAAAGCATGCAGCAGATTAAGATGTATCCACTTTTGCATGTCAGAATTTCTTCCAGTCTGTTCGCATAAATAACACCATCATTGCAAGCCATTATAATTATTGCTAGGTTGTCTATTCTAGCATTACCAATCCTGGTCAGAGTCTGTTCAGTGGAGAGTCACAATATTGGACAGCTCTGTGACTGGCTGTCATAAGTTGCCTACTCCAGGTAGATGCCGGCAAATGCTGACATGAGCAGGCATTCATTGGTCTGCCGAATAAGATGGGCAGCAGTTGGATAATGAAATCAATGGTCAGTCTTGAATGCATAGCACGGGCGCTTTAAGAAATTTCTCTGTTGAATCACAACAAAATACAAACTCTGGTTTTTCTATTTACTTTGAAGAACTAAATGAAGAGTAAGTAAGTAAGAAATTAGCTTAATCAATTAAATGCTCATGGATATAAATTTCTAGTGTAATTTGAAGACTCATTAATCAAGAACACACACACAAATACACACTTTACATAGTATTCTTTGTTTAAGTAACAATGACAATGCTTGTTTGGTCTATTACAGCCTTTTCCAATTTGTGCACTCTCTGTATATGATGACTTAGTTGCCAGTTCCCCAGCCAATGTGGCCATTCGTAAAATTTCTGGGAGTTGAATTACACATGCCTGAAAAATGGCTAGATTGTATTAAGCTAAAATGAATCCTGGATCCTTGTTGTTTTTCTTGAATATAAAATTTTCTATACTTATCTTCATTTGTCTGTTTGAAACATAAACTCAATCTTTAACAAACAAAAATGTAAGTGTTCTTTTTTAAAATATAAATATATGTTTAGTAAAAACTCAACACATTTTTATGTTACAAATACAAAGCAAAATTAACCTTCCTCATTAAAGTGCTTTTGAAACATTTGAGTTGGGTTTGGTTTGGCTTTTTTGATTGGGTTTCGACTTGCTATCTCCTTAAAAATCTGGACCAGGCTGATTAAAATGCTATGGATAGTAAATAACCTGAATACAAGAAAGGATTTTAAGTCATAAAGTAAAAGTTTCCAGTGTTCCTATATGATTGCATTTACATTTATATGAAATTCATGTTCTTATCTTTACTTATTTCATGATTTGATTTTTTTAAAGATATGGACAAAAGGGCAAAGCCATCAGAATAGAAAAAATTGTCTACACAGGAAAAGAAGGCAGAAGTGTTCAAGGATGCCCTATAGCTAAATGGGTAGGAATAATCTCCACAACCTTATAAAGGATATTGTTCATCTCTATAGATAAAATTAATTCATGTTGGCAAAAAAAAATCTTATTCAGATTTTTTTAAAAAAATCACAGAAGTTAACTGAGAATACATTTTAAATAAAATATGACAAATTAATAACAGGTTTTTTATCTTAGAAATTTTATAGAAAATGTATACCAGGATGTAATTATTGTCTTATGTACATAAGTCCTTTAAAAATCTGTGGACCTGCAATGTTATATCTTTTTAAATTATGCTAGGTTTATTCTATCTTGCCTTTCCAAATCTGTTATTAAAATTTAAAACTCACAGCTCACAGACCTAAAGTTGGAATGAAGTCCCACAGTTCATGAACTTTTAATACCATGATTTATCATTCTTACTTTTTAATGTATAATTGGGTAGAAGATATAATGATGGGCAATTAATCCATGTCCATTGTCTTTCCCAGCTCATAGTAGCTCTTTTAAGTTGTAGGCAGATTCTTATCCTGCTTTGAAAATTTCAAACAAGGAAAGAAACTGCTAGTTGAACCAGAAAAACTATGATATGCAAAAGATATGCAGAAATCTGGTTTACCAAAAATTGAACAAAACCATAGTATGGCCTGCAAACCTGGAATTCCATAATTTTTGCAGGAAAATTATTGTTGGTATGCTTTCAGGTGATTCGTCGAAATGGAACTGAAGAAAAACTTCTTTGTTTAGTGCGAGAACGTGCTGGCCACCACTGTGAAACAGCTGTGATAGTTGTACTTATCTTGGTGTGGGAAGGAATTCCTCAGAGCCTAGCAGACAAGCTGTACTCTGAATTGTCTGACACTTTAATGAAGTACGGCACACTCACAAACCGACGGTGTGCACTCAATGAAGAGTAAGTTAAGTATATACTTCCTTCCCCTCCAGGAAGTAAAATTTTCCTATAGTTTAAATAAATATGACACAGATCATAATAATAATATGGGGATAATAGTATCCCCATTCCAGCATCCAATAAATGTGTTCAAACTGTAACTTCTAATATTCCTGAATAGCATGGCCCAATTGGCAGGCAAGTTACAGACCTGGTATCTCCTTTCACTGTAAAAGCAGGGTAAGTAGGTATATGTAGTGCTCAATTTACAACTGGTCACATAGTTACTGTTCAGATTTACAACAGACCCTCCAAAAATAATGTATGTACAACCTGGTTCCAAAGTTCCACTGGCCACCTTCCCCCGCTCCACTTGCAATCACATGGCTTAGGACAGGCATTTGGCAACTGGCCCATATTTATAGACATTTGCAGTGTCTCACAGTACATGACCACAATTAACAATGTTTTTGCCAACAACCAATATTTACTTCCAGTTTTCAGTAAAAACACTCCATGGCAAACAATGGGTTCGCTTAACAATTGTTGAAAAAAAAAAACCCCATAAAATTGGATCAATCGCATGATGAGCATCACGAGTTACAACCATAGTGGGCAGGTTTCATTAAAATCATAAGTTGAGGGTTACCTGTAGCCATACAAAAGCTGTAATTCTTTTACAACCATTCAGTGAATAGAAAAGCCATCTTGTTAAAAAAAATCATTTTTCGTCCATTTCATGATCAATCCTATTCTGTTTTATCTCAACAGCGGTGTAATGGATAATACCCATTTTGACTGTGCAATGACCACAGACATGTCCATGGTACATGAGAGGAATCTAACGTTATACTTACCACATACACAAAAATACTTCACAGAGTTCTTGTGAGGGGAAAATAGGTGTTAGATACTTAGATACTAATTTTACTAGCTCTGTTCTTACTGTTTAGATGAAAAAAGTTAATTGTTCTTTCACAGTGGAAGATCTGTATCCCTGCTGTTTCTTTTTCCTCCATATTTTCTTTAATTATTTTCAGACTTGATATTTTCCCTTATGGAAATGCCTTCAATATATTGCATGTAAACCTACATCTAAATCAACATCCATATATTTTCAGAGGTATATCCTGGTTAATGACATAATTTTAATATATTTAAATAGCATTTTTATTCAGATGATCTCTCCATGTATCCTGTAATGAGACACAGTACTTCATGTTCCCATGTGATTTTAGATGATTCTCTGGATCTTTTTTGTACATCTTAGAACTGAAAATCTTGAGGGGAAGGAAGGAATGGATGACATCAACGAATGCCATTTTTAATAGGAATATCAAATTTGTCTTAGAAGATGTATAAATCATTCATTCACTAGTTCATTTAGATCAGTGGTGGGGAACTATGACTGTTTTATGACTTGTGGACTTCAACTCTCAAAATTCCTGAGCCAACCATGTTCGACTCAGGAATTCTGGGAGTTGAAGTCCACAAGTCATAAGGAGCCATAGTTCCTCACATCTAATTTAGAGGTATATCCTGCTTTTACTTCAGGCATTAATAATGCTCCCTCCTTCCATTTTCTCCATAACAATAACACTGTACATACATTAGGGCAAAAAGAATGATTGGTGCAGAGTTACCCAGATAGCTTCCATGACTGAGGTGGAGATGAATCTGTGCCTCACCATGCCTAGCACAGCCTGTTTACCACTATACTATACTGGCTCTTACTTCATATAAAACAGCTACATTTCAGTAGTAATCAGAGATAATATATGACAACTATATGATAAAGAAACTGATTTAAATTGGCTATGGTATATTGACAGTACACTGATAATCCTTGCTAATGTTTTTTTTTCCCCTTAGACGAACCTGTGCATGCCAAGGTCTAGATCCTGACACTTGCGGTGCTTCTTTTTCTTTTGGTTGCTCATGGAGTATGTATTATAATGGTTGCAAATTTGCCAGAAGCAAGATCCCAAGAAAGTTTAAACTATTAGGCGATGATCCAAAAGAGGTAGGGTTGTCCTTCAATTATTTTTCCTGGAGAGAGAGGGGGGGGAGAGAGAAGGAGAGGGAGAGAAGGAGAGAGAGAGGGAGGGAGAGAGAGAGACAGAGAGACAGACAGAGAGAGAGAGAGAGAGAGAGAGAGAGAGAGAGAGAGAGAGAGAGAGAGATAAGTTACAGTAATGATATTCAGTACAAAAAGACTGGCAATGTCAACAGTGCATTTTTGTTTTATTTAGTCTGGGTATTTGGCTTCAACGCTGCATTTTTTGTTGTTTTTATTTGTATGTTTTAAACACTGCTCTTCTATATAAAGAATTCCAAGAACTGAAACAATGCATCAGTTGGATCAGTTTGCTTTAATATGGAGTCATATTATTTAGAATTCAAATAAACATATTAAAACCCACTTCCAATGCAGGTATTTTCAGTTTTTCCATTCCTGACAGATGCCAATTCATACCTTGCTTAAATACTACTAGTGGATATCCCATTATTTCCCAAGTCAATTTGTCATATTGCTGAACATTTCTTCTAATTTTAAGCCAGAATCTACTTTTCTGCAGTTTTTATTCACTGTTTCTATTGCTTTTTGGGAACAGAGGACAACAGCAGCCTTCATCATCTACACAAAACTCCTTCAGATATTTGAAAACAGCTATTATTTTGCTCTGTGCTCTTCTTGGGAAATAATTTTATGATCTGTTGAATCACATTAACACTAAATGAAATAACCATAAGTGTTTTCAGAATTAAAGCTATTAACTAAAAGTAGTAATTAACTGTTAATGAGTGAAGTTCTTTTTTAAAAAATAGGAAGAAAAGCTAGAATCCAATCTGCAAACTTTGTCAACTCTGATGGCACCCACCTACAAGAAACTGGCACCTGATGCATATAACAACCAGGTGAGTAAAGAAAAACAGAAATGTTTGATAACAATACTAAGATTCATTGCATTATTTTAACAATGTATAAGTCTCCCAAAAGTTTAAAAGAAACTACCACACTTAAGGTAGAATTCATTTATGAGGCTACATATTTATTATTTTACATTAATATGAAAGAATTAGAAATGGAGCGGTGCAGTGGCCTAGAGGTGGTGCTGTTGCCTCACAATCAGGAGGCTGTGAGTTCGGTCCTAAGTAGAGACAGTTATTTCTCTCTCTGGGCACTCTGAGAATATATATACTGAACAAAACTCTTCATGACAGGAAGGACATCTGGCTTTAAAACACTCTGCTAGCTCCATTCAGTTGCCCAGACTCCACCCCGCAAGGGATTATGGGATCATTAAATGAAGATGATGAAACAATTCAAAATTAACGATTGAAGATGATGAAACAATTCAAAATCAGAAAAAAAAATGTTTCTGCCTACTATGGTGTCTCTGAAAATACACTATTATGTCAGAGAAGTAAAAAAAATTATGTTTCTTTTCAGTTTTTATGATGGAATTCACATTGATGAACCATGGCTTGTTAGAAGCACAGTAGCCTGTTGTACATATAATAAAACCATTATTTTCAAGTCATAAGGGTTGGGTTTATACCAAAACTAAGTAAATGATTGTCTTGGGCCAAATCTCCCAAATGATAAAAATTTAAAATATTCATACATGCAACCCTATAATTTTATGATTTAGCACCTAGTATCAAATTGATTGGCTTGCTATCATTGGAACTGGAGAAAGGAACATTGGGTTGGTCTTCCTTGGTGCATAATAATCAAAGTGTGAAGACTTTCCACAGTTCTGAACTGAAGGGAGAATTTGAAACAGAGACTTTTGCAAAGTGAGTAGGGCAAGTAACAGAATATGCATCACCACATTATAATCCAAGCTCTTCTCCTTAATAACATAACAATACTTCATCATTTTGGCATCACAATGATTAGGAATGGATGAAATATACTATTGCTCTACTTTTGTTTCTGAGGGCACTTCAAATTGAGCCTTTCAGGCATATAAGAACACAGGCTAAGCACGTTGTACGTCTCCACAGTTTCTGACAACTTTGATTCTTGCAAATATGTTGAAACTGGATTTCCCAAAAAACCCTGTTTGCAAAGTGGAATTTTGTATTGTGAAATGCTGAGAACAAATAGAGGAATTCCTTCCAATACCTTATTTTATGAATTTTTGGGGAATGTCAATTTGACCATTGTTGGTGGAAAGCATCTGTCATTATGAAAGGGAGAGAAATAAATAGAAGTGCTACAGCCTATTAATCTCCGTTAATAATTTTACACCAATGAGCATCACTAATTTCAAATTATTGTATGGTTCCCAGCTTGGATATAGCCCTGCGGTGCAACAACTTCAATGCTTAAAAAGTCTATTTGCAAGAGCAATTTGGTAGCATACAATTGGTGAATTAAATAATATAAATACAAGGGGTCCTTGGTGCTCTCTGAGCTTGCTTGTTTTCTTGCAGGCATTTCATTACCCTAACTAGGTAACAACATCAGTGCTGGTAAGACGAGTGCTGTTTGCTGTCAGTTTATATTCTTGTGACTTGTTTGTCTGTGTGGATGGGGGCTGTTTTAGAGATGCTTTGGTTGGGCTGATTACTGATGGCTCTTTGGCAGTTCCTTGATTGGGATATTGATTATTTGATTGTTGGCCTGAAGTTAACCTTGGAGTTAATCTATATAATTATATTTGTGTCTAGATTGAATATGAACACAGAGCTCCTGAATGCCGTCTGGGTTTAAAAGAAGGTCGTCCATTCTCAGGGGTCACTGCGTGCCTGGATTTTTGTGCTCATGCTCATAGAGACCTGCACAATATGCAGAATGGTAGTACATTGGTAAGTCAGTGGTTCACCAAGCCATTACTCATGCACAACAAACTTCTTACTTTTCATAATCTCTATTTCTGTTAAACTGGCACATGATGGCTACCAAGGAAAATTATGAAATTTTGCATCATTACGAATGCAAATCCTCTACGCCCGGGAGCCAGATCCGGTCTGTGGGGTGCTTAGATCTGGCCCACAGGGCTGTTCTAGAAACAGCGAAGGACCAGCCCACAGGGTCTCTGCATGTGGCCCTCCCAAGCTCCATTTTCCCTGACAGAGGGTTGCAGGAGGGTGTCCCAGCCAAAAATGGAGCTTAGGAGCCCGTTTTCACAGGCAGAGTACTTGGGCCACCATAGGCACCCATGTGCTGGGGTGCTATACATGCCCCCCCGAAGGTCAAACACAACATTGATGTGGCCTCAATGAAATCGAGTTTAACACCTCTGCTCTAGGCCTTTAGGTTTTTTTTTTTTTTTTTTAAATGAGATTCTCAAGGTTAATTTTTAAATTCCTTGTTCTTGTTTGCCTTCTTGTTCTTTTTTTTTTTTTTTAGCATAATGAAATAAACTTGGAAACTTTAAAATATATAGTTTTGATTGCCTTGCATATTGAAGAAATGGTTTTAGAAATGTAAGCCTCAATGTATGCCTTGGAGTCCACAGAAATTTTGCTGTA
Organism: Hydrophis major; assembly: GCA_033807585.1. NCBI lineage: Eukaryota > Metazoa > Chordata > Lepidosauria > Squamata > Elapidae > Hydrophis > Hydrophis major. The sequence goes on from CM066333.1 coordinate 27,631,927, forward strand.
AAGTTAGTGCATTTTTTTCAGACTTACAAGATTTAAGCCCTTTGAAAGAAGTTCCATGAGCTCATAAAAGATATGTTCTCTACAGTCAAGTGTTCATCCCATTTCTGATACACCCTTTTGGAGATCCAGCCTGAGTAGCAGTTAAGGCATCAGATTTGAAACTGGGAGAATGTGAGTTGTAGTTTCATTTTAGGCACAAAGCCAGATCAGTGATCCTTGGCTAATCACTTTCAGCCTAGAAAAGAGGCAATGGCAAGCCACTTCTGAAAAATCTTGTTAAGAAAACTGCAGGAACTGCAGGAACTTATCTATAGGCAATCTCCAAAATACATGCTTGGACAGAAGAAAATAAGAGTCTGTTTTATCTGTTGTCTTTCCTTCTCCTTTTCCCCTCAATGTTGCCACGCTTGATCCTGTTTTGCTAATTCATCATCTCTTTACATCTCATGCCTAGAATTTGTGACTTGCTGTTTGCTGATGATTGCCTTAAGAGAGCAATCAAGATCTATTTTCTCAAGAGTTGATTTGTTCTTTTTACAATCTCAAAATCCACAATCCAAAGGATTTTTCTTCCTGTTTCTTCCTGTTCATCTTTCAGAGTCATACATTATATTAGACCTATTCTCATCTTCGTTGTCATGCAAACAGTCTCATCATTCATAACCACGTCTAAATGTGTAATTGCCTTCCTCCTTAGGATTAATATCTTCTTTACTTCTTCACTGCACTGTACATCTCTATCTATTCTTGAACCTAAGAAAACAAAGCTATCTACCATCTTTACTTCTTTACCATCAACTAAGTTCACTTAGCATTTTGGTTAACACTATTTTAGCTTTTCTAATATTTAACATTAACTCAGATATTTCACTTTCTACTTTTTGTTTCATAATGGACTCTTCCCCATCTTTCTTACTTGGGCTGATAAAGTGCTATCATCTGCATGTCTCAAGTAGTTTTTATCACCAATTTTTATTCCAGCAGACATATATTCTCATATTTTTTCTATATTATTCAGCACCTTTCTTTTGTCCTATTTTTTTCAGCAATCATCCTTTTATATACATATTTCCTTTTTCTGTTCTACTCTACTCTACTCATCTTCTGACATATTAAGTACATATCATACTTTCTTTTCCTAAAGTCATTCTACTTTCACTTTAATTTCATGTCTTCTTTTTCTTCCATACCTATTTGTCCTATTATCTATTCTCGATATTGTCAACATTTGGGTTCATCCCACGTTTAGAACTTTTTATCAGTCTTATATCCTTTTCTTACTCAATTTTTAATCACAAACAATAGCCTCAATGACCATTTTAGATTTACATTCATATCTCTACGTCTTTAAAAGCTCATACTCACCAAATATACACTATTATTTATTTCAGAGGCCCTGAATCACCCATATTTTTTTCTATACTTTCTTATACTATCCATTTATTCCTCACCAATTTCCTCTGGATTCTATTTATCCAAAATGTTGCATTCTTTCCCCCCCCCCCCAAAAAAAACCCATAATTGATTCTTCCATTACTATCATTTGTTGTTACTAATCTGTAGATTCATATTTCCATATACACAACAATCTAGATGAATTATATTTTGATACAAATTTTGTTCTTTCATTCCTAGTTAAGTCTATGGCTTCCTTTGTCTGCATATATAATTTTGATCCACAAAATCAAACTTTCTTCTTTCAGATCAATTACATTCTCCCTTTTTTCATAGATTTGTAGACACGCAATATAACTATGCCAGAGTTATTATTTGTTGGGATAATAGATTCTTCACTGCCATTTGGTCCTTGATTAAAACTTCCACATAACACTTTTAGTTAAATAAAGAATGTGTAGTCAAGGTTATTTTGTCCCAAAGGTGCTTTTTCAGAAGGCAACTGGACTTACTTACTTTTTTCTTTTGAAGAGGTTTTGTTTCTCATCCAAGAAGTTTCTTCAGCTCTGACAGAATAGTGGGCAATTGAAGGATTTATATTGGAGGTTTATCTGTGTCCTCAGGGTCACCTGAGTAGTGATCCTGGTTCCTGTAGTCTGCAATTTTTTTCCTCTGGAAATCCATGCCCACTCCCACACTATTCAAAGGGTGTTCATCCCAAATTATACAGCTAAAAAAGTTTGTAGAGATACTTAGTCATCCAGGTCATGACTGAAAAAGCACCTTTGGGACAGCCATGACCTGGATGACTGAGAATCTCTACAGACTTCAAGGTTATTTTAGTCATATCTATTTCTTGTACACAGTGGCTCAGTGGGTAAGATGCTGAGCTTGTCAATCGAAAGGTTGGCAGTTCAGTGGTTCAAATCCCTAGTACCACGTAACAGAGTGAGCTCCCATTACTTATCCCAGCTTCAGCCAACCTAGTAGTTTGAAAGCATGTAAAAATGCAAGAAGAAAAATAGGGGCCATTTTGGTGGGAAATGTCTTTGGCGTTTAGTCATGCCGTCCACATGACCATGGAGATGTCCTTGGACAATGCTGGCTCTTCGGCTTTGAAATGGAAATGAGCACCGCCCCCTAGAGTAGGAAATGACTAGCACATATGTGCGAGGGGACTTTTACTTTCACCTATTTCTTGTACAGCATTCTCTATTAATGGTAATGGATAGAATTAATCAGTTTTGGCCAATATGTGATTAGTACAACTGAAACCCTTTTGTAACCAAAGCCTGCTCATTCCACTACATGCAAACTACAATCTCTAATGTAGGGACTGCTTTATGAGCCAGCATATTATTATATGTATTAGATCAGCATTTAAGACATTTTGTATTTGATACAGATTTTTTAGTGCCTTCTATCATTGTGTTTGTAGTAAACACAAATTTAATTAAGTATTAATAAGGCCCATTCTGATCCACAAATTTCACATTTCTAAAATATCCAATTAGATATGCTTAATTTCCACTTAGGCAATTCTGCAAGATTTCCTCAGTTTATGCTTCTTTTGTTATATATTGCATTCTAAAAAGTCATTCTAAAAAGAGTAACTTAGTACCAGCAGTTGAGATAAGCAGACTTCCTTGGTGTGGCCATGTTGTCATTTCTAAACCTATTAATGAAACTTTATTCTTCCCATTAAGGAATTCTTCTGACGTGACTATTTCATTATATGGTATCCAAATTTTTCTCAAAAGTCATACAGAAGTGGTTTGCAATTTTCTTCTTTCAGCTTTGTTTAAAGTTCCTTCTCTTAGATGGGCTGGCAGAAGAGAGCTGAGAAATCCATTCATTTGCTAAGGTGAAATTAGTCATTTCCCAAGGCAATGTAAAAGGAATACAATACTGATTTCTTGAGCATGAGTGCCAATGATTGGTTACTAGATATATTCCCAAAGTGCTACTTCTAGATTGATCAACAAATCTGAAATACTGCAATCAATCATTCCCTTATTGATTGACATATTTTAACTTTTGTTTTGTATTAACAGAAGTTTAATAGGATTAAACCAAAAAGACAATTCCTTCTTCAGCAATGATTAGCAACCTTGTATGCTGGTGCAAATGTGTATGTGAAGAAGTAAACCTCATGTAAAACATTTTTTTCAATCTTAACATATGTGGACTTATCAATACTTTATCTTCATTCAAGTATCATATAAAAATAAAGGTGACACAACTGAACAAAAACATACGAAAATTTGACTTTATTATTTATTAAATTTATTATTTGCAATTATTTATTCAACAAAAAGATAATGCCATTTACTTCTGCAGAAGAACTAAGTTGGCTCTAATACTTGATATTTGGAAGAAACAACTCCAAATTGCAGGGTTTTTTAACAAATGACAAATTTATGACATCAACTAGGGAAGGGATTTCTGTTTCTCCATGCACAAATGTTCGATTGTGCAATATTTGAGGGACTTCTTGCATGTACATCCCATTTCAAATCACCTCACAGCATATTAATGGAATTTAAATCTGGGCTTTGGCTTCCCCATACCAGAACACTCCATTTCTCTTCTTTTCAGACATTCCTTGTGGATTTACTCACCAATATTTTCCCAAACCTGTGTCATTAGTTCAGGGATTTCATCACTGGAACTTTTATTTCTGAGGAATATTAGGTGCTCCAAACATAAAAAAAAGATGCCAAAGCCTTCATTTTGTACAAACCTACATAATATACAAATAGTAGTGAATACAGGAATAAAGATGTTGACAAAATGGAGTCCATAGTGCTCACTGGCCTCTAAATGTTTTGGTTAAACACTGGCCTCTAAACATTTTTTTTAAAAGGAGAAAAGTAATGAAAATGATGGAATGTTCTAGAGCAGGGGTCTCCAACCTTGTCCACTTTAAGACTTGTGGACTTAAACTCTCAGAATTCTGAAAATGTAAGTCCACAAGTCTTAAAGTGGCCAAGGCTGGAGACCCTGTTCTAGAGAACAAATCCCACAAACATTTTTGCATGGTCTAGATTATTTTAAATTGTTATATTTTTAAAGTGTGGTTTTTTTTTTTTTTTAATGGGTTACTCACTCCTGGGAAAACTATTGAAAAATAGAATATTTGTGGTTAAAAATAATTCATGTTTAATTTAGTTTGACAAGTTGCCTCTCAGGAAAAATTAGCAGTGTGGCTTTAAGATCATGATCATAATTGTTTGCAGGCCAAGTTCAACCTTGCATCATTTGTCGGCCCAAATGTGTCTTCCATCATATTATTTTAACAGGTCTGCACACTAACTAGAGAAGACAATCGTGAAATTGGCCAAACACCAGAAGATGAACAATTGCATGTGTTACCCTTGTATAAAATATCCAATGTAGATGAGTTTGGAAGCACAGAAGGTCAGGAAGAAAAAAAGCGAAATGGTAGCATCCAGGTTCTTAGTTCTTTTCGCCGAAAAGTAAGGATGCTGGCTGAACCTGTGAAAACCTGTCGGCAAAAAAAGTTGGAAGCCAAGAAAGCAGCAACCGAGAAATTGGCCTCCATGGAGAATGGGTCTAACAAACATGAGAGAGAAAAACCAGTCTCAGCACGTCAAAAGCAGATCAATGCAGAAGCATCAGCTCATGGCAAGCAATTAGCAGGTACATTTTTAGTAGGCATTAGCTATGATTTCAGCTCTGTCACATGACCATATGGGCTATTTGTACTTTGAACATGAAACATATGAGACAGGATCACATTGAAACAAAAGTGTATGAAAATGGCATATGTCTTAGCACAGAGGTCTCCAAATTGGGCAACTTTAAAGACTTGTGGACTTCAACTCCCAGTATTCCTCAGCCAGTAAATCTACAAAAGTAGAAATCCTTCGGGGATATATGTTGGAACTGATACTTTTTAACTTTTAAATGATTCATTTAAATAAGCAGTGAGGTAGTCAAGTTTGCTGAACCTCTCGAGGTTTTTTAAAAAGTGAGCTGGTTGTTTCTTCCTACAGCAGGAATTTGATCTCAACAATAATTAGAGAAAGAAATTAGAAGATTTATATCTAAAACAGAAAGGAGATCTATTTACAGGGAAAGCCTATCACCTACATCCTACCAAAAGGAGAATCCATATTTCCTCCATGATTGGAAAACATGGATGAAAGAAGAGAAAGAACTCCTTAGATCAGCAATCATTTTAGGTATAGGATCCATAAAAGACAAAGAAGGGACAGAAAGCAAATTCTTAACTTTCTTTCTGCACAGTATCCCTTCTATATTCAATAAATAGATCATGAGATGCTGAGGAATTAAGCCTTCCAACAAAGTATCTATAAAGAGCTTAAGAAGGATATCCTTTGGGTGAACAAACACTTGACAAATATAGTTTAAATAGGTGCCAAATGATGCACATTTGACCCAAACCTTACAGTATATATATACTGACAGAGTCCAAACTAATCAAGAAAAAAGATTTTGGGATCAGTCTTGATAGCTGAATGAAGATGTTGACACAATATGTAGCCGCTTTTGGGGGGGAAATTATGCTGAGGATTATCATGAAAATGACTGAAGATAAGACTGACAGCCAACCACATAGTACACTTATAAATTTCTCATTCATAATTGAAAAAGTATATAATATTTGTGGGGAGATACAGAAGGAAGCAATCAAAACCATCAAGGTACTCAAAGAACCTTTTTATAAGAAAAGCCTAGAATATTTGAAAACCTCTTGTTGGGACAAAAGGTTATTGAAAGGGGACATGTCAATATGTGTAAATTATATACGGCACTGAGAATGTAGAAAAGGAGTTTTTTTATTTTGCTTTTTTTTAATTTTCACAAACTCATCTAATATAGCTGAGTGGCATGAGATTTACAATTTTAAAAAATGCTTTTTAGTAGTTAACCATTCAGAATTCATTAGGCATAGTGGTGACTGATCATTGGATGCCTTTTAAAGATAAAAATAGAAATGTTCAATACTTGGAACAAAATGTACAAAGGTGCTTCAGATTTGGTATTTGGTACTTCAGAAGCTTAAAGGGGTAAATGTTTACTTGGGCTCTTAGAGCACCAAGTAGTTGTGCAGGCTACAGAAAACATGTGGCTGAGTTAAAGAAGTAACGAGGGAGTGCAAAAGTTTGATTGCACCTCATTACTACTTCATTATACTTCCTTAGATACTTTCTCTGAGCCTGCTTGACTATAAACCCAAGGAAAGAGAGGTCGTCTTTAAGAAATTGCCAACAGATACAACAGATACTCATGCCAGATTTAAAGCACCTTTGCTTACATCAGAATTCAAATATTACACAACTCTAGAAGGGCTTTGAATACATATTTCAGATGAATATCCATGTTAGTTTTCACTCCTGCTTCCAAGCCTTCCTAAGATGTGTGGGAAACAAAATAGTAGCAACGTTTGGGCCTTGGCCTAATTCATCAAGGATATTTTTATTTTCAGAGAAGAAAGATGCCTGTAACATTCATATTTGATCTAATTTCCCATATCTTGTATTTGTGGCTTAATTCAATTGTACAACTGTACAAACCTCTTCCATGAAAACTAGAATGGGCAACATTTTTCCATAATTGAATTAATTCTATACAAACGATAAATGTTTTTTTTTTCCCTTCTCTTTCTTGTGCACAGATCTTCTGCATTTTTCAGGACCAGCTGTGTCACAACAGCAATTTTACCAACATCCATGCCAGAGTCTCCCTTCTACACCTCAATCAAACCATGGCAATTTATACTCTGCTTCTGATCCTACCAATCTCTATATGAGTCTGTCTAATCCAACTAATTCCTATTCAAACTCTACACATCCTTCCAATCCTTATGGAGGATCCAATCCAATGAATATCTACCAAACGTCATCACAACCTGCAGGAACTTATTTGAATTCTTCCAGTCTCATAAATCCCTATTCTATTCATTTAGGTCAAAATAACCAGTACCCTCATTATCCATGCAATGGAAGCTTATCAATAGACAATTGTTCTTATTACAATTCCTATTCTGCTCAGACTCAGCATATGGACTTGTTTAGGTATCAGAGCCAAGATCCTCTGTCTAAACTAAGTCTACCTCCAATACATACATTGTATCAGCATAGGATTGCAAATAATCAGAACTTTGGGCACAGGTACTTGAATTATGGAAACCAAAATGTGCCAGTAGATGCTTTCAACAAATGCACCTTTAGACCAAATGTTCATCATGCAGGTTCTTTCCCATCTTACTCCCAGCACGAGACTGATAACCCTTATATAGACATCACCTCCAGGTTGAAATCAAATCTGAATAATCCAGGTGTGGACTTCATGAATAAAAATGGTGATCATCTATATCCCTCAGATCACCTTGCCCACGACTATCATAGCATGTTCAATGGCTCTTCTCATTCACTCCATCTCCAGAACAAGAATAGTCAGGCAGCTAATGGACTGTCAAACCTCTTTCCAGATTTTAACCATGATAGAACTGCTTCCGAAGTAGGTGCAAATAAAACAGAGGTGCTCAATGCAGAGGACCCTGAGGATGTCTGGTCAGACAATGAGCAAAGTTTTCTGGATCCTGAAATAGGTGGTGTTGCAGTGGCTCCATCCCATGGATCGATCCTCATAGAGTGTGCTAAACGTGAACTCCATGCTACAACCCCATTGAAAAATCCTAACAGGAATCACCCTACAAGGATATCGCTTGTCTTCTACCAACACAAAAGTATGAATGAGCCAAAGCATGGTCTGGCTTTGTGGGAGGCAAAAATGGCTGAGAAGGCAAGAGAAAAAGAAGAGGACTGTGAGAAGTATGGTCCAGATTATGTGCCTCAGAAAGTACATGGCAAAAAAGTAAAACGGGAGCCTGCTGAATTAAATGAAAACCTGGAACCAACATATTTTAGATTTATCAGATCCCTTGCACAAAGGACCATGTCTCTTACCACAAATTCCACAGTAACCACATCTCCATATGCCTTTACACGGGTTACAGGGCCTTATAACAGATATATATAAAAGTCACTTTTGTTTGTTACCTCATCTTTTTAAAAAGAGTTAGCAATTATTCCTTTAGATTAGATAGAGTCACAGCAAGATACAGTATTTTTTTTTTTTCACTTGTCATTGAGGAAATCTTCTCCATCCCAGCAAAATAAGTAATTTTACCACTGCATATATTTGGAGAGCTGTCACAAGTAACAATTTGAAACTAAAACCAAAGTATCCTATGCAAAATTAAGAAGACAAAACCAACCAACCAGGATTGAAATACTGCTATTACTACTGGTAAAAAGAATGACCATAATTTTAAAATTGTACATCTATAACCATTTTGCTCAAGAGCAGATAACGCAAGAGAGTGTTTTTGTTTTCTAATGGTGAAAAAACTGTAGTATTTCTTCTGCAGAAAATGGAAGATTCTGCTAGGTGCTCAATTGATGGTGTACTGAAATGCTAACTGGAAATGTAGCCTTTTAGCATGGAATTTGGTTTGGTTTGTTTTCGCTATGATTTTAATATAAATTGATATTAATCAGGATAGCTACATTTATAACAACAGCACTGAATTTATTTTGGCTATTCTAAAACATGGTGCTATATACAAAAATGGTGTCTACTGCAGCATTTAGACAAGTTTTAATGTCTTTTATTAGCACTAGATAGGATAAAAGCAGATCCTGCTCTCTTTAATCCATTAACAAAACCTTTACATTGGTGTTGACATCCAGTTAACCTGATTTTTTTCAAAAAAATCAGCTACAACTTATTGTTTAAAGCATGGGTGTCCAACCCATAGGCTATGGGTTGGACACACTTATTTTAAAGCATGGAAATCTGGATGAAACAAGGGCAAGATCCAACAAAGCTATTGTATGAGCACTGCAGGTGGAATGTGCCAGTAGCAGCTAGAATAATGAAAGTAGTAAAGGCACTTTTTAAAACTAAGACTACCACTACCTATTCAGCCCAGAAGAATTAATCCTCACACTTCAATGGTTGAATAGTGGAATTGATGGCATCTTTCAGACAAACAAAGCTTAACCATAGGCTGGAACTAGGGTATGCATCCATTTTGGTTTATCTACAGGAACAGTTGAAATGTTAGGATGATCATGTGTTTGGCATACCTGTGTATTCAGCATCCCCATGTTCTGTAGTATCTATTACAACATGCAACATACACTGCCTAATTAACTTTAAGAAAAAAAGATTCAGATGACTCAGCAAATCTGGGTATGACCAGGCTTTATTTTGCCTGTTTCTGATTTAGTTTTCTGTGATTTAACGAAAATAAGCACAAGGAGGTTGGAAGAATTTAATTTCTTTTATCTCTAGTTTATCTTGTGTAAATATAGGAAACCCTAATTAGATTAAGCCATGATTTGCTAATAACCCAGAATATAGCAAGTATTACTAGCACCAACTAACAATATTCTTTGTCAAGGTTAATTCAGCAAGGACATGAATCAAAGCCTCTTGGTAACTATAACAAAATGGTGCTAATGGTTGCTACTTATTTAAAAGGAGACCCCTTTCCCAGTCTGTGCTAACATTTTGAGAAATATTTTCTGGGTGACTTAATATTCCACAGAATTGTAAATCAGAAAAGAAACTGGTCTTCTTTTGTTTGGCTAAAGCTATTGAAGATAATAGTGTTGTCTTGATTATCAGGAAAATGCAAATAAGGCTTTCATGCTGCAGTCCTGAATTCTCTTTCTGCTACTTCTCCATGTTAAATAAGCTTTGTTGGATCTCACCAGAATTCATCTCATTTGGCAAAGATCTGATTAAGAGCAGCAAACAATAGAAAAATATTTTGTGAATGGTGCTTGAAAACTCTTTAGGCTGAAAAATATTATCTGGGTGCTAAAACTTTCCAGACATTTACTGTAACATTAAAAGAAACTTATTTGAATAAATGTATTTAGTATATGCAAATTAAATTCATATATTATCCAATATCACTGGGAGTCAGGTAGCATTTAATAACTTATTGTTAGGATGATTATTAAGAGTAATCTGCACTTAGAATCATAGTATAAGATTGGTGAAAACTTATTAATTCAAGGATTAATGAAGAACTCAAGAATTATTAAGATAGTACCTAAGGATTATAGATAGTTTCAAGCAAGATGCTTTCTGTAAAATTAAGATATTCAGGTTCAATAAATTCAAAGTTTTCAAATATTCAGTAAATCCTTCAGGTAGGGCTCCAAGGCTCCAATCATGATCGTTACAACATCAGATTTCTTTTTCCGTAAATGTTCAACTTTTACAGGTGTTCAACAAATTGCTATTATTGTTATTTAAATATTTTGATCTTTGGAGCAAATTTATATAAGATGGAAAGGGGAGAAGGTATTTGTAACTGCATACAGCAGGATAAAGTTTTTAAGCCAATTATAGACACAAACTGAAACCTTTGCTCAAACACTCGCTAAAAGAACAGAGAAAGAATAAATCCTTTATTTACTCTGTTCAACCACAGGTAACGGGATTAAAAAAATACAAGTTTCGTGTTTTGGTGCTCGTCTCAAACAGATATATTGTGAACATTAATTTTAACTATTTTAATGAGAAGTTCTTTCCTGAAATAGTACACATTTAATATATATATGTCACAGACAAAAATATGTTAAACTTTACTATTTTGTCATAATGTTGAGCTACTTTTTAAGGATCATAGCATTCTACAGATGATGGTTACTGCTTTATTTAATCATGGTTTATTTATGTTATGGTCTATGGCACTGCTCAGTGTAATGTAGCCATATATTTTAGGAAATGTTGAGAAGAGTCAACACAAAGAAATACAGGGTTATACTGGAAGAAGTTAAGGGCTTGGGGAGAATAAAGTAGAGGCAGCTGGCTTGCTGTGATGGTTTTTAATTTGTAGTTTGTATAAAAGTGTAAGCAAAACAGATGTATAATAACTTGTAAACAATTTTAAAGCAATGTTTTAGTATTTTAATAATGTACAAATATATAAATATATATTATATATCTATATATATATCTATATATGGAATTGGAATTGAATTCACATCATGGTGCTACTTGGCCTCTTCTCTAAAAAAGTGTGCTAAAACTATGTTCAAATTATGTTTGAATGATGTTCCTACTTGCCATATACCTCAACTTTACTTGGCAGTAGGATTTTAAATGGAGATTATATAAGATATCATGTTCTCCTGATTTTCTGCTTGGCTAATATTTGGGAAAAAGAAATTCTCACTACTTGATAGCAAGTGTAACTTGAATTTTAACACATAGTTTTGTTCTAAAAATTCAGGGATATATCCTCTTACAATTTCCTTAGTAAGCCAATGTATCATCTGTGTATGTGTATGTAAAATTTTATTGTACAGATTGATAAATATTATTGTTAACCCTTTTTTAAAATTCTACTTTATTTTTGAGAATCTCAGCTGTTTTTTAATTCTGCTTCTAACTTTTACTTGTAAATGTATTGATGGCAAATTTTGCGGAGTAAATCCATTTCTTCTTTTTTATGACAATGGAAATGCATTTTTAATATTATAAACTCTGTTTGAGGTTTCTTATTTTACATCCTCCCCCTTTGCATGTTACATATAAAATAAACCATAGATTGCACTGAGCTGACAAGAGGACAAAGTAGGTATTTGGCAGCTGGCCATTTGCAAGAAGGTTGTGCCTTTTCCAAATTCTATAAATTTGTTTTCAACTGTGATTGGTGTTTTATTTCATGGGCTTTCAAGACAGAGTTTTTAAAAACAGAGAGATTCATGGAGAAAAGACTGCAAGAAAAGATTATCAGTCATGACAACTGTAGACTACCTTTAGAGTTGGAGGCAGCATATCTCTGAATATTAGTTGTTGAAACACAATATTTGGGGAAGAAATATAGTATTTGTATTCTGTATGCAATATTTTGCATCCGGTTGGCTACTGTGAGAAAAGCATGCAGGATTTGTTAACTTTTAGTCTAGCCCAATAGGTCCTACATTAGACATAGGCATTTATAAAGTATGGCAGTGCAATATATATACATACATAAGAATGTATATAAAGACCCTGATTCTGAAACAAGTTACTCATATTTTTTTCACTCACTGTCAAGTGTACATAGGCATATCATACCTGGGCTTCAGAAATCAAAATGATCACTACATGGCAACAAGAAATTTTCTGCCTCTCCTTGTTTCCATCCAATGAATTATTTTGTCCCATCATTTTGTCATCCAGACTTTTGAAACCAAGTTACTGTATGCCTAAGGGAACTCGGTGCCCTTTGGATATTGCTGAACTTCCACCTAAAGCAGTTGTAGATCAGCAAAATCTGGAGACGTTCTTCATCCTTGTTTTACACAATTTCCCAATGATATCCGTGGAATCATCAAGTTGCATAAAGAGTAACCTTTGTAGGACCAATGCCTTCTCTTTGTTTTTTCTTTAATTGAGTTTATCTAATTATAGTTCTTAATTAAGTAGGTCATGATCTGTGCAATGCTACAACTGCACGAGTCTACTGCTCTCACTTTAAATAGATGAGCTTAATTATATCTTACGCAGTCACCCCAAACTGAAGCTCTGAGCTACATGTAGATGCCTTGGTATGGGCAAGGGCTGTTACATTTTGAAATAATGTCCATGAGGAAACCTTCTTCCTTTGTTGAACACATCAGAATTCTCTCTTTGCTGTTGTATAAATGAATAAGCGTTCTTGGATTGGAAGACTTGTCTATCAAGTTAATTGAACTTTAGCTCTTCTTTACATGGGTCTACCTGACTTAAAACAATGTTGATTAAAATACAAACCCAAACAATATAAGTAGTCCTTACTTACCAACTGTTTTGTTTAGCAATCATTCAAAACTTCAATGGTTGGTAAACATCCTCCCATTCACAGCCATTGAAGCATCCACGTGATCGCTGTTCAGGTACTTCAAAACCAGCATGCATTTATGACTGTTGTAACATCCCAGTCTCATGATTCTCATCTGCGAGCTTCAAATTGACTTCCACTGTTGCATTTACAGAGAATGTGGAAATGAAATTGCCAAATCATGATGTCTTGCTTAACAACTGCAATGATTCACTTGGTTCTAAGTTGACATGGCAACATGGTTCTTAGTGACCCCATGCTTAGACAGAGTTGCCAGTCCCAATTGTCATTGGTAAACAAGGACACACCTCTGCATGATAGGCAGCTTAGCAATTTTTCTTACTTGGTGCAAAACAATTTACATACTATTGTCATTGGTAGATTCCACCTAATTTCACTTTCATCATAAGTGGAAGCACACTGTTTAATTTAGTATCATTTTTTTAGATGCAGTGGTCAACTCCAAGTATAGTGCAACCTGTGTGTGCCCTTTCTATATCTACAAGGCAGGGCATCTTTGTGTCTTCCCTTGCCAAATTGCTTACAAATGGAAGACAACTTCATTGAAGATGAGATGTCAGGATGAGGAGGAGAAATGCATCCTGTGAATGAAAATTGTGATACTAATGAAATCTTGCATAAGAGTGAGACAGAAAGACAAAGCAAATACAACATAGCTTGTATAGGATTATCAGGTTGATTATAGCCATACTTGAAATGTTTCTGAGTGGTGTCAACTCTACTTGAATGATTGCTTTCTTCAACTTGAGTAATGTGCAGCAGCATTAAAGTTCACTATTAAACATAGTGATTATCTTTTATAGAGAAACTCCAACAGTTTGACACTAAGATTATTGACTTTTTTATGTGTGCATTTCTAAGTTTATGTTCTGCTGTTTGGGTATTTGTTTACTCTCATTTTTTAAAAAAAATTATTTTGTCCATTAAAAACCTAAGAATGGTTATAAATATTGTACGTATTGTAATGAATGCAGGTTATTTGAAAAGCTGTTTTATTATATCATTCCTGATAATGCTGAAATGTGGGTGTTTTTAATAAAATTTATATTTATTTAATGCACTCTGTCTTGTGAGAGCATGCTTGCCAGATTCAATCCTCCTCTACTTTCATTTATTCAGTAATTAGAATCAAGCTTTTAAAAAATGGATCCGAAGGATCTGAAGGCTGAATGAGAATGGTAACTGCTTAATGACATCTGCTTGGGAAAAGTAGCACTGCTTTAAATATGTGGTTTACGTGTTGATCTATTCACAAAACTGCAATAAATGAAAATTTTAAATTATGTTTTCTAATGGAAACATCAGAGAATTAGTGAAGAGTACCTATGTGACTGGTGAGAATTTAGAAGATGGGACAATCACTTTTTAATAGTGACCAAAGTGGACTTTAAGAAAAAAAAAATTAGCATAGAAATGAAGTGTGAAAGATGCAACATGAATGACTTCAGTAATTATAGACACAAGTCCTATATGAAAAGTGTAGGTAGATAGGATAAAAACAGACAAAAATAGAGATTGTGGAAGCTTCTTGGAACAGCAGAAAAATAATTATACAGTGCAACAACAGTTTGTGGAGTTACACTAGTGCAAAGTATGAAAAAATCAAGCTCACAGCAATGACTACTACAAAAAATGAGAATGAGATAAAGATGCTGTATAATCAACAAAGTCAGAATATTGTGCAAAGAAAATAAGGAGCAAGGAATTGTTTAGGTAAAAACAGAAAGGAAAATTCAGAATAATTTTGATGGAAATAAAATACTGTTTTCAAAGCTGAAGGGGGAGAAGGGCGGCGATCAAATAGGAAGCTTCCAGCAAAGTAAATGAGGTTAAAAATGAAGTAAGTTGAGGTGAAATTGAAATAGCAATAGCACTTAGATTTAAATACTGCTTTCCAGCCCTCTCTAAGAGGTTTACAGAGCCAGCCTATTTCCCCCAACAATCTGGATACTCATTTTACCCACCATGGAAGGCTGAGTCAACCTTGAGCCTGATAAGATTCATTCTGCCTCATTGCAGGCCGCTGGCAGGCAGCAGAAATAGCCTGCATTACTGCACTCTAACCACTGTGCCCCCGTGGCTCTGAAGAAACACTGAAAATATGTTATAGGAAGTAAGAGTTATGCCATCTTAGTCTGATTTATGGAAATGATAATGCTATAATCAAACAGTCAAATGCCACCCAAGATACTACATTTAAAGTTTTTATGTTATAAATGCTAGGACAATGCTAAAAGTGGCATTGCTCTCTAGAGAAATACAAAAGTACAGTTTGCCTATGATGGGGGTCCCTAACCCCCAGTCTGTGGACCAGCACTAAGGCACAACACACTAAAAACTGGCCTGCGCAAACAAGTGATGTAGTCAGCATGCAAAGCCACGTCCCCTCTGGGCCGTGAACAAAACCCCTCTCTACAGAACCGGTCCCTGGTGCCCAAAAGGTTGTGGGCTGCTGGTCTATGAAGTGGCTGTATTATTTAATATGCATACTGAGAATACATACCTGATGATTAGAATAACCATCTACTTCTTTATACAATGGGAAAATTGACAAAAATGAATGCAGAAACTACTGGGAGTTTAATAGTGTGTCTGGGAAGGCATTTGGAAGAACTCTGAACAAAACAATACAGGAAATAACAAT
The DNA here is from genome assembly GCA_033807585.1 of Hydrophis major. NCBI lineage: Eukaryota > Metazoa > Chordata > Lepidosauria > Squamata > Elapidae > Hydrophis > Hydrophis major. The sequence continues at coordinate 27,647,871 of CM066333.1, forward strand.
GAACCAAATCTAGGAAAAGTAGTGAAGTTGTATGTTTGATAAGAAGGCTTTTCTTCTCACATTTATTGATTTAGAGAAGCACATGGTAAAGTGAACGTTTCATGAAATTGCAGAGTTGCAGGTTGGTTGTTGAATACAATAAAAGAGGTATGCGACTGAAATGCAACCTGCATCATAACTAATGGGATAACCCAAATGCAGGGTTGGGCTGCTGGGGATTCGCAGGGGTTCAGGAGAGTCCCTAGCTAAGATTCTGTGCAGTTTGGAGAACCCCCGAATCCCACTCTCGGCTGGCCCTGCCCACCCTGCCCCTCCCAGAAGTCCCCACACAGCCCGTTTTGAATGCAGGTAAGTGCAGGTCATGCTTCCTAAAAGTTTGAGAAGGCTGAAATGGGCCCATTTCCAGCTTCTAGAGAGACTCTGGAGCCCGGGGAGGCTGTTTTTGCCTTTCCGGAGGCTTAGAAAAAGCCACTGGAGCCCAGGGAGGGCAATAACAGCCCCCCATCATAGTGCCCCCCCAACTAGGCTACCCCCCCCAGCAACTGGGCAGAGAACTCACTAAAATGTTTGAAGCCCACCACTGTCCAGATGTGTTTACTCTTGTTATTGGTGTCCTACAATAAGAGGCACTCCAGTGCTAGGCTTACCAGCATTCTATTTTCAGTATGAAATGGTTCCAAATGTTCAGAAGTACAAGGAACCAGAAACACAATTGGCACCATGGAGTAGAGTTCCTCAAATTGGACTCTCTCCAGGTAAGTGTATATCAGTTTTGGAATTCCCAAATTCATGGCCATTTTAGGGCTTTCTGGAATTTGGAGACCACATATCTAAAAAATCTGACATTGAGAAGACTACTAAAGATGCTGTGTGCCTTCAAGATTTGCTTTGCATCTTTTGGCTGTCATAAGTAATGGGGAGGAGGGGGGAATGGTTATGGGAAGTGAGCTGGAGGTGTTACAAAACAGAACTGTATAAGTTGGGGAGGGTAGATTCTTGCTTAGGCTTCTATGCTATGCGCAGCCGCAACTCTTTATCAAAATATGTCAAGGTCAACGGACATAGGCCTCATAACCACCTGGAGATGCCCACATGATGTTATACACAACTTTTAATTGGATGAGCCAATTGAACTATTGGGGGGGAACATTGCCATCACTTTGTATATGTGATTTACGTGCTCATTTTCTCAGATTCAGAATTCTTTTGTTGCTACCACTTGATTTCCAGTAAAAGATATCTTTTCTCTAATTAATGGAATCTAAGTATTTCTTTCTTGGATTTTGAATGGAGCACCATCTGACAGATGCTTATCAGGACCACTGTTATTATTAGTAACAGAATGAAATTAGAACAGAGGCAAGTAAATTTTGATGATATCATTTTGGGGGGGATAAATATGGCCTTTATTTTCAGTGGTTTGGTTTATACATAGTTATTTCTAGTTTAGTAAACTCATCCATAAAGTCTTAAGCACAGTGTGGGAGGGAGTGACTTGCTTTAAATGAAGATCAAGGGGCTAGAATAATAGCTGGTGAAATATTGCTATGCCCTAAATTTGAGGCGCATTGCCTCTGTAAAAATGATTCAACAGAAAGGACATAAAGAGTATAAAGGGAATGATTTGGGATATGACTTTTGTGCCATTTTTTTTAATGTGCCAACCACAAGGATAAAAATACCAAATCCTTTGTGATGACAAAATGTAACAATAGTCACAGTGTTCTTATTTGTGAGCACATTTCTGAAGTTTTAAAATTCTGTGAACCAGTGTCTGTGAATCAGCTTGCTTAGTTCTCAGGTGCTTTGTTCCATCTTCTCCACTGCCAATCACTGCCAATTAAATATGTAAATGCCAGTTCCCAGGATGTTATTGCTCTCAGAACTCTAGAAGAGAGTTATGTAGATGACTCTCCCTAGGCCATGTCAATGAAGCAATAGTAGCAATTTGGCACTGAAAACAAGCCATCAACAGACACATTCCAAATAAGATTTCTTGTTCTCCTGATTTAATTATAGCATTAAATACTTTAAGAGATATTCAGCAAAATACAAAGCAAAGATTAACCCTTTAGCATCAGCTTTACTGCCAAGGATGTCTCTGGATTTCAATTTCTTTTAAAGACATTCTTTTTGGGTGGAAGGTGAAGTGGCAGGTGGCTTTCCAAGTCTATCAAGGGGGGGGGAGTCAAAAATAATTGAGTGACAGGAAAACCCTCCTTCCAATGTTCTTTATTACAGTGAAAGGATGGAAGGAAGCTCCAGGTTTTTGAGTTTCCTTCCTAGATCCAAGTCAGTGATGTTATAGTACCCACTTTCCAGGCTCATTTGTACCTACCTATTTTACTAATAATGGATACCTTTATTATTTTATTTATTTATTTAGCAAATGTATGTGTTGCCCATCTCACTATCAAGTGACTTACAACATCATAAAAGCAAGTACGAAATGTTGGTTGGAAGGCGGAGCTTCGTTCCGGCGATACAGCTGCGATCTCGGGGCTCTGAGATCGTAGCCGATATTTTCGCCCCTGGTCAGTCCTAACGGACCTAAACCGTCCCGTAGAGACGGTGATCGTGAAGGGCATTGTTCCAGGATCCCAGAGATATCGCAAAATCTCTGGTTTGATCCGGAAGAAGCCCTTTTGCTGGCGGCGGAGAGGCAGCCTCCATAGCTGCTGAAGTCGGGACAGCTCCGAAAAGAAAGTGATTGGAATGAAGTGTGTCGGCTGGGTGAGAAAAACTCTTTTGTGCTGTAAATTTGCTAAGGTTGGAAAGTTCATCCGATATAAAGAAGAAAGCTGTGAGATTTTTTTTTGACTGAAATTGTTTTGAGCGGCGTTTTTTAAAGTGATGTCAAATTGAGGCTTGGCTTTTTTTTTTTTTTTCTTTATACTTTTTGGGAAAGATTTTACTGTGACTTTGTAGGTAACCGGATTGAATTTTCTCTTATATATATTTTTATGCTTCCTTTGATTTTATGCTTCTTTTGATCTTTTAACTTTCTTTAGGATAGAGGCTCCCTTTGGCTATTTTTTCTTTTTTTTTTTCTGTATATATTATTCCTTTTTTCTGGCGGGCGGGGAGAAAGAGCATTAAGAAACTTTGTAACACTGCCAACTAGAGGCTTGAAAGTATCTTTATGTGAATTGGAGAGAACTGCAAAAAGACCTCATCTCAAGGACTTTTTAATGTGATAAGATAGAGGGAGAGCACAGTAAAATATTATTGCAGGTGCTTTCCTGGACTGTTATCAACAATACTTGAGGTTTGGCTTTGAAGCTGCTGGAGAAGAGAGTCATAACAAGAGCCTTGGATAAATAACAAAGTGCAGTGTGTTTTCTTATATATACCCCATTCGCTAGCCTTCTTCTAAATTTTAATTTTAGTAATATTTTTATTTTTGCCTTTTATTTTAAAGGGAAAGCCTCAGAGTTTTTTCTTCTTTATTTTTCTTTTCTTTTTTATTGGGACCTTTTTGCTTTTCATATTTATGTTTTTGGACTACTTTGTTGTTGAGGTTGTTTTTTTTTTCTTTTTTTTGGATTATTGAGACTTTTTAATTGGATTAAGGTGTGAAGAATCTGAAGGAACTTTTTGTTTGTTTTTTTTGTTTTTTCTCTTTTTGCTTTTTCTTTTTTCCTTTTTCTTTTGCTCTTAATCAATATTATTATTTTTGGATTTGTTTGTTTTCTCCTTTCTATTTTTTCCTTTTTTATGGTGGACTATCTCATAATTGGATTAGGGTCTAGAAGAACCTGAAGATCTTTCTTCTTCTTTTTTTCCTGTTTCTTCTGTGGTTTCGTGTTTTTTACTATTGGAGTTCTTCATTTTGGATTATAATTGGCTGCTCTACCAGTTGGATTAAAAGTCAAGAAGAATTTGAAGTTTTGGAAACATTGAAATGAGCAGGAAACCAATACCATCTGGCATTTCTGCTTCTACCTCTGCTTCCCCACCAGTTGGAGGACAACGTTTAATTCAGACAATGTTGAAGCAAGATAAGGAACAAGAAAAAATAACTTTACAGATGATTATGCAAGGAATCCAAGATCTCAAGACAAAATCAGATATCATTGAACAAAGAACAGGAAATATTGAACAAAGAACAGAAAATATTGAACAAAGAATAGAAAAGATTGAACAAAGAGCAGAAAATATTGAACAAAGAGCAGGAAATATTGAACAAAGAGCAGAAAATATTGAACAAAGAATAGAGAAGACTGATGAAAAAGGGGAAAATATTAAACAAATGATGGTTAAGTATGAGGAGAGATTCCAAAAAATTGAGGAAGAAGGAAAACAAAGAGAGAAGAAGATTGGAAATATTGACAGCAGACTAACAGCGGTTGAACAAGAAAAAGGTGGGATGTTGAGGTGGGAGATGGAAAGGTCAGAATTTTACCTCAGATTTCAAAATATAGAAGAGGAAAAAGGAGAAAATTTGGCAGCGGTAATGATAGAAATTTTGGCAGATGTTTTGGAAATTACAGAGGAAAAGATGATGGATGGAATAGATGAGATATATCGAGTCTATACAAGATATGCGATGAGAAATAAATTACCCAGGGAAGTCCATATTAGATTTACCAAAAAATCCATTAAAACGCAAATATTACAAGTAGTAAGAGAGAAAACACTGAAATACAAGGGTAAAGAGGTTGTGGTTTTAAAACAAATACCCAGAAGAGTGAGAGAGATGAGAAGAGAATATCGATTTCTGACCAAAATACTATTGGAAAATGAAGTGAATTATAGATGGCTGATTCCAGAAGGACTAGTGTTTGGGTGGCAAGAGCAAAGATATAGAATTGATTCAATTGAGAAAGCAGAACTTTTTCATGCAGAATTCTTTGGAGGAAGAAGAGAGGGAATAGAGAAAGAGGCTTTATCAATTGAGTTTCAAGATGAACAACTGGAGACTGAAAAAGAGAAAGGAGCAGCAGGGGGACAGATGGATAATAAAGAACAGCGTGAAGTGAGATCCACGAGAGCTGTTAGACCTAAATATAAAGCATAATTATGGAAGAAAAAAAACTGATTACAATGAATATAAATGGACTTAATTCAGCTGTTAAAAGAAGGAAAACTTTTCATAAATTAGAGAAATTAAAATTTGATATAATTTGTTTACAAGAAGTTCACATTAAAAAACAACATGAACAATTGTTATTACAGCCAAAATTAGGGAAAATATTTACCTCTTTGACTCAATGTAAGAAAAGAGGTGTGGTTTTATACATTAAAGAGGCTATTCCAGCAAAATTGATTTACACGGATGAAGATGGAAGAGTATTAATGGTAGAAATAATGGACAATAATATAAAAATACTCTTGATTGCAATTTATGCTCCGAATGATAAACAAGAAGAGTTTTATAAAAAGCTACATATGAAAATAATTGGACTGGACTATGTTAATATAATTATGATGGGAGATTTTAATGGAATTGTGGACAATAAACTGGACTATATAGCAACAACAACAAAGCAAAATAGAAAGGCTCTCCCAAGGTCCTTCTTTAAAATGACAGATGAATTAACTTTAAAAGATATTTGGAGAGAAAGAAATGTTAAAGCTAAGCAATATACTTTTTATTCAAATAGACATTTATCATGGTCCAGATTAGATATGATTTGGATCTCAACAGAACTAATATCTAATATTAAAGAAACAAATATTGAAACAAGTACCTGGGCAGATCATAGCCCAATGACAATTAAATGGAAGGGACAAAAAAAAAAGATCGAGATGGACATTAAATAATACTATTTTAAAGGAGAAAGATTTTACACAATGGATGGAGAAGGAATTGGCTTTTTTCTTCAGAGAAAATAAAAAAGAAGATACTTCAACCCAAAATGTGTGGGACACAATGAAGGCATACGCTAGAGGTTTGATAATAGATTATACAAGAAAAAAGAATATTAGGAAAAGGCAAGCTTCTAAGGCCTTGGAAGACGAGTATAAAATTCTTGAAAAAGAATTACAGAAAATGCCACAGAAAAAGGATATTAAATTGAAGCTGGATGTAATCAAACATAAAATGGAATTAATAGAGAAAGAAGAACTGGCACAGAAAATTAGAAACTCCAAACAGAATTATTTTGAAGATGCAAATAAACCAGGTAGATGGCTAGCATATAAATTGAGAAAAGAGAAGGAATCAAGAAAAATATTGAAGTTAATAGATGAACAAGGCCAAGTTTGTTATGGGAATAAGGAGAAAAAAGAAATTATTCGAGATTTTTATGGACAATTATATAAACAGGAAAATATTGATGAAGAAAAAGTCAAACAGTATTTACAGGAAGCTAATTTACCAAAGATACCTAAAGAGACTGAAGAAATGCTAGAAAGCAATATAACAATGATGGAACTAAATGAAGCATTTAAGAGACAAAATAATGGGAAAGCTCCGGGTCCAGATGGGCTTCCAGTAGAATTTTATAAAACATTTCAAGAATTATTGAGAAGTTGTTGTTAGAAGTTATGAATGAAGTTATGATAAAAAAGATGATACCCAAAACATGGTCAGAGGCTTATATTACACTTATACCAAAGGAAGAGACTGACCCATTGCAAATTAAGAATTATAGACCTATTTCTTTATTGAATGCAGACTATAAAATCTTTGCTTCAATCTTAGCAGAAAGACTTAAAAAATATTTAAATAATTTTATTCACTCAGATCAAAATGGATTTCTGCCAAAGAGACAAATTAGAGACAATATGAGAGTAATCTTGGACACTTTGGAATACTATGAGGCTCATCCTGAAAAGCAAATGGCTTTGATATTCCTAGATGCTCAAAAAGCATTTGATAACGTGAACTGGAGATTTATGTTATTATTATTGGAGCAGATGGGTTTCGCTAAAAAATTTATTCAAGCAATAGAAGCTATATATAATAAACAGACAGCAAGGGTAATGATGGAGGGAGAACTTACAGACTTTATTAATATAAGAAAAGGCACAAGACAAGGATGCCCCCTATCTCCTTTGCTATTTGTGTTGACCTTGGAAGTGTTGAATAGAAATATTAGGGATGATAAAAGCATAAAAGGAATGAAAATTAAGAAGGAAGAATTTAAGCTACAAGCTTTTGCTGATGACTTAGCTTTTATTTTGGAAGATCCGCTAGAAACAGCTCCAAAGTTACTGGAAAGGATAGAGGCATATGGAGAGGTGGCTGGTTTGAAAATAAATAAAGACAAAACAAAGATTTTGACAAAGAATATGCTATTGAGACAGAGAGAAGAATTGGCAGATCTTTTGAAAATTCAAGTTACAAATAAGGTTAAGTATCTGGGGATATATTTGACAACAAGATGTAGCACATTAAAGGAGAATAATTATATTAAACTTAAACAACAGATAACTACAGATTTGAAGAAGTGGGAAAACTTGCAATTGTCATTAATAGGGAGAATTTCAACAATTAAGATGAATATCTTACCTAGAATTTTATTTTTGTTTCAAACAATACCAATTAGGCTTGGAAAAGACTATTTTGAAGATTTAAATAAAATTATGTTGAAGTTTATATGGCAAGGTAAAAAAGCGAGAATAAAGCTAAAGCTTTTGCAAGATGCTAGAATTAGAGGAGGTTTTGGTCTGCCTAATTGGGAATTGTATTATCAAGCTGCAAGTTTGATGTGGGTCAAAGAATGGATAACATTAAGGAAACATAGGTTGTTGACATTAGAAGGGCATGACTTGCTGTTGGACTGGCATGCTTTTTTATGGTATAAGGGAACTAAAACACAGGGTTATTTTAGAAGACATTATGTACGGGAGTCTTTGTGGTTAAATTGGGAGAAGATAAAAAGACAATGTTATTTGAAAATTCCAGTTTGGTTATCGACCATTGAAGCATTTTCCTATCCTATAATCTACAAGAAGGAACAAACAGTTAGATATGGGGAACTTTTGGATGAAAAGGGTGAACTTAAATCGATCCAAAACTTAGAGGAACAAGGTATAAGGATGAATTGGTTTTCATATGCACAAATACATTCGAGGTATGATGAAGATTCCAAAAAGGAGGGATTTTATGATAAACAGACTGATTTAGATAAGATCTTGATGGGTACTGATGAGAAGGTGATTAAAAAACTATATGGTTATTTACTGGGAATGAAATTAGAGGAAGAACAAGTCAAAGAAACTATGATTGTTTTGGGGAAGAATTTTGGATATGGGATTGATTTAGAGAAATGGCAGAAATTGTGGTCTCAAAATTATAAAATGACAATGTCAACAGCATATAAAGAAAACTTGTATAAGATGTTTTACAGGTGGCATTTTCCTCCGACAAGAATAGCAAGAATGTTTAAGAACAAATCTGAAAAATGCTGGAAATGTCATCAGATACCTGGCTCGTATTACCATATGTGGTGGACTTGTGAGGATGCTAGAAAATATTGGACTATAATTCGCATGTGGTTGGAAAAAATGACAAAGAAACATATAGATTTGAAACCAGAGATCTTCTTATTGGGAATTTTACCTGATATATATAGTAAAGATTTGAAATACCTGATTGTAAATGTATTAACAGCGGCCAGGATTGTATTTGATAAAAATTGGAAGAATGAGAAAATACCATTACAGGAAGAAATTATTAAGAAAATATTGGAATGTGCTGAGATGAGTAGATTGACATTTGAAATTAGAGAGCAAGAGGATAAACAATTTTACGAAATTTGGGATCTTTTTTATAAATGGCTAGATGATAAAATACGATAATAGAATATTTAGAATGTTAGATAGTAAGGAATATCTTTATTTTGCTATTATTTTGCTATTTGCTATTATATTTATAAAGGATTTTTTAGGATTGATTTGATATGACTAGATGATTTGTTATAGAATAAACTGGTTTAAAGTATTGTTAGCTCATTAAGCATGAATGATTAAAAATATAGTCAAAAACTTCTTTTTTTAGTGATATTAAGATATATAAGTTTGGATTGACAATATGAGTTGTTTTGTAATGTAATTGTAATTTGAGACTACAGAATGAATGCACAAAAATGATGAACCAACTGACACACTGGATGTACATATAAGAGTTGATGTTTTTATATTTTGTTTGTCTTGTTTGTTTGTAGAAAATTAATAAAAACTTTTTTCAAAAAAAAAAAAAGCAAGTACGAAATGTTATAACATTAAATAATAAATATTAAATGAATTAAAAACCAAAATGTAATGGGGTAGAAGTTGGAACTTTCTCCTAGTCCATTTCAGGGCTGCCAACCTTGAGTGATAGTTCGGAGTGAGACACTGCGAGGGAGCGGAGCGACTGAGGGGGGGATGGTGTGGAAGGGGGGTGTCCCCCCTTCCACGGTAGGGAGCTTTGACAATTTTACATTTTAAATGGTGCAATCTGATGCATACTTTAGTCATGATTTGGACATATACATACATACATGCAAGCAGCACCAATGTACTTGAACCGGATTTGTAAGATATTAATAATGCAGTTCACTGACCATCTTGGCCGGAAAGGTCCACATTCTTGGGCCTCTGCCCATCTGCTCCGTCCCTTTGGGCTGCTCCGGCTCTCCTCCTCCTCCAGGGTCCCTGGCTGAGAGGGGCGTCCCAAGTGCCTGGGATCCGGCCCCTCCAGGCTGCCTCTTCAGGGCCACAGAAGCCTCCCTCACATGGCCCCGGGGGTGGAGGGGGCCTTGCCAGGGTTCCCGGCCTTGGAGCTGGGCAGAAACGGCCCTTCCCAGCCCTCTCCCACCCTCTGGGCCTCCCACCTGCGGAGGGGAGGGGGATCCAGGCTGAGTCTTGGACCCACCAGCCTCACAGTCCAGCTGAAGGGTCGGAAAGGGCCAGGCAGGCAGATGGACACACACACACACACACACACAGAATGGGGGGGGGAGGCTGGTGTCCTTCACTCCCCAAACGCCCCCCTCCCAGTCTGTGCATGGGACCCCCAGCAATGTTGCCATCAGCTGCTCCCCTGCAGGGAAGTCCTGGATTGTCTGGGGGAGGAGAGGAGAGGACAGTGGCCACTCCCCCCCCTTTGCTTGGCATTTGTGGGGAGACCCCTCAAGGCGAGATTCCTTCCCAGGGGCTCCCAAAGAGCATCCAAACGTTCCTGGCATCAAGTGGGGAAAGAAGCCTAAAAAGAGAGAAACTCCTGCACCGGCTGCGATTGGGGCTCGGAGGGGACAGGAACCCCCCCTCCTTGCGAGCCCCCCCACCCCGCTCCAGCCTGCCCTCTGGCGGGACCCCCTTCCTGGAGAGGCTCCTCCCTGCCAGACCCTCTTGCAGCCTCTTGGACCCAGGGGAGGCTGGGGGGGGGCGCATATCTAGGTGCAAAGGGCGGGGGGAGGGACACAATGTACCCAGGAAGGAGCCCTCCCCCCCTCTTCCCCCTCCCTCTCCAGGGACTTCCCATCAGGCTGGGGAGCGAGAGAAGCCGAGCCATGGCAGCTCCCCTTGCGAGAGGGAGGCCGAGAGGGACGCGCCTTTGCGCCCCAATCCCAGCGGCCTTGAGACCAGACGGGTGCGGGGAGGGGATGATGGGAGCTCAGCTCTCGAGAAAGGCCCAGGGATGCCCTGTAGTCGTACTTCATGGGGGATAGAGAGTTCGTCTCTCTCATCTCCGCCTGCCAGAGCAGAGTGCAGCGCAAGGGTTAAGCCCAGAGAGTTGTGACATCCTAGAGCGGAAAGGAGCAACCGCTTCCTGCAGCGTGGAATTCTCTCCTCACCCCAGTACAGAAATCAATGCGGGCAACGTCCTCTCGCACATGCTCTGTTCGCCCTCTGAAGCCGCCCAGGATCGGAGGCTTCACTTCTCGAAACTTTGGGCTTGGGCATATCGATATTCGGAATATTAGAGAATGTAGAGATATATTTATTTTTGTACATTCCATTTTGGGGGTTTAGCGTGAGATTTCGTTTATCAGAGTGAGACAGTCAAAATAGGTTGAATTGCGTGAGTCTCACGCTGATTGCGTGAGAGTTGGCAGCCATGCCATTTATCACCTCCATCATGGAAATCTGTAAGTTTTACAAGTATGGTGCATGATTGATTCTCATTATCGGTTGATGACATACTCCATACTTCACTTTCCTGTCTCCTGTTGTCATACCCTTGGTAGAGTCGGACTCTGAGGGAGAGGAGGAACAGCCAACAGGGAGTGGAGGTGTGGCTCCAGAGGTTGTTGAGGAGGCTGGGGAAGGGCAGAGGCCAGCTGGGCAGTCAGAGGAAGAAGCAGGCCCATGCCCTCTGCATTCTAGGACATGCAGGGAAGAACGGAGAAGACAACAACTTGGCTTACGAGAGAGGAAGCGGCCATGATCCCCCTCATTGGTGGCAGCTGGGGAGAATATAAGAGAGACGATTACAACACAGTGTTGCCAGAAGCAAAGTGTGTGTTATTTTGGGCTGAAGTTATCTTCGTTGATGTCCTTCCAACAGACTGTGGCTTGTTATCTCCTTGAATTTGGTAATTACTTATCCTGGTCCATGTCATCATTGCAGTTTGTTTGGTATTTTATTTCACCTCTATCTGCTCATTAAGTTCGGAGTGTATTGTTTCTTTTGAAAACTATTTTTGAATACGTTTTATCTCCAACTGAGAATTATTGAACAGTGGGGCCAAATTGGAGGCATTAAAGGGCATTTATTTACATTTTGGATTTTGTTACATTTGTGTTACACTTTGGGTCATCACACCTTTCTGCAGTGTCTTGTTTTCTTCCATAGACTTATGTTATTATTTTTTTTCCTTTTGGCCTTGGAAATTCCAAAACTATACAATATTTTTCGTCTGTTGTTTCTGGTCTTCACTCTTGTTGAGTTGGCTTGCTCTTTTTTTTTTTTCTTTTAGTTTTCTTCCAATGGAAAGTTACTTCCTATATCACTTCCTATTCTAGCATTTCCCTGCTTTGATAAATCTTTATTCTGCATCCTCTTTTACTTTGGCAGCTGGAGAGATAACAGTGTTCCTAGTGGCTTCTAAATGAACAGCAAACTTTGCAATCCTTGTTAACAGTTTTGTGCTGTCCTGTCATCACACTGTAAAGTTTATGATTTGAAACATCATTGCTCATGTATTAAAGAGCCCATGTTTTCTCCTTGTTCCTGATTGCATTGTGCTCAAAATTTCCATGAAAAAGGAAGTATAAATCAATTGCTTTGCTTTTGCTTTTTGTTATTTCAAGGATCAAATAATACAAGTGCGATAATTTGAAATATAAGTATAGAAAAAGTTAGTTTTTAAGTAAGCACAACTCATTTGTTTTAGTAAAAGCGGGGGGGGGGGGGGATCTCAACCAGCACAGACATGAGCCAGTAAAAAGGCCATTAATGTGCTTTCCACTGAGAACCTGAAAGCAGCAGAATCATTGCTTGTTCAAGAGCCAATATGAATGAAGGCCAGGGAGAAAGCCAAAATTATATTTTTGAATTCTTCCTACTGCAGTTATAATTGGGCTCCCCAAGGTATCCCATTCTCCCAGAAATCACAACGACCATTTTATATCATCAACAGTCAAGGCAAGTTCGTTTCGATTTTTCAAAAGTGCCATTGTGGGCCAGAAAGTCCTATATGGAGAATTTGCCTCCAAAAGAAACCTTTTCTGTCCTGCCAGTGACAATGTTAGGTGGCAAATTACTTTATTCCCAAGTTCTAATGATGCCTCCTGGAGTTCTTTACTAGCCTGCTTGGAAGTGGAGTTCACCAGATTGGCACACTTAACTCCCCTCAGTAGAAGTTCTTGACTGAAAAGGCTGAAAACTGAGAACTGCCTGAGGCACAAAGTATTTGCCTCAGTGCCTGGCTATTGACAATACCTGACCTTGAATAGAGAAGTATAAAGTACCCAAAATCAAGGTGTGTGTGTGTGTTTTAACATTTCCAACAGTGGTCATTCATTGTTTGTTTAATCAGTTTTTTTAAATTATCCATCTATCTGATAGAGGACTCTGGGTGGTGTATAAGTAAAAAATATAAAAAACATAAAAACAGTGCATACAATTTAAAATTTTAAAAGGCTAGGGATAAAAATTAATATTAAATTAATTAAATGTTGGAGAGGAATTTCAAGGCTGTAACCAGCCCTATGGTTACATGCTCTTCTGCAATCTTCAAGCAACGCCATAGAACTACATTTTTACCAAAATAGTGAGGCCCTCATTACCTCTGAGAGAATATTCTACAGAGACTATGTCAGAAAAGGTTCTCTTCCTGGACCCAGCCAGTCAGAATTCTTTAGCTGACACGGTCTACAATTGTGCTGTCCCACTCATACACACACAAATGTAAGTGTGGTTTAGTGGGTTTATATTTCCCCACAATTCTCTTCACCAAACCCCAGAACTGTCCCAGCCACAAGCAGACCAATGCTGGTCCATGAAGCAATGGCCAATGAGTCCATGAGGCACATGAAAGTTTCCCAGTCAAAATAAACCCAGCAAGTAAAATTAAATTCACAATACAAGAGAGCTCATGAGGCAAGAAAAGTCCAGATTTCACAATGAATGATCCAAGTCAAGGCACAGTTTCAATCCAAAGCAAGGCAAGAATCACAACAACCAGAAAACACATAGCTAGGAAATGAACATGTTGTTCCCAGAATCACTTCCCTCTCTCTGCTGCGCTAACTAGACAGCTTCCGGTGCAACCCATCAAGAAGGGCAAGGTTTTCTCCTCATGAGTAATCTTGATGACCTTCTTTGCTCCTGCCTTTTCTCTGCCCTACCTGTTCTTAGATCAGGTGCAGCAGGTAGCTCCTCTTCCTTATCACTGACTGACTCCAGCTGCACACTTCCTCCACCTGAAGCCTCTAGACTGGCTTGCTGCAGCTGTGTTTGAGCCAAATCTGTCTCAGATGGCTGCTTGGAGCCATTAACGAACTCCTCTCCAGACATGTCTGGAACTGGTTCATCTTCTTCCAAGCTGACATCTGGAGAGATGTGAGGAAGCACCCAGGGAAGTCATTATAACAATGTACCTTTCCTGCTTGACCAGGTAAAATGAGTTGATGTAGGACAAAAATGGTTCAATAGGTAATACAACTACAAATATTTATTTACTCCAAATATATTTATTTTTGTTAAAAAAAATGCTCACAATTTCATAAATTTTAAATTTTTATAATTTGGGTAAAAACACATTCATCCTTCCCTGCCGCCCACCCCCCACTCCTAGTCATTTTTGTCTCTGTGTCATTGCAAATGTTCCAAAAAACACCCAGATCCAGTTTGATAAAGTTGCTGACCACTTCAAAAAGAAAATTTGCAGGTCTCTTTGGGAATCTCATTTCTGTCATGGAATTAGTTAATCTTTGATCAGAGACTTAATCCATTTCCAGAGTGTTAGTTTGACTTCGGCTGTCCAAATCTGACAACCCTTAGGAAACTTTGGCTAGAATTGTCCTGGAATGAGGGAACCCAGAGCTCCATGTTGCCTCCTAAGTAAGTCATATCTTAGCATCACATTCTTCTGGAACATCACATTCTTCTCTGTATATTTCTTTACTTCAGCTTAGTTATTCATCTTCATAAGACAAGACACTTGAGTATTTCTTTGAACATTTTTCCTCTCCTGCTTAATGATTGATTCTATAACTACCCTGTGTAGAATACTAAGTTATTGCCAAATTTAATTGTTGAGTTAATGTTGAACATATTTAATTCTCTCAGTTTAGGACTACCCACTCATAATTGGAAAGAAAGTTTCTTGGTGGCGTGTCCTTTCTTACTGTAAAAAACATGATATAATCTCAGGCAGGACTCAGTTGAACCTGTACTCTATATAAGGATGTATTTTTGAACTTTAGCCTATGTAAACAAAATTCCACACAGAATTATAAAACATTTAGTTTTCTGTGTTTACATTTCTACTGAAGCTATAAAACAACCTGTCATACTAATAATAGTTCACTAGAAGCCCTTATTCTAATGATTAAGATTTAAGGTGCTGCTTAACTCTTACAAATCATAAGGACTCTGAAGTGTTTCATGAAGCCTTTGCAACAAACAATCTATTGTGCTTTATTCATAAACCACGGTTAAGAAAGCTTTATTTATATTAGCATCCTGCTAGTATTCATATTCCAGATCTAAAACAGTGGTCCACAGACTGTGTCCATATCACTTACAGAGTTGTATCCATTAATAATAGAGTACAATTCAGAGGAAAATTGTAAAAATCAATTTTATTTACAGAACAGAAAAATCTACAGTGCAATAGATTCCAGTCATCAGTGGCTTCATTTCCATATCTTCAGCAAAGTATGTGTGCACATGGGCCAAATGGTATATTGTAAGATGGGGTGGAGACCCAGGAAAGAGAGATGAAGTTGAGGGAGAATCTTGTAACATGATGTCAGACAACAGTAGTCTTCACTATCCAAGAAAATGCCATCTATCAACTAAGATTTAAAAAATAATAATTACCAACACTTAACAATTATAAGAAGTTTGGATTATAAGAATTCAAAATCCAAATCAGGGCTATAGCAGGCCTGTCAAACTCCCATCCTGTGGGTCAAATATGTCACATGCTGGCCACGCCCACACCCAGTTTAGCAAAGGGGGAAAAAGTCTCAATACATCATGTGCTGCTGCCATGATGATGTGAGTTTGGCACTCCTGTTCTATACAGTATACACATGAAAGAGTATACTCCCATGTTGTTTTGTATATCACTCTAATGAATATTCAAGCAGCATGTTTTACCACATACAGCTAGTTCTTGTTCAGCAATCACAATTGAGAATGGCAACTCGGTCATTATGCAAAGCAATCACTAAGTGAAACTTGGACTATGCTTATTTTACTTCAGCTTTCCTTTGCTTTACAGATCTGCAATTGTTATAAATGTGAGAATTTATCATAAAGTTCTTTTATCATCATAATAACTATGAATGGTCATTAAAGGAGGAAGTCACTACATCTGTATTTAAAAATCGCTTTGGATCTGAATGTACATATAGTAGCATAATAAGTCTGTGAGGTATTTTGAATGTGGTCTGTAGAAAAACAGCCTGTTTTTTTATACTTTCTTTGCTTAGTCAAGTAACAGGAAACAAGAACAAATTAGAAAATTATTCTCCTGCCATGTTATTTAACTCCCAAGTTACATCCATACATCCATACATTACATACATACATGGTATTCAGCTTTGTTCGGGTATTTTCCCACGTCATTATAATTGTGCTTTCAAAGTTGTAGCAACGTTTCGGCAGAATCTCATCTGCCATCATCAGGCTTCTGTATAGTGTTCGTCTGTGAGTCAGGCTTTCACAGCCATTTCTGTTTTAAATTTGGGGCTAACCTACTGCTGTGCCAGAATGGTTTTTTTTTCTTCATCCTGATTGGTTGGGAGTCTTGGTCTGTGCTTATTGATCTTGGAGTTTGCTGTGTTCTGCTTGATTGGTGTTTCTAATATCTTGTCTGTTTTGTGGCTTTTTTTGTCTTGATTGGCTGGCAACATTGTGTGTCCTGTATTGGAGGCTTTTAGTGCGGCTTGGCTTCGAGTAAACGGACGGCTATAATTTATTAGGAAGCTAGGTTTCATCTGGGTGCCTGTTTGGGGTGTGTTTGAGCTGGAGGTATCGGGGGGGGGGGTCTGTTTGTGCCCAGGTGTTTGCCTGGCTTGTGGTGTGGAGATTTTTTTGTTTGTGAGTGCAGGCTTCCAAATAATTGAGTCTGGTGGAATCATCTCTTCTATTCATGCTTTCAGGTCTTTTTTCGATCTCTATGGCTTCTCTGATGATTCTGTGGCTGGGGTTTTCTATAGTGGCTAGGGTTTTGGTGCCATTGAAGTCGATGCTATGACCTGTGGCTTTCATGTGTTGGACTAGTGAGGAAATGTGTTCCAGCTTTTTTACTGCATTTTGTGTTCATCCAGGCGGGTGCTTATTCTTCTATTGGTCTGTCCAATGTATGTGGCCGGGCATGATGCACAGAGGCCATCATTCTGCTAAACAACTAATTCCCACAATGCTGTCAACTTATTTACTAAGACTGTATTACTATTATTCCTCTTATCCTTCCTAGTATCTATTTCTTCCCACTTACGACTATAACTGTGTTGCTTGTATCTTTACAATTTATATTGTTTTATTTGTTTCCTAGTATGATTCGATTGCTTATTAGTAACCTATGTCTGTCACTGTTGTATCCTATGATTCTTAATGAATATAGTTTTTTTTTCCTTTATGTACTCTGATAGCATATGTACCAAAGACAAATTCCGTGTGTGTCCAATCACACTTGGCAATAAAGAATTCTATTCTATTCTATTCTATTCTATTCTATTCTATTCTATTCTATTCTATTCTATTCTATCTAAAACTCAATATGAATTGTAAGTACTAGTTAGGACACATTTAAATAATTTGAAAATAGTTCTCACCTTCTCTGGAAATAGAAGGCTCTTCCACAAGTGCTGGAGCCTACAGAAAAGAAATAAATTATTTTGTAAAATGCAACGTGCTGTACAAAAGACAAAAAGAAAGGCAATACCACAAAATTCGATATAGATTATACTCTAAAATCTGCAGATTAAAATTCAGTACAGAAAAGAGAAAAAAGTTAGGAAGATAAAAATACAGGAAAGTATCATAATCAATTTACTTATATGTAGTTGGCTTTAATCACAGAGGAACTAAGTGCTTCTGTTAGACTTTGCAAATAATAATTTCAGGATGGACCTGAAACATAGCCTCATAAAGATGATCTGGCGAGAGGAAACTTAGGTCCTTCTGGGATTTAAATTCTTGTGCTGTTGTTGTTGTGGCTTATTTCTTTAAATAGTCTTCTTTGAATGATATTAAAATCTGCTTCCTTTGAAGCTTCATCTCACTTTTGAAATTAGTTTAACATAATTAGTACAAAAGCCGATCTGTGTAGTAAAACAAACACCAGCTGTATGTGTTTTGGATCCTGAATGTGTGGTTTGCAGTTTCAAGTACTGGGTGGGCTCATAAAGTTGAACACTAATAATTCTTCAAAAAGTTAGAAAATTAGCCCTGAAAACGGAATGAGTTTAGGCCATTTCAGAAACCATTTTTAAATGGTCGCTCTTGTGAAAAAGGCAAATGGAAAATAGCTCATCAAAAAAACTATTTTTTATATATAAAAGTTCAGGTCACATTTCCTCCAGTTGCACAGCTGAAATGTCTGTGTGTATTAAATGGATGTTTTAGTTCATTAATAGATGAAAGGCAGTTTTTCAAAACAGCTGGGAATGTTTTTGAAAAATGCTTAACTTTACTGATGCAAAATAACTTATAATATAAACAGATCACCATTTGTAGTTTTGGTTGTGTATGTGTGGGAATGTATTAGAATATAAGCAGGCATGTGTAATTTTAGTTCATGTTTTATTTTTAAAGATGGCAATGAATCTAATATTGTTGAACACTGGTTGATAAAAATGGGAAAATGTGTTTTATATTGCACAAAAAAAGATTGTTAATGCTTATTACAAATTCCTCTCTGCTTCCATCTTTTCCATACTGACCTCAGCCTCCAAGATCATGAGAAACCTACATCTGCTATTTAATTTCCAAGCTAGCATTTTGGATTAAAACAGCATTAACTCTCAATTGCCTGTGCTTCCATTCAATGACCAATATTGAAAAGTGGACTGGAAAGAAAAAAAATGTATAAATTCCCTTACATTTTGCACAATAGATTGGATGTCTTCTTCGTTGCAGCAATAAGGGCTAGTGCCCACCAGAAGGTTGGTGCTGAAAAGAGAAAACAATTATTGAGACTTGAAGAGTGGGGAAAACAGCTGTTATTTAAAGCGCAAATAAGGAAAGAACAAAATAAGCTGTGCTCTACAAGTGCAGAACAGTAAATGCTGTCCAGGATTTGAGACATTTTATCCACACTAACGTGGAAAGTTTATAGATTAAACTGGATATCACTGCACATACTTTGTGGTTTACATAATCTCTTATTAAAAACCAAGTAGAAGATCAAACCAGAACTTGATTTTCAAGTGAGAAATTGCACAAGCTCAAATGTGGGCAGCTTGAAGTATTTCAGATATTTTGGCTAAAGCCCAAGACCACGGCTGGTTGGAGCCAATGAGATTTCCAAACAAAACATCTAATCAAGATTAGGGTTTCAATTTGTGTACCCTGTACTGCATCAAGCCCAAGGCAAGAGGCAACTCTGCTCTGAAATGGCATATGAACTAACACTCTGTTGCCACTGCCACAAACCATAATATTTTCTGATGTACACATACTGCGCTTGCACATTTCAAAATCTCATCTGTCCTGCCCTTTTCCTCCCCAGATCTTCATCTTCTATTTGAAAAAATATAAATAGGAAGATTTCGCTTTCTTCCAATGGTTCTGAATTGAGCCAAAGTCCAAACAACAATTCTATGCATGCTATTCAAAAGTAAATATTATAAAATTTAACACAGTGCACCTGTGGACAGAAAGAGAGGTCCATTTATTTTAAATTTAAAAATTCTTTGGGCATGTGTGAGAAACCAGCTTGCTATAAAATGCACAAGCTGAGGATACTCTTATGTATTATTTTGTCACCTCCAAGTGCTACATTAGAGGTCTAATCACTGCAAGGACAGCCTGTACCCTCTTTTCTTCATCAAGCCTACATCCTCTCACATCCATAGCACAGTGGTTCTCAACCTGTGGCCGACAGACCCCGGGGGGGGGCATGATGTCATCACAGGAGATCAACGAAGACTTGAAGAAATGTCATGATTTAAATTTTGAATTAATTCATGGAGGTCTGTGGCCAAAGGTATTTAAAGAGAGTCCATGGTGAAGAAAAGGTTGAGAACCACTGTCATAGCACAATATATCCTGCTGCTGCCATCAATCTTCCTGCTGACCCTCCCAATTCCCCATCTTCCCATAAACATCAGTTAAACTTTCATCCTGATTAACTTTGTCTGTTATTCTGGACAGATCTTTAGATTCACTGGTCTGTGACACCTAAAGACCATTAAATGAAGGTCCAAATGTATAACTGATTTCAATTAGATTTATTGCCAAGTAAGTATATAAACAGCAGTTTAAAGTGCAGTCATACGCATTACCTACTTTGATCAATAAGCATATGCTGGGACTAAGTTTCCCTGAATGAATATCATGCTGAGCTCTGGCCTCCAATTCTTGAAAGATCTTCAAATCAAGAATAACCCTTCTTAGCTAATGTAGCATTTTTATCCTCTCTCTTTATCTTCTCCCCTTCCTCCATTACACAGATCTTTATAGCCTTCCTGACTACTTCCAAGCTGAAAATGTTTATCCCTAAGGCTCTCTTCTTGATATTTGAATTGAAGCACTGCAATTACTACCGTTGTCCAATAAGAACAAGCCATTCCTAAATACTTTGGTTATGAGGCAGCTGAAAGGAAAAAGGGAAATAATGTGCCTTTTTCTCTTGGAGATATACGCAGGACAGGCTATTCTCTTTTCTCTAACCTTTAAAGGTGACCTGAGTCACATCCATGATTTCTTATTACCCCATCTTGAATAATGAACACTAACAAAAACCCCAAGATTTTTTCTAGAAAATTTAACATTATCTTCAATTTCTGTGAGAAAACTCTAATCAAATAATAGGAATCCAATCCTTTTGGGAATGGCCTACTTATCAAGTAATCAGGGCTCATGTGGAAAGAACAAAAAAAAAATCAACCGCCCCCAAAGGTGGTATTTTTTTATGACAAAAAAAGCAACTATCATTATAAAAGCCAGTCAATTCAATTTAGTATTTCAACTAGTCCTGATTGAACACCCACTTGTTCATTGGCCATGCAAAGTTACAGCGAATAAGTCTTATGAATGGTCCTTGTATTTGTGGCGCTCATAGCATCCTGTGATCACTTGATTCTGATCTGGGCACTTGACAAATGGTCATAGTGTCCCATGGACATGTGACTGCTGTTTGAAACCTTCACTGCAGAGAAGCAAAGTCAATTAGGAAACCAGCAGAAGATCACAAATGTTATAATGTTGTGGCTTGATTACACAGGATTTGCTTAATGAACCCAACCATAACTGCCACAATTGCCATGGTACATTGGAATGGTCTTCTAACATTGTGCTTTATGACCGCATTACTTAGTAATGACATTACCTTAATTAGGTGAGGACTGTCTGTAATTCAAATTGGATTTTGACCAAAGAACGATAGATGCATACCATTTTATGGCTCCTCCATCAGCCTTTTTGTGAACCAAAGCTTTCCAGGATTCATGGGTGGACTTGATTATTTCCAAAGCAAATGCCTATTTAAAACAACATTGAGAGGAGGAGAAAAGACAGAAAAAATGTTGGCTAGATATTATAATTGCCAAAAATGTAAAAAAAAAGAACTTTAGGAACACTCAAGATAAAGATTAAATCTGAAACTTGAAATTTTGTTTAAGCATTTAAACAAAAATGGTTTTTTTTTATGTTAATACCTACTTGACCTTCAAACTTAAATACTTTCAGATATCAGTAACTGGCATTTCCCACCATTATGAGATAGAAAAGGGGGAGTGGAGAAAATTTCAATCAATACAGTGTGCATTCCATTAGAACATATTTAGATGGTTTATGTAAATCACTGGGGGCTACACGTTATCTGGGAAAAAGTGATTCTGCTTAGCTTTTCCAGACTTGAAAAACTGCTTTTGGAAAAAACTGCTGAAATAAAAAACTCATGAATTATGTTCTTGTTTTGACTGTGTTTAAAGCAAAGCTGCTCAGCATATGCTGAAGTTAAAAATATCAGCTCTTTGGCTGATATCTTGGAAAACATCTAAATAAGGTCACAGAAGAACCAGATCTTGACTGGAGCCAGAAGGATCCCCCCCACCCCCCAAAGGGATTCAGGATAAGGGATAGTTGGAAATAGCAATAGCAGTTAGACTTATACACCATTCTATAATGCTTTACAGCCCAGTGTGGTTTATAAATGTTTGCATACTGTCCACAACAATCTGGGTCCCATTTTACCAACTTTGGAAGGATGGAAGGCTGAGTCAGTTTTGAGCTGGTCAGGATTGAACTCCTGGCTATGGGCAGATTTAGACTGCAATATAGCATTCTAGTAGGGACACGGTGGCTCAGTGGCTAAGATGCTGAGCTTGTCGATCAGAAAGGTCGGTGGTTCAAATCCCTAGCACCTTATAAGCTCCTGTTACTGTCCCAGCTTCTGCCAACCTAGCAGTTCAAAAGCACGTAAAAATGCAAGTAGAAAAATAGGGACCACTTTGGTTGGAAAATAACAGTGTTCTGTGCACCCTTGGCATTTAGTCATGCTGGCCACATGACCACAGAGACATCTTCAGATAGCGCTGGCTCTTCAGCTTCGTAACAGAGATCAGCACTGCCCACCTAGTGCCGGAAACGATTAGCACATATGTACAAGAGGAACCTTTACCGTTGCCTTTTATAGCATTCTAATCAGTACACCACTACGGCCAAGAACACAGGTCATCATAAAGGACAAGGAAAGTCACAGAAGATATCTTACCAAGTGAGTTTGTGGGTAGGGAGAACTCCGGTCTCCAGGAATTACCTGAAGACCAAAGTTCTCCCTATCTCCAAACTCACTTGTATTGAAATTGCACTGTAAACTGGACATCACCAGATTTTCGTTGGGCACTGTTAGAAAATTACTGCATCTGGGAGAGCTATGTTATTCCTCATTGTTTCCAGAATATTCTTTTTAATGCAGAAGCTAAAACTCTTATCTCTCAACCAGCCAATATCTGAAGATGTTTCTTCATGGCTTGATTTTGGCCTTTAAAAAAATCTTTTCGGAGTCTTTCAAAAAGAGAATGGAAGATTTTAACTTCTGAAGGTCTTATATTCAATATTATTGGGGGGAGGGGGGGAGTAAAAAAAAATAGCACTGCTGAAATAGGATCATTTTATCACTGAAAATGCCCCAGTGAGACCTCAGATGCTACAAGGATTGCATTCATTCAGATTACAAGTTGCCCATCCCTTGTTGTAATAAAGTTGAAGATTCTTTACAGAAGACTAATTTCATATTTGATAGGACTATCAGAGCTTAAAAAAAAAATCTAGACGAAGAAAACATGTGAGATATTTTGATAAAAGAACAGCTTTGTTTGTCCCTTCATGATATTTTGAAGTGAAGGAAAATAGTTACTATGAAATGTTTTGCAGTATTGGCTTCCTTACATATTCATGATTGGGATTCTGTAGGATTTTACAGAGTATTAATTTGGAGAATACAGTTTTCATAAAGTAAGTTTATCATCCTCAAGTAAGCAATTTTTCACCTTGTCTTTAAATGTGTCATTAAAAGCAAACTTATTTTCTGGCTTCCCATCTGGAACTTTATATAGTCTGCACCAGTCAACAGTAGCTTCAAGGTAACCTGGGAAAAACTTCCTGACATCATCAATATCTGCAATAGGTTAAAAATGCATTAAAAAAGTTAAATAACAGCTTATTCCAAATCCACCATTCTAAATATACATGTACAAGATTCTAATAGAGCAATAAATCTGTCATAAATATTTCAGTGAGTGAGCTCAAAAAAACCCAAGTGCTTGAGTTACAGATTTAATCCTCTGCTTACAGAGCAGAAATATCATACAAAAATTTTGAATATAATTCGATAATTGTTGAATGCATTTAGCTTATACTGGATTATAAAAACAATCACACAGACTCTTATACAAACTGAAGTTAGATTGGATGAAGCAGACTGGAAAATTTGATAACCTGGCAAATTAAGCACCTTGTAATACAATTTTTTTTCTTAAAAAGCTCAGTGTTTTAAAATTATGATTGGAGACACAGCCATTTATTTTTGTCTCCATGACAAGGGATTTAAGAAGCTCCAGAGCAGCTAAAACAACTAAAAATCATATATTCTGAAGCACAGAATCTAACAACCTTTTGTTCAGCCACAGTCTGTGGAATAGGCTGAGTGTATTAAGCAATAACATCACAATAGTTCATAAAATACACTGAGCTTAAGTATACTTTTGTATGTTAATCCAATTAATGATATAGATTTAGATCAGTAAAGCATCTCTCCAAACAAAGGAATGAACACTAATCTGCCCTATGCATTCTATATAATTCAAGAAATCACCACATCGGTATACACCGACTGAAAGCTTTGCTTGTTTTCAAGCTCCCAAGAACCTCTGCAAAAGTTGCCTTCAAACCAAGTGCATATATGATGGGGATTATATCATTAAAGTCACTGGTAATCATTATTTCAAGTTAAAATTAGAGGTTGTCATCATACCCACTTCCTTATCCTACTTTTTGGCATATAATCATTTATTTAAGCCTAAAGACCATGTGCAGCCATCAACCCTTCCAAAGGGTGCCTCTTCCATATAGGACAGAGGTATCCAAATTTGGCAACTTTAAGACTTGTGGACTTCAACTCCCAGAATTCCTCAGCCAGCATAGAGGAATTCTGGGAGTTGAAGTCCACAAGTCTTAAAAGTTGCCAAGTTTGGATATCTCTGCTATAGAATAATATGGACACTAAAAGTTGATTTTTCAAATTGAGATGTATTTTTTAAATAAAATATCAAATAGAACTGCAGATATGGTAGACACCATGTGGAAGGGATGTCGATTGGCCCCACTATAGTGGAATATAGGAATGACTTTGGGGTAAGAGGAAGGAGATGCTACCTAGGAAACAATCAGACAAGAGAGAACTTCGAAGCCCCCAGTGGTTGAAAGGTCAGAGAAAGAAACAGAAAAATTCACCCAAAAGGATCATGCAGTTAAAAGTGGTGGCAGGAAGCTGAAGTCGCTTGGTTAGCGATCTTTAGCACCCTGCAGAAAGCCATATCCTAAAGCCCCTAAAAAAAGAAACCAGAGAGATTGAGTTTGTAAGCCAGACAAAATGGATTATTAATTATTATTAAATACCATGGATTTTCTGAGCATGTGGGTCATCCACACTGATAGCTATGACCTTCCAGTCAGTTTCTCCTTCATCAATAAGACCGATAATTCCAAGGGCCTTCACCTTAACAACTTCACCAAGTGTCCGAACCTTAAAACATAGAAGATGCTGCACAATTTGTTTGTTTCCAATATGCTATTTAAGGTGGATACTCAGCTGGAACAGAACTGAAAATAGGTTGAAATAGGATGGAGAATAAAAAGAGAGGAAGAAAATTCTGGAGGAAAACATAGTTGGTTAACACCTTGAAGGAGAGAGCATTCTAGTGTCCAGGCTATACAGCATGTTTTCATTACAGGCAGCATTTTTTTTACAGTAGCACTATACCAAGATTTTATATTTTAACTGAATCATAGGAATAAAGGCTGAAGCTGCCACTCTGAGGCTAGAGAAGGTCATTATATAAAGATATCTCAACTGCTTCAAGCTACCAAATGAAATAGCCAGGCATTTCAACCCTAAGAAATACATAGAAGTTGTTTACTTTTTGCACAATCAGGTGAGCAATCAATCAGTCTGAGGCTTTATTCTAACCCAGCCATGTTGTTTCAAAGACTTCTCCTATCAGGTTCTGTTGAGAAACAAAGAATTAACTGTAGACTTGTGTCCAGATGTAGAACCAGATAACCACCAACTTTCCTAGGCAAGCTTCATCACTGTTATGAAACAAATGGTTGAAACAACTAAAGTATCTGTGGTAATTCAGACAGACCTGGGCACCAATTTCACAAACATCAATGGGATCGTTGTCACCACAGCATCCTGTATTATCATCTGTATGCCTTGGATCTTCCCAAGTCTGTAGGGGGGAAAAAAGAAAATAAACTGCAGCATTTATAGTTGGTTATTACTGCTTTGTTCATTTGTACACATTACTGATATTCTGAGAAGGGAGGGTCAAGTTTTTTTAATGTGTGCTACATGAGTAACTATGTTTCTTTGAAAGTGATACATTATTATAAGTTCATGCAATAGTGAAAACCCTGTGGCTCTCCAAATGTTTCTAAATTACCATCTTGGCCAAACAATGGCCAAGATGGTAACAAATTATTGTTTTAAAGAGTGATAAAAACATAACTCATAAGTATTCATTTGTTATTTTAACTCAGTTGTTTTTTTTTTAGTGGTGTTCCAGCACACATTTGTTTAAAGCTGGTTTAAAGAAGAGAATTTCAGCTCGAGTGTGACAGAAATAGAGTCAGGGAATGCCAGCTGTAACTGAACAAGTACACATTTTCACAGCCCAATGGTCTAAGCCGGGGGTGTCCAACCTTGGCAACTTTAAGACTTGTGGACTTCAACTCCCAGAATTCCTCAGCCAGCTTTGCTGGCTGAGGAATTCTGGGAGTTGAAATCCACAAGTCTTAAAGTTGCCAAGGTTAGACACCCCTGGTCTAAGCAAACCTCTATCTATATTAACTTTAACAAATCTACAGCAGTATTAAAAACCAGATTATTGG
This sequence comes from Hydrophis major, assembly GCA_033807585.1. Lineage (NCBI taxonomy): Eukaryota > Metazoa > Chordata > Lepidosauria > Squamata > Elapidae > Hydrophis > Hydrophis major. Next base: position 27,674,269 of record CM066333.1, read on the forward strand.
GGAAAGACAAATGTTTTCCTGTTTTTAGAAGCTGATATAGATCATCATTCTGACATCAATATTTGGAAAAGTAAGAACAGGTTGTAAAATTATTGATCTGTTAACGTTTTCAAAATGGTTACCAAATGGTTTCCCAAATCAGTTTTTAGATTTGTCAAAAAATAAACTTTCAAACAAATGTCAGGTCATTTTTTGATCAGGTAATCCTCTCAATAGTTGGTGGAATTCTGGGGACATAATATGTTTTCACTTCAACGAAGCATGAGACAAAATTACCCATGGTATTCTGGAGTAGGAGCAAGTTAAGTATGGGCTGAATAGAGTAGCTTCAAAATCATATTTGAATCACACTCATTGAATTGGAAAGAAATATTGAGGGTGGTGTTCTGGGATCTAAATAATTTTTATTAATAATTTAGCTGAAGAAATAGAGAAAAGGTTTATGAAATCTGCAGGAGATTCACAATGCAGTAGGTATCCTTCAAGTACAAAATAAAATTCAAACTAAGCTTGATAGATTAGAATGAGTTTAAGTAAGAGAACAAAACTTAACCAAGACAAATGAAACCTATTTAATTTATAAACAAAAAAATCCAATGTACATGGGACTGGATGGGAATATCTGGCTTTGTAAAAATGCTAGTATGAAAAAAAAATGGAATAGTAATTGAACCTAACATGATGCAGCAATGTAACATACAGCTGCAAAAACTATAATACAATACTGTACAGATTTCACTTTTCACTTTATTTCAAATTGGTCCAATACTACTTCAAGTGATGTGTTAGTACTGAGCATTTCATTTTTTAAAAAATCAGAAAAACTGAAACGAATTCAGGTAATAGCAATAAGAATGATTAGTGAAGCTGTCATTAAGTCTTGTGAAAAGAGTCTAATAGAACTAGGTATGTCTATATTTGAGAAAAGACAAGGAGAGGAATAGTGCTCTTCAAATACTTGAATGAATATCTGAAAGGTTATCACCCAGAGGATTGAGGCCAAAGTGTACAAAATGGTTAAGTTATTTAAGTTATAGGAAGGCAGATTCCAGTTAAATATTAGCAAAATGTCCTAACGGTAAAAAGATTATCAAATGAAATGCTGAGCTCCCCCTTTCTTGAATCTATCAAGCAGAAACAAGATACCCATTTATCAGGAATATTTTAATCTTGTTCCTGAACTGACCAGGAGATTAGACTTGATGTCCTCTATGGATCCCCACAATTCTATGATATTATGTAGTTGTATTTCAAAAGCATCCAGAGGGCCAAAGATTCTATGTTCCAGGAATGGAAGATGGAATAGTCTTCTCAAATCTTGGCATCCTCTGGATACATCAGGACCACAATTCCCAGAATTCTGCACTATTTGGGAATTCCAAGAACTGCAGGCCCCTGCATACATTTGAAAATGGGCCAACACAGACATCTATCAACTTTGAGATGTAAGTACCAATTAAATCTCAAATTCTTATTTCATTCTAATGATAAAATTAGAAGTGAGGCTTAAGAAGATATCATTTCCTCTTCACATTATGTTTTACCTGCCCAAAAAGTGGCCTATACTGCAAATGCATCTTGCAAAAAATACTTTGGACTAAATCCAGTTTATACCCAAAGTTTTCTTTTCCCATTCTGATAATGAGAGAACATCATATTGAAGTATATGTTCTGTTTTGAACTCAATTCTATTTTGAATGCGGTGTGGCAGAACATGCCCTCATGCCCCAATTTATCTAATTCCTAGATGAACAAACCCCAAAACATTACCTGTGGGAGGGCTCCATAGTTCCAAATGTAGCCTTTATGGGGGAAAATGTTTGCTATGTATCGCAGCTTGCCTTTCTTTACATCTTGCTTAATAGGATTCAATGGCTCCTTGGTGGCAATCTTAAGGTAGCATAAAACAGGATGGAGAAAAATTGGGAGAAATTATGAATAAATGGCTCAACTATTTACTCCCTGATTGTAAAAGTTCAACACAGTTCACACTGTATTTATAATTTATAATTTAAATTTATATATATAAATTTATAATTTAGTTAATTTCTAAAAGCAGAAGATAAAAACAGAATACTTAAACAATGTTTGTAACATAAGAAAAAGACCATGGATCTTCAGATGGGAATTTCTCATCATTCTAATTTCTAGAATTCTAGAATATTAAAGCAGAATGCTAAAGAGAGTGGGTGAGATTTGAAAGAAGACTTACTGATCATGATAAACACTGAATAATAACAAATTGTTAATCCCTGAGTTTAGAGGAATATTGACAGTGTAAACTGGATGGGAATTCTAAACAGGAAATTGAAGGGAAACTGTATCATTAATATTAAAGGGGTTTTTTTAAAAAGTAATGTTCCATAGATTAGAGGTAAGTAGCACTCAGCATAGGTTACCACTCCATTATATTTGCAGCCATTTGATTAGAAAGCACATAGTATATTTTGAATTTCCATTGTTCTCTTTGGAGAAACATTGGAAATATTTTCAGTTTTGTTCCACTGAAACACGACCCACTCAAAATAACCTGACAAAATATTTTGTGTGGGATTCATTGTTCCATGTTCCAGAACAACACATTTTTTATTATGTTGTGCACAGGAATAACAATACCATATAGTTTCTCAAGTCCCACTGAACAACACATGTGAAGCCATTACTCATAACAGACAAGAGGGAAATTCAAAAGCTATCTGCCATTTGTGTGTTCAGTGTAAAGAAGAGTACCACCAAATACTTCAAAAAGATTCCCCTGCTATGCCTTCCTATGTCTAGGAAGAAACAATCGCATGAAGATTTCTCCTTCAAACATACAATAGTCAAAACCGCAGAACATGCTTTCAAGCACTGGATATAAATGTAAAGGACATCATTCATTCAATTTGTATAAGTGCTTTCCAAGTCCAAACACCATAGTTTATAAGAACTTTTATTAAGACATTTATTGGGCAGCAGTTTAAAAAAGGCAAGTGTCTGATATTTGAATGACATTATGAATGGATCATGGAATGCTTTGTTGCAACTTTTACTTTCTTTATTTAGAAGTTGCTTTACAATCTTCTAGAGTAAAAATTTCAAATTACCTCCATTTTAGCATTTGTCCAACGAGGCACTTCTACAATCATATTAAATACAATCTAGTAGGAAAAAAAGAAAAGCAAAATGTACAAAAAAAAACCCGAAACAGATTAACATATAAAACATACTACCCAGTGAAAGCTGTTTTCTTCTTCAGATCTAAAGAAGACAAATTATTCCCTCTCTTTCTGAGTCACATCTTAAGTTTGTAAGGTAGAGAGATGCAACAGCCAAAGAGAAAAACTTAGCTGTCCCAACTGGTTCTTCTTTCCATGAAGTTTATATTTTAAATTTTCCATTGCATTATATAATGTCCGGGGTTCAGTAAGAAACAATAATACCTAGTTTCATGGACTTTATTTTTCTGAATAATTCAGCTACTAATCTTTTTATGAAAACAAATACTGAGAACAAAAGAGGGCCGCCAAATCATATTGGGTATGATAAATACACAAGTACTTGATGTGAATTAAGCACAATCTCACCATGGATTACTCTGGCAAAATTGGATTTGGGTTCCAATGGATCAATGACAGGATGAATACTCTTAGAATTCTATTCCCCCCCCCTCCAAAAAAAAAGAACCAAAGAATGGGCAGAGAAGGTTCTTCATTTCTACAACACACAAAATGCCCAAGAGATCTCTTCTACAAAACCAGAGAAGTTCTTATTATTCTTCCAAACAATAGGCACTGCTGAAGAGGCTACAGAATTTAAGAAATGATTATAATGTCTTGTTTACCACTTACTTCCATTTTTCCAAGGTGATGCACAATAATTAATTGGAAAATAAAAGCATAAAAATTGGAAAATAAAAGCATAAAAATCTAAACCTGTAATCCAAATAACTTTCTATTATCATAACTCCATCAAATTAAAGATAGAAGACTCCAATTTACATATTTTAATGCATGAAATGGAATAAGCTATAGAATATAGAAGCTCAGCTTTGATAAAAAATCATCATCCAAATTTCTTACTCACAAATCACATTGTAAATAATCTTTTAAAATGGTCTGCAATCGCACCTCATTTCCATTGTTCTTTGTTCGTTTTGCAAGAACCTCCTCATCCTGTGCAAGAAATCAATATAGTGCTCATTCATAAATATGCAGATTTAAATATGACACTGAATGAAATAGTCTTCAAAAATTACCAAATTCAAACTCTAAAATATTAAGTCTGCTATCCTTTTTACAATTCATGCAAATCATAATTTGTTCTAAACATAGTATATTCAACAATGATTAGGTTTACATGACATCAGGCTATGAACTATGGTCTATAATTCCCAGAAAGTGCATTTCTACAACACACTTAGCTAAAATGAAGGAAGGTTTGCTTTCATCAAATTTGCAGTCCTGTTACCAAAACAGTATCTTTTCAGAATCACCTAATGATGAAAGCAAGATTTCGCAAACTGTGATCACTATCAACTCACATGGGGTTGCAAAATTTATTGAAAGTTGATTGGGTTTGCAAAAGCAAAGCATCATCAAAACTTATTCCTTCTTTGCCTCAACGTCAGATATATGCAGGCAAAATGGGGGAACTAAAGTTGGAATGAGTCTTGAGAAATTGTGATTGGCAGATGGTTTTCTGACAGATGATAAATTCTGACAAGGCACATTGTCTTAATCAATAGTTCTGAAAAGATTGGAGAAGCATATGTGTTAGTAAAGCTGATTTTGTTAAATAAATTGCCTTTCCTCCACTATTTTGACTACAGCAAAGCAAAATTTAGCTTTTCCAAACAAATGTTCATCGGGTGATATAAGTAAAAGAAAATCAATTTGCTGCAATGCTATAAAAGCCTGACATGGGATGAAGATGTACACATTTGATTTCTAACATTTTCAAATGTGGGAATATATTTTAGAACCCAATTTTTGCCATATAATAGCCTAAGAAATGGATATCAGACTTTAAATATAATTAAAATTATATGATTGTAGAAAGTTAAAAACGAAGTCCAGAGATGAATTTACACCTGTTTTTGTTTTTTTGTTTTTTGTTTTGGTGCTGAACAGAGTCAGTATTTCAACAAAAAGGATATCTTTCATATTTAATTACCTCATTTGGCTCAGCAAACAGAGGGATGTCATGGAATGGGGAAATGTATTTTCCCTTTGAGTTCTCTGCAAGAGGAAATAAAATTTTATGCAAACCGGAAAAAAAAACCACTGGAGCATTTTAGCTGTTTTCGTCTTTAAAAAACTTGTAGTGATTAAGTACTGAAATTATTTGTTTAGCTAAAATATACACATTAGCCAAGTAGCCAGGTTCAAGTATACATGTTGGTCAGACACTCACCCATTTTCAGCCAGCAGAGTACTGTAGGACACCATACAGGGTCCCCTGTGGCTTGTTTTGGATGGCAGATTGCTGGAGACCGTGGAAGCTGAAAATTGATGGGGGGGGGGGGCATTTTGGCTGGCAGAGTGCTGCAGGAGGCAGCACCTTCTTCACCTTCTGTTTAGCAGCATCTACCAACTAGCACTAGGTACCCTTCAAGATCTAGATGGCTCTTGTTCAGAAGAGCCAAAAACATCTGGCTCTTCAACCAGGTCTTTGGTGAGTCTGTGAGTCCCCTTGTACCACCGAGTTTGTCATCTTTTACCTTAATCTTTTACCTGTGATTGATTTAATTATATATTTTTTATTGTTGTGAGTCACTCAGGGTCATTGAGAATTGGGTGGTATATGAATTTTGTAAATTATTACTAAGTCCTCCTCTAGGGCTGTGTCAGAGGTAGTAACAAAGATTGATAGATTGTTGGACAGTTTTTAGACACATCTGGAGAAACTGTCAGTTGATGCTCTGTTCCTATGCAAAGGAGTCAAGCCTCATAGCAGCTGGGGACTCTTCATGTCTTTAATCTCTACATTATGGAATTGAGACCCTCTGTGCCAGAAAGTAAATCTCCCTTTGTCTGGCTGAGGAATTGCCAAAATTGCCAAAACTGTATTGCCAAAAAGGCTTTAAAAATTGTAAATTCAATTTTATGAAGCTTCTCCTCTGGTAATACTGATCTGCAAACTAGGGTTTAAAAACTTTGCTAGCCCAATACTTGAATTCAGTTCTGCTGTCTGGAATCTGCACTGTATATCAGACATAAATACAATTGAGCAAGTCCAGAAGTATTTTACCAGAAGAGTATTACATTCCTCTGTTCGCAACAGAAAACCCTACACCACCAGACTTGAGATTCTTGGCTTAGACAACCTTGAACTACACCAGCTAAGATTGGACTTAAGCATAGTACATAAAATCATGTTACAATGTCTTACCAGTTAATGAATATTTCAGCTTTAACCTCAACAAAACAAGAGCAAATATAAACTAAATGTAAACCACTCCAAACTTGATTGCAGGAAGTACAATTTCAGCAACAGAGTGGTCAATGTCTGGAACTCATTACCTGATTCTGCTGTCACCTGCTCAAACCCCCACTGCTTTACTCTCAAACTAACCTCTACTGACCTCACCCCATTCCTAAGAGGTCTGTCAGTAAGCGCACAATTGTGCCTACCGTCCCTGTCCTATTGTCCCCAATTATTAGTTCCTATTTCTTATATTTAAACTTATTGTTTATTCTTATTTCTATTGTATTGTAAGCTTTTGACAAAATAAATAAATAAAAATAAATACATTCTGGGAGTTGAAGGCCGTAGGTCTTAAAGTTGTCAAGGTTGGAGTCCCCTGGACTAGATGATGTGAAATTTGATCACATAACTCCAGGCAAAACCGAGGGCAAGCCGGAGCTCCATTTTACACCCAACACGCACGCATAGAAGGACTTTATTGTTCATATCATTAAAGCAGTAGGACGGCCCGCTACAACAGACGATCGAAATCACCTAAACTCGCATTTTCCCCTCCAAGGGCACCTGTTTTTATTATGCCTCGTCCAGCAAAGGCCCGCCTTCCAACCCCTTCCATTGGACAGACCGGAGTGGGTCCCTACAACATCATCAAAAAGCGTCACCAGCCAGGGGGAAACCCCTCCCGGCTCGTCCCAGGGCCTCCGCCGCGGGTTCTCCTCTACCTCCCGGGAGCGACTTACTAAAGTAGAGGCGAAACTCGGCCGAATGCAGGCGCCCCCTTTGCTCCGTGTCATACTGATCCCCAGCCATGAATCCGCCTGAATAGGTGCGGCAGCTCAGCGGCCGGGCTTGCAGAAGCCGCGTGGCTGCCTTTCTCCTGCTGGAAACGCTGCCTTGCCGAGCCGCCCAAGACAGCCGTAGGAGCCAACCCAAAACCGCAGCCGGACGCATGCTTGTGCTCTCCGCTTCTGCGGAGGCACGGTAGTCCCTCCTCCGGGCGCGGCGGGTGGAGTTCGAGCATGCCCAGCAAATCTCCTGGACTTGTCTGGGTGGCTTTCCGATCGAAGCAGAAAACCCTGGGCAGGACGTGCAAGGAGGGCAGAGTTCGAGGCGTAGCAAAGTGACGGGAAGGGAAGGGAGAGGGGGGGCGGGGAAAGGTTGGAAACACCTGCGCCTTTTTGTTGGGTGCAGGAGCTCCGGTGTCTTTCGCCAAGCTGTCTTAGGGTTTGGCGTGGGCTGCGTGAAGACCAAAAGAAGCCAGCCTTGGCTTTCTCGAGTTGCATTGTGGCGTCCTCCTGACTCTGCAGACGAAGTTTGCGGAGAAAAAAAAACGTGCATCTTCCCTTCCGCCACCCACCAAAAGTACCCGCTTGAAAGGCATTTCCCACATGCAATGCAAAATTGTATAGGTTGGGAAAGGGAGGGAAGCCTCCAGGCTCTATTTAATCATGAGTGATATGGGGAGTAATCTGTGTGTTTAGATTTGGACAGTGTACTAGCCATAAACTTTGGCTAATAAACCAAACTGTGCACTCTAGGACAGGGGTCTCCAACTTTGGCAACTTTTAAGACCTGAAGTCCACAAGCCCTAAAGTTGCCAAGGTTGGAGACCCCTGCTCTAGGTCACTGAAGATGAAGCCAATAGAAAAAGCTTTTTAAAAAAAAGCTAGCTAAAAGGCAGGGTGGGCAGTTGTCTTCCTGGCTTGTGGAGAAAACTATGGTCTTTTATGCCGTCTTTGAAGAAAAAGACTAAAAATCAAATAAATGAGAGGAATAGCATCCTCAAGTTTGTCAGAGCATACAGCAATAAGATAGTGGCAGGATAAAGAAGAGTAATACAGCATGTAATTATGGATAGGGTCAAGTTCTGTGAAAGTGACTTCTGACCAGACAGTAGGATGGTGCATTCACAACAAGCCATGGCCAAGAAAAGAACTATGTTAGAACTTAAATCAGAACCTGATCAGCTAACACCAAGGGCCAAGCCAAGACAGACATCCTTCTACAACTGTTCATGAAAACAGGCATGTGAAATACTGCTCACAAATTCTGGTAAATTTTGCCAGTTGCAAAAATTCAAATGGAAATTTCTTCCATTTTGGAATTGAGTGAAGAGCAACGTAGCCACAGCTAAATATCCATTCTCAATACTTGATACTGTACCCAGACCTGAACTTTATGTATTAAAATTGGACATTTCTTGAACCCTAATTCTTTGGGCCTAGTACAAACAGTATTCATGATATCTGGGCACCATCAAGAGTTTATCAGCTGACATAACATTGAGGTTTGGTGCCAAAAAGTAAGCTTGTAACTCTGGAAGCAATTAGTCCTCAAAAAGGAAATGGAAAGGCCCTTGTAACAAATCTGTTGCATAGATAGGCAACTGCAGAGATTCTGTTCCTCGAATGCACATCTATCTTTGGCTGCCAGCATCTGCACTTTTTTTTTTTTTGAGAAAATACTTAATTCCAGTGATTTGCAATTTCCTTTGATAGGACCTGTCAGGGCTGTAAGGAAAGCTCCCTTTGATTTCACTAGGTGGTAATTGCTACAAATTGAATTGGTTTGGTTTAGGCAACAATTGCCTAGCTTTCCTATCACAAAAATAGTGTTATCAAACAAAAGTATATTCCCATTCAAGCAGACAAAAAAAAACAATTTGGTGTAGTGGTTAAGCTACTGGCCTAGAAACTATGAAACGAGTGCTAGGCATGAAAGCTGACTTCATGACTTTGGGCTAGTCAATCCAACCACCTAACTTTTTCTTTTTTTTTTGCAAGGGAAATAGGAAGCAGGAATATCAGGAATGTTTTCTACCTTGAATTATATATATATATATTAAATGATTTTTGCAAGCTCTATAAATGTTTAAGTTTTTTGAGGTAATTTGGCCTCCTGCTTCTCTTTGCCTCTCAGCATCTAATGTATTTCTTTCCTTTGTTGTTTATTTTGATAATCAGATCACCTTCTGTCTATATATATATACAGTACATTCAGTACTTGCATATGGGTAAACATACAAGTCCTTTTTCATAGAAGCCAAAAAAAATACACATTACTTCTGGGTACTGTAGGCCTTGTTTGTTTGAATTTTGTCCTCTGCAAACTTTCAACAGATAATTAAGGTATATCACTAGATTGATTCATATGCTGGAGCAGTAGCCTTAAGCAATTAATCCAGCAATTAATAAACTGCTCAAATTGAAAACCTTCCTACATCTTAAAGTAAGGTTCATTGTGGAAAGAGAAATCTCTTTCTTTATATTTCCATGCTTTTTTGGGCTGCCTTGGAACCCCAAATGATCATTAGGTTTATTTTGTTTATGATTGTATCTAATTTTGCAAATGGAGTCACCGGACTAGAATTACTTTGAAAAATTAAATGCTTGCATAACACCAAAAGGTTTTTTTTTAATAACATGTATTGAAGTGGTTCCTTTCAAGGAACAAGGAACCTTTGGTTTATTCAACAAGCGCTGGAAGCAATATAATGCTTTTGGCACAGTCATCAGTGAAGATGCAGATAAAGATTAGTATAGTCCATAGAACAATTGCAACTGATAGGCTTCTAATAGCATTGCTTAGGAACATATTAACAATGTTTTCTATGTAGAGTTTAGCTCCTGTTTCCACACTTAAGGAGGAAAAAAACCCTGTTTTGAACATTTATGTAATCATCAGTGGGGCTGAAATTAATGGGAAGACAGCATATTCTTGCTCATGGATTTATAGTCTCTCTCTCCCTCCACCCACCCACCCTCTCTCTGAAATATTATTTTCTGGAAGTCGGTAAACACATTGTTCAATGTACTGCATCTTATCTTCCATTCCTAGTAATTTGTTTAGCTGGTTAATGGTTATTTTATTACTCTTCTCAAAACAAACATCTGTTATTTCTGATGTTTTAAGTCCATTCTCTCTACCAACTGATTTTCATTTGTATCTATTCAAGGATTCACTGTCTGTGCAAAATGGAAATACAATCTTCTATAAAGATTTATACATACTAGCACGTGCATAAAATAATAAAATGAGAATTTTGTTATCATAATTGGTTTATTTTTAACCCAACTCTTTGGGGTTTTCTCTGTGTCTAGTCAGAACAAGCCAAAATCCTGGAATGCTATTTCCAAAGTGGGAAAGGAGTGGAGAGAGTGGTCAAGAGACTGTTATTGTTTAGATACAGTGGAGTCTATTAAGATGTAAAATAAGATTAGTTTTGTTGTTAGGTTTACCTGTCAACTGTTCTTTTTTAAGTAGACAGATGGTAGGTCAAAATTGGGTTGAGTAAATAGAACTGTAAAAGTATATAAATTGCAGACCTGTTTTGCGGTGGGTAAGGCGATTGGGGAAACCATTGTTGAAATGTATTTGTCAGTATTCGACTGGGAGGAGGCATCTATGTCAGGGGTGTCAACTTCTATTTCATTGAGGGCCACACATTGAGGGGCATGGCCAGCTCAACATCACTTGTGTCAGAGGCATCTGAGCGTTCTGCCACTGAAAACGGCTCAGGAGGGTCGCTCACATTTCCACTGTCAGAGCGTTGCAGAAGGCCATCGCAGCTGAAAATGGAGCTCCGTTTTTGCTGACAGTGGACCGGTCCTTCACTATTTCCAGGGCAGCCCCAGGGGCCAGATTTAAGCACCCATGGGCCAGATCTGGCCCCCGGGCCTTGAGTTTGACACCCCTGATCTATGTATTTGTTCTTTTATCTTTATGCACATTTTTGTTTTATTTAGTGTTGTTCCCTTTTCTTTTGGAGTTTGTATTTTGACTTTGAAAATAAAAATAAAAAAATATTTTTTTTAAAAAAAGATGCCAAATAGAGGTCCAGATATGGAGGATTTGATAGAATAAAATAACTTGATATTCAGGCTTCAGGCATTTGAACTGCCACTTCTCATTTACCGTTCTTTCCTCCTTTGCACTCACTGAAACCGGATTTATGAACTGTATTGGCAAGCATCTATTTGCATAAGAGGCAAATTTATTAACACTGAAAATACATTTTATTCCCTAATATGCATATTTATTTTTTCAAAATCTTCATATCTATGACGAAAAAAATACTACAAATATCCTAAGAAATTCTAGCCATTAGTTTATCAGGTACTAAATCCCATTGAAATCAATGGTGCTTCTGAATGAACATGAATAAAGTAAAAGAGCATACTGGTTGCATATTATAACATACTGGTTGGCTTCATAATATACTTAGTTTGGTTTTGGTACTGTAGGGTTGGAGTTTGCAAATTATGGTTTTTCACCTAGTTAACTGACCCAGTTAACTGAGATTTGATTCAGTAAACATTGCTTAAATAAACAAAGGCTTAATACTGTGTGAGCCCAGTTTCATTTAGAAGCAAATTCTGCTACATACTGTAGGACTTATTTCTGAGTAAACCCGAGTATGATGTTGCTCTATATTGCTTAAATGCAACAGAGGTACCAGACAGAGTCATTAATATTTGTCCATATTTCTACTCCAAAGAGTTCATACAAATCAGCCTGGAATGATGTGAACACACATGTGCAATGCACATTAAAAATAGCCATTTTGATTGCACTGTTTCACTCCACAGATTGTGACTTTCTGATCATCCTCTGCAACTACCGCTGAAGTGGATGATACAATAGCTAGAATGCTAGGCATGTGACTTCTATGTTCTTCCAAGCTTCGTTGTCCACCAACAATAAACTTTCAGCCTAACATCTCTGCCTCATCCTGCTGAAGCCTCCATATGGGTGTGTGTGTGTGAATGTATATGTATTGAGCACATCGTGAAGAGTACAGTATATGTTTGTGATAATTGGTAAAGTTGTTTTGCTCAGATGCATTTTAATTCATTTTTAACTTGGAAACAATGGAGATGTGAGAAATGCTGTGCTCAATTGTGGTCATAAGTTGAGTACTACTTGTAATACAACATGATTGATGATAGAATGCAGATAACGAGTCTTTCAGGTTGGATGGCACTCAACATATTAAAAAGGAAGAGCTAAGGATTTTTCAGAGTACTAATGGTGTTTATGATATGGCTAGATGAAAGCTTTCAGGCCATCTACAGTAAAAGGAAAAGAAAATCAGAAGCTGCAAAGGTAGAATTACAGTAGAAACATGGAATGTAGGACGTATTAGTACAGAGAAGCCCAACACAGCTAGAGATGAAATGCGACAACTGCAAAGTTACATTTTTAGGATTTAGTAAATTGAGTTGGACTAGAATCAGATACTTTGTCAAAAAATCACATTGTTTATTACTCAAGAGATTAAAAAAGGAAGAGGAACAATATTTTATGAATGAAGGTGAATATCCCAGGATAATTTTGCAGGGTCCAATCTGGGTTGGTCACCAGGACCAGAGGTTTTGTCTTCCAAGCTTTCGGACTCATGCTGGAGTCCCTCCTCAGGGAACTTAGAAGTTCCCTGAAGATGGGCTCCAGCACTAGTCCAGAAGCTTGGAAGACAGAGCGTTTTTTAATTAGCATTTGTAGAGGTACACATGCAGGTGCAGATTAACAGAGTTGGAAGGGACCCTGTATATCATCTAGTCCAACACCAACACCCCTGCCCGAGCCGACTCTACATCATTTCTGACAGATGGCAGTGCAGTCTCCTTGAAAGCTTCCAGTGATGAAACTCACAACTTCCAAAGGCAACCTCTGTTCTACTGGTTGATTTCTCTCACTGCTAGAAAATTTCTCCTTATATTTGCCATTTGTGACTTTACCTGCTGGTTTCTTACAAGCAAAGTCAACACCCTTTTTCTTCTGAAGAGCCCCACCGTGGAGATCCCTGGGATCTCATAATCTATAGTATCTTTTAGGATCAACAATCAACAAAGAAGTACCCTGCAGAATAGTACTTGGCAGAATAGTCATGAAGGCCTTGGATGAGATACTCAGCTATCATGATATTTCTATACCTACTGAGAGGTCAGGCCTGTTTGTTTTAGATCTTATGCACAAATATTTAGAAGGAAGGCAAATAATGTAAAATAAGCCTTGTAGCCAACCTCAGTTATTGCTAATGTCATGGGCACATCCATGCAGTTTTCTGGCCAACAAAAGAACAACCTTTTTCTAGGATGTTTATTTTCAATTCCCCAATCTAGATTACAGTCCTGAGATTTCTTAGTGCTCTTTCATCCTAGTAACTAGTTCCAAATCAATCAAGCCTCATTAGATCAGTCAAGGGTTAGTAGAAGGTAGGGTAGAAAATGGCAATCTATCTTGTGCCAATTCTGTATAAATCAAGTTGGGGGAAACTGAAACATAATCCAACCTATACTTTAATAATTTATTTATTTAGAATATCTGTAGCCTGTCTTTTTGAAAGTGAAATATTATGTAAACTGTGTGGATATGTGTGTGTGTGTTGCCTTCAAGCCAGGTTTTGATTCCTAGCAACTAGTCCTTGTGGTTTTCTAGGCAAGGTTTTTCAGAAGTGATTTGCCATTGCCTTTTTCCTAGGGCTGAAAGACAGCAACTGGCCATTGGTGCCAAAAGGCAGGAGTAGCTTGCCACTTCTAACCTGGTTCCTAAACCACTGTGCTAAATTGACTTGCATGTAACAAATTAGAATCCAGTTTGTTTATTTTAAAACAATAAATAAATGCTACAAATTTGAAAAGCTGGATTTTAAACCCGAATTTAAAAGAATTCTGACACATTTTCTGAAAGTAGTATCAGAAGGAATGAATCATGACTACAGAAGAAAATATGCTCCATTGTTTGGGAACACCACAGAATGTTGTCCTCAGCTTCTGAATGAGAAAAGTGCTCCCTCATTTACGCAAGCTTCAAGCGATCTGATCTAAATCAGCATTTCAAAGGCTTTTTTTCTGACTGAAGTTACTTCTTTTTATATTGCTGTCCCCACCAGAGAGAAAGAGAGATGAAATAATAATAGTCATCATCATCATCACCATCTGGAAGGGGTCAGCTCATTGACTTAGTCTGCCCATGTTGCTTTTCCCGATCACACCATGTTATTGATTTACTTTGCAAACAGACCTACAGAACAGTCAGGCATGTTGGGTCAGATTAAAATCATGGAGATACAGATTTAAAATCTGGTCCCCCAACAAAGATCAAGGGGGTGATTGGGGTTTTCTGAGGATCAGATAGGAGAAGGCACTTCATACTTCTTTCTCTGGAATAAAACTGGTTTCCAGGTCTTTAAAACCACACCTGGGGGTTTCAGGACTGCCCTCCTTTGAAGTAACTTGGATAGTGCCACAAATGGGTGTGTGTGTGTGTTTTGATTTCATGGGAGACAGGAGAGAGGGAGGGAGGCAGAGAGTGAGAGTGAGTTTTGCTTCCCATTTGGCAAATTCATTTTTCGAATGTTTTACATATTGGGCTGCAGGGAAGATTTATTATTCACCCAAGACAGCAAAATCCCTTGATCCTCAAAAAACTTCTTTCTTTTAATAAAGTCCTTAAGTAGGACAATGGAGGAACTGTCAGCTTGATCTACATGGCAGTGACCCTTCATGTAAAAATAGCTTCAGAAACTCCATGCATTTTACCTACCAGGGGGAGGGGGGAAATAAATAGGGCCTTAGGTGGATTTTCTGGCCAGCAGCCTTTAAAGCATGCCTTGTCTGCTTTTTGCAATAATAATAATAATAATAATAATAATAATAATAATAATAATAATAATAATAATAATGCAGATATTCTGCAACTTGTAAAAAATAAAACCCAGAATAAAGTAAAGGAAAAGGACAGATGCAAATACATGAACACCGACTTCTAAAAAGAAGTTAATAAGGGAGATCTGGTCCCTGCTGCTATGCTTTATCTGTTGCTGCAAATCTCTCAGGTAACAGGTGTCTGGTTCCCCAGCCAGTGTACTAAAAGATGACTTCATAGGGGTGGAGCCCGGTTACACTGTAAAGGTGGCACTCAGGTGAGCCAGGTAAGAAGTAAACTTATGCGGGTCTCTTCAGCACTTCAGCTGTTCCTTGAAGGAAGCCGACCCTGTTGCCCACGCAACAAGCACAAGCAGACCTCTCTGCGAAGCTGCTTGTGTTATTATTTTCCCAACCACTGGGAAACCACTTAAAGAAACATCAGCTTGGAAATGGAAGCCAAGGATCCTACTGGAAAAGAAAGTGCGGGGGTTAGGAAAAAGAACCTGACTTTCCTCAAGCAGAGATTGTACATGCTGGAGAGGAGGAAAACAGATACGGTGGTGGAGAGCAGCGTCTCAGGAGACCACAACAGCAACTCTGCAACCTTGAGAAGGAGCCAGTCAGACAGGACTGAATACAACCAGAAATTACAAGGTAAAAATTGGACAGCGGGGGGAGGGAGGAGGAAGGAAAAATCAGGCTGCTTTTCTTAATATTTAGTCCAACTATCTCAAAGCAATGTGCAACGCTGGCAGGAGTAATCCATATACAATGATCAGGAGGAAGATATTCTACCTGGAAGAGTCTTAAAGCAGCTGATACTTTTTTATTATTGTTTCAGAAAGAATAATAAGATAGAAAAACCATGAAAGTTGTTTAGTTTATTACATTGCACAGAAGGGAAGATTTTAATTAAAGGCCACATTAACTTTATTTACAATTATATAATGCTTTAAAGCCACATTTTAGACAGGTGCTAATTACCCTATTTTCAGTGTGGGAAATGCGTTCTGCTAAAAGTACAGACTATGGGACAAGCTACATGTGAAGTGAAATAGTAAGAAGTAAGCAGGGGAAGGTTTGTCTTGGAAAGAGAAAAAAAAGTTTTGCTTCATTATGTTCATGTTTGGATCTTAAACAAGTGAAGTGAGAATATTGATTTATCCAGGCTTATGTCCCTAAGGCCATAAATGAAGAAAACACTAATTTGTTATTCACAGAACAAGGCAGGTCCAACTCTAACCGCTATACATTTAAAATAACTACATGCAGGTGTGGTTGTATGTATAGACACATATTCACATATATAGGTAGTCCTCAATTTACAACTACAGTTGGGACCAGAATATTCATTGCTAAATGTCATTGGGTCTCGCCTGAATTTTTGCCATAAGAGAATCACATTGTTGTTAACTGAATCTGGCTTCCTCCGTTGACTTTGCTTGTCAGAAAGTGCTTGGGAAGGTCATAAATGGTAATCACATAATTCTGAGACACTACAACCATTGTAAACATGTTGCCAGTTGCCAAACACTCAAATCATGATCACATGACTATGGAAATGCCACAACAGTCATAAATGCATGAACCTATCGTAAGTAAGTCTTTCAGTGCCATTGTATCTTTGAATCATTAAACAAATGGTCATAAGTTGAGAACTCCATGTAAAGAGAGGGTTTTTTTCCCCCTACTCCTAAATAGGACCTTTCTTAATTCCCTATGAGAAGGTTAGGCTAGATAATAATCATTTTGGATTGCTGCCAAATTGGCTTAAATAATAGTGCATCTATAATTCACATTTAGTCTGCTGGTGGAATGTTGGTTATAATGCTGAATAGGTTTGTAACATTGCCCTAAAGCAACCTCACAGGAGCATTTTAGTCCCAGTAACAGTGGAATTCAGTGACAAACAGTAGCCTGTGATATAAAACTCATCCTTTCCATTTCCATCCTTCCTATAGGATACAGGCTGTATTTCCCTATATGCAAAGGGATTGTGTGGTATTGACAGAGCAATTAGCCAGGAAGAATTTCCCTGTGACAAAGCATTGACAGATGCTTCATTTGTTCAGGTTACCTTCTGTTTAGCTGATACTGGGATATAGTTTTTCTTCCCATTTCCAATTCCCAGCTTTAGTCAATATATACAGGATCATTTTATAAGATCTACAGTAAATTCCATTTGTGATAGAAAGACAGGAAAAAAAACAGGGAAATAATTTACATTTTAGCAATAGCAATAGCACTTAGACTTATATTAGACTTATATACTACTTCACAGTACTTTACAGTAGTCTCTAAGTGGTTTTACAGAGTCAGGATATTGCCCCCAACAGTTTGTGTCCTCATTTTACCCATGTCAGAAGGATGGAAGGCTGAGTCAACCTTGAGCCTGATGAGATTTGAACTGCCAAATTGCAGGCAGCCAGCAGGCAGCAGAAGTAGCCTACAGTACTATACTCTAACCACTGTGCTACCACAGCCCATTATTCTTGTATTTATATCTCAAAAGCACAGAACTTCCCCGAACTGCTGGGAAACAATACTGTGACTAATCAATGAATGGTCCCAAAGAACTGGCCTTTAGTTATTAGAGCTTTAATCCTTGTATGTATATAATGACAGCAGAATAGAGATTGAAAATAAGATAAAAGGCAATCCCTTCTCCACTCTACACATGAAGTAACTGGAGGCATGGAAAAGTAGATGGAGACCCTTTTGTTGAACAAGCTAGTATAGCCTACTCATATATAATATAAGGGTATAAATCATGGTTTACAAAGTAATAGTTAAATTCAAACATAGCATTGGGCTAAGGATGAACACTACATGGGCATTTGCCACAAGCCATAATCTGTTTTATTTGCTTTGATTTCAGAGTGATGAGTGACCCCAGCCACTATAGTTGATGGATTATGGCAGGGGTGTCAAACTTGATTTCATTGAGGGCCACCTCAAGGTTGTGTTTGACTTCGGGAGGTGGGACAGATGGAGCTGGAGTAGGCATGGCCAGGAAAGGTGTGGCCAGCTTGATGTCACTTGTGTTGGAGACACCTGTGGTGGCCAAATGTTAAGGCAGGACTTCCCTCAGACCCTTCCTCATTATAATATCCTTCCTTCTTTCCTGTTTCCAGATCTAAGCACCCCACAGACTGGATCCAGCCTGCAGGCCTTGAGTTTGACATCCCTGGATTAAGGTTTAATAGTATATGTGAATTAGGTCAAGAAGGTTAGGACAACATGTAAACTTAATTCCTATTAGTAAAATTCATTATTAAAAATATTTTTGGTCCCTGAAGAGAAATCACAGAATTTGTTCAGATTCCAGTGACGCCTCTGGATGAAAAAGTTGCCCTGAGCCACCTTACTTGATTATCTGATTTGGACCCAGTTCTTGCTGTTCTTGTTATCAGCACCTCCTGTTGGTTTCCTCAGAGTAGGAAATCTCTTGTGGGTGGATTTTCACAACCAAATAACCTCTGGTTAATGTTAGTTGATTGGACTTGGCTTATATAGCATAATATATATAATTCTAACCACTTTTGACAACATTCTCAGCTTAATAGTACAGGTAGTTCAGCCACAACTGAGCCCAAAATTTCTGTTGCTAAGCAAGACAGTTGTTAAGTGAGTTTGCCTCATTTTTTGCCACAGTTGTTAAGTGAATCGCCGCAGTTGTTAAATTAGAAACACAGTTGCTAACAATTCTGACTTTGCTTGTCAGACGATTGCAAATGCTGATCCCATGAGCAATTTAAACAGGAACTGAACCTACTAGAGTTAGTAAAATAAAATAATGGATTACTTGAACAGCTTTTCTCCTTAAGCCAATGTTTGCATAAGGCAGGACATTTTTTTTCTTATTTGTGGCATAGATATATAGTGATCCTTTTTATATTAGTTGTCATTCATTATGTCTAACTCTCCTATAAATTATTTACCATATATTTTTTATTTATTGCTTAATGCACCAACCTTGTAGGAATATAAACCTCTGGAATGACTGGATGTTTTTTTGTTTTTGGTCTGGATGGATCAAATTACAAATAGGAGTCTAACAGGACGTAATTATTACAGTGGAAAAACAATGCTTATGTAAATATTTGTTGACCTTTGTAGTTTCCTTTTTCATGTTGAAAGCTCTATTCAGATGTCATTCTTTTAGAGCTTTATAAACATAGTTAATTAATTAATTAGTATTTTTGAAAGCCTAAAAACTTTCCCTTTTTTATAAAGTAGCAAGAACTTATATTGTATAATTAAACTCCCTGTCAAAATTGATCCACAAATATCCTGTTAATCAAATAGATATACTGTAGTACAGTTCTTAATAATTGTACAAAATGAGATGTTAAGATTTTTTAAAAAACCAACGACTTGAAGTTTGATTTTGTAGCAATGTGGCATCTATTTATACATCTTGCATTCTGTCATTCTAAAATTGATCCAACAATGGGAAAAGATTTATTTATCATTTTAATTATACATTCTTTAAAATGCAGTACAATGATGGCAACTTAACTTACCTTTTAACTCCTAATGTATAATAAATCCACATATATGAATCTGATGGTTCCCATAAGGCTTTAAGCCTTATGGAAACTGTTGTGAAGGAATAAATGTGTTAATAAAGTTATTAAGAGCTTGAAGTAAAGTGCAGGGTTCTGGCCCTGCACTTCTGATTGGCCGTTAACAGCGACATCAGATTGGTCCATTCAGGTAAATCTGATTGGCTGTTAACGAGCCCCTTTCATTGGTTAAACGGAGCTAGTGCTCCCTGGTTTTCATTGGTTAAAGGCTGAATGGCTTGCCTATATAAAAGAGGGCCATTGCAGCCATTGTTTTGAGCTGTTACACCATGATAATAAAGAGTTCTGAAGTTCACCGTTTCACCGGTTCGTCTCCATTCTTAGCGCCCATGCTCAGAACATAACACTGGCGACGAAGGTGGGATGTGGAGATGTCAGAGCTGATTGAACAACGAAGAACGATAACCGAGCACATGCCTTAAACGCACAATGGCGGAACCATGTCCGGCAGCGTCATATCACCCGCTCCCTTCGACCCAGCGCAAGCAGACTGGGACTCCTATATGGATCGTTTCCAAATGTTCTTGGAAACCAACAATTTGAAGGATGCCACTACCGGAAAGAAACGGGCAGTATTCCTAACGCATTGCGGGCCAACCGTATTCAAGATGGCCAAGGCACTAGCAAAACCGGCAGAAGTTAAGTCTATGGACTGGGATGTCCTCAAAACCCTATTGAGAGCCCACTACGCACCGATCATGCCAACACTCGTTAGATGGCATGAATTTTACCAGAGAAGTCAGTGGAAGGTCGAAAGTGTTGCTAATTTCATAGCGGATCTCTGGAATCTGGGAGGCCTATGTGGGTTTGCCAACCTCAAAGAAGCCCTGCGAGACAGAATAGTTCTGGGACTAGATGCACCACACATCCAAAGCAAGTTGATGGCAAAAGGCAACATCAGCCTTGCCGATGCTATTAATGAAGCTACTGCAGCAGAAGCAACCAGGAAGTCGGCTGCCCGAATGCACCGCAACCGCGCTCACCAACCGACCTGCGAAATTTCACCAAAGTCAGAAGGGCAGTTACAAATGGCCCACCACGAGGATCTCTCTTCGTCGTCAGATAGCGATGAAGAGGTCCACCGACTGCAGTCCGAACGAGACCAACGCCAGAGATCTCAGCACCCATGCGCTGGTTGTGGGGCAAGCCACCCCCAATCAGAATGTAAATTCCTCGACGCCCTCTGCCATGTGTGCGGAAAACGAGGCCATATCGGACGGGTCTTTAGAAGTAACATAGGACCCAGCCAGCCCTCGAAGGGGGTTAACTATCGCCAACTGACAGGAAGCTGTCCTGTAAGGCGAGAACCCGTGAACCACCAATGGAACAACCGCTCCTACAGAAACAAAAACCTAAACTATCCCACAAAGTGAGAAGAGGCTCACCAAACTATCACGATCGGTCACGCCTCCTCTCTTGATGCCAAGAAGATCCGAGTGAAAATGGCCATTGAAAACCAGCCCTGCCTGATGGAAGTCGACTCAGGATCGACTCTCTCGATGGTTTCCTGGAAGACCCTCAAGCAGCTCATCTCTACTGTCCGTCGGCAAGACCTCAGATTCCAAAGACTCATACTCAAGGACTATCAAGGGAATCGAATCCCAGTCGTAGGATCCAGATGAGTCCGGGTATCGTTCAAGAACCACACAGCATTCCTACCACTGACTGTCATTGACAAGGATCGGCCTAGTTTGTTAGGCCTCCAATGGTTCGCTCCACTTGGAATTGAAGGAGCCGGCATTCACCAAATCTGCAGCAGCGACTGGGAAAAGGACCTCGTCCAAGAATTCCAGGACGTCTTTGCAGAAAAACTAGGCGAGTACAAGGGGACCCCGATATCGTTTAACCTCAATCCCAAAATAGCTCCCATCCGCCTTAAGCCTCATCGAGTTCCATTTGCCCTTAAACCAAAGATTGATGAGCAGCTTGATAAATTAATAGCCCAGGGCGTGTTAGAACCAACCAATCACTCTCCCTGGGAAACCCCAATCGTGACACCCATCAAGCCGGATGGATCGATAAGAATTTGTGGGGACTACCGAGCCACCCTGAACCATGCCCTTCAACAAAATGCGTATCCGGTACCGGTGGTGCAGCACCTCCTCCATTCCCTGGGGGATGGAAAAGTCTTCGCTAAACTAGACTTAGCCCAGGCATACCAACAACTGCCGGTAGACAAAAAAACGGCAGAGGCCCAAATGATCGTTATGCACCGAGGTGTGTTTAAATGTAACCGACTCCAATTCGGAGTAAGCGTAGCCCCGGGAATCTTTCAAAGTTTGATGGAAAGACTATTACAAGGGATAAAGGCATTGTCCCATATTTTGATGATGTGTTAATTGCTGCCCCGACTCCGCAAATATTACAGGATCACCTGAGGTTGGTTCTACAGAGGTTCAAAGATGCAGGTCTTAAAGTTAAGAAAAACAAGTGTAAACTGTGCACAGATCGTGTCGAATTTTTAGGATATTTAATTGATAGTCATGGCATGCACCCCACCGATAGTAAACTTAGGGCAATCAAAAACGCCCCAAAACCTCGAAAGAAGGCCAACCTCAGGCGTTTCTAGGCCTTATCAATTTTTATAACGTTTTCCTGCCTCACAAAGCAACTGTAGCCGAGCCCCTACATCATTTATTGAACAAAAAAGCAATCTGGGTATGGGGACACAGAGACAAGCAGGCATTTCGTAATGAAAAAAAATAATTAACTTCTGACGCTGTGCTGATGCAGTACAATGAGACTTTGCCTTTAACAATCACGTGTGATGCATCGCCTTTCGGAGTAGGCGCCATATTGAGCCACGTTTTGCCAAACGGTAGCGAAGCCCCTTTTGCTTATTTCTCAAAGACGCTTTCAAAAGCAGAACGCAATTACGTTCAAATTGATAAAGAAGCTCTTGCTATTGTGTCTGCTGCCAAGAGATTTCATGAGTATGTGTAAGGCCGAGCCTTTACTATAGTGACTGAGCACAAACCTTTGCTGGGAATAATAGCGGGAGATAAGCCAACCCCTTATATATTATCCCGCAGAATGACTTGCTGGTCAGAATTCTTGGCTGCCTATAATTATAAGTTGCAACACTGTCCGGGGAAGGCCATTCCCCACGCCGACGCATTGAGCCATGCACCACTTCTGGAGACCATTGATGACCCCGCTCCGACAGTGACAACCTTGCAGATCGAGACACTTCGAACACCGCCATTAACAGCCTGAGATATCGTGATAGAAACGAAGCGCAACCCCATCTTAGCGCGAGTCCTCAGCTGGGTCGAGTGTGGATGGCCATTGGACCAGATACCTGGTGACTACACCCCATTCAAGAGTCGACAAACGGAACTGTTTTCACAGAAGGGCTGCATTATCTGGGGTGATAGAGTCGTTGTCCCAGAGCGTCTACAACTAAGAACCTTGCATGATGGTACTTGCATGATGGCACTAAGAACCTTGCATGATGGCCACCCCGGCATCGTGCGTATGAAAGCTCTCGCACATAGCTACGCGTGGTGGCCGGGCATCGACAAGCAGATCGAGACATGGGTCAAAGCTTTTCACAAATGCCAGGAAGTAAGCAATGCCCCACCGAAAGCAATCCCAACCGTATGGGAAACACTGAGGGGACCATGGTCCCATATTCACCTGGACTTTGCAGGACCTTTCAAAGGCCACACATTCTTGTTAACAGTGGATGCCTACTCGAACTGGCTTGAAATCCATGAGATGAGAAATACAACAACCGAAGCGGTCATCAAGAAACTGGACAGACTATTTACAACACACGGATTACCAGACGTTCTGGTATCCGACAACGGGCCCCAATTTACCGTGCTGTCCTTTGAACAGTACCTGGCAGACCGCAGTATATGCCATGCGCTGACTTCGCCGGCGCATCCTGCGGCCAACGGAAGGGCCGAGTGCATGGTACAATTCGTCAAGAAAACCTTACACAAAATGGACTATGACAATATTGAAGAAAAGATTAACCGGATACTCCTTTTGCAGCATATCACTCCACACAGCGTCACCAACAAAACTTCCGCCGAGTTACTAATGGGGCGGAAGCTCCGCTCCCACCTCGACCGGCTGCACCCATCGTACAAACCTGAGAAACCACACGGATCCAGCGGGCGATGCCGTAACTTCCAGGTAGGCGACTTGGTATTCGCGAGGAACTTTTCGGGCGATCCGTTGTGGGTTGAGGCAACCGTAATCCAAGTAACCGCCCCCCGATCGTACCATGTGAAATGTCGCAATAATAGAGTATGGAAGCGTCATATTGATCAGCTGCGTTCAAGGTTGCAATCAGGGATCTCCGAGTCCCCTGAATTCCAAACTGAGGGGGGAGGAGACATGGAGGAAGATGAACTCGAAATAGCAGAAAGCTTTAACGAAAGAAATGACAGTGCAGTGGAAACAGGTGAAGAAGGATCAGGAGTAGGGACGAGCTTGCCTCATGGAGATGCTGAAAACGTTAGCGACAATGAAGATTCAAATACAAAACTAGGGGCACCCTTTTCACCAGACAACGTCCTACCTCAACAAGACTGCAGCCAAATACTGGGTGCACAACGAAAATCAAATAGATTAACAAAACAACTGGCCTACCTCAAGGACTATGTAACCGCACCCCTTAAACAGAACCCGGGGGAAAGGGGTGTTGTGAATGAATAAATGTGTTAATAAAGTTATTAAGAGCTTGAAGTAAAGTGCAGGGTTCTGGCCCTGCACTTCTGATTGGCCATTAACAGTGACATCAGATTGGTCCATTCAGGTAAATCTGATTGGCTGTTAACGAGCCCCTTTCATTGGTTAAACGGAGCTAGCGCTCCCTGGTTTTCATTGGTTAAAGGCTGAATGGCTTGCCTATATAAAAGAGGGCCATTGCAGCCATTGTTTTGAGCTGTTACACCATGATAATAAAGAGTTCTGAAGTTCACCGTTTCACCGGTTCGTCTCCATTTTTAGCGCCCATGCTCAGAACATAACAGAAACAGTCAGATAAACAATTTTATTTTTATACTTAAATTGATTAGCTGCCCCACTCCAATGGGTTTGGGGTGGTATAGTGTTTATGTGATTTCATTGATTAAATATATATAATGAATTATTTCTCTATATTTAATAGTGCCCTTCTTTCATCATGTGGCCATGGGACATAGTGATAGAATAAGTAGGCCTGGTTGAAATGTACCTTTAACCCCCAAAACTCATTGGATGATTTCAGCTAGTCATTGTCTTTTAGCCAAACTTACCTCATGAGTATGCTGTTCTGAGGATAAAATACAGGGGAAATTCTTGAGATGGTGTCTCCTTAAGGTAACTTGGATATAATTTGAATAAGCACACGAATGAAGATTACAATTTACTCACAATTTTTGGAAAGATATTGTGAACTTTAGATAGTTGTAGATTGTATACCTGTGTCTTTATCTCTAGCAACTGTGTTTTGTATTGTTTGATGTTTCTGAATCATTTTCAATCATCCCTTCGCAATCCAAGTGGATTTACTAATATGCAGATAGGGTTGGCCAAGAGAAATTACATTTGTTATGTCAATTTGTTATATTCAGAAGATATCTAAGCCTTTAGTGATATTCATGGGTCCAAGACTGCAAAGGTGTCCACGGAATGTAGTTAAAAAAAAAAAAATCAAGAGGACAACAAGTGCAGTCAAACTTCTGCCTGTTTTTTTTTTTTAATGTGAAGGTGGAACTTTGGTTGTACTATCACAGCTTCAATCTTGACATTTTTGAACATAGTCTGAAGACACCCCTGCAAGACTGTAAACATAATCCTGTATTAGGAGAAAGACCATTTTTGTCTGCAACATATTGAATACCTTCAGGGTAGAGTAGATGAGCCAAGAAACCAGTATCAAAAATATATCCACCTTTCATAATTATGTTGAGATACTGTTAAGAAATTAACATTGGCTTAACGTTTATTCCATTAGTAGCTTTTGAATGTTGCAGACCCTAATTGAAATGGCTGCTCTTGGATTAGATGTTTTTTTAAAAAAACTATCCATCTATCTTATAGTTATTTGAAGGTTATAAATTGTTATTGTTGGCAAATATAGTAGAGAAGATTTGCACAACAGTATGGGGATCCAGATGTATTTTCAGTTAATGATTTGCAATTTTACCCTATTATTATAGGAGTGAATCTGTTATTTTATATTTTACTTGGAAAATGTAGAATATTAGTATTTTTGGTTCCTATGCTTTAGAGAACTATCTTCTGAGATGCTGCAGGAATCACACTATGGAAGGAATTATATTGCAGAATTATTTCAGAGATTGTTTTATGCATTAACTTTAGAATTCACAACCCAGGTAAGAGAGAGATTACTTACCTGAGCATTAACAATCAGTCATTAACAATCATTAACCCTCAGAAGCATTAACAATATGGATATTATTTCATCTTTGATATTTTTTATTCAATTTTTTTTCAATATTCCAGAAAAGATCCATTCTATCATTAAAAGAATCTAAAATCAAGGAATGAAAATCAAATATTTCCTGTAAAAATTAGGTGCCTTTTTCATAACTACTTACAATATATGGTTAAACAAAAAACTAGAGTTTTGGATTACTTAAATAGGTATCAGTTGAGAGACTTGATCATAGTTGAGCAGTGTCAAATTCTCTAGTGGTTTGTGCAAGGTTATTGCGACTATAATGTTTCTTTGTCTGAAATACATGGGAAATCGGATACTGAGGGGAAACTTTCTCAGATGGCATAAATTTCAGCATTTTCTTCTGAAGGGATTCAGAGAACAGGGGACTTTGTGAAAGGAACTATGCCACAATTACCTCTGAACTCTTTGTTAGTTTGTTTTGGGATTAACAAGTTGGTTGAACCAAATCAGGGCAAGTTGGTAAATCATCGTTTATAGATAGGATTAATTATTACCGTAATCATTTGTGGCTAATTCAATAAATAATACCAGAATGTATTAGAATGTATAATTCCAAGCACCATAGTACTAGCAAGAAGGACCAGTAGACTAATATCTTGGTAAGGACTATATTCTAGGAGAAATTAATGTGAAATTTAACTGATCATGTTACCCGTGACATAAATTCTATATAATTCAAAGCACCAAATCATTAATGTTAAACAGCAAACATAAGCCACGAAAACTGATTTTCCTGTAAACTATGTGTCTTTTAAAAAAAAAAAAAATTGGAAAAAAATAGCTACACAGATATATCTATCTTTCCACATATGTTTTCAAATATTAAGTTATCAAAGGTGTCTAGTGTTTTTTTTGGGGAAAAAGATCTTTGCATACTTTAAAAGTGGCTTGGAAATTGTTTTCTTTGGACCGGAAGAATATTCCTCTGCAATTTACTAATTCCTCTTTTTAAGAGTAGAAAATCCACACCCTTATTACTTCTCCTCTGTAGAAGCCTTCCCTCAGGGCCTATCTAAGCTTTTGCCATCCTCAGACAAATCTTTCAAGTGGATTCCCATGGAAAAGTTGCAGAACCTGGAGTTTCCTACCTGGCAACCCACTTGCCTTCCCCTGGCCTTTTCTTCGTCCTCTCCTTGCTCAGATATACTCCTCTTCCTTTGAACCTGTTAAGAAAAATGTAGGGAATGGTTTTATTTATTAAAATCTAGCCTGATTCCTGACACAAAGCATTCTTTATGTTTCCCTGAGGCTTGTTACTTGTAATGTCACTTCCCCAGGGAGAGCTTGACAGGCAGGTAACCTGGCACCTCCAAGGACAAGCAAGCTGAGTGTTGTGAAGGAATAAATGTGTTAATAAAGATTATAAAGAGCTTGAAGTTAAGTGCAGGGTTCTGGCCCTGCACTTCTGATTGGCCGTTAATGGCGACATCAGATTGGTCT
This sequence comes from Hydrophis major, assembly GCA_033807585.1. Taxonomy (NCBI): domain Eukaryota; kingdom Metazoa; phylum Chordata; class Lepidosauria; order Squamata; family Elapidae; genus Hydrophis; species Hydrophis major. The sequence continues at coordinate 27,701,778 of CM066333.1, forward strand.
GTTCAGGTGAATCTGATTGGCTATTAATGAGCCTCTCCCATTGGTTGATGGAGCTAGCGCTCCCTGTGTTTTCATTGGTTAAATAAATAAGAGCTTGCCTATATAAGGGGGGCCATTTCAGCCATTGAGCTGAGCTGTTACACCATGTTAATAAAGAGTTTTGAAGTTCACCGTTTCACCGGCTCGTCTCCATTCTTAGCGCCCATGCTCAGAACATAACACTGGTGACGAGGGTGGGATTTGGAGACGTCAGAGCTGACTGAACAACGAAGAATGATAACCGAGCACGTGGCGGAAACGCACAATGGCAGAACCATGTCCGGCGGCGTCATACCACCCGCTCCATTCGACCCAGCGCAAGAAGACTGGGACTCCTATATGGATCGCTTCCAGATGTTCCTGGAAACCAACAATTTGAAGGATGCCACTACCGGGAAGAAACGAGCGGTATTCCTAATCCATTGCGGGCCAACCGTATTCAAGATGGCCAAGGCACTAGCAAAACCGGCAGAAGTTAAGTCTATGGACTGGGACGTCCTCGAACCCCTACTGCCAACACTCGTCAGAAGGCATGAATTTTATCAAAGAAGTCAGCAGAAGGGCAAAAGTGTTGCTGATTTCATAGCTGATCTCCGGAATCTGGGAGGCCTATATGGGTTTGCCGACCTCGAAGAAGCCCTGAGAGACAGAATAGTTCTGGGAATGGATGCACCACACATCCAAAGCAAGCTGATGGCGAAAGGCGACATCAGCCTTGCCGATGCTATCACTGAAGCTACTGCAGCAGAAGCAACCAGGAAGTCGGCTACCCGAATGTGCTGCAACCGTGCCCCGCTTCATCAACCGACCCGTGAAATTTCAGCAAAGTCAGAAGGGCAGTTACAAACAGCCCACCACGAGGACCTCTCTTCGTCATCAGACAGCGACGAAGAAGAGGTCCACTGACTTCGGTCCGAACGAGGCCAACACCAGAGATCTCAACACCAATACGCTGGTTGTGGGGCAAGCCACCCCCGATCAGAATGTAAATTCCTCGATGCGCTCTGCCATGTGTGCGGGAAATGAGGCCATATCGGACGGGTCTGTAGAAGTAAGCTAGGACCCAGCCAGCCCTCAGAGGGGGCTAACTATCACCAACCAACAGGAAGCCGTCCTGTAAGGCGAGAACCCGTGAACCACCAATGGAACAACCGCTCCTACAGAAACAAAACCCGAAACCAACCCACGAAGCGAGAAGAGGCTCACCAAACTATCACGATCGGTCACACCTCCTCTCCTAATGCCAAGAAGATGCGAGTGAAAGTGGCCATCGAAAACCAGCCCTGCCTGATGGAAGTCGACTCAGGATCGTCCCTCTCGATGGTTTCCTGGAAGACCCTCAAGCAGCTCATCCCTATTGTCCCGCGGCAAGACCTTAGATTCCAAAGACTCATACTCAAAGACTATCAAGGGAATCGAATCCCAGTCATAGGATCCAGCCGAATCCGGGTATCGTTCAAGAACCGCACAGCATTCCTACCCCTGACTGTGATCAACAAATATCAGCCTAGCCTGTTAGGCCTCCAATGGTTCGCTCCACTTGGAATTGAGGTAGCCGGCATTCACCGAATCTGCAGCAACGACTGGGAAGAGGACCTCGTCCAAGAATTCAAGGACGTCTTTGCAGAAAAACTAGGTGAGTACAAGGGGACCCCGATATCATTTAACCTCAATCCCAAAATAGCTCCCATCTGCCTTAAGCCTCGTCGAGTTCCATTTGCCCTCAAACCAAAGATTGAGGAGCAGCTTGATAAATTAATAGCCCAGGGTGTGTAAGAACCAACCAATCACTCCCCCTGGGAAATCCCAATCGTGACACCCATCAAGCCGGATGGATCGATAAGAATTTGTGGGGACTACCGAGCCACCCTGAACCACGCCCTTCAACAAAACGGCGTATCCGGTACCGGTGGTGCAGCACCTCCTCCATTCCCTGGGAGACGGAAAAGTCTTTGCTAAACTAGGCTTAGCCTAGTTTACAGGCATACCAACAACTGCCTGTAGAGGAAAAAACGGCAGAGGCCCAAATGATCGTTACACACCGAGGTGCGTTTAAATGTAACTGACTCCAATTTGGAGTAAGCGTAGCCCCGGGAATCTTTCAAAGTTTGATGGAAAGACTATTACAAGGGATAAAGGCATTGTCCCATATTTTGATGATGTGTTAATTGCTGCCCCGACTCCGCAAATATTACGGGATCACCTGAGGTTGGTTCTACAGAGGTTCAAAGATGCAGGTCTTAAAGTTAAGAAAAACAAGTGTAAACTGTGCACGGATCGTGAAGAATTTTTAGGATATTTAATTGATAGTCATGGCATTCATCCCACCCATAGCAAACTTAGGGGAATCAAGATTGCCCCCAAACCCCGAAATAAGGCTGACCTCCAGGCTTTTCTGGGCCTTATCAATTTTTATAACGTTTTCCTGCCTCACAAGGCAACCGTGCCCGAACCCCTACATCGTTTGTTGGACAAAAAAGCAATCTGGGTATGGAGACACAGAGAAGAGCAGGTGCTTCGAAATGTAAAAAAATTATTGACTTCTGACGCTGTGCTGATGCAGTACAACGAGACTTTGCCTTTAACAATCACATGTGATGCATCGCCTTTTGGAGTGGGCGCCATTTTGAGCCACATTTTGCCAAACGGTAGTGAAGCCCCTGTTGCCCATTTCTCAAAGACGCTTTCAAAAGCAGAACGCAATTACATTCAAATTGAAAAAGAAGCCCTTGCTATCGTGTCTGCTGTCAAGAGATTTCATGAGAACGTGTACAGCCGAGCCTTTACTATAGTGACTGACCACAAATCTTTGCTGGGGATAATAGCGGGAGATAAGCCAACCCCTTATATATTATCCCCCAGAATGACTCGCTGGTCAGAATTCTTGGTTGCCTATAAATATAAGTTGCAACACCGCCCAGGGAAGGGCATTCCCCACAACAACGCATTGAGCCGTGCACCACTTCTGGAGACCATTGATGACCCCGCTCCGACAGTGACAACATTGCAGATCGAGACACTTCGAACACCGCCATTAACAGTCCGAGATATCGCGATGGAAACGAAACGCGACCCCATCTTAGCACGAGTCCTCAGTTGGGTCGAGCGTGGATGGCCATTGGACAAGATACCTGATCACTACACCCCATTCAAGAGTCGACAAATGGAACTGTTTTCACAGAAGGGCTGCATTATCTGGGGTGATAGAGTCATTGTCCCAGAGCAGCTACAATGAGCAGTTCTAAGGACCTTGCACGATGGCCACCCCGGCATCGTGCGCATGAAAGCCCTCGCACTTAGCTACGCGTGGTGGCCGGGCATCGACAAGCAGATCGGGACTTGGGTCAAAGCTTGTCACAAATGCCAGGAAGTAAGCAACGCCCCACCGAAAGCAACCCCAACCGAATGGGAAACACCGAGGGGACCATGGTCCCGTATTCATCTGGACTTTGCGGGACCTACCAAAGGCCACACATTCTTGTTAACAGTGGATGCCTACTTGAACTGGCTTGAAATCCATGAAATGAGGAGTACAACAACCGAAGCGGTCATCAGGAAACTAGACAGACTATTTACAACACACAGATTACCAGACGTTCTGGTATCCGAGAGCGGGTCCCAATTTACCGCACTGTCCTTTGAACAGTACCTGGTGGACCACGGTATTCACCATGCGCTGACTTCGCCGGCGCATCCTGCGGCTAACGGAAGGGCCGAGCGCATGGTACAATTCATCAAGAAAACCTTACATAAAATGGTCTATGACAATATCGAAGAAAAGATTAACCGGATACTCCTTCTGCAGCATATCACTCCTCACAGCGTCACCAACAAAACTCCCGCCGAGTTATTAATGGGGCGGAAGCTCTGCTCCCACCTCGACCGTCTGCACCCATCGTATGAACCTGAGAAACCACACGGATCCAGCAGGCGATGCCGTAACTTCCAGGTAGGCGACTTGGTATTCGCTAGGAACTTTTCAGGCGATCCGTTATGGGTCGAAACAACTGTGATCCAAGTAACTGGCCCCAGATCGTACCACTTGAAATGTCGCGATGATAGAATATGGAAGCGCCATGTTGATCAGCTGCATTCAAGGCTGCAGTCAGGGATCTCCGAGTCCTTTGATTTCCAAACTGAGGGGGGAGGAGATAGGGAGGAAGATGAACTTGAAGTAGCAGAAAGCTTTAACGAAAGATATGACAGCACAGTGGAAACACGTGAAGAAGGATCAGGGATGGGGGTGAGCTCGCCTCATGGAGATGCCGAAAACGTTAGCAACAACGAAAATTCGAATACAGAACTAGAGGCGCCCTTTTCACCAGATAATGTCCTACCTCAACAAGACTGCAGCCAAATACCGGGTGCACAACGAAAATCAAATAGACTAACAAAACAACCAGCCTACCTCAAGGACTACGTAATCGCACCCCTTAAACGGAACCCAGGGGGAAGGGGTGTTGTGAAGGAATAAATGTGTTAATAAAGATTATTAAGAGCTTGATGGCATTAATGGCGACATCAGATTGGTCCGTTCAGGTGAATCTGATTGGCTATTAACGAGCCTCTCCCATTGGTTGACAGAGCTAGCGCTCCCTGTGTTTTCATTGGTTAAATAAATAAGAGCTTGCCTATATAAGGGGAGCTGTTTCAGCCATTGAGCTGAGCTGTTACACCATGTTAATAAAGAGTTTTGAAGTTCACCATTTCACCAGCTCGTCTCCATTTTTAGCGCCCATGCTCAGAACATAACATTGAGCTCCTGTTGTATTTCATAACAGAAGGTGACCAGAACTAATCCTGCCTTTTTCCAGTGTTCTCTGCTGAGAACACAAAGGAGGGAAAGGTGGTTTCCTGCCTTGTGTTTGCAATAGGCACTCAGAGAAATTTATACAAATTTCATGCTTTAACATTTTCAGCAATTTCCCTGGTATCCACAATCTTATCTGAATGTAGAAATCACACTGTCTACTCCCAACATAACAAATTTTTGTATCCCTACAGGTAGGGCGTGAAATCTTATATGTGTTACAGAAGATGTTTCTCTTTTGTACTTTTGACTGTGAGTGTGTGTGTGAGAGAGAGAGATGTACAGGTACTCAAATCATGATTGTAATTGAGCCAAGAATTTTAGGCACAGTCCTTAAATGAATCCATTATACCAAATAAATATCAATTTCTGGCAAAAAAAAAAAAAAAAAGGTCACAAATTGCAGTCACATGACTGCAGTGTGCTCCAAACAGTTGTAAATGTGGGCAGAGTGCCAAGGGCCCAATTATGTGACTGCGAGGGTTGGTTGGGGGCGTTGGAACTTTGAAACTTGGTCTGAGTTTCGAAGTTTCTTAGAAAATAGCTCTAGGGAGGTCCATTGTCATTTCAAATGGCTGCTAAGCATCGACATTCATTCGAACTACTTCTAAGTCACAATTAAAATGTTTAACCTTCAAAAGTGGATAAGGTAATAAAATTACACATTTTATTACACTGCAAAATGAGTCCAATTTACCTTCAAAGAGCCACAATTTTCACTCTCCTTGTCTTAAGAAACATTCGAGGCTGACTGCCATTTGTTCTCAGCCTGCAAACACAAGTCCCACAGAATTCCTTCAAGGTCACCATTGGTGAGCAAAATCCAGTCTTGACTCTACCTTCAGTTTTTCTTTATTGGCAGATTTGTAAAATATCCCTGCAGTTCAGAGGTGGTATTCAGCAGGTTCTGACCAGTTCTGGAGAACCAGTAGTGGATATTTTGAATAGTTTGGAGAACTGGTGGTAACCTTTCCCCAGGAGTGGGAAGGGAATGGAGATTTTACAGTATCTCTCCCCTGCCACACCCACCAAGCCACACCCACAGAACCGGTAGTAAAATAAATTGAATCCCAACACTGCTGCAAATGTTACAGGTGAGTGGATGAGACTCAATAGTGGGAAGTCCCAGTTAACAATGGCTATTCAGCCCAAACTTTCTCCAGATAATGACAGAGATTGGAAGAGATCAGGAAAAGCAGAAATTCTGACTCCCCGGTGCAACATCTCATAAAATCTGCCCTATCTGCTGTATTTCAGCTGATTGGGAGGTAAATAGACTTGATGGTCCAACAGTGACAGTGGCATCTGATCATAGAAGCGCTGCACTGGTGCCAAAGTCTTTTATAGAAGTGAGCTGAGATTTAATTACCAGAGCCGTGGTAGCTGAGATTAATATCTCTTTAGTTTTTGGCATTTTAGGAATGGTGCTGTTGCTTTTAATTGTATGAAGGCTTCCTGTGGTTTTATTACATTGATTTGTTTAACATTGTGTTTTTAAACACAATTTTCTCTTTATTGGAAAACCGAAGTTGTTGGTCAGCTTTAAAATATAATAAATTAATGTATACTTCACTCAGTTAATTGTTTTAGGTAGCTTATATGACAGCCAAACAACATTCTTCTGTATTATGGTGTGGCCAGCATAAAGCATGAAAGCCAACTGGGTGACTTTGGGCCAGTTATTCTCTCCCATTCCAACTCACATCGCAGGGTTGTGATTGAAGAGAAAATAGGAGGAGAAAGAAGCATTAGGTATGTTTTCTGCCTTGAATCGTTTCTAAAAAAAAAAACAATAAACATGGGATAAAAAGCGTGGGTTTTTTTTACAGCATATCTTGTGGACATTCCCACTGACTTATTTTCAAAGTTTAATTTATGCAATACAAATTAAGGCCTTCTCTTTGACAGTAGGTGTTTCTCATTTGCACTACTTGTGCTTTATAAAGTAACATAAAGAAAATACTTTTCTCTGCTGAAAAATACAAATTCAGATTGGAGAAGAACCAATAAATGGGATGGAAGGAGAAAAGAGGGAAACAGAAGTATGGAGGATATTAATTCAGGTAGATAAACCTGGGTGTTCATTTCACTTAATGAACACTAAAGTGTTAAATTCAAGTAAGTGTATAAAAATAATATTGAATATCCTGAGTATTGTTTCAAATTATTACAACAGAAAGATCAGTATAACATAAAATCAGGAAAAAAACCCAGGGAGGTAAGATTAGCTCACATTCTATGAGACTGTGGCCATAAATGTGTCCACGTAGTCCTCATTTAGCAGTTACAATTGGGATTATTGTTAAGTGAAGTGGGCATTAAGTGAAACAGCAACTGTCCCTGTGATCTTATTTCAGCTTTCCTTTGCAGATTTGTGAAAGTTGTAAATGTGACAATTGGTCATAAAATTACTTTTTCATCATTGTTACAACTGCAAAGTTTCACTAAATGAGGCAGTCAATAAATGAGCACTACCTATACTTATCTTTGAATTCAGGAACATCTGTTTTGTCTATATGAAAGTTCATATTAAATATATGCAGCCAAACCATGTTTTTGTTAACCATGTTTTATGGAATAACACCCAAGTAGTTAGGATCTCACAATGTACTATGTCATAACTCACAGTCAGCAAGTCACCTGATGAATCTAATCAAAGAAAAACAGAGTATGGCTTAGTGCTACAGTATGTATAAACTAAGCCAATAAACATGTTTGCATGCAATGCTAAATCCAAGCTGGGCATGAAGTAAGCCACTAGATCACGTTCATGATCATTGATACAATATCAGATGCAAACTTCTGGATTTGTGTGCCATTCCCATGTGCAGCTGTTCCTTTGTGTGGTTCATTTAGCTCTACACAAGTTGTTAACCCATTTTTTGTTTGTTTGTTTACAGAAAAGATGGCACCCCATGCAGGACCAGTCAATTTACCCCTAGAAACCGAAGAACAACTGATTAAGCGAATGATGGCCAGAAGGCAAAAGATAATTGCAGAAATACTCCAAACAGAAAGAGATTACCTTAGTGATCTGGAACTCTGCATCAGAATAGTGGTTGAGCCCTTGAAAAAAAGGCAGGTAAGGAAGTTTTAGTCCTTCCTTCCTTCCTTCCTTCCTTCCTTCCTTCCTTCCTTCCTTCCTTCCTTCTCTTTTTCTACCTTTATCTGAAAAAAGCAAAGAAGCTGGATGCAATTGCTAGTTTACTTTCAGGTCCAATTCAAAATGTTGGTGATTAACTTGAAAGTCCTTTATGACATGGGTCCAGGATATCAGAGGAACTGGCTTACCCCATCACTTGTCCCACTCATTCCAGTGAAAAGGTCCTAATTTTGGCTGGTGAGATCCAGAAGAAAGAGAAATTAGTTGTGTTCCCAAGATAAATGAAGCACAAACTAGGTAAATTGAATTTTACTTAGTGTGGTGTGTGAACTAAGTGATAAATGTATGGTTCAGTCAGTTGTGTGTACACAGGAAATGAAATTGAGAAAGCCAATATTCAGTTAATTCAGTGGTGTGTCATGCAAAATGCATGTGCGAATGTAATGTCTTTGCTACATGAGCTGTACTAGGTGCCAGTTTGCTTCTGGGTCCAATTCAAGGTGTTGGTCATCACCTTTAAAGCCCCTCATGGCAAGGGACCAGGTTACCTAAGGAATATATAATCTCAACTACATCAACCCATCCCACCCAGTCAAGCAGAGAGGTTGTGTTTCATATCCCATTCATTAAGGACAGGGGTCCCCAAACTTGGCAACTTTAAGGCTTGTGGACTTCATAGCTGGCTGGAGAATTCTGGGAGTTGAAGTCCACAAGACTTAAAGTAGCCAAGTTTGGAGACCTCTGTCCTTTATGAATGGGATATGAAACACGGCCTCTCTGCTTCAACTGGCTGAACCAATTGAACCAGGAGGAAGGCCTTCTCTGCTGTTACCCCTGTTCTCTAGAAATTTTACCCTCAATCTTCTGAATTATGAGGCAGCCCTGGGGACAGCTGGTGGCTTGAAGGCACTCTCACACTTTTGTTAACTTTTTAGCTTTCTGAATGTTTAACTTTGACTTTCACTGCAGGGAGACCAAAGCCACCTCTGCTTTTCTTGTCTTGTGAACAAATTTTCTTAATTCTTGACTTCTTGCATGCCCAAATGAATTTCATAGTAATTTTATCCAATTCTTTGAAAAATGATTTATCCAATAATATAGGTATCGTTTGGAATAAATGAAGCAATTTGGGTAGAACATTCATTTTAATAAGTTTTAACTTTTTATCTGTTCAGGTTTTATTTATTATTGGTTGTAAATTACCCAGAGTCACTTAGTTGAAGTGGGCAACATAGAAATTTATTAAATAAAGCCAGAGAGGCTGTATTTGCACATGCAGATAGCTAACAATATTTTATAGTAATTTGCTTTGTAGACCCCAACCGCAGGGTACTACAACTGAGACAGTGGTGCAAATGGAAGTGCTTATTACAATTATATCTTTTCATGCAGGTTTTATTCTGTCAGTTTGTTGTTCAGCCAGCACTTCTGAAATGTCTGGCTATTTCTTAAACAGCATATTCTGAATTTTGTTTTTCAAGTAAAACAGCCTGCTCTATTAAAAATATCTTTTTATTTTTTGCACATTTTTATTATTTTTGCACATTTTATTTTTGTATTATTAAGTGGATCTGTAAGGCTGCTTTGTATATATAGCATTGCAACAAAAAGGATGACTTTTATAGACCTTTAGGAATTAATAATCAAACTGATAATCTAAATTATTTCCATTATTACTTTTAGTGTTATCATATTTTGGTTTGAGAAACACACCTTAAGGTAGGGGAGCTTTCTTTATTGGGAGGTGGCTATGAGGGGAGAGAGAGTATCTGCCATTCTCCAAACTTGTGTTGTATTGTCCTTCAGTTTAGTTGTATTGTCTTAGTTACTTAGTTGTATTGTCCTTCAGCTTCCATAATCTTCCAGACAGTATGATTTTGACTGCACTGCTTAAAAAAATTAATGAAGACTGAACTATACATATCCTGCCATGAAAATATATCAGCTGAAAACGTTTGCATTTATATTTCTTTTACATATTTCTTACGTTATGTATTTATACTGTAATGAAAATATTCAACCCTTTTCAATCCAGTTCTTTAACCTGTTGGTTTCAAATCTTAGCACCAATGCATACATTTTGACTTATTATATGGTCATCATAACCATTTCAAATTCAGTTTTGTTTTGTTTTTATTCCAATTGTCCTTTTATTTTACCCTTTCTTGAGAAAACCCATTGAAAAGTGAGTATGTAACATGCGTTTCTGAACAAAATAGTAGATTGACAATAGTATAATCCCATTTTTCTCCAGTTTTTACCCATTGTTTTGGTTTCATTAGATTGCTCGACTTGATGTGGACAGCTTATTTAGCAACATTGAATCGGTCCATGAAATATCATCCAAATTGTTGTCATTGTTGGAAGAAGCAACATTAGATGTGGAACCGGCCATACAAATAATTGGTATGTTGTTGTCTTCCTGAATTCTACAGTGTTACCTGGAGCAATAACAATTGTAATAATAATGCTGCCATAATTTTCCATTGCTTCAGCCAGAATCAAACTATCTGTTTATTTTTCAAAACTACCATTCCAAGTAGTAAGCAAATGAAAGATGGAGAATCGGGCCCATAATCAACTGGCAACACCATACACACCTAGCTTAATCCAGGTGGCAACAGCTCCTATCAGACTTTCTTACTAATGCTTCTAGCAGCGTATAATTGTACTAATTGGGTCAAATCTCTTTTATTTTGGAGAGCCCTGGCCCCAGGACGTGGGAAGGCCCCATGCATCAGGATAGCTATAACAAGGCTTTTACGTTTGGTGCACGGGAGTAAAGAGGCAGAGGCTCGATTAAGGCTTTATTGTAATAAAGTAACTCAGCTGTGGCTTGCCACAAGCTAACCAGGCAGCTGGCTGACAGAAAACAACTGGTTCTGTTTGACAGCTCCTTTTATACAGAGCTGTCAAACGGACCCAGCCAATCAGGGACAGCTCCAGTTCCTTCTCAAAGAGTGGACCGGAGTGAAGACTCTTGCAGGATGCAGCAACGGCTTTATCATTTCTAGGCCCTTCTCAATTTGTCAGGCTGGAAACAGTAGACCTGTTTGCCAATCAGTGTTTGACAGCAGAGATATCCGCTTCTGGGAGCCTGAAAAGACAAGACATACCAGAACATTTATGTGGGTCTGAAACAAATGGGTGGTATTTGGCACTGCTAAACTGCCATTTTCCCTTTTTTTGACATCCTGTTCAGAGCTGTGTTTCATATTACTTGGCTGCCAAGTGTATTCTGCAATGGAGAGGGTTGCTTTGTAGCTCTTTTTCTTAGTGAATATGCAAACAGATCAATTGACTGGCTCTAGGAGTTTCTAGGATGCAGATGACTGAACTGTGTTATTTAACCCTTTTCAAATGAACCACGCAAAGATGAGTTGTCTTGAGCTAACTACACTCTAAGCCTCCACTAACCCTGTATGTTTATTAGATTATATTCTGTTTTTCATCCAAGAACTCAAAGCAGCCTTGAGTTTATATTTTTATTTTACTTTCACAACAACAGTGTGTTTCCATGGCTAAGACTGGACTTGAATTTGGGTGCCTACAGTTCCAATCCAACACCTCAGTTACTACATCTCATACTGGGTCTGCCTAGAAAAAAAAAGACAAAGCTGCATAAAAGGAACATCTTCACACACAAGGGTTTCCCAATTTGTGTTTTATTTGATGTCATATAAAGCACACATAACGGACCTTCCATTAGTTTCTGAATTATCATATCTAGTATTCTTCACAATGTCTAATTTTGCCCTGGAGTTTTTCTTGTTTTTGCTTTTTTCCCTATGAATGCAAAAGCTAAATCACTTTTTGATCTTTTAGTTGGTCCCCATTTATGTCATGATATAATTCAATATTCTATAAATAATATATTAGATCAGGCCGGATGGGCAAACATATACCCAGAACACATTCATGCACTTTGCTATGAGTAATGATTTGTTATTTTCCTCCTCCTATGTTTTTTCAATTTCTTAATCTAGCCTATAGCTCTTAGATTTCAGATGATCACCCATCCAAATTCTAAACAGAACCAAAGCTGAAGATTTAATCAGATTGAATAAATGTTTAACTTCCATGAACATACATGCACATGCATATGTGCACACACACACACACACACACACAAGTATAGGGTGAAGACCTGACATCCAAATTGTGATTAGAGTTCTAAAGATAGCAAGATTTACTTTGGAGTATTTGGAGTATTTGAGTTTGAAGATGTAATTCATAAATATATCGACCATATGCTGTAGTGGAAAAGCATCAAAATGTCCACAGTGCTTTTTGTAACCTGTAGCTTTCTGAGTGTTTGAGTTCACACTATATAAAGTTTTGCTTTGTCTTTATTTTTTTGAAACAAATAAAACATAACAAATCATGATTTGTGGAAGAGGATATTGGCTGGATTTAAACAACATTTCACACCCCAAAGTTAGCACAAATGACACAGAACACTAAAACAAAAGGAAGTGCTTCATGATTTAAAGGGATTAATGAAACCAGCCGATGTATAGTTAATTTTAGAAGAAACAAGAATATTATTGTTGACTGTAAGTGTTGCTATGTGATTCCTGGTTTAGAGAAAACAAGGTAGAAAAATAATCATGTTTCATTATAGCTAATTATAAGTTGAATGGCTTTTTTGAGACAAGCCTTCTGCAGCATCCAAGGACACTCTGATTGAAGGCCTTTGGTAGGTTGCTGATTCGTATTCTTAATAGTGTTATTAAAGTAAATGATGTGAATGGCTGAATAAAAAGAAGGTTTCCTTTTCTTATGCATGCAGTAAAAAGGACATGGCTCCATTTAATCATATCCATGTGCATGCTTTCTGTAATGAAAGCTAGGCATTTAGCCTCTTGTCAACCCAGTTCACCTTTCTGTGTTTGGCATTTATCTTAGTTAGTAGACACAAAGGAAAAATCAAAGACTGAATTGTTTTGTCCCAAATTAACTAGAAGCTGAAATAAATACACTGCAGAGAGGTGCTGCTTTTTACAGATATGTATTTGCAGCTGAGGTATCAGATGAGACCATGTCTTATGCGTTCACATTTTTGTACCTGCATCACACTCTTAATGAGAGGTAAATTATTTCAGGAAATTTCTTTCTAGTTGCTTTCAAGAAGTCAAAGATTGACTTCCTTTTTGGTGTGCGCTTTTCTTTGTTTAGGGCTTACGTTTCATAACAGCTTGGTGTTTCAAAATCAAGCAAAGTCATTGTGTGCCCCTGAAGTTGGTTATCACTGGGCTTCTATCATTATTGTGACTACTGAACAAATGATTTAATTTAGTATCCAGTATAAATCAAGGAGCCAACAGTGCTGTGCTTTATTTTCAATCCAAGAACATAAAGATTGGTTTGTACATCCCGACTTAACTGAGAATGACAAGGAAAGATTCTTTACACAGGTTATACCTTAAAGAAACAATTCCTACTGCTGAAATCATGGACAACTTTTTGATCTTATAGTTCTCCAAAGTTGACTTGAACCAAAGAACTGTCCTGTGTAAAATAGCTTTTCTTTAAAAAAAAAAAAAAAAAGATATTAATGGGTGTCATTTAGAGGTGTCAATCTCAAGGCCCATGGATCCGACCCATGGGGTGCTTAGATCTGGGCCATGGAGCCACCCTAGAAACAGCAAAGGACTAGCCCATTGTGTCTTTGCCAGCGAAAATGGAGCTTGGGAGGGCAACGTGTGTGGCCCTCCCAGGCTCCATTTTCAGCTCCAAAGGCCTCCTGCCCCCCTCTTCCAGTGAAAATGGAGCTCAGAGCGGGGGCAAGCTCTGTTTTCACTGGCAGAGGGTGGCAGGAGGTCATTGCAACTGAAAATGGAGCTCTGGAGCCTGTTTTCATTGCCAAACCACTTGGGGCCCTGATATGAGTGACATCACTCACCCCACCCTTGAGATCAAACACCCCTGAGGTCAAACACCTGATGCAGCCCTCAATGAAATCGAGGTTGACACCTCTGATTTAGACCAATATTCAGTAATTGCAGCACTACCAGTAGTGTATTCTACTGGTTTGGCCCGGTTCTGGCAAACTGGTAGCACTAAAGATCGGCAGAGACGAAACCAATTCTCTCTGAGGAGCTTCTGGAGCTACTGTTGGGCCCACCTGCCCACCCAGGCTCCCATACTGACCTTTATTCCCTGATTTTGAAGCATAGCAGTGACAGGGAGTATGCAAGATTGCAGGTGAGTAGGAAAACTTCTGCACCTGTGCAAAGTGCACACGTGCAAAGTGCCCCACCAAGCCACACCCATTGAACCATTTGCAAACTATTTTGAAACCCACCACTGAGCACTACCACTGAGAAGGGTAATTGAGATTCCAACTCATAGGTAGACAAGCAGGAAACAGAATTTCCAAGACCCACTGTAAGCATCATGCAGATTTTAGAGGAGATAGTATATCCTTTTACAAATTTTATGGAGACCATGTATCATCTGACAGTGGATTTATTTTGACTTATATGTATTTTTGACTTTCCCAGGTCAGGTATTTCTACAGATTAAAGATGTACTAGAAGAAGCATACAAAATCTACTGTTACCATCAGGATGATGCTCATCTTCTTCTGGAATTCTATGAAAAGGATGAGGAATTGAAACAATGTATAAAAGACTGTCTACATTCCTTAAAGTAAGATTTTTAGAAAACATTGTTTTAATTTTTTGTTTATTGTATGGCATATGCGAGAGCTAATGTTTATTATAAATCCTGAATTATATGAGAGTTGGGGGGATTATATTTTCCTTGCTTTATTAAGGGTTGTCCTGTTTTTTCAAGAAATTACTTGATTAGAATTATCTAATGCTTTTGACTCCTTTTACATGGCTTCAAAGAATTAAAAATGTTAGCGAAAATGCAATATTACTTTTTACCTTTATGTTACTTTTGCTTTATTATTATTATAAAGATAAAAACTAATATAAGCTAAAAAACAAAGAATAAAAATAAAACAATATAAAGTGCAGAAAAAATTAGAAAAGAGGAAAGAAAACATTAAAAAAGGAAAGATATATAAAGAAATGACTTACCCTTTTACCAAAAGTATAAACAATTTCAATAAGTTATCACTTTCTCATAAAATACAATAAATGATATCTTTTTCTCATATCCCATATCATATTTATAAACAATCCTTAAAGACTCATTGTTTCAGTAATAATTCAAAACAAAAGCATTTTCCCACAGGAAAGATTCTTTATAATTAATTCCAAAATCTTACTTCAAATCCATCTGGACTGTTTGTAACTTTCTAAAATCAAAATTCTAATTACCCTTTTGCGGGGTTTTTTTTTTAAATTAAGCCCTTACATTTGTATTTAAAACGTGTGTGGCTAAAAATGGAAGGAAATTCACCTGTAAAACTTGTAAATCCAAAGATTCCTACTATCCAAAAATCAGTTAATAAGCAATTTCCAAAAGTGATTAGAAAAGTAGGTAAAACCAGTGCCCTTAAAGGTGCCAACTGTGGGTTGAACAAGATGCCTATTGTCTCCCAGAGCTCTAAACCTACCAGACAGCTGTCTTGCATTCTCCTTGCAAGGAGCAACTTTAAGGAGAACTTCTGGGTGATTTCAGGTATTCTCCTTGTCCAGAGGGGAATTACAAAGAGCCAGTCCACTTTCCAGTTCTTCATTCCTGCGCAGCTGTTGGTTCCACTTTTAGCGGAGCTTTCTTCAATTCCTCACCAGAAATCCAAAAATAGAATATTAAGAATAGATTTCCTTATTATTATTCATGCAATAAGGCCCAAAAATTCATATATTTAAGTTGTACACCACAGTTCTATTTACTGGGGATGTGAAAATTCCAGCAATTGAATGGAAGCACTTGGGTATTAGCCTCTTCCAGCTTTTGGAATTTTCTGGAAGGGTTGATATGAGACAGTGAAGTGAAGCCATAAGAGTGCTTGACTCTTGCTTGTCTCTTTGAAGCAAGTGGAATGTAGGCTCCATGAAGTAGATTGGGAAAGAATAATTCACTGAGGAATCAATAAAGTGAAACACCTTTTAGAAAATTGCATGATCTATTTAATATTCCATTGTTCTTCAACAAAGCAATAGTTAGAAGTTATTTGTTCATTAATATTTATTTGTTAAATGCCTCATCTTTTCTCAGGGCCACACAAATAGAACTTTCCCTTAATTTTATTCCCACAACATTACAATATAATATCAAACTGTGCTAAATCTAAAATTGAAGTAAAGATTCAAAGGTCCCATTGCGCTAGCAGAGATATGTAATATTGAAAAAGTTACTGCCTTATTATAGTAATACTAAATCAAAATAGAGTTTGGTTGAAGCACTTAGGGTCTACAATATGCTTTTGGATTCCCCCTGTGTCCTTTAAGTTTTATTTTTAACAATAAATACTTCATTCTTTTATTGTTATTTTTTTATATATTCTTTTATTCATCTTAACAATGAAAGAGGTGGGTGATTGAAGAAGTGTGTTTATCTGCCAAGAAAAAAAATACAAAGGTAAGCTGAGGTGATAGAATGCATCTGGGAGACTTAAAGATGCACTTGTTTATCATGGAAAAATAATTTCAACAGTTCTGGAAAATTGGTATGTTGTGACTTGTTAGATTCTCTGTGATAGCCATTTCATCAGATGCCTGTGACAGTTCTCAAAATACTTAATGACCTCTGGCTCAAAAAAAAAAAAATCAAAGACACCTGAATTAGGATTAGCCTACTAATATTCTCTAATTCAGCTAATTTTGCTGACTGCCAGCAGTTTGGCAGTTCTAATCTCACCAAGCTGAAGGTTGATTCAGCCTTCCATTCTTCTGAGGTGGGTAAATGATTGTTGTGGCAATACGTTGACTCTGTATTATATAAGTCTAAGTGCTATTGTTATTTCTTTTCTTAAGAGACTGCTAATGAGTGTGTATTTCTTTTTTCTTTTTGCAGAAAGATATATGAAGAAGGGTAAGTTATACATTTATTTAGATGTATTAAAGTATTGCATCCCTCCTGCATTTGGGGTGGCTAATTGTGAAACCTATTTATATGTATAATATAGGTAGTCATCAACTTATAGTTTATTTAGTGACTGTTCAAACTTACCGCACTGAACAGCACTGAAAAATGTGACTTATGACTATTTTTCACAGTTATGACTGCTGTAGCATCCTCATGATCATGTGCTCAAAATTCAGATGCTTGGCAACCGGCTCATACTTATGACCATTACACCGGCCCTTTTAGCACCTTCTGACGTGAAAAGTCAATGAGGAAGCCAGATTCACTTAACAACTGGGTTAATAACTTATCAACTGCAGTGATTCATTTAACATTTGCACAAAAGTCGTAAAATGGGGCAAGTCTTATTTAACAAATGTCTGACAGAAATTTTGGCTCAATTGTGGTTGTAAGTTGAGGGCTACCTATCAGATCCTTATTCTCTCTTGTTATGTACATAAATCACTGAATATGTTCCAAAAGTATTCCACTTTTTTTTGGATATCAATAAGAGTTTTGAGAAAACCATGGACAGCCAAGAAAACAAAGCGATTGTCAAACAAATCAGACCAGAGTTCTTGTTACAAGCACAAATGAACAGGCTCAAATTATCCTCCTTTGGCCACCTTATGCAAGACCCAGCTCTCTGGAAAAGGCTGTAATAGTGGTAAAGGTAGAAATAGTGGTAAAGAAAGAAAAGAAGAGGATGGCCAGCAGCAGAGTGGATAGACTTAAAGTGGCATAACACAATAACAGAGTTGGAAGGGACCTAGTCAGGGATGGGATGCTACTGGTTCTGCCTAGCTCTATAGAACTGGAAGCTCTGAAGAGCAGCCGACACAAAACCGGTTTTGTGTCTGCTGCTGTTTGACCTACCCGCTCGCCCGGGCTCTTACCTGACTTTTATTTCCTGCTTTTTCAACCTCAGCTGCTTTGGGTGGCACAGCTGATGTTGAAAAAGCAGTAAAAAAGTGCTTTTTGAAATTCTGCACACCCGCACACAGCTCTTATCAGCTGTCCCAGTGGCTCAGTTAATGGTGTAGTACGCTCATGTGTGCCAAACGCAAAAACCGAACTGGTAGTAATGCCGACTGAATCCCACTCCTGGACCTAGTCCAACCTCCTGCTCAAATAGGAGTTCCTATACCCTTTCAGACAAAAAGGTTGCCCAATCTCTTCTTTAAAAGCTCCAGTGTTGGAGCATTCACAACTTCTGGAGGCAAGTCAAAACCACTGATTATTTTTTCTGTCAGGAAATTTCTCCTTATTTCTAGGTTAATTCTCTCCTTGATTAATTTCCTTGCATTGCTTCTTGTTTTGCCTTCAGGTGCTTTGGGGAATAGGTTGACCCCCTCTTGTTTGTGACAGATACTGGAACATTGCTATCATGCCATTCCTAATCCTTCTTTTCATTAAACTAAACAAAACATTAAACTGAGCAGGTTAGGGGCAGTTCATTCAGAAAACATATCTATATGGTGAGGAGTATCACGTACAATAGTCCTTTGAGGACTAAGAATAAACAATGATTTGATAGAACATAATCAAGCAAAAAAAATTTTTTTAAATGTCTAGTAAAAAGATAGATAAGGAAGAAGGAGATCAGAAACTGAACATAATCTCAATCCAACATTCATAGAGTATATAAAAGGCCTGGATGAAGTCAACCAACTCACTCTCATCCTCTGGGAAGACAAAAGACGTGCCTCCTCATACCTTCATCCCCATCATGCCTTCTTTATAGCATTAAACATTCATGAGGTCATGTTATCCATGAAGCTCTACATGGAGCTCCGCCTGTAAGGGTATCAGTAGTTTGTTGGCTTCACACAACAAAAGGAAGGCAAATAAATAAATAAAGCATGTTTTGGCTTAACAGCTTTGGTAAACCCATTTTTTTGTTGATTTCTGAATGATTGGGTGTGTATACAGTAGTTTTGAACTCTAAATACAGCAGCCTTATAATTAAAGAAAAGAAAATCAGGAAACACTTTCCAGCTTATCCAATTTAACTTAATCATTATTGGTGCAGTACCTCTGGTCATGAATGGAACTTGTTTGTGACCTAGCATAATATATATACTTGTCTTATAACAAAACATCAACACAATTTCAACAACTGACCTACCCTTCCCTGGCCAGTGAAAACTTTTTAATTAGAAAGCTTGCATGGTTTTGTGATCCTGAGTTGGAATAATGAAGCTCTTGTCTCACTCAAATGTACCTAAGGTTGTGCATGTACAAATAATATCAAAAGACAAAAAGGGATCTTACCTAGGCATATCAATAGCAGATGTGCATTAAATTACTCGTGCTAAATTTCTGCAAATTAATGTGCCCTTATCATTGTCAAAGTATAGGCCAATAAGCTGTTGCACAGATCATAAATTGGTCAATAATTCATTAGCCTTTCAAAGTACAATTTATGGATGGGGCTGTTTGGACTAGATACAGGGGATTCATGTAACCTCCAAGGCTCCAGACACAATAACAGGCTCTGTCCTTTTTGGGAATCCCAATGAGCATTTTGGCATGTGGGTTTCTGCACATCTTTCTACTAGATGTTCCAGCTCCACAATAACCCTTTTCTTTAAGCTCTACTCAGAGCCCTTAACTCATAGCAAAGACAGTATGGTGGTGATTAGCAGAATAATTTCTCTATGACATCCTATGAATAATTTTGAGTCATTTAGGCATGCACACACACACGTATACAGCTGCAAAGAAATGAGAATCCTTCTGTGTGAAGCTTTTGCATTTCAGTTTAAAGAGAGAAACGGAGTTCTCTGTACTATGAAGTAGGAGCTCCCCCAAGCTGTCAGATATGGCTTGAATAACTCTGCTCAAACAACTGAGTTACTGGCAGAAATTAATTTCCTTATTCTGCAGCACTGATCCTTTTATTTTGTTTTGCTTTTAAGTAAAGTCTTATTCATGTTGAGATTGAATCCTGATGACTTCATAGACATGTACTGCAGTTCATGTAGTTTTCCTCGAGATAATATAGAAGTGGCTTGCCACTAACAACTGAGATTCTGTTGTCTCCTAGTTTGATTTGCAGCCAGGAAATGACTCTGCCAAGATTAGATGTACACCTGGGAAAAATAATACCAATTCCGACTTTAAAAAGCAAACAAAATATGTTATATTGTATGTGCCAGTGAGTCAACAGGGAAGGACAACAAGTTCATCAACGGTTTATTAATCTAATCTAATTAATCTGATCTGATCTAATCCAATCCAACCTAATCTACAGTATATTTGGGTTGCTGGCTGCCAGGAAAAAAAGAACTCTGATTGCAAAAGATGTAGTAGCCTGTCCATTTCTTGAACCATAATGACAGTCTGATTTATAGAAAGAAACAAGCAAACTTTCCAAGTCATGGAAAAAACACATTTGCAGCTGCTAAACTTCTACTGCTTTGCCAGTAGAAAGAAGGTCAAAATCTGATTGTACTAGTTATATTAAATTAATTGCAAGTGAAGTTTTATTTCCAGTCTGATACAGTGAAGTTTTGTGTTAGTATACAGTAAATGATAAAATGCCCTAATTGGCAAAATGCACATTCTGCTCACTGTAATGGGAGCGTTCCCTAAGCTCTGCATAATCATCACAAATGCTATTAAGTCTAGGTTTGAAATTAGCTCAGGTTCAAAATTTCGGTGTCACTTAAACCATTCAAAAATAATGTTTTTATAAAATAGGCAAATATCTCTTGCCATTCGCAGCAGCATTTAAGCTATCTGCTTAGCCACAGCCAGTGGTGGGATTCAAATTTTTTTACTACCGGTTCTGTGCGTGGCTTGGTAGGCGTGGCAGGGGAAGGACACTGTAAAATTGCCAGTCAGAGGTGGTGTTTGCCGGTTCTTCAAACTACTCAAAATTTCCGCTACCGGTTCTCCAGGACTGGTCCGAACCTGCTGAATACCACCTCTGGCCACAGCTAATTGGACTATCATTCACTAAATTAAGCAAACACCTTGGGCTTGCACTTTGTGCTAAACTAGACAGGAAGCTATGGGATGTGATGGCTCAGTGGTTAAAGATGCTGAACTTGTCAGCTGACAGCCAAAGTTCGAGACCCAAGCACTGTGTGACAGGGTGAGCTCTTGTTACTTCCCCAGTTCCTGCCCACCTAGTAAATTGAAAGCATGCAAATGCAAGTAGATACATAGGTACTACTTTAGTGAGATGATAACAGTGTTCGATGTGCCTCAGCATGTATTGGCCACAAAGCTGCCAAAATGTAGTCGGACAATGCTGGATCCTTCACTAAGAAACAGAGATGAGCACTGTCTCCTAGAATCAGACATGATTGGAAAAGGGAAAGCTTTATCTTTACCATTAGCCAGAAAGCTTGCTTTGTACACCATGCTGAGCTAAACTGCAATACTATGTGGTTTGGTGTGCTAAGACAGCACAGTCATTGAAAATGTGGGAATTATAACAGAAGGGAATTAGACTTTTGTGCCCTCTAGGATTCATTCACAAAACAATGGAAGGTGTTGACTATATGGCACACTAAACAATGAAGATGTTAATGTGTTTGCAAAACTAGGTGTGTCTACAATTGTAATAATCAAATATTCATGCTAACATTTCCCCACTACTCATAAGCCTGTTACGGTAAGAATTGCTGTGAGTGTGGGGTTGTTGTGAAAGTTAATTATTACAAGGAAATACATTCTTCTTCCCTATTTTGCAAGAACTCTCTTTTATACTTAACATGGCTTAATTTAAATTTCAGGGGAAAACCAAATCTATTAGATATGGGATCTTTGATGATCAAACCAATACAACGTGTCATGAAGTATCCTTTGTTATTGTGTGAGCTCTTGAATGCCACTCCTAAGTCTCACCCCGACCACAAAGCCTTGCAGGATGCCTTGGTTGCTATGAAAGATATGAATATGAATATAAATGAACTTAAAAGGAGAAAGGACATAGGTAAGAGAAAGTCAACAATATGGAATATCTCTGCTTGTATGACCTTTTCAGAACAATGAAATGACCATAATAGAAAATAAGATGCTGGGCCATATTGATTTGTTTCCTATATGGAATGAAATTTGAAGCTTGCATGCATCGCAAGCAGCAGCAAGCAGCTTTGTTTTAAATATAGGTACTTGAGGAATGACTGTGAAAGAACATCATTCTCCTCATTCCCATTCTTGTAAGATTTCAATAAATTTGGTTGGCCACTGTGAAAACAGAGGATTAGACCAAACAATCTTTGTCTGAATCTACTAGGAATTTTCTTCTGGCTAAAGCTTAGATAGAATAGAATACAATTCTTTATTGTCCAAATGTGATTGGACACACAAGGAATTTGTTTTGGTGCATATGCTCTCAGTGTACATAAAAGAAAAGATACATTTGACAAGAATCATAAGTACAACACTTAATAATAGTCATAGGGTACAATAAGCAATCAAATCATACTAGGAAACAGTCATTAAAAATCGTTAGGATACAAGCAACAAGGTTACAATCATGCAGTCATAAGTGGGAGGAGATGGGTGAAAAGAAGGATGAGAGGATTAATAGTAATAGTAATGCAGACTTAGTAAATAGTTTGACAGTGTTGAGGGAATTATTTGTTTAGCAGAGTGATGGCATTTGGGGGGAAAACTGTCCTTGTGTCTAGCTGTTCTGGTGTGCAATGCTCTATAGCGTCGTTTTGAGGGAAGGAGTTGAAACAATTTATGTCCAGGATGTGAGGGGTCTGTAAATATACAAGTGAAATGCCTTTCCTGAGAGGGTTGTTCATCCCACATTAATCTAAAGACTTGATCAAATTATTTATTTACAAATTAAGCCATGGATTGATTTATAACGATTATGGGCAATGCAGTTGGAATGAAAGACAGTGGACCTGTTCCTGTGGGATTCTTATTTTATGGAATCTTTAATTTTAGGAAAGTGATTCTATCACTTTAATGAGTGGTGTAGTGGCTTAGAGATGGAGTCTTACCTCACAATCCGGAGGCTGTGAGTTCAATCTTAGGTAGAGACAGATATTTCTCTCTCTGGGCAAGAAGAGAATATATCTGCTGAATATAACTCTGCATTGGCGACAGGAAGGGCAGTAAACACTCAGCTCCATTCAGTTGCCCAGACTCCTCCCTGCAAGGGATTATGGGGTCATTAAAAGATGTTGATTCTGTCACTTTAATACAGGTATCTGTCTGATTTCAGAATGATTGTTCTGCATAGTGAAAGTAATCCAAACTTATTTGTAATGCTTTCTTCTGATGGAAAGATTGTTGTAACAGAAGCATTTAGATAGGATCTTTAGTCAAATTCAGGCTACAATAATTACACTTAGCATTAAGTTTAAAAATTCATTTGGCCTGTACAAAGCATTCCTGAAAGAAATGTGAACGCATCAACACCCACTTATTAACCCCAAAAATGTAGTGAGGCATATGACCAGGATCCAAAGATTATACAGGTACTTCATGACTTCTAACCTTTCAGCAATCCAGGGCCTCCCCAACTACCTGAGGCACCAAGTGCTCCAAAATATCAACTGCAGCAGAGATTGCTGGAATTCGATGGGCATCTCACTTCATGGCCATAATAATGTATGACCATAATTTTGGTTTGAACTGTGGTCATAAGTCGAGGACTACATGTACAGGAGCCCTAATCTGCTTAACTATTGAGCTAACTACAATTGGCTGGTTTCACACATGGTGCCCAGTCATATGTCATATGGTATGGTAAGTTAAAATCAAATTAGTACCATTTTGTATTAATATGATTTGTAAATTCAGCACTCACTTAATATGACAATAATCTATGCTTTAAATTTGGCTTATTTTTGGATAGGCATGTTCTGTACATACATAGAAGCTTATCTGATCACAAAATAGGGCTGCAAAAATCTAAACGATTATTAGATGGCAGCAAATTGTTGGCATTATCTCCAACTCTCTTTCTATCCAACAACACATTGTTTGGCATTTCACAACTCCGATCTGGGAGTCCAACAAATACTCTTCCCAGGGGCTACGCTTGAGGAAGAGATGGTAAGGCGCCATAACCCTGAAAAAAAAGCTAAGTCTATTTATATTATGAGAAAATAGCTTATTGTGATGTTGAAATATAGGCGATGATATTTGACTGGATCTTCAAACCAGTGGTAGTATTCAGCCGGTTCACACTGGTTCAGGCACACCAGTAGCAAGGATTTGGCATGGGTCACTGAACCAGTAGTAATTTCTGGCTGGCCACACCCCCAACCTGGTTGCCCGGTTGCCACTCACTCACTTGCCCCACTCGCCTGATGCCCAATGCTTGCTCACCCTGTCTGCCACCCCAGTCACTCTCTCCTGATAATCAGTTGTTCCTATGAATAGCTATGCCGGGATTCCCCTCGCATCTTACTGCTTTGCCCAGGAGGCTTCCCTGAGGCTAGGAAGGCCTCAAAATGGAGCATGGAGGGGTGCTGCGTGCCCCTCCTATGTTCCATTTTTTTCCTTCCTGAGCCCCAGGGGAGCCTTTTTGGAGCAAAAACACCCCCCTAGAGGCTTCTCTGATGACAGGAAGGCCCCAAAAACATGGTGGGGGTGGTTTAAAAAAGCCACGCCCACCCAATCACATGGTCGTGCCCACCTAGCCATGCCCACCTAGCCACGCCCACAGAAACAGTAATAAAAAAAATTGAATCCCACCACTGCTTCAAACATATAGCATGTTCTTTTTAGGAACAAAACAATATTCATCTGGTTCACAATTCAGTTTTCAACAATTATTAACTTCAAAGTGATAGGCTTTCCTTGCATTTAGAGTTCATGGGTATCTCATCCATATGGGAAATCCCTTGGGCTATTATATATATGGGAATTCCCTTGGGTTATTGTTCTTCATAAAAACAATATGTGCTTATTCATAGGCCAAAAAAAATCATTAAATCCCATAACTAAAAAGCACATTTTGTTCCCATCTTATTTATCTTAATGCATGAGAAGACTGAAAAAGTTGCTACAGCTTTAGTTGCATTCGCTTAAGGCATATAAATAAAATTAAGCATTTTTTTTGGTTGTATCTGAGCTTCTCCCTAATAGACTTACTAAGAATTTTGCTTTGCAAACACATGAAAATTGCTATAGAATTCAAGCATCTTTGCATTTTGCAATAAATAGAATAAAGGCTGCTATTGAAAATGACAGCAACAATTTGTAAAATTAAAATTTTAAAAAGTTTATGTGGCCATCAGGGCTTAATTATCTCTCCTTTCCATCATGTAGCCTCTGTTTCTTTATTTCTTTAATATGTGATAATATTTTTTAAAAAGTAGATAGAACTTTGCTTCCTTATCAGTATACATTGTTATTTTTAATGTGATTTGTCTGATTACAGTGCTTAAATATAAGAAGAATGATGAAGATGAATCTTTGAAGGATAAATTTTCAAAGTTAAATATTCACTCAATTAGTAAAAAGTCCAAGAGAGTGACTGGTCACCTGAAGATTCTGACAGGAGGAGAGCCTCAGGTAATCACTCGCTGAGTTTGCACATCATATTAGAATAGAGTAGAATAACAGAGTTGGAAGGGACCTTGGAGGCCTTCTAGTCCAACCCCCTGCCTAGGCAGGAAACCTTACACCACTTCAGACAAATGGTTATCCAACTGTTAAATCCTGGGCATGGGCGCAAGGAACGAAGACGAGGCATCGAACAGTGGCTTCAACTCTTTATTGAACAGAAAGAACAGAGCAACTACTTGGGCAGCAGCAGCTCTTTTATAGAGCTGGCTGCTGTCAAAACAACCAATGATTCGAGCTTACCGCTTTCATAAGCGTCCAATCAGGGGAGCCCGTTAACAGCCAATCAGACTAGCCAAAAACGACCAATCACAACTCGCTATTCACGGGCCAATGAGAAGTGCAGGATTACAAGCCTGCTGTGAAGTAAAGCTGTTTAAGGTTGTATCGCTGCGTTGGCTTAGTCCATAACACCCCTCCCCCCTAGGTTCCATCTGAGGGGTGGGGTGATGTACTCTCGTAAATAGGCAGGTCGCTTCACCTGTCTGCTTGACCTGCACTGTTCCACCGGTTTCTGTCCTGGGTCTGGTTCCGGTGGGCTGCTAGCTGGGTTGGATGGTGAAAATTGTGGCCCTGGGCTGCTTTCCCTGCTTACACCAGTGCTGTCTTCCGGGTTCCCTGGATCTGTTTCCATCGCAGTGGTGTCACGCGGCGAGGCCACTCCCTGGCTCGGTTCTCCTCCTGATGGTGAGTATCCTCTGGTTGGTTGTGTAGGCTGTTGGGTTTCGATTATCATTTCTTCTTTGGCCTCCTCAATGTTCCTTCCCCCCCCCTCCAGCTAGAGATTCTGAGGCTGAGATGGGACTAGGTGCTAGTCTGGAATGGAGTTGGTCTATGTGGCGTTTCCACATCTTACCATCTGCAGTTTGTAGGCAATAGGATTGGGGTCCCGTAAGTTGCGTTATGGTAGCAGGGACCCACAGTGGGTCGCCCAAGAAGTTTTTCGCAAACACGAGGTCACCTTCCTGGAATGCCCGACATTTGCTACTGGATCCCGGGGGCTGTTCCAGCGTGTAGTTTGGGTGGAGGCGATCGAGATGCGAGCGAAGTTTCCGGCCCATCAGGAGTTCACCTGGGGTCTTGTTCGTGGTACTGTTTGGGGTTATATGCTGGAGGAGAAGTATCTGGTTTATTTTGTTGTCAATGTCGCCGTGATCCATTTTGTGCAAGGTCTGTTTTTTTCAGCCCTACCATTGGTCATAGGGTGAGCTGGCGATGTTAAGGCATGGCGGGTGTCCCGATCTGCCAGGTACTGTTCGAATGGCAGGGCCATGAATTGGGGGCCATTATTGGAGACCAGGACATCTGGAAATCCGTGGGTAGCGAATAGTTTATTCAGCTTTTTAGTGACTGCCTCTGTAGTGGTGCTTTTCATCTTGTGGACTTTGAGCCAGTTTGAATAGGCATCCACTGTTAGGAGGAAAGTGTGTCCTCTTGTGGGTCCTGCAAAATCGATGTGGATACAGGACCAAGGAACTCGAGGTGTTTCCCACTGAGTTGGGGGAGTTTTTGGATGAGTGGAGCGAATCTCCTGGCATTTGCTGCATTTTGCTACCCAGGTCTCTATCTGTTTGGCTAAGCCAGGCCACCAATGCCTTCATCCGCACGATGCCTGGATGTCCATCGTGCAACATTTTCAACACCCTATATTGCAATTTCTCCGGGACTATGACTCTGTCTCCCCACACTATGCAGCCTTTCTGGGAGAATAGCTCTGTTTGACAATTTCTAAATGGCTTGAACATGTCATTGGTTGTGCTGATCAGCCAACCCCGTTCTACCCAGCTGAGGACTCATGCCAGAACAGGGTCCTTTTTTGTTTCTAAGGCAATGTCTCGAGCAGTTAGCAGCGGTGATTTGAGGGTTTCGATTTGCAATATGGCTAAGGTTGGAGCAGGGTCCTCTATGATGTCTGGTAGTGGAGAGCAGCTCAAAGCGTCAGCGTGGAGAATAGCTTTCCCCAGGCGGTGTTGCAATCGGTAATCGTAGGCGGCGAAAAATTCTGACCAACGTGTCATTCTTGGTGATAAGACATGGGGAGTTGGTTTGTTTCCCGCCAAAATACCAAGTAGCGACTTGTGGCCTGTAATTATGGTAAAGGGTCTCCCATATACATATTCATGGAAACGTTTAATTGCGGATACAATAGCGAGAGCCTCTTTATCGAGTATACTATAGTTCCTTTCGGTTTTCGACAAAGTTCTCGAAAAGAACGCAATAGGTGCCTCATTCCCATTTGGTAGGACATGGCTTAAAACCTCACTCCAAATGGTGAGGCATCACAGGTAACCGTTAAAGGTAGAGTCTCGTTGTATTGCATTAATACAGCATCAGAGGTTAAGAGGTCTTTTACCTCTTGGAATGCTCTCTCTTCACGCCGTCCCCAGACCCAGGAAGCTTTTTTGTCGAGAAGTCTATGTAGGGGTTCGGCTACGGTTGCCTTCTGGGGCAATAAGATGTTATAAAAGTTAATGAGTCCTAGGAAGGTTTGGAGGTCTGTCTTATTCCTAGGTCTCGGGGCGTTTTTGATTGCGGTTAGTTTTTTTTCGGTGGGGTGTATTCCCTGTCTGTCAAGAAGGTATCCCAGGAACTCCACTCTCTCCATACAAAGTTGACACTTGTCCCTTTTTACCTTCAGACCAGCGTCTTTAAATTTCTGAAGAACTTTTCTGAGTCATTGTACTAATAACTCTTTAGTGGGGGCAGCTATTAGGACGTCATCAAAATAAGGCATGACGCCTTTTATGCCTTGTAATAGTCTCTCCATTAAACTTTGGAAAATGCCAGGCGCCACGCTTACTCCGAATTGGAGTCTATTGCACTTGAAAGCACCTCTATGGGTAACTATTGTCTGGGCTTCTGCAGTTGTCATGTCTACAGGTAGTTGCTGGTACGCCTGAGCTTAGTCCAATTTCACAAATATTTTTCCGCCACCCAGGTAATGAAGAAGGTGTTGAACCACCGGTACTGGGTAAGCGCTCTGTTGAAAAGCATGATTTAGGGTGGCCCGGTAATCCCCACAAATTCTTAACGAACCATCTGGCTTCATGGGCGTTACTATCAGAGTTTCCTAGCGGGCATGGTCAATCGGTTCCAATACGCCCTGGGCTATCAGTTTATCTAGCTGCTCATCCATTTTCGGTTTTAAGGCAAAAGGTACCCGACGAGGTTTAAGCCGAATGGGATTTACATCGGGGCTAAGATTAAATGATATAGGGGTCCCCTTGTACTTGCCTAATATCCCTGTGAACACATCCTGGAATTCCTGGATGAGAGCCTCTTCCCAGTCGTCGCTTCTGGTTTGGTGTATGCTGGCTAGTTCAATCCTGAGTGGGGCGAACCACTGTAACCCTAACAAACTGGGTCGGTCACGATCGACGACAGTCAGGGGAAGCGTCACTGTGCAGTCCTTGAAGGATACTTGGACATGGCTGGAACTGACAACAGGAATTCTGTTTCCCTGGTAGTCTTTCAGGATGATTCGTTGTGTGCTGAGGTCCTGGTGGCAGATGTCAGGGATCAGCTGTTTGAGGGTTTTCCAGGATACCATCAATAGGGATGATCCCGAATCGACTTCCATCACGCACAGTCGATTCTCAATAGTAACCTTTATGCGGATCTTCCTTGCATCGAACGATGAAGCGTGGCCGATAATAATGGATTGGTGGGCCTCTTTTCGTCTCGTTGAAGAGGCAGGTGCTTGATTTCTGTAGTAGTATGGTTGTTCCATTGGTGGTTCAGACGGTCCTGGTTCTCGGGAGGTTTGCCTGTCTCCCGACGGAGGTTGTTCTCCCTTCGGCTGGGACTGGACTCTCGCTTGCTTCTGCAGACTTTTGCGATGTGGCCTCTTTTTCCGCAAGTACGGCAGAGTGCGTCGAGGAATTTGCAGTCCGATCGCGGGTGGTTTGCCCCGCAACCAGCACATTGGCGCAGACATCTCTGGTTTCTTTGCTCTCGTTCTGAGCGGAGCCGGTTGACCTCCTCTTCCTCACTGTCTGAGGATGACTCGAGGTCTTCGTGGTGGGTAGTGATAGCGTGCTTCTCAGTGACGAGTGGGCTATCATTAGTGAGTTGGCAAAACGGTGCATTCGCTCAGCGCATTTGAGCGGCTGACTTCCTGGTTGCTTCTGCAGCAGTAGCGTCGGTGATGACATTGTAAGGCTGATGTTGCCTTTCGCTATCAGTTTACTCTGCACATGTGGTGCATTTAATCCCAGAACTATGTTGTCTCTTAGGGCTTCCTCTAAGTTTGCAAAACCACAAAGGCCTCCTAGGTTCTGGAGGTCGGCTACGAAATTTCCAACACTTTCGTCCTTCCATTGGTCCCTCTGGTAAAATTCGTGTCTTCGTATCAGTGTAGGTACTGCGGGTACGTAATGGGCCTGGAGGATTGGGGCGAGGGTATCCCAATCCATGGTCTTCATTTCCGCCAGTTTTGCCAGTGCTTTAGCCATTTTGAAAACAGCGGGGCCGCAATGAGTCAGGAACACCGCTCGTTTCTTGCCAGGCATAGCATCTTTTAAATTGTTGGTCTCCAGGAACATCTGGAAGCGATCTATATACGAGTCCCAGTCTTCAGTTGCTGGGTCAAATGGAGCGGGTGGTATGGCGCCGCTGGTCATCTTGCCGTTTGTTGCGTGCGCTCTTTCACCACGTGCTCTGTCTTGTTCGATGCGTACTTAGTCAGCTCTATCGTCCCCACATCCCATCCTCATCGCCAGTGTTAAGTCCTGGGCATGGGTGCAAGGAACGGAGACGAGGCATTGAACGGTGACTTCAACTCTTTATTGAACAGAAAGAACAGAGCAACTACTTGGGCAGCAGCAGCTCTTTTAAAGAGCTGGTTGCTGTCAAAACAACCAATGATTTGAGCTTACCGCTTTCACAAGCGTCCAATCAGGGGGGCCCGTTAACAGCCAATCAGACTGGCCAAAAACGACCAATCACGACTCGCTATTCACGGGCCAATGAGAAGTGCAGGATTACAAGCCTGCTGTGAAGTAAAGCTGTTTAGGGTTGTATCGCTGCGTTGGCTTAGTCCATAACACCAACATCTTTTTAAAAACGTCCAGTGTTGGAGCATTTACAACTTCTGGAGGCAAGTTGTTCCATTGATTAACTGTTCTAACTGTCAGGAAATTTCTTCTTAGTTCTAAGTTGCTTCTCTCCTTGATTAGTTTCCACCCATTGCTTCTTGTCCTGCCCTCAGGTGCTTTGGAGAATAGCTTGACTCCCTCTTCTTTGTGGCAGCCTCTGAGATATTGGAACACTGCTATCATGTTTCCCCTAGTCCTTCTTTTCATTAGACTAGACATATCCGTTCCTGCAACCGTTCTTCATATGTTTTAGCCTCCAGTCCCTTCTTTGTTGCTCTTCTCTACACTCTTTCTTTTTTTACATCGTGTGGAATGATATGGTCTAAAAAAATGATAATGATTGATAATGCTCCTGTAATGAAGAGGGAATTCTCTGTGTTAAAGTTTCTTTTAAATCAACATTTTTAAACTCAAACAGCACTGAAGCATTTTGGGGTGGAATTATGTTTTTTATGAAATCTCAGCATTTTTCTTTCTCCTAATTTATTGCTTCAGGTCACATTTTCCATTGCTGATGTTTGCAGCAGCTTCTAAATTCTTTAATCAATTACTGATCCTATCTATCAGTTCTAGTAGAATTTGTTTTTTCCCCCATAAAAGCTTTTAACAGATGTATTTTATAGTGTACGGATCACAAGCATTCCAAAAGATTGTGAGTGCATGTATGATCTAGTTTGGCCAAGACAGTGAACATAAGGCTAAAGTACCAATTTCATATTTGCTCACTGAAAGCACAAAATTACCATTTCACAGAAAGAACCCACAAACACAAGCTTCTTAAATGAAGTATATTTTTTTACAGAAATTATGACTGGTTTCTTTATATGCTCCTCTCAAGATCTTATTGATCATGAAGGAAATAAAAACAATCCCAAAAATACTTCCCTTATTTTTTATGATAATATTTTTATTTATTGAGTAGATTTATTTATTTATTTATGAGATTTATACAATTGTCCATCTCACTTAAATAACTCTTCACAACTAGCACAATAAAAGCTCCCATACAAAGAAGGGAAGTTAAAAATGTCTGTCTATGAAACATGTCAATATTCATTTTTCGGTAATGATGAAGAGGACTGAAAATGATAGAAGAGACTATTTGTAGCAGTGAGTTGAACTGTGGGATCCTTGTTGGTCTCTAAGCTTGTTTTTTTTTTCTTGCAGACATTTCATTACCAAACTAGATAACATCCTCAAGAGCACTACTGCTGTTACCGAGGTTGGTAATAAAATGTCTGCAAGAAAACCACCAAGCTCAGAGAGCAACAAGGACCCCCACAGGACTGAAATTAAAGAAATGTAACCAGTGAAAGTATTTTGACATTCCCTTAAACTGTTATTTAGTGTTATGTGAAGATGCCATAACAGACCACTGGGAAGGATCTCTGAGACATTTTAACATTACTATTAGCAATTACATTCTTTTTCTAACTGTGGCGTTCTTGTGGCTTTAGGTGAAAGATGAAGTTTTTAATAAACAGGAGAAGTTATTCAAAAGCTTAGAAAAGACGGTCAAACTATGCATGAAGAATATTCCATTGTCTCTTCAGCATTTAGAAGTAAGTGTTATGTAACAATATTGCAGCCTTGGTGTTAACTGTTCACAAGTTGCAAATCAACATCTGACTAGTCAAACCCGATTTAAATCCTGAATTGAGGTCACAGATGGGAAGAAAGTACTGAAGCTCTCCTCTAAACCCATATTAAAAATGCCAGAAACAATGTTTTGAAATGAATTCTCAGACCAGATAATTACATGAATATTTAAACTTCACTTAGTGAGTCTCCTAGCTGGCAAATGCTTACTTTAAGACTATATTGTGTTTGTAAAATGTGGGAAGCCATTTTTAAAAAATAGTTGGGCTGTCTGTTATGTAGTCAATTATGATTTGTTCAGTTTTTACAAACAATTGTTAAGCAACTCATGGCCTATTTTAATATGCAAGTCAGACCATAATCTTTCGGCCTGGGTTGTATGAGATGCTGAATGATGGATACAGTAAGTAATCTGAGAAAGTTTTCAGATTTATGTATTACATAATTTATGTACTACATAATTTATGTACTACATAAATTATTCATTTTTTTTTAAATGAGAACAATTAAATTAGCAGATCAATTGAACAATGCCTTGTTCTGTTGGGATTTTTTTTTCATTTGCAAGGAGTTTTTAAGTAATGATACTGTACATTAATATAACCTCCCATTTGAAAACTGAAAGCTCCAGTCAATTTCCATATAGATCTATGCTTCAGGTTCCATCCAAGGGATCTTTTTCATGAACTAATCACATCCTTGCAGGCTCTGGAGAAGACTCATCTGCAGAAGTCAGAGTCATTACACTGGAGTCCAGCTGCATTGAAACATAGAAAACAGGATCAAAAGCTGAGATAGATGCAATATCTATTCACAACATTCTTTTTACCCTGCTTTGATTACCTGTATTCCTAACCTGTGTCTGAAAAGTTTTCTAGTGTAGAAAGTTAGCACCCAGCCCTCCTAGAAGAATGAAGTATTTTGAGAAATATTTTTAAAAGGCTGAATATTATATTTTCCCTAAAGGAGAAACATGTTTCTAAAGACAGAAATTCAGAGCCTGAGCAATCTGCCCCAAGTAGAAATTAAGGGGTCAACTTTTAGAAATGCAGATTTGGTAATCCATTCAAAACAGGATATTCTGAACAAAGGTAGGATTAGCCCTTAGCCATAATAGGAATTGGCCAACAAGCCCCTTCATTTGCATCAGCACACACTTCAACCAAACTTATCTCAAACTCCTAGATGGGAATCTGATAGCAGCCAACAGAATACATGCTATTGCACAGGAACAGGAAGCTCAAGTTCAAAGTGCAGAGAGGGTATAAATAAACCCTCATTTTCAATGCCATGTAGTCAGCTGCCCAGGACCTCAAACCTATGTGGTCCTGGCCATCAATAAAGCATCTTTCCAATTAGCCTCCATGTTTCCAGTGTCTTTCTCCCCGCTTGGAACTGAACCAGATAGACATTTCTTCCAACACTAGATTTATTGATCTTCATCTAGACCACATCATCAGCTTGATTCCTTTTGTATCTAGTTCAGAATTTATTATTTTTGTTGTTGCTGTTGTTGTATATATTTAAATGATTTATATGCCCACCAAACTTATAAAATGAAACTATAGGTGGCTGGGTGGTTGCTTTGGCCTGATGGACTCATTGAATAATTATGTGGCTTTAATGTCTTTGAAAAGACTGATTTATCAGCTTTTAACATGCACCATCTTATTATCATCTTTGCCACTCACCTTTTCTTGCTTTTTCACAAGATGAAACAAAATGAAAGGGGACGAAGTCTGTCATTATGGTTATATCACCAGGCTAGAAATTGGGAAACCATGAGTTCTAATCCTGTTTTAGGAATGAAGCCAGCTGGGTGACCTTACCCCAGGCATTCTCTCCCCGCCCTAGGAAGCTGACAGTGGCAAACCCCTTCTGAGGTCTTGCCAAGAAAAAACTATAGTGATGAGTCCAAGCAGTCAACAGCAGTCAACAATAACTTGTAAGCACACACAAAAAAAGAGAAAAAAAAAAGGGGGGGGGGTTAATTGTGTGTGCTTATATGCCTACCCAAAGAGGCATTTCATTTATTTCACGAATACCAGGCAAATTGGATTATTAACACACAAATCTACATAACCACTTTATGAATAGTGCAGCAAAAAGGTAGCAAGCAGAATTTTTTCATAAATAATTATTATAGCAAATATTATTGAACAAGTGTACATGCATAAGGGTTTATGTTTGTATGTAACATTTTTCTGCCTATATCATTTTTTTTTTCAGGACTCTGTATTTCTCGGAGCACAGTGCATAATTGATCTTCAGTATCTGCTACATGAGAATGAAGATGGGGCAAACAGATCTTCAGATGCATTGATTAATGCTGGGCATCCCAGCAAACTGTTTGTAAGTTCTTAGAATATATAGATTTAACAGGATTGGGAATAGATTTTGTGAAATCTGCTGTGTATAATATTGCACAACAAATCTAATAGAAAGTAGTTTGTTTTTTAGGCTTGTTACCACAGATTCCGATTTATTGTAAGTCAAGGGTGTTAAACTTGCGTCGTCACAGTGTTGTCACGTGACGTATTGCAATTCCCCCCCTTTGCTAAACTGGATGGGGGTGTGGCCAGCGCTTGACGCATCTGGCCCTCAGGTTATGAGTTTGACAGCCCTGCTGTATGTATATACAAAATCCAGCCTTCCATATCAGAAGAATAATTCAAAAGGTATGAATTGAGAATTAATAGAAGGTAAGTGAAGAGTGTAGATTCGGGAGACTTTTAAAAAAATCTTGCTCAGCCACAAACTTTACTTGGTGAGTCAGGGCATAGCCCCACCACACATGGCTGTTTTGAGGATAAAAACCATGTCAACCATCTACCCTGTGATCTTCAAAAGGAAGAAAATCTAGTATGTCTTTTCCCATCTTTATTTTTGCAGCAACTTTGCAAAGTAAATTAAAATAGAAAATGTGACTTACCCAGTAAATTTTATACCTGAACAGAAACTCCAGCCCTAGGTTTGTAACTTAAATCTATGGCATGGAAAATTCTGTATTTTTAATTAGGGTTTTACTTTATTAATCATTATCTAAATTGATTCTCCCAAAACAACCAGGAATTTATCAAGATTCTCCAAACTGGAAAGTTAAATTTAAAAAATAAATAGTAACTGGCATTTATTACTAGAAAATATAGGACATAAATAGCTTTACTATTTCAAATCCTGAGAAGTCTTCACTAACTCTATGAGAACAGATTATCTTCATTCAGATACATTGTTCTTTCTCTTTGTTTCCTGGGTACACAGAACATTTCCTTCCTTCCTTCCTTCCTTCCTTCCTTCCTTCCTTCCTTCCTTCCTTCCTTCCTTCCTTCCTTCCTTCCTTCCTTCCTTCCTTCCTCCGTCCCTCCCTCCCTGCCTTCCTTTGCCTTTTGCCATCTAATTCTCTTATGCTTTAAGTTACAATCCTGCATGTGATATTCTTTTCAAGATATGATCCAGTGGTGGGATTCCATTTTTTTTTTTTTACTACCGGTTCTGTGGGCATGGCTTGGTGGCCATGGCAGGGGAAGGATACTGTAAAATCTCCAGTAAGAGGTGGGTATTTGCCGGTTCTCCAAACTATTCAAAATTTCCGCTATCAGAACCTGCTGAATACCACCTCTGATATGTTCCCACAGCTATTGATCTCTGCTGCCATCCAGAGTTCAGTTGAGACTTTCACATAATGCTTTTTAGCAAGATGGGCAAGATTAAAGTTGAATACCAACCTTAATGGCCCCTATGCCACATGTATCTCTCCCCACTAATGGTAAAGGTAGCACTAATCAGTTAGGATATACAGGTAGCCCTCAACTTACAACCACAATTGAACCCAAAATTTATGTTGCTAAGTGAGACATATGTTAAGTGAGTTCTGCCCGATTGTCATGCCTCTGTTGGAGACTGACTCTGAGGGAGAGAAGAAACAGTCAACATGGAGTAGAAGTGTAGCTCTGGAGGTTGTGGAGGAAGCTGGGGAAGGGCACAGGCTGGCTGGGCAGTCAGAGGAGGACTCAGGCCCATCTTCTCTTCATCCCAGGGCACACAGGGAGGAGAGGATACGGGAGAATCGTGAATGGCATGATCTACAGGGGAGGAAAGGGCCTTGATCCCCTTCATGGGCTGCAGCTGTGAGAACTGGTTAAAAGGAGGACTGCGCATGAGCCAGTGCTGGAAACAAAGCATGAAAATAAGCATGAAAATATTTCTAGTCTTTCCATTCTTACCTGAGTTTGGCGTCCTTCCCAGTGTGTGTATTTCAATATCTGTGGACGTCTTCAAACCCTTATCTTGCCTGGTTTCCTTAATTGCTTCAGTGTGGTTTGTGTTGTTTTTCTAGTTATAATTTATAGGTATTTTTAGTTTGAATGGCATCTCCTCCTTTTTGCAA
Source organism: Hydrophis major (assembly GCA_033807585.1). Classification (NCBI taxonomy): domain Eukaryota; kingdom Metazoa; phylum Chordata; class Lepidosauria; order Squamata; family Elapidae; genus Hydrophis; species Hydrophis major. The sequence goes on from CM066333.1 coordinate 27,738,353, forward strand.
CTGTTTGTGGGGGAGTTTTTTGTCTCCAGTCAAGGATATTTGGAGCTTTAAAGCCAAGTTGAAAGAATTAAAGGGGCTTTACCTGTTTTTGTGCCTGTGTTTATTTTGTATCCCACCCTGGGTCATCGCACCTATTTTATGATCCTTCTTGCCACAGTTATTAAGTGAATCATTGCAGTTTTAAGTTAGGGTTAGGCTTGTTAAGTGAATCCTAACCCTAACCCCATTGTCTTTGCTTGTAACAAGTTCGCAAAAGGTGACCACAAGACCTTGAGAAACTCCAGCAGTCATAACTATGAGTCAGTTACCAAGCATCCAAATTTTAATCACATGACCAAGGGAATCCCGCATCAGTCTTAAGTGTGAAAAACAGTCATAAGTCACTTTTTCCAGTGCCGTTGTAAGCTTGAACAATCACTAGATGAACTGTAGTAGTTTTAGGACTACCTGTATTCTGGCCAGTATGCCACAAATACGAAGTTCAATTTCACTTACTTAGGCTAATATATGCAAGATATAGACTACCTTATATGCTAGCATCCTGCTTTCTGTAGCCCACAACTAGGAGGCGTACTGACATACTTAGAAATATGGGAGATAAGGACTGACTTACATCAAAAGTTATGCTAATGTTGTTTAACGAATATGAATAATGCTGCTTTCTTTGTTCTGATACATTATATCTTTTGTCTTTCCTTTTCCAATGCATGAAGCTGAATCAAGTAGAGAAGTTGGTGTTGACTCCATTAACTACACTACAAACTCTTTTCCTCAGTCCCCAGAAGCTCATCCAAAAGCGTTATGACAAACTTCTGGATTACAGTAGCTTGTATCAAAAGGCTTCAGGGGATGATACTGATTTGGCCAGGAAAGAATATGAGGCCCTCAATGCACAGCTGGTGGAGGAGCTCCAGCAGTTCAATGAAGCAGCAAAGAAAATTGTGACCAGTTGCCTATGTTGTCTCATCACTCTCCTGAAAGACATGATGTCATCGGCATCACAGTCCTTTTCAGCCATTAAACTGGAGGTAACAACACCCTGCTGAAAGTAGTTTGCGGTTTTTTCTTCTTTGAAGTTTAAAATGCGTTTTAACCGGCAATTTTTGAGCTGAATTGATTGTCTTAGATGGAAATTTTAAAAGCAAATTCACCAATTGAATAATAAAAAAAAATTGGGGGGGGGGGACAATTCTGAAGCAGTGGTATTACATTACTGTTAGATGAAATGTTGATAGGGATGGTTAGTGATGTCACCAAAACATGGAAGGTTATTTTCGCCTCTGCAATTTTTTTCAAAGGTAGTATGGAAATGAGTTAGGAGAGGATTAATATTGATGTTGTGATTTCTATCACATATTTTCCATCATTCCAAAGTGTCCCGGCCTACACACATTTCCAATCTGAGCATAAATATATGAGGTTTAATTGGAATGTGTCCCATCTTGGCAACTTTAAGACTTGTGGACTTCGGTTTCCGGTTTCGCGTGGCTTCGGGGCAGCAGGAATTCGCGACAGCTCGCGATTCCTGCTGTGCTAGCCGCCGAGGTACCCCCGATCCAGATGGGTCAGGGGGATATGGCTGCCCTGTAGGGACAGCTGAAGAGAGAGGGGAGTCGGACAGGGGGTTGGGGATGTCGCAGACCCCCTCCTTCTCCGGAAAAACCCCTTTTTCCCAAGGCGGTGGAGCGGCGGTCAGCAATGGCCGCCACAAAGAAGCCAGCAACCAGGTAAGATTGCGCTGGAGGAAGTAAGAAGAGTGAAAGTGCTGTCTGAGCCGGGTCAAGTAACACCTTTCAAATTGGTTGGAACTGAGCTGTTTGAATTGCTGGAGGATACATTGTATCCCTAAGAAGATCAAAAGCAGTGGAGAAGCTGTTAAAGGGAACTTTTTTTTTCTTTACTCTCCCACCCCATGGAAACAGCAGAAATGTTTGGACATATTGGTCATTGAAAGTGAATTGTTTTGAGAGTTGAAGCTAAGGGACAAAAGGATTTTTGGACATTGAAAAACTTAAGAAATTGGAAAACCCTTGTTGGAGGTATGGATTTCTGATTATTTAAAATTGATATTGCAAGTGGGAAGGGAGAGGAAAAAAAATTGGAGCAGAAGCTGAAAAAGGAGGAGATTGCCTAGAATCCCAAAGAAAGGTATATGGTAATTGGACCTCTTTGATTAAACATTAACCCCAGAAAGAGAAAGAGAAGAAGGAAGAAAAGTATTAATTTTTGGAATTTTTTTTTGAATTATTTTTGATTAAAAATACTTGTGGTTGTTTTGGGAAAAGTTTCTCTTTTCATAATGGCATCGCTTGTGGATGAACTAAAGACTGAATATCAAAAATATAAAAAGGAAGATACTTTGGGCACTTTGTTTCAATTCTTAGAAATGGCGTTATGTACTTATGAAAAGTTGACTACGCAGCAGAAGGACTGGGACAAAGAAGAAGAGGAAGAAGAAGCCATCTTTGATGAACAATGGGTTCTTTCCGGGGAGGAGGAGAAAAAGGATAAGAAAAAGGGGATTTTAAGAATTATTAAAACAACCAAAGAAGAGAAAAATGAGCGGAAAGGTGGAGGCAAGGTTAGAAAGCAAAGGAAAAGGAGTAAGAAAAGGGAGGAGGAAAGACAAAGGGGTAAAAAGGGCAAGGAGAAGAATAAGAGAGAAAGGGGGGGAGGAGAAGCCTCAATGGGGGGAAGCAAGATCTAAAGAAAAAAAGTTTATTCAGAGACAATGGGTGAATTTAATTTAGGATAAGAGAGGGATTCTGGAGGGTACATAAGATTGTGTTTTTTATATGTGTATTTAGAGTATAAAATTCATTGTGTAATTTTAGAATCTTTTAAACAGAATCCCAAGAAAAATTGTTATATGAAGTACTTTTAAGTTAGGGTAATGAGTTATAGACGTTACTCCAATTGGTGTATAGGAGAGTATAATAAAAGAAAAAAGATGAATGGATAGTTGGAAATAGAACAGACAAAGAATATTATTGAAAATGGTAATAAGATATGAAAGGATATATAAAGGTTTTGTTATGCTTTTTTTTTTTTTTGGATGTTGTATATTGAAAAAAGGCAAAAAAAATTTTTTTTTAATTAATAAGAAATAATTTGGATGAAAAGGAGAAGTTGGGATAAGATATGAAGTTAAATAGACAAAGTATTGATACTATAATTTGGGATTGTTATGTTCTATTGGTTTTCTTCTTTTATTATTTTTTCTTAGAAAAGAACTTATAAGCTGTTATGCCTTGTGCATAGTTTATATAAAATTGATAAAAATGGTTTATATATATAATATAAAAAAGAAAATGATAATAAGATATGGAAGGATATATAAAGTGAATATGATGTTTGAATTTGTGTCTGCGAAGAGTTTCAACCCGGGATCAGACAACCTTCAGAAAAGATCTTTTAGTTTTGTTTGTGTTCTGTAAAATCAATAAAATTTGTTTAAAAAAAAAAAAAAAAAGACTTGTGGACTTCAACATGGCTGACTGGGGAATTCTGGGAGTGGAAGTCCCCAAATCTTAAAGCTGCCATCCTTGGTTTAAACTAAAGGGTAGGAAGCCAGGGAGGCTGCAGACCACAGTACTGATAAGATTCTTGCATTGGTAAAACTACAGGAGGTTGATAACAAAGTACAGGACATTGAGTAAGTAAGTGCAACAGAATCAAATTCCATCCATGAAAATTTCATCAAGGTTTCCTTTGGCTCTGAAAGAAAATTTAAAAGCAAATTCACCCTCATCCAACTGAATAATAAAACAATATTGGAGAAATTTTTGAAGAAATAATATTACATTGCTGGGAGATGAAATGTTGATAAGGATGGAGTGTTTTTTTTAGACTGGATCTGCATACTTTTACTTTCAAAGGCATCACAGAAAGGCTTAGTGATGTCACCAGAAAGTGGATGGTCATTTTTTGCTTCTGAGATTTTTTTTCAAAGGTAATATGGAAATGGGATGCCACATAACTCTTGTTTCCACTGATTAAATCTCTCCCTTAATTCCACAACCACAATTTAGTTCTCAAGGTTCAAAGAAGTTAAGGGTAGAAATGGGATGGATGGTTCCTCAGAAGATACTCGTGCCAGCATTCTAGCAAATCTCCATTCCAATCAGTAAAGTGGAGCCCAGGAGTTACTGATCCCTGTTTCTAGAGAAAGTTAGAAGCATCAAGTTAGAAGCACTGAAGTGCATCCAGGTTGAAAAGGTTAAGGATTGCGCGTGGTGGCACAGTGGTTAGAGTGAAGTACTGCAGGCTATTTCTGCTGACTGCTAGCTGCCTGCAATTTGGTAGTTCAAATCTCACCAGACCTTCCATCCTTTCAAGGTGGGTAAAATGAGAATCCAAACTATTGGTGGCAATATAGAGTTGGCTGACTCTATAAACTGCTTAGTGAGAGTTGTAAAGCAGTATGTAAGTCTAAGTGCTATTGCTATTAGCCGGTATCATCAATGTTGCCCTGGGCATGGCCAGTTTGGGGTTCCTTTTCATGTCCTTGTCGAGAGCTGGAGTGAAGGATGAGAGCTTCACCCTGCACCATGACAATCCTTTGGTCTCAAATGTAGGCTATCTAACCTCCTGCCCAGCATTCCAACCGCATGAACCACTGTTCTCCTATAGGGAAAGTGCATACCAGTATATGAACCGTACTTAAATCCGGGAGATAATAAATTATGAGAGCAATTCTCTGCATATCCTTTTGGTGATTAAGTTCCAATTAAATAAGCAGAGCGGATTGCATTATCTGGAAGTGGCATATCCCTTGCATATGACATTTAAATTCTCTCAGCTGAGTCTTTTGCTATCCAGTGTTTTCTGATTCAGCACTGTTGCCTCAAAAAAGTTTTTTTTTCACAAGACATACATTAAAATGAATTAACATATGCAGATGAACAATCAGTTCTTTTCCTAACTCCTTTTTGGAAGATACAGCAAGCACATCAGGCAATAGGATTTTGGAAACTTAGAAATGTGCTTGCACAATGGCTGGTAAACACATGTAGTTAAAATTGTGTTAATTGTGTTAATATGTGTCTACTGCAATCTGTGTTAGAGATATAGATCTTAGTAGAAGCTTCTTCATACTTGAAACTGGTAAATGATTAGGTAACCTTGGGTCTCTTTTATCATTTGCAGAAATCTTCTCCAACTATCAGTGAAATACAGGATCAGGTTCTTGAAGATGTTCACAATTTGAATTGTATCAAGGAAAACCACTGTGTAACTTTTATTGAAAGAAAACTGAGTTTTGAAAAAAAGAGGCCTGTCTCTCTCCAGGTATGCATTGCCATTATATTGAGTAATTATGTCAAGCTAGGGGAAGGGTGTTAAACTGGTGACCCGCATGGCCGGATGCATCACATGCAAGCTACGCCCATCCCAGCTTCACAAAGGGGGAAAATGTCACAAAATGTCATGTGACAGCAATGTAATGCTGCGACAGAGGTGGTATTCAGCAGGTTCTGACTAGTTCTGGAGAACCGGGAGTGGAAATTTTGAGTAGTTTGGAGAACCAGCAAAAAAACACCTCTGACTGGCTACGCCTCCATCTATTTTCTGCCTCCCATTGAGTCCCAGCTGATCATCTGGGTCTTCTTTTGTTGTTCTGCACAGCAGAACGGAGCTGGAAAGCAGGTTACTGGGGTGGGGACAAAATGGGATTTTGCAGTAATCTTCTCCCAGGAGTGAAGAGGGAATGGGGATCTTACGGTATCCTTCCCCTGCCATGCCCACCAAGCCACACCCACCAAACCATGCCCACAGAATCAGTAGTAAAAAAAAATTGAATTCCACCACTACACTGTGTGTTTGACATCTGTGAGCTAGGGATTCACCATCTTTATATTCAATCTAGAGATATTGACATCTCCTTTGGGTATACTCTAAAACCAAAAATCTACTATGACTAAGTGCCTACATGCTAAACCAGGGCTGTCGAACTCCCAGCCCGTGGGCCAGATGTGTCATGTGCTGGCTATGCCCATGCCTGGTTTAGCAAAGGGGGGGGGAGAAAGTCCCGATACATCATGTGATGCAGTCATGACGACGTGAATTTGACACGTCTGTGCTGATGACTGAGTAACTGCAGTGAAGCCAATACAATTCTAACAAATAGACATTGCTTTTGGTGATGTTTGGATCCTAGTTTCCACCCAGGCCTGCTTCACGCAAACAATATCAGATGCTTAGGAAGCAGCAGCTAAGTTTGATGTATATCTACAATTTGATTATATCCTTCCATGCATAAGACAATATTATCATGGATAGCTAATTTCTAAAGAATGGCCTTGTGATGTGAATCACTTTAGGACAGAGGTCTCCAAACTTGGCAACTTTAAGATTTGTGGACTCCCAGCTTCAACTCCCAGCTCTGCTGGCTGAGGAATTCTGGGAGTTGAAGCCCACAAGTCTTAAAGTTGCCAAGTTTGGGGACCCCTGCTTTAGGATAGGGATAAGTTCAAGTGCCTTATATTTATTCACTGAATGAATGTATTAAAAAGAGAGAAGCAGACAAGTGTAATATGCTTTGTAGAAGATTAATTTTATAGCTTCAAAAAAAAAAAGGAACCAGCACAAGTATGTGAATAATAAGACTGGATTCATTCATTGGACTAAACCATAATGTGATTTTGAACATGAGTTTGGCTTTGGCTAATTGATCAAAGCTAAATAATCCTTTTCTTATTTTAAACCAGGCCAGGACTGAAGTCACATTAGGTAGAAAATTGCAATTAACAGTGAGCATGCTGTTCCATGGTATATTAGTTCTTTCAATCAGCTTTTTGTTTCCAGCCTGAATTTCCCCGTCAGAAAGAAGTCCACCGGTTGATGCTACTTTCTATGTACAATGTGGACTTGCTATACGAAGCCAAGCGTAAATGCAATGCCACACAGGAGTTGGATATTGATCTTTATGAAGGAGAGGTGGTGGCTCTCATAGACCAAAAGGATCCTTTTGGCTATACAAGCAGGTGGCTTGTTGATACTGGAAGTAAGTACTTCACATTGTACTCTCAGCAGGGGTGGGTTTCTACCGGTTCTGTCCACCTCTGTAGAACTGGTAACTCTGAAGAGCAGCAGACATAGAACCGGTTCTATGTCTGCTGATGTTTTTGTCCACCCACCCGACCGGACTCTTACCTGACCTTTATTTCCTGTTTTTCAACTTCAGCTGCTGTACGAGGCAAAAAGCAGGAAAAAAGGGCTTTTTGAAAAGCTGCTTCTCTGCATGCAGCATGCTGATGACAATTTACAGGCGCGCCCGCATAACGTGCAAAGAAGCACATCGTAAATCACCAAACCTCGTAAATCACCAAACCGGTAGTTAACCCTGTCGTATCCCACCCCTGACCCTGAGCCTAGATGTACCCTAGTTGCAGAGAGTTGACCTTTAACATTGCCTTCTTGGCTTTAGATGAATTTTATAGCTTAGAGCTGTGGTAGCGAACCTATGGCACGTGTGCCAGAAGTGGCACACAGAGCCATTGCTGCTGGCAGCGAACACTCGCCCAGGAAAGGTCTACTGCACATGGGTGCACGTTGTCTACCCGCCAGCTGATTGTCGGGTATCTGGCATGCATGTGCAGGGGTGCAGCAGTGAGCAGGAGACACTCCATGTGTGTAGAAGCACATGGCTCACGTAGGGGAGTCATGAACCCATGCAGAGAAGCATGCAGTGTGGGTTGCACGGTAGTGCATGCATGCACAGGAGGTATGGGGCACCCGCGCGCATTGTTTTCTGGGTGAAGGCATGCAACCACAAGCACATGCACAATTATTGGCACAGGAGCCCAAAAAGATTAGCCACCACCTGGCTTATAGGAAGTGTCCAGGGGTTAAAGGACACTTGCATTTAATCACTATTTCAACTCTTATTATTTTCATTTCTATATTGATATTCCTAAATGGCTATGGGTTTTTGACTTAAATAATAATCTTGTTTGTTTGGGCTATCCATCTGTCCAGTGAAAGTGAATGGCCAACAATTAAATACATTAAAACAAAATAAGGTATTTAAATCATCTTAACTATCTTCCAATCCTTCTGAATCCAGTTCAACATGCATTTGGAATTTTTCAAAGTATTCAGCTCTCTAGAATAGAGGTGTCAAACTCACGGCCTGGAGGCTGGATCCATCCCACGGGGTACTTAGGATTGGCCCACAGGGCCACCTTGGAAACAGCAAAGGACCAGTACCTCTGCCATCCAAAAACGGAGCTTGCAAGGACTGTGTTTGCCCCTCCCTCCGAGCTCTGTCTTTGCTGGCAGAGAGTTGCAGAGAGTTGCAGGAGGCCGTCACAGCAGAAAACAAATCTCAGGAGCCTGTTTTCTCTGGCAGAGCACTTGAAACATCACAGGTACCTCCCCCTGACATGAGCAACTGCATCTTGGCCATGCCCACCCTGGCACCCCAAGGTCAAACACAACCCTAATGTGGCCCTCAATGAAATCGAGTTTGACACCCCTGCTCTAGAGTCATATTTCTCATCTCCTGCAACTTTAAGATTCATGAACGTCTACTTCCTGGAAGTCATTGACTTGAGAGATATGTGAAATTTCCTGACTTAACCAGAAGGCAATCCATAGAAACTGATGCAGCATTTATGACTGGTTCTTGCCCATCCTTAGAGAGATTGCCTTCTCTCTAACTCTATGGCAGCGCCTTGTAGAACTTGGGAAAAGTATTCTAACCAGTCTAGTGAACATGTCAGAGTTTGCATCACAAGTACTAAGCCTAGGTTACCTGAATACTGATATGGGATAAGGACTTGCCAAAACGGAACAAATCAAAACACAATTGATAGTATAATGTTAATTAGATTGTATAGTTTGCAATCTGGAGCATTTTCATGACTCCTCCAACTTTCACTGGGTTTTCAGATTGCAATGTCTCTCTGTTTTTCTTGTTTAATTTGCAATAGTTTAAGGTTCTTACAATAAAATAAAAAACCCAACTTTTTGATACTCTTGGCCTTTTTTCCCCCCTTCCTTACATATAGTTCTTAAAGGATACGTTTATTCTTCCTTCCTGAAACCCTATAAACCAGCCAAGGCACCAAAAAATCCTGGGGAAATCCATTTCTGTGATGGTGACTTTGATAATATCAGCCTTTTTATCTCTTCACGACAATTGGAGGACAACAGTACAAAACCCACAGGACACAAAAGAAGTGGCAGTGACTCTTCCTATAATAGCCTGTGTGAAAAAGAATCTGTGAATGGCTCAGAATTGGACAGCTTTTGTGAAACAGATGAACACGTAAGCATGGTTTCATGACCAGTCCTTTTATACAGAAAAGGAGAGGGGATGAATTCAGGGCTGAGTTGGTTGCTGGTCACTGCTTTCTAACTGGAGCTGCCTATTCATTTTTCTTCTCCAGAGAAATGAATTACAGCATCTACTAATCTTGCCAACTCTATTTTTGTATTGTCTGGTCTCAGAGAAGGAAGATGTGCAAATGATCAGTTATGACAAAGATAAATAAGTAGCCCTACTTAAAACATGTGGTCTAGGTCTTGTTTTTCCCCCAAATCTAGAGCTGTACTGCTGCTAGATTATTTTAAGTCAGAGCACGTCGTATTACATAGTGGTCAGTGTTTATCAAGACAAGTATTCAAAGACCCAGGAGGTAACTTTAATATGCCACTATTTCATGGCTTCATACCAGTGGTAGTATGCTACAGGTTCAGACCGGTTCTGACAAACTGGTAGTAAAAAAAACTCCGACGATCAGCTGAGAGGAGTTAAAAAATCCTGGGACAATCAGCTGAGAGGAAAAAGAAGAGAAAAGCGTGATCTGCCCTTTCCACCTGCTCCTGCGCTTTTCTCTTCTTTATCCTCTCAGCTGATTGGTGCTGCAGGTCTCAGCTGGTGTGGGGAAAGCTGTGTGCCAACTTAGGCCCCACTAAGCCACGCCCACCAAGCCATGCCCACTGAACCGGCGGTAAAACAATTTGAATCCCACCACTGTTTCATGCTTATCTCATTGAGAAATAAGTATAGAGTTTGTAAGTGTAGGGATTTGGGACTAATATTAGTGACATTACTCAAATACATTATTCCAAATCTGACCCAAGTTTTTTTTTAACGAAACAAGCATAGTCTGATGTTGCTTGATTAGCTGAGTTGATTTGGTTGGGTGCTTTTCCCCCAGTTTTTAACTGAAATAGGGAGCAGGATTGAACATTCATTCTCTCTCTCTCTCTTTTATGTTTCCTATCTCTTAGACTTTCTATGCCGTTCATGCATTTCAAGCAAGGAGTAAGCAGGAACTCAGTCTTCACGAATATCAGCGAGTTCAAATCCTTCGTTTTTCGGACCTAAGTGGCAATAAAGAATGGTGGTTAGCTGAAGCTGAAGGACAAAAAGGATATGTGCCAGCTAATTATCTTGGGAAGATGACATACACGTAAATATCAGATTTAGCTTACGGAATAAATTCTCAGAGCCAGAAGACTTTTATTGTGATATTATCACCTGTGAATTTTTGTGCCTTAAAAAAATGCAATAAGCTAAGAGCTTCTAAAATCCGGAATTGAAGAAGAATTTTTGTGAAGAAGAATTTTTGATGGACAAGGTATATTTGCTTTTACTTTTAAACTTTTGTCACACTGGACTGAAAAAGAACTCTCGTAATGCCTTCCACAGATTTCTGAGGCATTTAATTATATTGAACTCATCCAGGGGTCCCCAAACCCCAGGAAGTAGTCTATTTGGAACCGGGCCATGCAAGCGCTTGATTGTGCAAGTAGAGTGTGTGTGTCTGCACTTGCGTGCTGGCCTGTTGCTCATGCAAGCTGAGCTGTGTGTGCATGTTAGCCCACTGTTTATGTGGACTGTCGCTTCCCAGCTAGGCTGCCAAACTGCAAAGGTTGGGGATCGCTGAGCTAAATCACCTATAACAACAAAAATCTCATGACAAAATAATCTAGTTCAGGGGCCTTCAAACTTGACCGCTTTAAGACTTGTGAATTTCAACTCCCAGAATTCATCTTCCAGTCATGCTAGATCAGGAATTCTGGGAGTTGAAGTCCACAAGTCTTAAACTTGCCAAGTTTGAAGACCCTTGATCTAGTTGGTCCTTTAGGTGTCACAAAATGTCTTGTTGGTCTTTGCTGTGAAAGCCGAACACAACTATGCCAGCTATAAGTTTAACTTTTGTAAATTTGTGAATTAACCAGGAATAGGCAAGAACCTGCATTGTCCATAGAATGTTCTCAGGCTTGTAAATACACTTAGAAACAGTTTAGACTCAGGTGTAAGAAACTGAAGTAGTACAGATATGTTGAGAAAATTCACTGGAGATTTGTTGCACATGGAAGTGCCTTTTTGGTTACACAAGACCTTTCTAGTTCCAAGTTTGTAAAGATTTCAAGAACCGAATGCACTTTTTGCTGACCTTTCAATAGAATATTATTTCTTAATCTCAGATTAAGAACTGTTATCTCAGAATTGTAGCTCTGCTGAAAATGCCTCCTGAAACTTATTTTAAGTGACAGCTGTTAGTCTCAATGGAGAGATAAATACAAAATTCTCTATACACTTATCAGGAATTATGCTTTATAAGAAATGGGATCCATTTCTTGTTTCAGAATTGTATTTTAAGGATAAATCCCACAATATTTAGTGGTGCTCGCTTCCAATGAAGCATCTGTAAGTTTATACTGTGTCTACCTCCTCTGCAATGGCATTGAGGACATGTTCCCCAAGAGCAAGTAACAGGATAGAGTTGGTGATGATGAAGCAAACTTAGGTGCCCCGGGAACCAAAGTTCTGGAGCACCAGATCAAGACACTCATTAGAATGAAATCTCAATGTTTTCTTTAAACCAGATGTCTAAATTAATTCAATATTGTATTGCCCCAAACCATGCGTGTGCACTCCTGAATTAATACAATATACCCATAAATGATATCCAGGATCCATTCTGGGCTGGTCACCAGGACCAGAGGTTTTGGTTTTCTGAGTTTATCACAGAGAACCTCCCCGAGGTTGGGATCCAGCACAAGTGCAAAAGCTTAGAAGAAAAAACCTCCGGTCTTGGTAGCCGACTCAGATTAGATCCTGCAACATTCTCTGGGACACTGATGATTCCCCCAGATGCTTCCCTAGATACCTCTCTATATGTCGGCTTGGGGGAGGATGAAACAGTTCCTGGCATGGCAGGAGCCAAGTTGATTGATGGCTCCAAGCCCCTGTCTGTGATGGATTGAGCTGAATAACAGCTGCAACAGAACAATCCTGAGGCTCCAGTTGGGGAAGGCAAGCATCTGCAGCTGGTCAGTGATGAGAAAGAGGAGCTGCCTTCTTCGTATGATCCAAAAACACATAGGGCAGAGAAAAGGCAGGAGCAGAGGTCAGCCAGATCCACTGCACTGAAAGTGGGCTATTTAACACAGCAGATAGATGGAGGGGATGCTGGGAACATTTTTTTCCTAGGTGTGTGTTTTCTGGTCATTGTGATTCCTGCCTCTCTTTGGTTTGACACCATGCCTTGACTTGGATCTTGCCTTGGAAACTCTGGACTTTTCTTGCCTTGTGACCTGCCTTGTGTTGTGGATTTAAATTTGCTGGGCGAGTTTGCTTGAGAAACTTTCAAGTGCCTTGTGGACTCTTTGGCCATTGCTCCATGGATTAGCATTGGTCTGCTTGTGGCTGGATTTAATTGGGACAGTTCTGGGTTTTTAATGAAGGGAATTGCTTGAAAATAATAAATTCATTACACTAGTTACTTGTGGGAGAGTGAGTGGGACAGCACAGTCACATACTGTATTTGCCTTCATTCATGATAAACGATATCCTCCTAGGCAATTTCCAAATCATTTAAAAAAAAAATACAAAAGTCACTAAATCTGATGCTGTTTCCCATGTATTAAGAACTAGTGAGGTATATGTCAGTAGAGTTTGAGGAACTCTTTATAAATGGTCTCTAGGATCAATCCTGTAAGTTTACAAACGGTTTTTAGAATCAGTCTCAATGTCCAGCATGAGGCCGAAAACTTGGAAGAGTAAATCTCTGGTCCCAATGACCAACCCAGATTGGCTCCTGCAATATTGACCTGAGACATGTATATTTGCATTCATTCATGTCAGTCTCAGATATTTCATTGCTGGGTTATCAGCAATAAGACTTTTTCAGTCACCCCTTATATAATAAGGTGACAAATATGCCATAATTGATCTTTCTATTGCTTTCTCTGATTTTCAGACAGAGACATTTACACCTTATTTGTTTGGTACATAAGCTTTTTTTTTACTTTGCAATTGCGTGACTACTAAAATGCTTCAGCACTGATTTTTCTATTACCATAAACATCACTCCAAAGTTCTAAATGTTTCCTGCCTTTCTATGAATAGTAAAGAAAGTCAGAAGTAAATGTTGCTTTAATTCTGCTTTTTGTTATTAGACATTGCAATTGATGCAGCTTAGTGAGGTAGCCCCTAAATTGGGTACTCCTACCTTGCCCAATCTTTTTTTATGATGAATAGAATCACTTCCTTTCAAAATATTTTACATATAAAATCATGATCTGCCATCCAGAAGTACCTGAATTGTGCAAGTGACTAAAAATATTGTACAGTGAAACTTTATTTCACGCAACCAAAGAGTTGATAAGCAATTTTGAATAAATTTCTAGAATTTAGTTGGTGATATTGGCTAAAGTTTACATTTCAAATAGATTGAAAACATCAGCTTACCTGACTTCTATAGAGCCCAAGAGAAGAGAGATTTTGGAGACTGTATATACAGCAATATGTGAGATATTCTTCAGAAAGAAATGTAACTTAAAAGATTGGATAAAAATTGCAAAATAGGACATGGTCTTGCCAGCAAATGTCAAGGATGGAGCACATATGTGAAATGTCTGCTGTTGTTTGCTGTTCCTTCAGTAGAGTCCAGTACTCATCCTCCTAGGAGTGAAGAGATGATCACTGCTCTGAAGACTTTCAGCGTTCTGGAGAAATGGATGTTGTGTTGATAGAACACATTGGTATCAGCCACCCTAATACTTGCCTTGCCTTGTTGATCCTGATTTCAATTTCTTTGTTCAAAGACCCTTCATTTGAGATGATGTTTGCAAAGTATATTTGAAGTTGTTTACATTTGTCAACTAAGTGTTATCAACAGTGGTTCTATAGTCTTGGGATTTGGCATAGGCTGATCAGTATTTCAGTCTTTCTCAGGCTGATAGTCAGGCCAAAGCAGCATCTGAAAATTTGTTCAGGATCACTGTCCTTCTGCCTCAGGACAAGGAGTGTACAATGAAGAGGGTTCCTTGAATGACCCACTCGGGCGGCATAGGTTTGCATTCAAGTGGCATAGATCAAAAGAGGAAGTTTTCCAACCTGATATACATACGCTCCCTCCTTCAGACCCTGGACAGCATGTGACAACATCAAATGAAGAACAGACTGAGTAGGATTGGGACTAATACACAACCTTGTTTATTCCACTGGAAATGGCAAATGCAGCTAATGTAGCACCATTGTAGACAATCCCCCCGCCTCCCAACACACACAAATTTCTTAGCATTCATAATGGTTTTGGAGAAGAGTAAAGCATCAAATATATTTTAAAAGAATCAATAATGTTAAGTTGTATTTAATAACTGTATTTAATTAGAGCTATGGTGCCTGGACTACAAACTCTAGTAGTCATCTGGATTTTTGTAGTTTTAATTTTATGAGAAAGATACAAATAAGGCAGCTTTTCAGCCAATGGGACTTTTTACTAATGTATGAATTCTTGTGAATTCTTGTGAGTACACACAAGGGTGCCAAATGAAAACACAACAGTAATTGATAGATCATTGATTTTACAGTATCTGGCACTTTGCAGATTAAAACTAATGACAGCATTATCTCTTGTTTTAAAGATAGACCTGCTATTTTTTTAGTTTCTTCTGAGCTGCTTTCTTTTTGACCATCTGTAACCTTTTCATAGCATTGAGCTGTGATTCTTGTGAAGTTGGACCTTTCAGCGATGGGGACTGATTGCCCGATTCTGAACTTGATTTGCTAGAGCTGCTCCCTGCTGCCACACTGCTGCCATTTCCACCAAGAGTTGGGCTGTTGCCTGGGGTTGAACTACCTGCAGTAGGAAGGCCTATTTTGCTTACGTTGTCACTGCTCACAGACCGAGAGAGACCAATTTTCCCCAATGTCAGAGGTGGTAGTGGCTTCAACTGGCCAGGGCTTGTGCTATTGGCAGATGTTATTTTTGACCCAGCGCCTTTGGTTGTGGCCAGCCCTGACAAACCAGCGGGCTTCTGATTGTTTGAACCAGTGACCGGCTTGCCACTGGTACTCTGGGTGGCAGACCCCATCTTAGCTGTTGATGGGCCTGCAGAAGATGTCTTTGCTGCAAAAGCTGCCCATCCTGTAAGGCCACTGTTTGAGGAGGAGGAAACACTGGCGGTGGTTGAGTTCCCTGACATTGTTGCCGAAGTCTAAAATCAAATAGAAACAAGTGTTACCTTACATGCATTTCAGCAGAGATCAGCTTGCAAAGTAAAAGGGCCAAACATTTATCTTTCTATCATTATTAGATGAAAAACTCAGTGGACTCTAATATTTATTCAAAGTATCAGAATACAAAAGGAAGCACATTAATGTCTTTACAATGTTCCAGGCCAACCATAACAATAGCTTCAACTTTTTTCTTGAATGTACAATATACAGTAAATAGCTCAATGATCCATCCTCATACGCCAAAAACCTCAGAATTATTCAAGTAAGAAAACTTGCTGGATCCAAGCCCAAGTTTTTTTTTAAATCAAAAAATATTTTTAACATGAAAATAAATGGAGGATCTCAAAAATATAATTGGGACAAAAATTAACAATGGTTTAGGCATTTAGATGTAATAGGGCATGTTAATAGTACATGTATAGATTACTATAGTACACAGATTTTCATAGTAAATGTATCGGTTTCGATCACAGTTATTTGAAATTGTTTGACACAGTCAACCACAAATAGTGCTGCATAAGCCTCATTAAAATTGCTAAGACTGCATGAAGGCAAGCAATGTTTTCTGAATGGCACAAGATGAAAAGATGGATTGTGCTTTTTGATTCTAATGAGAAGGGCAGAATCCTGACAAACTGATTCAGAATTCTCTTATCTATTACAAATATAAAACAACTTGTAGAATATTCAACCATGTGTCCTGAATATTAATTAGTTTAAAATACAATTGGGTTTTTTAAAATCTAAAGCACTGGTGTCAAACCCGCGGCATCACGTTGCTGTCATGAGATGGGTGTGGCCTGCGTGTGATGTATCTGGCCCACAGGGCCCCGGTTTGACACCCCTGACCTAAGTAACACGTTAATTTTGGTTCTGCATTTTTGGAGGCCAGTGATATTTCCAAACTTTCAAGAAGCTTAAGGGCCCTGGAATTTGTCTAGAAGCTCCTAAATTGCAATAGCAGAAGCAAATATGGGAAGTCCTTGACTTGTAACCACAATTGGGAGTGGAATTTCAGTTTCTAAGTGATGCAGTCATCAACTGAGTCATCGCAACTGGATCTGATTTTACCACTATTTTTATCGTCATCAAGTAAATCATGTAGTTATTAAACAAATCCAGCTTCTCCATTTGACTTTGCTTGTTTGATGGGGATGCTGCAACAATTGTAATTTTGAGGATAGACTGTCATAACTTCAAACTGTCATAAAATGGTCATAAGTCAAGAACTACCTTAATTTTAGCACAAACTTTGTTGCTTATTTTCTTTCGTAATCTTTGTTTTTTTTCACTCTGTAACTAATACTGTAGTAAAAGACAAACATTTTAACATTTTTATTGTTAAAACTATTATTTTACTTTATACAACTTTTAGGTATAAAAATGTGATTTTCCCTATAAATAAACTTCCTGCTACAGTCTTTAATCTGAATGCAAAGAAAGAACAGTTACAAACTTACAGAGATTACTACTATATCCTATCTAAATCTAGAAATAAATATAGCTATATCTGAAAATAACCTATAATATTCTGTTTTTAAATTGAATGTTAAATTGAATATTATTAAATGTAATTTTATTGATAATGTTATTTAAATTATGCAATTTATTCAAAATCAGTAACAAAATGGAACAAAATTAAGAATAAAAATGTTTAACGTGGATTTCTAAATGAAAGTTGAGGATGATATTATGAAATTAGGAACATTACCAAAACAAAACACTTCCCATAAAAAAACAAAACAAAATTAAAGTAAAAACATACCTATAAATTCAATCAAACTATCAATATTTCACAGTACATTCTGTGCAGTACCTTGACCTCTGTCCTCTTAAATGCCAGGAAGGCTGGTGTAGTCTCCAATTTTTGCTTAATTTCTGGTTTCTTTATTAGTGGATCTTTCACAGCTGGAGCTACTGACACTACAGCAGGAGCTGGCTTCTGAGAAGGCTTCTGTGTTTTCTGAGCCTGTGTAAATTACATATTGTATATATGAAAAAATGTTAAAATAAAAAAAAATAACTTTCTGCTTTAAAACTACTATTTACTAACCATTATGGTAGCTAACATTGGGAAATCACAATCAAGGTACATAACGGGTGTGCAGGAGATCTTAGATAATGACCTAATGTATTGCTACTACCATGTTTCTCCAACAATACAGCGTCCCCCAATAGGAAGTCCCAACATGTTTTATAGACATAAAATGAAATTAAGCCCCTCCCCCCAAATTAAGGCCTATATTAAACATGCGAA
The DNA here is from genome assembly GCA_033807585.1 of Hydrophis major. Lineage (NCBI taxonomy): Eukaryota > Metazoa > Chordata > Lepidosauria > Squamata > Elapidae > Hydrophis > Hydrophis major. The sequence continues at coordinate 27,756,094 of CM066333.1, forward strand.
ATGGGGGGGGGGATGGCAGGGGAGGCTTGCCATTAGGAAGTAACTTTTGTTGCATACCCAGATAGGGTGCTGCCTGCGTTGACCTCGGCATTGGTGGGGCACTTCGTGTTGGGAGACCTTCTGCCACTGTTGCTTTCCCTTCTCCCCGTGCTGCCGCAGCCTTTGGCGCAGCCACATGGCGTTTGGCGCAAACACACAGTGTTTGGCGCAGCCACATGTGGCCAGCCAGGGCTCCTTCCTGCAACTGGAGCCCGGCAGAGACACTCAGCTTCAGGCACTCCTGTCACCACCTTCCCGGGCATTGTTCTAAGGCAAAGCCCATTCTTTTAAAAATGATGCCCTACTATCGGTACAACAAAGCCTTCCCTGCCCGAGAGGGCAGCCCAATCCCACGTGGGGAGGCGAATCTCCCGGGGCCACAGCGCAGGATCGGCCCACCCTGGGAGAAGTGCCCAGCCACCATCCCTGCCTGGCACTGGCCAGAGCACAAAGAGCTTCGCCTGGGGCGCCCAGCGCAACTGACAGGTGGGCCCTCCTGCCTGGCAGCGGAGCTCTTGCCAAGGCAGCGAGCGCCTCCCCGCCGGGCCCTCCGCTCATCCCACCAAGGCCGCACCGGAGCCAGGCAGGCTGGGCAGAGCCAGGAAAGTGAGCCGTGGGTACACGCCTACCTGCCAAGCCAAAGAGCCGGGCTGACCCAAGCTTCGCTTCCCAAGTCCCTCCAACCCGAACCCAAAGGGGCCACTGGGAGAGGCTGCCCGAGGCAGTGATAGCGCCCACCTGTCTGTGGACAGGGAGGCAAGGCGACGGCAGCGCTGCTTCCCTGGCCAGCGGAGAGAGCTTGAAGCCACCCGTCCTTTCCACCCCTCGCCCAACCCGTCCCCACGCAAACACACCAGCAGCTCCAAACGCTGCAGTGGCACAGGCATCGGACAGAGGCGCTCACTTGGCGGGGCTCAGCTCGGAGGACACTGCGCGGGCCGTCACCTTGCCTCCCTGGGTTGGCGCTATCACTGCCTCGGACAGCCTCTCCCAGTGGCCCCTTCGGGATCGGTCTGGAGGGACTTGGGAAGGAAGCCAAGCTTGGGTCAGCCTGGCTCTTTTGCTTGGCATGTACCCGTGGGCATGTACCCGTGGCTCGCTTTCTCGGCTCTGCCCAGCCCGCCCGGCTCCAGCGTGGCCCTGGCGGGATGAGTGGAGGGCCCAGCAGGGGGTGCTTGCTGCCTTGGTGAGACCTCCGCCGCCGGGCAGGAGGGCCCGCCTGTCAGCTGCACTGCCTGGCGCCCTGCATGGATGGTGGCTAGGCGCTTCTCCCGGGGTAGGCTGATCCTGCGCTGCGGCCCAGGGAAATTTGCCTCCCCACATGGGGTTGGGCTGCCCTCTCGGGCAGGGGAGGCTTTGTCATACCGGTAGTAGGGCATCATTTTTAAAGGAATGGATTTTGCCTTCGAACGATGCCCAGGAAGGCAGTGACAGGAGTGTCAGAAGCCGAGTGTCTCCACCGGGCTCCAGTTGCAGGGAGGAGCCCTGGCTGGTTGCACGTGGCTGTGCCAAACGCCGCGTGGCTGTGCCAAACGCCACGGCGTTGCTCTAAATGCCGTGGCAGCACGGGGAGAAGGGAAAGCAACAGTGGCGGAAGGTCTCCCGATACGAAGTGCCCCACCAACGCCGAGGTCAACATCCAAGCTGTCACCGCCCACCTGCCCGCCCAAGGATGCAAGGGGGGGAATTAAGTCACCCCCAAAAAGATGGCCTAGCTGTCTTTTCAGGGGTCAAAAAAAAATAAAAAAATAAGGCCCGGCCTTATTTTGTGAGAAACACAGTATACTTTTTTCTTCTTCAGAGAATTTCTCCCAAAGTGCAAGGTCCATTTTTTTAATCAAGTGTTGATCCATTCGTTGTGACAGGAATTGACCGATCAACTTGTGGCTCAAGTCTGACGTGGGCAGAGAGAGAATGACTTGCCCAAAATCAGCCAGCCAGCATTCAAGCGAGACTGGAAATCTAGCCTAATGCCTTAACCATTAGAATAAACTGGCACTTGTATTACTTTAAGAACTATTTATTACAATATTTATTCATCAACATATTTCATACAACTAGGCAGCTGCTAATTTATATATCTAATGTACACATTTAAATTTACATGTATGGAAATAAACATTTAACATTTAATAAAATTTCATCAATTGACAATGGCAGAAGAAATGGGAATGAAAAAAGAAAACTGAAGAATTGTGTAAGGTGGATTCAAAACTAGAATTAGGATGGATTCAATTAAATTTACTTTTGGTGCTGACTACATAATATGCAAAAGTCACTATTTTCTTGTGATAAAACAGAAGAGAAAGTGGAATACGAACCTACAGTATACCTAGTTTTTAAACTATTAATTCCAGACACCTACTTGAGACCTTATAAAATTTTCATAATTGAACAATATTTTATTAGCTGGCAGAATATGATGGTAGGAGGACAGGGGGAATTATTTTTTGTTTTTTAAAAAATCTAGACCTGATTAGACAAAATATTCTGCATGCCATTATTCCAAATGAAGATACAAGAGTTCATCTCTCCTTTGGAAAATTTTCTCATAATATTTTGAATTTTTAAAAAAAATTATACTGTATTTTCACTAATAATATAATGGTTCTTCTTGTATATTAATTTTACTGATACAAGTATAATAACAACAACTTGCATCAAAATAAAGCCTTTTCGGGAAAATCAATATAGGAAAGTACCTCATTTGCTATGAGATTTAAATATTCTTAATCTGATCTAATAAACATCAGTTTTTTATTAAAATAGTTTACAAAATTATCATCATTACTGGGTTTAAGAACATGGTTTGGTAAATCAGATTTAGCATAAACTTTTTGAGATGAATTATTTTTTTCAGTATAATTATTACTTTAATTATTTTAAAAAAATATTGCTATAACTATTTTTGTAAAGATGGTATTAAACTATTAAAATTAAAACAACAGCAGCTTAAAAACAAAACAATGTATTTCAAAACATTTTAAGAATATTTTTTATTTTATAATAAAATATCCTTAGTAAAGAAAAGAGCCCTGTAGCTGTCAGCCTAATTTATTAAAGCAAGCTATTCTTCTTTCTAATCTTCATTTTCTAGTCAATTAAGGAATCTCTTCCTTAAATAGTTAAATTAATATTTCTTCACAGATATAGAAAAAAAATTACCATTTTTTTAATTTGCCTGGTACATCTTGCACAATACCACACTACCCGTGGATCATTCATTTCCTTGTCTGTCACTTGAGGTTTGTGGCAGTCTTGGTGATAGAGGTTATGACATTCCTGGCATTCCACTAATGGATTTCCAGAAGTCACAGTTATTTGTCTATAAAACACAAAGTAGTCAATTAAACATCATTTCTTCAAACAATCTCTTGAAACATCATATTTTTACACAGTTGTCGGTATAGAGGGATAGCATCAAGATTACCAAAAAGTGATAGTATTATTCTATACTCCACTAGTGAGACCACACTTGGAATGCTGCAACCAATTCTGGTTGCTACAGTACAAAAAAGATGCTGAGGCTCTAGAAAGACTTCAGAGAAAAGCAACAAGTATAATAAGATGTCTAGAGGCTAAACTATATGACGGGAACTAGGAACTAGGCATGTCTAGTCTAACAAAGAGAAATATCAGATATGATGGAATAGCTGTGTCTTGATATTTGAGGAACTGTCATAGGGAGGAGTGGATTGACCTATTCTCCTAAGCACCTGAGAACAGGGCAAGACGCAATGGGTGGAAGCTCATTAAAGAAAGATCCAATCTGGAACTAAGGAGACATTTCCAGACAGGGAGAATAATAAATCAATGAAACTGCTTTGTCCTGAGGTTGTGAGTGCTCCATCAGAGGAGGTCTTCAAGATTGGACAGCCAGTTGTCCGGGATGCAAAGGTCTCCTTTGCATCCCGGACAACTGGCTGAATTAGAGTTGAATTAGAAGACCTCCAAGCTTCCAGCCCTATGGTTCTTTGATTCTGTATTTTTAGCTGTAGAGAATTAAGAGTAGCTACAAGATCACAAGTGTGAAACTGGAAAAGATGGACAGATATGTATAGGGTGAGTAATGGGGGCCAAATTAGTGTTTTCCAACTCCATATAACAAATCTGTAAGCCTAGGCCCAGTTCTTTCAACCAATGGTCTACCATACATTTATCAATGGATATAATGTTTATTATCTGTCAGCATATAACCTAATGTTTATGGGTCAAAGCAACATTACAGTTACCAAAATTCATCATGCTATTTTGGAATTTTACTTATTACATTTATATGCCACTTATCTTGTAGTTCATAGTGACTCTGAGCTTCTTCCTCTTAAACATATATGAAAGATGCAAGGGAACATATGGCACAAGAACCTGGTAGATAAGAGGGAAAATATGCTCTTCTCTTCCTATCTTAGTTATATGCAAAAGAAAAACAGACCAAAATTGTCAACAAAATCGTAAGCCAAAGATTTTAACTTAAAGCAGATGTATAAAAAGTTGTTGCTCTCTAAATGTTGTTGACCTGCAATTCTAGTAGTCTCAGCTAGAATGGTCAATGACTGAATGTCAACAAAACCAAAGTGACCATTCTCCCAAGTCCAGATTAATTCAAAAAGGAAATGAATCTCAATATATATTTAATGGGGAATTCTAAATGTTAAATTGTGCAATGACATTGTCCAAATCATATTCCTTCAACTTATACAGTAAACATAAATAGAAGATAGTTTATAATTACCTACTGAATCACAAGAAAAGTTAGGTCTTTAAATTATAAGAGTAAGGATACATCTGATAAGTATGTAGAAGATTAGTAGGAAAATCTTATGCATTAAATTTTATTCTACTGGAAATAGATATTAACTGGATATCTACTGGAAATAGATATTCTACTGATATTAATCAAAAAGAAACGGAAATGTATCTTAACCAGATTAGCAAACACCATTTCCCTAATGACTATTAGTTTTAGAAAACAAATCAGGTTACTTAATTACTAAGTTGCTTTTGTATATATCCCCATTGGACAGGTACATTGGTAACCATGGAAACTATTTGCAGAAGACTATGTAAAAAGATTTTTTTTTTAAATTTAATAGGAAAATTAGAATCAGCATACTGCATATATGGCTTTGGGAACATTTTGCTGCTATAAAAACCAAAATAAGACAAAAAAAAATCCCACATATTATGTGATTCTATGGAACTTTACTCAGGAGTAAGCAGCTTTGATTCTGCAGTAATCTATCTTAAGAACATGAACTAAGATTCAAAATATCACTGAAGATTTTTCAAAATTAATTGAATCAGAGTGATTATTTCCCAGTAACATAATAGAAGGGAATAATATAAAGGATAATTTTTACAAACTTACAAAATAAATGGAATATAAAGAAAATCTCAAGACATTTTTAAAGTTGCCTTTCAAATGGACACAATTAAAATGGTCATAAATCCTGAAGACAAGTTAAAATATAAGTTACGATTTAGACACCTTTCTATGTATAAACGTTACCTTTTGGTAAGTATTGTATTTATAATCTCACTGCCATGAAAGGTGAATATCAAAAGATATTCAGGGGTATCAAACTCACGGCAACACGGTGGCATCATATGACATATTGGGACTTTTTTCTCCTTCGCTAAACTGGGTAGGGGTGGAGCCAGCACGTGATGCATCCAGCCCATAGGCTGCGAGTTTGACACTCCTTTTCTAACAGATGTGCTGCAGATACACATAATGCATGGGTGTCAAACTCAATTTCATTAAGGGCCGCATCAGGGTTGTGTTTGACCTTGGAGGGCTGGGTGGTGGTGTGTGGCCAAAGGTGGCCATGGCCATGGTGGCCGTTTGTCACAGGGTCAAGATGCATTTTTTTCTTTCCATTCTTTCTTTCCATCGTTTTTTACTATAACGATTTTCCTATCTCTTCTACCAGGTATTACTGGCAAACATTAATTACTTATTCTTTATACTCTACTAAACTTTTTATTTCTAAATTTATATCCTATAATTTAACAATAAATTGCTTTTCCAGTCAAGAAAGCTATTTATACTGTTATATTTTAATTATTCAACTAAAAATAAAAATACAGTAACATAAATATGATAATACAAGATCTAACATCAGAGGTAAAATGGGCTGCACAGGATTTTTTCAGTCGGCAAAGGCCTGCAGGAGGCTGGGGAGGGCAAAAATGGGCCATGCAACAGCTGCCTCTACATGGCCCGTTTTTGGCCAGCAGAGGGCTGCAGGAGGACTGGACTGCAGGAGGACTGGATTACAATTATGTGGCCTCAGATCAGGCACTTACTTGAGGCCACATAATTGTAATCCAGTCCTCCTGCAGTCCAGTCCTCCTGCAGCCCTCTGCTGGCCAAAAACGGGCCATGTAGAGGCAGCTGTTGCATGGCCCATTTTTGCCCTCCCCAGCCTCCTGCAGGCCTTTGCCGACTGAAAAAATCCTGTGCAGCCCATTTTGGCCAGCAGATTGCTGCAGGAGGCTGGGGAGGCCAAAAATGGGCCATGCAGGAGCTGCACACAGCCTCCCTGCAGACCGGTCCTTTGATATTTCCATGCCAGCCCCACAGGCCAGATTTAAGCACACCCCCCCGCCCCCGGCTGGATTCAGCACATGGACCTTCAATTTGACACCCCTGGTTGAAGGAATCAAATTCTCTATTTAGATAAAAGGTTCAATTTACAATTAATATTTAATTGTGGTCTTCATACATGCTATAACTACTAAATTTAAAAAACTTACCTGCAAACAACACAAGCCAGACCCATCTCCATTGCAAAATCATCAGCACTAGTTTCTTCAAAACTAGAAAGGTCTGCCATGGGCAAATCCTTGCTTGTCTGCACTGTGATTGATGAGGCATGAGCTTCTGGCTTTTCTAGTCTTGGTTTTTTTGCTTCAATTCCTTCAATGATTTCCACTTTTATCTAGCAAATGATAGTTACATAACGAACAAAATGTAAACTTTGAACAAATACATATGTTACATATTTGTAACAAGTAATTATTTCTGTTTAGGGGAAGGAAAAATATTCTATACAAGATTTAAAAAAAGCTGCTGATAACAAAGGAACAAAAGGGTACAAGTATTTGTTTTTATTTATTAAATTTATATGCCATTCCTCTCACCGATAAGGAAAACTGAAGATGTATGTGGTGCTAATAATAGATGAATCCAAAAGACCCAACAGCCCCAGAAAAAAAAGTCATTTTACAATATACCGTGTAAGGCTTGCAACAGTGCCACTGTGCAACTATATGTAAAACACTACAGAATTCTGGGAAGCCTGACACTCTGACAAATCAGCTATCAACAAGCACGTGGAAATAAACTACATCTACACATCATTCAAATGGGACAGCCAGAAAGCTACAAGACCACAGCAGTTTTTCACCAGCAATCAACACTCATTTAAGCAGAGATTAGCATCAGGATTAATACCCTGGATTAATACCAATCAAGGAACCACCATATTAGACAAAATAATTTAATTAGTCTTTTATTAAGTTGAAAGTCTGCTGTTAAAATAACAAAGTGAAATTGCAAGGGAAGACTAAATAAACACAGTTTGAATAAAGTAACATGTTCTCTTAATCATTGAAAAGGAACAAAGTATAACTTGTAGATAAGGAGAAGAACACCCTTTAAAAACCAAATGACTGGCAGAGGAAAGCACACTCTATTTTTTTGAAATAAATTAACTATTATTACATAACTTACGGGAACAACATAGTTTCCATATGACATAGTTTGCAAAACAAAAATATATATTTAGGACTTCTGGTTTGCCAGGTTTTGGCGGTGGCAGGGATTCGCATTACTGCGCGATCCCTGCTGCGTTTGCCGCCAAGGTTCCCCCGATCCGTTTGGATCTGGGGGATAGAGCTGCCCTGTAGGGACAGCTGAAGACAGGGGGGATCCAGAAAAGGATTTGGGGGTGTTGCAGACCCCCTCCCCTGCTGGCTAAACCCCCTTTTCCTGAGGTGGAGGAACAGCGGTCAGTAATGGCCGCCACGAAGAAATCTGCAGCTGGACAAGCAGGTGCTGGAGGAAGAAAGTTGGAAGAAGTGAAAGTTGCTTGTAACCGGGACAAGACAAGAGAAAGTGACCTGGAACCTTGAAGGCTGATAAGTATACATTGTTCCCTGTGAGAGTTATAAGCTGCGAATATTCTAAAAGGGAAAGTTTTTTCTTTTCGTTCCACTCTCCTCCTTAAAGTGACAGCAGAGAAAAAAAAATCTTTTTGGCTGTGAGTGAGAAGGGAGAGGGGAAAAAACTGGAGTAGAATTTGAAAATAAGGAGAAGACTGCCTAGAATTGTAAAGAGTTATTAAACATTAAAAAAAAAAAAACTTCCAAAAAATATATTTGAAAGGAAACTTTGTGATTACTTTAACTCCAGAAAGAGAAAGTGAAGAAGAAGAAGGTATTTAAAAGAAACAGCCTGTTTGGATTGTTTGGTGACTTTGGAACCTTTGACAATTATTTCTGATTAAAGCATCTGGGTGGTTGTTTGGAAAAACTTTTTCTCTACACAATGGCATCATCTGTGGATGGATTGAAACTTATATATCAAAAATATGAAAAAGAAAAACAAGAAGGGAAAGATGGTTTTGGCACTATCTTTCAATTTTTAGAAATGGCAGTTTATAACTATGTGAAGCAGAATGAACAACAGGATGAATGGGACAAAGAAGAAGCCATCTTTGATGACTCTGGTCGGAGAAGGGAAAAAGAAAGAGAAAAAGGAAAAGAGGACTCTAGGATCTGGAAAAACAATCCAAAAAGAGAAGAATAAGGTGAAAAGGGGACATTATGTTAGGAAACAACAGAAAGGGGGAAAGCAGAATAAAAAGGAGGTGGAGAGACAAGGGGTTAAAGAGGACAAAGAGAAGGAGAAGCAAGGGAGAAAGGAAGGGATGAGAAGCCTTAATGGTGGGGAGCAAGATGTTAAGAAGCAAAAGTTTTTTAGAGATAATGGATAAACTTTATTGTTAAAGGGATTCTAGAAAGGTACATTAGATTGCATTTTTATATTTATATTTAGAAATAACCATAAAAATTGGAAATAATATGTAATTTAAAATGTGATAAAATATTTAATATAAACGTGAAATTTTTGATTTAAGATTGTGATGTGGGGGGGGGGGTAATAATAATTTTTGGAAAGTATAAGTATTCCTACAAAGGCATGATATTTAATTGAAATGGATAAAAGTTTAAGATATAAATGATTGTTAATATTAATGATTAGATTATGGTATATTAGCGAAATTTTTTGCGAAATGAGAGATTTGACGTAGAAGGAGGAACACTGTAATGAAATAATGAGTTATAATATGTGATGTGGGGGGGGGGATAATTATGGAAAATAGGGCTCCCATAAAAGTATGTAATTTAACTGAAAAGTAATGTGTTAAACGTTTAAGATATAAATGAATATTAACATTAATGAATAGATTTGTATTATTTTTGACAACATAGTATAATTTTAGAATGTACCAGATAGAATCCCAACGTAAGTTATGTGTTTTATATTAAGTATTACGAATATAGTGGAAAGAGATAAAGGCATCATACTCCATATAGTGTAAAGGAGAAGTTTTTCTTCTTTTTAAAAGAAAATAAATGGATGGTTGGAATAGAACAGACAAAGAATGATAAATATTATGATATGAATTGAGAGGAGATAAATAAAATAAAATTGAGAAAATTTAAAAGAGAGAAGTCATGTAGAAAATTGAAAATATTAATAAGATGGTATGAAATGGTATATAAAAGGAATATGAATTTGAATTTGAATTTGTGTCTGTACCAAGAGTTATAACCTGGGACTAAGCAACTTTCAGAAAAGAGATTTTTTACGCTTTTATGTTTTGTGTATTTGTGTATTATCTGTCTTGAAAAATTAATAAAACTTGTTTTTATATATATATATATATATATATATATATATATATATATATGTATGTATGTATGTATGTATGTGTATATATATATAAAAGAGATTTTTTACGCTTTTATGTTTTGTGTATTTGTGTATTATCTGTCTTGAAGAATTAATAAAACTTGTTTTAATATATATATATATATATATATATCCTGAAAAGAACTGAAATGGCTCTACTAAGAAACGAGCTCCACAGTAAGAGATTCCAATTAGATCAGTTAAACAAAGATTTGCTAGCACTACACCTGGAATTGAGCAGCAAAATCCACCCTCTACTTTGGGACAAGATAAAACAACTTACAACTTGGAGAGCTGAATCTGCAAACATTTACAAACAGGAAAAGCTCTTGAAAAAATTAAAGAAATTAGAACATGACAAGAAAACCCCCAACAACTCACAACAACACCTGAAACAATTAGTGTACAATGTTTCCAACAGAGAACTCACCAAAACAGAAACAGAAGTCCTAACCAAAGGATTCAATTATGCTATAGCACCCCAAAAAATCCCCACAGAATCCATCATATGTGCAGTAGAATCCAGCCTAACTAAATTAAATACAGATGAAGCTGATAAAATAAGACACCAAGTTACCAACATTCTATGCACAAGCAAACCACCCAAAAGCAACTTACAGCAAAATGAAATTAAAGCACTACAAACCCTGAAAAGAGACAGCAGCATAATCATCCTCCCAGCAGATAAAGGGAATGCCACTGTAGTGATGGACAGAAAAGACTATGAAACTAAGTTGACAGACCTACTCCAAGACTCCACATACAAACCCATAAACACAGACCCAACCACATATCTGGAAAAATTAACCAAGAAGAAAATTATAACCAGCCACATAAGCAAAGAGATCCAACACACGATCATACCCAGAGAGAAATCTTCCAGATGCCCCAAACTATACGGCCTCCCAAAAATACACAAAGAAGGCATACCTCTCAGACCCATAGTCAGCTCCAGAGGAGCACCACTACAAAACCTGGCTAAACACCTAGCAAAAGAGCTACAGCCCCATGCTGAAACAGCAGCTTCTCATGTACAAAATGCATACCACTTCTTGGAAATGATCAAAGATCTACACGTGGAGCAAGAAGATCTGCTTGTAAGTTTTGACGTGGTTTCACTATTCACTCAAGTCCCGATAAAAGAGACCCTCGAAATCATCAAAAATAAATACCAACCAGCTAAACACCTCATGGAACTAACAGAACACTGCTTAACCAACACATATTTCATATACAAAGGACAAAGATACAAACAAATTGAAGGAGCCCCCATGGGATCACCACTGTCACCTGTCATTGCAAACCTGTTCATGGAAGAATTCGAATCCAGAGCCCTGGCCAATGCCATACTCAAACCCAAACTATGGTTAAGATATATAGATGACACATTTGTGATTTGGCCCCATGGACAAGAAAACCTAAACAACTTCCTAACACACCTAAACAGCGCACACCCCAAAATCAAGTTCACCATGGAAACAGAAACAAACAAACAACTACCATTCCTAGATGTACTAATCTACAAGAAAACAGATGGCACACTAGGACACACCATATACCAGAAGAAAACACACACCAACCGCTACCTCAATGCCCAATCCCACCACCACCCAGCACAGATAAACTCTGTGGCTAAAACACTAATTACTAGAACCAAACGCCTGGCAGACAAGACACACATTAAGACTGAACTATGCACCCTGACTAAAATATTGACAGCCAACGGCTTCCACAAAAGCAAAATCACCAACTTGATCCACAAAAACACACTGAGACATGATAGAGACCCAGAAGATGAACAGACCCATGGAACAGCTGTCCTGCCCTACATAAGAGGCACTACAGACAAAATTAGTAAGATTCTATACAGACACCACATCAAGACTGCCTTCAAAACAGACAGAAAAATAGCAGCCATCCTCAGGAACCCCAAAGACAAAATTGACCTGGAAAACCAAGGCATATATGAAGTCCCCTGTGCATCATGCCCGGCCACATACATTGGACAGACCAATAGAAGAATAAGCACCCGCCTAGATGAACACAAAAATGCAGTCAAAAAGCTGGAACACACTTCCTCACTTGTCCAACACATGGAAGCCACAGGTCATAACATCAACTTCAATGGCACCAAAACCCTAACCACCATAGAAAATCCCAGCCACAGAATCATCAGAGAAGCCATAGAGATTGAAAAAAGACCAGAAAGCATGAACAGAAGAGATGATTCCACCAGGCTGTCAATCATTTGGAAGCCTGCACTCACAAACAAAAAAATCTCCACACCACAAGCCAGGCAAACACCTGGGCACAAACAGATCCCCCCTGATACCTCCAGCTCAAACACACCCCAACCAGGCACCCAGATGAAACCCAGCTTCCTAACGAATGATAGCCGTCCATTTACCCGAAGCCAAGCTGCACTAAAGGCCTCCAATAAAGTAACACAATGTTGCCAGCCAATCAAGATACAAAAAGAGCCCCCCCCCCAAAAAAACAGAAGATACTAGTAGCAGAACACAGCAAACTCCAAGCCAATAAACACAGACCAAGACTCTCAACCAATCAGGAGGAAGAAAAAACCATTCTGACACAGCAATAGGCTGCCCCAAATTTAAATCTGAAACCACTGTAAAAGTCTGACTCACAAACACCATACAGAAGCCTGATGATGGCAGATGAGATTCTGCTGAAACGTTGCTACAACTTTAAAAGCACCACGTGGGAAAATACCCGAACAAAGCTGAATGCCAGACATGTAAGTACCCGCGAAAACTTAAGAAAACATATATATGTATATGTATATGTATATGTATATGTATATGTATATGTATATGTATATGTATATGTATATGTATATATATATTTAAAGCAGTACTGTAGTTTTCAGTCTCTTTCATCTCATACACATATCTTATAGGTAGTACTTCCAGGTTGTGAAATAGAGAGTCCATCCCAGTAATGTCATGGAACAGGATTTTCCGTGCACAGCATTTCCAGTTATATATTTTGGCTCACTGAAGTGCTCTTGTGGACTTTTTGTGGCACACAAAAGTGCATGATACAGTGGTTGAAAACCTCTGGTTGAAAACTAGCAAAATATTTTTATTTTTTAAAATATGTAACTTTATTGGAACCTCTTTCCTCAATATACCCACTTATTTAGCATTTAGTGACCATTTGCAAATACAACGGTAATAAAAATCATTTTCTGGCCAATATGCTCATTTTGGGTGCCTAACAACAGAGTGAGAGTAATGCTGGCATAAGTGTGTGTGAGAGCTTTAAACGAACGAGGAGGCAGAAACCAGTGATCTTAATAGCATTTTCTCTCTCTCTCATGGTCACTTAGCAGCCATTCTGCTTACAACCGGATTGCTGGAATGGAACTAGGTTAGTAAATAAGGAATGGATGTAATGTTCAAAGTGTAACAAGGGAACTTACCTTATCCACAATCCTCTTTTCCACCTCTTTTTTTACCTTTTCAACTACAGTGGGTTTCCCATTATTGTTACTTGTAGGGAGGCTTGGAGCAGTCTTAACAGAAACTGGTTTTGGAATGGATACTTTGGGCTGATCTACTTCCTGAAAAATGCACAAAATATTACATTAAGAATAAAACTGGAGAAAATAAACACATCTCATAAATACAGGGTTGATATACTGTATATGGATAAATAAAAATTGTTGTGTTCAGAGAACTTTCCAAATTAACATTTTAAAAAAATGATGGATTAGTGTGATATGTAAACCAGATCAACTTCTGAAATAGGTAATAAATAGACCTATCATATTTGGAATAATTTGTCTTAAACCAGGTCCTTTAACATGGCTAGAGTATATTCTGGATAAAGTCAGGAGGATAAGAAAACATAGCATAGGACAGGGCATGTTATTTATCCATCTTTGAATCAATATTGATTCTTGGAGACTTCCTGAACTTGTCTCTGCAGTTTTCTTGAAGGATTTTCAAAAATGGTTTGTCATTTCCTCCTTCCTACAGCTGAGAGTACATAACTGGCTCAAAGTCATCTAACTGGCTTTAGGTCTAAAGTAGCATTAGAACTAATAATCTCCTGCTTCTAGTCCAGCACCTTTAACTGCTAAATCACAATGGGTCTCATTTATTGTTACAATATATGCCACTTAAGACAACATATAATTTTATTCATAAATTTCAGTACCTTCTGTTGTGGACGATAACATGAATCAATGCCCCTAGACAAAGATTCATCAAGAAGTGCCTTTAACTTTTCAGCAGAATCTTTGCTCTTTGAATGCAAGAAGCCCAGAGCTTTCAAGAATACAGGGTCAAGTTCCAAATTCACAGTAGCAGCCATAGTAGAATCTTTAACTAAAAAAGAAAATATCCATTTTCAAATATTCATTTGGCCTTCAGATCTCACATGTTTTTAAGAGAGTTTGGAAACAATTACATTAGTAAAATCATTCCAGGTTGTCTGTTTGAAGAAAAGCAGGTTTCTTCTGTTACTTTACTTTTTACAGCTTAAACTAATGCAAGCAATTCTTCAGTTCAGATACAATTTCTGATTTTATAAATTTAAGAAACCCAATGTTGATTTCAGAAGCTAAGACAGCCTCAGTGAAGACTCACCTGGGAGTTAGAGTTAGCAATGCATTCATCAGTGTGAAATATGCACATACAACACCTGGCCTTGCCATAAAGAAAATCACTTGCAATGCATTTTATCTCACATCTGTTTTGGGGTTAGAGCTGCCTTAATGCTTATTAAGCTTTTCAAAAGTTTCAGTTACAGAACAGCAGAAATTTGACAGTTCCCTCCTGACTTGTTCTAAACTCTGAAAAGTGGGATTGCTCATGGTTTGAGGGAATGGCAGCCACTTTATATATCTGTACATTTTGCTAATCTCACCATCACTTAAGATTCCATAATAGAAATATTATCATTTTTCATTTCATAATAATATTTACTGTTTGGGGGTGGGGGCTATTTCCCCTTTCCGATTCCCAGCCTGGTTAAGCTGGTCTGGATTCTCCTTTTGTGCCAAGCCAGAAACGCTGTCTAATAAAACAAAGGGCT
Source organism: Hydrophis major (assembly GCA_033807585.1). Classification (NCBI taxonomy): domain Eukaryota; kingdom Metazoa; phylum Chordata; class Lepidosauria; order Squamata; family Elapidae; genus Hydrophis; species Hydrophis major. The sequence continues at coordinate 27,771,182 of CM066333.1, forward strand.
GGATTGACCCAAGATGCTGAACAAACCACATTAAGATTGTTCTCATAAGGGCCAAATAACCTTTGGTTTATCCCTAGACACCTGTCAATCTCCCCTCAAAGGGGCATTTTCTGCTGTCATGTTCATTACCCATCGCGGGTACAAAAGCAACAACAATAATAAAAAGAACTATTTTCATTCATAACAAGGCAGGGGCAGCGATCGCAGAAGCGGACCGAGACTTCGCGCCGTTCCCCCGCCTGCGGCTACTCCTAAGCCCTCCAACGCCTCAGGCTTCGCTGATTTAAGGGAACGCTACAAAGGCCGCCCTCTTTTTTTCCCGTCAAAACCGCGATCGGCTGCCTCCGGCAGGGTTACCGCTTTGGGAAGCTCCCCGCCGATGCCGGTTGGCCGCACTTCCTCGTCCTGGCGCCGGAAGCGGTGATCTCCAACCCGGACAAAGCGGAGGAAGGGGTGGAGCTTCGGGAGGGACGAGAAGCCGTTAGGTAAGGGATGCCCGGCGGGAGGGAAGCGTTTCGCCGCCCCCTCCTCCTCCCGCCGCCCCGGTTCAGGGTGGGGAACTGAAGAGCCTGAGCGCCTGGACGGCTGCTCGGTTAGGAGGCTCCTGAACACCTGAATACCCCCGCCTATCGCCACATGTCATTCGGAATAATAATAATAATAAAATACTTTTTAAAACCATGTAGAAGAGAGTCATTCGGAGGTCCTCTAGTCCAACCTCCTGCTCGCGCAGGAAACCGTGTACCATTCCAGACAGATGGTTGCCCAACTGAGATCAGTCTTGCCATCCCTGATAAAAAGAAGCATGAATGTGCTTTATTTCCTTTGTTGTCTGCATGCTTGAGGCTAGTGGGAGTATAAAATGGAACTTAAAATCTAATTTCTTATTTTCAATTATCTGCGGCTACAGTATTTCCTTTCTATAGCCGTCTGGGGTTTTGTTTTGTGTGTGTGTGTGTGTGTGTTATGTAGGTAATGTCTCCTTTGAGCAGACCTCATGCGTTCTACCTTTACTTTTTTTTTTTTTTTGCAAGAAAAATTGTTTGTTATTGCTCTTATCTTTCTTTTTTCTTTTTAAAAAGCTCTTTCTAGCCTAGCTGATAGTTGCAAGATTTCCTAGTGGTCACCCATCCAGATAATGACTGGCTCTGATCCTGTTTTCCATATCAGCCAAGATTAAGAATACTCAGGAAGATACTGTATTTTTCTTTTCAAATAATATTGTGGGTTCAGATTGAAGTAAGGTTAAAATTCACACCCGATAATTCCTGAGGACACAGCATAAAATTGCCAGAATAATAATTAAAATCTCATTGGCTGAGTTCATACTTATTGGGGTAAGCTATGCAGTGTAAAGCAACTAAGTCCCACAACACTTAAACTATTTAGTAAGACTGTATTAATATTTTTCTCAACTTTCCTATAACCTATCTCCTTTTCTACTTATGATTATAACTTTGTTGCGTATACCTTTACAAATTATATTGTTTTATTTAGTTTCCTAGTATGATTTATGTTGATTGCTTATTTAGTATCCTATGACTATCACTAAGTGTTGTATCTTATGATTTATGATGAATGTATTTTTATGATGCCTATGATCATGATTTTTCACTTTTATGTACAATAAGAGCTTATGTACCGAAAACAAATTCCTTGTTGTCTCACTTGGCCAATAAATTATTCTAGGGCTGTAGCTATCGATGTAAGATGATGATATCCTTAATGGAAAGAAACTGTAATTGCATAGTGCATGCAGTGTTAAACAGGAAAAGAAAAAATACCAATAATGAAACTATGGTTCAAAATATATTTGTAGAAACTGGTTAGTGTTAATATTGCTAATTATATCAGTGAATCTCTTACAGTATTCTATTCAATAATGGAGATCTGCTTTAAGAACATGTACCTATGTATTACATCTTTATGTTACTTGAAAATGTGTTCCATTGATTTAGAGTAATTTAAATGCTTTGGGTTGCTATTCATCTGTTCAGTTCTGGGCATATTTATTCATGAATAAGTGCTGTAATATTTATAGGGACTTAAAATACTTAAAATTGCAATATTGTGTAGTGAAGTTCTGAAAAACCATTAAAGAATGTTTTATGAGCAGTGTTTTAAGTATTGTATAGGTTGGGGTAAGCAACCACAGTATACCTGCAAATACCCTTCTGAAACCAGTGATTCCTTTACTTCTAGGCAATTTTATTTTTAAAACATTTTTAAAATAATTATTGATATCTTAATTACAGCAAGCTGCTATAAATTTGGCATGAAGTTAGGCTTCCATTCTATTTATTTCTAAAAATGCTTCCTTCCTCCTCAGGCTCCATGAATATTCTTATAAAATAAAAATAGTGAAGTACTGCTCCGCAGTTTTTCAAATCATAATCTCAATTTAAAGAAGTATACCTATCAGTCATGTGTTTTTGTGGCTGATCATACTCATATCACAGCCATCCTGGCCATTCTCCCAGGTGATGTAAATTCCTTATCTATAGTAAAATTGCCAAAAGCACTTGAATGAGATGCTCTTGCAATATATAAACAATATAATTACTATAATAGTAATGTGTAGAAATAGGTGTGATGCTTCTCATACCTTATTAGTATACCATATGGTTGGCTGATAGATAACTTCATAGTATCTTAAGAATAAAATGTATTCCTCAACTGGTAACTGGCCTTGTATAATGGCATTTTACACTCTTAAAACTAAAATTGTTTCGAAGGTATGCCATCTAGTGTTAAAATATTACCATTTGAAAGTGGTAAAATATTAATACACCACCGAATATTGAGTTTTCTACCTTCCTAGAAATGTGCAAGGATATACCCATGTTTTTTAAATTTGATTATGATAGTTATCAGTAATATGAAGGATGGAACAGTAAATCCTGATGCAATAAAAAAAAATCCTAAATGTTTCAGAAAAGAGAACTCAGCATTGGATTGCTGTCCATACAAAGCATGAATCAATTCTAATTTATATGTTCTAAAAAACCTCTCAAATTTTCCATGAGGTCTCTGATTGTAGAATATAGTACATTGATTTGTAAACGGATAATTTTCTACCTCTTATTTTTTTAAATTACATTTCTTGCTTTAAGGAAAAAATGAAAAGTGAAAATGAAGACCACCTATATCTAGACTATTTCGGTCACAATGAAGACTGTATCCACCCTCTGCATACATCTATATCCTTGTTTTTGTTGGCATATTGTGATTGTAAGATCTTCAGGATATTTTTAGTAACTCCAAATGAAATAACTTTTGATATACAATGGACAGAAGAAATATTGTCAAAGAACCCAGAGATTAACTTCATCAAAAGATCTGAAATTCCTCTGATGGTTCAAAGCTGCTGTTTACCTGCTATTGTTGAAAAGAATGGAAGATTTTGTCGTGCAGGACTTGCTGTGGTTTTAAGGTACATAGTACAGAAAACCTATGAGGCGAATCCATCAAACAAAGGCATTTTGGAACTTTTGGGCTTTAAAAGGACCTGTTTGAAAGCTTGTGCTGAAGTGAGTTTATTACTGAAATCTTGAATGTGCTTTGCAAGGAAAATCAAATATATTTCTAAATTACTTTCTATTACATAAAAGCAAAAGATATATCTATATAACACATCAATAGATGTCTAGAACAAGCTGTATAAAATAATTAACTATACTATCATAGAATATCCCCTGAAATTCTGTTTTTCTTTGAATATTAGACTTAACATTATATTTTAAGTCTTCAAAACCAGCTTGTTGTATGTGTTTTTTCCAGTGAGTCAGGTCTGTCAGGCAACCTGATATACCAAAATATGAGACGAAACATATTGCTTCTGCTTTTACCTTTCTGCCCCAATCCAGGAGCCTTCACAGTCAGTCACTTCCATGACAAACTATTTTTGTGTTAAATTTAAATTTAAACAAAGAGACCGATATAGTTTGTTATATGGCAAAACCAAAACTATTTTTTGAAGAATACAAACTTGGAATTATTTTAGGTATACAATGCTAGAAGTTGAATCTGATCCGGTATATATGAGTAGAGATTATTTCTGTAGCTTAAAAACAAATAATTTATGTATGCCATTTCAATCAATTTGTTAGAATGCTTACTTTTTACAATTGATTGTTATTATCATACTAATCCCCAGCTACATGGCCAGTCTCTTTATAATATCGATGGTGGTGATAGTTGATGATGATGATGATGATGATATATCCATTTTTTTTTTCAGGATCTCATGATTTACACCTCCCTTCATTTTACCCTGTATACCTTTCAGTAGGTTGGATTGAATGTCTACGCCAAAGTCACCTATTGAATTTACTTAGTTGAGTGTGAGGTAGAAACTGAATATTCTCAATTGTAATCCAGCATTTTAACTGTTGCATCAACCTTATCTATTTCTAGGTTAGTGAATGGACTAGGCTTTGTGAGATCAGTATTCCTCTGACAGTTGAAAACTTTCTAAAAGTATCTCATAATCCGCATCAGAATATTCCCAAAGAGATACTGCTGTTTGAAAACAAATTGGGAGAACCTGTAAGAGTGCACAATGATGACAAAATTAGAAGACAGAAAGTTCAACAGCAAAAAATGCTTGACAAGACAGCAAGCACTGATATTTCCTCAAAAGAAGCTAGGACTGTGGAAAATCAGGAACCTGATTCTGCAGATTTGGAACTGAGGACAGCTTTCTCTAAACTAACTCTGCAGAAGATACCACTTGCTACCAACAGGGAGCCATCTCACATTAGGAAAATAAAAACATCTGAACTTCCGCCTCTGGAGCATATATTTGCTGAAGGGCTTTATTTCACTTTGACAGACATAGTTCTTTTGCCATGCATCCATCATTTTTTGGTAAGACTGAATAATTTATTTCTACTCTTTTAAAATAAAAGCTGAACAATGATGAGTAGTGGGAAGCACTCAAACTTTGTAGCCTGTACGTAGATTTGTTCATCTTTACCTGTTAGATAGTCTCTTCCCTCTATATATTCACATCTGAAAGTAAAAACTGATAAATATTAGTCTACTAAAATATAACTTCAAAGTAAGTGTTTTTAAAATTGCTGTTACTCCACAGGTCAATATACGGAAATCTAAATTTTTGATTCTTTGTCTACAATTGCCTGGGACAGCTTATATAAACAGGATTTATAACTTCTAATATTTTATAAGTAGTCATAAGTAGTTACATGGATGAACATTTTCCTATAAGTCTATGGAGATTCTCAGTCATCTGGGGCATGGTTTTCCCAAAGGTGCTTTTTCAAACTGGACTTTCTGTTTTTGCTTTGAAGACATTTTGCTTCTCATCCAAAAAGCTTCTTCAGTTCAAGAAAGACAGTCCAGTTGTCTTTTAAAAAAACACGTAATTTATACATGGCAGTAAATATGCATGTTTAACTTTCCCATAAATGCATTCCTATGACTACTTATTTTCTAATATAAAAGCAAACTTTAGGGTTTTTTGTTCATTTTAGTTGTGTATTTCATGCTTTTAATAAAAGTCAAAATATTCATACTATTTAGACCATACAGCATTTCATCCAATGAACTCTCATATGTTAATAACCAATATTGATACCTGTTTTATTCCTTTCAGTAGCCCTTATTCAAGAACAGTATTAATTTTTTTTTATTTTATTTGGTTTGTTAATTGCTTACAAGATAATAGGTATAAGTAAAAACATAGTTATGAATATATGGATACATATAAGAAAAATAAAAGAAACAATAGGACAGGGATGGGAGGCATGTTGGTGCGTTTATGCATGCCCCCTACAGACCTCTTAGGAAAAGGGTGAGGTTAATAGTAGACAGTCTAAGGTTAAAGTTTTTGGGGTTTGGGGAAGAAACCACAGAGACAGGTAGAATATTCCAGACATTTACCACTCTGTTGCTGAAGTCGTATTTCCTGCAATCAAGTCTGGTGCGATTAACCTTGAGTTTGTATCTATTGTTTGCTCTTGTGTTGTTATGGTTGAAGCTGAAGTATTCATTGACTGGTAGGACATTGCAATGTATTATTTTATATACCTTACTTAGATCAGACCAAAGTTGGCATAATTCAAGGTTTTCTAGGTCTAGAATTTCAAGTCTGGTGGCATAAGGTATTCTGCAACGAGTAGAGGAGTGGAGAACTCTTCTTGTGAAATATTTCTGGACTTTCTCAACTGTGTTAATATCAGATATATAATGTGGGTTCCAGACTGATGAGCTGTATTTGAGTATTGGTCTAGAAAATGTTTGTATGCTCTAGTTAGTAGTGTAATGTTACCAGAGAAAAAGCTACGTAAGATTAGGTTAACAACTCTTAATGCCTTTTTGGCTATGTAGTGACAATGGGCTCTAGCACTTAAATCATTAGAGATGAGTACTCCAAGATCCTTGACAGAGTTTGGATCATCAACAAAATCTTGACTATTCAGCCTGTATTTTATTTTCTGATTTTTATTTTTTATTTTTGCCAATATGTAAGACAGCATTTATTTGTTGAGATTTGAAGTTGCCATTTGTTTGACTATTCTGATACATAGTCGAGGTCTTTTTGAAAGGTAGCAGTATTGTCTGTAGTGTTGAATAGCTTTACATCATCAGCGAAGAGAATGCAGTTGGTCTTAATATGCTCACAGAGGTCATTTATGTAGAGTTGAAGAGAGTTGGTCCTAGAACACTGTCTTGGGGACACCACTGTTGACAGGTACAGAATTTGATAGGACGCTCCCAATTTTGACCATTTGTTGTCTGTTTGACAGAAATGCTTCTATCCAGTTATGCAGGTGTCCAGAGATACCATAAGATTTTAGTTTTAGGAGCAGTTTGTCATGTACCACTGAATCAAAGGCTTTACAGAAGTCTATGTAGGTTGCGGCTATTGCTTTGCCCTGATCAAGTTTTGTAGTCCATATGTTTTTGCAGTGTAAGAGTTGCAGATTACAGGATAGTTTTTTTCTGAATCCAAATTGTTTATTAGAGAGTAGGTTGTTTGCTTCTAAGTGGAGGATGATGGATTGGTTAATAATTGATTCCATGACTTTACAGGTGACGCAGCATAAAGAGATTGGTCTGTAATTTTCAACTAGGCTGGGATCTCCCTTTTTGAAGATGGGGATGACCGTGGCTTGTGACCATAGTTTTGGCAAGGAGCTGGTCCTGAAAGATTTTTCAAAGATTATGCTTAGAGGTTCGGCTATGGCAGTGGGTAGCTTTTTTAAGAAGCAGGCACGTATTCCGTCTGGTCCAATAGATAGAGATGATTTTAGATTGCATAGTGATTTTTCAACATTGTCTTCTGTAAAATTGATATGTATTAGATCATTGTAGTTGTCTATGGTTCGACTAGGAAATACTGGGCATGATCCATTGCTGTTTACAAATATTGAGCCAAAGAATGTGCTAAAGAGGTTGGCTTTAATAGTGTCGTCATTGCAGTCTTTACCATTAGGTCCTTTCAGGGGTGGGATGGACCTTGAATCTTTTAGTTTGTTGTTTACAAAATTGTAGAAAGCACGGATGGAATTGGTGCATAGAAGGTTTTCCTCTTGTTTAATGTGATAATTGGTGCATTCAGTTTTTATCTGGTGGCATAAATTTTTGTATCAGCTTTTGAAGTTGGCAACGTGACCAGATTTGTTTTTCCGCCAAAGTGATCTCTTTTTGGATTGAAGCTTCCTTATTGTTATGGGTACTATGTTTTTTCTGGTTTTGGGAGTTGTTATTGGTACATATAGTTTGATGACTCTTTTGACTTCAAGTAAAAATATGTTGTAATGGTCTTCCAACAGTATTGCATCCAGTGAATAGAAATTGCCAATCAGGGGATGAGAGATCGTTGTCTGTAAGATCACAGTTGCCTTTTTTGAAGTTATAATTGGGGATCACACCGTTGTGTTGATTTTTGTGTGGACTTATGTTGAGACAAAAGTCAATCCTGCTGTGGTCACTGTTGGAAAGGAGTTCTTTAATTTGTATTCCGTAAATTGAATTCAAACTATTGCAGAAGATGAGATTGAGGCAGTTGTTAAGTCTAATATTGTTGGTTACTAGTTGTTCTAGTCCCAGATTTGTTACAGCATTGTCGAAGGTTTCATGTATGGGTTCAGGTATGCATTCATTTAGGGTCCACTTAATATGAGATTGATTGATGTCACCAAGAAAGATAAAAGTTTGTGGCCAGGATGTTGCCCATTTTAGTAGTGAATTTAACTTGTTTATATGGTCAATGTCATAATCAGGGGCTCTGTACCATAGTAAGAATAGAAATGTGATATTTAAGGACAGTTCACAGACTATGGTATCAGGAAGAGCAAGCTCCTGCATAACTTGGATGTTTTTTAGATGTAGGGACTTTTTATAGAACATAGCAACACCACCTCTTCTACCGATTTCACGATCTGATCAGTAAACATGATAGTCTCTTACTGTGGTAATGGAGTCAGGGAGGGATGCATTGAGTCATGTTTCACAGACAAATATGATGTCGAATTTAGCCATATTTAGTAAGAGGAGAAATTCAGGTATTTTATTCACAAGGCTTCTTGCATTGAATAGCTTGCATTTAAGGCCAGTTGTAGTTGGAATTGAGATAGTTAGGGGCATGCGTGCCTAGTTTTAAGTGATGGTGGGTTGGATGAGGTAGGGTTGGATGTAGAGTTGTGGGTTGTGTGACTTATTTTTGATACAATCAGCGCGGTAGTCAATGTAGAGATCCTTCTCTCCATTGTCTAGACATCTTTTTTTTTAAAACAAACTTTATTAATTTTTAAAGACATACAACACACAAACACAGAGAAACACAAAACATAAAAACATAAAAAACCTCTTTTCTGAAAGTTGCTTAGTCCCGGGTTAAAACTCTTGGTACAGACACAAATTCAAATTCATATTCATTTTGCATACCATTCCATATCTTATTAACATTTTCAATTTTCTATATAGCTTCTCCTCTCTTTTAAATTTTCTTTATTTTATTTTATTTATCTCATCTCGATTCGAATCATAATATTTATTATTCTTTGTCTGTTCTATTTCCAGCTATCCATTTATCTTTCTTCTTTTTTAAAAAAAACTTTTCCTGTACACTAATTGGAGTATGATGCCTTTATCTCTTCCCCCTATATTTATAATACTTAATACTTAATATAGAATGCATAACTTATATTGGGATTCTGTCTGGTACATTCTAAAATTATACAATATTATCAATACCAATACAAATCTATTCATTAATATTAATATTCATCTATATCTTAAACATTTAGCACATTACTTTTCAATTAAATCACATACTTTTATGGAAGCATCTATTTTCCATAATTATTCCCCCCCCCCACATCACATATTGTAAATCATTATTTCATTAAAATGTTCCCACTCTCTACTTCAAATCTCTCATTTCAGAAAAAAATCACTAAGATAACATAATCTAATCATTAATATTAACAATCATTTATATCTTAAGCATTTTACCCGTTTCAATTAAATATCATGCCTTTATGGGAACACTTATTCTTTCCAAAGTTATTTCTCCCCCCCCCCACATCACATATCTTAAATCATTGTTTCATTGGATTGCTCCCCTTTTCTTAACAAAAATTTCACTAAATTATACTAAATATTTTATCACATTTAAAATTGCATATTATTTCCAATTTTCTAAAGTTATTTCTAAGTACAAATGTAAAAATACAATCTTATGTACCTTTCTAGAATCTCTTTTTCAATAAAATTTACCCATTATCTCTAAAAAGCTTTTGTTTCTTTGCATCTTGCTCCCCACTATTAAGATTTCTCATCCCTTCCTTTCTCCCTTGCTTATTCTTCTTTATCCTCTTTAACCCTTTGTCTCTCCACCTCCCTTTTATTCTGCTTTCCTCCTTTCTGTTGTTTTCTAACATAATATCTCCTTTTCACCTTATTCTTCCCTTTTTTAATTATTTTTCCAAATCTTAAAGTCTTCTTTTCCTTTTTCTCTTCCTCCTTTCCTTCCCCGACCAGAGTCACTTGTTCATCAAAAATGGCTTCTTCTTTGTCCCAGTCACCCCTCTGCTCATTCAGCTTTACATAAGTGCAAACCGCCATTTCTAAAAATTGAAAAAGAGTGCCAAAATCGTCCTTCCCTTCTTGCTTTTCTTTTTCATATTTTTGATATACAAGTTTCAATCCATCCACAAGTGATGCCATTGTGTGGAGAAAAGGTTTTTCCAAACTACCCAAGTGCTTTTAATCAGAAATAGTTCTCAGAAGTTCCAAAATCACCAAACAATCCAAACAAGCTGTTTCTTTTAGATACCTTTTCCTTCTTCACTTTCTCTTTCTCGGGTTAAGTTCCCTTTAAAATATATTTTTTAAAGATCTTATTGATGTTTAGCAACTCTTTAAAATTATAGGCAATCTTCTCCTTATTTTCAAATTTTGTTCCAAGTTTTTTTTTTCCTCTCCCTTCCCATTCACAGCCAAAAAGATTTTTTCCATCCGCTGTCAAGGAAGGAGAGTGAAACAACAATAAAAAAAAAACTTTCCCTTTTAGAATATTCGCAGCTTGTAACACTCACTGGAAACAATGTATCCTTAGCAGCCTTCAAGATTCCAGGGCACTTTCTCTTGCCTTGTCCCGGTTGAAAGCAACTTTCATATCTCTTCCAACTTTCTCCCTCCTGCACCTGCTTGTCCGGCTGCAGATTTCTTTGTGGCGGCCATTGCTAACTGCCGCTCCTCCGCCTTGGGAAAAGGGGGTTCTACCGGCTGGGGAGGGGGTCTGCGACACCCCCAAACCCCTGTCCGGATCCCCCCTGTCTTCAGCTGCCCCTCAAGGGCAGCTCTATCCCCAGATCCAAACGGATCAGGGGAACCTTGGCAGCAAACGCAGCAGGGATCGCGCAGTATCGCGAATCCCTGCCACCGCTGAAACCTTGCAAACCGGAAGTTCTCATTGTCTAGACATCTTTTGAGTTCCTTGCGGAGTTCAGGGGAGCAGATTCTTTGCAGTATGGATAAGTCTGGTCTTGAGCAAATTTTTTTGTGGTTGGGATTGGTTTTTGCAATGGCGTTTATTGTATGAATGAATATGCATTTACTGGACTCACTTTTGCAAACAACTCTACAAAATTTTGGTGCCACCGAGCCATCATTGTATTTGAATTATTATTGTTGAATTATTATTATTGGATGATTTAGTGAGGCATAAGTATAATTCCAACCAAGAGTTTTGCAAATTTAGTAGGAAAAGCACTCTTTGTACATCAAATTGGTGCATAAACTTTTCATTTATCACTTTAAGGCTGCCTGCAAGAAACACCAAAATAACATACTACAGCTGCCTTTAATATTGAGCTGGTACAAAAGGGTTCTAGATGTACCTGGAATAAAGCAAGCCACTGTCAAATGCAGTATAAAAAATATCCTGAATTGTCAATCACACCCTTTACCAAATGAATGCCAGCAGAATACTTCTACAGCTTTTAAAGAGTCAGAAAACATTCGAGAGGAAATTCAGTTTATAGGTGGACCAAGACCAACAATAACAAAATTAATGGTAGGTAATTATTTTATTAGATTAGATACATTAACTATAAAAATATTTCCATATATTTGAAGAACTTACCAATAAAATAGTTTGGAAATAGTTTGATGATATTTTATCATGTTTGTAATGGTTGTAATTTTTTCTTAAGTTATCCTCTGCAAAATAAAAGTATTCTGCATCAATGACATTGAAACTTTAACCAGAAAGTAGATTTAAGTTTGTTGCTTTATTAGAGTAATTTTGTACAATAACTGAAGAGGAGAAATGTATCACTTGCTTAATTATATAATTATTTCTATAATAAGTGAAAAAAAATTTTTTTTAAACTTAATTTGTAAACTTTGTAAAGCAGAAACATAATTTGAAGAGTAACCTCATGGCCCAATGATTTTTGAACAGAGAATGTTTTGGTTCCTGTTGTAAGAAAACAATGCCAGTTTTATCTAGATCAAGTGCAAATCTTTTTGGGGGCATCTACTTTGATAGATATAAAAAACAGAACATAGTAACTTGTCTATAATAATCCTGTATTTTAATCATAACTAATATCAGGATATCACTAATGTATAATGTTTTACACTGTACAGATAGGGTATTTTGAACTTTCTAACAGATTTCTGAATTGATGGTTTCTTTTCTTTGAAATGCAGGAAAAAGGGATTGAAGCAATATTTTCTCCTCATCCTTGCCCTAAATGGACCCTAGATTGGGACAATTTACCTGCTGCGGTCAACCCAGGAAAAGGCAAGAATCTTGATATTCCTATAACATCATATTTTTTTCATTTGTCAAATGATGATTTCACATCCATATAAACTGTTTTTTTTGGGGGGGGAATGTTTTTTAAATAATTCAGAGAATATGTGATGTTACTGTTAGCAGTGAACTAATTAATCATAAATAATATATTTGAAAACAAATAGGATAATAATTGTGTCCTGTTAAGAATGTTCTCAGATGAATTAATTGATTTATTACATGTCATCAAGTTATTTTCAATTCCAAGCAACTACGGTCTAAAACAGTTTGATAGCATGTAGTCAATTGACTCATCTAAGAAAATTATTTATTTCTATATTCCACCATATATTTCATTTCTATATGTAGGTTCCTTAAAAGGTATTAAAAATCAGGCCCCAAACCAAGAATGACATGTGATTCTTCCTAGCTGAGTTCTTAATGTTTCACATCTGTAGACAAAATTTATAAGATATCAGTATATTTTAAAAATGTTTCACATCTGTAGACAAAAATCTGTAGACTGAGCACTCTACTACTTGCATCTTCAATTTACTCTGAACTCTTAGAGAGAGGCTGTCTTCACATAATATGTTCTCTTACACATAATATCTGGGCTGAATTGCCTCTTACTCCTCTGGAATGCATCCCCTCAGTCCTGGGAATCAACCTCCTTATTACATTCCACCACATTATCATTTTAAAAAAATAATTGGCTGACTGCAAAACTCCTGTTTCACAGCATTTGCTTTTAATACTTTTTGTCTTCTAGTCAGTGAAGTTCATTATGTTTTCCAAAATGGATGGTCCTCAAATTGAAAATATTCTTGTTATTAAGAATTTAACGAAGCCACCATAAGTGGGTTGCTCATTTGAGGTTGGTTCAAAGGAGCATCAGGCTTAACAACTTGAGTTGGAATAACTTATAGGTAGACTTAAGTTAAAAAAAACAATTAAAATATACTTTTGGAAGTAAGGTGGTAAATTTTCAGTGATGATTTACAGAATTTTTGAAAATATAATTTCTCTTTAATGGGATTTTTGGGATAAATCATTGCTGTTTTATTTTCTTACCAGTTTGCAGCATTTGTAGACCGCTAGAGGGCAGTAAAATATGTAGAAATAGTGGCTTATGCCTTGTAGTACATTATTACAGTATTGTAATTATGATATTGTAATTACAGTATTCCCAAAATAAATAACATCTGATAATATTGACCCCACATGTAAAGAACTGGTTGATGCAAACTCTTTGAATTAGTTAAAAATAGGGAAAAATGCTCCATAAAAAGAGTCAAAATCATGAGATATACTTTATTTTTTAAAAGTATTTTGACTGTAGCCTACCAGGAGTTGTATCGTTTTTGTGATATATTAATGAAATAAACTCAACAATATTCTATTAGGCAACAGCTTTATTAAGGCAACAGCTTTATTAAGGCAAATGTACAACAGCTTTATTAAGGCAACAGCTTTATTCAGCTTTATTAAGGCAAATGTACACCTAAAAAGAAAATATTTTCTAAAATGATGCAGTATTCTAAACTGAGTTGCACTCTATAATTGCATCACAGGAATTCAATGCATAAAATATACTGATATCTTATAGCCCAGTGGATACTATATAAAACATTGTATTATGTCCAGTAGTAATCATCCAGTCATGGAATGCTATTACTAGCAAGACAGATGCCTTTTCACCCTCCTAACTCTATGTAGCTCTCGCCTATTTCAGTAGAGTTGGGACCATCTGGAGCAAATTTTTAGCGTGTAAGAAAAAGAAATGGAGAAAACTCCCACCATGTGTGAGCTACAGTCCATGTGTGTAGGCTTAGGTGGATCAGAAACTCTCCATAAATTACTGTAAACACATTAGCATTCTATTAATATATCATAAATAGTGTGAATTTCCCTGAATGGCTCTTTTTGTTTATATCCTCGTTACAATCATAGCGCATCAATCAGGGAAACATTGGCAAATTTGTACACTTTATATAAGAGGAAGTGTTCTTCCTCTTAGTGGTTTTAATTAGATCAGCAAGTGTAATTTTTTGTTGTTGTCGTGGCTGATTCTAAACATTTGATTGAGCAAGTTTTCCAAACCAAAATCAAGAACCATTGACTTCAACTAAGCTCTTCGTGATCTGTAAGAAGTTTTTTGTTCTCTCAGGAAGGTGGTAAAACATGTTGAGGTTCAGCAAGTTGTGGACCATCCTCATTTCATACCTCCTGATTTATTACCAGAAGGACTTTGACCATGTTGGAAGCCTCTAATTGCTTTGACAGAACATGACAATAGACTCTAATTATGATTTTTAGATTTTGCTTTAAAACGATTAAAAAGAACTTTAAAGCCAGTTAGAATATTTTGGCAGGAGGAGAACAGTATATTTATTAGCATATGGTATATTATTTATCATATGGCACATTCACATCACATTTTGATTAAAAAGCACACGAGATAAAAATATAAAATATGAAATATAAATCTAAAATATTATAAACATATATCTTGATTACAGATATAATTTTTTGCTTCATTTGTTGCAGTCAGAAAATCAGAAAAGTCTCCATTATAGTCTCTATTTTGGCTCTCTGTCATTATATGTTGGTCTTCAGGAATTTAGAGTTAAAACAGAGATAAAGGAAATCACATCTGCTGGAGTTGTTTCCATTTGCCTTTGTAGCAGGTTTAGTTGTCCAAATTAAAAAATGCAAACTGGAATCAATTCAGTGTTTAACAGCATCAGACATTTTTATTCATTCTTCCTTCAGATTTAAAATCTATTGAAGTTTTAAAAAGTATATTATCTGAAAAGGTAAATTCAATTTCATAAAATGTATTAGCAGATTCTGAAGAAGCAACATTGCCGCAAAATTTTTCATTATTCTTATTAAAGTTAGTCAACTGTATATATACAAAGATGAAATAAAGATGGTTAGCCTCAAAAGTTGTTTACTTTCAGACATTATAAAATATAAATATTTAAAATAGATATTCACATACTTTTGTAAAGTAGCTGGTCATTTTTAAATATGTGTCTTTAACTGTGCTAAGCATAATCCCAACTAAATCCTCAGATTAGTAGAATAAAATTAAGCATGTATCCTAGTAGCACAGCACGTAGTAGACTATATAATACAAATTCAGGTACAGTTCCCCAAGGAAATTTATGATCAAGCAAATTTTACATCTGTTGCAATAAGAAAAACCTTGACAAAGTAGACCACAACCTACTTCTTAGTGAGCTAGAAAAAAGTGGAATAGATAGCACCACCACTAGATGGGCTCACAACTGGCTGGCAAACCATACCCAATGAGTAGTTCTTAATGGGTCTAAGTCTGTGCCACAAAATTCCATCTTAGGCCCAGTACTCTTCAATATCTTAATTAATGACTTAGATGAGGGAATAGAAGGGGAAGTTACCAAATTAGCAGATGATACTACGCTGGCAGGAATAGCTAACACCCAAGAAGATAGGCTCAAGATCTAGATGGATCTAGATGGATCTTGACAGACTAGAACACTGGGCTGTATCTAACAAAATGAAATTCAGTGTAGAGAAAAGTCAAGTCCTACACTTAGGCAAGGTAAACCAAAAGTACACCTATAGACTGGGTGAAACCAGGCTCAATAGCAGTAACTGTGAGAGGGATCTTGGAGTCTTAGTGGACAACCAGCTAAATATGAGCCAGCAGTGTGCAGTAGCAGCCAAAAAAGCTAATGCAATCCTAAATTGTATTAACAGAGGGATACAACCAAGATCAAGGGAAGTACTAATACCACTCTATAAAGCCTTAGTAAGACCACACCTAGAGTACTGCATCCAGATGTTGAGACTCTAGAAATAATACAGAGAAGAGCAACCAGGATGATTAGGGGACTGGAGGCTAAAACATACAATGAACAGTTGCAGGAACTGGGCTTGGCTAGTCTAGTGAAGAGAAGGATCGGGGGAGACATGATAACAGTCTTCCAGTATTTGAGGGACTGCCACAGAGGAAGGGGTGAAGCTATTTTCTAAAGCATCTGTAGGCCAGACAAGGAATAATAGATGGAAACTGAACAAGGAGAGCTTCAACCTGGAAATAAGGAGAAACTTTCTGACAATGAGAACAATCAACCAATGGAGCAGATTGCCCTTGAAAGTTGTGCATCACTTGAGACGTTCAAGAAGAGATTGGATTGCCATTTGTCAGAAATGGTGTAGGGTCTCCTGCTTGGGTGGGGGGTTGGACTAGATGACCTACAAGATCCCTTCCAACTCTGATTATCTGTTAAACCTAATAATAGCAATAGCACTTAGATTTATATACTGCTTCACAATGCTTTTACAGCACTCTCTAAGCGGTTTCCAGAGCCAGCATATTTCCCCCAACAATTTGGCTCATTTTACTGATCTTGGAAGGATGGAAGGCTGAGGCAACCTTGAGCCTGGTGAGATTCAAACTGCCAAATTGCTGGCAGCTGGCAGGCAGTAGAAGTAGCCTGCAGTACTGCACTCTAACCACTGCGCCACCTCGGCTCTTAAATGTCAGCACCTTTTGTCTTCAAGCATACAAAGAATTGTAAAGGATGGTGATGTGACATGGAACAAATAATTGTCTTCTCTAACTGTACTTCTCTAACTGTTCTTCAACAAGAGTTATTTTTCCTGGGAGATAAAACAATCTTAAATGATGGATATGCTGTTGTGAATTCCTTGATTAATACTCATAATTTTTGAATCAATTGAATCCATTGAGAACTGTAATAAGTGTCCTGGGAGAACTGACATGAAACTACCTAATCTTTTCACCAAATAATTTAATGGAGCAGATTCTATTACAGATGCCTGCAATTACATCAATAGTCATCAGTAATGTATCACATGTAATAACTATAATAAATAAATAACATCAGAGAGAACTATATCCAGAAAGCAAAAAGTAAAAAAAAATCCCAAATTGAAAATAGAGCCAAGATTAAACCAAGAGAAAAGTAATTAATTACTACAGTGTCATAAAAATACACTTTGAAGGTTCCTGTGAACCATTTTTATATTCATCAGTATTTTTTTCAATAAAGATAAATTACATTAATAATAGGATATCGTGATTAAGATTTTTAATGTACTAAAATAGTTAGAAGGAAAGTATAAATATACACAACTGTATCCAGGAGATAACACAATTTTAAAATTAATAACATTGCTGAACATTGCTTTAAAAATAAGTTTGGACCAACCCTTAACCATAAAAGTGTATTAATTTGGGACCAATTACACTCCCTTAATCTAGCCTATCTCAAACTTGTTTTTGTGAGAAGGAAAAGAAGGGAGATCCTGCAACATGAATTTTTCTGCTGTGTTGTGAGAGAATAATAATCAATTACAGGAAGCATCTGGCTGCAGTTATCACAGCTAAAAATGATAAAATCATTTACTGAATCCATTTACTAAATCCAAAGTAAGCCATTGCCTTATTTCATAGTCATATTTTTATGTATTACCTATTTATTACTAAGTCTTTAATACTACTCTCTACATGCAGGCAACATTCTCTTGATATCACAGCCCGATTTATTTTGCCTCTCCTGGTACAAGAAGAATGAGAAACTAAAAGTGGTTTATATTTCATTCTTTACATATCTTTGGTTTACAAAAGAGCAGAATCAGGGAACAGCATCTGTAGTTATGTATTATATGCATTTAGAAGGACATTTCCATGGTTCCATGTTATCACGTCTGAATAAGGAAGTTCAGAAATTTTGGATTTGTCATATTCCACTCAATATTCTAATTCTATACTACTACAAAATTTGCCAAACCCATGTTACCATTCTTATATTTTCATCACCATCATTAATCAAATCTCCTAAAAGTGCAGAAGTTTTTGTTTGCTCGCTTGATATTTTTTTTGGCTGCATTTAAGCAAATTTGATAGAATCAGATAAAATGTCCTAGAGAGATTAGTTCTCTTTTATTTTAACTGGCAACCTGTAAAATGCAAAGTCACTTCCAAGTCTGTTTTGTACAATTTTGTGGTAACAAAATTTTGCTTTATTTTTGCTTAAGTCGGATGGTAAGCAGGGAAGAACAGAGAACTATGGCACCTGCAAAAGTTTGTTCATGTAAAATTAGATATAACCCAATTGGTATAGCGTAACATATCCTTATTGCCATTTTAGTGGTGGTTTTATTATGAACTTCTAAGTGTCAGCCAAAACTCTAGTTGCAAAGTAAAAAAGCAAGAATATTTCCTTAAAAAAAGCCTGTCCCAAACCACAATATCTTCTATAAAAAAAGTCAAGTTTGTTTTCAACTGTTTCCAAGAATTGTATTTGTGTATTAATATTCAGAAGTTTAATAGCAATAGCACTTACACTTATATACCACTTTACAGTGCTTTATAAAGCCCTCTCTAAACAGTTTACAGAGTCAGCATATTGTCCCCAACAATCTGGGTTCTCATTTTATTGACCTCGAAAGGATTGAAGGCTGAGTCAACCTTGAACCTGGTGGGAATTGAACTGCCAAATTACAGGCAGCCAACAGTCAGCAGAAGTAGCCTGCAGTACTGTACTCAAACCACTGCGCCACTGAGACTCAAAGTTGACACTACAAGCAATTAAATGATGACTTAGTTATCTTTAGTCATATATGTGATACATAATCATTAAAAAAGTGAAGGAGTCCCTGTGGATTTTACTTCATTAATCGTTACTGACTACAAGGGTGATGCTCATCTCCATTTTAAGACTATTGAGCCAGAGCTGTCCAAAGACATTTCCACAATCATGTGGCCAGCATGATGTCACAAAGCTCTGTTACCTTCCCACTGAAGTGGTACCTATTTATCTACTTACATTTGCAAGCTTTCCAACTGTAAGGTTGGTTGGAGCTGGGGCAAGAACAGGAGCTCACCATGTTGTGTGGCGCTCGGATTTCAACCTCATCTGCTTGCTTTCCAGCGGACAAGCCCGGCATCTTAATCGCTCAGCTACTACACTGCCCCCAGAAACATAATCATATATTTTTAAAAAATGGGCAACATTTTAATGATCTTAAGAAATTGTTCATAATTGTTAATAACAATTCTTGAATGTTATATTTTGAACACCAAGTATTAACATCTCTGAGTAGAATAGCTATTGATGAGAATTCTAGTGCTTGAATTCCACACAGGCCATGAAATTAGAGAAGGCAGATTAGCCCTATTTTTTAAAGTCTCTTGCCCTAATTTATTTTCAAGTGTAAGAGACAAGAGACAAGATTTACCGTATATATTCGAGTATAAGCCGAGTTTTTCAGCCCATTTTTTGTGCTGAAAAAACCGCCCTCAGCTTATACTCGAATCAGATTCCCCTCTGAAAAAAAATGGTGTGGAGCTCCGGAGCTGGGCAGCCGCTTCCCTGCTTCTGTGTTTCCTTTGCAACTTTTAAGCATGGGGGTAATCGGAAGCACAAAAGTTCTTGCATGAGGATATATTGTTTTTTCTTTTTTTAACTGTTTTTAGGGGGGGGAAAAGCCCCACCGCCATGTGAGAATGCTCAGACACAAAATCTATCCGACCAAAAATAAGTGTGTGTGTGTGTGGGGGGGATTTTAACAGAGGGAAGATGTAGGGAGAAGGCAAAAGCGATGGAAGATCCTTCAGGGGAAACTGATGGGGAGACTCACCCTTGGTCCAGATGAGCCCCCTTCCCCGCCCTAAGGAAGCAGAGGTAGCCAGCAAGGGCAGGCAAGCCCCACTTCATGGACTCCGTCCATCCTCACTCCCACCCACCCATCCACCCAAAGCGACGAAGTCCCCGCGAGCCTAGAGCCCAGAAAACAACGCAAGCCGCCGCCACCACCTCCCCCTCCTCCCAAGTGGACTGAAAGCAGCTGGAGCTGAGGAAACGAAGCTGAGCAGAGCCGAAGCGACCTCGCCTCGCGTTGTTTTCTGAGCCTGCGAGCCTAGAGCTCACAAAACAACGCAAGCCGCCACCACCACCTCCCCCTCCTCCTAAGCAGACTGAAAGCAGCTAGGGCTGAGGAAACGAAGCTGAGCGGAGCCGAAGCGACCTCGCCTCGCATTGTTTTCTGAGCCCGCGAGCCTAGAGCCTAGAGCTCACAAAACAATGCAAGCCGCCGCCACCACCTCCCCCTCCTCCTGAGCAGACTGAAAGCAGCTAGGGCTGAAGAAACGAAGCTGAGCGGAGCCGAAGCAACCTCGGCTCGTGTTGTTTTCTGAGCCCGCGAGCCTAGAGCCAGGGCGCTTTCATTGCACAGCGGAGCTTCATCTCAGGAAATACCGGGCGTCGTTGCTGCCCCCTGAGGGGAGGGCGATTCTGGGCTGCGCAATTGGGGGACTTCGTGGCTTTGGGTGGGTGGGAGCAAGGACGTTGACTTTAAGCACTGATGACCAAGTGTTTCACAAATACCAGTGGGACCTCCGTCCACCACCACCCCTCCCTCTTTTGCCTCCTTTCTTCTGATCAATCAGGTTTTCCCAGTATTTGCTCACAGCTGAGTTTTCTCTTCTGCCGTGCTAGGCATTGAACGTGAGGATTTCTGATTCCCCTTACACGCGCGTGGATATGCGGCGGGACATTTTCTTCCAAATGCCCCACTGGCAGAGAACACTGACTTTCATGATAGTGAGATCATTTCCCAAATTAATTGATTCACTAACCCAAAAGAAGATGTTGATGACAGTGGGAGGCAGGAGTCACTCTCTCCCTTGCAAGAAAAAAGCAAGAGCCGTTCTTATGATCTCTCTCTCTCTCTCCCCGTAATACAGTCAAGCCCTTTCCAGCACACGGGATCCGCCCCCGCCGCTTTGTACCTTGCAAATGTAAAAACCCCGGGATTTTGTATTTGCAAGGTGCAAAGCGGTGGCGGCAGATCGCGCGTGCTGGAAAGGGCTTGACTGTATTACGGGGAGAGAGAGAGAGAGATAAGAACGGCTCTTGCTTTTTTCTTGCAAGGGGAGAGTGACTCCTGCCTCCCACTGTCTTCAACATCTTCTTCTTTTGGGTTAGTGAATCAATTAAACCTTTCATGATAGTGAGATCGTTTCCCAATTTCCCTTAAATCAGGGAAGAAATCAGAAACAAACCTTTGGACTGAGAATAAGCCTGTTCCTATGATGCCATTTTTGTTCACTGCAGTGTGAAAAGTGTGAAAAAACACACTTCTTTTTCTTCATCTTCTTGTTCCCTATTTACTGGTCTCTTTCAAAGAGGAAATTGTGAACATCAAACTTATTCTCAACTGTCCTAGTGAAAGTTTTTATTGGTATCTATTTTTATTTTTGAAATTTACCAGTAGCTGCTGCATTTCCCACCCTCGGCTTATACTCGAGTCAATAAGTTTTCCCAGTTTTTTGTGGTAAAATTAGGTGCCTCGGCTTATATTTGGGTCAACTTATACTCGAGTATATACGGTAAATGGAATATTTTTGTTTCGCAATTGGGAGATTACATGATGTCCATGTTTGTAATAAGTTTATTCTGCAGTCAGACCAAATATTGTTTTACTTAGTGACTAGTCTTACATAGTGACTAGTCACAATCTTAGGGATCTCATAAAGTCACTATGTTTTCCTGTAATGGATTCTTCAAATTATATTCAATTATTTCAAATCATATAACTTCCCATTGCAAATTTATGACTCTGCATGGCGTGAATTTATGACTCTCCATATCTAGCAAACTGTACAAAACCATGTAACAATAAAAACAGCATATAATACATATAGTCTTTAACTACAGTTAGGATAAAAGAAACAACAAAATCAACATAAATACTGTTCAGGCTGTGCTATGTGATACACGCTTTATGAGTACAATATGTCACAATAATTTTATATCTTAAAATAAGAATCCACACACTATTATGTGGATAATTAATCTATCTCATTCAGGGATTATTCTTTTCCGTTTCCATTTAAAGGATTTGAAATTTAATACTAGTTTTCTGCTCACTCTCTCATCCAAGACTATTTCTTGTGACAAAGTGAATACAAAGGACAATTGATCAGAGATAGCCATGCTATACATGCAAGAACAGTCTCTCCCTTTTTCCTTAATAATTCACTTCATTTGAGCTGTTTTATTTCCTTTAAATTATTCTGGTCCATTATTTCTTTTATAATGTTATCATGTTGTTTATCAAAAACATTCCTTTAATGTCAGTTCTTCTGTATGGCCAATGTTGTAGTACATCTGATGATAAGTTATGACTGCTCAAAAATCTGCAGGGGGATTCCTTCAGGTGTCATTTCGTGCAACTTTATTGAAAGAGAATTATTTGTAAGACTCTTCTATTCATTTCCATGACTTTATAAAACTGACTTGTAAGGTCAAGACATGTTATGGTAACTCATGATGATCCAGAAACATACTTTTCTCTGGTTTATAAGTTATAATATAATTATTCAATCAGTCCCATTCTCACATAGTCTATTGGGAATCAGGATATTATGAAGCACTCTTCCCTATATTTGACAGCAGGGAGATCCAAGTTCCTATATTTTCATAAATGATATTTTGGAAATTTATGACTGAAACTAAATTAAAACTCAGTCCATTGATGATGCCAGCTGGAAACTTTTCACAGACTCCATGTGAAATAAAATATTTCCATTCACGATTCTCATAAATTAATTCTTTATCCATTTCAATTTACCTTTTAGCAATTACATTTTATGCTCTTATGGAACAGTCTACTGCTTTCTCCATTCCTTTCCTCCACATTTTTTAAAAAGGTTTGCAAAATGTCTACCTCATATCCCAATTTCTCCAGCTTGGAGTTTATCAGAAAAGAGAAAGTGGACTTGAGGCTACTCAACTTTCTGCTAAAGTTGTTTCCAACTTAGAGTTAGGGTTAAGGTTAGGGTCTTGACATCTTTGTCATGGCTTGCCTAAGAAAGGCTAATCAATTTTACCACAGCATATAATATATTGGTTGAATTAAATATTTACAGAATCTTCTATTATCCAATTATATGTTACTGATACAATAGTGCAGGGTTGTCAAACTTGATTTCATTGAGGGCTGCACCAGGGTTTGACCTTGGGGGGGGGTGTCTGTGGTGGCCCAAGCACTCCTGATCTCCATTTTTGACTGGGACAGCCTCCTGCAATCCTCTGCCAGTGAAAACAGAGTTTGGGAGGGCCGCACGTGGTTCTCCTGAGCTCCATTTTCACTGGCAGAGGCACCACGGGCCAGTCCTTTATTGTTTCCAGTTGTTGTTACATGACATCTTGAAAGCTGCCATTTGGGTTTGACCTCATCCTTTGTTAAACATTGTCAACTGGGCATAGAAGCTTGATGTATGCTGCATTTATGTGGATTATTGTTTTGTTATTATTGTTAAGGTTTCATTAAAGTAAGGTAACAGCAGTTCCTCAGAACACATGCACTGGAGAAAGCAAGTATCTGGATCTACCCAAATGCAGTTCAGCCTTATAATCTTTCAAATATAGCGATGCAAATACAGGATAATTATCAATACCTAGTTGAATCCTTGATATAACTCCAGTTATACTTAACCAGTATATTCATGTCTACCTCTCTTAAAGAGAATGAAATCTCTTGGCATATTGTATTCATAGTATTCACACAATTTCCTGCTGTTTTTTTAATTCATAAGCACAGCAGCAAAAGTTCACAAAGTAATATCATAGTTGGCAAGCTTGATTCTCTCTTTCATATTAGCTATTCAAGTATTAGCAGGATTAAATGTTATGGTGCTTAAAATAGAATGATCTAGAAGCCTAAGTAAGTTGTTTTTGCTTGTTTCCAAAACTAAGTTTACCAAAAATAGCTTCAAGGAGTGGGTTTTTTATTTAGAAATAGCATGAGAGAAAACATTAAAATGTCTGTTGCATTGTATGCTGATATGAAATAGGTCTACAGACCAAAACAGTGGGATTATAAGTATCTTGTCTAGTTTAGACTATAAAAAGATAAAAAATATCAAATTTAGCTCTTTATTTTAATATGTAAATTGAATATTAAACTAACCAGACACCCTAAACTTCCAAAATTTAGTTATTTTGTTTTGTAATTCATGTTGTTCTAATATCTAAAAGAACAGAATGTACTATTAATTTAAATACAGGCAGTTAACGTTTAGCAACTCTGTTTAGGTTAGTGCCCTGAAAAGTAGTTAGAAAACAGACTGAACCTATTTAAAAACCTCCATGGTCCAGAAGGGGGACGTGGTGGCTCAGTGGCTAAGATGCTGAGCTTGTCAGCGTTTCGAATCCCCAGCACCTGAGCTCCCATGTGCGTGTGCAACTTGCTTTAGATATTGTGCTGCATTCCACTTTGTCATGTTTTCTGCAAATCCACCTGAATGTTAAAACATTTATAAAACTATCGAGATAAAATGTAGCTGCCATTTGGAAATATAAGTTATGTGTATATATTCTACGTTGTTAGAATAAATATGTATTCTATTTACAATCTTATGAATAGTGAAAAGCAGAACTTTTAAACTACTACAATAGCCATTCCACATTTTAATTACTTTGTAAGTCTTGCTCATAATATTGTTGCTTGTGTACTCTCTGCAGAGGCAGGGAGGGAGGGAAGGAGAGAGAGAGAGAAAGAGAGAACTTCAAAATGTCATTAAAGGTCTCTGCTTTTGTGGTAATTTTATTCTCTGGCACTAAAAGTCTTGAAAGAGCCATCAATCATTTTGATTTATGAATATTAATTAGGCTATTAGAATAGCCTATGTGCAAGTGTGGAAAGAGCATATGGTCCCAACAGAAGAATTAATTTTACAAAAAATAACAGACTGTGCTGAAATGGATATGCTCACACTAAAAATAAGAGAAAAAGAAGAATCTGAATACTACTCAGTTTGGCATAGATGGTACATGTGGCTAAAAAAGAGAGATAAGAATTAGAAAGGATGAATATAAGAAAATTCTAAAGAGAGTGATATATTACGTATAAATGAATAGACAAAAGGGTTAAAGATAAATAAAGATAGTAACTAAATAAAGGTAATATGTATTAATGATACGTATGAATAGATAATAGAAATGTAAGATAATAGTATATATATTACTCCATTTGGCATAGATGGTACTTGGGGCTAGAAAAAAGAGATAAGAATTAGAAAAGATGACTATAAGAGAACCTCAAGAGAGTGATATGCAATATGTAAACAGATAGACAAATGAATAACAATAATAACTTCAAGTAAAGGAAATATATATCAATGATATGTACGAATAAATTATGGAAATGTATGATAATATATATTGATCAAAAGCTTACTTGGAAAGCTTACTTGGAAAAGAAGCTTACTTGGAAAGCTGACTTGTAGTACAAGCCATTTTCAGCAAGTTTATTTTTTTCTCCTTTTTTGACCCTATTTAATCCGAACTACTCCTGCTAAACTTTAAAAAATAAATCAATTGCAAATCAGAATACCGTGGTTAAATAATTCATTCTAAAAAGGAACCATTTTTTTCTCAGTCAATTTATATTTCTTTTTCTCATTCTTAGGAAAGATGTCTGCTGATCGTGCTTTGAGGAAGCAGCAGCAACTGAATAATCTAATTGCTTTGGTGACAAAACTGGCTAAACCTGGAGATATAATTGTGGATTTTTGCAGTGGTGGGGTAATGTAGTATAAAATGCAATCTCAATTACTTTTCACATATACACATATACAAGTATACCACCAACCTACAAGACAGGCAAACTAATTAGTGGTTCATGTCTGTATTGATATTTTGTTGCAATATATTGCATATAAGGATATGCAAAATGTTCCATACCCGTACCACTCTGTGCCCAAGCTGAAGCATACATCTCTTGATCCATACATGGAGCAAAAGTGTTATTTTTTTTCCCAGAGACAGAGATTGTTCTGAGATTTAGAGCAGAAGTGATTGCCAGAAGGAACAAGTGCATAGGCCAATATATAGGCACTGCAGGTGTCTGGGGGAAGAAAGAGAAGAAGGTTTGGAGTCCAGAGTAAGATGATGTGTGGAGAGGAAGAAATCCCAGGCACACCAACCTTACCTTACTTATCCTGTAAAATCACTTTGGGATCCCTCCAGATTTTGTTTCCTTAAATAACCAGAACATTCCAGATTATTTTTTTATGATGAACCATGGCTAATCAAAAATTCTTCTGGAACTTCTGTAGTGTTAATTTCTTCCAAGTTCAAAATAAAGCATATTTTCCATTTCAAGCACATGCCTAATTGTAAAATAGTGGCTGTATAAAATTAAGATTTACTTCTTCATTTTTTGTCTTGAACAGGGCCATGTTGGAATTGTTCTTGGTTATATATTACCACTATGCCAGGTAAAGTACCAATAAAATAAATATTGCTAATTCAAAATTTGAAATATGCTATTAGGTAAGGGCTGCTTATATACAGTAATATGTTTTCAAGTACCTAGTCACTTTTTTCTGGATAATCTTTTATAACTGATCATAATGTATGTCCTTCAACAATAATATTCTCCAAGTTTGTAGAACATTATTTCTAAAAAAAGTCATCATACTATGAAGAAAATTGCAGCTTTCTATATTTTTAAAAAATAACAAAATAATTATGTTTGTGACCACATATATTTTTACACTTCTTCATCGTTCCCATTTAAAGTATAGATAGTGAGTAAATTCATATAGATAGTGAGTAAAAAAGAAAAACATTAGTGTATGGAGGACCAAACCAAAGGTAACATTTAGGTTAGCCTAAATATGACAAGATTTTATACATAAGTGATCAGCTGATTGTGGGAAGATATCAATTTAATAATTAATTAGCAATATTAGAACAAGCTCAGAAGATTCTCTAATAAAACTGGAGATCAGTCCTCTCACAATCTGGTGCAACAATCTATGACTCTATGTAAATACAATATGTATAACAAAATACTGCTGCTCTGCTGCATTTGTCAAGGAACTACCGAGAAGAAAACCACACAATTCCAACAACACTGGCAGAACATGCCATAGCACTGATGATGTTACCTAGTTGGGTAGTGAAACACCTGCAGGCAAGCAACTGAGTTTAGAGAGCATCCACATTTTGGTTGTAATTTTAATGAATTGTTTATTGTCTTGCCTTTTGGAGACGTTCTGCCAAGTTGTTTTTTAAGGGTGCCTCTTCATATACTTTAGTGCAGCTGTCAAGTCTCCTCATAGTTGTCCTTTTTTTTGGAGAGGAAGGGCAGGTTAAACCCATTGCTTTAAAACCTTACTTATAAAAGTCTGGAGATTCTCAATTATCCAAAGGTCATGGTTGTCCCAAAGGTGTTTTTCCATATGGCAATTGGACTTTCTTGGTTTTTTTCCTTGAAAATGTTTCACTTCTCATCGAGAACTGAAGAAGCTTCTTTGATGAAAAGTGAAATGTTTTCAGGGGGGAAAAACCCCCAAGAAAGTCCAGTTGCCTTTTGGAGGAGCAGCTTTGGGACAGTTGTAATTTTTTTTTCTTTTTGTGCCCTTTAACATCTTGACTTGGGAAGTAGCCCAATGTGTCAGTGGCCTTCCTTTATGTTGTGCTTTATTAAATTTAAGTTGGACCTTTCTCTGATACATTCTAATTTGCTATTAGTACAGCTTCAAATCATTGTGTATCCTACATGATACTTTGTAAAACATAAATTTATATAAATCTAATAAAAAAGCTAAAGCAATTGCCGGAATATACTTTAGCTTATAACCTAGTCCATTCCAAAACTTTACATAATCTCAAACCTGTTGGCAAACTGGAAATCTTGATTCCAGTTTAATTTTTTAAAAACTTTTACCGTAATGGAAAGCATGTAATAGTTTTGTAACACTGTAAAAAAAAAAAAAACCTCAGTTTTTTAAAAATATAAATCTCTGTTGTTATTCAATATCCTAAAATATAGAAGTGTTATCTGAGAAATAGTATGATTTAGTTACTAGTTCACAGAATTGTGCTGCTTCTATATGAACGATATGACTCCGTGTTGAGCCTCAGAGAGATTTTCCCTTGGAAATTTATGCTGATCATAAAGCCTGCAAGTGAACTTGAAAAAAATAGCTTCTTTCCAAATGCTTGACAATGAACCAAAGAGGCCTGCTTACAAATTATTTTGGGAACTGCAGTTGCAAAGTTCTGCAAAATGTGAAAAAGATTTTAACTGAGACCATCTGGTATTAATGTGGTCATGGATGTTTGATATGAAAGACAGTATATATAGTAACTAGCAAACATCTACCCTTTATTTTTATAAGCTAACCGGATAAAACCTTTGGCACTTATACTGTGTTTATTACAATGGTTTTGGATGCACTGCAGAATAATAACTGCACACAAGAATAAATTCTGAGTTCTGAGAACTGCAACTAGAATATTCCTTAGTCCTTTAACCTTAGGAAACACACTGTCCTTTTTAAACTGGAGGGGCCACCATTATAGATATATTGCTGTATCAGTGTTAGGTTAGAAAATCAATTCTTTAGAATTAGTACAATTTTTCACTATGAAAACAGTGAGATTTTAGTTAAATGACGTATCTGATTTTTGTGACATGCCCAGAACAATGCATTTTTAAAAAAAACTATTTCAGGTCAAGATTAATTGACTTTCACTTATGTTTATAATGGAAACATTTCTGTTCAAGGAAACTTTGTGCAAGCGCTTCAGTCTTTTGATTGTAAATATATACATGTTACCTTTTTTAATCCAAAAATTGACCAAGATTATTATTTTTTCTTTTTTAATGTAGATAATTTTGGTAGAAAATAAAGAACAGTCACTCATATGTGCTGAAAAAAGAAGTGATGAATTAGGATTACATAATATTTGGTTCATCCAAGCAAATATGGACAATTTTAAAGGAAGTTTTAATATTGGGGTAAGCTATTTTGGTATTGTAACTATGACCTTGTTTGTACTATAGATACTCTCTTAAAACACTGTATATTTAGGGAAATTTATAGAAACTTACACATTTCCAAAATACCCTGGAGTTTTAATTTTGTTAAACTTGGAATAATGACAATTGAGAAATTTCAAACTTTTAAATTCAAAATTCAGAAAGGAATTGCTATGAAATTATTGATTCTCCAACATTATGCTCATTGTACAGAACTATATCTCTGCTGCCTTTGGTAGCTAAAGAGCTATTAAAGCAGATTAAAACCATTTAAAACCATGCTAAGTGATATAGTCATACAACGTTGCCTTGCTTAGCAAAAGCGATTCTGGTCCCAGTAATAATGTACTCAAGAACTACCATTAGGAAATTCTTTTCTTACAAATTAGATGAAACATAACTTGTAAAGTACAAAAGTGTAGTATACACTTCAGGGGGAGGGGGAGGAGGTTCATGCTATCTTATGTTACCGACCAAATCTAAGCCTAAGTCTAAACAGGTTTGAGGAAATAGGTTTATTTTGCTAAATTTGTAGAATTTTGGTCAATGGTTGGAATATCAATTGCTCCGTGTTGGCTTGATTACTCTCATTATTTAATTTGAGTACATGTTGACATTCATTCTCATGTCAACTTCTATAACATTTTTTCTAATCTGAGTATGACTAATAAAAACACAATTAATGAGAGCCGATGTTCCAGTAGATAACTCAGCTGCTGAGAAAATGACATGGGAATGATTGGTTCCTTAATGAGCAATATTCTTTATATGATTTCATTCATGAAAACATTTATCACTGACACTGTGGGACTCTTCCCTCTCTGATTCATGTGCTCCAATATGCTCAGTGTACCCTCTAATTTTGTGGAATATAAATAGAAAGCTTTTCATGGACGTTTACTAGTGGGGCAGTATATTCCACTCATATATGAGTCATTATTGAGATGAGACGCCATAGAAATTGAACAAATAAAATAAATATTTGGAGTTTTTTTCAGGTGGCACTGCATGCTTGTGGAGTGGCAACAGACATGGTCATTGAACACTGTGTCAAAGTTGGTGCAGCATTTGTTATCTCTCCTTGCTGTTACGGTTTCATACAGAATACATCCAAATTTGCATTTCCACAAAGGTCAGTTGCTTTTCCAATATGTTAAAATGTATACCATTTTATCAAACATCTGAAGCTGCATTTTGGGTATGCGGGTAAAGCTTTCTCACATAATAGAGAAAACAGAAAATCCAAGCATTATGTTTAGCAGCTGGTATTTTAAAACGTTTAAAGTTACTTACAAATTATATCAAAGTATTTCAGCTTGTTTTTACTTAAGAAAAATACAAGTTACTAGTGGTGTGGTGTGTAGAAAAGCAATACACAGTCCCAACTCACAGAACCCCAACTCAGTGGTGAAATCTCAGTTGAAGCATCCCAATAAATGTCTATCTGACTTCCACTAGAAGAGATCCAGTGTAGCTCACTGGTCTTATTTTTTGGGGAAAAAAACTTTTTTCTAACTTTCAGTTGGATTCTATCTTCTGGTAACTTAAATCTGTTCATCTGGGTCCTTCAATCAGAACCAACAGATCCTTGTCTCTCTTTGTGATGTATTTTCATGTCTACGAAGAGAGCAGGCTATCCTCCCATTGACCTCTCAAAGCTATACAAGACTAATTTCTTCTAAATTTCATAGGAGGCTTAGGAGATCCTCTGATCATTCCTTCTCATTCTTTCTTCAAGTGTGATGCCTAGAACTAGGTACAATATTTAAAGTGTAGTTGGACCAGTGTATAATATGGCAGAATGTTCCTTCCTGCTATTTGGAAATTATCTTCTGTTGAGGCAGCATAAAACTACATTGCCCTTTTTCTTTCAGTCATGTCACACTCCTCATTTACACTTCATTTCTTTGCAACTACTATTTGAAAATGTTTTCCACATGTAGTGTTACTACTGAGATATTTCCTATTTGATCATATTAAGATTTAATTTCCCTTAAAATTAAGAACCCCAACATTACACGGTCATTTTCTTCCATGTTCTCCTACTTTTATTTCCTGAAAATTTTTTATTGGTTGGTATGAACTTGGAAAGTGCTTCTTCTGTCTGAAGAAAAAAAAAATCTGTTACTAAGACAAGTAAAGAAACTTCTGGAATGAACATAGTCTCCCAACAGATGTCTAGATGGTTGAAATCCTATTATTATTCTTTAAAAGATTTGAGATTTATTTTAAAAGAAGCTGTTCACATTTTCTCTTTGAATCAACAGACATTTGGAAACACCAAAAAGAAGAATAACAATAGACTTATATATCGCTTCATGGTGCTTTGCAGAACCCTCTAAGCATATTTATTCTTCTACTTATTTTAATCAAGATGGTCTCCATAGCATTGCCATGTTGATTCACTTGGATTTGTACACAGGAGTGAACACTTTACTACTTCTGTTTCTTCTACAGCACATACATATTTATGAGCTAAAAATATTCACATTTTTAACCCACCTCACCCAAGGATTCTGTTTTAAAGCCCTTCTAATCAAACATGTATTCAAAGTAATTTTTTACCACGTCTTGAAAGTTGTTAGGCCTTATGCCAACAGTCCATTATTTAGATAATTCAGATTATGGTCCCCCCAAACCATTTTTTCCTGTCAACACCATTTGCATAGCCAACCATTTCACTTTGGTTTTCTAATTTTCTTCTCCAGACTCTTCTGTTGCAATTTTTGGGGAATGTATTTTTGCAGATGTTATCATGTATGTATAGCTATGGATAAGACAATATGTGTAACTATTCTAAAGTATTCTGGTTTTTTCAGGAATATTTCCAATCTAAGTTTTTAAGAGTGCAACATAGTTAAAAACAAACTGAACTACTGATCCATTTTTAAAGGATAGTATACTAAATAAAACATGTTTTGGGTGCTTCTCTCTTATATTACTATAGGTGCAACAACATAATCACTTGATTAAAAATTTGTTTAGCATTTAAAATAAGATCTTCTTTTCTGTTATAGCCTTCAGTTCAAGAAAGTGCTGTCATACAAGGTAAGGAAAAGATAAAGTTTGGGTTTAGAATTTCATTGTGTTTATCTTTCTTGTTTAGTTTAGTTTTACTGTAAAAAAAATCTCCCATTAAAAACTTATCAAAATAGCAAACTTTAAAATGCACATGTCTTGTTCTCTTTTTACTAATGGAATAAAAATTTAGTAAATATACATTTATTTTTAATTTATTTTCTTATCTTGTTTTTCAAATCCAAGAATCTCTAAGGCAGGTCATAAAATAGAGTTTAGAAGAGCTATTAATCATTTAAAACATAGGCCAAAAAACTCCTTCATTTTGGTATTAAAAAAACTATATTCATCCATCAATTGTATGTACAAAGAATAGCTGTCAAATGGGAAGTTTCTTTCTAATGTCTTCTATGTTATCTTAAATATGCCTGGAGGCAGTTTGAGCCCATCCAGTAGTATTAGGCCAGATTACAGATCTGTGCATCTTTGAAACAGTTTCCTGTTTTAACAACCATTTTCCATATGCTTCCATATGGATTTGTTCTTTCCCTCCTGGTCTTCTCTCCAGATTGAAATTGGACAGTGATCGTTTCTTAATAAGTATTTCTCAATTTGATACTACAGAATTTGGAGTTGTGCATCAAATTCTTATTTAAAGAGATGAATATATAACATATTAATAATATCCCTTTTAGACTTACACTTAGAACAACTTTAGAATATATACTAATCGGCATATATTAAAATGAAATTTTGTTGCCTACAACTCTCAAAGGGTCTTTTCAAGCAGTGAGATATTTGTATCAAATAACCATCCCACAAATCCAACGGGCATTAACCTTGGTGCGCTGCAACACACTTCCCACCGCAGTGTTGGAAGGCCGATATTAAAAAATACCATATGAACTGAAACTCTGCTCCTGTGGACAATGGGCCATTGAAAAAAGTTCACATCCTGCTATATTGCATCTTCTATAAGGACTCACGGACTCAATTCATAACACCTTACCTAACAAAATGTCTGAGAAATACTGAGAGCTAATACATGCCACTGCTTAAATTAATAATTCATATAGAACATGTTTTTAATTCACAACTAAGAAAGCAAGATGAAAAAGAGGATTAAATATTTTCATAATTTATTAAATTATTCTGAACATTTATTTAGATGAAACCACTTAAGAGGCATTTTATTTACAAAAGTAATTTTCTACAGATATTCACTTCAATGGCCATGTCTATAACCTCAACATGTTTTGAGATTTTTTTAAAAAAGATATAAAGACTACATTTTACCTTTATTTTTGTGTATTGACAACATTTTATTTCCCGCCTGTTTGGACTAGAAGTACAGTATCACACCAGTAAAAAAAACCCACTAAAAATTACTAATGTAAATTATTTTAAAACTTTTTTTCTATCATGGGTGCAGTATATTTTTCCACTTCTTAAATTTCTGAAAATGCTTCTTTCATTGAGTTCATTGAATACTGCAATGATAAGAAAATAGCAAATTCAGAAGATGTGTCATAATGAAACATTACAGATTCTAAGAAACAGATTA
This sequence comes from Hydrophis major, assembly GCA_033807585.1. Classification (NCBI taxonomy): domain Eukaryota; kingdom Metazoa; phylum Chordata; class Lepidosauria; order Squamata; family Elapidae; genus Hydrophis; species Hydrophis major. The sequence goes on from CM066333.1 coordinate 27,804,904, forward strand.
TTTTCATAAATGTGCAACAAGTTTTTTTTTTTTAATAAGAGGACATCTGTGCCAGGAAGACATTTCAAAATCAGTCCAATTTATTTGTAGCATTTTATGTGAATCTATACCAGATGGTATCTCAATTCCAAGTTTTTATCTTATAACTTGGTTGTATCAGCACTAATGAGAACTCTTTCAGTTTGGATTGATGTGCTTTTAATTATCCCTATAAAGCCAAATTGGTGGCTAGACATTGTCACACATTCCATAGTTGATCCCAACCTGTTTTTTTTAATTGATCAAATGAAACTAAAAGCATTTATATCCATTAATTTGTTTGTTCAAAATTGTAGTAACAACAACCAGAGTAAAGAAGTGATTGTTGATCACTGAGATTATATGAATTTCCTTATAGAAAATTTTTTGTATCACTAAATAAGATTATTTAAATATTAAATGCACATATATGTAATATAAAACAATGCTTTTTAGAAAAGAGGAGCAAGGAAAAAATGATGGGATGATTAACCATTCATTACCATTTTTTCCATTTACAGTCCTTTCAGATAAAGAGGTCTCTCTGTTTGCATTAAAAATAATGCAACATTTGACTCATCTTAATATATATACTTGGAAATAGAGGCATTCAACCAGTTTTTCTACACTTAGAGCATGAACTATGTGATATCATGTATGTATGTGGAGGGTACCAGAGAATTTAGGAAAACCTGCTGTACAATTTAATAGAATGATTTTGTTCCATTAAGGGGATAAATATCCAGACAATAAAACTTTTTTTTCATGCATAGAGAATCTTAGTTTAAATAACCAGTTTTTTTTACTTAAGCCAATGTTTCCTAAGAGGGAATATCCTTTACACAACATAAAGCCATTAATGCGTCTAGGGAGGCTTTATTCCAATTATGGCATTTTTCTAAATATTACATTTATCTTCTGTTTCCCAGACATTTAGAATTGAAAATAGCTATTTAGTGTTATTTCTGCCAATGGTAGGAAAAACAAATTCTATTTAATTCTGTTTTATGTGTATGTATGTATGTATGTATGTATGTATGTATATGTATATATATGTATATATGTTTGGCATTCAGCTTTGTTCGGGTATTTTCCCACGTCATAATAGTGATGCTTTTAAAGTTGTAGCAACGTTTCAGCAGAATCTCATCTGCCATCATCAGGCTTCTGTATGGTGTTTGTGAGTCAGACTTTTACAGTGGTTTCAGATTTAAATTTGGGGCAGCCTATTGCTGTGTCAGAATGGTTTTTTCTTCCTCCTGATTGGTTGAGAGTCTTGTTCTGTGTTTATTGGTCTTGGAGTTTGCTGTGTTCTGCTACTAATATCTTCTGTCTGTTTTTTGGGGGGATGGGGGGGGCTCTTTTTGTATCTTGATTGGCTGGCAACATTGTGTTATTTTATTGGAGGCCTTTAGTGCAGCTTGGCTTCGGGTAAATGGACGGCTATCATTAGTTAGGAAGCTCGGTTTCATCTGGGTGCCTGGTTGGGGTGTGTTTGAGCTGGAGGTATCGGGGGGATCTGTTTGTGCCCAGGTGTATATGTTTATATGTATATATATGTATATATATGTATATGTATGTATATTTCTTAAGTTTTTACAGATATTTATATGTATGGTATTCAGCTTTGTTACGTGGTATTTTCCCACGTCATTATAGTTGTGCTTTTAAAGTTGTAGCAACGTTTCGGCAGAATCTCATCTGCCATCATCAGGCTTCTGTATTGTGTTCATCTGGGAGTCAGACTTTTACAATTGTTTCAGTTTTAAATTTGGGGCTAGCCTACTGCTGTGCTAGAATGGTTTTTTTTTTCATCCTGATTGTTTGGGAATCCTGGTCTGTGTTTATTGGTCTTGGAGTTTGCTGTGTTCTGCTTGATTGGTGTTTCTAATATCTTCTGTCTGTTTGTGGCTTTTTTGTGTGTCTTGATTGGCTGGCAACATTGTCTTCCGGTATTGGAGGCTTTTAGTGCAGCTTGGCTCCGAGTAAATGGACGGCTATCATTTGTTAGGAAGCTAGGTTTCATCTGGGTGCCTGGTTGGGGTGTGTTTGAGCTGGAGGTATCGGGGGATCTGTTTGCCTGGCTAGTGGTGTGGAGATTTTTTTGTTTGTGAGTGCAGGCTTCCAAATAATTGACAGTCTGGTGGAATCATCTCTTCTATTCATGCTTTCTGGTCTTTTTTCAATCTCTATGGCTTTTCTGATGATTCTGTGGCTGGGGTTTTCTATAGTGGCTAGGGTTTTGGTGCCATTGAAGTCGATGCTATGACCTGTGGCTTTCGTGTGTTGGACTTGTGAGGAAGTGTGTTCCAGCTTTTTTACTGCATTTTTGTGTTCATCCAGGTGGGTACTTATTCTTCTATTGGTCTGTCCAATGTATGTGGCAGGGCATGATGCACAGAGGACGTCATATATGCCTTTATCTTTGGGGTTTCTAAGGATGGCGTCTTTTTTCTGCCTGTTTTGAAGGCAGTCTTGATGTGATGCCTGTGTAGTATCTTACTGGTGTTATGCACAATGTATCCAATCAGTTACAGCATGTAATTGGCATTAATGAATCTCAATTCCAGACTCTACAGAGAAAGTTAATCTCTATTGGTAGAGTTTAATAACCAAACAAATCAAAACTTCAAAAGCTCATGGTATAAAAGTACAGTGTTATGAATTAATCTGGGAGTTTTGTACGAAATCTCAGAGTAGTATGCCTATCCAAGAGTCAGGAATAATGGAGGAGAAGGCACAAAATAATAACACAGAAGGCATTGCAACTGGGCCAAAGTCATTTAATGCTTTAATAGTAAAAGCAAAGAGACAAAAGTAACAGTCCAGGATGTTTCCTGAAGCAACCTTTTCCTTTTCCAAAGAGTATTTGCCAATGGAGAAGTGCAGTTTTCATTTGGAATTATAGTAGCTGTGTCTAGTTTTGACTGAGTCAGAGGAACATTGGATTAGCTTTCTCTTGCTTCCTTTCATTGACTTTCAGTATAATCCAAAAGTAAAACCCAAACCTTTATGATAATAATTTTTAATAGAACTACAGCTAAACCTTCTTTTTTAGATACTCCTATTAAAATAATTCTTTTTTGTAGAGTAAAAAATAATGCTTGTGTCCTTTTGTGTGTGTGTGTGTTTTGTTCTAGGAGCATATGATTCTTTGCAGATTTGCTGATCAGACAGCTGTCCAGCTGCCCCCAGAACGCAGGCAAATAGGTATGCTTTTCTGTAGAATAGCTGTGGAGTTTATATGCACTATATTTGGTGATATGATTAGCTTGCTGTTAATGGGTGGTTGTGACATGTTTATGAACAAGAAGTTATAATAGTATGTCCGATTCCAATCTCTTGTCAACCATGCCTCCCTCTCTCATCTTTGCAAAACCTGCTTCCTGATTCTTTGGATAGATATACAATAGGTGCTATCTGCGAAATTGATTTTCTGGTAATAATATCACATTCAACCACAAACTCTTCTTTGTGCTAAAAGCTTATATCATTGAATAATTTAATTAAGTATTAAATTAGTTAGATATCCAAAGTGGTCAATGACTCATAAAAAGCAACAATAACATAGTTTAGTATGGATAGTGTGGAAATCATACTATCAAAATCAAAATCAGACATGGGACTATAAAGTTTTTAGAAATAAAATGAGACATTATTTACAATAACAAAAGACAAAAAGTAAGCCAGCCAACAAAAACTATTAGGTTCACTGTAAGGCAGAACAGAATAGAAATTATTAATCTTATTGGTAAGATCCCAGCAGTTTTCAAATAGTTGATGACATAGCTTGACCAGGCTCTAGGTTCATCCTTAGTTTATGTCTTTAAGACATATGACAGGCATAGCTAGTTAGGAATCTTCATGACATACCAATAATTCACTAAAGATTGATTGCTGTCTGTTACCATTAGAATACAGCTCCCTATTTATCCCCACTCTAATTTTAGTTACTTCTTTCTCCTATCTCTTGTGTTCTCTGTAACAAACTCTTTGCTTTATGCCGATTAGTTTTGGAGCTTGCTGATTGTTTGATTATATCAAAGCTGATTGTTCTGCCTTGAAAAACTGACTGTTGACTAAATTCTAATGATGATTAATTTGGCTATTTTAAAAACTTTAAATGAAGTTCTACAGTTTTATTCTAGCTTATTTTATGCTTTAGTCATTGTTAAATGTCTTAGGAAGCCATGTGGTTGAAAAGTGAACTATAAATAATTGAAGTAAAATAGTTGCAATGTTTAACAGAAAAATGTATCTGGTTGCTAAGAGTCAGGAATTATTTGTTGGTGCATAATTAATCAGAAGAAAAAATGAGGATGAATATTAATGAAAGTAACAGAACAACAGAGTTAGAAGGGACCTTGGAAGTTTATATCAGATTAGATTAACAGAGTTGGAAGAGACCTTGGAGGTCTTCTAGTCCATTCCCCTGCTTAGGCAGGAAACCCTACACCACTTCAGACAAATGGTTATCCAATCTCTTCTTAAAAACTTCCAGTGTTGGAACATTTACAGCTTCTGGAGGCAAGTTGTTCCAATTATTAATTGTTCTAACAATTAAGTGTTTAGTTACAGGCTGTATCACAGAGGTATTAACAACAATACAAGTGTTTGCTTTGACACCTGAATAAAATATTCAATCTCTGTGGTTCAGAGTACATAAGGAAATTCCAAGATATTTTAACCTTTTGTATCTCTCAGTAAATCTGGCAGATTTTAAAGTTAGCCAAATCATGCTGTTGTCAACACAACTGTACATTTGAAAAGTGTCATTCACCAATTGACAGTGACCACCTTTTCCAATATTTTGGTGATATAGAAAGGAAATGTGTCACATAAGGATGGGTGGAATGGCTGTGTCTTTGTGTGTTTTTCAATGTTGATTCAGCATTTCAGCAGTCCTTTCTCCCTTTATGGATAAATTAGGAAAAGGAGAAATTTCTGATTCTCAGACACCATTTTTCCCTCCCTCTAGCTTTTGTGTTCTTATTCTTGTCTTGTTAGTTCTGATGTGATACTTGACATTAGGCTCCGTTAAAAGTCTTTTCTATTTCAGTCATCTTTCTTCACTTTTTAAACTTGCTAATAGGTATGTAGTTTTATTTTCAGATGACTGGAGGGGGGGGGCTGTTGTCAGATTGGATTAGCACGAAACACATGTTCCCTAAAAAGAGGTACTGAAATACATTGCTTAATCTTAACTAGTTCTCCCTGAAAATAATGCTTTTTTGAACAGGTGGGACTCACTTTTGAATATTTACCAATGAATGCTTAAGTTTGTGCTGTCCACTTTCTCCCTTTAAGACTTTTGTTACATTCCCAACCCAAATTACTCTTCCAATCAATATGTTTTCTTTTTACTACTCTTCTGTTACTTCTACTTTCGCAGTTTCTTAACAAAATAAAAATAATTTATATAGTATTCTGTCTTTGCATATGACTGCTACAGAGATTTACTTCTGTATATAATATAAAGCATGGCAGCCACCAGAAGTATAAAATTAGTTGATGTGTAACTTTTTATTTAGACCAAAGATAGATTACAAAGTAGCATTCAAAGGTCTTAGTATATCATCAATTATTATTATATACCTCCAGAAATCCAAAATACATTCCAGTTTCCTCCCAACAATAACCCCAGGTGATGATGAGAGGTTTCATGTTAACCAGTAAGGTTCTATGGTTGTGGGAGATTTGGAATTTGGGTCTCCCCAAGTCTAAGTCTGGCTTTCAGAATTTTAAAAAGATAGCAGGTGCAACACCATTTAGATTTATTTAATTACTGTAAAGTTCTGTGGAGTTTGGGTATGGGATACCAGAGAAAGCAATATTCCTACATGAATTCTCCCATGAAAAATACTACAATGCAATTGCTGCCAGTTTCTATATCATGTATTATAAGAAATAGAAATATATATTCTGTTCATATATTTTAGGGAAACAATGCATGGGACTGGTGGACCTTGACCGGGCTTGGAGTGTGGAAAGAAGCAACTACTCAGTCCAAGTGATAACCATGGAACCACAGTCATGTTCCCCAAAGAATAATTTGATAACCGGTATCCCAGTTTAATTCAAAGGTTTTTCTATCAAGTTGAATTAATATTTAGTTCTCTTGATCAAAGTGCAAATAACATTTTGGAGACTAGAAAGGAAACAGTGTACATCTTGAATCTGTTGTCTCCAGAAAAAGGAAGGCAATGCAGTAGGGGCTATCTTGCAAAGCTTCCTAATTCCTGCTTGAAGTATGTGATTAAATGACATCTGGCTCTCCCAAAATATTAATCAGTCTACACTATAAAAGCAACCAATATGTCCTTGGAAGAATGATTTCCTTTTCTATGAAAATTGGTCTTGCATGTTGGAAAACATATTTTGCAAGGGTTCTGGGCTCATCAGTATTGATCTAAAGAACAAATCACAGAATCTTCTTTTCAATGTTTTACAATTATACTTTCTGTGCTCAGTTACAACTGTATTGCTGGATTGATAAAAGTATCACTTTGCAAAAAAAAAAATTAAGATTTTTTTTTAAGAAAAATATGTTCTAAATAAAATAATCTTACTCCGAAGACAATTTATGATCACTGTGTGGTCAGCATCCACATAGTTTTCTTAACAACTGTATAATTGTGGTTTGATTGTTTGCAATTTCCTAGAGTAGGTTAAGCTTTTTAATATTTTTGGGGTAATCTCCCATTTGTACTTACTAACCAGGTCCACAAGTTCTTATTTCAAGATAGCCTAGAGAGTGCTTCAGGTCAAATTAATCACTGTATTTACAGTATGCAATTTATAAGTAGATTTATACATTAACTTTGATTACTGTGCTTTGTAGGACAAAGCAAACTTGCAAGAAATTCTTTAAATATGTACCTTTACCTATTATTTCTGCAACTCTTCTCTTTATCTTCCTTCAGTGTGAGGATCCTTTAATGTTTTCCTTTGAGGATTATGTTTTGCTTTGGCCACATGAATGCTGGGGAGGAAGAGAATAGAGGAAGGAAAACAACAGTGGAATGACAATTAAAGTAGAAAAAAGCCACATGCTCCTTTTTCATTCCCCGCCCCCCCCGAGATCTGTTTCTCGAAGAAAACTAATTGTTTGTATTTTGAGATACATATGTGATCATGTGTGAGTTATAGGTTGGTCCTCCAGAAAAAACTCTGAAATAGCACTCCTTTTTTCAGACTTTAATTTATAGCAGCCCATTAAATAAAACCTCATTTTAACTTAAGGTATGTTGTAATTAACTATTCAGACAGATTCTTCAGAAGGTAAATAGAAATAGAATTCTTAATTGGCTAAGTGATTGGACACACAAGAAATTTGTCTTGGTGCAAATGCTCTCAGTATATATAAAAGTAAAGATACATTCATCAAGAGTCAAGAATCATAAGTTACAACACTTAATAATAGTCATAGGGTACAATCAGTGGTGGTAGTATTCGACCAGTTCTGCCTGGTTCTGGAGAACCGGTAGTGATAATGAGCAGTGGAGACCAAACTGGTTCTCTTCGCTGCTCTGTGTTTGGCCCACCCACCCACCCAAGCTTCTATACTCACTTTTATGGCCAGAATTCAAAGCGTAGCTGCTTTGCGCTGTGCAAAATAGCGCTATGCGGCAGCTGCTGCAGCAGCCAGCATCGTGCAGGTTTGTAGGAGGCAAGTTAGAGCGCCTCTGCGCCTGCGCAAAGTACGTTTTGGGTGCAAGCGTGCATGCAAAGTGTGCATGTGCACAAAGCGCGACCACCAAGCCACGCTCACCGAACCGGTGGCAACTTTATTTGAATACCATCACTGGGTACAATAAGCAATCAAATCATACTAGGAAACAGTCAATATAGATCGTAAGGATACTAGTCACAAAATTACAGCCATATACTCACAAGTGGAATGGGGTGGGTGATAAGGAGTGATGAGAAGATTAATAGTAATAGTAGTGCAGACTTTGTAAATAGTTGGACAGTGTTGAGGGAATTATTTGTTTAGCAGGGTGATGATGTTCCGGAAAAAAACTGTCCTTGTGTCTGGTTGTTCTAGAGTGCAGTGCTTTATAGCATTATTTTGAGGGTAGGACTTGAAACAGTTTATTTCCAGGATGTGAGGAATCTGTAAATATTTTCACAACCCTCTTTTTAACTCGCTGTATACAGGTAAAGTAGTGTAATCAGATTCATAACACTTTTCAAACTATTACAATGTTTAGGTTCTGTTTGGTTTACTCAAGCAATGAAAACCTCCTCCAAAATTAATTCATTTGAGTGGACTCAGTTGTTCCTCCATTAATGTCAGGGCTGGATAATAAAATATTCAAAGTCCTTATCATATACAGAGCTGAGAAATCTCTAATATTCCAGGCTTGATTTTGTTTCATCTCTCATAGTACTTGTCTGAAAAATTAAACAGATTGCTCAAAGCTAATCAAGGAGAGAGCAATGTGTGTAATAATTCTGTTAAGAAACACTTCGTTTGAATGGTGTTTGTAACATTTTACTATTGATGATGGCACAACCAATGAGCATATTTTTCTTGTTCTCATTCTATTATGTTTTCTAATAGTATAATATCAGTGTAATGTATTTTTGAGACTCTTGGATTCTTTAAATAAGAAATGTAACATTTACTATTGAACATTTAAGATGCCCCCTTTCATATTTAATGTTTTTGCTTGTATTACTTCATATTGTATGTTTAAGAGAGTTTAAAACTGAATATCAAGACAAACAATCCCAAGGCAGTTTGTTTACACTTTATTCCTGTGAAGATAAAAGGCAGGAAGACCCAAATGTTTGCACCTTTGGTAGTCCTGAATATAAATGAATCAATCTTAAAGGAAATATCTTTGCTACTACCATTCTGTTTCATTACCAAATCATAACTGACAAAGGTGTGAATAAAGTGTTAGAGAATTGACTGCTTCAGAGAGAATTTTGATAGGTAATTACTAAGATCAGCTTTAACAAAAAACTCTAAAAGCTTATTATCCAAAGCGAACACACACACTGAAATGGAAAAATGCTGTAATTTGGAAGCAGTTGGAAGCCCTGAAACCCAAGTCATTTCTCCATAATCAGTGGAAAAAAGAGAGAGAAGCAGATGACCAAGCAAAAGGGCTCAAAAGACATTTTATGAGCTGATAATGAAGTTTCATAAGTGGCAAGATCATGGCTGCAGCAGTCTACAAATACTCTGGAAGTTGTTCAGTTGATGTTAGTGAGAGGATTTTTTGTACATTGGTCACAGCCTCCTCTTTCTATGATGATAAATCTTCACGTATACGTTTCTATTTAAAACGTTGATTCCTGCCTAAATAAATTTTTCTTCATTTCATTCTGAATTGTTAGGGAGAGCCATATGGGAGTGGAAATAAACATTTTTTCCCAAAAGTAATATTTTGGTAATCATCATTTGCTATGTATTATAAAAATAAATTGATGAAAATCAGTTTGAAGCCACAAACTTTTCAGGGTGCCCATAAGTCACTCTAATCAAAACTATTACTGGAAGCTCTCTGAGATATTTGGCATTTGTTCACCACTGTGTATCAACAAATAGAGCCAATGCATATATTATTACATAGTTTCCCAATCTATGCTACTTGTAATTTTATCTGCGAAACTGTGGTTTCTAATTTATTCTTTAAGATTGTAATGTTCCAACTGGGATCAGGGTTTAGGGTGTGTTAAACAAAGCATTCCAAATTGTTTTCAAATTGGCAATAGTCTTTCATGCATTCATTCTTTTTTGCTCTTCAAAAAGGTCACAACACTTTTCATTTATTTTTAGCTTCTAACTTTCTTGCTGGCATAAAGTTTAGTAGTGCAAGTATGTATTAGAGAGACCAATGTGACAGCCCTGCCAAATTTATCTGATAGACACCAAGTCACGGAATCACAGACTAGGCCTGCTAATTTATTTTCCTAAAATTGCAATACTCGGTTACTTAAATGCTGTATGCGTATATGCAGATTTAACTTTTTTTTTTAATTAGGCAATTTCCCTAGGCTCCATATATCAATAATATGGTTTCGTATTTCATATTATCAAATGCATTGGTGCATTTTTTTTATTAAAAGCAGATTTTCAATTTATGAATTCATTTATTCAAATTGTTTTAAATAAAAATTACACCAAAGGATTGCAATGCAATAAGGAAAGAGGGAGGTCTGAACATTTTTTCACTTTCTTGCTTTTTAGATATCCTTTATATGCCAGCTTCCTAGAAGGTGAATTTGTTAAGAATGTTGTTACTGAATAGACAAGTGCAGCTACTTCATTCCAATTCCGGTATTGGAAGAGATTTTTAGGATAATCAGTACAAAAAGTTGTATAAAATTAATCTTCCAATTATTCTTCAATAATTCTGTAGCAATTTATATTTGCATTTTTATGGCAAGCTAGATTGTAAATAAATGCACAATGGCATTTATATATTTAACTCTTTTCAGTATTAACATGAAACCCAAATAATTTATTAAATGTATTTTTGTAAGTAACATGCATGTCCTTTAACATGCAAATAATTTCTGTGGAATAGCAGCAAGTTATCAAAATTTCAGCAGACAAGGTGGGGAATTTAATATTCCTTCCTGCAACCCTCATGGAAATTACTCTTCTGAAATGTGGATTTCCACCAAGATAAAATTTCAATTGATACCAATGAAATTTTTTTTCTTAATTCAAATTGTGCTTTTATAGAATGATTTTCATTAAGGATGTAGAAGGGAAAGGAAAGGGTTAAATCTCTCCTTGGTGTTCCTATATTCTTACTTCCAAGAAACTGTATCCGGATTTTAAGGAAATCATACCCATAATTTTGTACCAAGATATAAGTTAAAAGCACATGATTATTCATTATAGAGAATATCAATAAGTTCCTGCCCTGCTCATCTATGTTCTTTGGCCTGTTAATTCTATTATCATCCAGTAGATGCTACTAAACTTGTATTATAGAATCTACTTTCATACATTTTAAAACAGATTCCTTTGTGTTTTTTAAGAGTTCACAATAACCTATATCAGGGATGTCAAACTGGTGGCCTGCAGCCCAGATGCATTATGCACAGGCCATGCCCACCCCAGCTCTGTGAAGATATGTCACATGATAGCAACATGACACCGTGAGTTTGACACCCATGAGCTATATTTAACCAAGATCTAGTAGACAAACCAGAACTTACTCATTCATTCTCTTAGTGATGATGGGCATTAGCAAATCAGAATATTGACTCAAATATCCAGGCACTTTGGAATCACTTTCAATCTTTGTTTGGACTCCTGTCTAAACCATTTAATTTGGTGCAACTCTCTGTACCAAAATCAGCCAAATCACATATCTTAGTGTGAAAATTGAACTTTGTCATAAGTCTTCATCATTACACAGGCTGATAGCAATCGTGAAAGATTTAAAGTAAGTGTGGTTACCACATTGCATTGAATTGATACCCTACTATTCCATTAACTTTAGTACTCAAAGCATTTTGCAACAAAGATGGAATGAGTAAAACCTGACAATAAAATAGATGATCCAAATTCAAATCACAAAATAAAATGTAGAAAAAGATGTGTTTTGCCAACTTGCTGCATGCTTGGAAGATAGGAACCAAACACATCTTAGGAAACAATAGCCACTACCTACAAACCCAATGAAAGCACAGGTCAAGGAGCACTTCCTAACTACACATCAGCCCTTTGAGCACAAGCACAACTCCACTTCCAAACAGCACCTCCATTATGTACTCTACAATCTTTGCACTTTTACAACCTTGAGAATGGTTTAAAAATTACTAAGAAGGCGTCTTCCCAGCTACTCATTGTTCTGAAAGCCAAGTAGTGTTAAAAACCAGCCAAGAAAAAGACTGACAAAACTAGCTGAGGTTTGTTCAGAAGTTGAGCTCAACTTGAAGAAAGCTTAATAGGAATTTGCTAAATTTTGCTAATTTTCAGAGTAAGAAATGGATGAAGGATAGGGATTGTATCAAAAGCAGCTGCAGCATTTGGAAGAAATCTTCAGAGTTCTGTCCATAGCACCATCATTGCTGCAGTTGCTCAACCCATATCTGTCTTTCCTGGAAAAGACAGCTGCACCTCTTGACTTAATTTCCTGTTGTTCAAGATGTGCACAGTTCTTATTTTATTACGGTGGTATTCCTTTTACTGATGCATATTGCTTTGTATACCAGATAACGGAAAAGCAGCAGAAAATTACAGTTAGTACAGTAAATTAAAAGAATAGTAGGGGAGGGTAGACACGGGAAATTGTAAATGGTGTGGACCAAAGGTGCAGATAAGAAATTCGGTAGCGGAATATATTTGTTTTATCTGAGGCAATCTGGTGCCTTCAGATGTTTGGGGACTGCAACTTCAATCAATTCCAGACAGTTTAACATGGATCTCCTTTTAGGGATAACAAGAATTTTAGAATAGTCCTTATTTCAAAGCTAATCTGATCACAGTAGATTTTATGGGAATCTTACAGGATTGTGCAGCTATTCAGATCCAAAATGCTTTGGAAGTGATGTGGTTATGGTTTGCTGCACGTTTTCCTGATATCAGGAAAGAATGTGTTTGAGCTAAAGAAGTGTTAAGGAGGTGGTGGCAAAGACATGCACCTTTTTAATACTTCTGTAGTGGAAACATTTTCCTGGAATGATACAGCTATCATAGAAAATCAAAGAAAGATATAGACTCTTTAAAGAGGTGCCAGCAAGTGCAGTAATTATATTCATCTTATTGGTCAAACACCATCCGACACATCTGCCAAATTGCTGCTGCATTCAGGCTGCTGAGAAAATGTAAGCATACACTCAGGATACTTTGCACCATTGATTAACAAACTCTAGCCAGGATGATAGTTGTTATCACTTTGGAATACCTTATATATTTTTTACCCTGAGAATTTCAACGTCCATGCTGAAGTTGCCCCTTGAGAAATGGTTAGGATTTCATGGACCTGTTTGATATCTGACTGCATATCCAGTAGCATGCACAATGGATTTATGTTTGGCTATTCTGTTTGGCTAGTGTGCTAATGATCTGCTAGAGCAGGAGTGTCAAACTTGTGGCCCACGGCCAGGATGCACTTTCCCTGTTTTAACCGTGAAAGGGGGAAAATTCATGATATGTCACGTGACAACACGCTTGACACGCCTGTGCTAGAGGATCATTCCGTCACTCTAGGTTAATGGGCAGATCATTTTCTGGGCATATTTAGAGCAGCAGCTGCTACAAAACTTCAAACATCTGGATATATATAATTTGGGGAGGGGGGAGGATGAACTTGGAGAATCTCCCATCTAATATGCCTTTATTATCAAAATCCTGGTCTGTAGAATATAGTAATGGCCTAATTATTTTACCTATTTTACCTATTTACCTAAATATTCTACCTATTTTTTAACTCCAAAGGAACAATCAGTACCCTGGAAAGCTGTCTTGGTGATGGGCTGCATTAAGAAAGAGCTGAAATTAAATTCAAAGAACAATGAGGTGCTTAACTTGGGATCAAAGCAAAGCTTGTTCTGGGTGGGAATGCATCCCCCATAAAAAGCAGACTCACAATTTGGGTTTGCTCCTTGATCTTTAGCCGACTCTGGATTTGCAAGTGCCAGCTTTGGCAAGGAGCACATTTGCACAATTATAGTCAGTGCATCACTTCCTGAACTGCTTTGACACAATATCAGTGATCAATGTCTCAGTTACAAGCCATCTTGATTAATTTGAAGTTCTTTTTGTAGGTTACTCTTTAAAGTGACTGGAAATTACAACTGGCTATTGACCTGAGCAAGCTACAGATAATGTGGTTTCTGTGGTCAGCCTACTATAATATGGATTCTGTGGTGCATGATCTGGACTGATGCCTATTGCTTATAGGGGCCAATTTAAGGTCTTCATATGGACCTTTAACTTAGGACCTCGTTGTTCCTGTCCTGCTTACAGAAATCTGCTGGAACTCTTCTGAAGATGCCTTCCCGTAGGACCTAACCTTTACTATAGAGATGTGGGAAAGGATCTCCTGTGGCTCTGAAGTTATGGAATGTATTCCCTACTGAGCTAGTTTGACTCCTACACGCAAAACTTTAAGGAAGATAGCCCAAAGCACCTCTTCAGCAAGCTTTTCATTGTTAATTGTTTTAATGATTGGATTTCATTTTCACTTATTTAATTTTGTTATATTTATTTACACTTCTTGTGGTAAGACATCCAGACAGTCCATTTGGTGTAGTGGTATTTAAAACATCAGGCTAGAAACTTGGACACCCTGAGTTATTAGACAGCCACATGACTCTTTGCCAGTCACTTTCTCCTCAGCCCTGGGAAGCAGGCAACGTCAAATCAACTTCCGAAATCTTGATATTGACAGGAAAACCGCAGAGACAAATTCAGGCGCTCAGCAGAAGTCAAAATCCCCCGTACCCAAAGAAACAGTCACAAATTGACCTTACTTCATATTTAAGTGGTCAGAGTACATAAATGCACTAACACGCCTGTCGTCCCTGTCATTGTATTTTTATTCTCTTATTCTTGTTCTCGTTTTTCGTTTGACAACGGCCAATCAATAAATAAAAGAAACCAAACAAATAAAGAGACCCTGACACGGGCAATTGAAATCTTCATCAAAGGTGAGGTTCCTTGGGGACACCCACCAACAAACAACGACCGGAGGCCCCGCTCTTTTGCTCCCCTACTCCGTTTGTTTCCAAGAAAGCCGTCTCGCTCTTCCTCAGGGAACCCGGCGTTAGGATCGGCCGAAGGCTCTTCGCCGCGCTTCTCCCACTCCACCCCGAAGGGCGAGCCGAAACGCGCACGCCTGCGCCCCAGACTCTTCCCGGCAGCGGGCGGCATGACCGCCTCCGAGCTCGAAGGGAGGGGAGGGGAGCGCCAGGCAGGGACGCGCGGGGTGTGGGGGAGAGGCTCCCTCCTGCCGCTTGCCTCGTTGCCGACCTCTTCCCTTCGCCTCCTGCGAGGACTGGGATTAACTGCAGCCGGGCGCCCCCAGAGGGCCCCGCTGGCGCTCAGTTCCCGGCGCGCTGGGTTGGGCTGGGCTGGGTTGAGGGCGCCTCCTAGAAGAGCCGGTGGGGAGGCCGCTCCGGCGTCTTCGCTTCTTTGCATCTCCTCCCAACCTGCCGTTGCCGCCGGTGGTCGAGAGACCCAGGGCTGTTCTCCCTCTCTCTTTTCTTTCTTTCTTTACCCCCCCCCCTCCCCTTCTGTCTGTGTCTGTCTATCTTCCTTTGTCGACATGGATTTCTCTTTGAGGGTCCTCGTTTTATCCTGGCTTTGCCTGGAGACTTTAGGGGACTTCGACGGAAGGTAAGTTGAACGGTTTCCTAGAAGGAAAAGGTTGAGGGAAACGAAAGAAAGGGGGGCAACACCCGAAGCCCACGTTTCTTTCTGGAGAACGAGAAATGGTCCCAATTTGCTAAGGGAAAGAAACAGTTCACAACCTTTGGCGCTGTCTGCTGTTTTCCTCACTAACGTCTAAGAGTGGCTCAGACGGGGCAGAAAACCTGTTGGAGGAGGAATCGGACTGCACTCTTCTTTATTTACATAGGATCCAGAACATGCTCCCTTCAAAATCTAGCAGTTTGTCCAAAATACGACTGTGAAAGTTTTCACTTAATCGAGGAAACAGATTAAGTGATCAGTAACAGAGGCACCTGCAGTAGGAAGTTTGCAAGACCCTAATACCCCGAAATAGATAAATGAAACACCTGATTTTATTTTTGTGCTCCTTTTTAAAAAATAAAGTATAGCCTTTAGGTGCAGGAAGTTCATGTGCCTAAAAAGACATAATGATTGCATAATGATTGACACATGCTTCCATATAGTAGTCTATTTGATCAAATGTATGACTTATTAATGCAGCTCTTTAAAGTTTCAGGAAGACTCCTGTTTGTTATTTAGCATTTTTGGTTTTGTTTTGTTTTTCACTAAGGCTATCCCTCTGGAAGTCATGAACCTTGAATTGTTACAAGGATTCCAGTAGTCCTTTGAAGTTGGTCAGTTTCAAATTCCTAACACAGGGGAAAAGCTACTTTGTGAATGGGAGACTGATTCAGTGCCAGGTTTTCTGATTTGTAGTTTGGTTTCTGAACGGCTACACTGCACTGATTCTCACTGAGGAGGAAACCATCTAAACTAGGAAGGCTTACAGCTGGCATCTTGGCATTTATTTGAAAATAATTTCATCCCTTCCAATCCAACCTACCTATAATGAAATATGAATAGTCTTAATCTGAACTGATTATTTTTTGACACAGATAGCTGTAGTAGTCCTAAGCACATCACTGGAACAGCTGAATTATTTTAAATATCTAAACTGACTGATAGGAACTCTGTGCTATTAGGTATATCCATCTGAAGATGTCTGCATTCAAGTCTGCAATCTTCTGTAAAGCTCAGTCTTTTACTTTAAACATCCTTGTTAGTAACAGAAACCAACAGTACAATGGATTTTTGATAGGGTTTGGCATTTTACACATTAGTGTAGATGGAAAGAATCTAATAGGCATTTGAATGTGCAGGAAGAATACTAGCAAGAAAAATTGTTCTAGTTTAATTGATAGGCTACTGAGAGGTGTGTTACTGCATCTGTAGGGATGGTAAACACAACATATGATTATATTCTATGGATATTAATCATATTCTGTTGCATGTTATTGTGAAAATAACATGTTCTCAAAAGGTAAACATGGAAGAAAGAGCTTTAAAGCAAAATATTTTAATTGCTGAAGTGGTGATTTCCCCATTCATGCATAATTATATGGATTGTCATACCAAGTAAATGCAAACTCCAGAACATCTGTGTAGCTTCAATGTTTGGGGGTGACATGAGGAAAGAATGGCTATCTCCTGTCAGATAAATTATGCAGTTGACAGTAAACTAGGGACTATTTATAACCCTGTAAAATTTTTAATTTCTTTTTATACCTGTATGTTTTCCAGGAATGTTTTGATATCTTTAAACACATATGTAAAATAAACATTAATCAAACAAGCTGTAACCTTAAGGACACAATTATATTCCACCATTCAATGCAAATATTTCACTTGTGTAAAGATGCATGATAGGCAAGTCTTGACAGGCTTAGGCAGTCCAAGTTTCTTTTGAAATACATTGAAATACAACCTTTCTGTAACTGATAGACCTATTAGATATATTATCTTTGTGTAATTGTTGAATAGATCATAACTACAGTACTTTGACCTCATTTATCAAGCCATTTTCATTGGAACAGAGAATAATACAGATACGGAGCTGGTTTTTAACTAGGTATTGCAATGCAAACAGTCAGGAGTACAACTCTAAATGGGATCCTGTACATGGGAATTGTTTATCTCTCCCTGTGATTTGAAGCCATGAAAAGAATGCACACCTGCTCTGTTTATTGACTGTAACTGATATAAGTCTCCATACTTACTTGGTTTTTGTAATTCGTGAAAATATTTAGGAATAGTGAAGAATAATAGACCTTATGGCTATACCAGTAGGCAAATCTTATTGTAAAAAGCAAATCCTTCTTTAATATTATACTAGCCTCTTTGGTCTCTGGGTATGGACTATGTTCCAGTCTTCAAAGACTCAGAGGCTGGGGGACCCAGAAATGAACTGAAACCCAGACCTGCAACACAAACTATTCTGGTTATACTATAGACCAGGGGCCTCCAACCTTGGCAACTTTAATGCCCAGAATTCCCCTGCCAACTTTGCTTTGGGAAT
Organism: Hydrophis major; assembly: GCA_033807585.1. Lineage (NCBI taxonomy): Eukaryota > Metazoa > Chordata > Lepidosauria > Squamata > Elapidae > Hydrophis > Hydrophis major. The sequence continues at coordinate 27,822,648 of CM066333.1, forward strand.
TCTTTGAGTTGAAGTCCTCCTGGCTTAAAGTTACCAAGGTTGGACATCCCTGCTATAAACCCCTATGGACTTGGAAACATAACTGCAGATCCTAGACTCATGCCACTGGTAACTTAATAGAAACCATCATCAGTCAACTGATTTCCACTTTGAATTGAAGCTGTTCATGGTTGATTTTCGTGTCCAAAGCCCATCTCTAAACACTCTTTACTATTTAACATCAAGAACCACCAGGTTAGATTTTATATAGTCTTGGCATCACATTTTCTAATAGTCCTGGGGATAGACTGGCTTCAAACTGATAATGCATATATTAATTAGGGCCAGAATGACTTAGCTTTTGGTTCTCCTGCCTACAAAGCTTACAGCCTGCAGGGCTTTAAACCACCCACATTGCATCCTCTAGCAGAAGGGTCCTTCTTTGCCTGGCAAATACATGGACCTTTATTTATTTATTTCTTGTTTAATTCAGTTTAGGCACTGTCCAACTGCAATTGCTCTGAACAATTCACAAACAATAATGTTGATGTGTTTAGAAATGGGGAGACAGTGACTGTGACACCCATCAATTTTGTGATTGTACTTTCTGTCTTATTCCTGAAGTTCGGATTCTCACAAAACATCACAAAGACAGTTGGATATCTAAAGGACTTTTATTAATAAGATCTTGGAGAAAAACTTTATCTGCCCATTTCCTTCCCCCGTAAGTGCCCTGCCTTATTGATGCCAAATCCTTGACCCTATACCTGTTAATGATTATTTTTGGGTGGGCTTCAAAAATTTTAGCAACGGGTTCTCTTTCTGGTTTCTGGGTGGGCGTGGCCATGGACTAGTCAGCCTCCAGCACCATGGAAGGGGCATTTTTGCCCTCCCTGAGCTCCAGAGGCTTTCCTTGAGCCTCCAGGAGGGTGAAAATGGCCTCCTGGGCTCTGGAGAAACAGGACTATTTCCGGCATTCCCAAACTTCTGGGAGTCCTGTTTTTCATCCTCCCCGGGCCTCTGTGCACAGCCTGCACTTACCTGCATCCAAAATGGATTGCGTGGGGACTCCTGGGAGGGGAGGGGAGAGGGGGTGGGTGGGAGCAGCCAGGAGTGGGATTTGGGGGATGCACAGAACCTTAGCTAGGGGCTCTCCTGTACCCCTGAGAACCCCCAGCAGCCCACCCCTGAATTTATCATCATCTTCCCCTTCTTGTTGAAATCTACAGCTCAGATCTCAGAAGAGCTTTCAAACTGTTTGACATGAAAGAGGGTTATAGGCATCCAATTCCCATTGATACTCATTAATGAAAGTTTGAGTGTTTAATAATATCATTTGGATTGGATAGTTCTTCCTCAGCCTTAATGATATTTATGAACCATGTTTATCAAGACATATTGGAGACCATTCATATCATCTTTTGGGGGGATAATTTGTTTATTTACTCATTGTCCACACGAGTCAAGTATGTGCAATTCTGCAGTGCTTATAAATACATATTCTCTAGTCTATACCAAGGGTCTCCAACCTGTGGCTGCAGCCCACTACCGGGCCTTGACCCATTCAGAACTGGATTGTGGAAGTGGTGGGCAAGTGTGAGCAGAGGGCAAGTGCATACGTGCACACTCCATTTGCCTGAGCAGTGGATGTGCATGCCCGCCACTTGTGCAAATGGACCCTTGCACGTGTGTGTGCTTGCTCGCCACTCATGTGGAACCATCCCCTCTCCCCTCCACCGCCAGTCCCCAAAACCCAAAAGGTTGGCGACTTCTGCTCTATACTATGCTGAAGAAATGGGCCTTTCTTTGATCTGTCTGTCTCAGTCATTCTATTTCTTCAAGGAGAATTCAGTTGTATTCAGTTAAAGATGAATTTTGGAAATCTCCCATCCTGTACACATACACAATCCTTTACAGGTAGTCCTCAACTTACAATGTTTAATGACCGTTCGAAATTACAACATCACAGAAAAAAGTGACTTATCACTGTTTTTCACATAACTGTTGTAGCATCTCCATGGTCATGTGATCAAAATCCAGATGCTTGGCAACTGGCTTATATTTATGACGATTGCAGTGTTCCAGGGCCATGTGATCCCTTTTTGTGATCCTCTGATAAGCAAAATCAATGGGAAAGCCAGATTTACTTAAAAACAGTGTTACTAACCTAACAACTGCAGTAATTTGTTTAACAAATGTAGAAAGACAGGTCATAAGATTCACTTAACAACTGTCTCAGTAACAGAAATTTTGGGCTCAATTGTGGTCGTAAGTTGAGGACTACCTGTAATGGACTTTGTCATCTTTTAAAATCTTACGTTTTTGGCAGTTTTGCACACTGCTTGTGTGTTTTACTAAGAAAGGTGAGCCTTTGTCTATTCAAATGAACATTCACTTTTCAGTATACCCTTCATTATCCAGATCTCTTATGTCTCTCTATGGCTTAGTCTGATACTTCTGATTTTCCTTTGAGTACTGTGCTTTTGTAATCTGATTAAAAGTTTAATGAGAGCTTGCTGTACATTTTTCTTCCCAAATCTTTTTCTGCCAAGCAAACTGAAGTTTCCTTTAAAAAGAAGCTTTTGACTACCAGGGATAATTTTCAAGATTGGAACTCATCTGAAGGCACAACACCTTCTATTGAGGTTCAAATTGATCACAGGGACTTGATACATTTGCAAACTTCTCATAAACTTATATATCATCAGATCAGGAGAACACAATTTTTTTCCCATTTTATACATGTATCTTTGATACACCTAACTTGAAAAACAAGTGGTCTGATCTTCTGCCACATAATTATTTATTGACCCCGAAACCCTCTTACCACATCCATTTGGCTCCTGAAAAATGTAATTCTCCTCCTTCTAGTATCTTCCCTGCTTTACATGAGTGACTTGGAGGAAGATGGAAGATGCCGTCCCTTAACTGACCTCATGTATAACTGTGCAACAGCAGAATCCATATATGGAGGCTCAAACAGATGACTTTAAGGGGGCCTCTGTCATCCTCTGTTTTCTTCCAAGTGGAAAGAATTGCTTCACAATGATCACCAATACATTCTTCCTTGAGGGAGGAAATCTTGTTGCTCTGGAGATTTCATTCTATTTAAAACAACTTATCTTCTTTTCTATGAGACTGTGGCTTTTTTTGGCTTCTTGGAATAGTCAACATTTCTTTTTACTACACTTGTCAACTTGCCAAATCTCTTACCAGAAGCTGCCTGCACTGTTTGTCTCTTTCACAGGGTCCTTGAGACACTATTTCATTGGCTTTTATTATTGAATGACCTTATGTCAAGGATCTGGATGCCATTCTAGTGGTATTTTATTTTTCCTCTACAATGGTCCATTTCATTTCCTGTTAGGGTCTTTCCTCTGCTTTGGAAAGATATTATCAGCTCATTCAGTGGATTTTGCAGAACCACATGTTATGAATTCATTTAATTCAACTGGCATCATTTTCTTTCATCTGTTGGATGTACAGTTCCAACTATCTTCTGCCTGTTGCCTACATGATGAAACAGAATTACTCCATTGCTGTCTTAACCACCAGCAAGATCATTGGACTGATATTTTGCCTGGGACTGGTTCTCATTTAATATGTCAGTTAATGTCTCTGCACTAGTATTGCAATGTTAGATCATGCAGAGTTATTATCCATGATTGTTGCTTAATGTTTCCCGATTGTTCCCTTTCCCCGAGAGCTTTTATTTTCTCCAGAATAGCAAACAGATCAACATCTCCTCAACGATCAGTTGTATCAAGCCAAGACCTCTAACAAATATTCTGCTAACTGACATCACTAAGAAGGTCCCTGCATTGCCGAAGTCTCTCCCTTGTCTCCTGGCTCTTTACCAGATTTCTCTCTGTCATAAAATCATTAAGAAGCTGCACCCTTTCCTATACCTGCACATATCAATCCTGCAGCTTTTTATCTGCAGCTTCTAGCTGCTTTGAACATACATCTGTTTGTTACCATTTGAGCTTGGAATCTTAGCCTTATGCACCACTGTTCTACTGTGCAAATAGGGACGAAGAATTCAAGGGGGAGTTCTTTCAGACCCCTGATTCACAAGAAGCAATCTGTAATATTTGATTCATTGGAAAGGATACCTAGAAGAGAGAGATCCTGGGAAATAGCCAAGGATTCCTTTGATATTGGTGCAGTATTTAAGGCATCAGGCTAGAAACCAGGAGATTGTGAATTCTAATCCCACCTTAGCAATGAAAACTGGCTGTTTGACTTTAGAGGAAAAGAGGACAAAGGAGTATTAGGCATTTACATTATCAAAATAATAATAAATGCATTGCCCTATACAATTCAGACCTAACTGATTATATCCTTTAACTTTAGTGCATGCTAGCAGCTTTGATTTTGAGATAGAAGAAGGTTGGTTTGGGAATGATGAAACTATAATTACGCTGACTAACCCCCTTATAATGGAGGGATGAATTCAGGGGTAGACAACAAGAGGGTGCTTGTGGAGGAAAAAAAACTCTTTCCAGAAGAAGTAATGGACATTCCCCTCTCTTCGGAGATCTCAGGGAGAAACAGTTTGAAAGGGGAAGGAAGAGAATCCGATCCATAGCCTCTTTATCATTAGAATCATTTCCACTCCACTGAAAAAAGGAGTTGGAGATTGGTTCTTTCAGAGATCCTTGGCCAGGAGCAGGAAAGGATTCAGAGGGCTAGCGGTGGAGAGGCTTTATCTGCTCTAGTTCAGGGGTCTCCAACCTTGGTAACTTTAAGACTTGTGGACTTCAACTCCCAGAATTCCGCAGCCAGCAAAGCTGGGAGTTGAAGTCCACAAGTCTTAAAGTTACCAAGGTTGGAGACCCCTGCTCTAGTGGACAATTAATGGAAATGAAAGGAGTAATATAGTTCCTTCTTCATAGCTCTCCAGTCTTTTGATGAGAGTGGGGAATAGAAGGGAGATTTTCCTAAAAAGGCAAATGGAAGAGGCCCAGGATTTAAATCTGGCTATTAAAAGGGGCGTAATAGCCCATCAGTTAAAGACCCTGAGCTTGTTAACTGGAAATCTGACGACCCGGGTTTGAGACCCAAGCACTGAACAAAGGGATGAGCTCCCATGCCTGCCCCAGCTCCTGCCCACCTAGCAATTTGAAAGCAGGCAAATGCAAGTAGATAAATAGTACCACTTTAGTGGGAAGGTAACAGCATTCTGTGCACCTCAGAGTATGGATATGGTGGCCACATGAACACGAAGTGTCTTCAGACAACTCTCACTTTCTTGTCTAAGAAGCAGAGATGGGCACTGCCCCCTAGAGTCTGATACAATTGGACAGAGGATACCTTTACCTTTATTAATATATATTACATGGGAAGATATTGTGATGCTGTTACACAAAGAATTCATTAGTTTATATGGCTTTCCAATTTTTAATACGCTTACTGGTTGAACCTTCTGTATCAGAATCCTTCAGTACCTGACATTTAAATGCCATCTTTGGATGAGAATCAAATTTACGCCTCTGGGTCTTAGTTTTGACAACTATAGGATGCTCATCCAGAAATCTGTTTGCCTATATAAGTTAAATGGACAATTATGAATCTCTTCTACTGCCCCTGATTTCAAATAAACTGTTTCCTAAAGATACTATGATGGTTCAGGAAAAGGCACATGTCTGTTGAGGACTATGAGAATTCAAGACATCTGGAAGGTGCTAAATTTCTGCCACCAGATCTTTATTGTGTGTATAAAATACACACACACAGAGGTAGATTGCAGGAATATTAAAGGAAGAACAATTTAAAGGTCTTTGTAAATCCTATTGGTATCAAGTAGGTCTATCAAATAGTAAAAAAAATCTCAATGCTGAATAAGTCAGAAGTTAATGATTTGAGCACTAAGTTGATGAAATAGCATGCTGACAAGTTTGCAGCTCAAGTTTAAACATGAATGCAGATAAATGAAATCTGAAAGCGAGGGCTGAAAAGCAGGAATGTGCATGTAATTGCTACAGTTATAATGTGTCAAAATTTGATGAAAAACTTTGATGAAAATTAGGGAATAAGTCATGCAGACTAGAAGAAAATATGTTGGATGGGATCTTAGTTTAAAGCTTACCTTTTACCTATCCTTTTCACAATTTGTTGAGTAATCACTATTTATTCCATGGAGTCATTTGATTTGCTCAAGTAAATCACTCTTTACTATTACTTTATAGTGTGTTGTGCTTTAATAGGAGAGGTGTGCAAACTTTGAATAGTATTGGTAATCAAATAACTATTGCTATAGCTGATCAAAGGACAACACATCATTATAAACTATTTGTAGCTGCTCCAACTTTACCCCTTTACTGAGATATGGTGCCTTCATCTTGAATATGTATTGCAGCATGTTGGAAGAAACGTTTTCTAGCTCAGCTCCATAGATAGTACATCTGGTTTTATATCTGGCATGTTGTATATCCAATATATAATTAGAGTACAGGATGGTACACAGAATGTTGACCTGATCCTAGTTTTAGATCTGGGAAATAGCCTAGAAATCAATATCTTCCTGCTAAGCTGTTGGTTTTGTGGTGAATGGCTAGAAGTAAAGGCTGATTAGGTAGAAGAATTTCCATGCAACATGTGTTTTAAGACCCCTTATCAAACTTTGACTTATGTGGTTAAGTTATCTTTACAAAAAAGCACCATTGATTTAATTTCCATGTAAACGTACATGGTATTGGATATGTTGAGCTAATAAGAGATGGAAGGAAAGAGAAACTAAAAAAAAAAAAAAATAGCCTAAGAGGGAAAAATAGTTTCCCAGGCCCTTTAAAAATGGGATGAAACAGTAGTTCAAAAACATATGAAAACTTTATGACAGATGGTTTCAAGATGGCTTACCAAGATAACAAGAAGAGTAAAAATGTGCTTTCCAAATAATGATAAAATCTTGAAGCTTAAGAATATTATTTAACAAATGACAGCTGAATGTCTGAACCAGTTCCAGTTAAAAATACAGCATTTGGGAAGCAGTGAAATTCTTTGAAAGGTCTGTCTATTGAATTAACATCTGCAATAACCATCATATACTAGATGTGTCCTGTTACTTTATGTTGCGGTTATCCAATAAGGGCAGTATGCCTCAGCCTTGGCAACTTTAAGAGGCATGGACTTCAATTCCCAGAATTCCCCAGAGCTGACAGGAGAATTCTGGGAGTTAAAGTCCATGCCTCTTAAAGTTGCCACGGTATAGGGTATATACAGGAGTTAAGCAGGAAGATATCTTCTTCTACAAGAAGAAAAACTCACAAAAATAGAATAAGGACCCAGAAATGCAGTGATTAGTTTCTTTCTTGAAAGTTCATCATAAAAAGACTGGGAAAAAATATTGGTGTAGTGTAATTGAACAAAAGTTCTGCAGTACACTCCTTTCCTTTCAGTCAGGCTAAAAATTGGATCCAAACATTATACGAAACCAAGTGTTGTGCATATAGTTCTGGTTAGTATATTGGGTAAATTCAGCCATTTGGTTTCTAATATCATAAATTAGTACATTGAATGAACCCAGCCAATTGAGGTTTATTCAGATCAGCACCATTGGACCATCTGTAACAGGGGTGTCAAACTCGATTTCATTGAGGGCCACATTGGGGTTCTGTTTCACCTCAGGGGCTGGGGTGGGCATGGCCAGTTCAACATCACTCGTGTTGGGGGTGCTTGTGGTGGCCCAAGTGCTCTGCCAGTGAAAACGGAGTTCAGGAGGGCTGTGCATGGCCTCACAAGCTCCATTTTCGCTGCCAAAGGTAGCGCAAGCCAGTCCTTTGCTATTTCCAGGTTGGCCCCGTGGACCAGATGTAAGCACCCCATGGGCCGGATCTGGCCCGTAAGTCTTGAGTTTGACACCCCTGATCTGTAACTTAATGTGAATTGATTCATTGGGCTTACTCTTTAAAGCTTATTTTTGGTGCTGGTGCAGGTGGCCCAGGCAGATCCTTTCCACAACTGGATTGTGTCGTTTTGGGAGCAGAGTGGATTGCTGTTGGGGCTGGGCTCGCCACACCTGGGGCCACTGCCAACGTGAGTATCACTACTGCTGGGGCTTTGAGCCATTCCTCATGGGGCTTGGAGATCTCTAATACTGTAATAGCTTTTCATGGACACTCACCTGATGAAGGGCTTATAATACATACTGGCTATTTCTTTTTCCTGGAGGGACACTGACAGGTTAAAACTCTGGCCATTGTAAACTCCAAGTATTCATACAAACAGTACTGTAAGTGGCAAAAATAAACAATGGAATTGACTATTTTTTCCTTTTTTAAATCTCAATATTAAATTTGGTCTATCAGCTTTAATTGTCCAATTAATTTTTAATTAATTTCAATTTTTTAATTCACATATTCTGTGTGTGAGCAATTGTTCTTTAAATGGAATTTTGTGGAAATATCCTAATTTTTTAAAAAAATACAACAAAAACAATTCAGCTCATCTTTTATCTTTCATTTTTCTGTTTATCCTGACAGTGTCCTGTAGTGGTCATTTATTAATAACATTTCTCACTTTTTCATTGTTCTATCAACCCTACAAACTGCCACTCTGAAAATGTATGTTAGAAGCTACAGAAGTGATAAAGATACAGAAATGCTGGCTATTAATTGAATTAAGACAGCTTGTTAAATCACTATAGGCTTCATACAGCAAATACATATATTAGATATTTATGCTTTTGACAAATTGTTGCAAATTTAGATCTGTGATCTTCATAGATTCCCCACATTATGAAGCACATGACAGTCATAATCATCTATAGGTATTTTTTTTACTGTCATAAAAGAAGGCATGGGACTCAATGGCTTCATGATTCTGGAGATAATCTCAGCTCTGGCCATTTGAGCCTAGGTACTGTGAGAAGGCTGAATTACTGTCATTTGCCTCAATCTACCTAACACTTCAAAAGTGTGTTCTATGAAAGTAGATAGAAAGGTACCACATCAGTGGGGAGATGAGCTGTGCTTTGACCAGACAGCCAGATTCCTGACGGCTCTGAACCTTCCCAGTTGCGGCCCCCATTTGCAAACCAGCTCCAGGAAGGGATGGGGCCTTGGGTGACACTGCAGGAAAAACCACCTCACCCCCTCTGGTGCACCTTGGAAAGCATGCAAGCATGTCCTATAACAGGGCTGGTACCTTGACAAGACAGACTACTACTATGCAATATCACTGTGGTCTCCTAGCTACTGTAACTATTTTTATTTATTTATTTATTTGATTTGATTTATATTGCCGCCTATTCACCCATGGCAACTCAAGGTGGCTTACACAATGTAAAATCATATTTAAAATAAAAAAACAAAAAAAAACCAATAAGAACTAACAAAAAGAATCAAATAAATTAGTAAAGTACAATAGAACAAAATTTGGGAAAACAAAACCAAAGCCAAACTAAAATAAAAACCAACTCCCACCTCCCCACACACTGACGACAGCGGGTCAAACTAGCCATTTGATGGGTTCCATCCCTCTCTGGGTTCTCCAGGCCCGCTGGCAAAACCAGATCTTCAGTGCCTTTCAGAATAGTATTAATAAGGGGGCCATTCTAATCTTGGAGAGCATGATATTCCAGAGAGATGGAGCTACCACAGAGAAGGCCCTTCTTCTAGGTCCCACCAGATGTATCTCCCTCAGGAATGGGACCCACAGCATTCCTACTCACTCTAATGGGTCGGGTAGATGTCATTGGCAAGAGATGTTTACAACTATGCCATACGCTAACAATAATAATAGTAATAGTAATAATAAATAAATATGTGTCTCACTACTATACAAGCAGCTATTTAATATAATACTGAGGGAAAATTGTGGTTTTAAGAAATATATAGTTTTTAATGAGAGTATAATAATAATAATAACCTCATTAAAAGTATATTTCTTAAAACCACAATTTGTCCTCAGTATTATATTGAATACTGCTTGTATAGTAGAGTGACACATATTTGTTTGTTTGTTCGGTTATACATTTGTTTGCCCATCTTGTCCCAAATGATTCTGGTTGGCTTACATAATAAAAACATTAAAATCACCAGATATAAAATGACAAGGTAGATAAATTAAAATCATTAATACAAGATGGTGAAGGAGAGAGACAGATACACGGGGAGGGAGAGGGGGGGAAATTTGCATTTAATTCGTCAATCACTTCCAGTGTGAAGCTCTCCCACTGCCATCTTCATGTCTTAAGGCTCTTACAAAAAGTTAGGAGGTGGGACCCAATCTCACTTTGAGGGTACAGTGTTTCAGAGGACAAGAGTCATAGCAGAGGAGGCTCTTCCCTGATCCTGCCAGCTGAAATTCCTTGACAGATGGTATCCCCAGTAGGCCCCCTCTGCTGGCCTGGGTGGGATGGAGGTGAGATGAGATACGTATGTGGCAGAAATCAGTTTTTCTCTTGGCCAAATTAATATATTATTTTGTTACCCAATATTTGGCAGTTGCCTTATCAGAATGTTAGTCACCAATTATGAACGTACATAAGTGCAATCAAGACTTCAGAACTGCATCTCTCTTTTTTTTTTTTTAAATGAAACAAAATGCACGTAAAATTATCTACTGAAATCAATTTGAATTTTAAATACTTAATCATTGAATGCCTTTTTTTCTTCTTTCTCCTTTTTGTATTTTTTCCTCTTTTTATTCTTAGTCTCTCCTCCAAATTACTAATTAAGTTAAATGCAAATCCAGCGATGTAAATTTCTTAAAATAAATGAAAAGTTAAATGAAAAAAGAGGAAGAAGAAGCAAAAAGATTCAGAAAAAGCAAAATTAATATTTGCTTATTCCTCCCATACCAATATATATTTATTTGAGAGTATGAGAGGGTGGGATTGCTTACATTTTGTAAGTGTCTTTGTGTATGATTTCCTAATTGTGGTACTGCTTGAATATTAATTTCTGTAAATTAAAGCTGACTTCTGTTTAGACTTGTTTATAATTGCAGAATAGTGCAACTGATTAGAACTTAGTAGAAATAAATGGGAATGCATCTATCTGATCCAGTAGCATTTTCATTGAAACAATTTGTACTTTTTAAAAAAATCCAGCATGAACAAGCCTCGTATTTTTCAAGCCATACAATATGCATATTGTATTTTATATAGAATATATTATCTATATTACCTTATTTAGGCTCTGGGAAAACAAACAAAATATTTGATATTAAATATGCCTTTTTAGGATGCTGCAATTTAAATGGAAAAAATTGAGTAAGATATATAAAGTGACTTCATAAATAAACGTGATTTCACTGGATCAAGTGCCTACCCCCAAAACACTTGTTTCATGTGGTCAGACAACTCTTGACTGAGGTAACCCTCGCTTAGCAACTGCCACAGACAGTGACAGTGTGCAATATGATAATAAAAAGGTAATTTTCAGCAGTGCCAATCAATTCTTATATTAATGACCTGCGCAGGTCTGTAAATTAAAGGAAAGCTAAGGTAAGATTTCAAACATAGTAGTTCCTTCACTTAGCAACCATTTCACATAGCAATCAAGTTCAATCCCAAATGTGATCATTTAAGGGGGACTACTGATATTCATTTGGCACACTGAGGCCTTAAAGAAGATCTTAAAATTCAGAGATGCTGGCTGGTTGGCTGGTTCAGGGGTCAGCTTTGCTGTCTGAAGAATTATGGCAGTTGAAGTTCACAAGTCTTAAAGTTGCCAAGGTTGGAGACCTCTGGGCTGGTTGGCTGGTTCGCTAGCTTGCTTGCTAAGAAGAAGGAAAAGATGGAGAAGGCAGTTCTTCAAGTACAGGCAGTCTTTGACTTACAACCACAATTGAGCCCAACATTTCTGTTGTTAAGTGAGACATTTGTTAAGTGAGTTTTGCCTCATTTTACCACCTTTCTTGCCACAGTTGTAAGTGAATCACTACAGTTGTGCAGTTAATCACATGGTTGTTAAGTGAATCTGGCTTCCCCATTCACTTTGCTTATCAGAAGGTTACAGAAAGTGATCATATGACCCCGGGACACTACAACCATTATAAATCTCTAATAAAATCACTGTTAAATCACTGGCATTTTAATATTTTAAAAATTACTCAATATTTCAACATAAATTCAATGTCCCAATTGTTTAAAAATGCCAATAGGACCAATCATTAACCAAATTTAATCAATCCCAGGAATATATCTCCAATCCCCTAAAATTATAAATTTTAATATATTTTTACACATCATTAATAATAATAATAATAGTTAGATTACCACATCATAGACTCCACCTTCTAACTTTAATTTGCTTATGATTATAGTAAATTATATTATCTATCTATATATGTTCTACTGTTTTTCCAATTTATATTTTCTACTTCTTTTAATTTTTAATACCTGCACCGTATTTAGGGCTATTTTATCTCTATCCATCATCTCTTACTCTTTTTGAGACTTCATCATTTATTGACTTTTTGATCCCTCTTTTATATTTCTCTCTTGGGACCTTATTTTTCTTTCTATCATTTTTATACCAACTAAATATTCCCTCTGGCTTACCCCTTTTCTCCTTCTGCCGCATCATTTGAGCACCCATCCGTAGCCCTTTCATTATTTTGGGGAGACTTCCCTCTCTCCCCCCCTCCCCATTTTATTGTAAACTCTTAAAGAATTATCAATTTGATTCATATTTATTAGTCTTGTCCCTTCAATGTGTTCATCTTCTTGCAATTTTTTTTGTTTTGTCAGTTGCTAAGCATATGAATTTTGATCATGTGACCATGGGGATGCTACAATGGTCATGTGAAAAACAGTCAAAAGTCACTTTTTTCAGTGCCGTTATAACTTCGAATGGTCACTAAATGAAGTTTTGTAACTCAAGGACTTCCTGTATACATTAAAGTTGTCCAGGGCTGGGGGCTTCCGGTTTCGCGTGGCTTCGGGGCAGCAGGAATTCGCGACAGCTCGCGATTCCTGCTGTGCTAGCCGTCGAGGTACCCTCGATCCAGATGGGTCAGGGGGATATGGCTGCCCTGTAGGGACAGCTGAAGAGAGAGGGGAGTCGGATAGGGGGGTGGGGGTGTCGCAGACCCCCCCCTTTGCCGGAAAAACCCCTTTTTCCCAAGGCGGTGGAGCGGCGGTCAGCAATGGCCGCCACGAAGAAGCCAGCAACCGGGTAAGATTGCGCTGGAGGAGAAGAGTGAAAGTGATGTCTGAGCCGGGTCAAGTAACATCCTTTAAATTGCCTGGAACTGAGCTGTTTGAATTGCTGGAGGATACATTGTATCCCTAAGAAGAGCGAAAGCGGCGGAGAAGCTGTTAAAGGGAACTTTTTTTTTTTTTCCTTCACTCTCCCACCCCATGGAAACAGCAGAAATGTTTGGATATATTGGACATTGAAAGTGAATTGTTTTGAGAGTTGAAGCTAAGGAACAAAAGGATTTTTGGACATTGAAAAATTTAAGAACTTGGAAAACCCTTGTTGGAGGTATGGATTTTTGATTATTTAAAATCGATATCGCAAGTGGGAAGGGAGAGGAGAAAAAATTGGAGCAGAAGCTGAAAAAGGGGGAGATTGCCTAGAATCCCAAAGAAAGATATATGGTAATTGGACCTCTTTGATTAAATATTAGCCCCAGAAAGAGAAAGAGAAGAAGGAAGAAAAGTATTAACTTCTGGAACTTTTTTTTGAATTGTTTTTGATTAAAAATACTTGCGGTTGTTTTGGGAAAAGTTTCTCTTTTCATAATGGCATCGCTTGTGAATGAACTAAAGGCTGAATATCAAAAATATAAAAAGGAAGATACTTTGGGCGCTTTGTTTCAATTTTTAGAAATGGCGTTATGTACTTATGAAAAGTTGATTACGCAGCAGAAGGACTGGGACAAGGAAGAAGAGGAAGAAGAAGCCATCTTTGATGAACAATGGGTCCTTTCCGGAGAGGAGGAGAAAAAGGATAAGAAAAAGGGGATTTTAAGAATTATAAAAACAACCAAAGAAGAGAAAAATGAGCGAAAAGGTGGAGGCAAGGTTAGAAAGCAAAGGAAAAGGAGTAAGAAAAGGGAGGAGGAAAAACAAAGGGGTAAAAAGGGCAAGGAGAAGAATAAGCAAGAGAGAAAGGGGGGGAGGAGAAGCCTCAATGGGGGGAAGCAAGATCTAAAGAAAAAAAGTTTATTTAGAGACAATGGGTGAATTTAATTTAGGATAAAAGAGGGATTCTGGAGGGTATATAAGATTGTGTTTTTATATGTGTGTTTAGAGTATAAAATTTATTATGTAATTTTAGAATCTTTTAAACAGAATCCCAAGAAAAATTGTTATACGAAGTACTCTTAAGTTAGGGTAATGAGTTATAGACGTTACCCCAATTGGTGTATAGGAGAAGTATAGTTAAAGAAAAAAGATGAATGGATAGTTGGAAATAGAACAGACAAAGAATGTTATTGAAAATGGTAATAAGATATGAAAAGATATATAAAGGTTTTGTTATTTTTTTTTGGATTTTGTATATTGATAAAAGGCAATAAAATTTTAATTAACAAGAAATAATTTGGATGAAAAGGAGAAGTAGGGATAAGATATGAAGTTAAATAGATAAAGTATTAATACTATAATTTGGAATTGTTATGTTCTATTGGTTTTTTATTATTATTTTTTCCTAGAAAAGAATTTATAAGCTGTCATGCCTTGATTTTTTGTGCATTGTTTTTATAAAATTGATAAAAATGGTTTATATATATATATAAAAAAATGAAAATGATAATAAGATATGGAAGGATATACAAAGTGAATATGATGTTTGAATTTGTGTCTGTGAGAAGAGTTTTAACCCGGGATCAGACAAACTTCAGAAAAGATCTTTTAGTTTTGTTTATGTTTTGTGTTTTGTATGTTTGTGTATTGTGTTTTCTGTAAAAAATTAATAAAATTTGTTTTTTTAAAAAAAAAGTTGTCCAGGGCTTTATAAATTAAGATATGTAGAGAAAAGGCTAGAAGACTGTTTATCTGACACTCTATGTATACAACATGATTAAATTATTTAATCATGTCAACAAACTTGGGAATTCCTTGTGACCAGCTACAATTTCCAAACCACTTTTAAAAGTAACCCCACATGGTATACAGGGCACTACTATAGAATGGAGGCAAGAGAGTTTGCATTATTTTGGCAAAACAATATTACAACAGAAAAAAATGGCAAAAATTCACTGTATTTTTTAATAAGTAGCCTGTATCAAGATATACAAGTAGACTGGGGATCTGATTGTTTATGCTTTATATATTTAAAATATCCAGAGTAGGTTGAGGCCTACTCACCATGGTGGATGAGTCATAAAGTAGTTATAAAATGTGCATATCTATATCACTTGCTCAATCAATAACACCAAAGGCAGAGAGCATAATTTTTTCTTATCATGCATGGGAGATGACTGATTTTTTGGGCTTTAGAGCAGAATATATAAGCAGAATATCTTAGCAAATAAGCTATATGTTTTGGCATTTTACATCGTCTGCCTAAGACATGGCGCATCACTTTAAAGTTAATAGATTCGTAGTTTTCTTTCGGGTGTTTTTCAATAATACCTGGATAATGCCGAGTTGAAGGATTGGGTTGTACATCAAAACTGTGGTTTTGCTGTTGCTATTATACAATAGCAAGGTATTCTTTTGATTTTTTTTCTCTATTCTTTTACTTTCTTATTGAGATCCCATTGAAATCAGTAGAGGTTAAACTGTTTCACTGAATCAATACCTCAGTTTTTATAAAAGTAATCTCTGGCAGCAAAACGTGAGATTTGACAAAGGAGTCATAAATCTTTGTAAGGATTCTTCTGAATATTGCCTCAAAACCATCCATTATCAAGGTGAAAATGCTTAGACTATCCTTCTTCAACTTGGTAAACTTCTTCATGGTCAGGGATTGAAGCTCCCAGAATTTCTACCTATCCAGTAACCTGCAACCCTTTGGCACAAGTTGCAAGAGAATGCGTCAATGTCTAGAATAATTTTGTATCTCATATTTATGCATTTGTATTTTTTATCTCTTCTCATATCTGTTTATACATTTCTTTAAAATGCTAAGTAAGTAAATAAATTAATAGGTGGAGATTGTGGGATGGCTAATTTAGCCAGATTATAGGTCCATCTAGTCTTAGTGTTAACCTTTCCAGGAAGAGGACCAGAGGACCAACTTTAATCTTTGGATATATTGGACATTTTAAGGCTATCTTCTGTCATCAGAAGAAATAGTTGCCACAAATGCACACCCATTCACAAAATGGTTAGCGCAGCTGATCCAGCTATTTTCAGGAGACTAATTTATGATAAGACAAGCTGGTGAGATTGTTCTCTGTTGTCCTCTCTATCTCTTGAGGATAATCACGGTCAACTATGTACTAGTCAGTAGTTGCTTTACAAAGAAAATACTGGCCTTCATTCTCCATTTTTAATTTCTAAAACTGCCTATAAAAACTCTACAGGATCCAATTCTGGGGCCACACTTTGCTTTGCAGATTGACAGATTCCTTTTAATAGTTATTTAATATCAAAATAATTCTTTAAAACATTGAAAAGTAGAATGGGATAAGAAAGACACCAAAGAGGTCCATAGATACCCTGGGGATCATGAGTGTCATTGAAGATATCAGAACCAACTAGATGACTGAAATACGGTTTCTTAATAGCTAGACACTACTCAGTTAAAAGATGTTTTCATTAGCTGTTGTAGAAGATATTGTGAATAGCTGGATAAGTCAGCATCACATTCTATTCAATATCTTTGATGAATTATCCTCTTTCAGGTTATCACAAGAAGCTCAGTGCTAGGTTTCTCTCAACATCTGTCATAATGTCTAGAAAATTTTTAGGAGATTGTGATCTAAGCTTTGAAGTATTCTCTTACAACAGTTCCTGAATAAATTTACCAGTTTACCGTGTCTGCACAGTAATCAACCTGCCATTTGGACTGGCATGTTTTCTTTTTCCATATTTCCTTGACCCCTTGCCATTCTTCTGAAGCTATTTTCACAAGTATGCCCAAAAGAATGATCTTGGAACAATAATGCATTACAACGGAGAGATAAAGAATTAAACTATTACAAACTCTGGTACAGGTAAAGTATATTCTTAATAATTCCTTTCAGCTGAGTTGCCTTGCTACTCAGAGAAAGGGCAGTTGTTAGCAGCAAGTAATTTGAAAGTCATAAGAAACTTAGGGCGAATTAAGGAAAAAGGGGAAAAAAACGAGTATAGCACATTCAACTAAAATAAATTAAATTTAAATGATATTGACAGACATTACAAACTCTGGATTCTGTTTGCTTAAAATTCAAAAATTCAAGTCAATTCATGTATTAGAATCTATCTGGATTATATCCATTCAGTGTATTTACCATAACTGTGAAGGTAAAGTTCTCAGTGCAATGAAACAAAATAAAAACAAAACTATTCTGATTTCCTGGCTTCAGTTTAATATGAAGATAGTATTTTCATCTCTCTCTCTCTCTCTCTCTCTCTCTCTCTCTCTCTCAGTGTGTGTGTGTATTTATATGTGTCTATTTAAATTAAAAGGCTATAAACCTGATTAATGTGTCATCATGTTCTGTATAAGTAGCATAATTACATCAGAATTTAAATTCTTCTATATAGCTCAAGAGGACGACAAAAGCATTTATTTATTTTTCTTATTAAAAGATATGGAAATAATAGATACTGATAAAGAATATTTATACCTTAGGGTTGAAAAGAGATATCTTTGGTCTCTCTGAACTTAGTTGTTTTCCTGCAGACATTTCATTACCCAAACTAGATAACATCGGGTGCGCTGCATCATCAGTGCATTGCTAATATTACCTATTTTAGAAAATGAAATGTCTGCAAGAAAACACTCAAGGCTCAGAGAGCACTAAGGACCCTTTCTTCTGAATCTTTCCAGAAAGCTGATGATAGCAGTCAAATCTGGGTGAAAATTCTAGCATTGTTCCAATTTTAAATTTTACTGAACAGATTATCCATCTGTATTATATACAGTGTGTTAATTATCCTGACGACAGTAACTACAGAGTAATTCACTAAATCCTGATAGACAATTCTGATTAATTCCATATATTTATGTGGATTTATTTTGTCTTTGTCCTGGCTGGAAATTTAACTCTTAATGTTTTTTCAAGATTTTAACTAGCTATAGTGGGTTTTATTATTTGGTAAGCTATTTCTGTTTGATTAGAAAACAATCAGGGTTTGAGGTGAGCCAAGGTTCAGAGGCTGATTCAAGCTCAATCCAGTCATGGATTTGTGCATACAAAACTATTCTGATTTCCTGGCTTTAGTTTAATGGTGTCATTACACACATCTGATTGTCTGCTTTTCCCACTGCTACTTTGTTAGTGCAAGTAGAACACAACAGCTGAAAAGCTAAAGAGGAAGGAAACTCCTAACTTCCACAGGAATGTAATTTTCCAAGCCTTCTTATCTTTTCAGAACTATCTTGTTCTCCAGTCAGCACAGAATGACAGTTTAGGAGACACATTGAGGTCTTTGTAAAAGCAGGAACAGCAATCATTTCTTATCTTCATCTCAGACCTATGTGCAGGTCTAGCATTAACCCATTTATTTCCTGTGAGAAGCCAAATTACCAATATAAAAGTCATTATACTTTATAATGAAAAACATTTTTAAAATTTATTTGGATTTTACCCATTCAGGTTAGTTCCAACAATGTGTGAAGATAAAGTTCTCACTACAATGAAACAAAACAAAACAAAAATGAAACTATTCTGATTTCCTGACTTCAATTTAATATGAGATAGTCTTTTCTTATCTTTCTCTCTCAGCGTGTGTCTGTGTGTGTGTGTGTGTGTTTAAATTAAAAGGCAACACTGCTGATAAAGGTTTTAAGTTCTGCATAAGTAGCATAGTTTATATCAAAATTTAATTCTTGTATACAGCTCAAGAGGAAGGCAGCATTTTTTTTCTCATTAAAAGATATGGAAATACTGGGTATTTACTGATAGAGAATATGTGTGCCTTAGGATTTTTTAAAAAATGCTCTGGTCCTATCTGAATTTGGTTGTTTTCTTGCTGATGTTTAATTATCCACATTAGGTAACATCAGTAGAAAGAGAACAGTGGATAGGTATCAAAAATAGGAGCTATTTTAAAAGTTTGCCCTCCTATCTTCATATTACTGAAACTTCTACTTATGGTTTCCAAGACTGGAAGCTTCAGAGGAGAAAGGACTTCATTGACTTCAAAGCAACAGATGCAAAGAATTAAATACTCCCTTTGTGCAATATGATATTCCAGTTCTAAGAAGGCCTAGGAGTCAAATCTGTAGCAACTGAAGCATCCTCTTCAATGACCACAAGAAAGTAACATGTGATAGGTACTGTGACATGCAGTCTGAATAGCAACTGTAGGCTAACACCAGTCATCATAATATCTTTCTCATTTTTAACCATAGGACAGCCCTCTTTGGATCAGTTCAATTATAAAAAACCCTAATATTAAAGCAAGTTTTTATTATTTCTTTTAGCAACAAATTAGTGCTGTTTGAAAGAGCTAACTCCCAGCCTTTCCCAGCTTTATGTGACTATTCACATCAAAAGTAAAGGAAAAGGGTGAAGATTAGACAGTGTGGTTTTATCTAAGAATTTGAAAAGAATTGAAAGGGAAAAACAGTACTGTCTAATATAGACACAGGCCAATACACGAGAAATTAACATTGGTAGCTGTGATTCATATACATGTGTGTGTGTGTGTGTGTGTGAAAGCTATTTTTAATAACCACATGTAGTCCTTCATTTACAACAGTTCATTTAGTGTCCATTCAAAGTTGCAAGGGCATTGAAAAAAGCAATTTATGACCATTTTTCACACAACCATTGCAGCGTTCTCACGGTCACATGATCAAAATTCAGGTGCTTGGCAATTGACTCATATTGATGACGGCTGCAGTGTTCCAGGGTCACGTGATCTCCTTTTGCAACCTTCTGAAAAGCAAAGTCAATGGGGAAGCCGGATTCACTTAACAATTTTGTCACTAACTTAAAAGCTGTACAGGAAGAAGGTGGAGCCTCTTCGTGGACGGACTGTAGATCGTGACTCTCTGCAGCTATGGTCCGTGCTCTTTCGTTGGAAAGCCCTGATTATTACGATTAGGGGCTGAAGCTGCCTTGGGCGGCGGAGTAAGGG
Source organism: Hydrophis major (assembly GCA_033807585.1). Taxonomy (NCBI): domain Eukaryota; kingdom Metazoa; phylum Chordata; class Lepidosauria; order Squamata; family Elapidae; genus Hydrophis; species Hydrophis major. Next base: position 27,842,770 of record CM066333.1, read on the forward strand.
GAAGCCACAAGCCAGGTTGAGGGGAGCCGCATCTCCTCCCCCGGGCTTCGTCTTTTTCCCCCCGAAGACGACTGCAGCGGTGGTTTAAAATGGCCACCCCGAAGAGGAGGACTCAGCTGGATTAAGATTTGTACAGGAGGGAAGAAAGAGGTGGATAACATCTGTACCAGGACAACTGGACAATACAAATAAACAAAAGTACCCCAGGATTAAGGTAACATGGAATTTTTAAGAAAAGAAAAGTGAGCAGTGAAATTATAAAGGGACAGGGGGAAAAAAAGAAAATATTTTTGACAGCTGAGCGGGACTTCGAACCAGGAAAGAAAGAAGCTGGAACTAAAGATTTAACTAAATTGGACTAAAATATTTTGGGAATAAACAGGCATAAAATAAAACTGGATTTAAGATTGTCAAAAAATAATAATAATAAAATTTATAAATTGGAGACTGGACTATGCTGGAATATTGAGTTCGAAAAACCCTAAACAAAAAAATAGGGAGAAAAGGTGAAGACTTTGTATAATGGAGAGTGCCACCTTTTGACAAAAAATTGAACTCAAACAAAAGGGAAAGCATCCTGTTTCTGAATGAACTTTTGTGGATATAACTAAAGAAATATTGAAACAAAGTAAGAGTCTTAGAAAGTGAAAGCAGAACCAGAATAAAGAAAAAAGCAAGGAAAGACTGACTGTAGGATTGATTGATGTTTTTGCTATAGACCCTTGGCTGGAATAATTGAGAACTCTAGAAAATTGAAAGAAGAAAGAAGGAAAGTAAAAGTGTTTTTTTGTGTGGACTTTAATGATCATAAGAGTGTGTAATGATGATATCTCTTTGTGAATTAAAAATGGAACTTAAAAATATGAGAGAATTATTACAGGAATGAGGTGAATCACTTTGCTCTGTAAAACAAAATGGAAATGGCGATTGAAGAACAAGAAGAAAGAGCTTCAGAGGAGGAGGAGTCGACTCAAGGAGAAGACATTTTAAATAGACAATTAGCACAAAGAACACTACAAAGAAGTGGGGAAAGAAAGAAGGTTAAAAAGTTGAAATTTAAGAAGGCAATCAAAAGGGGGAATACCTGTGAAGTCAGGAAAGGCAGAAAGACCCAGCAGAAAAGGGGAAAGGAAGATATTAAGAAAGAGTGGGATATAAACTGGAATGAGAAAAGATATGGGGAAAAGAGGGGGAGGAGAAGCAGTAAGAAACAGGTGCATGAAATAAAGAATTACGGAAATAGTAAAATGTTGAAAAATTGTTTTTTCAGAGATAATAGTTGTTGAATTTAAAAAGGGGATTCTGCAGGGTGACAAGGGGTAATAAGAATATTTCTGCAATTAAAAATATTTAGAAAATAGGGTAATACAGATACTGATAATTCTTATTAAAAATCAAGCGGGGAAAATATGCTGCGGAATCCAAATGAAAAAATGTAATGATTATTATTGTAACTTTTTAAAAATAATGGTTTATTGGGAATCAAGATGAAGGAATAAAGGTATATTTTAATCATTGAGGTGTCACTCAAAACAGTAAAAGGGGGAAAACCTATATTTTTTTTTAGTGTTAAAATTTGTATTAATTTAGAATTTATAAAAAGAATGTGTAATGGAAAGGCAATATGACAGACTAAAGAACCAACTAAATTAATAAGTTAATATAGGCTATTAAAAGCAAGGAGAGACATTGGTAACTTTATTATTATTATTATTATTATTATTATTATTATTATTATTATTATTATGCAAACACATCTTGTTTATTTTTAAAATAAATATTTTAAAGGATTATGTTTGAAATAATTGAAATGAAACAAAAAGATGTTTCGATTGAGATTAATGAAAGAGGCTAGAATTAATGTGTTTGTTTCTCTCCTTACTGAAAATTTGGAATGGAAAGGTAATAATAGAATTAAGCATGTATATATGAATATATAATTGCTGTCATATTTGTATGTAAAGGTGATGACCCGGAAATATGTTGTCCACTAAAAAGAGATTTTTGTTTTTAATGTGAAAAACTGAATAAAATTTGTTATAAAAAAAAGCTTCAGTGATTCACTTAATGACTGTGACTAGAAAGGTTGTAAAATAGGAGAAAATTCACTGAACAAATGTCTTACTTAGCAAGAGAAATTTTGGGCTCAACTGTGGTTGTAACTTGAGGACTCCCTGTACTAAAATTATCTTGGGATTTTAACTAATTTTATTAGTAGCTCCGGACATGCTCCTTCATAGTAAAGCAACATAGCATAGCAGTGGATGAACTGTGTAGCTGCAGAGATTCTGAATATATATAAACATATTTTTTTTTATTCTGTTAATCATTGGAAGATATTAATCTGGGTACTGCTCATGTGCAACAACTTTTACCTTTAAAGATAATTAAGGACAAGGAGGTTAATAGCTGGCATGTTGAGGATTGCCCTTTGTGCCTGGGAGTAGGTACACATATAATTATATGCTCTCTGAGCTTGCTTTTTTTTCATTACCCTAACTAGGTAACATAATCAGTGCTCAGCAGTACCTAGTTAGGGTAATGAAACATCTTCAAGAAAACAAGCAAGCTCAGAGAGCACCAAGGACCCCCTCATTTCAACCCTGAGCTACAAATATTCTCCTTTGTACATATATAACTGCCGAGGAAAGGCAGGGAAAATTATTGGATATGTAACATAAGGAAGGAGGGATCATCTGCTTATCTGCAAGATCCCTATTAAGATCACAGCCTGAGCAACCGACTCTTGGTTACTTCTTATAGAAATACTTTGTAGTATTTGGCTGGTTGGTTTATTTATACCATATCAGCCTAGCCTGCTCTGATTTAAAAATATTCTTTGGAACAGCTAGAAAGATTTGATAGTAACTAAAGTTCAAGAAATAACCTTGCCAACTGCATCCTGCATCATGGGGGCTTAGTTTGGGTTTATGATTGTACATTTATGTAGTAACTCTGTAGATATAGGCACACCAAAAATAGGATGTGCCTGTATTTCAGGGTTAATAAATTCCAGAGAGGCCTAGAAGGGACTCCCAAAAATGGCATCTGTAAGCAGCTTTGGCGAAATTCATCACAGTTCCATCCAGACGAGAGTTGCAATCCATGGAGGGGATTTATGATGGTTGCTGTGCCCTGGGGTCATGTGGTCACCTTTTGTGACTTTTTGATAAGCAAAGTCAATGGGGAAGCCAGATTCACTTAACAACCATTCTACTAACTTAACAACTGCAGTGATTCACTTAAACAATTGTAGCAAAAAAAGATTGTAAAGTGGGGGCAAGAATCAATGGTTCTCTTAGCAACAGAAATTTTGAGTTAAAATGTGGTCGTATGATGAGGATTACCTGTAAATAGGTGTCCTAAATATGATATATGTTGGGTTTAATTTCTTTTATGCTTCAATGTTATGTACTTACAGATGTGACCCAAAGTAATGGCACCCCTCCATGTTTTCTTAAAGAATCCCAATGTGTCATGAAATAAGTTGAACATGTCCCAAGTACATGACCTCCACCATTCTTTGTTCCACAATCCATAGAGCAGGTATTTGCTTTTGATGTATCGCTTAACATATTCTTGTTAAACTTGATTGCTGCTCTTTTATGTATACCATCTTAAACAAATGTTAAGCTGTGTTATGTACTCTGAAAGTACAGCAATAACAGAGGTGTAAAATGCTTCATTTTAAAACTTCAGCATAATAGGGTAGTCTTCAGATTTAGAAATTTAAAAATACATAATCAGTTATTTTAAAATACAAGATAGCTTTGTTTAAATTACTTCAAAAAGATCAAAGGGGCTGAGAACAATATCTAAATTATGTTTTGGAGTGAATTTATCTAAAGATAATTATCATCTGTTCTTTGTAGTTGGCTGTGATTATAACCTCTGGAAAAGTATTTTTTGTGGTTGGGAGTGTTTTTTTCAAACTTTTCAAACTTATCTTTTGGATTACTCAGCTACATGCACATTATTTATTTTTGCATCAAGTTTGTGTCTATAAATGTATGCAAAAATCTCTATTATGAATGTTAACTTGGTCAAAGATCATTGATTGGCTTGAAAGGATATTGGAAACTCTTCAGAGAAGAATGTTCTCATAATTACTAAAGCCAGCTCAGGATGGAAAAAAGTAAATTACATCAGCAGGATTTGGCTTTTAAGATGCATGACAGATTATTCAGTTTGCAGAGATGATAATTTTAAAATACAACTCCATTCAGATAAGCAAGAAGGTTACAAAAATTTAGGAAGAATGAAATAGCAATAGCATTTATACACTGCTTCATAGTGCAGCCCTCTCTAAGCCATTTATAGAGTCAGCATATTGCCCATAACAATCTGGGTAAACATTTAGAGAAGAAGCAACAAAGACCAAGTGGCTTCAGTTCTAGAACATTCCAAGCTCGAATGTGATTTATTTGTTTTGATGAAGCATGTATATTATTGAAATGCTAATTATAAAGAAATAAAGTGTGCTAACACAAATATGGTTCATTTGTTTGATTGGTTTGACTTGCTCTGTTGCATGAATCCAGCTATTACAATTTATAACCCATGTGAAGGACTTTAACATGTTGCATATGTTAAGTTCTGTGCATGGGTGCAAGGATGGAGACGAGCCAGTGAACAGTGAACTTCAAACTCTTTATTTACATGTGAAAACAGCTCAGCTCAATGGCCGCAATGGGCCCCTTTATATTGGCAACTCTTAACTTATTTAACCAATGAAAACACAGGGAGTGCTAGCTCCATTAACCAATGGGAGAGGCTCGTTAATAGCCAATCAGATTCTCCTGAACAGACCAATCTGATGTCGCTATTATCGGCCAATCAGAAGTGCAGGGCCAGAACCCTGCACTTTGCTTCAAGCTCTTAATAATCTTTATTAAGTATTTATTGATTCACAACAGCATATACTCTACTAAGCAAATTGTGGCTTATTCAACAAATGGTAGCTTAACAAACCAAGTCTAACCAAGATACGTGAACCTAATTGTTGAAACTTCTTTCTGATGAATGATGCACACTTTGTAATAAAAGCACAGAAGCGCTCTCTGGCTTTTCAAACATATTTCACATTAATACTACCGTGTTTCTCATATAATAAGGCCAGGTCTTATTTTTTTTTGAGCCCTGAAAAAATGGCTAGTCTTTTTGGGGGTGACTTAATTCCCCCCCCTTGCATCTTTGGGTGGGCGGGTGGCGACAGCTTGGATGTTGACCTCGGCATTGGTGGGGAACTTTGTATCGGGGTCAACACAGGCAGCACCATATCCAGGTGTGCAACAAAAGTACTTCCTAACGGCAAGCCCCCCCCATTCCCCCCCATTTTGCATGTTTTAATATAGGCCTTAATTTGGGGGGAGGGGCTTAATTTAATTTCATGCCTATAAAATATGTTGGGACTGGGGGACGCTGTATTGTTGGAGAAACAGGGTAGTATTCCAAGAACATTTTATATGTTTTAAGGTCCACAGACATTGCAGGTACTCCTTGCTTTACCAACTGTTTGTTCAGTTACCATTCAAAATTACGACGATGCTTAAAAAAAAAAGGCCATTATAGTGATCGTGATTTAAATCAGAGGTGTCAAACTCACAATGACACATTGTCACATGACGTATTGCAACTTCCCCCCCTTCTCTAAATCAGGAGTGGGCGTGGGCAGTGCGGGACACATCCGACCTGCAAGCTACAAATTTGACACCCCTGATTTAGATGCTTGGCAACCAATATGCCTGTAGTATTTTGTGGTCATGTGATCGCCATTTGCAATATTCACAGCTGCTTTCCAACAAGCAAATTCGATGGGAAAGCTAGCAGAAAGTTGCAAGTCACTGTCATGTGATGTGGTAGGATGCTGCTGGTTCGGACCGCTTCTGGCAAACTGGTAGTTCCAATCATCAGCTTCCCCCCATCCCACCCCCACCCTATCCTGTCATTTATTTCCTTCTTTCTGGCTCACTTGATTCACACGGCTCAGCTGATTTCCGCGGCTCAGCTGTTCTACTTACCGTGGTTGCCCTAGAAGGTAAGCATTTTGAGGTTCAAACATTTTGAGGTTGTGCGTCATGAACCACACAAGCGCACATGAAGTGTGCGCTTACAGAGCCAATTGTTAAACCGGTTGCAGCCCCCTACTGGTCACATGATATCACACTTAATGACTGTGCTACTTAATAATAGAATTGCCGGCCTCTTGTTGTGTATGGTAAGTGAGGACTCCCCGTGATCAGATTGAAAGACTTCATTGCCAGCCCAGGAATGTAAACCAAGATATTGTAGGACTCCAGTAGTTTGTCACAGTCAGAAAGTTTATTTCAGCTTCAAAGAATGCTCATCTTCCACTTCTGTTCCAAAAATTACTTTCTAAGCCAACATCATGAAAACCCCTTTGATCATGAAAATGCTTCCAAAACACCGACTTTGCTTAACTACTTCACTAAAATGCAGACAAACTTTAGAGGGAGCTTCATCAAAAGGAAACATTACAACTTAACCCTTTGCATGCATCTGCCCTCTGGCTACAGCTGCAGGAAAAAAATGCTTGAGAAAATACTGTTTCTTTTTTATACTTTGGGGCTAAATCTACTTGCTAAATTCTGCTAAATTTCGATTAATGCATGTTTATTATTAACTGTGGAATTTATTTTTGAGTGTTGCCAAAAGATATCATGGAAGGGGAAAAAATAATTTTGGTGGAGAGAAGAATTATTATGATTTTTAATGCAATTCTGTATATTAATTTAAGGTAACTTATTCTGAGAATTGGGTTTTCAGTTCTGATCATATTCTGTTCCAGAATATAAAACTTTTCCATTACAAAACAAAGAAGTACAATATTGGGGCGGGGGGGAGGTGTTATTTTCACTCTTTAAGTTTTAGGTTATGAACCTGAAATATTATATGCTGAACTAATACAGAATTGCATTATTATGTTTGCACAGAAAAGAATGAGATTCTGTTATTCTTTTTTCCTCCTCTCTAATAATATTTTGAAAGAATCTGATGTACTTCAGCAAAATTTCAAAGGCAATATGTGTTGCATTTTTAAGGAAACAGTATCCATTGTGGCAAGATTTGTGCTAGTTAGGAATTTTGCTTTTCTTTCTTACTTTCATGATACACTAGTAAACAACAGGAGCAAGCAAAGTCTCTCCACACATGAGAGGGAGGGAAAGCAGCCAACTGCCTTTTCTTCATTGCTGGTTCACATAACATTGGACTATGGTTGGCTATTCTGCCTAAACAAGGTCTACATCAGAGCTTATTCTTTTTTCTCCTAAAACTTGAATTACATTATTTTTAAAAGCTGAAATTAAGATTAAACTGAAATGCTACAGAGCTGTGGTGGCACAGTGGTTAGAATGCAATATTGCAGGCTAATTCTGCCGACTGCCAGCAGTTCAGTTGTCACGGCTCAAGGCTGACTCAGCCTTCCATCCTTCTGAGGTAGATAAAATGAGGACCCGGATTGTTGGGAGCAATATGCTGACTCAGCAAACTACTTAGAAAGGAATGTAAAACACTATGGAGTGTGGTATATAAGTCTAAGTGCTATTTTTACTGTGTCTCTTCTCTAGCATTCCAGTTTAATTTCAATTTTGGGACATCATGGCTTGAAAGGCTAAAATCACGTAATACTGTAACTGTAGCAAATTAGTCATTGCAGCCTTTTAAACTACTTTGTGTTGCATGACCCCTTGTTCTTGGATTGCCTTATTATCATTCCTGCTAACATTATTTTGATTTTTATCCCACTTTAGGAGCTCAAGGTGAATTTTCATGGGCATCTTAGCATCAATTGATACTGCACCTTTCCAATTCCAGACAACCATCTTAACGGTTGGCTTTTTAATTATGGCTAACTTATGAATTGTAGAATAAGCCATAAATAGCCTAGTTCAGGAAAAATACTAAAGCATAAATCATAGTTTACAAGCAACAATGGTTAAGTACACATACAGTATCACACAAGCCAATGCCAAAAGACAAAACAAAAAATCCCAATCCATAAACTGTTTTAATCCAATGTATTAAAAACGCAATTATTTTTATTATCAGTTGTCCCACAATTGATAAAATATTTTACTAAAATTACTAAATGAATAGCTGTGTTAATCTTATACAGCAGAAACTGTCAAGGGTTTTATGGCATCTTAATGACTGATTAGTTTGTTGTCTTAAGCTTTTGTGTACTTAAAATCTCTAAGATGCCTTTTTTAAAAAAAAAATTTGTAAGTGATGTCAATTGAGCCAAAAATTGATGCTTATGGTTAGATAGAAAAGGATACTGTTTCTTTAAAAGAAAAATTATTCCGAACATTTCAATTGCATTTGTACTGGGATGTTGGAATATACTGTTTTATCACAATATATTGCACAGTGAGATTAGGCAGACTGTTTCACTACCTTTGGAGTTTAATAGGTCAAAAAGGAACCTCATGGCACAATTTCTTTTTGTTTACTTTTATACAGAATCTATGTCATTGCAAACCCTCCTAGTAAGTTAATGACATATAAGGTATTCTCTTTTTACATGGGTCCCAGTTTGCTTATTTTTGTGTGTCAGAAAAAAATATTGAATGCTCAGTGTGTGTGTAAGTCTGCAGGAATGTAGCAAGTTGATAAAATCCCATCCAAGTTCACCCTCCTTTCGGGAATTTTTAAAAACAGCTTGAATTGCTTTTTATGGAAATTTGTTTTGCAGCTTTCTACATCTTAAGGCAGAGAATAGCCAGGATAAGGTGCCAACCCAAAGGTTAGCTGAACATATTTCTTAAAATAATTTTGGCACAACGGTATTTTGGAGCTGTAACTGATAATTTGGGGAAATAACATTTTATGTAAACTCAGAAGAAATATGTATTTGTTTTATTTATTATTTTAAGGCAATGAAACAGTTTTTTTTAAAGCATTCCCATACAGTGGATAATTTCCTAACTAATATAAATCAATTGTGGCATCATTTTCAGTTTTATAGATAAGATATCAGGAAAGTGTGTTTTACATTGTTTATCAATTAACAATTTTGAACAATGATCTACTGTAACATAGTCATTTATTTCAATGTTACTGTATGCAAATGCCTATATGAATCTCTGTCAGAAATAATAACCAAGCTAGCAATGTTGTATATGCTTACCTGGAAATACTGTAAAACTTCCACATGAACAAATCTTGTTAGGATTACACTGCAGTCCCATGTATGTTTCCTTAGAAATATTGTATCTGGCTGGTCCCGTCTAGGTGTCCAAAATCCACAGAAGAACATAGCATATGTGGTGTCCTGCTGATGGTACCATTGGTCCAACTAGTACTCTTCCAAAGAGTCTGCCTGCAGTTGGCCTTCAGTGGCAGTTACACTGCCATCAAGCTACTAGCTATTGATCCTCATAACATCTTCAACTGCCCAGCAACATACAACAGCTATGCTCAACCAGCAGCTTTCCAGATCTGTTAGGATTGAACTTCTAGGAGTTACAGTCTCAACACATCTAGAAAGAGCCACAGTGAGAAAACCCAGTACACATAAAATTAATCTAGCTGCACTGTGCCTTGATTTATGTCGTACAGGTATATAACTCAAGACAAGACCCTCTGCTGTGGAATCTAAAATATATTTAGTATATTTTACTAAATATAGAATTCAGAATATTTCTAATTACAATAGCTCTTTAAGAGTTCCTCAGCAAATGCCTATTTTGGCATTTACCTCATTAAAAATTTACTTCTCAACAAGTTTGTTTCAGATTAAGGTGTCCAACAGATTTGATGTCTGGGTTATATTCCTCTGAAAGATTCTTTATACTATTCTTTTTAACACATCCAAGTGAATCTTGGAATTTGGCTTACAAGCATACAACTTGCTTTTCTATATATAGAATAGTATAGAATAGGGTTGCTGCCACCAAGGATGCCATTTGAACTGAATGTGGGAGGAAAATACCAAGTATTTTCCAGGACAAGAGACTGCCTATGGGTGGAATCCGTCCCTACACTTTTACCTATATAGGATGCTGCTATAATAATCATTCTTTAAAAATTACATTGACTTTTCATAAAGAAGATTGAGATGAAGATTCTCTACACGGATAATGTTGTTCCTTTATGGGCTATGTTGATAATTTTGAGATTTCTCCCAATCTTCTAATTATTTCAGAAGATAGGAACTCTAGAATGGACTTCAGCCCAGGGCTTCTCTGGACTAAAGTCCATGCCCAGATATTTCAAGAGAAAATTACGTTTTAAGTTATCTGGATATTGCCAATTCCCAGGCCAAAATTATGGGTGGCTTTGTTTCCAAAACAGTGTCAACCACCCTTGTGGCAACTTGTTCACTTGCCATAGTATTTGAGAATCTGCTTCAAACATTACTGTCTGAATAATTCCACTGAACTTTCTGGAGACATTCCAACATTAGGTACTACACTAAGGAATGTTCATCATATATTATCTTGATTTACAATATAGATGTACTATTACATGAAAAATCCAAGTAGCTTAACTTCTGGGGATTGGAGATATTTTTGTCCATGAATGCAATGAAAATAACACTTTCAAAATGTAAAGCACTGCATTATTTGCAGTGACTGGTTCATACACAGTTCTGATCTAAAGTGGCAGTGATTTAACCAGTTGAAAATCTCTCTGGAATTCTAATGCCTGCTATATTTAAAATAGGCAGAATATTATTTTCCCTGCATTTGTTACTGTCATTCTAAGACGATAGAAGAAAAGATTGCATATTGAACTGCTCAAAGATTAAAAACCACCTGCCTACAGTAAAAATTTCTGAAAGCTTATTAACAAACTGTGAACATGCACTTCTAGCCGTTGTAATTTTGGGATAATAAACATATCTGGAATAAAAAATAACCTTTATAAGGTCATACATTCCATTTAAAATTTGATCAATAAAACAAATTATTAATGATTATATTAGTATTTCTTGTCAGCAAGCAAAGATTATCAGGTAACTCCATAATTAGAAAGAACATTTAGTTTCCAGAGGTCAGACCTTGCTTTAAGTTGCTCCCTCAGTACAGTAGTCCTTTAATCTGGAGATACGATTCTTCATACAGTCATGTTTACAGAGCATTTAAATAAAGTCATTGTCAATCGACAACATTCTATTTTTTTTCTCTGGTTTGTATCATTCATATATATATATATATATATATATATATATATATATATATATATATATATATATATATATATATATATATATGATTGGAAGTATCTAGGCAACGTTTCGATGAAGTCTCATTCATCATCTTCAGGCTTGGTCTTCAGCTCTGTGCTTCTCAGAGTGATGTGAGCTTGCAGCTGCTTCTTCCTTTTAACTGCTAGTGGGGGTGTGACTTGATTGGGTGGGGGCTTGGCTGTGTTCTGATTGGCTGTGTTCTGATTGGATGGGGGTGTGTTCTCATTGGTTGGGGGGTTGGCTGTGTTCTGATTGGCTGGAGGCGTGTTCTGTTCAGGTGGGGGCTTGGTTGTGCTCAGGTTAGTCTTAGTTGCTGGAGGGTTTGAGCTGGTGAGCTGTGATCTTGCTGTTTGGCTTCGAGTTCGTGGTCGTGCTGCATCTTCATGTGGAGGTCAGTTCGCTTCAAGTATGGCTCAGAGGGGTTTGAGGTGGGTAGTGATGCAGCTGCAGTGCGGCTTCTGGTCCGTGGTCGTGTTTCATCTTCTGTGTGGTTGTGAGTCTGCTTTCTACGTGGAAGTGTGGTGGTGGCATCTTGTGTGGCTCTCAGGGGTGTGGGTCTGGTATCATTCTTCATGTTAGGTACGCGTCTGTTCATGAGGGCGGGTTTCCAAATGGCTGGTAGGCGGGAGGTATCATCTCGTTTATTCATGCTGTGTGGGCGTTTTTCTATCTCTATGGCTTCTCTGATGATTCTGCTGCTGAAGTGTTCGGTTTTGGCGATAGTTCTGGTATTTTTAAAGTCAATCTCATGTCCTGTGGCTTTGAGGTGTTGGACCAGGGAAGAGGTCGGTTCTTCCTTTTTGATTGAGTTCTTATGTTCTTCAATGCGTGCACCTATTCTTCTGTTAGTCTGTCCAATGTATGTGGTGGGGCAGGCAGTGCAAGGGATTTCGTATACTCCTTGATTTTCCAACTCGATTCTGTCCTTAGGGTTTCTTAGGATGGTGGATATCTTTCTGTTTGTGCAGAATGCTGTCTTAATGTTGTGTTTTTGGAGGATCTTGCTAATTTTGTCCGTAGTGCCTTTTATATATGGGAGGAGGGCTTTGCCATTCTCTTGTTCTTTGTCTTGGATTTTGGCTGGGGTTTCTTTTTGGATTAGGTGGGTGATCTTCTTTCTTTGGAATCCATTGGCTGTCAGCACGCCGGTGAGAGTGTGTAGTTCGGTCTCTAGGTGTTGTTCATCGGCTAAGCATTTTGTTCTGGAGATGAGTGTCTCGGCTACAGAATTGATCTGTGCTGGGTGGTGGTGTGAGAGTGCATGTAGATAGCGGTTTGTATGTGTTTTCTTCTGGTAGATGGTGTGTCCTAGGGAGCCATTGGATTTTTTGTATAGCAAGACATCTAGGAAGGGAAGTTGGTTGTTAGCTTCTGTTTCCATGGTGAATTGTATTTTGGGGTGTTGGCTGTTGAGGTGTGTGAGGAAGTTGTTCAGTTTTTCTTTCCCGTGTGGCCAGATTATGAAGGTGTCATCTACGTATCTGAGCCAGAGTTTGGGTTTGTGATCATATTTTACTAGAGCTTGTGTTTCAAAGTGTTCCATGTAGAGGTTAGCGATGACAGGTGAGAGGGTGATCCCATGGGTGCTCCTTCTATTTGTTTGTATTTTTGTCCATTGTAGGTGAAGTATGTATTGGATAGGCAGTGGTTGGTCAGATCTAGGATGTGCTTGGGGGGGTTGTATTTGTTTTGGATGGCTGTCAAGGCTTCTTTTATTGGCACTTGGGTGAAGAGGGATATGACATCGAAGCTCACTAGTAGGTCACTGGGTTGTAAGTTTTGTTTCTTTATGATCTCGATGAACTGGAATGAGTTTCTTACGTGTGAGTTGATGGATTCTGCATAGGGCTGTAGTTGTTTGGCGAGAAATTTGGCTAGGTTTTGTAGAGGTGAGCCTATGGAGCTGACTATTGGTCTAAGTGGGGTTCCTTCTTTGTGTATCTTGGGGAGACCATAAAGTTTAGGGAATCTGGATGATTTCTCTCTGGGTATGATTCTTTGCTGGATTTCTTCACTGATGGGGGAGGCTTTTATTTTGGATCTGGTGGTTTTTTCTAGGTAGGTGGTGGGGTCTGTCTTTAGGGGTTTGTATGTGAGGTCTTGGAGTAGGTTGGTTAACTTGGATTGGCAGTCAGATGTGTTCATAACCACTGTCGCGTTTCCCTTGTCTGCTGGTAGGATTATTATGCTGGTGTCTTCTTTCAGGTTAAGTAGTGCAGTTTGTTCTTCTTTGAATAAGTTGCTTTTGGGTGGTTTGCTAGTGCAGAGGATGTTGGTGATTTCGAGTCTGATTCTATTGGCATCACCAGGGTTGGTTTTGGTCAGGCTGGTTTCAACTCCGCATATGATGGTTTCTGTGGGGATGTGTTTGGGAGCGACAGCAAAGTTGAATCCTTTAGAAAGGACCTTGGTTTCGGCTTCGGTGAGGATCTTGTCTGAGATGTTGTGCACTGTTTGTTTCATGTGTGGCTGTGAGGGGAGAGGAGTTGGTTTCTGGCGTTGTTGTAGTTTTCTGAGTTTGTTGGTGTGCGTGTCTGTCTTGAGGGTGGTCTGTGTTTCGGCTCTCCAGACAGCGAGCTGTTTGGATTTGTCCCAAAGTAAGGGGTGAATCTTGTTGCTGAGTCTGAGGTGAAGTGTGAGGAAATCTTTGTTGATTTGGTCTAGGAGAAATCTTTTTGTGTGAAGTTCATTTCTAATTAGGGCCAATTCTGTTCTTTTTAGGATGCGTTTGGTGGCTGCTGCGTTGGTGTGGAATTTCTACATGGAACACTTTGAAACACAAGCTCTAGAAAAATATGATCACAAACCCAAACTCTGGCTCAGATACGTAGATGACACCTTCATAATCTGGCCACACGGGAAAGAAAAACTGAACAACTTCCTCACACACCAGTGTGTGTGGTGGGGTCTGTCTTTAGGGGTTTGTATGTGAGGTCTTGGAGTAGGTTTGTTAACTTGGATTGGTAGTCAGATGTGTTCATAACCACTGTCGCGTTTCCCTTGTCTGGTGGAAGGATTATTATGCTGGTGTCTTCTTTCAGGTTAAGTAGTGCAGTTTGTTCTTCTTTGGATAAGAAGAATACATGAAGCGAACTGACCTCCACCATGAAGATGCAGCACGACCACGAACTCGAAGCCAAACAGCAAGATCACAGCTCACCAGCTCAAACCCTCCAGCAACTAAGACTAACCTGAGCACAATCAAGCCCCCACCTGAACAGAACACGCCTCCAGCCAATCAGAACACAGCCAACCCCCCAACCAATGAGAACACACCCCCAGCCAATCAGAACACAGCCAATCAGAACACAGCCAAGCCCCCACCCAATCAAGTCACACCCCCACTAGCAGTTAAAAGGAAGAAGCAGCTGCAAGCTCACATCACTCTGAGAAGCACAGAGCTGAAGACCAAGCCTGAAGATGATGAATGAGACTTCATCGAAACGTTGCCTAGATACTTCCAATCTTATGCGGGAGAAAACCCAAATAACCAAAGATCCACATACAAATACCCACGAGAACCTCAGAAAACATATATATATATATATATATATATATATATATATATATATATATATATATATATATATATATATATATATATATATTTGTTTTCTTAAGTTTTCACGGGTACTTACATGTCTGGCATTCAGCTTTGTTCGGGTATTTTCCCACGTCATTCTGGTTGTGCTTTTAAATTTCTAGCAACGTTTCAGCAGAATCTTATCTGCCATCATCAGGCTTTTGTATGATACAATACAGAAGCCTGATGATAGCAGATGAGATTCTGCCGAAACGTTGCTGTAACTTTAAAAGCACAACTACAATGACGTGGGAAAATACCCGAACAAAGCTGAATACCATATATGTAAGTACCCGCAAAAACTTAAGAATATATATATATGGATGTTTTTGACACCTTGTAAAATGCGAGCCCAACAAAGTGTTGTTGAAGGATAAGCTTACATGGCATTTAATTAAAGGCAACCTTGTAGTAATTTTCCTGGGAGCAGCCCCTGCCCCTCGTTCCTGCCCAACTCAAAGAGTCTTAATTTTGGTGACACTCTTGATTATCAACTTGCATTTGTTAGAATTTTTTTATATCTTTACATGGCAAAATATACCTAAGATTTCGTATTTAAAAACTTAAACAAAAGAAAGATGCTTTCTTTTTTGAGGCAAAGAGACACCTTTTTTGGCAAGTTTTGTTTATGGGTTTTTTTTTGTTTTTATAAACAAGTCAGCTTTATTTTTTCCTCTTTGGGAAAATGTGTCTAGCGATGGAGTTTTGTAGTAGAAACATACAATACTGGAAGCCTGCACTACTTCACTGGTCTAATTCTAATGAAGGCTGCTATTGAATATATTTTTATAACAATTAGTAAAGACCTTGCTATTCTATTTTTTTAACTTGTCAAAACAATACAAAGTTTAAAACCAACAACAATAAAAGCAGGTAACAAAATGCAACAGCCACAAAGACCATGACAATTTATTTAATACCTTTAATTCTGTGTGCATTTTAATTTGAAAGAAGAATAATAGCCTTCTTTTTGGGTATTCACAGCTGTTTGTCAACCTGGATGTAAGCATGGAGAATGTATCGGTCCAAACAAATGCAAATGTCATCCAGGATACACTGGGAAAATATGCAACCAAGGTAAGGAAACAAAAAAAGGGAAAGAAACACAAATAAAACTGAAACTGTATAAAACTTCAATTAATTGCTTTGTTTTCATAGTAGCTATTGCTTGGTCCTTATCAGAATTACAAAGGAAAAGTAATTTATACTGCAGAAGTACAGCTTCATTCATTCTCTAGGTAGGATAAAGATATTGGCCACTTGATTTAATGATAGTCAAGATCAATGGCATTTTTTTATCAAATGAAAGTGAACAATTATGGAATCTTTGATATCTTCTCCTTATTTCCATTGGTTTGAAGACACATCAAAGTCTTCATTCCCAAAGTGAGCTTCAGGATAAAAAAAAAATATTTCCCCCTTTAAAATATCCTGATTACCCTCAAATCGAAAAAGGGAGTACTTTTTAAAAAGAGAATCTATTCACTTTTTGTAATCTGAGGACAGAAAAAGGGAAATTTTGGCAGGAAATATGTGTGGCTTGTAGATCACATTATTTTCCCTCTTGGCCAATTTGAATTGAGTGACAAATTGTATTATCTCTTACAAAAAAAATTTCAAATTTTTGCTGCTTAGCTCAGCCAAACAGAACCCTTCATAAATATTTACAGTTTAACAAGCTGTGGGAACTTAATTCAACTTGCTATGATCAGGACTCCTTTCTCAAAAAACAAGCAAAGAAATCCATATACTAAAATAATTTAAATTGGAAAAATATTTATTTTATCAAATGAAGAAAATTCCAACTAAGTGAAACTTATGTCTGTTTATTCTCTGTTTTCAAGTGCTTAAAGGTGTAGTTACACTAATTAATTTTTTCTGAAGCTTTTAGAACATTTCAGAATATCTGACAACTTGAGAAAGTTGGTGCAACAGGAAATGTGTTTCCTGGTAATTATTTCCCACTTTCCATAGCTTAATGAAATTTTCTAAATGTTATAAAAAAAATGTACTTGTTCAGATATATTAAAATTTGCCTGAAAGATTCTTGTGAAACTTTACATTTTGTCCTAGCCTCTTTCCTGCCTTACCTCTCTCCTTCCCCTTCCCACAATATACACATCATATTGTTAGATTTTCTTCTACTTTTGGTAGTGTGTTATACCTTCTTTCTAATCTAAGCAAGAATTGCCAAAAGTTTGGGGCAAAAGGAATTCCCAGAACATTGGTGCAATGGGGCCCTATCACAAAACTTTTTCTGTAGCAAGTACTCTTGACCATTTCAGTTCGTGTTTTTCTCTCTAAATGTAAGCTTCCACTTCATTTAAATCTGAAGTGTTCCACTATGTATCATTGGTGGGTACCCCAGTAGATGTGCTCATCTGTTTGAATAAATTCTGACTTTGGATTTACAAGAAGATTCACTTTCTCAAGGTTTGTATAGCAGCGACTTCTCTGTACCTCAGTTGAACATTCAGCTTTTTCAGGCCCATGCTACAAATTCAGCTTGATGATCTCTTCCCCTAAACCTAATCTGCTGCTGTTCTTTAGAGAACCGAGATAGTTGACTGTAACATGAAAAAAAAAAGGTATTTCATCTAATAAAGTGACATGTTGTATTGCTGAGTTTCAGTCATTTGACTTTTATTATGCCTTCTCCTCCATTGTGAAGCTGAACACCTGTTTGCAACCTCACCACACTGGTCCAGTGAGCCACCTTTTTTCACCACTGCGGAAGATCATGCCACATATTTGCCTTGGAGGGGTGAGGACAGTCCTTTTATTTCAGGTGGTCCACCTGCACGGCTTCAGTACCAATGGAAACCTCTTTTGCAAACAGGCTGAAAGGATAACACACTTCTGGCTGTCACAAGGAAGCCTGCAATATAGGCAGCATGCAATTAGACTGAGCATTGACACTTCCTTAAGACAGTTACTCTATCTTCCAATCAATTCTCTTCCGCAACAACTTTCCTTCTGTGGTTGTTTTTTTGCTCAGAGCTTTTGAGATGTATGCTACTTTTTCTAAACTCTTTTTTAATTGATAAAATGCTGCTTGCTTATATAAGGTTAAGTAAACATAATAATTGTAGTAATTGTTAATGTCTCTGGCAGCCTTTCTTCCAGGAACAGTAATGCTAGTGTTTGTGTGTAAAATGCATGCAACATATAGTATGAGCAATGGCAATAATAATGTAACTTACAGACAATCCTAAAGCTTATACATTTACTGTAAACATCTCTTGACAAATTTTAAAAAAAGGTTTATGATTTGCAGAAAATCTAGGATTTGATGCTCCATCTAGAGATTTAGAAGAACATAAGTAGAAAGTGCTGTACAGTATGTAGATAATGTCAGACCTAGCAAATATCAAAAGATAAGAAAGGCAACTATTGTATCTAAGATGCTGCAGAATAGGAAAACTTGAGTGGGAAGAATAGATAGATCTTCTCTTTGATATCTGTTAAGAGGTACAGCTGACTTCTTAGTGCTTTGCAATATATTATTCAAGAAGATAATTAGATAATTTTCAAAGGTCTGCTAGCTGTGACAATTGAGCAGGTCCTTGGTGCATTTTTTTCAGATAGCACAGTGTACATGGGACAATAGTAATCAGAATCTGAATGCTTATAGGCCTGATGTTCTATAGATCTGTTGAAATTATACTTCTAGAAATCCCATCCAGCAGGGCTTTCTGGAGTCCCATCATATCTTGAGAATAGGAAGTTCATTTAGAATAATGCTGCATGTTTGATAGTTTATTCACAAAATATGATTTTTCAACAGGAAAACTATCAGACAATGTGGCTTGTTAAGGGTTATTATTGTGCTGACTGGAACTATCACTCACAAGATTCAGGTTATAACCCGTCTAAGTTATTAATTATAAATAATTAACCTAGGATCAATATTTTACCACATTTTCCGGTGCAGGAAATTGTCCTTAAGGTTCTTTAAATGTTTTTATTGTTATCTGCTGAACTGAGGGTAATAGCTCCTTTGTTTTCTGCTGGTGCACTTGCAGTCTGTAATTATCATTGGGCGAATGGGCCCTACAGTTAGATCTCTTTGATGGTTGGAAAGATGGCTGTCTTGTCCCTAGTTCAACTTTTGTTTGGAGCCTGCAGAAATACTGGCAGGCAAGAACAAAGAGAAGTTGAAAAGGATTTAAATATTGCAGAGTTGTCCTGTCCTTCCATAACTCTGCGAGTGGATTTCAGCATGGATGATGTCTCCAAGCCTGATCCTAGAAGCACAGTTTCATTTCATTTAGCTGAAAGTGATTAAAAGCTTTGATTTTATGGCATCTGAAAAGCAGTTATAGTTCATTGTTAGAGGCAACTGTTAGGAATTCATTATATTAGCTAGGAACTGCTCTGTAATGGTAGCACACACAAGCCCTTTGCTTTCTAAGAAAAGCAATAACCATTTCTCTTGCTATAATGCAGTAGCTAAGCTTGGCAGCCTGCGCTTATGAGACTGGCTTTTTTAAAAGGGCTGCTTCAACACCTAGCTTTCTCTATATGCTCTTCAATATATAGTTGTAATGATGACAACATTCCTATGCTACTATTTTAGTGCTACTCTTTTTGTGTGTATCTTTAGCTTCTGGTTATTGAAGAAAAATCTACCAACAAAAACAAACCTTGCTAAATTGTTTTCAAAGTGCAAAGAAACATGGAAAATTGAAGTGGAATTTTTTTAAAAAAGATTTCAATAATTAATGTTTTGTAACTTTTTGTTACAATAGATCCAACTTTCTAGATTTACCCTTTTTAGTTCGTAGAGTATTCTAAGCAAGATGTTTGTGGAACACATTTTCTGATCTTTTTGAAAAATGCAACATGTAGGCCAGTTTATTAAAAAAAAATTATACTTTTTTTTAGCTAAACTAACTAATGCTTACATGTTTAGCTCTAACTAGTCCTTCCCTTTATATAGTTTCCACTATACTGGCATAGTATCACTAGATAAAATAGTGAGGTAAAATTGTAAACTTTGGGGAGAAGAAAACGTAAATGTACCATAAAAATGGTTAATCTTGCCCTATTCATTCTTATTTCAATCTTAGGCAAGTCTTAGAATGGAGGAAGAATATGATGTATCTTACAGTTTTGTGTGTGAATAGATTTTTTTTTTTAAAAAAAAGGATTATATGGTGTAGATAACCACTACAACTAGTGTGGATTGAACAGGATTCAAAATTAGTTCTGAGAGTAGCAGACTTGTATCTGGAATGCTATACAGGATTGTGTGTATTCAGTGTATTTGTAAGGGATGTGGAGATATATGCATTCCTGTTGCTTTGTCTGCATAGTTCATATAAATGATCAAAGGCTATTGAGGTCAATGAAAAAGCACAACTCAGAGTAAAGGTTGCCCTATGGTTATTGTATAAAATCCTTTGCAAGCTTATGCCTACCTTGAAGTCCTTAAATTATTTTCCAAATGAACAAAATAAGTCTATGGCCCATTTATAGACAATTGTTTCTACTTGAGAAATCCCTACTGAAGGCTAGTTTTTTTGTGTGTGTGTTATTGAAATTTTCAGTGGAGCCTTTGATATTCATATTATTATCATACCATATTGCTGATAAAATATATTGTTGTATATATCCAATCAAAGAAAACTGTTATAGAATGTAAACAGAAAGGCGGTTTATTAGAGATGATGTTACAGAAAAACAGCTGGGTTTTTTTTCCTTTAATTAAATTATATTGGAGAACTCCAATTCAACACTTCTAACCTTTGAACGGAATACCAGTACAGAAACAATGAAGCTGGTTTGAAATATCCTATTTCCAGTACAAGATTTGAACCTTAATATATTCCAGACTTTTGACCACTGAACAAAGTCAGCAAAAATATACAATTAATGTTTAATTAAAATTAAGCAAGGAGTAAAAAGCTTACTGAAATAGTGTTAATATATTTCCCCTATTAAGATTTATTTTAACACTTCACCCTAACACTGCCAAAACCATTACATTCATGTACCAAACCATGTGTAGCAAACTATGTGTCATAATCTACACTTTCTGATTTCCTACAATATATTGTATATATTTATATCTATTTACTAAGTTTGGTTATGTCAACCAGTAATGATTGAATTCCTTGTGACAACCACTTAACCACTTTTTTCTAAAAAGAACATACTACCTCAATTTAATTAGACATACTCATAGAAAGCTAAATGTATGCTTGGTTCTAAGAATAAGTAACAGAACTTCCATAAAAGATATTTTATTAGCATTTGTTATTCAGAATATTACAATACAAAGATAACAAGCTTAAAACTATTCATTGCCTTAGATCAGATAATGTCATGCTAAGCTACAACGCTTGGTGTGTGTGTATGTATGTGTGAATGTATGCATGTATGTATGTATGTATTTATCTATCACATTTTTGCCCATCTCCTTCAAAGAGGGACTCTGAGCGGTCTACAATAAAACATCAAAATATAAAAACAGTATATAAATATTCAAACTAGAATTTAGTGTATTATACAAGCCAACATTTACTGCTCCTATACAAGCTAATGCACTATGGTCTATTCAACAATTATAAGTACTTTTTTTTTTTTTAAAGTCAGCTACTATGTAAAGTAGGCTTATTTTTCTGAAAGAACTGACTTTGAAAGTCCTGAAACTTCAAAATGCTAGCATTCAATGTTTGCTTTGTTTTTATTTCTTCCTCCTCACCCTTCCTATATCCTATTTAGATCTCAATGAATGTGGATTGAAACCAAGGCCTTGCAAACATCGATGTATGAATACCTATGGAAGCTACAAATGTTATTGCTTGAATGGGTACATGCTTATGCCTGATGGGTCGTGTTCTAGTAGGTTAAGTTCTCATTATTTCAATTTTTTTTACAGTGCAATTCCTTAGAAGCAGGAGTTAATTTGCCTTAAGCAAAGGACTCTAGTAATGAGACCATAAAACAAAACAAAAAGAAGAAATAGCATTCCATTTGTTTTATTTTCATGAGATACAAGAGTCACTTTGAGGTGACTCACAATTGTCATACTTTAGAATGCTACAACATTGCAAGAATTAATAATGTTTGTTAAGTTGCAATATTGCTGTCAGAATTCCCTGGCCAAGTCTTGACAGTAATTGATCGATCTTCTGTCACAGATTGGCTTCTTGGCTTATCTTGGCAGTAGATTCACATCTCCACTAGTTATAAATATTTGTTATAGACAGTAATGAAACTATACAAAACAGTTAATCATTGTTGGTCAGACTACACAAATTATGTATGTACATTCAATAATATAAATTTATTTCTTCTTCCTAGAATTAATAGGCTCTTAATGTAGTGCTTAGTCACCTTGAAGCCAATGAATTGTATTATATGTCTGACATGTTCAGCAAGAAAATCAGTAACTACTCTCTATCCTCAAGTCTATTCTTTTTCTTTGATTTCATCACCATCACCACATGACTCACAAAATACTTGTCCTTTCCCTCTTTCTGGCTTTGAGGGAGTGTTCCCTTCTTCCATCTCTATTTTTCTTCATTAGGAACTCACACACACACACACACACACACACACACCACACATATTTCAAAATTCACTTTCAGTCTGAGGTGAAACATTCTCTGTATTTCTCTCATCAGTGATTTCTCTGTTCCTACTTCTTCTCAATCTTCACCCACATCAGAATCAAAATTGGGTTTAAAAACTTTAAAGCTCAACCGGTCAGGCAATTTTGACCTGAGAGGAGAAATGGAACTACCAAAAGAGCTGATTTCTACTTTCTGCCAAGAATGTTCTGTATGCTTGTAGCCTTTCTAAATATTCAGGCTTTCCCCACCTATGCTAAATGTTTTAAATACACACTGCTCTAATTTTTCTTTACTCCCACCAAGAAAAGATGGTGGGATAGAGATGTGTAAGTGGCAAGGAGAATGTTTGAAAATCCAGGAAGTAACGGAAATCAGAGTGATTGGAAGCAGTGAAAGATAAACACAGTGGTACCTGGTTACTCAACTGCTTTGAAACTCATCAAATTTACTACTCAGTGCACTTTGATGCAAAAAAAATTGTCCTGGTACTATTTGTTTGGTAGTGAAAACTTGTTAAATAAGTGGCAGCCTTCCCCACAATACAAAAACTAAAATATCACAAATTCTTGATTGGCCATGCAGGCTGGAAATGGAAATTGAAGTCCCGATGAATTAGAAGGGCTCTATACTATACAAGTTCTCTATACAATAACTTTTATTTCTGTGTCACTTAAAAGCAATAAATAAATAAAATTAAAACCATTTTTAAAAACAGAAAAGCAAAGCAACAGTCTTAAAGACAGTATATTCCTGAAGTATTAATTGAACTGGGTGAACAAGTTTGTTTAGATATCAATTGAATATTTCTTGGGAGATAATCCCATAATTGGAATGCTGAATCCACCATAATTCAGTGTTGGCTGAATATACCATTATAACCCTAGGTGGGTTTCCTCAGATAAATGAAATCTATCAAAATCATTCCATGCTTGATAGGTTTGCTCTTTTAATGTTTTAATAAAGTTTTCCTGTAAGTGAATAGCAATAGCACTTAGACTTACAGGGCTTCACAGGGCTTCACAGCCCTCTCTAAGCAATTTACAGAGTCAGCATATTGCCCCCAACAATCTGGATCCTCATTTTACCGACTTCAAAAGGATGGAAGGCTGAGTCAACCTTGAGCTGTTCAGGATTGAACTCCTGGAACTAAGAATGCAGAGTTGGCCTGCAATACTGCATTCTAACCACTGTGCCACTACAGGTTGTAATAGTAGAAAGAAAGTTCCACCTTCCATTATTGAAATAAAATTGACTACAAATTTTAGTAGTCAATTTTATTAGTATATTTTAGTACATCAGGAATGGAAGAAATAGCAAAATTTTCTCTGCAGTCAGGAAGGAAAGTGATCAGCAAGCTAATCACAGCAATGTTTCCATTGGCTTTTTTTGTTGATAAAGTGCATGGCAATGCTATTTTTAAAATAACTTGACAGCATAGAACATTCTGAAGCATTTGATTAGCATATTAATTTCTCCACAGATGCTCTCACATGTTCAATGGCAAACTGTCAATATGGCTGTGATGTGGTCAAGGGGGAAATACATTGTCGTTGTCCTTCACCAGGTTTACAGCTGGCACCAGATGGCAGAACATGCATTGGTGAGTCAAAGATATTTATTTTCTTTCTTCCACAAGATGTGGAAATTTTAGGCAGCCTTTGAGAATAAATTTTGTTTGAAGGAAGAAACTTTAGAAACTAAAGGAGACTTTACAACAGGAGTGCCTAAGCTTGCCCACTTTAAGACATGCTGGTTGGGGAATTTTGGAAGTTGAAGTCCACAAACTTTAAAGTGGCCATATCACACATGTGTCAAAATAATACTCAAACAAATCAAATTCTTAGAAACAACAGTTCTCCATTCCTGATATACTAGTGGGATATTTAATATTCTTGGACCTTTCAATTCTGTTAACTATTATGCATGTTGAATTTTTAAACCAGGTAGAAAAATAAAATTGGAAAAAATATTCTTAGGGTTAGTGATCTCTGTAGTGAAAAAAGAATGAAAAAGTACTATTTTTTGTTTAAATGTAATAATGAATAAATCATTCACAATTAATGTGGGGCAGAAAAAGAGAGAAGCAAGAGAAAAGCATTTTCATTCTTGAAAATATTATATTACCTGAATGATTTTTAAGAAGTAAAGAACCTTAATGTATTTTAACCAATCTGAACATCTCATTCAGAAATAGTTTTTTTTTTAATAAAAAGCATTATACAACTGAAAGAATATACTACAGTAAAGGAGAACATCTCATGACCACTGAAATTAATTTGTTAACTTTAAATACTTTTGGAAATTATCATATAGTTTTCTCCATATCACAATATTTATCAGAAATAAAAATTAACTGTTTTTAGAAACTATTACGGAGATAGAATAATCTGTTCCTACAATGATCCAAAATGATGAAATGTGTGTTGGGTCATCAAGATGAAATATCTGCCTTTTTATACTTGTGTTGTGATGTAGTAGCTTGCTTTGTGATTGTACAGTTCATCTTATGCTTTCCTCCTCCTTGCTTCCTCCTATGGCCACTTACAATTACAATGTGAACTTAAACTTCAAAAAGGCAGATTCTGACTGAAAATTGGGAAAAAACTTGATACGAAGGGCAGTTTGATAATGGACCAGTTTTGAAGGAACCATTCAGTGGGTTCCCTTAATTAATTAATTTCATCTCCAAGAACCCTAGAAGTGTGTCTTCTTTGTAGCATCCCCTGCTGTCTGGAATGAGGTTCTTCCAAAGAACCAGATACGCCCAGCTGCTCTTGGTTAATAAAGACAGGAAGACATGACTCTTTACTCAGACCTTTGTTGAGGAAAAGTGAGACCCTTTACTTCATTGCTCTAGCCTCTTTTATCTTTATTTTTATTGATTTTACTGTAATTCCTTTGTGTGACTGTTGTGAGCAGCCCAGAGAAATTTAGAGTTAGATGGCATACAAGTTAAATTATTGTGGTTGGTCACACTGTTAACCAAATAATATCATATACATAACAACGTGAAATCAGAGTTGCCAGTTTTTTAGTTGGTATTGGTTTGTCAATACACTGATTTTCTAAGTGCTATCTAGGATTTTTTTATTATCACACCCAGTGTGCCAAAAGCCACAGGGACCACCATAGTTGATTTATAGTTATTGTGTTCAGACAGAAATTGGATAATGATCTATCACAGATATTTTCAGTTGTATTCATAATAGAGCAGAGAACTGAACTCAGCAGCCAAAATCCCTGCTTTCAGTGTTGTGAATATATAATGAATGTATCTTTTTCATATATTACTAGGGTGTTGATCCCTAGAATCGGGTATGCCTGGAGTCTTGGAAATGTTCTCTATAAATCATTATGTAAATACATAATTCCATTTTGTAATAGTTTCCAGAAACAGTTAATAAAGCTTTTGACAAGCATAATAGTTTGTGTATGAAACCTTCCAATGATTGGATTGAACCAATTGCTTGAAATAGCCATTTAGTGTCCTTGGCTGAACTTGATTTTCAGCATGGAGATCTGTCAA
This sequence comes from Hydrophis major, assembly GCA_033807585.1. Lineage (NCBI taxonomy): Eukaryota > Metazoa > Chordata > Lepidosauria > Squamata > Elapidae > Hydrophis > Hydrophis major. The sequence goes on from CM066333.1 coordinate 27,868,677, forward strand.
TAAAATTCACTTGTGCAACAGGATAAATTATAATAATAATAATAAATCAGAATAAATTGTGCTTTTGAAGGATACTATATTTTATTTAGCTCTTCCTAAATTGAACATTTCAGTGTTCTGATTCTTCCTTTATAACGCCTTTTCTAACATTCACAGTGTTTTGCATATAATTGTTCTTCACAGGATTTAAACCTGCTTTTTATAAAATTATGCCACATTAGGGATGAGAGATTCCATTTGAAAAGATCAGGAAAAGTAGAGTTATTAGTACATTCACCTTACAATTTAACTGTAATTTTTGCACAGCACTAATAATAAAAAGTAATGTCCCAGAAGACTATTAGCCTTTTAGATTATCCACAATGAATGTGTTTTTGAATTTGAATACATGAAACTCATTGCTACAGATTATTAATGAACTTCTGTTTGTAGATGTGGATGAATGCATCACTGGGAGTGTTACCTGTCCCCGATTCAGAAAATGTGTCAACACTTTTGGAAGTTATATTTGCAGGTGTCATAAAGGCTTTGATTTGATGTACATTGGAGGCAGATACCAATGCCATGGTAATGAAAATCATTCATTAACAGAAAACCATTTTTAAATATTTGTTGCACTTCACACATTTGAAAAATATAAGTCTGAAATAGAAGCAGGGTTGCTTTGCTCTCTCTGTCTTCAACTGCCATGTGCAACAGGGAATCCCTGAAGGGATTTGACACCTTTATTTGCCTGCATATTGCTATCATATTTTGTATAATTGGAGACATCTCTTCTACAAAAATTTATAAACCCATATTTAGCGAAATGCATTTGCAACTTCACTTCACATTACAGGAACTGTAGAATTCTGAGTTTATGCTCTCTGGGTCTCCACGATATCCAGTCTTTTGAATTATCAAAATGAACTCACATTTATCTATGCTAGAACTAAACTGAGATGTAAGAGGTAACTTCCTTATCTTCTGTAAAATTCATGATAGCCATTTAGGCTCTGTTGTGGTTTGCCCGCAGCCAGTGCGGACGGCAGAGGTACTGGACAGTGAGGACGATAGGGAACCAGTCAGGCAGTCTGGCGAGGACTTGGATGAGGGTCCTGCATCTGATGCAGGGATGGGGCCAGGATCATCTGAGAGAAAGGCTGCCTTCGGAGCCTTTGGAGTCTGGCAGCAGCAAAGCAGAGGACCCTGGGGACCCTTTTTCCAGTGCATGTGTGTGCAGAGTTGCTAGGAGAGAGCAGCTGAAGCATCAGGGGCAACTCAGGAATAAGGCTGGGAGGTGATTGCCCCTCCATAAGGGATAAAAGCCAGCCCTTGGGGATGTGCTCTTTGCAGGAAGCAAAGAAGTTCATTAGATTCTGATTCCTCATCGCAGCCCTGCAGACTCTAGTTTGTCTTTGCTGGAACTTCTGTCAGTTTATCTGCTAATAAAGTGAACATCTGTTTCTTGGCAGCCTTTTACAATCCTGAAAGGTGTGCGCTTATCTCAGACAATTGTGTTCAATATGTTTTGTCTGGGAATGCAAATAATTCCCAGTGTCGTATTAAAAAAAGTTTGCTTTTACACACAGCATGTGATTTCTTAATTTGAACAAAGCCTGGGTCAGAACAAGCTCATTACCACCATCTACTGATTATATGGGCTTTTTCTGCCCAGATCTGACAGACCTGAATTATGGAGGAAGTGAAGGGGAGCTTAAACACTAGTCCTATTAGTACCAGGCTAGAGTGGGGTGAGCCAATTTTTTGGCTGGATTCAAATATCTCAAAAAGATAAGCGTGGTTATATTTGATTTTGCATAGCATCAACTGGAAACCCAGCCATTATGTTTAGTAAACCATAGTTCATAGAATTTTTCCCCGCCATCTAGACATTTAGGATTCAAGCAATGTGAATCCATCCTGTAATATGTGGTTCCTTTTTGTAGCCTACAGTATTCAATTATCACAGAAAAGCTTATAAATTAAAACTCAGCTATCTAAAACTTCTGCCCTTTTATTATTTCGTAGCTTGTATAAGTCTGCTGAGACCTTCTTAAAATTTCAGACTCATTTAAGACTCTTCAAATAATTTGCCTACTATCTTAATTTTCACTTAGCATTTCAGCATTTTAATATAGTAATGGGATTTATTTCAATTTGTTTACAAGAAAGAATGTTAATTTGAAAATACAAATGTGTGATAGTTATCATTGAAATGGTATTTATCTTTTCTTTTCCTGTTACAGATATAGATGAATGCTCTCTTGGCCAATATCAGTGTGGAGGTTATTCCCAGTGTTACAATACACTAGGGTCTTACAAATGTAAATGCAAAGAAGAGTACAGAGGTGATGGATTAAACTGCATAAGTATGTAATGATCCTTTTAATCTTGTATTCTTAATCCAAATGAGACATGGCCTCTTTGTGAAGCTAATTTTAGATCCATTTGTGGTTATCTCAGTTTCACTAACACTTGTAAAGAAAAGAAGAATATTTTGAAAGTTTTAAGAGCCTTAATATTAGAGCTATGACATTTGGACTATTTAAATCCAGATAACCACTGGGTGGTCATTGGGAAACTCCAAATCTTTGCTGCTATTCTGTGGCCACCTGGACATCTGTAACATTTTGGTAGCCATATTAAAAAGCTGGTGTAAAATATATTTTTCAAAATTGGTACGGTGTTTGTACTGGTTGGAATATTAAGGTTCTGTGATCAGATAATTTGAGCAATATATACGCCAAGAAGAATGTGCTTTCTTCTATTGAACAAATACCTCAACTATTTAATTAAGATAATATTTAAGCACATGTGTATTTGCTTATACATTTTACAAGTTTAAAACTGTGAAGCCTCCACTATGTTTACAAGCACACACCTGAATAATTTCTGTTGCTATTAAAATGCAATATATTTCAAGAAAATTCTACCAAATGGTGCTGTCTAGTTTTGTTGGAACTCTAGAAGTCCTTACTTTGAAGATTAGATAGCCAACTTATGGAAAAAATGTATCTCCTTGAATATTTGATAATCCCATATAGATGTGGAAATTGTACTTATGAATTAAAGATAGAAAATTATACCAACAAAGCTATAAGCAAGCATTATAATACTTTTATGTTGATATTAGTCTAGAAACCCTGATTTTATTTTATTTTTTGTAGTTGCTTTTGTTAGAGTTAACACTGCATCATTTCTTAAGTTTGCACATTTCTCGGTTTTTTCTTTCCAGGGATTCCTAAAGTTATGATTGATCCATTTAACCCCTATAGTGTATTTAAAAGCAATTCAACTTTTCTGAAAGGAAGCAATGGCATGACCAACAGATTACCTGAATTTGGTGGTACAAAATATCCCATCCAATTGCCATATATACCATATGTAATTACACCAAAGTCTTATGTGAAGACAACAGCAAGACCAACTGTGAAACCAACATACAAACCATATACCAGATTGCCAACACAACCTGCCACGACAAGACCAGCTTTCAGGCCAGTGACAAGATTTCCACCAGTGACAAGTCCTCCCCAACAACCCACAGTTCCATTTAAGCCTGTAACAACAACAATGGCACAAGTAGTAACTGAGGAGCGTCTACCTTTTCCTACTGAAACTACACCCCAACCGGGACTTACAGTCGACAATAGGATCCCAATTGAGCCACAGAAACCCCGAGGAGATGTGTTTAGTAAGTAAGGCTAGGTTTTCTTATGTCTTAATGTGAAATCTAGTTAATTAACTAGACTAAATTCATCAGTCCAGGAACAGGAATAAGAGAAGAGTGGGAGAAAGTGATGGGTTAGGATAAAACTATTTGTGGTGATTAAACAACATGTTGTTTATTGATATTGATCCACACTGTGACATTTTAGAATCTAAAATTGTAAATTATATCTTTGGGTATATCCATACTATCATTATTACTGCTCTAAACTACTTTTAAAGAATGAATAAGACAGGAATAATACAAATGAATACATTTATGTCTAGTGTGGCAAAAACCTTTTCTCTACCTCTCTTAGTACAAACCAGAGTTTTGCACTGAAGAATGGTTAGAAAAGCACATAATTATTATTTGGTATATTGTATCACAAGATCTTGTATAACTTGATGTTCTCCTGATACTCAAAATAAGATTTCCCATACCATCACAAACAGTGTAGACACATTTATGGATTATAAGATAATCTAAAGCAGCTAATCATAATAGCTGTATACTTCCGTTATCAGAGGCAATGTAAATATTATGTGTAAGGAACATTGGAGGATGCTGTTACTTTCATCATGTTTTGTTTGCAGGTTGACCTCCCTCCGACATTGGGCATAAATGATCATTGTGGGAATAGAATGCTGGACTTGTGGTCTGTTCTAGGAAAATCTAGATCAACATGTCCAATAACAGATGGACATTTGAAAATTGAATGGAATGCTGTGATATGGGAAGTTTGGCCATGAATTAAGTAAAAATAAATAAATACCAAGTATGTAATGGGTTAATATTTTGGACCCAAATTAATTCAAAGCAAGTTTTTGAGAGACATATTATTTCATGAAAATTCTCAAAGCCATCTTGTGGCTACTTGCTCAAGAATCAAATGGAAAGTCAAGTTCAAACTAATTGTTGATTTTTGCTTTATGGAATTTGCTCATCAAATGGGAGACATTTAGGCTTCATGGTTCCAAAGGTGCATCTTCATTAGAGAACATCATTTAGAGAGATGTCTTACAAATATTGTAGTACTTTCATGCCAAGCCAGCTTCATGCCACAAATTACATTTGATGACTTGCGTGTTTTGGAATGCATGCCAAGAAATACTCCAGTGTTCTGTTTCATCTTTAGCATCACAACTGATGTTAATTATAAAGTTTATAGCATATTTTGAAAAGTCTTTGGTGCCCAGAACAGTAACATTGCATAGCTAATAGAATATGAATTTTGTTATCTTGCATGGACAAGTGCATTCCTGAATACAGGAGTGATTTTGGCTGTATTTCAGCAACTCCTAGTAGAATACTTTCTTAAGACAGTTCTCTTCTTCCCCCCAAAAAGCAGTTTGTTTGAACCTCCCACCTTTAATATATATATTGTAGGTATAAAGTCCTCATAAATTAGGGAACAGAAAACACAGTAGTTAAGCCTGAAGAAGATGAAGGTATTATCTAAACATACCCACTGTTTTTGAAACGAAGACATATTACACCATAATCCTCTGTAGGAATTATTAAGAATTCTTTAAAATTATTTTGCAAACACATTCAAGAGTAGGACTCTGCCACCCAGAGTAGTTGGTTATATAAGATGAGCAGCAAATAAATGGAGTAAATAAATAAATAAACAAATAAACAAACAAACAAACAAATACTGCATATAAGTTCAGTGAATGAAAAAGTGAATAATATGTAAATTGCACAGATATCATTGTTTTGTTCTGCATTACATATATTGACTAATATGCAATGCAAGTGGATGCTTATTTTGTATTTATGATAGAAAAAACTGAACTTGAAAATTGGCAATTTGGCACATTCACAAAATAGCTAATACTCAGGAAAATCCATTAGAATATTTACAATTCCTACACTGTCTCCCTCCCTCCTGAGGTGAGGATGGCTTCTTTGCATCTAAGGTTCTGAAGGTCCCTCAAGATCTGGTTATGCTAGGAGGCCTGAGGGCACAGGAGACAGGTGAACTAATGAGGTAGCTCCATTACTGTTAACATCCCTCCATGAGTTTTGTTTTTAAGTATTTTTTTTTCCAGTTCTTTAATGGTTTTAATATTTTTAATGGTTTTTAGATATGTTTTTTTTTTAATTTCTGTTGTATACCACCCAGGTTCACTTGCTTGTGAGATGAATGGTTATATAAAGTACAGATAGATAAGATGGATGGATGGACGGACGGACGGACAGACAGACTTAAACCTATCTATAAACCTAAAATCTAGACTGTCTATAAAACATTTTCTCAGCTGAAGTCATCATATGATGCAACAGCATCACAATATTTATCTTCTCCTCCTTCTCTTTAATTATACTTGCATACATAGAAGTAGCACTTAGACTTATATACTACTTCACCGTGTTTTTACAGCCCTCTCTAAGTGGTTTACAGAATCAGCATATTGCCCCCAACAATCGGGGTCCTCCTTTTCCTGATCTCAGAAGGATGGAAGGCTGGGTGAACCTGGAGCCTGGTGAGATTTGAACTTCCAAATTGCAGGCAGCCAGCAGTCAACAGAAGTAGTCTGCAGTACTGCAGTCTAACCACTGCACCACCGAGACTCTACATACAGTTCATACTATTCCATTTTAGTCCAATATTGAATTTGGACGATACTAAATAATATATCAAATAAGTTGTTGCTATTCATTCCTTTCTATCAATATTGACACATCTTAAAAAATTTCTCTAACCATTTCCCTGTTTTTAATAAGCACCCCATCTAGGTACACAATTTCATTTACTTGCTCTAATCTTTCATCATGTGCATATCTTGAAATCATTCATTCAGTTTTCCAGAGTTTAATATATAGCTTCTTATCTTCAAATGATAAAATGCTGTATTTTGTTTATCATGCTTTATAAACATATCCATTGGTTTGTAAATCGTGTTTTTTGGGTAGAATAGGTACATGTCAAAAAGCCAGTTTGGTGTAGTGGTTAAGACATCAGGCTAAAAACTGGACCATGAGTTATAGTCCTGCTTTAGACACAATACCAGCTGGGTGACCTTGAGCCAGTCACTTTGCCTCAGCCCTAGGAAGGAGGCAATGGCAAACAACTTGTGACAAACCTTACCAAGAAAGCTGCAGGATTTGCCCAGGCAGTCCTGAACAGAAAAAAAAAAAAGAGAAAGTTACATGCACTATATTGGGTTAAAAACAATTTACACCCCCCCCCCACACACAGTCTCAATATCATACACATAACCAGTGGAAAGGCTTTTGATATCAAGTTGGAAAAGGTTTGGAACTCACAATGTAAGTTTCTCACTACTTTTCTGAATCTAAGCAAATGTTTTCCTTCAGCATGAAAGACAATGAAATTAACTATACTCAGCCTTTTGAAAGTGCTTACAACTAAAAGTGGTTTATCTTTCCAATTCCATGTGTGTAGATGATCCTGCTTCATAATGGATAAACAGTAAGAGTCAGATAACAGATAATCAGAGTTGGAAGGGACCTTGTAGGCCATCTAGTCCAAGCAGGAGACCCTACACCATTTCTGACAAATGGCAGTCCAATCTCTTCTTGAAAGTCTCAAGTGATGTCGCTCCCACAATTTCTGAGGGCAAGCTGTTGCACTGGTTGATTGTTCTCACTATCAGAAAGTTTCTCCTTATTTCCAGGTTAAATCTCTCTCTTGTTCAGTTTCCATTCATTATTCCTTGTCTGGCTTACAGGTGCTTTAGAAAATAGCTTGACCCCTTCCTCTCTGTGGCGGCCCCTCAAATATTGGAAGACCGCTATCATGTCTCCCCTGGTCCTTCTCTTTACTAGACTAGCCAAGCCCAGTTTCTGCAACTGTTCATCATATGTTTTAGCGTCCAGTCCCCTAATCATCCTGGTTGCTCTTCTCTGTACTTTTTCTAGAGTCTCAACATCTTTTTTATAATATGGTGAACAAAACTGGATGCAGTACTCTAGGTGTGGTCTTACTAAGGCTTTATAGAGTGGTATTAGTACCTCCCTTGATCTTGATTGTATCCTTCTGTTAATACAATTTAGGATTACATCAGTTTTTTTGGCAGCGGCTGCTCATTGCTGGCTCATATTTAGCTGGTTGTCCACTAAGACTCCAAGATCCCTCTCAAGTTACTGCTATTGAGCCTGGTTTCACCCAGTCTATATGTGCACTTTTGGTTTTTCTTGCCTAAGTCCCTTTCTTTTTACCCAGACACATAAAATGGTGCAACAAAGACGAGCTTGGGAGAACTGGAAATGCTTTGACTTATCAATTGATTATGTGCCCTCAAATCAACATCTAATCTTAATAACCACATGTATTGACATGCACCAAGATAATCTATTCCCATTGTAAATTTTCAGGGTTCCTCACAGTGTACCTATGACAGCTGTAATTATATCTATGTATCTTGTTGTTGATCATTTTGTTTTTTCTTGTCATCAACTTGGTAATAATCAAAATGCTGATCAAATTTCATCTTTCATCTGTACAAGTTCTTGTGAATAGGGAACATCTTCTAAATTATCTTGGATGTTGACATCTCTATCATGTAGTTTTTCACTGTGCTTCCATCCTGTTTTTTCTCTTCTTCTCTGAATCATTCATCTTGTGACCCTTAGCATACTAATTCAAATAATAGATTTGCTATTGTCTCTAAAAACACCATGTACCTCCTTCATCTTCCCATATTGCTACTGTCTAATATAGGCGCCTGCTTGCTTTAGCTAGGCAGCTGGGATGAACATTTATACTGTAGGTGAATTCTAATACTAGTTTTTATTTTTGGTATATACTCCTTGTGTTTTTCATTCATACTCCCAGAAAGTTAACTACCAGAATGAGGTGAAATAACAGAGCTTTCGGGGGGTTCGGTGGGGTGGGTGGGAGATAGCCTGCTATTTAGAAATCCATTAAGTTGCTTAGAGGTGCAAGGATGCTTAATTAATTGAGGAAACTCTTTTAATGAATCCACAGAATGTTAACTAATAAATAATTTGAATTAATTCACTCTGCAGTTTATCCTTTTTATATATAGCTAGGTGCTCTTTACCTACTTTGGTCTTCAGTGTAGAATAGTGAATTCCTATAGACAAAGAAAAAGTCCCCCCCCCCCCGTAAAGGCTTCATTATATATACATATCAGCATAAGTTTGTTGTGTCTATCCTGTAAGATCCTAGGCATGTCTGCTCAGAAGTTTAAAAGATCCAGACGGTAAATCTGAAAGAATTATAACCGTAATATCAAGGGCTCAACACTCATGTTTTTTGCTGGTTTCTCTGGGAAATATTAGTTACACAGCTCAAATAGTTTGGCATTTAGAGATATTGATATGAGTAGTCTAAAGCTATAATAATTGCATGTTGTTATACACGAAATCAAAGGCCCAGCTCTACAGTCTGCACATGAAATTCCTTTCGTGTTTTGGATTACATCAATTTGTCAAGCTTTCATGTGGCAAATGGCCTAAGGCATCATTCTTTCAAAAGATTTAGATCCTTTTGTAGACCTAGCTCCAAATTAGGAGGAACTTTAAGATAAAAGTTGTGGACATTGAAAGGTAATTTTAAATTTAAGTGTGTTAATGCTATTATTGTTACAAAGAATTAGGTTTTTATTCAAAGAGAATGTCATAATGATTTAACTGGGAAAGATGTCCTCTCTACTTACCTGTAGTATGGATACTGCTTGCCTCTTCTAGAGTATTGTCAACAAGAATTTAGCCTTAGGAAGCATCCTTTTTTCATACAAAGGTCTTGATTCCTAATAAATTCACAAATGTTATGATGACCATGTATATGGGGATATATTACATGCGGTTAAGTTTAGGTTTACTGTACGGTAATTCTTGGCTTAAACCCACAATTGGGACCAAAATGGCTATCTTTAAGTAAGACAGTCATTAAGTGGGTTGCACTAGTTTTTGTTACCTTTCTGTCATGGTTGTTAAATGAATCACACAATTGTTAAGCAAATAACATAAAACAGAGTTGGAAGGATGCTTGGGGGTCTTTTAGTCCAAACCCCTGCTTAAACAGGAGACCTCATATACAGGAGACCCTATAAACAGGAGACCCTATATACCAGAGGTCTCCAAACTTGGCAACTTTAAGAGTTGTAAATTTCAACTCCCAGAATCCTCCAGAAATAAAGCTTTGTCAGAAACTGATTGGGGAGGTTTCAATTGGCAATCATGTGAACACATAGCTGGCTGGAGAATTCTGGGAGTTGAAGTCCATAAGTCTTGCTATATACAGCTCTTTTTAAAAAACATCCAGTGATGGAACATCCCACACTGGTTTCTTCCATTAACTTTGCTTTGAATCAGAAGCAAAGCTTTGCCAGAAATTGATTTGGGAAGGTTTCAAATGGCAATCACATGAACACAGAATACTGCAACCATTGTAAATACTTGCAGGTTGCCCAGCACCCAAATTTTGATTACATGATTACAGGGACATTGCAACAATCATAAGCGTGAGAATCAGTTGTAAATTATTTTTTTCAATGGTGTCATGATTTTGAACGGTTGTTAAACAAATAGCAATAGCACTTAGACTTATATACCGCTCCATAGTGCTTTACAGCACTCTTTCTTTAAGTGATTTATATTGTGAACATATTGTCCCCAACAATCTAGGTCCTCATTTTACTGGAAGGCTTGAAGGCTTGAACCACATCAGGATCGAACTCCAGACTGTAGGCAGAGTTAGCCTGCAATACTACATTCTAACCACTGTGTTACCAGGGATCTAAAGAAATGGTTGTAAGACAAGGATTACTTGTACTAGCTGATATAAATTAAATTCCAAAATGTCTGGTTGCCAACTCCATGCAGTTTTACTCTGGAAGAAGGTTCAGGACATTACTGGCAAAAGAGAAAAGTAGCAGGGTCACTGTAGCTAACAGCCTCCCTTTTTTTTTTTTCCTATAGAAAATCCATCTGTTAAATGTTATTGGAGAAACTAAAGAGAAATTCTGAGGAATATTGCAGGATTGGGATTTGATCATTCCTGCATATGGAGTAGAGTCCCTCTCCTTTTCCTGAAATTTGGAAAGGAGAATTGGGGAAGGAGGGATTGTCCTAGAAGGAAGAAGGCCCACAGGCAACTCACCAGATAGTCTTTGCTAGAACAAGTTTGGCTTTTAAAATAGTTCATAGGATGAGCATTTTGTGTTTCATGCCTTAATTTAAATATATAAATGCATGCTATATAAAATAATGTAAAATGAAACTATTGTGCCTCATATTACATCATAGTGGGGATTACTGAATGGCAAAATTCATATCCAGATACTAAATAAAAGCCTATCACATATTAGATGCTCAAGCAGACTGATCTTAATCAGGGCTCTGTCTGAATAGTTACAACTAAAAACCAAAACTATCCTAGTGAAAGCACAGTTTCCATGAATTATCTGGGCCTTGGCATCATTCAAGTTTTTCTTTTTAGCTGCGACAATAGCAGATGTTCCAGATTTTTTCTCCCCCAATAAAATATCTTTAAAAACATATTTTTTTCTGCAATGCTTTTAAGACAGGCTAATTACTGATATTTTATTCAGGTTTTTTTTAATGATTCACGTCTTCCATCATTTTAAATATCAGAAGTTGATTTTATTATTTACTTCTGGTTTTAGTATCAAATATATTTATTGCAAACTACCTTGCAGATTGTGCTGACAGTACATATATCTAAGAAATAAATAATGCTATATACCACCAAAAAAAGCTCTATCATTGCTGTACTGTAATTATAGTATTCATGTTCTTCCAGAAAATTAAAATGGCATAAATACAAGAACTTCTTCCTTTGCATAGACAAGCATAAAATTCTTAAGCAATGTCTACCTCAATATACAGTATTTCATTAAAATATCAGTATTGTTTAAATTTTAGACCATAAGAAAGGCTGAGTGCCAAAGAATTGGCAACTTTGAACTATGGTGCTGGAGAATTCCTGTGAGTCCTTTGTACTGCAAGGCAGTCAAACTGGTCAATCCTAGAAGAGTTCAACACTGACTACTCTTTAGAAGGCCAGATCCTGAAGATGAAACTCGAATACTTTGGCCATCTATGAGAAGGAAGGACTCACTGGAGAAGAGCCTAATGGTGGGAAAGATTGAGGCCAATAGAAGAAGGGGCTAACAGAGAATGAAGTGGCTGGATGGAGTCACTGAAGCAGTTGGCGTGAGCTTAAATGGATTCCAGAAGATGGTAGAGGACAGGAAGGCCTGGAGGAACATTGTCCATGGGGTCACAATGGGTAAAACACAACTTTGCAACTAACAACAAAATTGTTTAAATTAGAAATTCATATCATAGGTTCTCTTTTGGAGTGAGAAAAGATCATCTTTGGCGGAAAAACAAATCTGGTCATGTTGCCAACTTCAAAAGCCAACACAAAGATTTATGCCACCAGATAAAGACTGTATGCACCAATTATCACATTAAACAAGAGGAAAACCTTCCATGCACCAATTCCACCTGCGCTTCTTTTTGTAAACAACAAACCAAAAGATTCAAGGTCCATCCCACCCCTGAAAGGACCTAATGGTAAAGACTGCAATGACAACACCATTAAAGCCAACCTCTTTAACACATTTTTTTCTCAGTATTTGTAAACACCAATGTATTTCCTAATCGAACCACAGACAACTACAATGATCTAATACATATCAATTTTACAGAAGACAATGTTGAAAAAGCACTACACAATCTAAAACCATCTCTATCTATTGGACCAGGCGGAATATGTGCCTACTTCTGAAAAAAGCTACCCACTGCCATAGCCAAACCTCTAAGCATAATCTTTGAAAAATCTTTCAGGACCAGCTCCTTGCCTAACCTATGGTCACAAGCCATGGTCATCCCCATCTTCAAAAAGGGAGACCCCAGCCTAGTTGAAAATTACAGACCAATCTCCTTATGCTGCATCACCTGTAAAGTCATGGAATAAATTATTAACCAATCCGTTATCCTCTACTTAAAGACAAACAATGTATTCTCCAATAAACAATTTGGTTTCAGGAAGAAACTATCCTGTAATCTGCAACTCTTACACTGCAAAAACATATGGACTACACAACTTGATCAGGGCAAAGCAATATATGCAATCTACATAGACTTCTGTAAAGCCTTTGATTCAACAAACTACTCCTAAAACTAAAATCTTATGGTATTTCTGGACACCTGCATAACTGGATAGAAGCATTCCTGTCAAACAGACAACAAATGGTCAAAATTGGGAGTGTCCTATCAAATTCTGTACCTGTCAACAGTGGTGTCCCCCAAGGCAGTGTTCTGGGACCAACTCTCTTCATACTCTACATAAATGACCTCTGTGATCATATTCAGAGCAACCGTGTTCTCTTTGCTGATGATGTAAAGCTATTCAACACTACAGACAATATTGCTACCCTTCAAAAAGATCTTGACTATGTATCAGAATGGTCAAACAAATGGCAACTTCAAATCTCAACAAATAAATGCTCTGTCTTACATATTGGCAAAAAACAATCAGAAAATAAAATACAAGCTGAATAGTCAAGACCTTGTTGAGGATCCAAACTCTGTCAAGGACCTTGGAATACTCATCTCTGATGATCTAAGTGCTAGAGCTCACTGTAACTACATAGCCAAAAATGCATTAAGAGTTGTTAGCCTAATCCTATGTAGCTTTTTCTCTGGTAATATCACACTACTAACTAAAGCATACAAAACATTTGTTAGACCAATACTTGAATACAGCTCATCAGTCTGGAACCCACATTATGTATCTGATATTAACACAGTTGAGAAAGTCCAGAAATATTTCACAAGAAGAGTTCTCCATTCCTCTACTCATCTGCAGAATACCTTATGCCACCAGACTTGAAAATCTAGACCTAGAAAACCTAGAACTATGCCGTCTTTGGTCCTATTTAAGTAAAGTATATAAAATCATACATTGCAATGTCCTACCTGTCAATGAATACTTCAGCTTCAACCATAACAATACAAGAGCAAACTCAAGGTTAAGCACACCAAACTTGATTGCAGGAAATACAACTTCAGCAACAGAGTGGTCAATGTCTGGAATACTCTACCTGACTCTGTGGTTTCTTCCCCAAACCCCAAACCCCAAAAACTTTAACCTTAAACTGTCTACTATTGACCTCACCTCTTTCCTAAGAGGTCTGTAGGGCGTGTGCATAAGCGCACCAACGTGCCTACTGTCCCCGTCCTATTGTTTCTTTTATTTTTCTCATATGTATCCATTTCATGTATTCATAACTATGTTTATACTTATACCTATTATCATGTTAGCGATTGACAAATCAAAATAATTCTAAAATCTTCGTTGATGAAGCATCAAACAAATCAGAAGATGCTTCACTCTTGTATAAGAATATTTCTAGCAATACGGCTGATTATCTGTAATGTAGTTGGATATTAGGAAAAATTGAAAACAGAGCAGTTTGGCAATGGAAGCAGAAACAATGATTGAAACAACTAAGCCTGTTCAAAAACTGGAAGGAAATGCAGGAGGATCTGAATATGGTTCTATCTCTAGGGTCTTCTTCATGAATCATAGCAGTTGGTTATTGCCTCTGTAATTATTGCTTAGCTGAAATCCTTGTATTTCTTACAAGCTGGCTTTTGCATTGAAGCTTGACAATAGGTTGGCAGGTAAGCTATGTAATAATCTGTGGTTGACTTCCTTCTCTATTTTATTGTTTCTTTTTTAACGGCGTGATGGTTTTCTCTGCCAGTTCCCCGCCACCCTGGAGTAAGCAATCATCTCTTAGAAACATTTGAAATTGAACAAGGGATAAGTGCCAGTGAGGCTGAAGCAAATGATGACCCAGGTAAGCACTTTGTCAGTTTGGATCTAGTTAGCATTCTAGAAAGCTCTGTTAAGAGGAAAGCATTACTGTTTCTTATGTACTACATTCCTAAGAATATTCCTAAGAAAATGGGCATATGTATATTTTAATACTAATGTGTACAAACCAGTTGGGCTTGCAATATAAAATGAGAAGTCTACTTACTAAAAGCCATTCCTTGAATTCTGAGGAAAGTAGTGGGATAAAGCTTATGAAATCTACACAACTTTATAATTTGCTCCAATAGGATAAATTTTAACTAAATTGGGTATCCCATACTTTTCTAAAAGCAGAAATGAAGAGAAGAGCACAGCAGGAAAATGGCTTAGAATTCCTTTGTTTTCATCAATTGATGCACTAATAAAGCTTCTCCTTTTTGCAAATGTGATTGATATATACTTTACATTATTTGTGTGAACATTGACTACACATAATAACCTCACACTTGGCTTAGCCTCTACCAATCTCGTACCTTCAAAGTATTCGAATGAAAATCCCAGCATGTTTACAGAGGACTGAGTTAACCTGTCTCAAGTCCGAAGCTCTTTTTCTTGATTTTCTTGATCTCTGTAGGTGTTCTGATTCATAGTTGCAACTTTGATGGTGGTTTGTGTGGATGGATCAAAGAAAGAAATGATGATTTACACTGGGAACCTGTTAAAGACTCCTCAGGTATTGCTAGATTTTCTTTCATTGAAGACAGGGCTATATGATAAGCAAAGAATCAGAAATAAGAAAAAAAAATGGCATATATTTCTGGCAATTAATTTATTTGGAGTTGAGGAGCGTTTCTGTTAGAATGTAAAGTTTTGTTTTAACTTTCCTGTGTATGCAAATGTTCAAGGGCCATTTTCTTTGGACTGTTCCTTGAATGGAAAAGTTTGAAAAGCAGTGTGTGGATGACACGATAATACCTCTTAAGGCAATTTTCTTGCATATTCATTCATATTTTTGTTCCTAACTCATATTAACATTTACTTCTTTTCTTTGTAATTGACAATGTTTGATGAGGGCAGTGTATCTAAATCTAAATATGTGTAGCCTGTGGTGTAACTGAAGCTTTGGAAAACTACTTACTAATAATGTGTGGGTCTAAATATGGATTTATATAATTATCTAGTTGCATTGAGACAACTCAAGTCACTTAAATATGGCTTGGGAAAGAATCACTTTGGGCATTACAACTAGATAATATAGCCACACTACAAGTACAGTATGTACAGTATATATGGAAGGCTAAATAAGATGTTACGCCTTCTAATGCTATGCCTTTGTTTTGTTAGTACCGCATTTGTATAAAATGTATATATTCTTTAGATAATTTTTCTAACTTGAAATATTAAAAATAAATTTAAAATATATATGCATTTATTATATTGATAGCATGTTTAAATGTGGCATGGCAACTTTAATACACTTTTGAATTTTCAAAAGACATCAATGAAATAAATTAATACTTTTTTACTCATTCCAGTCTTCTCCTCTAATAGTTGATAGCTTTTGCCAACATATTATTTATCCTGGCATGAAGAAGTACACGGATGAGTAACTAATGGCAAATGTTAGGTATATTTCTGGAATTATGGATCTAGACACTATGTTTACAAGAAGTGGGATATGAATTTTGCATAAATGAACATGTTTAAAGTTATCTGAAATCTATGGATACAAACCTGCATACATCCAAAAGAGAAAGTGGAGGATTTTCTGTACTTTTAACCAGTGGTGGAATTGGAATAATTTAACAACCAGTTCTCTGGCTGGGAAAGTGCGGATGGTTATTTCATGTGAATGGGTGGGTACGTCACTCATCATGCCCAGCCAATGGTGGGATTTGCCGGTTCGCAGAACTGTGCAAAATCTTAACTACTGGTTCGTCCGACCTGGTGAGAACTGGCAGCAGCCCACCTCTGCTCTTAACTTCCTCAGAAACATGAATTGTTCCAGGCTGTAAATATTTTAAGATTAGTTTCAAATGAAAAACTCTTACCTTCCCTCTTAGAATAAATGGTGTATGAAACATTCCAAAGTAAACAGTGGAAATTTATTGAATATGTCTAGATTATTAATACTTTGGTGTTATTTCTTTAGTTGCAGCTCTAGTTTTGTTTGGGTAATAGGGTCCCCAAAGTGTCCTTCCACCAATGGAAAATTAGAGGATCAAATTTTAATTAAAAAATATTGATGAGAAAAAAAATATTTGTTTTTGCAAAACATGTTTCTCAAGACCCAACATTCAGTTATTACAGCTTGAAATTTTTTTTAAAAAAATGTTTATTATTTACCAATGTGATAACAATACTTTCTGAATTGGATAAAATATCTTCTGCGATATTATAGAAAAATGCAGGTGATAGCACTCATATATACACTATGTTATTCTACTTATGCTTTCTCAGATCTGAGTCAATTTTTCTATTTTTAACTAAATTGTGTGTGTGTGTGTGTGTGTGTGTGTGTAAATGTACAAAATAAATTAAAATCAATCAATCAAATCAGTGTTACACTCATATTATTCGCAGTGCTACAACTGGTTGGCAAATATTGGCCTTTTGTTGCAGCCACAAACTTAATTCTTTATTATGATGTTCTTTTTCAAGGGCATGTTGAAATAATTTGTTTTCTCGTCCCGCTTTGTTTTAAACAGGTGGACAATATTTATCTATTTCTCAACCCAAAGGAAAGACAGGTCGATTTGCCCGCTTGGTTCTCCCACTAGGCCATTTAGCTCACTCCGAAGATCTGTGCTTATCTTTTCGGCATAAAGTATCTGGATTACACTCTGGGTTGCTTCAAGTCTTTCTAAAAAAGGCTGGTATTCATGGGACAGCAATTTGGGGAAGGAACAGAGGTCATGGTTGGAGTCAGACGCATATAACTTTGAAAGGACCTGGCATCAAAAGCGTGAGTACAATTCTTGGATTTAAGGAAAAGAAAGAGAGGGAGAGAGAGACAGAAAGATAGAGACAGAGACAGACAGAGAGATGAAGAGGGAAAGCAATATTATTTATATTTAGAATATTTGATAGAGTTACATTTCTTTCTATTAATCTCTAAATGTGTTACAATTTCTTCAATTAAGTCTTGATTGCTTGATATTAATTATAAAAATAGTAACTGCATTGCACCTTTTTCTATGAACCATGATAAAAATTAAATTATCTAACATCTTAATCATTATACTTTCTAAGTATAATGTAAGTTAAAATCTTCCCTGCTCTCCCCAGTATTGGAGTAAATTCCCAGTTGTATTATTTTATGGATTGAGCTTGAGACATATAAAGCTTATCTTCTTCCCCAGATTCCTCAAAATATTGATCTTTCCACAATAACCATTTTTCTTCAGGTATTGATTAGATTTGAAAGCACTACTTAAATTGCAATTCCCCACTTCAATTGCAAGATTTCATGATTTTAAACTCTAGAACACTTCTTCGTGCACAAAATCTGGGTGGGATGGATATTTGTGATATGATAGAAGGAAGGTTAATGTGGATTTAAAAAATCATTGTGTTAGATGTGTCTTACTGAGAATATTGAATAGATAAAAATTCAGGTTTTTACCTGAAAATACTTCTGTGGCTCTCAGCATAAGAAGCATTTGATAAACAAGAAATAATAAACAAATACAAATGGCTAACTTATCATGAAATATTAGAAATTTGTCAAGGAGAATACAAAATAAAATCAGAAGAGCAATTGATGACAGAGACAGGTGCCAACAGTTTTCTTATTTATGGTTGATGGAACTATTTAAAGTAGACAAAAAGGAGTTTATTCTTTTGAATATCATAACACGGAGTGAAAATGAAATTATGTACAAAAGATGGACTTGGAATTTTAAAATGTATACACTTCAGTTGAAATTTGTAACAGAGCAAGTAAAAGACTGATGAAAAGAATTATAAAGGGTGTTTGAGAGTAATATACGGAACAATATATGGAACAATGGATAAATAAGTGGTTGAAAGGATTGAAATTTATATGTTATAATCTTAAAGATAATTTTTAGAAAATGATGTACTGTTAGTATATGTTAGCAGAGAAATTGTCTAGAAGTATAGAAAGGTATGAAAACATTTCAAATACAGCAGAAACATTTTATCATATTTGGAGGACATGTTAAAAAAACTACAATATTGTGGATTCAAGTATATAAACTGATTTAGAAGATTTTAAAGATTAATATACAATTGAGACCAAAGATCTTTCTTTTGGGACGAATGGACCAACAGCTGGAAAAATTATGTTTGGTGGATTGTTTCCTAAGATTGTCCTTTAACTCTCTTTCAAGTAAAAGCCCATGTTGATCTCCATTAATAAATTATTGCAAAATTATTTTCAGTCTATCAGCCCAAATAATTGCACACAACTTGTAGTTGTTGTTATTCAATAATTATATTGACCTATAGTTTCTTGTTAAAGTCAAATTTTGTCCCTCTTTGGATGTTAATACTCTACTGGCCTCTTTCCAATTCTCTGGCACTTTCCTCCCTATAAGATTAATCATGCTTTGTAAAGGTTGTAAAAGTTCATCCTCAAATCATTTATATTAGGTACCTGATCATTCATCTGGTCCAGGCATCTTTCCTAGTTCAATCTTTTTATAGTTTTAGAAACCTCCCTTATTGTTATAAATCTATTCATAATCTGTGATTAACCTGGATGTACATGTTAAGTAAATGCAAATTTGGCTCCTTTTATAAACTCCTATTCAAAAATATTCCATATTTCTCTAAACACCCTAGATCGGGGTTTCAAACTCAAGACTGGGGGCTGGATCCGGCCTGCGGGGTACTTACATCTGGCCTGCAGGGTGTCCTGGACACAGCAGAGGACTTGCCCACGGTGCTTCTGCCAGCTCCGTTTTTGCTGGCAGAGCGTTGCAGGAGGCTGTCACAGCTGTAAACAGAGCTTGGGAGCTAGTTTTTGCTGGCAGAGTGCTCGGGTCACCACAGGCACCCGCAACATAAGTGATATCGAGATAGCTAGGCCTACCCTTGGCTCCCCAAAGTCAAACACAATCCTGATGTGGTTCTCAATGAAATTGAGTTTGACACCCTGCCTAGATCATATAATAAACTAAAGGAACAGCAGTCTATAAAATGTTGCAAAGTTCACACATAACACTTATCCAAAATGTTTTGTTTAGCATAACATGTGAGCATAATTGTTGTGTTTCATCAGTCATAGTTCATAGCTTGGTTTTATGTATAGCTAAAGCCATTGTTACTTATTAAGCAAGCAACAGCTTAACATGATACATGAACCCAATCAATCTCATACGTCTATTAATTTATTTTCATTTTGTCTCTCAGGTTATTTTTAAAGGAGAAAAAGGAAAAGGAAGAACTGGGGAAATTGGGTTGGATGATATAAGTTTGAAAAGAGGCCGATGTTCTCAGGACCATTAGTGGTACAGATGATTGAAGAAAACAGACTTTGGTTGTCCATGCCTATTATACAAGACACATGGATGATTTCTCCTTTGTGCTTGTGAAATCACAGTGGATCTCCATATAAATAATTCACATTTTCTGTAATATATATCTGTCCTTTATGAAGAAAAGACTGTCTAAATGTGCTCAAAAAGAATCAACAACTGAATCCATGTCTTCTTTGTGTTTTCCACTGGCTGGTTATGGGTCATTTTGAGTCAAAAGCTGAAGATACACCCATTATTATTGTACTGCATCAATTTTTAAAGTAGAGTGTTTTGATTGTCTCTGTGTGTATAAATAACATTTATCCCATTATCTTATTGCAAAACGCAGTTAAAGAGTAGCACTACAACCCTTAATATAGGTAGTGCTGTGTTCTGTATAAATATGTATTATTATGATTGTTAATGTATTTATATAAGTTGTATATTTGCAAATTCTAGTTGTAAGAGGAAATAACATTTGTGCACGTTACAGTTAAACCAGCAAAACAATAGCAAGTTCTTTTTAAAATATATAACACCCAGCAATGGTCCTTGCCTGTCTAAACTCAAACAGTAGAATATTTTACATGATTGCAAAAATGAATATAATGTAAGCATTACCAGATTCAGGAGAATTCAACATCAGCAGTTCTTTTCTGAAAAGAAAAGCATTCATGACTGGCGTCAGCAGCACAAACTTGGCTTTGATGGATTTTAATATTTTTAATATATTCAAGGAAAGTTTGGCAGATCGGTGCTTTTCCTCTCTTATTCAGACACTAGTAAGAAACAAAATAGGCTTTGGGGTTCATAAGCAAAGAAACGCAGAACGACCGGTCATGAATTAACCAGAATTATATAGGTAGTCGTCGACTTACAACAGTTCATTTAGTGTTGGTTCAAAATTACGATGGCATTGGAAAAAGTAACATGGCCATTTTTCACACTTACATCCTTGTGGTCGCATGATGGTTGGAGGGGTCCTGTGATCATATTTTCCTACCTCCTTACAAGCAGAGTCAATGGGGAAACCAGATTCACTTAACAACTGGGTTACTAGCTTAATAACTGGCGCAATTCATTTCGCAAGAAAAGTCGTAAAAGGTGTCAAAATTCACTTAACAAATATTTCACATAGCAACAGAAACTTTGGGCTCTATTGTGATAGTAAGTCAAAGACTGCTTGTACATTATGGCATAAATTCTATCTACTCTCTCCTCTTTTCAGATGGTTTATTTCTTATTTCTGGGCAGGTGATTTAATCCACATTACAAGGAAGAAAAACTGTTTCCTGAACATAGCAGAAGGGTTGCAAAAAGGCTCAGTTTCAGACTGATCAAAAGTCTGTCTTGCACCGTACAGCCTAGAGAGAGAAAAACCACAACAAAAATGCAGGAGAATGCAATAGAAAATCCAAACAGAGTTTTTGGTGGCTTAAAATTTGGACCTTTCAATTCTTATTTGCCAAAATGGAAAATTTAAAAAGTCTCCCCTTGCATCCAGATGGCAACCACATTGCTGGCATGATAATCTCCCCAATAAGCTATCCAGGTGATGAGGACTGTGATGGAAAATCCTCTTTTTCATTGCCTCCGAATGAGTAAACCTTCAGCTGTTCCCAGTATAGCTTGATAGAACCAAAACAGGTGGCCAACCTATCATATTTTATAAGCCCCAAATAATTTAGCTCAATTTCAACTTATTCCATTTCTTACTAACATGTGATTTCTTCCTGTATTTCTCACAATATACCAGAGTTCAACAATATGGCACCCTGACCACATATGAAACTATGTGGTCGGACTTAGTTTGTGGGGAGGAAAGTAAGGAGGAAAAAATACCTGCCTCTGCCAACCAGCATCCATTAGTATTCATCTGGCTAGCGTCCTGTCAGTGTGTGTGAGAGTTGAGGGCTGCCTTTGGAGTTAGAGTTGTAATAGTAATATAGTAATATCCTACTTGTAATCAATTTTAAATTATGAGGGCATGGTAGTCTAGAGGTAGAGCTCTAGGAGGCTTGAGTTCGATCTTAGGTAGTGGCGGATATTTCTCTGGGCACAATGAATAAGTGCTGTGAACTCCGTATAGGTGTCAGGAAGGGCATCTGGCTAGTAAATGCTTGAACTCCATGCAGTCGTCCCAACTCCACCCCAGTGCAAGAGATTACAGGGTCATTAAAAGAAAAAAAATCAATTTAAATTAACATATATAAAAAAACAATAACAAAAGCTATGTGTTTATAAACTGAAACAGATTTTTAAAGTCCTTTCACATGCACAGTTCTATAGAAGCTCCAAAGATCACAGATTTATTGCTATGCACTACAATGCAGAGGGGATGGACATAACAATCTGAATGAAACTAGCAGTACATCTCATGGTATATGCTGGCAGTATTAAATAATACACTCTTATGCCTTGATCCTGCTATATGAAAACTATATGCAATTTTATATTTTCTAAAGATATGCATACAAATTATTTAACTAAATAAGAATGTATACTTTTTTAATTAATATCTTCCCTGACTTTTTAGTGGATCTACTCAATCTTAATTCCATTTAATGGGCTTCTATTGGAGTGAATAAGATATAAGCTCAGCTAAGAATGTCATGTTTGTGTTGTAATATGTAGGCAATTCAAGACGAAGGTGTTATAATTCAGCTCTGATACGCCTCAACTATATTAGACTCCTCTTTCAATAGGCAGACTGTTAACTATTTTCTAGATGGGAATAAATCCTCAATAAGGATATAGGTTGCTGCTTCTAATAGCAATGAACTGAAAAAGATTGGCTTCTGAAAAAGTAAAAAAGAGGCATGAATTGCTTCCATATTTGGTTATCCTGCTTCTACAATCATAGCAAAATAGGAACTCTTAAATTTCTAGTGTGTTACATGAGCACCATATGCGAAGATAAATAATGGACTTCATGTTTGGAGAAATATCTTCCCTTAAAATGATCAAACCAATGTGAAGAGCAGATGCTAAAGTCGCATACATATATTTGGTTCAGTGTCTGTTGAGTTGTCAAAATATTTTCTGTTGAGTGTTATTTTCTGGAAACTTCTTGTGACAGTTTAAATGCATCAAAGCCATTTCTAAAATGATTTATCATGCTTCGAACTCATAAAAGCAGCAATAAAGTATTTTCATGTAAGCTACTCTTTTTAAGTTGAAGGTATATTTGTGGAAGTATGCAAATAAATAAGTAGAAAACATTTATATTTAAGGAATACAGTGCTGTGTCACACAATATTTATGATAATTTATACAGATTTAACTAACTCTCACCTTGTATGTGGTCTAAGAAAGAGTATGTTACATACAGTGGATGGATTTTTAAATCACCTTTTATGAGGTGAGAAAATGTCCCAAAGACACAAATTGAGATATATCTAAAAGATGCACATCTGAATCTTTCATCTATATTTAATTGGCATAGATTCTATTTTTTAAATAAATGTTAGTATTTAAACATGCCTAAAGTCAATTATTAATTAATGGCACCTAGGTGCATCTGTATAATAACTTATCTATCTTTCCTTCTTTTGATTATTGTCTTCATAATTGTCAAAATAGTTTTTTGATATCCACAACCTATTAAAATGATATGGTACCCTTTTTTTAATCTAATTATGTTTTACTCAGTTGTTCAAATGCGCATGACACATTTATAAACCATGAACCAACACAGAAACTTTATACAAAACAATATACTAAGAATTTCTCATTATATGCAAACACTGTAAGTATGGATAGATATTAAGTATGTCTGTTGAATCTGGGTTAAACATGAATGTTAAAAAATGGATTCAGTTTGAAGAATACATAACACCCATGCACATAGCCACACAACCTATATTGCCTTTAGACCAGTGGTGGGATTCAAATTTTGTTACTATCGGTTCTGTGGGCAGGCTTGGTGGGCATGGCAGGGGAACGATAGTGTAAAATCTCCAGTCAGAGGTGGTATTTTTCGGTTTTCCGAACTATTCAAAATTTCCGCTACTGGTTCTCCAAAACTGGTCAGAACTTGCTGAATACCACCTCTGCTTTAGGTTATCCAATACATTGACATCAATATCAATGTCCTGATGTTCTTACTTCTTTTATTGATGGGAATAAGGCTTTAACAGAACTTAGTTTCGCTTGTTTTATATATTGGATTTTTGGTGGGGGGGATGAAGGATACAACCAAAAGATATCATAAAACCAACAGTATTTCTTAAATTGTACTTCTTAATTAAGCTTTCTCTTGAGGAAATGGAAGTTAGTTCTTCAACTGCTCAACCAATTTTTAAATCTTTTGAATTAAAATTCATATATTTCTATCACAGACTATTTTCTTCTTCCTCAAGTATTGTTTGAAGAGATACTGTAAGATACTGCAGGGCCATTTGCTTAATTTTCCTTTGATCGCTGTTCAACATGATGAAGATTGTTCATCGTGTTACAAAACATCGTGTTGCTTTGGAATGAAAATGATAGTAGAAGAAGGATGATGGAAAATGGGTTGAATTGAGGATGGATTACTTTTGTCTTTTTAAAGGTTAGTGGAAGTGTTTTAGAATGATATTTTATACCCAATACGGCAAAACAAAGTGCCACCAACTTTTAGTCACTGTAAGACAGAAATGGTTTGGAAGAGGCACAGGAAAGAATTTCAAGAACTCCCAAGTTTAGTTGTTTTGGATATAGAAGAAATGCTGTTGTGCACTTACGAATATTGCCTCTCTCCATTCTTCTTCCTCTCTCTCCCTTTCTCTCAAAAGGAAGAAAAAAAATGAGAGAGAGAGAGAGAGAGACTGCTACAGAGAATATATGTTTGAAGAAATGAACTCCATTTACAGCAACATAATATTAAAAAAATATGATAAAAGTACTAAAAAACTTTTATTTTTTCATAGTCTTGGATTGCTTTGTGATGTGTCCTGTTGATATAAAAAGGGTAACCAATTTAAGTGAAGCAATAACTCTGGAAACATTAATTCTAATAAACATATATTGGCTGCAATGGTTCTCTAAAAATTATTAATGAGGCTATTTCCTCAGGCATATATTTCCCAACTATATATTTTAAGATTTAAGCTTAAGAATTGTGATCTGAATAGGCTTCAACATGCTGAATGCTGTGCTGGGCTTCAGTTGACATTTATCAAGAGCTTATGTTTCTTAAGTGTTCTTTTTACCATAATCTCAAGTAAATAGTCATTGCTGTAATACACGTTCTTTCAGTCAAAACTCTAGAAATATGTGGGGTTCTAGACAAGCAGATACTTTTTCATTCCTTTCCATACCAAACCAGGCTGAGATTAATTGCAAGAAATAAGGAAGATTAGACCTTTTTTTCCCAGACTGCTATATAAGCAGGTTTTTAAAAAATTGTTATGGGTGAACTTTATGTGGAGCCAAATGTTAGATTATTTTGTTTTACATCTAAAATTCTGACATGGGGTTACAATTTTGTCCTATAACAATGCAGGACCATACAGAAGTGTAATCATATTGTGATATTCTGACAGGGAGACAAATATAGTAAGAAGCAGAAATGTTACAGATTTTATATATGGCATAAATCAATATATTATAGCCACAGTTCAAGTCTTTCTATCTTATCTTTGCCCTAGACCAGCTGAGAAATTGTTATGAGCCAGGAAAAACAATTTGCAAATCTCTATATGAAATTTCCTTGGACAGATGACATAATTCTTCATATTTAACTGGGGACATGGGCAATATTAACCACATGGTATTTCCCACATTCTCCTGCAGAATAATCTAGCATACTTATAAAAAGTGTTATGTAATTCAAGCTAAAGGCAGAAAAGAACCTGGGAGGCAATTTACATAAAAGCCAGACACATTGACTTTATTACAGTATTTATGAGCATCATTAAACCATGACTGAATGAAACCGCCACCTCCATCTACCATTCAATCAGCTTTGCCTTGTTTATAATTGAGATATTACAGCTGCTTGAATGGCAATGCTGGTTTCTAATTTCTTCAGGGGGAGCTATAAAATTAATTGTGCATTAAAACATTATGCAGGCTGTGAGTTGTCTGCAAAGTACCTGTTGTGAATGAATAGTACCAATAAAGTTATCATTGAGCTTGAAGTCAAGTGCAGGGTTCTGGCCCTGCACTTCTGATTCGCTGTTAATGGCAGGATCGGATTGGCCCATTCAGGAGCATCTGATTGGCCATTAACAGGCCATTCCCATTGGTTAAACGGAGCTAGCGCTCCAGGTTTGCTATTGGTTGAACAGTTAATGAGTTGCCTATATAAGTAAGGCTATAGCAACCCTCCAGCGGAGCTGTCACAATATGTAAATAAAGAGTTTGAAGTTCACTGTTTCTACCGGCTCGTCTCCATCATTCGCACCCATGCTCCAGACTTAACACTGGCGACGAGGATGGGATTGGATGACATCAGAGCCAACTAAGCACGTGACTGAAGTGCACAACAGCGGAACCATGTCCGGCGGCGTAATACCACCCGCTCCATTCAATCCAGCTCAAGAGGACTGGGAGTCTTACATGGATCGTTTCCAAATGTTTTTAGAAACAAATAATCTGAAGGATGCCACGGCCGGGAAGAAACGGGCGGTATTCTTGACGCACTGCGGGCCAACGGTATTCAAAATGGCTAAGGCACTAGCGAAACCGGCTGAAGTGAAGGCCATGGACTGGGACGTCCTCGAACTGCTGCTAAGGGCCCACTATGCACCCACTGTTCCAACGCTCGTAAGACAACACGAGTTCTATCAACGGAACCAGCGGAAAGGAGAAAGTGTCGCTGATTTCGTTGCAGACCTCCAGAACTTGGGAGGCCTTTGCAATTTCGCCGACCTGGAAGAGGCTTTGAGAGACAGAGTAGTCCTCGGGCTAGACGCTCTAAACGTACAGAGCAAAATAATGGCAAAGGGCGACATCACCCTTAAAGATGCCATAGCTGAAGCTACAGCAGCGGAGGCGACCAAAAAGTCGGCTGCTCAACTACGCCGAAATCGCACTCCAACCCACCAACCAGCCGGCGAAATTTCACCTAATGCAGAAGGGCGGCGTTCCACGGCCCACCATGAGGACTTCTCTTCGTCGTCAGACAGTGACGAAGAAGAGGTCCATTGCCTGCGGTCCGACCAGGAATGACAACCGAAATCCTAGCAACTGTGCGCGGGCTGCGGAGCCAACCATTACCTCTCCGATTGCAAATTCTGCGATGCACTCTGCCATGAGTGCGGGAAATGAGGCCACATCGGATGGGTCTGCAGGAGCCTCCTCGGACCCAGCCAGACCTCGAAAGGAACCAATCTCCGCCAATCGACAGGGAATCGCCCTGTAAGGCGAGAACCAGTAAACCACTCCTATGGAAACCGACCCGTGAATCATCTTGCGAGACAAGGAGAGGCTCACCAAACACTCACTATTGCCCATGCCTCTTCATTAGACGCTCAGAAAATTTGGGTCAATGTGAACATTGAAAATCAGCCCTGCCAGATGGAAGTTGACTCGGATCGTCTCTTTCAATGGTCTCATGGAAGACCCTCAAGAAACTCATCCCCACTATCCGGCGCCAAGACTTTCAATTCCAACGGCTCGTACTAAAAGACTACCAGGGGAACTGAATTCCAGTTGCAGGATCCAGTCGAGTCCGGGTTGCATTCAAGAACGCACAGCGTACTTACCCCTGATGGTGATCGATAAGGACCGGCCTAGCCTGTTAGGCCTACAATGGTTCGCATCACTCGGCATCGAAGTGGCAGGCATTAACCGAATCGGCGACAGTGACTGGGAGGAAGACCTCGCCCACAAATTCAGGGACGTCTTCGAGGAAAAGCTAGGCGAGTACAAGGGGACCCCGATATCCTTTAGCCTTAATCCAAAAGTAGCTCCCATCCGCCTTAAGCCTCGTCGAGTTCCGTTCGCTCTAAAACCGAAAATCGACGAGCAGCTTGATAAGTTGATCGCCCAGGGAGTTTTAAAGCCAACGGATCACTCCCCTTGGGAAACGCTGATTGTGACACCAATTAAGCCGGACGGCTCCATTAGAATTTGTGGGGACTACCGAGCCACCCTAAACCATGCCCTGCAACAGAACCCATATCCGGTGCCAGTGGTACAGCACCTCCTCCATTCCCTGGGGGGAGGAAAGTCTTCGCTAAACTAGACTTAGCTCAGGCTTATCAGCAATTGCCGGTTGACGATAAAGCGGCACAGGCACAGACTATTGTAACACACTGGGGTGCCTTTAATTGTACACGGCTTCAATTCGGAGTCAATGTAGCCCCAGGGATCTTTCAGAGCCTAATGGAGAGACTATTGCAGGGGATCAAGGGCATTGTCCCCTATTTCAACGATGTGCTTATTGCTGCCCCCACTCAAAAAATCTTGTGGGAGCATTTAAGACTGCTACTATGAAAATTTCAGGAAGCAGGCCTGAAAGTCAAAAAAATAAATGCAAAATGTGTACCGATCGTGTTGAATTCTTAGGGTACCTAATTGACAGTCAGGATATTCACCCTACTGATAGTAAATTGAGAGCAATAAAAAACGCTCCCAGGCCCCAGAACAAGACTGACCTCCAGGCGTTCTTAGGCCTCATCAATTTCTATAATGTATTCTTGCCGCACAAGGCGATTGTCGCTGAACCGCTACATCGTCTTTTAGATAAAAAAGCAATCTGGGTGTGGGGTCATAAAGAAGAGCAGGCGTTCCGTAATGTAAAAAAACTACTGACTTCGGATGCCGTGCTGATGCAGTACAATGAGACTTTGCCAATGAACATAACCTGTGATGCATCGCCTTTTGGAGTGGGCGCCATTTTGAGCCATGTGTTACCTAACAGTAATGAAGCCCCTGTTGCTTACTTCTCAAAGACGCTCTCGAAAACTGAGTGAAATTATAGTCAAATCGATAAGGAAGCCCTGGCGATTGTATCAGCAGTTAAAAGATTTCATGAGTATGTGTACGGCTGGGTTTTCACCATTGTAACTGACCATAAACCATTGCTGGGGATCATCGCTGGGGCAAGCCAACTCTCTACATACTTTCTCCCAGAATGACCTGCTGGTCAGAATTCTTGGCTGCCTACAATTATCGGCTACAATATTGTCCCGGTAAAGCCATTCCCCATGCCGACGCGCTGAGCCGTACACCACTCCCTGAAACTATCAACGATCCTGTACCAACGATGACAGCATTGCAGATCGAGACACTCCATACGCCGCCATTGACTGCCCGTGACATCGCGAGAGAAGCAAAATGCGACCCCATCTTGGCGCGAGTCCTCACGTGGGTGGAACGCAGATGGCCATTGGACCAAGTACCAGACGACTTTGCACCATTCAAAAGTCGTCAAACAGAGTTGTTCTCCCAGAAGGGCTGTGTCATCTGGGGCGATAGAGTCGTTATCCCAGAACGACTCCAACAGACACTGCTAAAAACCTTGCACGATGGCCACCCTGGCATCGTGCACATGAAGGGCCTCGCACGAAGCTATGCGTGGTGGCCAGGCATCGATAGACAAATTGAATCATGGGTTAAAACTAGCAAGAGATGCCAAGAAGTAAGCAACGCTCCACCAAAGGCAACCCCAACCGAATTGGAAACGCCACGGGGACCCTGGTCCCACATCCATCTGGACTTTGCTGGGCCGACCAAAGGCCACACGTTTCTGCTAACCGTCGACGCCTACTCGAATTGGCTCGAGATTCACAGAATGAGCAGCACAACCACTGACGCAGTCATCAAAAGGCTGGAAAGACTTTTTGCAACCCACGGATTACGAGACGTTCTGGTACCTGACAATGGGCCCCAATTTACCGTGCTACCCTTTGAGCAGTACTTGGCTGACTGCGGTATTCGACATGCGCTCACTTCGCCTGTGCACCCTGCTGCCAACGGTAGAGCTGAGCGCATGGTTCGATTTGTCAAAAAGACTCTCCAAAAGATCGACTACAACAACATCGACGAGAAAATCAACCGGATCCTTTTTCTGCAGCACATCACACCTCACAGCATCACCAACAAAACTCCCGCCAAACTGCTGATGGGACGAAAGCTCCGCTCCCACCTCGATCAGTTACACCCAGCCTACGAACCAGAAAAGCCACTCGGATCCAGCAGCCGATGCCATACCTTCCAGGTAGGCGATTTAGTATTCGCTAAAAACTTATCGGGTGATCCGCTGTGGGTAGAGGCGACCGTAATCCACATAACCGCCCAAGATCATACCTCGTTCAGTGCCCTGACGACAGACCTTGGAAGCGCCACATAGATCAGCTACGATTGCGGCTACCATCTCGCACTTCCGAACTCCCTTTTGACCAAACTGAGGGGGGGGGAGATACAGAGGAAAGTGAATTACTATTAGAGGGAAACCTTTTCAAAGAGACTGATAATGGAACTGAAATGCAGGAACAGGAACCAGGGACCGGAGTGAGTGCACCTCAGGGAGTGGCCAGTGATATTGGTGACAACGGGAACGTGAACTCGGAACCAGAGGCACCCCTACCGCTAAACAACGATCTACCTCAGCAGAAGTGCAGCCAACCGCCAGGCACTTTGCGAAAATCGAAAAGATTAGTGAAACAGCCGTCCTACCTTGAGGACTATGTAACCGCGCCCCGTGGGCAGAAGCCAGGGAAAATGTTGTGTTGTGAATGAATAGTACCAATAAAGTTATCATTGAGCTTGAGGTCAAGTGCAGGGTTCTGGCCCTGCACTTCTGATTGGCTGTTAATGGCAGGATCGGATTGGTCCGTTCAGGAGCATCCGATTGGCCATTAACAGGCCATTCCCATTGGTTAATGGAACTAGCGCTCCAGGTTTGCTATTGGTTGAATAGTTAATGAGTTGCCTATATAAGTAAGGACATAGCAGCCCTTGAGCGGAGCTGTCACAATATGTAAATAAAGAGTTTGAAGTTCACTGTTTCTACCGGCTCG
Organism: Hydrophis major; assembly: GCA_033807585.1. NCBI lineage: Eukaryota > Metazoa > Chordata > Lepidosauria > Squamata > Elapidae > Hydrophis > Hydrophis major. Next base: position 27,899,598 of record CM066333.1, read on the forward strand.
TCTCCATCATTCGCATCCGTGCTCCAAACTTAACAGTACCAATGTCTTTGCAGGATTGGTGGCGTTTTGTGACTATGGACTTAATTTAATTTGGACAATTAAATTGAGGCTAAAATGTAATATACAAGGGAATAATAGGAAGAGTTGAATTTCACTGTTTGGTTGGGGTGAATTATTAAGGAAAAAAAAGTAATTTTCCCTGCATGGAGCAGAGGCAATATATTTTGTAACTGAAGAACAGCATGAAGGTGAATGAGAGCACAACTTTTTTGACCAACCACCATGTCACTTGTGTACAGATGAGAAGGAAAATTGATATGAATATGGTAAAAAAAAATCAGAAAATCCTCACATTTTCCTTATATTATTAACTTAAACTTGCTTTACAGTCCATTATTTCTAATCTTTTCCAGTTGTGTTGTATCAATATTTATTTTTTAATGTCCCTAAAATCAGCAACCGCAGCTGAGGAGGAAATTAAATTACATCTAAAAGGGCCAAAAACATACTTGTTCCTTACATGATAGGCTCTTTCTTGGCACACAGATAACACAAACCCATGCCATTATTACCATCACTCTAGACTGCTTTAAGGCACTTTATAGGGGAATGCCCTTAAATATTGTTCAGAAACTACAGATGTTCAAAATGCAGTAGCTCATATTGTTTTGGAAACATGATGTTGAGAATATCTAAGACCAGTTTTACTGACCCTGCATTGGTTACCAATTAGTTTCTGGGCCCAGTTTAAAGGACTTGGTACACAGATACTACATGACTGTCTTCACTAACTGGTTTTGGCCTGATTAGATCTACCAGGAAGAAACTTCTACAAAACCTACACTCTCAGGAGATTCGGGGAAGCAAGGAGGCAATGTTTTTCTGTTGCTCAGAAAAACGGCCTCCTCTTGATCAGGCTAGCTTCCTCTTTTTTAGTCATCCAAAACCTCTTGAAGACCAACCTATTTTAGACAATCTGATTTGATTCGGTTTGATTTGATGTTGCCAGCTTTTCTAGCTTCTTCCGTGTGTTGTTACTGTGTTGTTGTGCTTTTATATTAGATATGTTTTATAGTAAATAGTATTTTCTAGGTGGGCCACCAAGAGTCAATTTGACTGCGATAGCATGGAAATGTTTTTAATAAATGAACCATCAAACAAATGTACTGCAGTGCACATGAGGTGGCTTTTGAAGACAATGTGAAAGCTGTGGTAGCCAGACAACTGGTGCACAACTCCACCATTGCAAGATAACATCGATTTCATTCCTGCACTGGTTCCTAATAAGCTTCTGTGTCCAATTCAAAATTATTGCCTACAAAGACCTACTGCAGCATATTAATGGATTACATCTGCGTTTTTCAAATTAATCCTGTCCAGCTGGTCCAAATATATCAAGTGAGTCTGCTGAGAGATTTCTCTCATGAGGAAGAACATGAGACCTTAACCAGATGGCAGACTTGATGTATGTGGTGGACCCAGTGTTCTATAATAGCTTTCCCTGGAGGTATATGTAGTGTTTTTTTCTTGAATTCCACAAGGTAAGAGAAACGTTTTTATTCCACTGTGCCACTGGTGCTAATCAATTGATTGTGATCATTTCATTTTTGGATTATATCTGCTTTTCTGGCTTTTTTATACACTGCAGAGTCTTGTGATTGGAGTAGTTTGTAAATAAATGGCTATGTAGCTGAGGTATATATGTCTTCAGAGTCTTTCTGGAAAAATATATAGTTGTGTGATTGGTAATGTCCAAGTTATCAACTAAGGCAGAACTTTACTTCTTGGTATTGAGGAAAAAACTGTAAACCATTGTATCCTGAAGCTCTGGAAAGAGGAATTTGAATTCTGGAATTAGATGGTGCCTTAAAAAATCTTGTTAATGTAGTACCACTAGCAGGAAGGTCAGAAAGCCACCTTAACATTTGTAACTTCAATGCTACTGGTGCTATAATGCTATGATGACCAACTGTCTGCAAGAAGCATAAATCCTTCCATTCTCCACCATCCAGTCAGAGCTTGGATGAGAAGCAAAGCATCTTCAAAGGAAAACAAGAAAGTCCAGTTGTCTCTTGAAAAAGCAGCTTTGGGACATCAATGCTAGCAGATTATACTGCAGTATTTGCAATTCTGAAATGATGGAAAAGTGATTGATCAAGAGGCTGCTAATGAAAAGAATGCTGACCTCAGATTTTTACATGTAGTAGAGAATTTACATAATCCTTGGTCTCATGTCAACTAAACTTGTGTTCTTTGAAAATGAATGCATTTATTTGAATACTTTACTTTGAGACAATTTTGCTCTCCATGATATAGCATTAAAGAAAGTTTCTTTATTAATTTATAATAAGGATAAACGGATATTCTGTGACAGAATATGCAACATTTTGTCATCATTTTTAGGATATTTTTGCTGCCCTTTTTTCAATGATGAAGAAAAGATAATGTTCCAATGGAACCAATTATAATATTGTAAGTCCAATATTGTAACAACAATAATTAATCATTGACAGCAGTAATGCAGAACTGACAGAAGGGGCCAAGTCAGTGTTCAGAATATAGCACTCAATCATGTAATCATGGCACCAAGAAAAGCCTTTTTCACATTCCAATCAGCTGGATGTCACCATCAGCAAGCAGAAGTTCTAGTACAGGGCTGTCTAGTATTTTAACCTGGTAGGTGCCTAAGGACTTAAGACTCATTTGAAGAAGACATGAAAGTTAATGTAAAGAACTCAACATTGCCAATAATATCACTGCAGGTAAGAAATGTGTTTTGAAGAGCTGCTATCAACCAATGTGAAGGATAAAGCTTTGGTGTTTCTCAACCTTAGAAACTTGAAGACATGTGAATTCAATTTCAAGAATTCCTCAACCAGCATTTGGCTGTCAAAGTTGAGACTGGTCTAGCTGGACCAGAGGTCTCCAAACCTGGCAACTTTAAGACTTGTGGATTTCAACTCCCAGAATTCTCCAGCCAATTATGAAGTCCACAAGTTTTAAAGTTGCCAAGTTTGGAGACCTCTGAGCTGAACCAACAGACAGAATCAGGAATGATAGGTTATCCTGCTGCTATTTTGTATTTAGGTTAAAATTATATTGCTACCTATTACAATTTACCTGGTAATTATGTAAGGTACAGGGGAGATATATATGTATATATTACAAATTAATAATAATGCCAAGAAGCTGTTCCTCTCTATTATTTCATTAAAGGTTTATGAGACCACCTTATACTAAACTTCTTGAGAAGGCCAAGCATTTATGGCTCTATATGATTTTTTTTTGTCATGATTTATGGTGCTGATAAGAAACACACATTTTGAAGAAGTGTAAATAGATTTGTTAAAGCTTTTATACATAAGGGTGTGTATTTAAAAATGAAGAGTTTTGTCTTTGTAGCTCATTATCTTAATGTGTGCTACATCTGATTGGTTTTGCTTGATCCAATGTTTAACAATAACACCAGTTTTGTGTCCTTGGGATATATATAATTTCCTGGATGATCGTTCTGGCATGAGTAACCAACTGACTTTCACGGGGCTGTTAAATAAACAGGAATTATTTGATGCAGGAAACCAAACTGTAGGTCCTGTCATTTTACCTTCACACAAGGAATGCCAAGTTATCTCTTTAAAAGTTAATTCCTTTTTTTTAAAAAAAAATCATGAATAGAAGGAAAAGAGCCAAACATTCTGCCAAAGTATTATTACAATATTTATCTCACCTCAGTACTTGCATTCCATTCCAAGATTACTTAGCTGTCAAAAAAGAAAGACATTTAACAGCTTACTGTTCAAAGCTTCCAGCTCAAAATAATTTTTTTGCTATTTTGCAAAATCTGATACATCTCCTTTTTGGTTTTCTCTTTTAGCCATCATCTACAGTGAGAATGGATAAGACACTTCCACAATATACATCTTTCACTCCCCAATTTGTCCAAAGCAATTTAAAGTGGGATATAAATTTATTTCTGCCATATAACTTTAGGATTCTGAGTACACAATTCAATCAGTCTTTCTCTCCAGCTGGCTATTAAGAAGGCACAGAAATTATAAATACAACAATAGAACTAATCTAAAATATTTAAAAAACAGTAATAATAAAAACAATGTCAAGCCACTGAAGTCCATAAGATGGATATCAATGAAACTCATCAAGGATTGAAAGCTTAGTAAAGATGTCTTAAATGGCTTAAAGGTTCTCCTAAAAACAAAGTATATTTATGGTCTTTTAGAGGTACAGAGTTCTAAACTATGACTGTTCCCATAGAGTTGTGTTCTTTACAGAGTCCTAATTTTTTTAACAGGCCTTCCTAATGGGTGCTCACTGGACAAGAAAATTCAGTTCTGGCAACAGTGTCTGATGCAACTTAGTGTGACAACATATAAATTTTTCTATGTGACCAAGAGGTTTAATGTAGTAGCTTCAGGGCAGATGTTGCCATGCAGTGGTAGGACTGACTTTCCAATAATCTTGTTTATACATTATGGACTTTCTCATATTGTGCATCATCATAATCTCTCTGGATAGTAATCAAGGCATGAGTTATTTATCCTAGAGCAGGGCTTTCAAACTCCCAACTCAGGGCCTGGATGCATCCCGATACATCACGTAATGCTGCCGTGATGATGTGAGCTTGACACCCCTGTCCTAAAGCATCCAAATATATAATCCTAGAGCAACAAAAATATCCATTCAGCCCCAAATTGACATTTTCATTAAATGTGTGTGTGTGCATCAATTTGCAGACATCCTCATCTAAGCATTTTCAATAAATCCATCATTCCTCTGGAGTAAAACGATACTTGAAAACTGGAAAGCTATGAAGATGGCAACATAGATTATCATAAATTTTGACATCAGGTGTGTTTCATCATGTTTCAACCTATGTGGCAGGTTACATATGTAGCTGAAATGCATGAGAAGGTCTTGCAATGTTTAGGTAAAATACATATTTGTTAGGCTACACATCAATTTCTTTCCCAAAGAATATAAAGACGAAAGCAGAGGAAATGCTGGTCAATTTGAATCTGTTAAGATTCACCATTATTTTCTTCAGTTAGGTTTTATCAGCTTACAGTCTTGATATTCTCTTGTGGTTTCTAATTTAGGTACCATTCAGATTCAATGATGTTTAACTTTCTGAGATCAACCAATCTTCCCACAGCCCTTGGGAAGAACTATCTCTGTAATGCCGTCCATTTGCTCCAGAAGAAATCTCTCTTTGCTGTAGTTTATTCAGGAGGCGGAGGAGGCATGTTGCAATTTGTCTCCAGTGGTTATTTTTATTAAAATAAACAAATGAAATATGGTCAAAGTTATGCTAAGTTATATTTTATTGTTGTGAAAACAAGTTTTGGTTTAATGTGGGGTTGGAAACAAAAGCATGTTTTCCTGTGACTAGAAGGGGACAAAGGAAGATGATGATGTCTTACCACATTCTGGTTATTTGAGCTAAGCTGAATTCATAGCTAGGTTCAAATAGAGATATTTGGCAATAAAGTAATAATGGAATGGAATGGAGAAGCCAGTTTGGTGTAGTGTTTAAGGCATCAGGTTAAAAACTGGGAGACCATGACTTCTTGTGCTCTCTTGGGCACAAATCCAACTAGATCAGGGATGTAAAACTCTGGGCCCACAATGTGGTCAGATCCAGCCCATCCTGGAAAATGTAACGGGCTAGCCCACATCACTTCAGCCCAGTCTACTCGCATCGCTTTGGCTCGGTCTATCCAATGCAAAGAGGAAACATTCCAGCAGTTTGGGGAGTGGCGTCAAGCTGGCCATGCCCACTTAGCGGGCAACACCCACCCAGTGGCAGTCCAGAAGCCTAAAAGAAAATGGACATCCAGTCAGCCATGCCCAGTGAGTGGAATCAAGCTGGCCACACCCACCCGGCCTCCCGAGGTGAACCACAATGTGATCAACCTTGATGTAGCCCTCAGTGAAATTAAATTTGACATCCCTGAGCTAGATGATGTTAGGCCAGTCAATTTCAGAAGCAAATCACCTCTGAAAACCTTGCCAAGGAAACTGCAGGGACCTGTCCAAGGAATCTCTGAGAACTGGACACAATTGAATGAAAGAAAAAAAAAAATTCACCGTTGCATTTTTCTATAATTTCAAATTGCTAAATTAGCCTTGAATGTCTTGGTACTTTATGTGTTAAAACAACCACATTTAGCCCTGCTTAGCTTCTGAGCACATATAAGGTCTTCCTGGTATTGTCTCTTGATGCAGCTAAATTAAGTAGCCCCAAAAAATTCTTGGTCAATTCTTCTTTAAGTTGAGCTTGACATCCATGTAGGGAGTCTTGGCAAAAATGTGGAAATGATTTGAAATTGTTATTATTTTGTCAACTTCCCAATTTCTGATAGTTTCCTGCCAAGATAGCAAATGGCCCTGGCTCTCTTTAAGTATTTGAGAATGGAATAAAGAGATGAGATGCTGTAATAAAACCAACTGGAGCTCAAATCATATTGTAATTTTTTGCAGGTGTCTTTCCCCATGCTTTAAACTCTTTAATGTTAAATAGTCTAATATATCACACATCCTCCATGTGATTAGAACCCATATGGTTAAAGAAACCCCACAACTGAAACAGACAAACCTGTTTGATGTTGATGCTATTTTTCTGAGTTGTCTGACTAAAGCCTTGCTACATTAAGTATGTACGTTTGGAGAAAGGAAAAAGAAGAAAAAAAGGATGACAATTACTGATAAGTCAACTACTTGTAGCAATTATTTTTGAAATGCTTTTAAAAAAACCAACAAACCCAAATCTTTGCTGACACTGTTTCTAACACATTGAAACAAAACTGAGCTTTGCCTGTAGGAAATTCTGAAGGCGCTGCAGTGGACCATCTGACTATTACTAGACTTCTTCTCATAAGCCTCTTTTAAACAAAAGCTAAATAAGCTGGTCCTCTACAAATTTTGTAAATCTAAAGTCTGGGTTTGGGAGACAATTTTTAGCAACCCAAAAAAGGTTTTAAAATTTTCTCCACTAGCCATCAATATTGTCTAGCTACTCATAAAAGAGATTTTCTTTCCAACATTCTCTCAGCAAATAGAAAGAGTGCATTGTTCTTGGTTAGCTAGTGCAGAAGTGATCTCTATTCACTTCCTTTTAGAACACTCCTGATCTAATTAATAAATCGCAAAATAAGCCTACTAAAGGGGAAGCAGGGGTGGACAGGCAGTCTGAATATCACTGTTGTTTGACTTTAAAAAGCCATCTAAGTCTATGGATGTTTCTGGTCCTGCAAGCAGAATTTATATGCCATTTATTAGAGAATCAGACTAGGACTGGGACATTTGTATATAACTCTGAAATCCACTGAAGGCATTAAGCACCTCACCACCTCTTGGTGCATCTTAACTGTAGAGATGCTGGGAAAACAAAGTGATGGGAAAGAAAACAAATGTTTCTGAATTTCTTGCAGTTTATTGAATTTACAGTAAAAAGTAGGGCATGTGAAGCTTGGAAGTAATGCATTACATTTTCTAAAACACCTTTTTGAATCTGTTTTGCAAGCCATGCTCAACCCTCCTGCTCCAGAAAGAAGATCCCAGAAATAATACAAAGTGCCCTGATGTTAATTATCTTATTGTTGTGCCCCAATTAAATGAAGAATATAGACCTCTATAATCTTAACAATATAAGTGAGTTCCCGTTACTTGTCCCAGCCTCAGCCAACCTAGCGGTTTGAAAGCATGTAAAAATGCAAGTAGAAAAATAGGGACCACTTTGATGGGAAAGTAACAGTGTTCCATGCGCCTTCGACGTTTAGTCATGCCGGCCACATGACCACAGAGATATCTTCGGACAGCACTGGCTCTTTGGCTTTTTAACGGAAATGAGCACTGTCCCCTTGAGCTGGAAACGACCAGCATGTATGTGCAAGGGGAACCTTTACATTTTGATAGACATCTATGGAAGAAGGGCAAGGATGGGCATAGGATGAACCATACACTGGAGCAGAAATTCTACCCTTTGAATATTTGACTTTGACTTTATGACACAATAACAAAACAGCAAAGCTTGAATTATAGGATCATGTTGCATATATAATCATATGTTGTGGCTCCGGGTTTGGATTCTGCTCCTGTGGCAAATATGAGTTCAAGTGATGAGGACATGGCAGCAAAATATGAGCCGGCATTGCTTAGTGATTGGGATAGTAACCAGGATGAGGAGATGGATGTAACAAGGGAAGATAGACCTGAAATAATAGAGTTGTCAGGACCTTCGACCTCCTCTGGTTCCTTATGGGAATGGCTGACAGGGAAGGTAGGAGAGAGTTTTCCAGCGGAGATGAGAATCTGGAAAACTTATGGTTAGACGTAAGAAACAGAAGATGGTTAAGAAGGCAAATCCAGCTGGAAAGGAAGCATAGAGCTAGTCAATAATTAGGGAAATTAGCATGCTTCATTAGTGAATAAAAGGACACAGCTGGGCTGGTGGAATTCACCAGAAGCAAAGTGACTAATTGGGAGTGAAGATATGCAGCAAACTATCTGAAGCCTGGGATTTACTGTCACGCCAAGGTTGCCGGACAGAGTGAGGATTTATTGCTGTGTATTGGACTTTACTTCAGCCATTCTTTTGTGGGGGTTTGTTTTTCCTTTGAATTAATTCTGAAATGGCTGCTTTTTGTTTTGCTTGCCTGAAATTAAAGGGGAGACATAACAATCATATATGGGGATCATGATGGTTAGAAACAGATTCTTATGGTGAATAGCATTACTCTTGGATTGTAGAACATCTTACTGAAGCAAGTATACAGTAGTTGCCATGAAAATGTAATATCTGATCATGAAAATTAATGATTTAATTGCCAATTAACCATTATTACTTTGCTGGCTCAAATTATAAAGTCTGGAACTGAAGAATGTGTTCCTCAAATTACACAGTTCCCTTATGTCTACCTTGGCAACAGGACCAAACAGCATTATTCACAAGAGAAGACTTGATATATTAGGTCATTTTCTACTTTGATGAAATCCATGATCTTCCAGCCCTGCCTCACTCTTCTACTTAGGATAAACTGGACAGCACTGAATGAAAGTATTCACAAAAATGTAATGCTAGAGATGTATATACAATCATTATACAAACTGCTATTGTCCTTCAGGTGTTTATTTGTGAGCAAAGTGGTTTGTTTTATCATGAGATTGCTGAACCTGAATTGATTGGAAGCTTAACACAATTTCTTAAAAATTAAATAGTGAAATTCTTTGATTATTCTTCCTCCCTACAGCATTAGATGAATGAAAAAATACCCTCCTAAGGCTAATCTTTCATATACCTGAAGAAGCAGATAGATGCTGTGAAAGCTTAAGCTAGAAGAAGCTTTGTTAATCTGAAAAATATTTTATCATCAGCCTAATCAAATCAAATCTTTATGATCATAGACCAGCATAAGAAGAATGAGGTACAGTGAGTTAAAAAGCACAGAAGCTTTATGGGAGTCTAAAAATAACAATTATGAAAAGCTAAAAGATGTAAAAATATATATAAAAAGAGCCTAAACATCTAAAAGGTGGGGTAGGACCATTGGATGGGTCTAGGGAATTATAAAGATTAGCACCTGGAAGATTATATCTCTCAAATTACAGAGCATTCTAGTATGTCAAACTAGGTGATTATTAAGTCTAATTTATGGCACAGTAATCCAATAAAGTTGAAGTGATGTTGCACAGAACCATGGTATGTTAACAATGGTATGTTATAAGAGTGGTTGATATCTGAAAGCAGCAGGAAGGTGTAAAATGGTCTTATGCACTCTGAGTACTTAATGGATGATGGTAAGATGAGACTATTATGAATGTATAGACAATGAAGACTCACATGCTCTGTTGTTTTCAAATGTCCAAAGTCACAGGGACATTGTCTCTTCATGTAAGGAATGTTCCAGTATCAGTTTTCAAAGACAGCTGAGGGGGAGGTCATGACATTGTCCCAGACTAAAGGCCCTCCAGTATTTAGGCATTTTGATTGTTAGTTCAGAATGCCATAGAGGAAGAATTAGTCTCACTATTTTTTTTTTTTTACAGTAGATGACTTAGAGATGGGGTTAAAGCCAAAATTCTTATTATGTTGTCTATAGGTACTCATGAAACTAATCCCAGGCTATCTCCTAGGCTCCACGTACAACCATATTTTATTTCATTTCTTAAATACTGATGTAATTTAAAATGAATGCTACCATTCTGAAGAATCATCTCTTTATTTTCAAAAATGCTCATGGAATGTGAATATATCTGGGGTGGGATGCTGCCGGTGTAACAACCGGTTTGGAGATCGCGCAGGTGTATGCCTGATGTGCGCTGTGTGTGCGTGGACAGCAATGCAACAAGCCTTACCTGCTATGTTATTTCAGGGGAGTTAACACAGCTAAGGAGTGGCAATCTGCTCTTCCACACTGATCAGCTGAGACTATAGAGGTCAATACAGTGCAGGGGTGAGTGGGTGGGTCCACAAGATCGTTGGAGTGAACTGGTTCACTCCCAGCTGATCTTCAGAGCTAGGGGTTCACCCGAATTGGTCCGAACCAGCAGAATTTCACCTCTGAATATACCCCAGATGAGGATTTAGGAAAAACAAATTATATTCCAGCTCACTGTAGTATTTGAAGGAATATCTACTTGCCTAGAAAAAGCATGAATATGGAAGCTCAATGATAGAATGATATCCTGGAAGATTGCAACTATTTGTGGGGAGCAATCTGACTGTTTTATTTCCTAATAAAGATGTGTATTTTATGATTAGCCATTCCATTATGGTAATAATTTTATGAATGTGCTGAAAACATACTCTCAAAAGCTTCTCACTGGCTTGAAAAGCCTTGGCATTTTTCAACCAGGCCCTAAGATGGCATTTGTTTTGGCTAGTAAAGTTTGGAGGAAGGAACTTCAACAATCTTTGATATTCTAATGACACAATTCTCCTGTCAGAATCCAAAGAAGACCTGAAGCATCTGAAGCATCTGATCAAACAGATTAAAAAAGAAAGTGAGAAATTGGGTCTCTTCTTAAATATCAAAAGAAAAATGAAGCCCATGACTTCTGTAAGAAATGGAAATGTCAAAATGACAACTGACAGTGAAGAAATCAAATGAAAGATCAAAGCTGTGAAAACAGTCCAGAAATAAAGCATCAAATCACACTGGATCATACAACCCAAGCACAAAGAATTGAGAATGGAAAAGAAGGACACCAGCCTGGCTACTAAATGCAGATTAATCCATGTTTTTGAATAGCTACCTATGGTTGCAAGAGTTGGATCATGAAAAAAACTAGACAGGAGGAAAATTGACTCATTGAGTTGTGGTGTTGGAGAAGGCTCCTGTGTATTTCTTGGACAGCAAAGATGACAAACCATCAATGGGGTATATAAAAGCAGACGCATCACAGTAAGGCCAAATCACAAAATTCTGTCTTACTTATTTCAGCTATGTCATGTAATCAAATTCACTGGAAAGGCAATTATGCTCAGAGTGGTCAGCAGTAAAAAGAAATGAGGTTCCCCCCCAAAATGCAGTGGCTATAACAATATCTAAATTAACACCAAACAGAAAATTTAAAAAGTGAAATAAATCATACAACATTGTTGGTCCATAGAATTGCTGAGACATATTAGGCATGATCAACAGATAGCATCATCAGCAATATGTAAAACTGTAACCTGTAACACAGACATTGTGTTGTATAGTCCATGACTTTGGCTTAATAAGTTTAGTAAACTCAGCTTATTGTGATATAAGATTCAACTAACTGTGCTTGAATACAATGTGATAATCCAGTTTGTCATCTTCCATGAAAATGTGTATGGAATAACAAATGTTGATATATCTATGATATAATAGAAATAAATGTGACTATGGATAGTGTAACTTAAAAATCTATGGATAGTAGTAGCTTTAAAAAACACTTTGATGATACATGGATCCCATTGATTGATTAATTATGTGTCCTCAAGTTAGTGATGATTCTTGGAGACCACATTTTTCTTTCTCATAATGATCTGTCCCTAACTTTTCAATAGTGCATCTGTTGACATCATGCTTCTGGTCGTCTTCATTTCTTCTTTCCATTTTTCCCAGCATTAGAGCCTTCCCCAGAGAGTTGGGTCTTTACATAATGTCTCCAAGTGGGATAACAGATGAAGCTAGTGTAAGGAGCTATTAAAATTGCTTTCTTATAGTACCCACTTTATTATATACTAACTTGACTTGCAGGTGTATTGATAGCAACAGCGTAACAAAAGGTTTCAAAGACTTCATGGAATTTGAGCCTATTCTGCCTCAATTATCTTCTCAGCCTACAAAAACTTTGCAGCCAGCTCAAATCCTCTTCTTCCGAAATAATGTTATCAAATGTCAAAATCTTGTTTGCAGTGTGTGCATGTGTGTGTATTCTGAAGTGACTAAACAGCTATAAAATGTGCCAGTCTTAGAAATAGGAGCCCATAAAAGAATCACAAAAGAAAACAATAGCTGTATTATTAATAGCATGATTCCAGGACTGACATAGAGAGTTCTTATATCCTACTTACACAGAGCCGCATGAAAAATTAACTGCTATAACTTATCTCTTAAAGAAGCAGCAGAGAAAGTCTTTGGGACAAAGAACTGTTAATCATATCTTCCAATGAGATCAATTTTTAACTCTTAGTTCTTAGGAGAAACCTGGAGATCATTATCTGGCTGATGAGCAGTCCAGAGAAGTTTGGACTCTTGTTCTTTCAAATGCCTTTTGTGTGAGAGAAAAACAACTAGACAATAGATTGTATAATTTATTCTTTCACTTCTAATGAGCAAAAATTCTCCTAAAACTTTGTAGGAAATTAGAAGTGTCTATATCCAATTAATTTATTCATGAAACTATCTAGATGCATCTTCCATCCTGAAAAATAAAGCAAAAAGGCAATTTTTTTACAAACTAACAGCACATCTTTCTCCTTGTGTCTTGGCCATTTTTTTTTACAGAGGCATGGTTGAGAATGTTAACAAACTGCATCACTGTTTTGTTTGGTGGCTATAGTGTCTCAGATAGAAAGTCCATACAGAGAATGGCAAGGATAGCTGAGAAGCTTATAGGAAGCTCACTTCCCATTATTCATTATACTGCTTATAAGTGCTATGTGCTTAGAGCTCAAAGCATTGTTAAAGACCCCATACACCCATTGCACAGTCTGTTTCTGCTTCCCCCCTCTGGAAGGAGGTTTCAAAGTATTTCTAGCAGGACTACCAGATTCTGTAACAGCTTTGTTCCCTATGCCACCTGTCTGGTAAAACTGCAAGATTCGTTTTTCTCGGCATGTACAACCTAGACTGTGTTGTTTCTCTGTGTCATATAATATATGTGGGTATATGCATTTATTTATTTATTTAGTCATGTTTATGTAGTGTATATTAGAGGTGGTGACCCTTTGAGAACTGAATGCAATGAAATTTCATTTTAATGTATGCTGATTAGTGTACATTCAAAGTGACAATAAAGTTATTCTAAGTCTAATTCTAAGACTAATTAAGAGTAACATACTGAAGAATGTATATCCTATGTGTACTTCATAATATCTCACCCATCTAAATGAAGTTGCCTGAATACCTCTAACAAATACGGTACATTAACTTAGAACTAAAGTTCATTATCGGAGTTCCATCAGTCAAAAACATGGTCAATCTTCTCATTTTTCAGCGAGAGCAGCAGAAGAGAGCTTCTGCTTCTTGATCATTTGCCCATTAGAAATGTTGGTCAAATCCTTTATGATGTTAAAAGCAAGAAAACGAATTGTGAGTTTTAGAGTTTTATGACTGATTTATAAAAATTACAAGCTGGTACAGATCAGTTAGAGAAACAAGTTAATACAAAAGTAAACCTTTTCTTGTCTGCTGGCCTGGATTCCATTAGAAGCTGGCTTACTCTTTTTAGACCCTGGATGAATGCAAATACACTATCTATTGCTATTATTAGGGGACACTTTTCCAGATTTCCATGTGAATTGGAAAAAAAGAAGACATTGCTTTAACAGGTGACTTTTTTCAGATTTTCATGACAATAGTCAGAGTCCTTCAATGAATAGCAGAAAGTTTTCGTGCTCAAATAATTTCTCTCAAGTAATTTCAACAGCATGCCTAGTCTTTACAAATATTACACAGCATTTTTAACAAGTGTTATTATTCCAATGCTGATTCAGATAACTGCAGCTATGTAATTTCAGAGTATTTTTCAGATTTACCAGATTTTTATTTTGCTATAGGTTAAAGGTAGGTCACCTTGAAAAAGGAACCAATGAACAAAATGACAAAAGAAGCACATTTTAACAGTTTTCACGAACAGAAGAGGAGGATTTAGACATTGTACGTGTACAATTTTGAAATAAATAAGTAAATACAATAAATAAGCATCTGTCGGGGGCAGCAGAATATTTTAAGGACTGAAATTAAGAAATGTTGGACTGGAGTACCAAAACCTCCATATGGAAAATGATGCTTTACAAAGATTGTAATTTCTTGAAACAAAAGCAATTATAAAGAAGAAGCACCAGTAAACTGAAAAAAATGATGCTGAGAGATATATTCATATTGTTAATATTTTAGTGTTAATGTCTATTCACTTATGTCAGTAGTCTCCAACTGTTATGTCTGGAGCATGGGTGCGAATGATGGAGACGAGCCGGTAGGAACAGTGAACTTCAAACTCTTTATTTACATATTGTGACAGCTCAAACTGGAGGGCTGCTATAGCCTTCCTTATATAGGCAACTTATTAACTATTCAACCCATAGCAAACCTGGAGCGCTAGCTCCGTTAACCAATGGGAATGGCCTGTTAATGGCCAATCAGATGCTCCTGAACGGACCAATCCGATCCTGCCATTAACAGCCAATCAGAAGTGCAGGGCCAGAACCCTGCACTTGACTTCAAGCTCAATGATAACTTTATTGGTATTTATTCATTCACAACACCCCTTTCCCCTGGCTTCTGCTCACGGGGTGAGGTTACATAGTCCTTAAGGTAGGACGGCTGTTTTGTTAGTCTTTTCGACTTTCGCAAAGTGCCTGGCGGTTGGCTGTACTTCTGCTGAGGTAGATCGTTGTTTAACGGTAGGGGTGTCTCTGGTTCTGAGTTTGCGTTCCCGTCGTCACCAGTATCACTGGCCACTCCCTGAGGTGAACTCACTCCGGTCCCTGGTTCCTGTTCCTGCGTTTCAGTTCCATTATCAGTCTCATCAAAAAGGTTTCCCTCTAATTGCAATTCGCTTTCCTCTGTATCTCCCCCCCCCCAGTTTGGTCATAAGGGAGTTCGGAAGTGCGAGACGGTAGCCGCAATAGTAGTTGATCTATGTGGCGCTTCCAAAGTCTGTCGTCAGGGCACTGAACGAGGTATGAACTTGGGCCAGTTACGCAGATTACGGTCGCCTCTACCCACAGCGGATCGCCCGATAAGTTTTTAGCGAATACTAAATCACCTACCTGGAAGGTACGGCATCGGCTGCTGGATCCGAGTGGCTTTTCCGGTTCGTAGGCTGGATGTAACCAATCGAGGTGGGAGCGGAGCTTTCATCCCATTAGCAGCTCGGCGGGAGTTTTGTTGGTGACGCTGTGAGGTGTGATATGCTGTAGGAAAAGGATCTGGTTGATTTTCTCATCGATGTTGTCGTAGTCTATCTTTTGGAGAGTCTTTTTGACGAATTGTACCATGCGTTCAGCCCTACCGTTGGCAGCAGGGTGCGCAGGCGAAGTGAGCGCATGTCGAATACCGCGGTCAGCAAGGTACTGCTCAAAAGATAGCGCGGTAAATTGGGGCCCGTTGTCGGATACCAGAATGTCTGGTAATCCATGGGTTGCAAAAAGTGTTTCCAGTCTTTAGATGACCGCGTCAGTGGTTGTGTTGCTCATTCGGTGAATCTCGAGCCAATTCGAGTAGGCGTTGATGGTTAGCAAAAATGTGTGGCCTTTGGTCAACCCAGCAAAGTCCAGATGGATGCAGGACCAGGGTCCCTGCGGCGTCTCCCATTCGGTTGGGGTTGCCTTTGGTGGAGCGTTGCTTACTTCTTGGCATCTCTTGCAAGTTTTAACCCACGATTCGATTTGTCTATCGATGCCTGGCCACCACGCATAGCTTCATGCAAGGCCCTTCATGCACACGATGCCAGGGTGGCCATCGTGCAAGGTTTTTAGTAGTGTCTGTTGGAGTCGTTCTGGGATAACGACTCTATCGCCCCAGATGACACAGCCCTTCTGCGAGAACAACTCTGTTTGATGACTTTTGAATGGTGCAAAGTCGTCTGGTACTTGGTCCAATGGCCATCCGCGTTCCACCCATGTGAGGACTCGTTCTAAGATGGGGTCGCGCTTTGTTTCTCTCGCGATGTCACGGGCAGTTAATGGCGGCGTGTGGAGTGTCTTGATCTGCAACGCTGTCATTGTTGGTGCAGGATCGTTGATAGTTTCAGGGAGTGGTGTGCGGCTCAGCGCGTCGGCATGGGGAATGGCTTTACCGGGACGATATTGTAGCCGATAATTGTAGGCAGCCAAGAATTCTGACCAGCAGGTCATTCTGGGAGAAAGTATGTAGGGAGTTGGCTTGTCCCCAGCGATGATCCCCAGCAATGGTTTGTGGTCAGTTACAATGGTGAAAATCCGGCCGTACACGTACTCATGAAATCTTTTAACAGCTGATACAATCGCCAGGGCTTCTTTATTGATCTGGCTGTAATTTCGCTCGGTTTTCGAGAGCGTCTTTGAGAAGTAAGCAACAGGGGCTTCGTTACCGTTAGGTAACACATGGCTCAAAATGGCGCCCACTCCAAAGGGTGATGCATCACATGTAATGTTTATTGGCAAAGTCTCATTGTACTGCATTAGTACGGCGTCCAAAGTCAGTAGTTTTTTCACATTACGGAACGCCTGCTCTTCTTTGTGACCCCATACCCAAATTGCTTTTTTATCTAATAGACGATGTAAAGGTTCAGCGACAGTCACCTTGTGCGGCAAGAATACATTATAGAAATTGATGAGGCCTAAGAACGCCTGGAGGTCGGTCTTGTTCTGGGGTCTGGGAGCGTTTTTTATTGCTCTCAATTTGCTATCGGTAGCGTGAATACTGACTGTCAATTAAGTACCCTCAGAATTCAACACGATCGGTACACAGTTTGCACTTATTTCTTTTGACTTTCAGGCCTGCTTCCTGGAATTTTTGTAGTACCAGTCTTAAACGCTTCCGTAAGATTTTTGGAGTGGGGGCAGCAATGAGCACATCGTCAAAATAGGGGACAACGCCCTTGATCCCCTGCAATAGTCTCTCCATTAGGCTCTGAAAGATCCCTGGGGCTACACTGACTCTGAATTGAAACTGTGTATACTTAAAGGCACCTCGGTGTGTTACGATAGTCTGTTCCTGTGCCGTTTTTTCGTCAACCGGCAGTTGCTGATAAGCCTGAGCTAAGTCTAGTTTAGTGAAGACTTTCCGCCCCCCAGGGAATGGAGGAGGTGTTGTACCACCAGCACCGGATATGGGTTCTGTTGCAGGGCGTGGTTTAGGGTGGCTCGGTAGTCCCCACAAATTCTAATGGAGCCGTCTGGCTTAATTGGTGTCACAATTGGCGTTTCCCATGGCGAGTGGTCAGTTGGCTTTAAAACTCCCTGGGCAATCAACTTATCAAGCTGCTCGTCGATTTTCGGCTTCAGAGCAAACGAAACTCGATGAGGCTTAAGGCGGATGGGAGTTATCTTTGGATTAAGGCTAAAGGATATCGGGGTCCCCTTGTACTCGCCTAGCTTTTCCTCAAAGATGTCCCTGAATTCGTGGGCAAAGTCTTCCTCCTAGTCACTACCGCCAATTTGGTTAATGCCTGCCACTTCAATGCCGAGTGGTGCGAACCATTGCAGGCCTAACAGACTAGGCCGGTCTTTATCGATCACTGTCAGGGATAAGTACGCCGTGAGGTTCTTGAATGCAACCCGGACTTGACTGGATCCTGCAACTGGAATTCGGTTCCCCTGGTAGTCCTTTAACATGAGCCATTGGAATTGAAGGTCTTGGCGCCAGATAGTGGGGATGAGTTGCTTGAGGGTCTTCCATGAGACCATTGAAAGAGACGATCCCGAGTCAACTTCCATTTGGCAAGGCCGATTTTCAATGTTCACGTTGACCTGAATTTTCTTAGCGTCTAGTGAAGAGGCATGGCCAATAGTGAGTGTTTGGTGGGCCTCTTCCCGTCTTGCTAGACGACTCATGGGTCAGTTTCTGTAGGAGTGGTTTACTGGTTCTTGCCTTACAGGGTGATTCCCTGTTGATTGGCGGAGATTGGTACCTTTTGAGGTCTGGCTGGGTCCGAGGAGACTTCTGCAGACCCATCCGATGTGGCCTCGTTTCCCACACTCATGGCAGAGCGCATCGCGGAATTTGCAATCGGAGCGGTAATGGTTGGCCCCGCAGCCAGCGCACGGTTGCTGGGACTTCGGGTATCGGTCCCAATCGGATCGCAGGCGATGGACTTCTTCTTCGTCACTGTCTGATGACGAAGAGAGGTCCTCATGGTGGGCCGTCTGCAGCTGCCCTTCTGTGTTAGGTGAAACTTCGCCGGCTGATGGGTGTGCTGGAGCACGATTTTGGCGTAGTTGGGCAGCTGACTTCTTGGTCGCCTCTGCTGCTTTAGCTTCACCTATGGCGTCTTTAAGGGTGATGTCGCCCTTTGCCATTATTTTGCTCTGCACATTTAGAATGTCTAGCCCGAGGACTACTCGGTCTCTCAAGGCCTCTTTTAGGTCGGTGGAATCGCAAAGGCCTCCCAAGTTCCGGAGGTCTGCAATGAAATCGGCGACGCTTTCTCCTTTCCGCTGGTTTCTTTGATAGAACTCATATCGTCTTACGAGCGTTGGAACGGTTGGTGCATAGTGGGCCCTTAGTAGCGGTTCAAGGACGTCCCAGTCCATGGCCTTCACTTCAGCTGGTTTCGCTAATGCCTTGGCCATTTTGAATACCGTCAGGCCACAGTGCGTTAGGAATACCGCCCGTTTCTTCCCGGTTGTGACATCCTTCAGATTATTCATTTCCAAAAACATTTGAAAATGATCCATGTAGGACTCCCAGTCCTCTTGAGCTGGATCGAACGGAGCGGATGGTACTACGCCGTCGGACATGGTTCCGCCGTTGTGCACTTCAGCCATGTGCTTAGTTGTCTTAGTTGGCTCTGATGTCATCCAATCCCACCTCCGTCGCCAGTGTTATGTCTGGAGCATGGGTGCGAATGATGGAGAAGAGACGGTAGAAACAGTGAACTTCAAACTCTTTATTTACATATTGTGACAGCTCAAACTGGAGGGCTGCTATAGCCTTCCTTATATAGGCAACTTATTAACTATTCAACCAATAGTAAACCTGGAGCGCTAGCTCCGTTAACCAATGGGAATGGCCTGTTAATGGTCAATCAGATGCTCCTGAACGGACCAATCCGATCCTGCCATTAACAGCCAATCAGAAGTGCAGGGCCAGAACCCTGCACTTGACTTCAAGCTCAAGATAACTTTATTGGTATTTATTCATTCACAACACCAACATTTCTGTCTTCCTCGATTGGCAGAAGCAGCCAAGGCAGCAGCAGGGGGTAAAGGGATGATTTTTTGTGCACAACCTAGTTCATAAACCTGCGCAAATGAGGGTTCTCATCAGGACTGGGCTTCAAAAATTTTGGCAACCAGTTCTCTGCCATGTTGCTGGGTGGGCATGGCCTAGTCAGCCTCTTGCACCCTGGCATGGAGGCCATTTTTGCCCTCCCTGGGCTTCAGTGGTTTTGCTTGAGCCTCTGGGAGGGCAAAAATGGCCTTCCCCAGCTCCGGAGGCCCTCCAGAACCCAAAAATGGGCCTGTTTCCAGCCTTCCAGAACTTCCGGGAGGCCCATTTTTCACCCTCCCCGGGCTCCAGAGGCTTTCCTTGAAACAAGGGAGGGCAAAAATGGCCTCCCTAGGCTCTGGAAGCCTTCCAGAGCCTCTGGGAGGCTAATTTTTTGCCTTCCCTGAGCCTCCGTGTAAACCCTGTACTTACCTCACATCCAAAACGGGCCACATGGGGAGTCCTGGGAGGGGCAGGGTGGGCGGGGGCAGCCAGGGGTGGGATTTATCAGTTCACTGAACCAGTTATTAAAAATGATAACATTAGCTATCGGTTTGCCCGAACTGGGGAGAACTGGTAGCAGCCCACCCCTGGTTCTCATGCTTGCCCACTGCTTGCACAGCATGGCTCCCTGCAGAACCAGTACCAGTCTGCAGGCCAGAGGTTGGGGACCCCTGTCTTATGTGATACATCTATTGGAGAATCTTGAATCTGAGAGTCTGAATTAGGAGCAATAGGAACTCTACTTTTCAAAGTACACATGCCAAACATTTCTACTGCCATTAGTATACCAATCTCACAATTATCCACACTCCCTAGCAATGGCTGTCTGGAATTTTTTCCAGGCCCACTGGAAACATCCACAGATGCTGAAAATCGAAGAGCTGTAGCGAGCCTCAACTCTTTGCTCTACCACCAAAACTTGGCCTAGTTCCCAGTATTGGGAAAGGAGACTCTGCTTGTAGAAAGATCTGGTTTGGAGAACTCCAGAATGTGAGTAATGTTTTCTATCACTAATCACTAACCATAGCTTTGTTTAACACTTCCATATTCAACATGCTAGTGCCACTTAATTGAAAAGATATTAAGTTACATTCCAGTCAGTCTTTCATCCTTTAGCTTTTTAAGAAAAATGATAGTTGTCAAAATCTTAGGTTTTAAGACAGTTTCCTTCTCTATAGTTTTTCTTCAATACAGATAATTGCAGTTGCTTAAGAATGCCTACATTGTAGTGATTTGTAAATTTCACAAAACATACAGAGTATTAACCCATCCATGAAACTTCTGTGTCTCAGGCAAATACATTGTTTTTAAATTATAAGGCATAGTGAACATGTGCATTGACAACATAACAATTGTAATTAAACACACTGGCTGTCTCTCAGTATTCTTCAAAATCAAGTGATCCAAAACATGGCCATCAGAGAAAGACATTTATTGAGATTAAAAAAATAAAAAATAAAAAAACACAACCACATGATGTTAAGGTTATATAGCAATCTAATTATTTCTTTTCAGAGTCACATTATTTTTCCCTATATTTGATTTTGCAAGTTGTAAAAGAGGATATCTCTGAGCACAGTGATATACCAAGACATTAGATTTTCCTTTTTAAAATAACTTCATTATGTATCTAAATATGCATAATTCTTGATTAAATATTCCTCTGTCTGAATTTTGAAATAAACTTTCATTTTCAAAAGAGTGGATCTGGAAGAGGGGACAAACACCAAGCTATTTTCCCCCCAAAATTTATCCTTAAAACTCCTTCCTTTTAAAATAAAAATAATTTCTTCTTTCTTTTATTTCTCAAGGAGAAAAGCAAGTTGAGTTGAAGGGGAGACTTACATACTGGTAGCCATGTAGTTGGCAAACAAAAAATGACCAGATATTCCCCTCACAAGGCACCTATAATTACTTTTCTCAATAAACTATGAATCCAATGGGGAAAAGGCGGAGCTTCGTCTCGGCAATACAGCTGCAATCTTGGGGCTTTGAGATCGCAGCTGATATTTTAGCCCCTGGTCGGTCCCAACGGACCTGAACCCTCCCGTAGAGACGGTGACTATGAAGGGCACACTCCGTGGATCCCAGGGACATCGCAAAGTCCCTAGTTTGATCTGGGAGAAGTCCTTTTGCTGGCGGCGGAGAGGCAGCTTCCATAGCTGCTGAAGTCGGGACAGCTCCGGAAAGGAAGAGGCTGAAAGTGAAAGTATGTCAGCTGGGTGAGAAATTTCTTTTTTTTTTTGTTAACTCACTGAAATTTGAAAGGACACTCTGAATATGAGAAGAAACCTGTGAGATTTTTTTTTGACAAAACTGTATGAGCGGCGTATTTTAAAGGGACGTCAAATTGAGGCTTGGATTTTTTTTTCTTTCTCTTACTTTTTTTTTGGACTTTAGCGTGATTTAGTAGTTAACCGAACTGAATTTTCTCTTATATATATTTTTATGCTCCTTTTTGATTTTTTAATTTTCTTTTAGGATAGAGGCTCCCTTTGGCTACTTTCTCTTTTTATATATATATATGTAAATACCTTTTCTTTTTTCTTAACTTAAACTAAGTTTTTCTGGTTGAGGGGCAGGGAAGTGTATTAAGAAACTTTGTAACACTGCCAACTAGAGGCTTGAAAATATTTTATTTGAATTGGAGAGAACTGTGAAAAGACTCCTTCTCAAGGACATTACAATTTGATAAGATAGAGGGAAGAGCATAGCAGAATATTATTGCAGGTGCTTTCCTGGACTCTTATCAACATTTCAACACTTGAGGCTTAGCTTTGAAGCTTGTGGAGAAGAGAGTCATAATAAGAGCCTTGGACAACTAAACAAAGTGCAGTGTGTTTTCTTATTTTTTTTTCAGTTGTGGTACCCCTCCTTACCAGCCTCTCTGTAAATTTTAACTTTAGTAATATTCTTATTTTTGCTTTTTATTTTAAAGGGAAAGCCTCAGAATTTTTTCTTTATTTTTCTTTTCTTCTCCTTCTCTTTACTGGGATTTTTTGCTTTTTCCATCCATGTTTTTGGACCATTCTGCCTTTTCCTTTTTATTATTGAGATTTCCCAATTGGATTAAGGTGTGAAGAACCTGAAGGAATTTTTTCTTTTTTTCCTTATTTTTGTTCTTTTTCTTTTTAATTATTATTATTATTTTGGGGCTTTTTTCTTCTTTTTATTTTTCATAATTGGATTAGGGTCTAGAAGAACCTGAAGATTTTTCTTCTTCTCTTTCTCCTTTTTCTTTTTTGCCATCGGGCTTTTTACTATTGGATTTTTCCATTTTGGATTATAATTGGCTATTCTACCAGTTGGATTAAAAGTTAAAAAGAATTTGAAGATCTTGAAGCATCTAAAATGAGCAGGAAACCCATATCTTCTGGCGTTTCTACTTTTACTTCTGCCTCCCCACCAGCTGGAGAACAATGTTTAATTCAGACAATGTTGAAGCAAGACAAAGAGCAAGAAAAAGTGACTTTACAGATGATTATGCAAGGAATCCAAGATCTCAAGATAAAAACAGATACTATTGAACAAAGAACAGAGAAGACTAAATAAATAAATTTATTCTTCAGAATTTCATAGAGGATGCAAGTTTCCAAAGCTTGTCATAAAACAATGTACCATTTCAAGTGTGTTCATTCAAGGAAAAAAATTGCCATGCAGGGATTTTCAAAGAACAAATTCCTTACCCTCATTGGACTTTGTGCCATTATTTGATGCATGGTCACATATATCTTCAGCCAAAAGCAGCATGTCATGAGGATCTGGAGGCAGTCACAAAATGGTCAACTGCTGTTCATCAAACATTTACAAGTTCATGAACAACCCTTTATGACAAGAACAATTAGGCACAAAAGAGTTTTCATAACTTGATGTGCCAAGAAATACCAAGTGATAATAGTAATGTGACAACTATAGATGCTTTCCAGTAATAGCCACAATACTGCTTCCTAATAACTTGCTAAAGTATTATGGTACTTGATGAGATATTCAGTCTCTGAGAGAGTGCAAGAATATCAATACAGTAACTCCAAAATTATGGATTATTGAGAATAGTGGAAAAGTTAGTTAACTACATTGTACTGTCATTTGATATGGATCTACTCAGAACTGCACCACTGCTAGTGACTTACTTACATAAATACACAAAGTATAACAAGGCTTACTAATTCCAAGTTTTTCCTCCACATATTTGCTGTCTATTTACTGTTTCTATTAATAAAACTTCAAAATTTATTTCTAGGAAGTGAAAACATAAATTCAACACATTTATTCATCATATCATACATACATGGACTAGCTATATATATAATAACCTTTCACCTAAATCAGAGGTGTCAAACTCAAGGCCCGAGGGCCGGATCCAGCCCACGGGGTACTTAGATCTGGACCTCAGGGCCACCCTGGAAACAGCGAAGGGCTGGCCCACGGTGCTTCTGCCAGTGAAACAGGCTCCTGAGCTCCATTTTCAGCTGCCACAGCCTCCTGCAACCCTCTGCCAGTGAAAACAGAGCTTGGCGAGCTCCGTTTTCATTGGCAGAGACTTCCAGGAGGCCGTGGCAGCTGAAAACAGAGCTTGGGAACCCGTTTTCCCTGGCAGAGCCCTTGGGCCAGCACAGGTGACAACATGAGTGTCATCGAGCTGGCTATGCTCACCCTGGCCCGCCAAGGTCAAACAAAACCCTGATGCGGCCCTCAATGAAATAGAGTTTGACACCCCTGATCTAGATTAATAAAACACAAAAATATAAAGGTTAAAAAGATCTATGCTCAAATACCAATATGCTAGGGCATCTAACCATTGAAGTGCACCATTCTGTACATGAAAAAATACTGGGCCGGTATATGCCCTCAGCTTAGAATCAGTCATGATCTGCTCTATAATTGGACATGGGACCCTACAGTCACATCAGGGAAGGTGATGATGCTCCATTTATATAGACATTGTGTGAGATGCGAATCCTATTCAGGGTTGTCCATTGATATGGTAGTTCAAAGCCTGGTATCTTTTTTATGGAGTCATTTATATATCTTCCTTTGTCTGGGTATGCAATGATCCATTTGGCTTTCCACTGAGAATAGATGTTAAAGGTGTTGTGCAGATGTTGTGCAAGAGTCAATGTAGGCTTCCTGAATTTGAATCTTAGTGATGAGTTATAGGGGAGTAAGTTGTTGTTTAAATAAACCTCTGAGACTTCATATGCTAGTTTATTTTTAAGGTGGAAGAAGGTGGTTGCCTTTTTACTGGTGCTAGGAGTAAGCAAAGTAACTCAGCACTTTTATTCCAAAAGAAATGGTACCTGTTTCTTAAGATGTGTAAATTAAATCAGACTGCACAAAGAACAAAGTCATTCTTATATCATTTGGTATATAAAGTGATCTCGTTCATATTTATTAATCTAATAAACATGTTTTAAAATCTTGATGGCTGCACATTCAGTGGCACTAATGATCATTGGGACACTTCTTCCAACTGTTTCTAAAAACAACTCCTTTATGGGGAAGGTAGACATGTAAGTATCTCATCATGCCTCCACTTTTAAAATTTGCAAGGCAGCAGATTCTTAATTATTCACCTGAAAGTTTGGTGATATTGGCTCCAGACACAAATGCTACAGTAGTTTTTCCCAATCTGGTGCCCAGATATGATGGGCTAAAAATTACAATTATTATGGCGGTTGGAGATAATTCAAGGTATTATACAGTATATCCTGAGGAGTCCAGTTTAAGTTGCCAAAAAAGGGAAAAAACTCTGAAAAATCGGTATGCTTGATTGTCATGAAACCAAGGGAATGAAGTGAAACTGAAACACATAGAACAAATGGCAACTCCAAATCTCAACAAATAAATGCCCTGTCCTACAGTACATATTGGCAAAAAAATCAGAAAATAAAATACAGGCTGAATAGTCAAGACCTTGGTGATGATCCAAAGTGTCAAGGACCTTGGAATACTCATCTCTAATGATCTAAGTGCTAGAGCCCACTTTAACTACATAGCCAAAACGGCATTAAGAGTTGTTAACCTAATCTTACGTTGCTTTTTCTCTGGTAATATTACACTAATAACTAGAGCATACAAAACATTTGCTAGACCAATACTCAAATATAGCTCATCAGTCTGGAACCCACATTACGTATCTGATATTAACACAGTTGAGAAAGTCCAGAAATATTTCACAAGAAGAGTTCTCCACTCCTCTACTCATTGCAGAATACCTTATGCCACCAGACTTGAAAATCTAGACCTAGAAAACCTAGAACTATGCTGCCTTTGGTCCGATCTAAGTATAGTATATAAAATCATACATTGCAATGTCCTACCTATCAATGAATACTTCAGCTTCAACCATAACAATACAAGAACAAACAATAGATACAAACTCAAGGTTAATCACACAAAACTTGATTGCAGGAAATAGAGTGGTCAATGTCTGGAATACTCTACCTGACTCAGTGGCTTCTTCCCCAAACCCCAAAAACTTTTACCTTAGACTTTCTACTATTGACCCCACCCCTTTCCTAAGAGGTCTATAGGGGCCCTGCACACCAGAACAACTAGACACAAGAACAGTTTTTCCCCCCGAAAGCCATCACTCTGCTAAACAAATAATTCCCTTAACACTGTTCAACTATTTACAAAATGTACACTACTATTTTACTGTTAATCTTCTCATCACTCCTTATCACCCATCCCCTCCCACTAGACAACACAGTATCAACAGTAGAGACCTTCACATTTCTAGGTTCTACTGTATCACATGACCTAAAATGGACACCTAACATCATCAAAAAAGCACAAGCACAACAAAGAATGTTCTTTCTGTGCTAACTCAGAAAGCTCAAACTGCCCAAGGAGCTGCCGATACAGTTCTACAGAGGAATTATTGAGTCTATCATCTGCAGCTCTATAACTGTCTGGTTTGGTTCTGCAACCCAACAGGACAGACAGACTTCAGTGGATAATTAGGACTGCAGAGAAAACAATTACTACCCACCTGCCTTCAACTGAAGACCTATATACTGCACGAGTAAAAAAGAGGGCTGTGAAAATATTTACAGAACCTTCACATTCCAGCCGTAAACTGTTTCAACTCCTTCCCTCAAAACGACGCTATAGAGCACTGCATACCAGAACAACTAGACACAAGAACAGTTTTTTCCCCCGAAAGCCATCATTCTGCTAAACAAATACTTCCCTCAACACTGTTCAACTAATTACAAAATGTACACTACTATTACTGTTAATCCTCTCATCACTCCTTATCACCCATCCCCTTCCACTTGTAATTGTAGGACTGTAACTTTGTTGCTTGTATCCTTACAATTTATATTGACTGTTTCCTAGCATGATTTGATTGTTGATTGTACCCTATGACTATCATTAAATGTTGTACGTTACGATTCTTGATTCTTAACGAATGTACCTTTTCTTTATGTATACTGAGAGTACTTACACTAAAACAAATTCCTTGTGTGTCCAATTACACATGGCTAATAAAGTATTCTATTCTATTCTATTCTATTCTATTCTATTCTATTCTATTCTATTCTATTCTATTCTATTCTAGAAAGGTGGATACACCTATCCTATAATATTATTTCAGTATTGGAATATTTGGTGACTTGGCCTTTGCTACACTGTATTGTCAACTCTGTATGTTCCATTACTGTGTGTGTATGACAGCCATCTTCGTAAGCCATCTAGAGCTAGAATTCACAAGTTGAGAAGCCACATAAGTTATTAAAATGTATATAATACAAACAAAAAAGCACTTTCTAAATTCCTTCAGCTCTAGGAATTTCAAGTTAAAATATGGAGGCTGTCAAATTGGAGAAAAATTTGGCTAAAATTAATGTAAATTTAAAATAGACAGTTGTTAAAATCTACACCAGTTCTGATCATCCTTGAATATCTAGATTTTGGACCCATGACAGATGTCTCCAAAATGGCAGAAAGGCTAATTACAGACTACAAAGAATTAACTAAAGATTATTTTGAGGGGTGGAAGCAAGCAATTCCACCTAGTAATAATAAGGTAAGGTAAATTTTCTTAATACCCTGGGTTTTATAATAACCATTGCCTCTGATTCCCCAGATAGTAACAAGTTGGTTATTGTAGCTAATATTAACAATTACCCACTAGAAGAAAGATTTATTACGCTACTTTTGTGCTCAGTGGCGCCAGAGTTATGTTCTGAAACTAGAAAAAAAAAAGATAAAAATTTTTCCTAAGAGAAAGGTGGAATCAGTGACTCATGCTGGAATCAGCTTACAGTGTCACTTCCAGGTAACTACATATTCACTAGAAAAACACGTCCTTTGATAGTTGAGGGAACATGCTTTGGAATTCCTGAAGGATAAAAGGGATATCCATTTCTGTTTTGCCTAATAATTATTTTTAATCTTACTTTTATATTTAGAAAATAAAAAGAATCAGAGGTATTGAGGTAAGATGCATTGTATGTTTTGGGTTATTTAAGTACAGCCAGCACCATTTATCTTTTGTATTGTTTCAGCAGCAGGAATGAAATGACAGATTTTCCAGCTGCCTGTGTTTTAAACTTTTTAGGTCATTTAGAGTTGACGTTATATTAGAGATGACATTATATTTAGAGTAGACCTATTAAACTACGGTAATATACTTCATTTAGCAAATTTCAGTAGATTTATTTTAATAATGATAACGTTTGAATCCTGCTCTGTATGTTTTTCTCCCCAGATCGGTCTAGAGATGTGATAGCATCTATACTTGCTTAGGCTTAGAAGAGGCCTAAGCAGTAAGTCAACATTCAGTCAACAGCAGTAATAAAATATGCTGAAACTTTTCCCAAATAGCTTTGCATTTTCTAAGCATGTTTCTGCTTAAAATGAACTATTGAATGGGCATTTTCTTGTCTTCATCCTATTATAGCTTCCACTGGGATGGGATGTTGGTTGATACAGGGGTCTGAATAATGAAATCTGGTTTTTGTTTTCTCTCCATTTTTTTTTTGAAAATTTTATTTGAGTTTTCACAAAAACAAAATACAAATAAAACATCTTTTTTGAAAATAGCATGGTCCCAGGTTATCACTTCTTCATACAGACACAAAACTCAATTTCATATTCTATTCCATATCTTATTACCATTTTATATTTTCTACATAGTTTTTCCCCTCTTCTAATTTGTTTTGGTTATCTCAATTCAAATCATTATATTTATACTTTTGTCTGTCCTGTTACAATTTCACATTATCTTTTCTTATTAAACAAATTTTTTCCTATAGTTACCAATTAATGACATCTTTATAGCCTTTAATTTTATCCATTCAAGCTTTTATTTAAGCTTCAATGTATAGCTTTAAGATGATAGCATTCAATATAATACATAACTTCTAATCGAATTCTGCTTGGTACATTCTTAAAATAGACACTATATTCTTAAAAAGAAAAAATTATATATATATGTAAATAAAACACATTCCATTTCAATTCAATTCTATCATTAATATGCATTAAAATGTTAACATCTTTAACATTTCTTTTCAATTGAATATCATACTTCCTTGGGAACACTTATAAACTTTCCATAGTTAATTCTCCCCCCCCCCATATTTCTCACTTATATTTTTATAAATCATTACTAATAATTAAAAATGTTCCCTTTTAATTCTCTCAATCATTTTAATTCATTTATTAATAAACATCCCACTGCATTACAATAAATATTTTATCCATCATCATATTTTCTAAAGTTATTTCTATTTGTAATATAACAAAGCTATCTTATGTACCTTTGCAGAATCCCTTTTACAATTAAATTTTCACCCATTACCTCTAAACAAACTTATGGTTACAATCCTTATATCTTTTCCCTGTTTCTCCATTTCTTGTTTCTGTCTTTTACAACTTTTTTTCCTGGTTCGGGGCGCTCCAGCGGCAAGCATGGATTGAAGCCTCAGAGAGACGAGGTTTCGGTCTGTCACCGAAGAAGCTCGAACCGGAAGTCCCCATTTTTCATACATAACTGACTTAGTGAAACATTCTGAAATTGCTTGTGAATATTATTTTCTATTTAATTTTTATGAACCTGACCGGAGGTAAAAAAGAAGTCAAAATGGTAGTTGAGGCAGTTTTATTTATGGATTTATAATCCCACCATTATTATATTGACAAATAACTCAAGACGGTGAACATATATTACACATCTTCCCCTCACATTTTCGTTGAAAACAACCCTATGAGGTGGATTGGATTGAGAATGAGTGACTAGCCGAAAGTCACCCAGCTTTCATGGCTAAGGCTGGACCTGAACTCATGGTTTTCATCTTTCTAGACTTGTATCTTAACCTTTACATTAAACTGGGTCAAACCCCAAGCACTCTGGAAGTGGACACATCCAGGTCAAATATATTTATGATGCAATAAGACAATTTACTACTTACATGTCTTTTATAGATAATCTGAAAACTTCCAATATTCAACTTCTCTTCTGAAACAGAGTATTGACTATCAAAGTCTCAATTTAAAAAAAAGTAAAATCAGACTCAATTTATGGTAAATATTTGACATTTTATTTTAATCTTATTTTTTCATGAAATATTTAAACATAAGTAAGTAATTTACTTATGTTGGGAAATAATGTTCACCATATCCAATGGTATTCTTACATAAGTGTCCCAAATTAATAAAATGAAAAGTAACACCTGAAAAACAACAACATCTGATGACTTTGTGGGAGAAATAAATCGATATAATGATCTTGCATGAACTCTATTTTTTACACTGCCATTTAGGTTTTTCAAATCATACATTGTTCTGGATCGTAAAGGCATTCCAATCTATTTATTACTAAGCACTGAAACATTGATTCTTTCATACTTTCCATAAAATAAATAAAAAACCACAATTTAAAATGGTTAAACACTTTTTAAAGGCAGTCTCTTAGTGAGAAAATTATCAGGTCAATTTCAATTTTTTGCACTGATGAGAATTCACAAAAATTCACACAAACATACACATATACATATGGTTTCCTCTCTTCTTGATTAGCAATGCTAATATTTACAGAAACAATATTTCAAATGTAATAGTTAAAACTTTATTCTTTTACAAATAGTTTTCAAATCACAATATATTTAAATTTAACAGATTTAAGATTATTTCATGACAATTGCTGCACTATTACAGCTGTAACAAACAAGAGATGGTAAGTTGTTGGGACAAATTTCTATAAAAATATTCTGTTTAAAGATTCAATAAGTCGGTTCTGAAAGCAATTTCTAGTTCCCCCCAACTTGATTTTAAATATTCCATGGTCCAGAAAAACTAGTAAGTCAAATTAATTCTTGAACTGAAATAATTATATTTTAAATGTATCAGCAACTCAAATGATATTGTTCATCCATATAATTTCAAACTTATAATTTGAGTTAATAAGTGCAGATTTTATATATACAACAGCTTTTTTTCTCTTGCTGGATAGACAAAGCTCAATTGACAATTTCTTAGAATTACATCATTTTAATGCTTTATAGCTTCTTCCAGTCAAAGTAAAGTTCTGTAAAAAATGATAAATTGAAAAAAACTACTTAACTGAAAAAAATACCGTAAACAGATACAATATTTGGGGCATGATCAGAATTAAAATGTTGCTGTACTTTTAAGAGAAGTGTGTTTGGAGACACTTCAAGCTTTTCTGGTCATATTTGTGGAGAAGGAACTGTTAGAAGACCTGTTGGTTTGATTTTGTTTATACCACCATCCAGAATGCAAATTCTTGGATATTTATTTTTCACCAGATGAGCTGTGAACTGAAGTAGAAATATTTTATGTTAGAATGATGCATACATATTGTTTCAATACTTGACTTAGGACTACATTTTTTGTTGCTAAGTGAGACAGTTCAATGAATTTGCTCTATTTTACAACTTTTCTTGCCTCGGTTCTTAAGTGAATTGCTGAACTTATGAAGTTAATGATATGCTTGTTAAGTGAATCTGGCTTCCTCATTGACTTTGCTTGTGAGAAAGTTGCAAAAACTGATCACACGAGCTCAGGACAATGCAACTCTATAATCTGAATTTTGATCACATGAGAACGGGGATGCTGCAAGGTTCATAGCTGGAAAAAATGGCCATAAATAATTTTTTTCATTGCCATGTAACTTTGAACAGTCACTAAAAGAATGGTTATACACTAAGGACTCCCTATATGCAACTATATAAGAAAAACTAAGGTCTAAGATTAAACTTACTAAAGCTTTTGCATACTCCTATTATCAAAGAACAATCTTTACTTACTAAATTATTCCCAAGTAATCTTTATGTTTGTTTTATACAGGAAGTACTACAGAACCTTTACATACTTTTTTCAAGCTGAAGTGATTCAGTTTTAATGAGTCTTCTACCACCATCCTATTATCATCCACTTTATCCATACATAGTACTTGTAGAGCAAATGTGTTGACTCACTTCCCACTTGAAAATTATCCTGAATGTTTAATGTTTGCATGCTTAGATCTGGAGAACTGAATTTGAAGATACATAATATTTTTTTTTATTTGACTGATTTCAATTTATTCTATTAGAACAGGAGTGTCAAACTGATGTCATGGTGGCGTCAACGTGATGTATTGGGATTTTTTACCCCTTTGCTAAACCGGGCGTGGGCGTGGCCAGCACATGATGCATCTGGCCCACGATCTGGGAGTTTGACAGCCCTGTATTAGAATATGTTAATGCTTTATTATATTTATTTAATATTTATATATGTGTTTCATGAATTTATACCTCATCTTTATTATTGTTTTAAATAACTCAAGACAGAGAACATAATGTACCCATGAACATTGTGTATTGTACCTTCCTCCTCCTACTTTCCTCACAACAACTCTGTGAAGTGAGTTGTACTGTGAGAGATTGATCCAAAGTCACCCACCTGCTTTCATGTTTAAGTGGGATCACTACATTCAGTTAAAAGCAGACCAACATGTCTGTTTTCAGTGATAAATGTGTAAATTCAGAAACAATACAAATATTTTCCAGAGCAATGGGAAATGTTGTTGACTTTCAGATTTCACTATGAATCTTATAATTCTTATAACCAATATTCAATTGATAGACAACATGTGTTATTACAGCTTTTATGGTTTTCTTTTTTATATAATTTTCATTAAGTATTTTTATAAAGTTAAAAGATGAACACCAAGCAGTACAAAAAGAAAGAAATTAAGAAAAAAGTGTTGAAAGCAACAGAAAGAAAAACAAAACAAAAATATTTAAGTGATTTCCAATATTCTTTTTTTTTTTAACAAATTTTATTCAGTTTTTCACATTAAAAACAAAAATCTCTTTTTAGTGGACAACATATTTCTGGGTCATCACCTTTACATACAAATATGACAGCAACTATACATTCATATGCATACTTAATTCTATTATTACCTTTTCCATTCCAAATTTTCAATAAGGAGAGAAATGAACACATTAATCCTAGCTTCTTTCATTAATCTCAATCAAAACATCTTTTTGTTTCATTTCAATTATTTCAAATATAATCCTTTAATATTTATTTTAAAAATAAACAAGATGTGTTTGCCTAATAATAATAATAGTTATTATTAATATCAATGTCTCTCCTTGCTTTTAATAGTCTGTATTAACTTATTAATTTAGTTGGTTCTTTAGTCTGTTATATTGCCTTTCCATTACACATTCTTTTTATAAATTCTAGATTAATACAAATTTTAACACACACACACACACACAAAACAAGTATAGGTTTCCCCACTTTTACTGTTTTGAGTGTGACACCTCAATGATTAAAATATACCTTTATTCCCTCATCTTGATTCCCAATAAACCATTATTTTTAAGAAGTTACAATAATAATAATTACATCTTTTCATTTGGATTCCACAGCATATTTTCCCCGCTTGATTTTTAATACGAGTTATCTGTATCTGTATTACCCTATTTTCTAAATATTTTTAATTGCAGAAATATTCTTATTACCCCTTGTCACCCTGCAGAATCCCCTTTTTAAATTTAACAACTATTATCTCTGAAAAAACCATTTTTCAACATTTTACTATTTCCGTAATTCTTTATTTCATGCACCTATTTCTTACTGCTTCTCCTCCCCCTCTTTTCCCCATTTCTTTTCTCATTCCAGTTTATATCCCACTCTTTCTTAATATCTTCCTTTCCCCTTTTCTGCTGGGTCTTTCTGCCTTTCCTGACTTCACAGGTATTCCCCCTTTTGATTGGCTTCTTTTTAACCTTCCTTCTTTCCCCACTTCTTTGTAGTGCTCTTTGTGTTAAAATGTCTTCTCCTTGAATCGACTCCTCCTCCTCTGAAGCTCTTTCTTCTTGTTCTTCAATCGCCATTTCCATTTCTTCTTACACAGAGCAAAGTGATTCACCTCATTCCTGTAGTAATTCTCTCATATTTTTAAGTTCCATTTTTAATTCCCAAAGAGATATCATCATTACACACTCTCATATTTTATGATCGTTAAAAGTCCACAAAAAACCACTTTTACTTTCCTTCTTTCAATTTTCTAAAGTTCTCAATTATTCCAGCCCAGGGTCTATACCAAAAACATCAATCAATCCTACAGTCAGTCTTTCCTTGCTTTTTTCTTTATTCTGGTTCTGCTTTCACTTTCTAAGACTCTTACTTTGTTTCAATATTTCTTTAACATTATATCCACACAAGTTCATTCAGAAACAGGATGCTTTCCCTTTTGTTTGAGTTCAATTTTTTGTCAAAAGGTGGCACTCTCCATTATACAAAGTCTTCACCTTTTCTCCCTATTTTTTTGTTTAGGGTTTTTCGAACTCAATATTCCAGCACAGTCCAGTCTCCAATTTGTAAACTTTATTGTTATTATTTTTTGACAATCTTAAGTCCAGCTTTATTTTATGCCTGTTTATTGCCAAAATATTTTAGTCCAATTTAGTTAAATCTTTAGTTCCAGCTTCTTCCTTTCCCAGTTTGAAGCCCCGCTAAGCTGTCAAAAATATTTTCTTATTTTTTTTCCTGTCCCTTTATAATTTCGGCGCTCACTTTTCTTTTCTTAAAAATTCCATGTTACCTTAATCCCAGGGTACTTTTGTTTATTGGTATTGCCCAGTTGTCCCGGTTCAGATGTTATCCACCTCTTTCTTCCCTCCTGCACAAAGCTTAGTCCATCTGAGTCCCCCTCTTCGGGGTGGCCATTTTAAACCACCGCTGCAGTCGTCTTTGGGGGGAAAAAGACCAAGCCCAGGAGGGGAGATGCGGCTCCCCTCAACCTGGTTTGCGGCTTCCCCTTATTCTGCCGCCTCTCCAAGGCAGCTTCAGTCCCTAATCCTAATCTCCAACGAAAAAGCACGGACCATAGCCGCAGTCGGTCCGTCAGCAAGGAGGCTCCGCCTTCTTCATGATTTCCAATATTCTTTAAAGCAGTTATACACATATTTGAAATAGTTTCCCCCATTCTAATTTATATAACATGGTTTTATTTTTGCCATATTAACCCCTCCCCTATTATAGTTTTCAAGAAAATAGTCTTAGTTTTTGCCTGAAAATAGTAAGAAAATCCTTCATTTGCTTAATGAAACTAATGGAACCCCAATTCATTATAATTCTAGAATAAGCTCATGAGGGAATATCTCCCATATCTATTTATAGTTGCATCACAGAGGAAGCTTCATGCTTCCTCTGTGATGGAACTATCTGGATAATCATTTTAGAATTGATCACATAATTCAGCTATGATGTTAACTCATGTTAAACCATATTCTATAATATTTGTAGAAAATAATATTAAACAAAATCCCTATGCAGAGCTGACAAAAGTAATACATGCCTAATTTAAACTAACAACAAAAATATTTTGACCTCAGCTGACAATTAAAAAGGAAAAGCAGTACAAAAACTACTGTAAATCTATGGTTTCTCGATCTGAAAACTAGGGATTAGTTTGCCTTAAAAAATAAAGATATAATTTTGTTATGTTTCATGATAAATATTTTTGTGTTGAACAAATACAAGATAATATCTATCGGTACTTGATGAAAGCTAAAAGAAAAATCCTTTCAAAGGTTTTCATGTAAGTCTTTGGGGACTGGAGATAGAGTACCATGATCTATATCTAGCTGTTACTTGTATAGGCAAGTAATACACCTGATAACAGTCAGGGGTAATTGTTCTTAAAAGCTTTAGTGAAGAAGAAAGCCAAGGAATTTTGGCATCAGTCTTCTTATTCAACTGGGGCCAAGTCAGTACAGGATAAACACAGCAGGACTTTGTGGCCAATAGCAAGAAGAGCTTCAGAAGATCACATTTGTGGGGTAGGGGTACAAGATGAACAGGTCAACCTTAGAGCTCTTTTCATGAAAAAGTCATCCCTGTCCTCAAACCCTAAAACTATCTATAAGGGTCTATTTATATATACTGAGCATCAACATGTTAGGTCTATGATATTAAACTATGCAATTAGCAAGCTACATTAAGCCATAAATTGTCATTGCAGAGATAAGCAAGAAAGGCACCCAGTCATAAGGAATGAGAGATAAATCACAGTGCATATTTAATTCAGCAAATTTCTTTTGCTATAAGCAATTCTGTTTGTTAATGGATGAACTATATTCCAACCTTTTGCTGTTTTTGTGAGTCATTCAGTTAGAATTTAGCCACAATCTCTGTGTTCTGCATGCTGTG
The DNA here is from genome assembly GCA_033807585.1 of Hydrophis major. NCBI lineage: Eukaryota > Metazoa > Chordata > Lepidosauria > Squamata > Elapidae > Hydrophis > Hydrophis major. The sequence goes on from CM066333.1 coordinate 27,935,915, forward strand.
GTGAAACTGAATTTGGGGTTCTTCTTCCTTCTCCTAGATGCTTAGGAGAAGAGAGGGAAGGGAAGGCACTTAGATCAACATATCCCTGATCATTCATATATATCAGAGGTGTCAAACTCAAGTCCTGCGGGCTGGATCTGGCTGATGATTTTGGTTGGATCTAGCCCAGGTGGCCATCCTGGAAACTGTAAGGGGCTGGCCTGCGTCACTTCGGCCCAGCCCACGCCATCCCGGCATGCATGTGTGTTTCCCATCTCCTGCCTCACCTCACTTCATCCTGTGGGACGAGCCTCCCATCCGCTGCGCCACCCAACAGAGACCCCAGATTCAGGGATGGGATTCTACAGATTCGCACCTATTCACTAGAACTGGTTGTTAACATTCTAAGCAGTTTGGAGAACTGGTTGTTAGAAGAAATTATTGGCCTAATCCTGTAAGGAAGGCAGGAAGGAAACATTCTGGTGTTGCTTACAGAAACTGCCTCTCCGTTAACCCTTATTACATTCTTGGCAGGACGGGACTTCCTATCTCAGGAACTTCTCTGGAGTTTTTTTGCCTCCTTTGCTGGTACTTTGCTTGTGTGGAGTGACCATTCAAAGTTACAATGGCACTGAAAAAAGTGACTTATGACCATTTTCACACTTATGACTATTGCAGCATCTCCACAGTCATGAGAGGCCAGGAGAGGAGATGCGTACCTCGATGTGAGTGATGTTGAGTTGGCCACACCCAGCCAGTCACATGACCACTAAGCCACACCAACCAACTAAGCCACACCCACAGAACCAGTTGTTAAAAAAATTGAATCCCCGGGGTTTCCGGTTCCTCGTGGCTTCGGTGGCAGCAGGAATTCGCGACCCGATCCAAATGGGTCAGGGGGATATGGCTGCCCTGTAGGGACAGCCGAAGAGAGAGGAGAGCCGGACAGGGGGTTGGGGGTGCCGCAGACCCCCTCCTCGTCCAGAAAAACCCCTTTTTCCCAAAGTGGTGGAGCGGCGGTCAGCAATGGCTGCCACGAAGAAGCCTGCAACCGGGTAAGATTGTGCTGGAGGAAGCAAGAAAAGTGAAAGTGCTGGCTGAGCCGGGTCAATCAATATCTTTTAAATTTGTTGGAATTGAGCTGTCTGAATTGCTGGAGGATACATTGTATCCCTAAGAAGATCGAAAGCGGCAGAGAAGCTGTTAAAGGGAACTTTTTTTTCTTCACTCTCCCACCCCATGGAAACAGCAGATGAAGATTTGAAATTTGTTTGGGCACTGAAGGTGAATTATTCTGAAAGTTGAAGTTAAGGGACAAAAGAGTTCTTGGACATTGGACTTAAAAATTTAAGAAATTGGAAAACCCTTATTAGAGGTATGGATTTCTGATCATTTAAAAATTGATGTTGCAAGTGGAAAGGGAGAGGAAAAAAAATTGGAGCAGAAGTGGAAAAAGGAGGAGATTGCCTAGAATCTCAAAGAAAGATACAAGGTAATTGGACCTCTTTGATTAAACAGTAACCCCAGAAAAAGAAATAGAAGAAGAAAAATATAAACTTTTGGAACTTTTTTTGAATTATTTTTGATTAAAAATACTTGGTTGGTTGTTTTGGGGAAAGTTTCTCTTTTCAGGATGGCATCGCTTGTGGATGAACTAAAGACTGAATATCAAAAATATAAAAAGGAAGAACAAGATGGAAAAGATACTTTGGGCACTTTATTTCAATTTTTAGAAATGGCGTTATGTACTTATGAAAAATTGATTACGCAGCAGAATGACTGGGACAAAGAAGAAGAGGAACAAGAAGCCATCTTTGATGAACAATGGGTTTTTTCCGGGGAGGAGGAGAAAGAGGATAAGAAAAAAGGGATTTTAAGATTTGAAAAAACAACCAAAAAAGAGAAAAATGAGAGGAAAGGTGGATGCAAGGTTAGAAAGCAAAGGAAAGGGAGTAAAAAAAGGGAGGAGGAGAGACAAAGGGGTAAAAAGGGCAAGGAGAAAAATAAGCAAGAGAGAAAGGAAGGGAGGAGAAGCCTTAATGGTGGGAAGCAAGATCTAAAGAAAAAAAGTTTATTCAGAGACAATGGGGGAATTTAATTAAGGATAAAAGGGGGATTCTGGAAGGTATATAAGATTGTGTTTTTATATGTGTATTTAGAGTATAAAATTTACTGTGTAATTTTAGAATCTACTAAACAGAATCCCAAGATAAATTAAGTATTATATGAAGTACTTTTAAGTTAGGGTAATGAGTTAAAGGCGTCACTCCAATTAGTGTATAGGAGAAGTATAGTAAAAGAAAAAAGATGAATGGATAGTTGGAAATAGAACAGACAAAGAATGTTATTGAAAATGGTAATAAGATATGGAAGGATATATAAAGGTTTTGTTATGTTTTTTTTTTGTATATTGATAAAAGGCAATAAAATTTTAATTAACAAGAAATAATTTGGATGGAAAGGAGAAGCTGGGATAAGATATGAAGTTAAATAGATAAAGTAAATATTGATATTATAATTTGGAATCATTATGTTCTATTGGTTTTCTTCTTTAATTATTATTATTATTATTTTTTTAGAAAAGAATTTATAAGCTGTTATGCCTTGATTGTTTGTACACTGTTTTTGTAAAATTGATAAAATTGGTTTATAAAAAAAAAGAAGAAAATTATAATAAGATATGGAAGGATATACAAAGTGAATATGAGGTTTGAATTTGTGTCTGTGTGAAGAGTTTCAACCCGGGATCAGGCAGCCTTCAGAAAAGATGTTTTAGTTTTGTTTATGTTTTGTGTCTTGTATGTTTATGAAAGGCAATAAAATTTTAATAAGCAAGAAATATAATTTGGATAAAAGAAGAAGACTGGATAAGATATGAAGTTAAATAGATAATGTAAATATTGATATTACAATTTGGAGTTATTTTATATGTTCTATTGGCTTTCTTCTTTAATTTTTTTTTTTTTTTTTTAGAAAAGATTTTTTAAGTTGTTATGCCTGGATTTTGTATTGTTTTTTGTAAAATTAACAAAATTTGTTTAAAAAAAAACAAAAAAACTGAATCCCACCCCTGCCCAGATTCCCTTCTCAACCCCGCCTGGCCCCCACAATCACCAGCCATGTGAGCGATGTCAAGCTGGCCACACCCAGTCAGCTGCAACCATCCCGCCCCCGCCCCTCCTCTCCCCTCCAACCACCAGAGGACAACCACAATGTTGATCCAACCCTCAATAAAATTGAGTTTGATATATATCATGGTTTAGCACAGCACGGCCAATCTGAGGCCTACAGGCTCCATGAGGGCCTGAACAGCTAGTAAGGTGGCACCACAAGATCGCAAACTTTTAACATTGTATGATTTTTAGTGATTGTTATCATATTTAGTGATTGTTATATATATTTATATGCAGCCCAAGACAATTCCTCTTCACTCGATGTGACCCAGGCAAACCAAAAGTTCGACATGCCTGGCATAGCATATCCCCCAAATACTAAGTTCTATTTTTCCAAAAGGCAACTGCAATTGCTGATGTCTCATAAAATCTAATGAATCTTGTGCTGTGTGGTTGTTCTTTTGCAATGCCTAAGTAATTGATGGAGCTTTGACAAATGACCCTTTTAGAACTCCTGAAGAGATGATGAGCTCAAACTACCATCATGCTGGGAGACACATAGCAACAAAGCAGATGAGAATCTGTGACAACTGGTCAAATACGGTGTTTGCTAGCTGGGTGGTCTGGAGTAGGAAGAAGAAATACTAAAGGCTTGATTTGAAAAAAGAAACGTAATTGAACATTTTGACAAAAAAAAAAAGACAGATCTTGCAAATACAATTCAGAAAACCATGAACTGGGATGAACAGACATGAAAGAAAGAGTTTTGTATACCTGCAGCTTTTTCAAATTTTCATCTGGAAATAGAAAAAAACTACCACTAGTACATATTAACGTAAATACCATTCCATAAAATAGGAAATATAATAAATCAGATCTATGCTTGATCTAAAATATTACTGAAAAAACAAAAAGAGAAGAATTGAGACCTTTATGCATATGTAACATTTCCTATTCAGTTTTTGAGGGTGGGAGTGGGTAGGAAATCAGTTGCATTTTTCTATCACCTAGCTTGCACATGGATGAAGGGATATATGCTTAAACAAGAGAAACTGTCATCATAGGATGCATTTTTCACATTAAGATATTATTGAATCAGTATGTTATTATTGCTAATTTATTTTTACAATCTTTAATACAGCGTCTGATTTAAACAATATAGAACCTAAGGAACCTAAGGAAAACAACAGCAGTAAACAATATGACTTTATTTCAATTCTATATTGAAAGGTAAATTAAAAACCAAAAAGTTAAATGAAAACTAGGGTCAAAGGTGAATGTTCTCTAATTACTGTTGCTAAGACAATCCGTGAATGTGATCAGCAGCCAAATTTCTGACAAGTTAAACAGCAACAGAGCATGTGAATAATCAAAGAGACTAAAATCAGAATAGTGATAGGTCATTTTCCAGTACTGTTTGATTTCTTACCTCCAAGGTCAGAACATAACTCTTACATTGATTCTTTAACAAAACAAAAACTTAAAGGGTTATTACCTCTGGCTGGAGGGGAAGAAAGAATCATTCCAAATATTTACATTTTAAGTTTCATATATACCTCCTTTTGAGGGGAGAACCTTAGTTTTCCATTGCAAAATTATAGTAGTAAAATAGGAAAACTTTCCGTTATAGGTGTGTTTCAGAGCAGAGGAATTTAAGTTTTGCATAAATAAAAGGATTTCCCCAAACCCATATTTAAATCATACCATCTCTGTAGACACAAAGAGACATAAAATTATATATTTCTCTTCAAACCCTCTAGATAAGCTAAATTACATGTGGAAAAGGGAGGGAGAATTTTATCACCAAGTATTCTAGCTTCTTCTTACAGTTAATTCTTTTTAATGAGCCCCTCCAATCATGTAGTTTTGGGGGAGAAATGTTGAAATAATATATTGCTTGCTAGTTTTTTTTTTCTGTAGAAGGGAGACAATATAAGTATCTTATGGCAATCTACGAGACTGCACTGCAGGATTTAGTAAAAGTATTTATCAACTCTGCATTCTGTGATTAGCAGCACAATTCAAATGCCTTAAATTAGTTTTCACTTGTAATTCATTAAATCCTGCACTTATTCCTTGTCTTGGGATTTATCTTGCAAGCTACCATGACATCTAAGTCTACCATGATAAGTTAAGCTGAATAGAGAAAAATGAGCTAGTAGTTGCTGGGGAGGGAGTATATAGCTACTACTCCAGCCTTCTAGTGTCATAGATAGAACCATAAAAGATATCAAAAAGGTGCCCTTTCTTACAATTCTGTGAAAAAGGATGTACCCCTTTTGGCTTTTTTAAACTTTTGCATTATCTTTGGCACTGAATGTTACTAAACCTTCATGCCGGTTGTAGTGATGCGTAACGGAACAGCACCAAAGTTTGGCCTTTGATTCTTATTTTGATAGACAAAGTAGTAGTTCATTTATTTTAATGTTGCACGGTTTATTAGCTTTTGTAAATCATGTTGAGCAGTATTGAGTGATGTTGAATTCAACTGAAGTGAATACTTTATTTGGCCAACTGTGATTAGATACACAAGGAATTTGTCTCCTGTGCAGAAGCTTCAGTGTACATGCAGAGTAATGTACTGTAATCATCATGATCATCATATCATTATGATGGAGTAAAGAAGATAATACATCCATGTTACATGTATAAATATACATAGACAGGAGACAGCACTATGAGAATTAGATGTTTGGCAGAATGAGGGCATGAGGGAAAAAACTGTTCCTGTGTCTAGTTGTTTTGTCATACAATGCCCTGTCCCGAAGGAAGAAGTTGTAACAATTTGTCCAAGATGTGAGGGGTCTACAGATATCTTCTTAGCCCTCCTTCTGACCTGTGCAATATATAGGTTTTCTATGGAAGGCAGACTGGTTGCAATTTTTTTTTTTTCAGTCTTAACTATCTGTTGCAATCTGTACCTGTCCTCTTTGGTTGCTGTACCATACCAGACATTTATTGATGTGGCCAATAAATTGAAATAAACAGAAATTTTATTTATTTAATATCATTATGTGTGTCTATATGTTTTAAAGTCAGGGTTGAGTCCTGGTGACTGCCTGGACTAGTTCTTGCAGTTTTCTTGGCAAAATTTATGAGAAGTTACCATTGCCATCTTCTTAGGGTTTAGAGCAGAGGTCTCCAAATTTGGCAATTTTAAAACTTGTGGACTTCAACTCCCAGAATTCTCCAGCCAGCATAGCTTTAACATGTTAAAGCATAGCTAGCTGGAGAATTCTGGGAGTTGAAGTCTACAAGTCTTAAAGTTGCCAAGTTTGGAGACCCCTAGTTTAGAGAGAGAATGAGTAATTGGCCCCAAGGTCACTCAGCTGGCTGTTGTGTCTAATGTGGAACTATAATTCACGGTCTCCTGGTTTCTACCTTGGAGCCTTGACTTCCTACATCAAATTGGTTCTTGCAACAGCATTATCTTTGACCCAAAATTAACTGATTCTGTGAGGTGCACAGAGCAAACCAAAAGTAGACCAGCTCAGAGTTAAAACAATGAGCATAATGTAATAGATGGACACTCCAAGTGGATTAGAACTATAAGCTGTTATAATGTAACTGCTATTCAGTCTTTCTTAGTCCTGTCCTGAGTTGTTGTTTTTTTTGGTGTCCATCATTACACTTACACAATAGTTTAGCTTTCCTACAGCATAAAGATGACTGGAAAACTGGTTTCACTGCTTTTCCCCATCTGAGGGTAGGGGTGGGGATAATGAAAGGTTTTAAGGCAGAATGTAGACAACTATATGGCTTCCAATTGCTTCCACAAGTTTTCAGCTTTTGTTTTTACAAGTGAACTTGTAGGGGGAAAAGAAGCCAAAAAAAAAAAAAATTAAATAGAGGTGACTATATGTTACACATTTATTTTCACATAAGTAGTCAATAAGATACTTCCAAATTGGACTTTCATTCTTCAATTATTCTGCTTCATGGATATTTTATAGAACAACCTCTTCTATTTTAACCCTTCCCTTCTTACCACTTCTATTTCCACCCTCTCTTTGCCCCCCAAAAAGAAAAGGTCAGAAGAACACAGTAATCCTCTGTTTAGAAACATCGATAAAGAGAGGATGGTAGAATGAGAACCACACAATGTTAAAATAATACAATAAATTAATAACTTTTGCAATTGCAACCCTCCTTAAAATCCAATTAATTTAAATATAAAGTTCCAAAATATGAAATTAATCTAAGGAAGTGGGGAAAGCTTGCAAGAACACTGTTATATACATTTATTTGTCTTTCCTGAATATGCCAATATGGTTTTTCATATATAATTCAGTTCAAAATATTTATATAGGTGGTCTTAACTTATAACAATTCATTTAGTGACCATTTGAAGTTACAATGGCATTGAAAAAAGTGACTTTTCACACTTACGACTGTTACAGCATCCCATGGCCATGTGATCAAAATTCAGACACTTGGCAATTGATTTTTATTTATGGTTTTTGCAGTGTCTTGGAATTATGTGATCACCTTTTACAAAACAGAAAGCATTAAAAAAGTTTCTCAGATGTGGCTTGGAATTTAAAACAAGTAAAAGCAATCTAAAGGAGTTCAACTCTACAAACATCAAGGTAATGAGTGAGATAAGTAGTAAGGAACAAACTATGACAAAAATGCACTATTTGTTCACTCGAGATAAAAGAAACATTCCTTAAATTCTCAACTGGGAAGGAATGTACCCCTTCCACTCCATAATTTCAAGTAGAAACGGCAGGTATAAAAAAGACTTCAGCTCACAAGCATTTTAAAGTTCTTATTAATCTAGGTAGATAGAAAATATAAGAAAGAAACCTACCATACAGTAAAATCAAGTATATTATTTTAGATTTGAGATCTACTTTATGGATTTATTTTTTTAAAAAGTAGACACATTTTCAAAATAATCACTCCACTCTTGCAAAGCACAAAAATCTCAACATTATTGAAGATTGTAATAAGTGAATTTTGTAACATTCATGCTATTTAGTTAGATAGAATGAAAAAGTCTATGAGTCTTTTCTTAACAGGCTAAAAACACATCATCACTATTGTCAGAGGAGAGGATCAACATATACCTTATCTCCTTGTTATCATTCGGCATTTCACTTATACTTATGATGCTTGTATGATTATAATTGCAATACATATTAAACTATGGGAAAAAATGAAGTACCTGCTGTTTATATACTGTTTCTCATCTTAGCTTTCCATGATTTATGTTAACTTATGCAAATAATTAGACAAATATAATTTTCAAAAATCTCCGAACCTTTTAAAACCTGTTACAGATGTTTCAAGTTTCTTATCTTAGTAATAATGTTTTGTTAATTGCTTTAACTAATTGATCTGGCCAACTGACAAGATTCATGACTTCACCTTGACTATTTATGCTTTAACAGATAACCTATGTCTGAAACTTTACAAAGCTGTTTATCCCCATGGGGACTTCTATAATTATATAAAAATAAACGTTCCCAAACAACTAAGTTATGTATAATTGGAAAACAAGAAGACAACACATTTTGTGGAAGAAGTGTGACTTCAAAAAGTCTGCACCATATTTACAAATTTTGAAATATTTCAATTTCTTGTAGCAGGTTCTTTTCCACCCTTTAGTGGATTTCACTTACTGGTTAAAAAAAACAACACAAATAATTGTTCTGGTTTTCCCATGCTCAGCTATGAGTATGTTGTTCTATTTTCTGTTCTAACTCTGGGTTATCTCCACAATAACCTCAATGAGATTGAGTTGGTTCTAGAGTTGGATTAGCTGATTTGGCACACACTAAGGAATGCTGCTATGTGTGTCTACTATGTAGTATTGTTATTTTGGGCCACTGACCCAATAATTTTCCACTGCAAATGTGCTTTAAAGTTAATTTCCCAGTACTTATGATACTATGAAACAAATGATTTTCTTTAGTTATCAGCTAAATGAATAGTTCCCACATGGAAAGGTCACCAAACATATTTAAAAATCAATCAGTTTTATAGAAGGAAGAGATGCATTTTTAGGCCAGGAATATGTCATCATGCTTTATTTCATCATCAGATTTTTTAAAAAAAACAACTGACATACATTTTTGGGGAGATGAAATCCCATCAATTACACTTCTAAAAATATACTAGCAACCATTCTAATGGAATTATAAAATACTATATTAATTATTTAAAAATGACTCTAGCTAATGACTTCGAAACAGGTAATTAATTTTTACAGGGCAAAATAAATGAATGGTGATAAAAAGTTCACACTCCCTAAACGCCAATGGTTATAAAAACAGGGTAAAATTCATTTGTTTAATTTGTTTAAACTATATCTGAAATGGGCTTGAATTCAGGAACCTGTTGTTCTAGAATCACAGAACAAAATTTCTAAATGTTACTGTCACCAGATTAAAAAAGTTAAAAACTGGCTATCTGGCTAATAAAAACACTTCTTATTAACAATCTTATCAGTTCAAATCAGAATCCCCTTATTTGCTGATTTAGTCTTAATACTCAGAAAATAATTAATGTCCTAAATCACATCACATAAAGCAAGTAACTTACGTGTATATCCAGTCAATCAGTTCCTGATACTGCTCTGATGGACAGTCTCAAAGGTAAAATTGCTGTGACACTGGACAACTTACTTTGCTAATTTTGTAATCTGTACAACAGGGTCCCCAACCCCACATTCCATGGCCCAGTACCAGTCCACGGCCTGTGGGAACTGGGCCACACAAGTGGCAGATGAGTGTGTGAACCTCCATTTTTGAAAACGGTGAATGCGCACAGGGGTGGGATTCAAATTTTTTAACAACTAGTTCTGTGGGTATGTCTTGTCACCAAGCCACAGTTGCTGGTGTGGCTTGGTGGTCATGTGACTGGGTTGACATGGCATGGTGGTCATGTTATTGGCTGGGTGTGGCCAACTCAATATCACTCACATCGAGGCACACATCTCCTCGCCTGGCCTCTCACGACTGTGGGGATGCTGCAACAGTCGTAAGTGTGAAAAATGGTCATAAGTCACTTTTTTCAGTGCCATTGTAATTTTGAATGGTCACTCCACACAAGCAAAGTACCAGCAAAGGAGGCGAAAAAAACTCCAGAGAAGTTCCTGAGAGGCGAAGTCTAGGCCTGCCAAGAATGTAATAAGAGTTAACGGAGAGGCAGTTTCTGTAAGCAACACCAGAATGTTTCCTTCCTGCCTTCCTTACAGGATTAGACCAGTAATTTCTTCTAACAACCAGTTTTCTGAACTGCTTAGAATGTTAACAACTGGTTTTAGCGAATAGGTGCAAACTGGTAGAATTCCCCCCCCCCGGATGCGCATGTGAAACCATCCTCACTCCCCCACCCCACTGTAATTGGTCTGCGGAGCCATAAAGTTGGGGAACACTGCTATACATCATCATTATCCTCTTTTAATGACCCCATAACTTTATAACCACTCCTTGCGGAGTGGAGTCTGGGCAAACTGAATGGAGCTAAGTGTTTACTGGCCAGATGCCCTTCCTATTGCCAATGTGGAATTTATTCAGCAGAGATATTCTCAGTATGCCCAAAGAGAGAAATATCTGCCTCTACTCAGGATCGAAATCACAGCCTTCTGATTGTCAGGTGAGAGTTCCACCTCTAGGCTACTGTACCACCCGGAGACCGCTGCTGTACATGATAGTTCTAAACTGCTTGTGATAACACTCAAAATTCAAATATTACAAGAAATATGGAGCTGCTACAAGAACACCCCAATGGAAAAGGAAGCACGGTGGTAACAGTTTTAGAGAACCCCAAAATATGTCTAAATCAGCTGTTCCTTTAATGAAATATATGCCCAAGTTGCTTGATATGCACATTAACTGAAAACAAGCAGAACTACCAAGCAATCTAGATCTCGGTCACAGTGCTGGGAAGTACTGCTGCTGAATCAATAAAATATGCACATTTATTACATTTTCTTGGATCCACAACTTTATATTCTGTTTTTAAGGACTTTGTGTTGGTTTGTTTTTAGGCTATAATTGTGATTGTGGATGTTTTATTTCTTGCTTTATATGCAGTTCGTATGAAAATTGCCAAGTTGTTTGATTGCCCTGGGGCAGATATTCGCTGAATAAATAAATAAATAAATAAAAGATTTAAAGCGTGTTAATAAGGCAAATCCTTAACAACCCCAATACTTAAAACTCTTAATTTTTTCTCTGTTACCTCATGAATATTGCATTGTGTTTTTACTATATTACTTATTATACCCATGTTTTCCTGAAAATAAGATCCTGTCTTATATTTTTTTGCCACCAAAAAAGGCACCAAGTCTTATTTGTGGGGGGTATGTATTCCACTGACTCACCTCACTTGCTTCCCCCCAACCTCTTTTTTGCTGTCAGGGGCTTTCAGGAATTTCTTCTGCGCTAGCAAGACCTTCCTGAAAGCTTCTGCAGCTGATAACAGAGCTCCGGATCAATCTGGAACTCTGTTATAGGCTGCAGAGGCCTTCAGGAAAGCCTTGCCACATGCAGAAGAAATGGGCTGGCAGGGCAGGTGTTGGAGTATGCAAGGTCTGGCTGCAACTGTCCGAAGGTAAGTAGTAGGGCAGCTCCTCACTTGACCCCCATCCTAGCTTAACTTTTACCCATGAACTCTGGAGTGGGTGGGGTCTTAATTGGGTCTTAATTGGGGAGTAGGCCTGATATTGGGCGCACATGTAAAAATCAAGCTAGAACTTACTTTTGGGGTAGATCATATTTTTAGGGAAACACGGTATATATTTAAAACATTACTTCTTTTAAGTATTTTATACTTTTTTAAAAAAATAAATGTTATTTGTACTATAACTGAAAAAAAGCTAGGGAAAAGTGAAGGTTTCTCTTAGCATGATTTACTGTTATATATAATATAAAAAAAAATCTCCCTCTATACTGCACCAAATGCCTTGAGTCATTCTGAACACGTCCCTCTATCTTTTTAATTTATTCTTTTATGCCAAACACTGATTTGATTGTACCCTGTGACTATTATTAAGTGTTATACCTTATGATTCTTGAATCTCGATGAATATATTTTTTCTTTTATGTATACAGAGAGCATTTGCACCAAGAAAAATCCTTGTGTCTCCAATCACACTTGGTCAATAAAAGAATTCTATTCTATTCTATTCTTATTCTGATTGCTCCATTTATTTTAATAGCGGTAACCACAAAAGCATAGCCTTTAAATTCTAAAATATTATGGGGCTTAGCTAAATTTGGGTGCAACTTGATCCAGAGATCCCCAAGTTTCCTCTGGGATCAGACATCCAGGGAATTTCTACTTTGGAATATGTGATTTGAATGAAGGCAAATATATATGTCCCAAGATAATGTTACAGGATCCAATCTGGGTCGGTCACCCGGACCAGCTGTTTAGTCTACCGAGCTTTTGGACTTGTGCTGGAGCCCATTCCTTAGGGAACTTCTCTCTCACCAGAGAGAGAAGATGTGATTGCTAACATTGGCAACCTGTTGAAGCAGCTAAAAATAACAATTCCCTATGATTTCCTTACAGTATCATCATTTCAGGCAAGCAGAAACTATGTTGGAGTAAAATACTGTCTTTTTATTGTAATATGGGTTGGTCTCTTTAGCCCATCCTTGCTGTAAAACATTGCATATATTTTAGAGTATCAGACAACCTGGAATGGAATGAGTTAAATTGCCTGTGCGTCAGATTCAGATAGATTCATGAGAAGTGAACACACTGTTAATTTATTGTTAATAAGTAAATAAATAGACTTCCACCATTTATTGTAGATAATCAGAATTATAATCCAACTTAACCAGGCTGAAAGGGTGACCTAGATGTTTTTGCAAAAGCATTTGAACTCTCAATGTTTATATAGGTATTACTTGATTTTTTTTAAAGGTGTGCACATAGTTAATGGTGGATTTTGGGTACACATTTTTACATTTGTAAATTGTCTGTAAAATTGCAATCCAGGTACTGTACTATTTACCAATCCTTGTTCTGAACAATATACATACTTTCTCCCCAAGCAACTTACCTGTGCTGCATTCTTTGACACGTGTCCTACTATCACCACAACTCTTCCTTTAAAGCTCTGAAGTGTGGAAGTAGCAGGGCACTGGATGAATTCTCCTTCAGCAGTAAAAGCTGAACCAAATGGGATGTTAATACTTCCTGGTATATGTCCACGATTAAAACTAGACAAAACATTTTAGTTAAGGAAACAGCAGGAGGAGGAGGAGGAGCACAAGGGCAAAACATTACAACTGCTGCCATATATTTTATTTATTCAATTTCTATAGCCTCCCACCTTAGCAAATGACTTTGGGTGGCTCACAATTCAAAAGCATATATTACAGTTAAAAATCTTAAAAAACATTTTTAAACAATAAAAACCATTAAAACACTAAAAAAAAAAACCCATACCCAGCATTAGACTGTAGCATTCTCCTGACAACTAATGGCCTGGAAAAACTCTGGAGGAACCCTGTCTCGTTGTGATTCTCCCCTTAAAAGCAGCATTTACGTGTATACTGGTTAATCAACATAAAGATGGGAAACTAAGCTACTGTATTCAGTGCCAGAGTTATTTTGCAGCTATCACTTATGGTTTTCATAGAACACCAGATAAAGGAAGCCCCAACAAGAGAAGTTCAACCAAATTCTGTTTCAACCAGAAACTGTTTTTCTACAAATGATAACTAGAACAAAGGAAATTGTTACACTAAAACAGGAGTAAGCAACTCTATTAGAAACCTGGTGCTTTAGATTTCTTATAGGACTATGAAACTTAGACATCCACCTGCCAAAGGGACCCAAAGGTATTTAACCTCATCATATCTAGGTATATGTGATTCCCCCAGTTTTCTCTCCTAATGACTCTGCATGCAACTCACTGGTTTTTGCTTCAGCAGATTTGCTCTGTCTTGCATAGTTTTTACTGATTTTCAATTTGTAAAAATTCTGAAGCAGGCCCCCTTTCTTTAAAATACATAGCTTCCTATAACCAAGTAAAGTTATTATGGAGTTCAAGGTAACTTTTCAGAGCAAGGGAGATGAAGTGAGATCCTTAGCAACTGATGAAGACTCTGGGCCATAACTTTCCAACTTCTGTGTTAGGATCTTTAAGATGTAATCATAGAAATACCGGCTGACAATAAATGCCATGGGTAATAATGGAGGTTCCTTTTTTAGCGGCGGTCAGCAATGGCCGCCACGAAGAAGCCAGCAACCGGGTAAGATTGCGCTGGAGGAGAAGTGTGAAAGTGATGTCTGAGCCGGGTCAAGTAACATCCTTTAAATTGCCTGGAACTGAGCTGTTTGAATTGCTGGAGGATACATTGTATCCCTAAGAAGAGTGAAAGCAGCGGAGAAGCTGTTAAAGGGAACTTTTTTTTCTTCTTTACTCTCCCACCCCATGGAAACAGCAGAAATGTTTGGATATATTGGACATTGAAAGTGAATTGTTTTGAGAGTTGAAGCTAAGGGACAAAAGGATTTTTGGACATTGAAAAATTTAAGAACTTGGAAAACCCTTGTTGGAGGTATGGACTTTTGATTATTTAAAATCGATATTGCAAGTGGGAAGGGAGAGGAGAAAAAATTGGAGCAGAAGCTGAAAAAGGAGGAGATTGCCTAGAATCCCAAAGAAAGATATATGGTAATTGGACCTCTTTGATTAAACATTAGCCCCAGAAAGAGAAAGAGAAGAAGGAAGAAAAGTATTAACTTCTGGAACTTTTGTTTGAATTGTTTTTGATTAAAAATACTTGTGGTTGTTTTGGGAAAAGTTTCTCTTTTCATAATGGCATCGCTTGTGGATGAACTAAAGGCTGAACATCAAAAATATAAAAAGGAAGATACTTTGGGCGCTTTGTTTCAATTTTTAGAAATGGCGTTATGTACTTATGAAAAGTTGATTACGCAGCAGAAGGACTGGGACAAGGAAGAAGAGGAAGAAGAAGCCATCTTTGATGAACAATGGGTCCTTTCCGGAGAGGAGGAGAAAAAGGATAAGAAAAAGGGGATTTTAAGAATTATGAAAACAACCAAAGAAGAGAAAAATGAGCGAAAAGGTGGAGGCAAGGTTAGAAAGCAAAGGAAAAGGAGTAAGAAAAGGGAGGAGGAAAAACAAAGGGGTAAAAAGGGCAAGGAGAAGAATAAGCAAGAGAGAAAGGGGGGGAGGAGAAGCCTCAATGGGGGGAAGCAAGATTTAAAGAAAAAAAGTTTATTTAGAGACAATGGGTGAATTTAATTTAGGATAAAAGAGGGATTCTGGAGGGTATATAAGATTGTGTTTTTATATGTGTGTTTAGAGTATAAAATTTATTATGTAATTTTAGAATCTTTTAAACAGAATCCCAAGAAAAATTGTTATACGAAGTACTCTTAAGTTAGGGTAATGAGTTATAGACGTTACCCCAATTGGTGTATAGGAGAAGTATAGTAAAAGAAAAAAGTTGAATGGATAGTTGGAAATAGAACAGACAAAGAATGTTATTGAAAATGGTAATAAGATATGAAAAGATATATAAGGTTTTGTTATTTTTTTTTTGGGATTTTGTATATTGATAAAAGGCAATAAAATTTTAATTAACAAGAAATAATTTGGATGAAAAGGAGAAGTAGGGATAAGATATGAAGTTAAATAGATAAAGTATTGATACTATAATTTGGAATTGTTATGTTCTATTGGTTTTTTATTATTATTTTTTCTTAGAAAAGAATTTATAAGCTGTTATGCCTTGATTTTTTGTGCATTGTTTTTATAAAATTGATAAAAATGGTTTATATATATATATAAGAAAAATGAAAATGATAATAAGATATGGAAGGATATACAAAGTGAATATGATGTTTGAATTTGTGTCTGTGAGAAGAGTTTTAACCCGGGATCAGACAAACTTCAGAAAAGATCTTTTAGTTTTGTTTATGTTGTGTTTTCTGTAAAAAATTAATAAAATTTGTTTAAAAAATAATAATAATGGAGGTTCCTTTTCAATATTCCTGTATAATATTCACCATTAATATTGTTAGGATCTTTTTCATTCTTATGTTAAGTGTAACAATCATGCTCTCCTCTGCACTTGTGCAAGGAATATATTTGTAATATATGTTACTAAATCTGATGTGTTTCTAAGGTTGTTTTTTTTTTTAAATACCTACAGTTCAGCTTCATATTGAACGGATATTAATACAGGTTTTAATATTTTAAATTGCATGTCATTTTGCATTACTATTCCTATCTGACTATAAAATATTACAAACAAGAGTACATTAATAATGCTTGATATTCCAATTTCACCAACTGAGCACAGATAGTTTGTGTGTTAAAAATAAATGACTTTTCATTCAAGTTATTGCAACACTATGATAAATTCTAAAATCCCTGAGGAAGGCTTACAGCTAATCTAGGATTAATACTAGTTTGAATACCTCTTAAAACAACTTGTGTAAGCAGTTCCATTTGGATGACTGTCAAGATTATAACCATGAGGAGCGTAACAGCAACATTTGCTTGAGATCAACAAAAAGCTGACCCATCCCACTAGTTAAAATAACTCATTCATTTCATCTAGCTCAGGGCTGTCAAACTCACGGCCCGCAGACCAGATGCGTCACGCGCTGTTTAGCAATGGGGGGAAAAGTCCCGATATGTCACATGACTCTGCCATGACGCCATGAGTTTGACACCCCTGATCTAGTTGGAGGGAATAATTATTTTACTTTGGAGAACTACAGCAAAATTTTCAAATAAATCTACATCTTTATCATTGACAGTATAATAGTGATTAAAAATAGGTGAGCCCTTTCTGACAACTGTATCAATACATTCTTGATAAAAAGAAAATCATTTATGTTCGGTTTCTGCAATTATTTTGGCATGTCACTGTGCATGCCTTTGAAATGTTCACTCCAATCTTATACGGCATCTTAACCATTCTAGGAGCGAGCTGACTATAAGTAGCAGAAATTGACCCAACAGAACTAAAGGACTGTTAAGAATTTCACTGATATCCTCAACAAAAGCAATGAAATACCACTGTCATTTTTGTAACATAATTAGCAAACTCTATTTAAAAAAAAATGCTGACTACTGCAAAAGAAATCACTGAAATGTTATGCTCTTATTTCACTTACATTATCCTACACCATGCCACCTTTTAACATGAAGAAAAAAAAAAATTCTTTATAGCTTATACCTGCAATACAAATCAGATTATTTTTAGCTTAGCTTCTAAAGATTTTATATGGCAACCACAACTAAAATAAGATTAGAAGCTTCAACTTGTTAGGTTTGGCCTGATTTTCCAATCATTTTGTTATTAATTATACTATTTCTAAATGTGCTGGATGAAAATTATTAGGCGTGAATACAGGTGTATCAAAGTACGAGATGACCACAATTAAACTTTAATCACGAAAGTTGGGGGGGGGGAAGGGGATGAACTTTCGGACTTGTAAGATTATTTTAATGACACTTTACAATAAAGATAGACTGAGCATTCCTTTTCCTGCTTCTTTTTGTAATACCTCAAAGGGCTGAGATGAAAACATAGACATATAGGACAATGAGACTCCCATCTAGTGGTTGACTAGATGTATGCAGTTTACATATGGTATCCTATAAAAACAAGTTTATGAGCTTTGGAAATTGAATCTTGTTCTTATTTTCCATGCAATTGCCTAAAATTTCATAATGCTTCATCAAGCTGAGTACTATTTAAACTGCCTGGAGACTGTGGATTGACCTTTCACCTTCTGTTGTAGGTAAGCTTTTCATTTTAGCTGAAAAAGCTTCCAAATAAAGCTTTTTTTGTGAAATGCCCTGCTTTTCCTTAATAGAATTTTATTCCAAAATGTTTCCCTATTGCTTCTTCCAACTTTTCCCTATTTACATAAAAAAAAAACAACTTTATAGATAGGAAGAGGAATAGCTGCACAATACTTTTATACTGGTAAAATTAAATTATTCCTAAATCAGGAAATGTTTTTAATTTTTTTAGACTGTACTAAGACATGCAAAATTATAACTAGGATTCTGGGCCTAAGAAATCTGTAAGACAGTTCTATTGTTGAGAATAAATCATCTTTTGCCTTACACCACAGAAGCAATTTTTTTCACTACTGTGAAAACAGCATTTGGCTTTCAAATGAATTCCAGGGAGTACATCCCAAAAAGTGGGAAGAGCTGGGAAAATTAATTAACATTTAATTTGGGTTAACTGAACACTGCTGGTGTGATTATTCCTTATGTCTAATTAAATATAATTCATCAGAAAATGGGGAACTCTTAGGGTTCCCAAGGATTGCAAGTTGTAGGTTCTTGTTTTAAGTACAACAAACAGATTCACAGTTAA
Organism: Hydrophis major; assembly: GCA_033807585.1. NCBI lineage: Eukaryota > Metazoa > Chordata > Lepidosauria > Squamata > Elapidae > Hydrophis > Hydrophis major. The sequence continues at coordinate 27,954,354 of CM066333.1, forward strand.
TGAGAGAAAAACAAAGTGGTCTCTGTGAACTGAGAAATGCCTTCTGTGCTTGGGATATAGTTCTCCGCTGTCTATGGAATTAAACTCCCTCAAGATACTGCTTCTTTTTATAGTACTTCCTATTTTGGGTATATTTCACTGATCTATTAAAAGCCTACCTCTGGGTTTAACAGCAAATCTTACAGATGAAATGTTATTAACTATACACACCCGCTATCTTGGCAAGAAAAGCTGCCTGTTAATTTCAACAAAGAATTATTAGAACTGCTCAAGTTTCTGTGAGATTTTCTTTTTTCTTTTTTAAGTTTTTATTGGTTTTTAAAAACAAACATAAACAAACAAAACATAAAAACATCAAACCATCTTCTATATATGTACATACAATGTGCCGGTTGGTTTACAAATTGTTTTGTGCTTCCATTTTGTAGTCTAGATTTTCTTAACATGTCGTGCAGGCAAAATTAAAAGCTTTCCTTATAAATGAATCTGGCTTAAAAAGATTAAACTAGTGACAGAGAGAAAGCTTCAGAAAACTAAATAATGAACAGCCAATAGACTAACACAGTGAAGCTTGGCCTTGCAAACCTCAACATATACAGAAAGAATAGTTATACGTGATCACTGTTGTTTTAGTAAGATAATAAAACATACTGAGGGTTGGGTTTTGGCTTGTTTTCAAGTCATGGCAAAAAAGGTGTGACCAAGAAAAGGGTGTTTCAATTTAAAAGTAATTCAGTTTTAAATGTTTCTAAGTCTCTAGCACTAAAAATAAAATTATCAGTTCTATTTAATAATACCTGCCACAAGAAAGAACACAGGATTTCTCATTGGGTCTTACTGAAAAGCAGACATGTAGGCTCTGAGAAGATATGCTGAGTAATGGAAACTATGTTGAATGAAGCAAAACTAAGTAACTGATAGAAAGATAATAGATAATCCAGAACCTAGGGGAGAAATGAGAAAAAATAGGATCATCGTTTTTCTTAATCCTTTCTTGGATAATATGAATTGCCCAAGAGTTTCAGTAACCATTGTTGCAGTGAGTGAAGGAAAGCAGATTTGTTAGCTATTTATACCTGGCATAGAAGGGAGCATAAAGTCTATTGGTAGTATTGTATGGACCTTGTCTTGAAACTTCCAAAATAGTCCAGTTGTTAGACTTAGGGATGGAAAAGACATTCTACATTCAGCCAAGGATTTCTATATTAATTTTTGCAAGCCACTATTTATGTATTTATTTCTCTATCACGTTTACATAGAGTTTATACCAGCAGTGGTATTCAGCAGGTACTGACCAGTTCTGGAGAACCGGTAGTGGAAATTTTGAGTAGTTTAAATGTCATCTCTGATCAGGGGTGGGATTTTACCAGTTTGGACTGGTTATAGCTGGTTTGCCAAAGTGGTATTTCAACTGACAGGCTGACCCCTCCCCTCCCTGGAGTCTCCATGCGGCCCATTTTCAATGGAAGTAAGTGCAGGGTCTGCGCAGAGGCTCTGGGAGGGGGGGGGGGAAACCAGGCCTTCTGGAAATCTGGAAATGAGCCTGGTTCCAACTTCTGGAGGGCCTCCAGAGGCTGGGGGGAGGCTATTTCTGCCCTCCCAGGGCCTGGGGGAGGCCTCTGGACCCTTGGGAGGGCAAAAACGGCCTTCCCTGGTCTCTGGAGACCCACCGGAAGAAGGAAACAGGAAGTTCCAGTAGGCCCCGCCTACCATGGCCCCACCCACCCAGCAACCAGGCAGCGAACCAGTTGCTGGGATTTTTGAATCCCATCCCTGCCTCTAACTGGAGATTTTACAGTATCTTTCCCCTGTCACACCCACCAAGCCACACTCACAGAACCGGTAGTAAAAAAAATTGAATCCTACTACTGGTTTACACATGACTCTGGGATACTGCTCATCTCAATGTATCACACAAGATTAATAGTATGGAGATAAAAAACCAAGAAATACTTAATTTGGAGTTGTTCCTGCTGTGGTCTGTTATGTTTTATTCTGTTACAACTCTCTAGCATCACTGATACTAGGATAATTAATTCTGTTTCAGGCTGGTATGTTTGTATTTTTGTTGTTAAAAATGAACACAGAAAAGAGAAAGTAAAGGTAGATTGTCTTCTCCTTGATGTCTGATTTTCTAAGTATTCATGCCCCCCTCCCCCCTAAAAAAATAATGGATTAAAAATAGTTCAGTCCGATGACTTCCAATCAGTGATTCCTCCAATTAGTGGGAAGTTTTTCTCCCATTTCTCATAAAATACTTTTTCAACCAGAAACTGTGACAATGACAAAAACAGTGAGAAATGATTAAGCTTAAATGATTAAGTTTCAGCATAGAAGGATACTCATCACTGTTCCGAATGTCAACAATAAGCAACTTTGGTTTGGTCGACTTTGTCTTCTTTGTTGGCGTTTTAGAATGGCCAGGTCCTGTCAGGTCACAGAGGTCGATCAAATCTTCAGCCGAGATTCGTGGTGACACTTCAGATTTCAGATCATTTAATTTGATAGAATCTCTAGACTTTTCAACGAAGAAATGAAGTACAAAAAAAGTTATTATTTGCATTGACCATTTCTGTGAGTTTGTGAACATTCTGTAAGGAAATTTATTTCCTCAACTATCTGGCAAGCTATGTGTCATGGCTGCCATTCTTCTCCAATAGACTTTTTCTGGAGGGGAGGCATGTCATGGCCACCATTCTGCTTCTTGCTTCGCATCGGATCTTGCCAGCCTGACATTTGCAACAGGGGATGGGAGAGATTGGAATGTGGGTAGTTAAGGCGGGGTTGGGATTGGAGCCATGCGGGCCCAGAGTATGTGTTGCAGTAATCCAGTACAAAGTCAGCAAAAGGAATGTGGAGGTAGGAAAGGCGTGAACACAAGGTCAGTGTCCAAACAACCTGAGAACTTTAAATTGGACATTGACTGATAACAGGAGGGTGCCTAGGGAAAAGGGGAACTTAATTGCGTTTTTTTCATGCCAAGCCAACAGATTCTACCTGCTCATCTAATCTGTAACCACTTTGTTCTCAGTAAAATATACTCTTGGGGAAAAAAATAAACCAGGAGTCTGTGTTAATTAAAATAAGTGGGATGGATGAGATTATTACTGTTCTACCTTTCAATTTTATGTCACAATTTACCTCCAAAGCCCATGGAGACTTAATAAATCCAATATCTCCAACTTTTAAAAACAATGTTAGGTAACTTGCATTTAAACTATAGCTTTTAATTGCTTAATAGCATCTAATCCATATTGCTTCTACACTGTATCTACATTATATTACTGACCCTTTGTAGATACCCTGCAGCAAGTTTGTTAGTTTGGTCAGTCAATAAAAGTGGCTTAACCAAGATTTGAGCATGTTTTTTAAGTTGGTTCCTTCATAAATAATATTAACCACATCTTAAGCAAGAAAACAATTCAAAGCAATAGTATCTTTTTAGAATTCTATTTGCTCTATCATTCAATATACATATCCAAATAAATTAATTCTAGATTCTTTTTCTTTTAGAAATACAGCTTATTATATATTGTATTGTCCTAGATATTTTGGTGGAGAGAAAAAAATTTATGGCTTTGCATATGGAATTTGTTTAAACTATACATACAAAGAATATGGCTTCACCTGCCTGTGAATTTTAAAAACATAACCTTGGGCCATGTCCCTCAAGGAGAAGGAGAAAGTGAACAATCTGGTGAAAACAATTATTAAAGATGGCTTTGTGGGTACAATTTGGGTTTCTTGTATTCCTTTAGTTCATGGGGCTCACAGGACACATGGAGTCTACAATACTCCCAAATTAAAATGCTACTTAGAAATATTTAACAAAGTAGAAATACAATAAAACATGGATATTAGTAAATAATAATATATTTATTTACCAACCACCATGAAGTTTGTGATGAATCTTGCACAAGTTTGGTCCTTTGGTTTAACTCAGGAGTCTCCAAACTTGGCAATATTAAGACTTGTGGATTTTAATTCCCAGAATTCTGTAGCCAGCAGGGGTTGAAGTGCACAAGTTATAAAATTGCTAAGCAGTGAAGATTGTTGGCACTGTGGTGAGCAAGCTAAAGTGATATCAGCTATTAGAGGCAGCATTCAGGGAAGTGATAAGTCAGAGTAAGATGTGAGATACTGCTTTGTGTATCAATTTGATGGTAGGCCAGGAGGAAGCTCAGAAAAAGATGATGGACACACCCCCTACGCATATACACAACCCATCCATACCTTCACATAAATACTCATTCTCATACAAACATACATAAATACTGAAAAGAAATGAACAAATTCATGACAATGTTTTTATATACTGTTATATCTAGTTCCTATTTGACCGTAACATGTTGATGTATTAATAAAAAGTGTGGTTTTCTAAATCAATATATAGTCCGCAGGGTTTCTTATGTATGGTTTAGTGGTCCCCATTTCTATTTGAGTTTGACACCACTGCTAATTGTCTATATTTGGGGAAAGAACAATAGTTCAGTAGAAGGAGACACCATTGAACAATAAAATTCTCAGATTAAGTTCTTGGCATTTCAAAGTGAAAACATAACAAATTTTAAGTTCATTGGTGATGCTAAAAATAGCAGGAAGACAATTGAAAACAACAATGGGTTATAGTTGGCCAAATATATTGGAACAAATGTTATCTAAAACTCTATGCAGAAGGTTCCCAGATTGACTTTATTCTGCATTCTTTACTGCAATTGTATAGAGGTAGATACACAGAAAACAAAACTTTGTTCACAAAAAATATTCATAACTCTGAAAAACCCTTATTTTTTTTGCTATAAGCAAATTTTGCAATAGTTACCTGAAAAATTGCAGCTATTTTAAGTGCACTAAGCCCTAATTATTTCCCACTTAATAAGAAAGGAAACCACTTCAAGCATTTCTCATGAAGTATGGTGTGTGTTAGGATGGAGAAAGCCACATAAAGAAACAAATATTAGAGAGTCTTGCTGCTGAAGCAGTATTTATTTTTCATCTGTATAACACCATCCACATTTGCTTTTCTCTGCGGTGGTGAGTCCAGGAGTCTACTTTAGGAAGTGATTAGCACACTGAGGGAAAATTCTGCTCATGGCAAGAAAGGAATTACAAATAATAAATCTAATACTACATTGGCAAAATTCAGAAGGTATTCTGAAGGTATTCTGCTGATAAGAATGTTATGTGCTAAAATCTCATTGCCTGTGGGCTTTGTTTAATAATTCTGAGCATTTTGCTGGACTTGGAACTGCATGACTGGCAAATGTGTATTTGCTTATGAGAAGAATATGCAACAACTCTGTTTCAGATTTTTCCCCCAGTAATAAAGTATATCTATCTCCTTTTAAAAATGAAATTATTGCATGACTGAGAGGACAACCTCAAAAGAAGTAAGGCAGATTTTTATGAGAAAATAAGGGGCAGGGGACATGGAAATATTTCAGTGATTCTGAAAGATTTAGGGATACACACACGCACACACAAATATACATACATACATATTATGCAATATTTGCTATGTAATTTCCATCGATATTATAAAGTATGTTCCTCAGGCAAATCAAAAATTTTAAACCACCATTAAATGCTGATTAAAGTTAGTCTCTTAATACTGAATAAATAGAATATGTAGGAAATCAGTTCTAAATTGAAAAAAATGCACTCCTTGGCACAATTTTTTTGTTTAAACTTAACTAAACTAAACTAGATTAGACTAGACTAAAATTAAACTAAACCTAAACTAAATTATTGATACAAAGATGGAAAGAATGTTCAAGTCTTGTTAACAGAATCAAAACAAAGGCAAAGGAAATTAGCATATTTCCAAATGGAAAGAGACAAAATTGACAAAACTGTTTCCATCAGATGCTCAAGTCATTCCCAAAACAATATTTTTTTTCAAAGTATATTTCCATCGGTTAATGAAGATAACAAATATACCATTTCATACTACCAATGGTAAGCCGACTGGAATGACAAATGATGGATTGACAGTAATAAATTATACTGAAAATAAAATGTAGCCTTAAAAAAAAACATTTTTCAAATTCTTCAGGAGGGGGGAATTAGTTCTTTGAGGGACGAAAAACATACTTAAAAACTCCATGATGAGACCAATATAATCTTGAACAACAAAAGCAGTAGAAAAATAAGGGTTGGGGAGAAAACCTGGCGCTAGATGAAATACTAACACTGGCACTTTCTTCAGAGAACATTTAGGATCAAAATGATAGTGAAATATAAATGACTATAAGTCAAAAAATAGTTCAACCATTCAAAGTGCTTAGTGAGTCAGGGAAAGCAAAGTATTACTTCCTAAAGCTATAGTTTATTAAAATAGTTTGCTCATATAAACAAAGCTTTCCTTCAATTTGTAAACAATTAGAAGCTAACATGAATAATTACCAGTATATGAAAAAAAAAGTGAATGTGCGTTAAAAACATGCTTGGCTATTGATTAATTCAAGCAATTTCCCCATTTCTCATTACTATTTTATTTCAGGGAAATGGAATAAGCATTATTATAGTCATAGGCCATGTTGTCCTACATAGGCTGCTAGAAATCAGTGTGACAAAACCATGGGGACAGGGAAAAACACCACAATTGCTTAATTAAATGCAATTAGTTTTACTATTACATATATTTAATATTTTGTTTATATTTCATTGAAACCACAATTTGGTAACAATTTTAGAGTTGCCCTGAAAGTTGGACTCAAGATTCTAGATGGTTGCATGACCTTAAGTTCTCAAATTATCCACTCCTGGTTTAAATTGATTCTCCTCGTCACAGGAGTTAATTAATTAAGCAGACTGTGGGAATTAATTAACCAGATTGTGCTATGTTTATTAGAATTTAGTACCTTTGTTTTTATATAATTCCATATAAAGCAAAACAAGTGATGAGATGTTGCATGACACAAAAAATATGAATTAAGCTCCTTTAATTGTCATTTTTTGAACTGTGAATTCACAGTTAGAGGATTGGCACTACACAATAACTCAGACTACAATGTTCCAGAACTTAAGATTTTTGAGCAAAAGTCTTGCTCATGCTGTGACATGGCATATGAAAAGGGTGAGATCTTTCCACCTGCCATAGCAGATCAAAATTGAGGCACTATCCTTAAATTCAAGCAGGCAAAATGAATGGTGGAGAGCTGAATTCAGAGATCACTCATCAATCACATGAGAGTAACCAGCTGTTCTTCACAATAATTTACATGGTTCATCTATGGGTGATTAACCATATAGTATCTGTTACCCAAATGCAGGTAGCCTTGGATAATATAAGAATATACCGCACTTCAGAGACAACATTCTGTCAATCAAAATCTTGGCAGAATCATGCCACTAATGCCTAATGTTTGCAACCAGGACGATGGCTTAGTGAATCTATGAAAGAACTATATGTTTAAAAAATGCTATTCATATTACTACTGCTTGAATGGAATGTTCTGAAAGCTGAAATTGTTTTGCCAAATCATAGACAATGTTTTCTAATTGAATAGACACTGCAGTGAAATTGGAACATTCTGCTTCTGTCTAGCATACACAGTGAAGAAGTGTGTCTATGAAAAAAAAAGACAGAAAACAATCACCTTTTGATGTCAAGAGCATTTAGGAAGTCCTGTAGATGGATCCTGAAAGAAAATGGGAGGGACCAGTTCCTGGTACACATAGAGCAGAGGTGTCAAACCCAAGGCCGGGGGGCTGGATCTGATCTGCAGGGTGCTTAGATCTGGCCCATGAGGCCACCCTGGAAATAGCAAAAGACTGCGGTGCCTCTGCCAGTGGAAATGGAGCTCGGGAGCCTGTTTTCACTGGCAAAGCGCTCGGGCCCCACAGTCGAACCTGACTGACATCAAACTGGCCACACCCAACCTGGCCACGCTCCTGTTCCCCTGAGGTCAAACACAACCCTGATGAGGCCCAAAATGAAATCAAGTCTGACACCCCTGACATGGAGAATTCTGGAGATAAATAAAACTATTTTCCTCTAAAAAGTGGTACTGATTATTAGCAGAAGAAATGAAAATTCATTCACCAACATTGATTGTTACCAATAATGCTCGTGTCTTCGAAGGGAGAAGATGGTTTGCATAGCTGCCCAGTAGTTCATAAAGTGCTCCAAGCAGCAGAGAGACGATGAAAACTTTCAACTTGAAACTGTGTGGTTGGCACATTCAGAAACAACTAAGGCTATTCAAACACTGTTAATAGTTGGGTAAAAGACCGAATGGAAGGGAGACACAGAGGTGGGGGAGGGGGAGAGAGATTGATAGAATTGTGAAAAAAAAAAGTTGCTGAAAGATAATACTTTGAAGGCAAGAAGAAAAGTTCCTTCTACCTTGCCAACAAGAACATGGGAAAATAAGCAAAGAAAAAAGATATTGTAAGCAAAATAGAGAATGTAATTGCTGCTGCTTAGGCTTTCTGTGCTGGGCATTGTACTCACTAAAGAGGAAAAGGTCAGATATAAATAGCACATAATAAATCTAAGAATGAGTAAATGTGGATGGAAAACTAAAATAGGAGGCTCCACCTGGCCAAAGACAAAAGAAAAATGCATGGCAGAACAGGAATATTGCCAGGATCACCAAACAATTAATGTTCATTTAATCATGGCAATTAATCTTGGAAATAACCCTGGTGGTCAGCAGCTGTAGAGGCCAAGGGTATATAAATGTGTACTTTTGCACAATTGGAAAGTATCTCCCAATGAGTTGGCACCAAGACCACTTTTAATATAATATTGGAAACATGAAGCGTTTTGTATTTTAATCTGATATTGGAAACATGAAGATATTTAATTGTTGAATGGGATAGTATAGAAATTATTTTATAAATGAACAAACAAATAAAGTCCCACCATTAACAAATGGGGTCAGTATGTTACATCTTCACAGAGTAAAAATTAGTAGTAGAACAGATTGGCAAAATATGGTTTTTAATCACCAAATAAACAGATATCAGTAAATACATCAATCCCACAGTTCTGTAAGAAGGTTGAATTTTGTGCTATTCGGTTTCTGAATTATGATGTTACTATTAATGAGGAACCTGATCTGCTATAACTGGAAGAAGGTACCCAGCATATTAAACACTGCTGAGAATTCTAGCTGGTTAATATGATGCTTGTGAACCATGGAATAATGTAGTTTCTATAGCTTAACAATGTTCCTCACTCATACTGCACACTTTTGCAATCAGTGAAATAGATGGGGGCAAAGAAAAAGAAAGAAAGAAGAAAAGAAACGGAACAAGAAAAGGTAAGATAGCAGTGCAATACTAGGTCTTGAGAGACTTCACATGATGACTGGAAAATAGGCTAATGCCCAATTGACAAGAAGATGTACAATAAGCCTGGAATTAGTAAATAAATGATATGACATGAACATGTTCCAAAGTTAACTAAAAGACAAAACTATTGACCAGTCATCTAAATACAGGTATATTGTAATTTACCGTAAATACAAATGAATAGTCATGACTTCTGGAAAGTTTGTAAATATTCTGGTGTCATAGCAAGGCTTATTGGGATAATACAGATTTACCCAACCAGAAACAAAGGTACTATCTATAATCAAGCAGAGTGGAAAAAAAAAAGTCAGGAGAATTTGGTAAGTCCCATCAATGAAACCAGTATTCTTCAATTAAACAGAAATACTGAGGCCAGTGAGATAAACTAAATTTTAGAAAATGACATATCTCAGAGATCTAAAATAACTTGAAAGCCTCTGGTTTTTGGAGAAAATAGTCTCTATGATATAACCTAGGCAGTTTTGACAAAGACATGGGTTTGATGGTCCCCTAGATAGGAGGCTTCTAAGAGAAGCAGAAAATGAATTGGATCACAAAATAATATCGAAAAGAGGGAAATGACCATTATATGATAACAAAAAGTTATTATTCAAAGAACCTTAATACCTATTTTAATTGTGTTCTACCCATTAAGAAAGGAACTTGATCACTCTTAGAACTAGATTTTTGGAATAATTGTTAATTGGATGGTCTGGATCACAACTGATGAAAAGAATAATTTAATGGGACACAATGGAAAGATGGAATATAATTTACTTCTGCTGTAGGAAACTGTTGCTAGATTTGCCAGCAGTTCTCTTTGTGACTAGTTGTTGCTACACAATGCCAATATGTTTGGCTATTTTTGCAAATTAATCTTCAGTATCATTGGTTTTAGAGCATACTAAGTAATAAATCTTCTGTTGTAGGCTAATGTGTGAACTGGTGTGCCAACTTTGAGATATTGAATTTATTTATCAGAAGCGTTAGGGATAACATTGTTTACCCTAACTGGTTTAGGTAAAATAATAAATATGTTATCATGGTTTATTAGTTAAAGTGTCTGCAACTTTAACTATAGGAATGTAATTAAGGGAGTGGTTGTAAAAAGCACCATAAGTCAGCTTGCTCTCTCTGACTTGATGATCTCCAATTACTGGATGAAGACTACGTTTTTCCCTACTGGAACGGGAGAGAGATAAAGGACTGATTTATTTGTAAGTGAACTGACATTGGATATTCTACACGGACTTTGCTAACTGAATATCCTTGAATGGACTGACTAAAATGATACATGACTAATGGACTGTTATTTTGACTATGCTATAAACTCTAAATGGAATAAACTATATTTTTGATAGCACAAGCGTATCTGTTATTTTTACTGTATATTAACAAACATACAAACTTATATCACTCATTTATCTATGTGCCTATCTGACTAACACTGCACATTCTATTTAGCTTGTCTCCTTAACCCTGGTTGGGAAACCCAGGGTTAACAAGAAGTACAGGCTCCTGCCAAATACTCCACATACAGAATCTATATAAAAAACTATTTTCCATTTGAAATGCAGAAGCAAACTAAAGAAGGGCTAGGCCTTTCCCTTACTCAGGCAGACCTGATATAATGGGATTTGGAGATGGGTGAGGAATCCTATACATTGTAAAGAATCTCTGTCTGATTCAAGGAAGTAACATTGACAAGAACTTTGACCATGAAACCTTAGCCATTTTCTAAGAAACTCTGGGATGTGAATTGACATTGCTGTCGAACCTTGCACCACCTTGATCTTCAGATAGGAAGAAGGGACTATTTTGGTTTTTCTGCCCTGTAAAGACCAAATATCCTCTGAAGGTAGAAGTTGGCTTGACCCAAACTTTTATTTCCTCAACAGTCACTACAAAAATGTGCTTATTCAGAATGTCTTTGCTTTTGAAATCTTTCTTGTCATAGCCTTCTTATGATATAATATCTATTCATAATTTTACAAGGAAATGATGTCTAACAAAAAAAAAAAAATTGAGAGAGCCAACATTTCCCCCTTTATTTGTATATAATTCAATTAAGAATGCAATAGTGTTTAAATAAAAAATGTATAACTTACACATATTTGTCACAGGGTAGTTATACATAATATGAATCATTATGGCACTGCTAACTCATTAAGTTTTGGAAGCATACAAACTATTTCAAATTCTAAATATTTTGGGTATGGAGCAAATAGTTCCAGTGCTGATGTTCTTCCAACCTTCCTGAAATGTTCCAACCTTGATATGGACCAGCTGTTTCAAACTCAAAGCAGGTATGTTGAACTTGAATCCTTTCACATTCCAAATGTTCTTCACACCACTATTTGGTTCTTTAAGTTTACATTTTGGTTCATTTTATCACACCCACTCACTACGATTAAGTGCATCAACTCAACTCAACTCACTCAATGTTTGTATTTTTATTTCATTTTTTTAGTTTTTAAAAATGTTTGTTGAACTTTGTATATTTTATATTTTTAGGTTTTAAAATTAATTGTATTTGACCCTTCTTATGCTGGTCTATGAGGGAAGATTTGATTTGATTTCACTATAAAGTGTTAGTATTTTATTATACTACTTACCCATCCACAGTTCTTCAAGGTTTTTTGATGCATGAGGCAAAGTACAAATGTAATTCCAACATTCTTGAAAATATGACATATATAGATAGTGCCAACTCTTTATACACTTACTGGTTGAGGCTCTTAGCCACATCCACTCATTTTTCTTGTATAGTATGATATCAAAACGTATAGGAATTAATTATTAAGCTCTTAGACTAGGAACATAATGTAACTAAGGTTCAAATCCATCTGTAGCAATGAAAATCTCATGGACAACGTAAATCATCACTATCTTTCAGGCTTGTGATTTGGAAGAAAGGGAGGATTGAAACTCAATGAATGAATAAATAAATTGAATTCTAAACAGCCCTAAAACATTTAAATGTTTTATTCTGTTCTAATGAAAGACAACTAAGTAACTCACAAGGTCACTCCTGGATGCATCCTGATAGTCTGATGAGAAACAAGATATTAGACTTCTTGTAGAGTTGCCTTCACTGGTTTGTTTGGGATGTTGTGCATATTGTCTGTATGTAGCACTCTTGGGAGTCCAGCAGAAAAGGTTAATTGATTCATGGACACACCGTTCAATGTCAATTTCTGGAAAGAAGACACCAATGAAAACATTTTCATTTTCAAGACAAGAAATGAGTATTCGAGTAATAAGAAAAAAAAGTTGACAAGCACTTAAAAAAACACATTCTAAAATATTTTTTTTAAAACATAACTATGTAAATATGATAAAATAAAGATGAAACATTTCTCTTCTACTGGAATGTGACAAAAAAAAAAAACAAGACTTAAGACACAAATCAGATAAAGTATAGACTTTAAACTACAGCATGTAATTACAGTTTGTGGGCATTCTGCAATGTAATTAGGGTAAAATGTGGCAAAATCAGAAAAAAAGGTTAGGGGAACTAAAACAACTAAGAAATTGACAAAAAATGAAGCAAATTAAAGCAAAGTCTCTGAATTTTTAAGTCACCTAGAATCACTTCCAGGAAGCACATAAATTGAATAAAGAAATACAATTTGCAATTAAGGTGGCTGGTTTTCACCACTTGTCAAAACTGTGTAATAAAATTGGAAAATAAAAACTAGAAAACTGTAAACAATGTGATACAATTAGCAACAAAGTTTTTATAATATTAATAGGCCAATATAAAAAGAAGCGCTGGGAGTATGAATGGTTAGAATAATCTCTTATTGACCTTTTGAAAATATTTATATAAATTGTATATCCATGTTTATATGTCTGTTAATATTAACTTTTTTTCAACTTATGAAAATTTGTTTCTTCTATTTTGGAGTAGTGTCCTATCTTTCTACAAAATCACTGTAGTCTTAACAATATGTCTGAAATCAGAACAAAGATATATTGGAAGGACACCACTTTTTGTGGTTGGGAGAAGATAGCCTAAAAACGCTTAATAATATAATAATAAACTTTCAATAAAATTCAAGTTCTCTCCTTTACCAGATTCAGAATTCATAGCAATCTAACCTTGAAATTATCTACATTATCTATAAAAATTAAGGAAGTCTGTTTAATAAATTTATTCACTGGAGATTTAGTAATTTGCACTAAAAAAACCAAACCTACTGAGTTTCCAAAAACAGAACTTGTATTTGTACTTAATATTTCTCATTTGATACACTTCTCATACGGAAGTACGAAGTTATCATAGATAGGAAAAACTTGAACTGCACATAGCAATCCATATTATATTAATTTATAGAGGCTTTTCAAAGATAGTTGATAACACAAGGCAAACACAGAAAACAAAGAACACTTTTTTGAGGGAAAACAATCTTTCTGCAAAGGCTGATCACAGGAAAAAAGTAATTTAAAAATAGCAAAATGTTATATGAATAGCACTGGAAAAAATGAACCATGCAGTCTCACATAACTTGGAGTTCTTTTAGTCCACTTTAAAGCCTGCTCCTTTGAAATGAATTGCCAAGCAAGGGGAAATTTAGGAATGATCAATGGTTTGCCCATCTCAAAATTGGCTTTAAAAACTGGACTGATCTCTCAGTCTCAAACAGTTTATTTCCCATGGATAACCCAGATATAAACCAATCTACCATCTAACCAAATCCAGGCTTGACACCTAGGTTAAATCACTCTGTGTAGAACACAAATAATCCAGTGCTCCAGAATAATAATAAAAAAGTAACATTGATATGACCTGCAGAAATTCTTCCCCTATGTATTTGTTTTGGGATATATAATTCATAATGTATCTGATTTTAAGCAATCATCTGCCTGAAGAGATCCCATCATATGCTCCATTATAAATCCAAAATGCTTTTCCAGCTTTGCAATTACTGCAAATACCTATTTCTTTGGATATATCTGTTTCTTTGGATGTGATGCAAAGAAAAAGAAGTTTGTAAAGCACTTTTCCCTTTGAAAATGATTATGATATCCTCTGGATCAGAGGCTGCACACCAGACAGTCTGAGGAGCCAACTGGCAAACAGCCACTGGAATAGAACTGGAAGGCAACGAGGCTGAGCAGGAAGGGCTGACTAAGATAATGAGGGACTAAGCACTGGCAGGATGCCTACCAGAGGAACATACTGGCAGCTACAGAAACCAAAACAAAGATGAGCAGCATGTTTTGTTGGGAGCAGACGACAACAAAAATCTCTAATCCAGTCTATTGGACTGGATTTATAAAATAACTGAGTTTAGGTCGTTCAAAATTAGCCATTACTAATCAAATGATCTGTATGAAATACAATTCAAAGCATGACTCAATGTGAAGGGTTAAAGAACTCCCCTCCCCCTCTCCCCCCCCCTCTCCCAGCCTTCCAGTTTGCAGAGAGAAAGCGTTTAAGAAATTCATTAGAAATTGAGGTATAAGAAGTAACGGTACTGCTGCCAAAAGATTCTTAACCAGGCACAGATGAAGAACCCATCAAACTATTTAAAGAAATAGTTTAAATGCTGCTTTGTGTCAACACCTATAAAAGAAAACTGTGGCTAAAGATTGGGAAAGATCCCTATTCCTATTCTAAAAAAGCGAAATATTTGCAAGATGATATGCAAACTATCAAACCATTGTAATAATTAAGAAAGAACAGATACATATATAAACACAGAAATGGCAGATGAACAAGCCAGTTTCAGAAAAAAATAAGGGGCATGAGATTGTTTAACTAATATAAGATGGATAATCGAGAGCAAGAGAACATAAGAAGGATCTTTATCTATGCATTATTGATTACAGGAGCTTTGATTGGCAAGATCATACCAGGATGCAAAATATATTAAGGCATGTATGTATTCTGATTCTTCTTCTTAGGAATCATTATAATGAACAGAATGAAAGAACTGGATTTGAAAAAACAGATTGGAAAACTAACTAAAGGAATGAGACACATTCTGGATTACTACCCATATCTGTTTAGTTTGTAAAGATTTTACAGACACAGTACAATGGCTGTAATGAAAGAGATTGCAGCTGAAATAAAAATTAAAGGACAAAACATCAACTGCCCGAAATTCTGTAGAGATTCTCAGTCATCCAGGTCATAGTTGTCACAACGTGCTTTTTTAAGGAGTCAACTGGACTTTCTTATTTTTTCTTTTTCTTTGAGGATGTTTTGCTTCTCATCCAAGAAGCTTCTTCAGCTCTGACAGGACATGGGGAATGGAAGGATTTATATTCCTTGCAGATAGCTGGTCAGCTGTCCGCACCTGTTGCCGGTGAACCACAACACGGGGCCTTTTGCAGACCACCAAATTCATATGGTCAGTCCTGGTTCAAATTGTCTTTTTCACCTGGCTTGGCAATGTCTACAGTAAGTAGGAATTCTGAAAATTATATTTATGCACACCAGTTTGGCAGCAGTTATTCTACACTGTGATCTAAAGTGTATGGCACATCTCATTTGAAGAGAGACTTGATGTAAACTCTGAGGTATTTTTTTGAATGACAGTTAAGGAGAAATCACTACAGCATACCAATGACTACAACGTCAATTCAGTTACACATAAATTCACAGAATGAACTATTTCAACTAAGAATGGCTCTTTAAAATCTTAGTTAGGAGCCAGTCCCAATCATTTAACAAAGATCCTTAGTTCTTAGATGGTTTTAAAAGCTTTTAGTTGGGATGCCAAGATTATTTAAATAAGATGTTAAAAAGTAAACCAGGGCTCACTGGAATTCTGGTTCTTTACCAAAAATAGAATTATTCCTAAAAGAGGCCCCTTAATGCCTTAATTTTTTCCCCTTACTATTATCTACGGCATACTTCTTACCCAGGAATTTTCTCATGTAGTAATTTCAACTTGTCTTGCATCTTTCTTAGAAATAAATCCCAGAACCTTTGAGATTACAGTCTATGTTCAGAAATTTCATAAGAAATTTGCAATCTAGTATGAGTCTAGTATTACCCCAAAACGTTATACAAACACTTCAGTTTGATGCTAAGTTAGATTTGTTTTGGCTTGAGTGCCCTTCATATATGTCTGGGAATGACCAGGAGAGATAGGAGATAGAACTACAGTCTGGACATTCAACAGGTAAAAGATGTTTCAGCCCTCAGAAGGGAAGATGGCATGGGAAACATTTTAGAAAAGAAATTTCAGAATCTCCTTAGATTCACAAGGAGTGAAAAGAAAGAATGAGAGATTTACTTTCAGTCTTGCAAGGTTCTTAATCATACAATAAAGCTAGTTAGTATTCCTGGTTGTGCTTCTTGTCTGCACTGCTTTGCAGAGCTAACAATTCTCATAGCAACTTAGAGCCCCAGGATTATAGGCAGAGATGGTATTCAGGAGGTTCTGACCAGTTCTGGAGAACCAGTAGAGGAAATTTTGAGTAGTTTGGAGAAGCAGCAAATACCATCTCTTGACTCACCCCGCCCCCATCTATTCTCTGCTTCCTGAGTCCTAGCTGATTGGCTGGGTCTTCTTTTGTTGCCCTGCACAGGAGAACCGAGCTGGAAAGCAGGTTAGTGGGATGGGGAAGGAATGGGATTTTGTAGTAACTTTCCCCCAGGAGTGGGGAGGGAATGGAGATTTTACAGTATACTTCCCCTGCTACACCCACCAAGCCATTGCCAAGCCCACCAAGCCAAGCCCATAGAACCGGTAGTAAATTTTTTTGAATCCCACCACTGATTATAGGTATCCCAACCGCTTTTCATGCATTCCTTGTATCCTGTATTGGAAAAAAAAATCAGCATTATCTTTCCCTGGCATTGGAAGATAAGAAGAAACATGAAAAACATTGGGTCAATCTGAAAATAGGTTTCATGTACCTCGGGGTATCAAACTCAAGGCCTAGGGGCTGGATCTGGCCCACTGAGTCCTTAGATCTGGCCTGTGGAGCCCTCTTGGAAACAGCGGACTGGTCCGCAGTGCCTCTGGCAGTGAAAACAGAGTTTGGGAGGGCTGCATGCAGCCCTCCCAAGCTCTGTTTTCACTGGCATGGGGTTGCAGGAGGCCATCACATCTGAAAATGGAGCTCAGGAGCCTGTTTTCACTGGCAGAGCGCTCAGGCTTCCACAGGCACCCCGATACGAGTGACATTGGCCTCCTCATGCCCACCTTGGCCATGCCCCCCCCGCCCCCCAAGGTCAAACACAACCCTGATGTGGTCCTCAATGAAATCAAGTTTGACACCCCTGATGCATCTCTATAAACAAAAGATGCTCACATAAAGAAGGAGGGGATAAGAAAATAATTAGTCTGTTTAAATATACAATACTGTTTGCATCAGCATTCCACTCAATGTAGCATGGATTTCATTGACCAAAGGGTTGCCTTTTCCTGCTACATAGGATCAGATTCTATGGAGAGTTAACATATTGATACGAGCAGCAAGGTAGTATATAATTGATTCAGAAAATACAAACTGCTAAAGTTTTAGCAGTACAGAAGCACTAAAACGGTAGAATTTATAATGGCTAATAAAAAAAATTATGGCTGTTAAGGTCTTTCCACAAGAATTAGGACCTTGACATTGCAGTATTCAAAGGTCAAAAGGACTTGCAGACATGCTGTGCTTCTAAGATGGTAACTGGAAGTTCAGCGTGAAATGGAACTCAGAGCATTGAGAAGGGAAAGCAGAAAATCCCTGCATCATGCTGCTCTCTTAAACTGCTTGGGAAGGCCTGGACTTAAACTGCTTGGGAAGGCCTGCTCTCTTAAACTGCTTGGGAAGGCCTGATACGGATCAGCCACTTGAGGTTGGACAGTGGAAGCTGTACTCTGAGGGGTTGCAATCTTCTCCAAACCACAAAACCAATTTTCTGGGAAGATTTATCTTTTTCAATCCCCAAGTTCAAGAGAAAGCTGTGATTGTCATTTAATCACTGCATTTAATGACAGAGCATAAAATATCAACTGTGCTAATCAACCTAAGCTCTGACAAAGTCACAATCTCAAAAAGACTGGCCCCATTCTGCCTGTTCAACAAAGACTAAGGTAGTCTGTGAAACTCAAATTACTCTAATTTGAATTAGAAGAGGATACATGGCCTTCAGGTACCTCATATTATTAACGTATACACATAAAAGTGCATAAAAAAGAACTGAAATACACTTACATAACTTATTTACTGAAATTTACCTCTTTCAATTTAAAAAAGGCTACCTGCAGCCAAGTAAAAATCTATTCAGTACAACATAATTACCTCTTCACACTAATTCTTTCCTATTCAAATTCTAGAAATTAGGAATATATATCAAGCAGAACAAAGGAGAGCCAAGGAAGATATAAGACTGATAAAGATAATACTGTACCTGGTAAATCAGAAAACAGTAAAATGCACTCGTTGAATCCATTGGAGAGAAGACGATCCCTCAGCTGCTGTAGAATAGCCACCCCAATGCAGAATGGGAAGGAAGAATTTCCCAGTAGTAATGTATCCCACAGATGAAAGATTTTGTGCAAAGGAAAGACATCTGCAAGGCAGCCAGCAAAGAAATATCAATTGGGGAAGAATACGTTTTCAGGTTTGTTTGTTTTTGTAATGCTAAAAAGGTAATCAGGCAACAAGCATAAGAGAGTATAAAAGATTTAGAGAGATTTCTTTTTCCCTCCTAGAATGCAGATAGCAAGGGAAGATTCTCCGATCCACAATAAATATAAATGAGAAGAGCCTATAAACCAGTTTCTATTGTGTATCTTATCTTAGATAGCAATGTGTGGCATTATGCAAAAGAAGGGCCAAAGCACGAGGGTTTTAACAGTGATCATTCATGAAACCCATGGCCCAATCATATCTGGATTGCAAAATGTACTAAGGGACAGTGTCTTGAAACCAATTAATATATGTCACCAGGCAGCAATGAAAATAGCACTGAAGAAATAGAACTTGGGTAAAAATTAAAAGAACACAAGCAAAAGATGAAGAAGACAACATACTTTAAGAATGAAAGCAAATATACATATCCCAAGAAAATGTTGCAGGATCCAATAGGTCACCGGAACTGGAGATTTTGTCTTCTGAGTTTTCGGATTCATGATGGAGACCATCTTCAGGGAATTTCTCTCTCCCGGAATGGTCACAGAAGACTAAACCTCTGGTCCCAATGCCAACCCAGATTGGATCCTGCAACATACATTTCACCTATTCACCAAGGTTGAGTTTCAGTACAGTTTCATCAATGGGCAAAAATAAGTAGTTCATCTAAATATTTGGGAGGTAGGCAAAAGCACATTAGTCTGATCTTTTCCTAGTAATTCTTAATATGATAATACCAAAGAGTATTGACAAGTAGGGTCGGGCAACTCATCATCAGTAATTTGGAAATACTCCTTTAGGAACGGTCACAAGAATGTGACAACAGTATCCATCTAGGACCATTTAGAACTACCACATCTTCTCATGGGATCATGCAATGCCTTCTAAGGATATCACATTATCTTAAGAGAAGTCCTAGCTGCTTTAAAGAGTTTTGTTCACATCTATTTAAGCTTCAGAGCATCCTTATGGAATCTGGATTCAGAAACACTGCACAACCCATGTCACACTCAATTTAGGCATGGCTATCAGTATCAAAAAATACCTGAACTACTATTTTTGGAATACTGAAGATTGTTAGATGGTCCTGCTGTCTTCTTCCAATCCAGATACCTTGTTTAAAGTCAGTGCTGCATTCAACTAATGAGACTGTATATGTTTATTATTCTTTTTAATTTAAACTGATGCAAGGTTCTATCATTTCCTGATCTGGGCAATGTAATTATAATAATCAGTGGAACAGAGAAATCACTTGGAGGAACTAAATCTTTCATTAGTTCACATTTATGCAAATAAGAATTTAACGTGAAGGACTTCCTTCTTAGTCCTCTGATATAGCTGGAATGAATTGTAAACCTCATCTGCCCATTTTATCTAAACTAGGGACTTGTGATGTAACTGTAGTTATTATCAGTTTTAAAATTAGCCAATCTTGATTCTGTTTGCCTATTTCAGATGAAATCACAGCATTGATGAAGAAAAAAGCAGAAATACTAGCTTCTAAAATTCTTCTTTGGATAAAAATAAAGGGGAAAGTAGGATTCATGGTCCCAAGTCTTGTTGAAGCCTGATGTTAAAATCAAGCAGTATTCTTAAATTTGGCACCCTTGGAATTTGATGGACTGGGCAAAACTGTAAGTTGAAGCACAACATTTCTTGAGAACAGGTTTTAGGGAAGTTGCATATATCGTAGTTGATCTTGAAATGCTGTTATGTCCATTGGTAAAATGTGATTTCATAATATTGGGTTAGATTACACATACAAACACACACACACACATACAAGGGGTCCTTGGTGCTCTCTGAGTTTGCTTGTTTTCTTGCAGAGGTTTCATTACCCTTAACTAGTTAACATCATCAGTGCTACCATAGTAAGGAGTGCTGTTTGCTGTCAGTTTATATTCTGGTGATTTGCCCTGTCAGTGTTGGTAGGGACAGTCTTCGAGATTCTTTAGTTGGACTGTTTACCGATGGCTCTTTAGCAGTTTCTTAATTGGGGTGTTGCTTCCTTGCTTGTTGTCCTGAAGTTAACCTTAGAGTTAATCTATGCTGATCTGAGTGCTGATTGCTGGTGGAGAGGTGCTGGAGTCTTTTCCTCTTTGGGGCTGATTGATTGCCTCTTTTGCATCGTCTATAGATTTTATTATTGCCTATGTGTCTATTAATGGCTGTTTTATCAGAGTGCCAGGCTTCTAGAAATTCCTTGGCATTTTTGGACTTGGCCTGATCTAGGATTGTTATATTTTCCCCATTGAAACTATGATTAAATCTGTCTATATGTTGTAAAATTAAATAATTTTCATCATGTCTTCTGACCAGTTCTGAAGAACTGGTAGCAGAAATTTTGAGTAGTTCAGAATACCACCTCTGACTAGCCCCGCCCCCAATCTATTCTCTGCCTCCTGAGTCCCAGCTGATTGGCTGGGTCTTCTTTTATTGTCCTGCATATAGAACGGGGTTGGAAAGCAGGTTAGTGGGGTGGGGAAGGAATGGGATTTTGTAGTATCCTTCCCCTGCCACAGCGACCAAGCCATGCCCATAGAACCAGTAGTAAAATTGTTTGAATCCCACCACTGCTTCTGACTGCCAGTTGGGTGTTCATGGATATGTTCTGCCAGTCTTCTGCCTATACATGTACTCTGTGTGTGTGTGTATAACTTCAATAACACTCCAAGTCCTTTATAAATTAGAACAGTAGCTTGTACTGCTGAAGATATTTCTTTTTGTAACATGTTGATTTACAACTCTCCAAGGCAACAAAATATCCACTTTAATATTATTAATGAAATATATACTGCCATATTCATTGATTTGATGCCACATACAGGAGGAGATGTAGTGTGATCTTATAATCCCTCCACAATTACTGGTTGACATTAACATAACAAGGAAATAGGGCCAAATAATTTTGCATTTATTTAAAAGATGGTGTTCTATAATATGAACCTCAATTCCTAGAGGAAGCCAAGATCCAGCGGTTAATGCAGCACTTTTCCT
Organism: Hydrophis major; assembly: GCA_033807585.1. Taxonomy (NCBI): domain Eukaryota; kingdom Metazoa; phylum Chordata; class Lepidosauria; order Squamata; family Elapidae; genus Hydrophis; species Hydrophis major. The sequence continues at coordinate 27,976,242 of CM066333.1, forward strand.
CTAAAGCTGGCATTTTCTGAATTTAACTACACCATGTTAGGCTAATTGTGATCAAGCCTTTGGGTAATGATTACTTTATAATTAGATATTTGAAATTTGAAATCACACCAGAATTCACAGTATGTAACAGTACTGTGTCATTTATAACAGTAGGTGTTATAAAATCCACTTTTTCTTTAGAAAAATCATTTACTGTTTAATTTGTAGACATACTGCAAATCTCATGTTAAGTATGAGTCTTATTCCACACATTTGGAGATGTCTATAGAATAATTTCTAGAGAATTATGCACAATTCATTTACTAAAATGAGCGCAACATATTGACATAATTTTTCAACATACTAATATATTTCTGAAGAACAAATTGAAAATTTAACTGAACATAAAAGTGAGAATTTCGTAGAATATTTAAATGGCAGATAGAGCAGCAAGGGGAGATATTCAGGATGAAAATATATCATCTTGAAATATATATAATGAAATAATTCTATTTTGCACTAATATTGCTTGACATGCAAAGTTATACCCATATTGCTTAAAATGCACGTTTATATTTATTCATTGGATGTATATAAACATCAATGAGTATTTAGTGTTTAATGATGATTATTGTCCTAAATTGGAGACTGCCAAATAAAAATATTAAAACATGCCTATGATAAAGAATGAAAAATGAGAAAAGATACTTACGTGTGAACATTGTAAGAAACCAAGGAATAGCGTATAGCTATAACAACAAGAAGGGAGAAAAAAATATGTTGTTAAGAGTAGATCATTGTTAATTTTCAGTCACATCAGTGCTGGAATATCTGAAAGCCTAACTGATAACATACAGGAGAAGTTTAAATCAGGATTGTAGTTTTAAATCTTTATTATGATATCCTACCCAATCTAGAATTCAAAATATTTGAACCAGAGGCTGATTATATTTTAGTGCTGCATATAAGACAGCCCTCACATAATGATCACTCAATCTGCAACTGTTTAAACTTAACAATTGTGCTGAATTGATAATAGTGTATTATTATAAATACTTTTTCACAAATATTGTAATTATGATTTTAAAATCTATTTGCTTGAATTCATGGTTTTAAAAATAAGGTTAAGCTTCAGAAAATCCATCCTAGCGTGCACTATCTCTACACAGCCATTAACCGAGGAGGTAATTCTGCTTCTTCCATCTATGGTTTCTACTTTCATCAACAACTACTTTATTATTCTTTGGTGTGGGGAGGACTTCCTGAACTTTTCTTAGTGCACACTGCCCCCTACTGGTCTCACCAGGTATAAGCAAGTTAACAGCACAGCTCCCTTTCTTGCCAAGCAATTATAAGATAACAGGTATAAGTATAAACATAGTTATGGATACATGAAATGGATACATATAAGAAAAATAAAAAAGAAACAATAGGACAGGGACGGTAGGCACATTGGTGTGCTTATGCACGCCCCCCACAAACCTCTTAGGAAAGGGGTGAGGTCAATAGTATCCCTTTATTGTTCTTCACTATACAATGGGCAGTAATAAAGTGTGATCCATAATTAACAGAATAGTTATATGTTTCTGAATTAGGATGTTCCGTCCAAAATAATCATTTTAATATTCCCCTTTTTAAGGATTTTTTTTTTCAAATTGCTCAACAGAGAACAATTTGGGAATACAGAATAAAAATCAATCTCATTTTATACCACTGTTTTCCTTCTGTATTTTTAATTGGTATATTTGATTTTTATTTTCAGGTGCAATGATATCTCATAAAAATCAAGAGGCAGTGCCTGCCTGATCCTTCTTATAATTTCCATATCATTTCTTTAAGAAGAGATTGGGCAACCTTTTGTCTGAAAGAGTTTCCTGCCAGAGCAGGGGATTGGACTAGAAGACTTTCAAAGTCTCTTCCAACTCTGTTATTATATTATTCATAGACAAAATTAAGGTACAGGGAGCATACGTGGAACATTCTCTTCAAGCAAGAGAAACCCACATGATTAATCAATGATCTGACAGGATTAATTCTCAAGCATGAAAATAGTATTGCTAAGTGTATATACTTCACTGTGATGGATTCTGGAAATATTTTGTTGAAAATCATATCAAATAGCACATCTTGCAGAATCTGACTGCTTGATAGCTGCTATCAAGAATTTGATTGATCTTTGCATTGAATTTGTTTTGGACCATGGTATGTAGATACAGATGATTCAATTTTCTGCTTTTTCTGCCTGTATTAAAATATATAGGCCGCGGTGGCGCAATGAGCTGTGGTGGCGCGGTGGTTAGATTGCAACACTGCAGGCTATTTCTGCTGCCTGCTGGCTACCTGCAATTTGGCAGTTCAAATCTCACCAGGCTCAAGGTTGACTCAGCCTTCTGTTCTTCCGAAGTGGGTAAAATGAGGACCCAGATTGTTGGGGGCAATAGGCTGACTCTGTAAACCGCTTAAAGAGGGCTTTAAAGCACTGTAAAGCGGTATATAAGTTTAAGTGCTACTGCTAAGTGGTATAAGAAGCATTTGCACTTACATCTGGGATAAAACCAATTTCATTGAGGTGGTTACTCAGTTCAGGATCGTGGAATGCAATCATCTGGGAGAATACCGTAAGATATTCTGGAAGAAAAATAAACAGTAAGATTATTCAGAAATGATTTCAGCAAAAATTCAGCCTCATGGATTTTGCTTTAAGGAATCACCATTGCAACAGAATTCCAGGAAAGAGTTAATAAACTCAAAATATTTACTCCTAAAATAATTCACAGCAGAAAAGCAAAATCACAGCAACACCACCAGGAACACTATAAAAACTATGAATAGTAACACTATCAAAATAAGAAATCAATGCGTTGCTTTATTATGAATTTCAAAACAAACTGCATGCTGCAATTCAGCAACTGCAACTGTTTCAAGTTCGTAGTAGCTGCAGCTTTGCTGTTTTTTTAAAAAAAATTGTGGTATGTTATTTTCCAATTGATCTCAAAGCAGATCATAAATTTAAAACTATAAAAGATAAAACATGTATCTAGGCTTTTAAATGCTTATTTTAAATGAGATTTATAGCAGAAAACCTACCTTGAATAACATGAGAATTATCCTTTAGAAAGAAATTATAGAGATATTTTGGTATAAAAGCAGACATGCAGGAATAGGCCAAAGCTAAAAAAAAAGAACCAAAAAGAGAGAGAGCTTTTTATCCAACCATTATAATTGTTAGAACAAAATGAAAACAATCTTACACTGTTCCTATTAAATAATTCTGTAAAACTTAAAAATACAGGCAGTCCTTGACTTACAACTGATTCATTTAGTGAACATTCAAAGTTACAAACATCAATGAAAAAAGTGACCGATGACCATTTGTCACAGTTGCAACTGTTTAAGCAGTCAGGTGATCAAAATTCTGATGCTTGGCAACTTGCATGCATTTATGACGGTTGCAATGTACTGGGATCATGTGATCAACCTTTTGTGACCTTCTGACACACAACATCAATGAGGAAGTCATATTCCTTAACAATTGGGTTACAATCAATCAATCAATCAAACAGAAGAGCGCTGGAAGGGACTTTGGAGATCTTTTAGTCCAACCCACTACTCAAGCAGGATATCCTATACCATTTCACACAAATGAAATTACCCAGTCTCTTCTTCAAGATCTCCAACGATGAAGCAACTACAACCTCTGTTCTATGCAAGCTGTTCCACTGATTAATTATCCCCACTGTTAGGAAGTTTCTCCTTAATTCCAGGTTGCTAACATTGTAAGGTTTCTAACTTAATACCTGCAGTGATTTCACTTAAAAATTGTGGCAAGAAATACGTAACTCAGATAGGAACTCCTTCCTGAACCACCTTAATTCATGCGAACAATCGGTAAAGTTTACCTGCGAAGGGGAGTCAGAGGAGCACACCCTTCCCTTCCTGGATTGTCTTGTGAAAAAGGCGAGCTCGGGGCGATTAACAACGACAGTTTTCAAAAAGCCGACTCACACAGACCGCTATTTAAATTACGAGTCTGGCCACAGTGTGAAAGTTAAATTAGGCATCGCAAATTCCCTGTTTACAAGAGCGGCACGTCTATGCACCGAAGAGATTGACCGTAAGGCTGAAGAACGAGAAATCATCTCAACATTGCAGAAAAATGGCTACCCTAGACGGCTCCTAATTAAACAAGCCAAAAGAGTGCACCTGAAGGAGATGGCGCCCCGACTGAATACGCAAGCAGATGTCTATAGTCAGGGTCAACAAGACCGCCCTAAGACCATCGTCATCCCCTATGAACACAACACAAGTGAAGCCATTCGACGCATTATGAACCGGGTTGGGATCCGTGTGGTGTTCTCAGCACCAAACAAACTCGGATCACAGTTAACACATCTTAAGGACAGACAACCCGCTACTATGACGGAAGACGTGGTTTACCAAATCTTCTGTTCAGAATGCCGAGTGTCATACATCGGAGAGACATCAAGGGCGTTAGCTACCAGGTGTGATGAACATCGAAGATTAAGCCAAAAAACGGTCAATTCAGCGGCAGAGCACGAACAGTTACAGTCCTCTTCGGCTATTGCCGCACATGCCTTGTCAACGGGGCATGTTGTAAACTTTAGTCAACCTGCGGTGCTGTTGAGACACCAAAATAACTTTCGAGAACGACGGGTGAGCGAGCAATTACTAATTGCCGCAACGGACAATGTGTGTAATCGAGCTGACGCCACGCACCTAAGCGCAATTTGGAAGCCCCTAATAGCCCAATTAAGGTTAACTAGGGGGCGGTGTCAACGAACCAAACCGCATCTTAGTGGCAAGGAGGAGTCAGCTACGTGACGACCGGTCACTGGCTTAATCCTAATAAGCCAATTAGATTAAAAGAATGGGAGCAAGGGCCATCCTTGGTTTATAACGGGCTATGATGGTTTTAACGTTTTTAACATTTGCCTTATTGTACTTCGCGGGTGAACAAGGGGGTTAAACAATTGCCCCCGAAATATATTCCGTTTTGGACTATACTACTGTGTGTTTTTTCAATTTTGGAATTATTCTAACCTATGTGGCAAGAAATGTTGTAAAATGGGACAAAAAAATCTTTCAAAGATTAAGCAAACTTATAAATACACTACAGTTGGTCCAGATTTAAATACGAATAAAAGAACATTTATACTCTTAACAGTGGAATTCAACTAAATCCAAAGATTGGATTTTAGTCTAAATCCAAATGAGGGTGAAGTTTCGTTCTCCAAGATTGTAGGTTTACTTTCTAAATGTTTCATTACTAGACTAGGTAACATCTTCAGTTGAGTTGAGGGGATGTCAGTGTTAGTGTTTTGCTGTTTACCTTCAGGTGTGAGTGTGTCAAGTGATCATCCTACACCTGAGTTACAGATATTCACCACTATTGCTAGATCCAAGTCTCAGAAATCATATTGGAAATGCAACAAACAGAATTCTTCATTAACATTTATATCCCACAAAAAGGTGAAAAATTACATAAACCCCCACGCATAGACCAAGTATGACAAAACAGCTATTAGCTGAAGTTCTATAATTTATCTGATTTCACTATCTAACTTATTTCTTTCTTTCTTCAATATGGTCGCCTATTATTCACTGAGTGATTATGGGTAGCTAATTCAGAGTAAAAACACTTGACTAAACTAAAGCTATTTAAAACATTCCATGCTAGAGGCAAATCACACCTCACATGGTAAAAGGGCATAAAATAATATCCTGGTCCAATACTGGGAGAAGAAGCAGGGGTCTTTCTAAAAGTAACCCAGATTGGGGCAATCTGAATCTCAAGGGATGTGATCCCACAGGGTAGACAGAAATATCCTATTTCCTGACTGCCATAAGATGACCCTAGTTAACTAGTTAACTAACTAACCCAGAGTATGCCAACCCTATTTGATCTTGTTAGATGGACAAGATAACTGCAGTTATCCCAGCCTTATGCCATGTATTGTGAGCAAACTCATGAACTGCTCTGTAATATGCATGAACCTTGTGAAACCAAGACATAGAGCTAATCTGGATTTCATACACTTCATGCATGAATTCAACATTCATAAAGACAAAGCTTACCTTCATTGTTGAAATTCAGATACAGGAAAGGTGCACAAAGGGAATCAAGACCTACAGGGAGATACTTACATTATCAAAAATACTGCTATCAAAAATAAACAATCAACAGAGTTTGAGAATATCCAGAAGAGAAAGATGCACATTGTTATACAGTCAAATATTCTGCAGAAGGTATACAGTAGGCCACTTGCAAAACTATCATATGTGAGGCAGTCACCAAGTAAATTGTTAAATAAATCCATGAGTTTGGGATTTGGAGGGGTGACCATTTATGACTATCTTCTGAAAAGCTTCATATATTAAATAAATCCAAAATCAGAAATTTGGAGCTTAATCCTACCACACTTATAAGAAGACTCAATGCTTTCAGTTATAAATACTAGAGTAGCTTCTCTGAAAAAATATGATCCATCCCAATAATCTGGATCATTCTTAGCTCTAAGCCAAAATGTGAGATATGGGGCCCTTGCCATCGGCTTGAGAACAGTTCTTCTCAGATATGCATAGGATATGTGGATAGAGTTATGTTGGAATTTTACTCTCTTTAGCTATTAAAATAACACTACAGTTCTAACTAACAAAGAATACCTGCCAAAGGTCCCCACTTATCACTATCTAACTTATCAAGACATATGACTGAAACTGAGCATTCTCTGGGACGGCTGGTTTCCCCTTTCCATAAGGGCACCCAACTCTTCCTGGGCACTCTTCCACTCTGGGAAGCTCATGAAACGTCAGCTCTTCTTCAAGGCCTTGAAGATTTGATTGATGTGGAGCTTCTATCCCTCAGAAATGATCTTATTATTCCTTAACTTGATTGCATTCTTAACTGCAGTTATATTCTATAATAGTTTTATTATACATTATTATTTTACTTTGAATGTTGCATTGACTTGGACTGTTCGTCTTGTATTCTATCTGTCTGTCTGTCTGTCTGTCTGTCTGTCTATATGGAGCCTCGGTGGCACAGCCTTCCATCCTTCCGAGGTGAGTAAAATGAGGACTCAAATTGTTGGGGGCAATATGCTGACTCTGTAAACTGCTTTGAGAGGGCTGTAAAGCACTATAAAGTGGTATATAAGTGCTATGTGCCTAGAGTTAATTGACAAAAGTGGTGTATAATTCTATAAATCAATTATTAAACTTAGTCACTGAAAGCAATGCAAGAACCAACTGTTTATACTGCAAGTATACATACATACATACATATATGCATACATACATACCAACACACTACACACACACACGTGCACACACACACAGAGAGTTTTAGAAAGAACTGATAGAAGGAACTAAGACCAATTACCACATCATTTGTACATTTTAGCTTATTTACTAGGCAAAATGTATAAGGACTAAATGTATTAAAAACTTGAAAAAGGTAATTGCTAGCCACAAGAGCCAGCTGAACTAACCTTGCCAGTATACAAGATCAGGATGAGAAACTACCCAGGCTTTCAAAACCCGCCTAAATTTTGCATGGCCTTCTGGCGATGACAGTAGTTCATCATACTGATGACAGCGAGGGATGTCAACTTCAATCTATAATGTAAGCCACAAGGAGAAGCATAGGACAAGCCATAAAAGAAGACTAGGTGCCCAATGCACCTGAATTTCTACAGTTCAAATTGAGGAAAAAGAAGGCTTATTCTAGGCTCCAAATATCAGGCCTGGGAATATTTGGAAATGCATTTTCTAATGAGTATAAATAGCTTGAATAGAAAGACAAGATAGGAAAACATAAAGAGAAACAACGTAAAGACTCACTATGTATTCCTTAGATGCTAATCGAATGCCAGTGTTCCATACTTTACCTTGCAATAGTGCTCAAATCTTATTTTCCAATCAAGATCAATTTGTATTTCTATTCCTTGTAGCAATGGACTTACAAAGGACCTAAAAATGCTGACCCAAACTCTCCAAAAATTTGAAATATAATTACTAGGACTTTTCCCTTGCCCCAATTACAGATTGAACTGAAACAAGAGCATCTGAAGTAATAAAATCCTATTCTATGCACTTGAGAAAAGATCAAAAGGCAGAGTTCTGTCATAGGAAAAATATGGGGATTTATTTGCCCTTCAGGCATAATATTCAATTTCAAGAAGATTAAAGCCAAAGAAAGGCAGAATGAAACCAAGTTTTTGTTTTTTTTATGATCTTACATATGGGGATAAACTAGAAATGGGTGTAATAGGTATAATTTCATGGCCATCACCACCATTAGTTTTATTATAGTCTTTCAACTAAAAAGCTCAAGAATAAAACTTTGTAAATATATAATACATTGCAGGCATAAAGAAATAAAAGTTCTGTTTAACTTTAACAAAAATCTGTCCTATTAATTCTATTCCTATAGGCTACAGATGATCTTCCATAGCTAAATATTTAAAAAGTTACTGAATAAATGATACAACTCCAACAATTTGACTACATGTGATATTATATTATAGAATTGGCTCTTACACAAAACATAAAAACTCTATAAGTTGTGTCAACCTTCTGATTGCTTAAGAGGTGGTTATGGGTGCTTCTCATTTGACACATTTTACACTTTGTTATGTAAGCTTCATTGATTACCACTATGCCTCTTGGTTCAGTTCTTACAAAGTTGTTCATGGCTTGGGACCTGGTTAGTTTTACTATTATCTCTGGCCTATTAGATTTGACAGGAAAAAGTCCTGTTCGTCTGGGAGTATCATCTGGCAGGACCCAGGAAGGGTTTCTCTTCAGTTTTATCATCCATCTCTGGAACAATATTCCATCTAGAGACTACACTTCTCCTGACTGTGCTAACTTTTCATAAATCCTTGAAGATTTGGTGTTGTTATGGAGTCTTGGGAGATGGTTGAACCTGTATAATGGTTTATTCTAGGGTTGGCTGTCCTTTCATTTTGGCTGCTGTATAAGTTGCTTATAAGTTATGGGTGGCTATATTAATTTGGAAAGAAAGAAAGAAAGAAAGAAAGAAAGAAAGAAAGAAAGAAAGAAAGAAAGAAAGAAAGAAAGAAAGAAAGAAAATAAATGGAGGGAGGGAGGGAGGGAGACTGGTTAGATTACAAATGCATGGGTTATACCACATAATCCAAACTGTACCCAACGTTACATTCCAAATATGTTAAACAGAGTAATGATAGTTCCACTGTGATGGAATTTCTATAGTAGCAATGCTATTTTATTAATAAATAGTAGTAAGTAGTATTTGGAAATAATTCAATGTGTTGGGCACAAAAAAATCAGAAAGCAAGATGGTTCATATAACACTCTCTACAAGAATCTGAACTACCAATGGTCAAAGTAAATTGGCAGTAGATAAAGAGGCAACGGAATTCAAGGTGGACTGGACTTACATCTCTCATGGGAGTGAAAAGACTTGAGACTGATGATGCACTTGATGCCTCCCTTGGGCTCAGCCTGGTCATCTTGTACATAATCATTCCAAAGGCTTATGGCACTTAAAAGTAACAAAAATCTTACCTGTCTGTCTGTAGGAATAGGAGTGTCCTTATCAATAGAATCATATTTTGCTTGAATATCTCCCTAAAATGAAGACACTGTAAGTTTTAGTGTAACACTGCCAAACAACAGAAACATATCAGAAACAATCAACAGACTATTAAACTAGATAGCATCACTGCAACATACAAACGTACCAAAGCTCCGCAGAACATCTTAATTAAACAACAATAAACCCTTGTAGCAATTCAAGAAGAAAAAACAGGAGTCATCTACAACATATAGTGTAAAGACTACTATTCAGCCACTATAGAGGACAAACAGAAGGCTAGTAGTGTGTGTCCATCAGCACAACTAGCAGTCAGACGACATGATGAAAACCTCCTTAATTTCAAAATACATGGACCGAGTTACCATATTTCAACTTATAAACTATGGGCAACCTCGATCAATATAAATTTTAAAATGCTAGGGAATTCCTCGAAGCTTGGCACTCAAGATAAACCAGCCACTCACAGGCACATAGAGATAAACAATATTTACACATCATTCAAAATAGACAATTAAAAATGCTAAAAAAAAAAAAAAAACCAGAACACTTCCACTCTGCAATCAACACCCATATAAGATGGAATTAACACCAGGATTAACACCAAATAAACACAGTAGCAATATCCAAATCAAAGAATTACCAACTGAGGCAATCAAGCAATAACCATCTACTCAAAGCGATACTAAAGAGAAAACAATCTGCCATCATCACTGACAGGGCAAGCTATTGTGGCCTATGTTACCAAGTCAGGTAATGAAATGTCTGCAAGCAAAGCACCAAACTCAGAGACCACCAAGAACTCTACTGAAAGTATTAGTTAAGACTCTATCTACTAAGAAATTATTCATCCAGAGCTCAGATATTACCTCAAAGAAGAGGTGATAATCAGGAATGGCAAACTGTAAATGTAGTTTACTTAAAAATTCAAAATGTCAGCTACTATCCCTCCCTATCTACTCCTCTGACTCAACCTTTATCTACTTTCATGATGCACCTTCATAGATTGGGTCCCAAAAAGTTGTCCTGTCGTATCATTGCTACAGTTTAGGTCAAAATTATAGATTCTGCTTTTTCATTAATATTTTGTAGTCACTTGTGATTTTATGTGCACAGCCAATTTCCAATGCTTTGTGGAAGGTAGGGTTGGCATATTGCATATACAGTACAAGAGAAAACAATTCTTGTGTCTTTCTTACTCTTACCTCTACTCCAAGTAATGCTGCCCAGGTTAAACCTCTCATTAGAGGTGGAATGTCAACTCTGGCTTCTTTCCAAATTTGATTTTTTTTATAAGGATAGGCCTAGAAACAACACATCAATCTGGTATTAGTAATACTTCCATACTTTCAATAGGACCTAACATTTCTATGCTGTTAACCTTTTGTATTTTGTAATATTTTTATATACATGCACTGAAATACGCTATAGACCCAATGCACTGACGAATATAAAAAGAAATATGAATACAGCTAAAATTCATGGCAAAATTCATCAAGGGAAATTAGATAAAACCAAGATTATGGATAGCATTTGAAGTTTTATTAAACTATACACCTTCAGTAGTCTGTCAAATAGGACAATCCTGTTTAGCTGATATTCAGTATCCCGCTCTCGAATAATAAGAGGAAGTTTGGCAGCAGCAGATAATTCATTGTTACTATTTGAATGGGGTATATTTGACTGGCTGAAAAAAACCCAGAGAAAATAGTTCTTGAAGTATTATGTCTTAAACAGTAGAAATAATCATAAAATAAATTAGGAAATGAAATAACTGAAATTATCACTTTGTGTATATAGAAGAAAACAAATCCAATTTTGTTTTTATGAATTAAAGCTTGACTAATTTATGATAAAATACCTTTGTATAAGAATAGAATACAAATACTTTGTACTATATATCAGGAAACATAATACAACTACTATTAATCACTGCTCATGGTTGACCTATAAGGATCAACAGATGGTTTAATAAACTTTCAGAATTTCAATCTCTTCTAATCAGATTCAGTCAAAAGCAGATGTGGTATTCAGTAGGTTCTGACCAGTTCTGGAGAACTGGTAGCAGAAATTTTGACTAGTTCAGAGAACCGGCAAGTATCACCTCTGATTGAGGTTTTTTCCCCTGCCACATCCACCAAGCCACGCCCACAGAACTTGTAGTTAAAAAAATTGAATCCCACCACTGGTCAAAAGCAGTAATGGATCAAGCTCTACTATAAAATATTTTACTGCTTTACAAGTCTGATTCTGGGAATAATATTAAGATACTTCTAGATTTCACATGAGTAAATGTGTATGATGAAATTAACAAATTAATCTACATAATTGCAGTAGATCTACTTTAAACAACTCTGGAATCACTAAAGACTCTTACGCTAGTATTTTGCTTCCAAAGATCAACCAGTCAATTTCCAGGGAATCTGAAATATTCCTATCCTCTCAAACATAAAATGTGTTTTATATACTTACTCATCTTCAAGCAATGGATAAAATGCTTCTCCACCAACATCTTTTAATCTCTATAAAAAGAATATACATTTTCAGTTAGAAACATACCCATTTAATATAGACAACAATTAACAAAATAATGCTTTATTATTTATTTATTAAATTTATTTACTGCTTGTCTTGTTTTGAAACTACTCTTTCACTACAGTAATCTGATCTTGGTTCAAAATGGCTGGATTATTTGTGGCAAACACAGCCAGCATGTTTATGCAGTCTAGGTGGTTGAAGATGACACCAGCACGTTTTCCAAAATTCTGGAACTCATGCAAGGATCAGCGCAGTATATTTATTCCATGATCCATATTATCTGTGACAAAGGAAGAGGATTTGAATGGGAAAAAGAACTTGTGTTTTGAAAAGGCATGAATGCAGAAGGCAGGCTGGTTAGTTTGATGTTGTTTATGAATAGTAAGAGATTGAGGGTTATGTTGGAGAGTAATACTTTTAGAGCAGGCTTGTCCAATCCGCGGCCCGCGGGCCGCATGCGGCCCAGATCGCCTCATAATGCGGCCCAACGCCCACCCCAATCTTCGTGAAAGATCCAGCGAGGAAGAGGAGGAGAGGCAGGTGCAAGGCGGGGCAAAAATTGGCCAGAAAATTATTTAAAAAATAAATTATTTAAATAAATAATTTTTAATAAATAATAAATAATAAAAAATATTTTTTATTTTTATTATTTTATTTTATTTTTTTTTATTATTTTTTATTATTTTTTTATTTTTTTATTATTATTTTATTTTATTTTATTTTATTTTATTTTATTTTATTTTATTTTATTTTATTTTATTTTATTTTATTTTATTTTATTTTATTTTATTTTATTTTATTTTATCTTATCTTATTTTATTTTATTTTATTTTATTTTGATTATTTTTTATTTTATGTGCGGCCCAAACCAAATTTTCATCTTCTAATGTGGCCCAGGGAAGGTGAAAGGTTGGACACCCCTGTTTTAGAAGGACTAGAATTTCAGCAGACCCTCCACCCACTCTGTAAATATGCTGTGGGTAAAATATAGATAAGATCTCAAGACTACGAAAGGTATCCAATGTAAAGATGAGTCTCATTGTGCAAGACAAAGACCATTCTGGTAATAATGGTTATAGAGCTTAGTCAAACATATTTAAAATATATAAATGATCCATATTCTACTTCAAGGAATCATAACATCTTACATTCCTGAGCTGACACAGTGATAGTGTCACAGTTGTATCATCCAAAAGGAAACTTCTATCACGCCCTTGTCCAAAGCTCTCCCCATCTTCAAACAAAAAACTAGAAGTAAAAAAAAAAGTTTCAACAAAACAACAACAGCAGTAACTTATGTAGGTTTTTCCTCCCCTCCTTTTTCAATAAAACTGTACTTTCATTGTATTTGAAAGACTTGATCATTCTTCAGTTTCAATATATTTAGGGACATAATCTTATTCTGTTTCTGCTTGTCAGTTAACATAATTTACAAATAAAAATAGTATATTTGAGAAGTTGAGACACTAATCAAAATAAGCACAGTTAATTTTGCAAATGGAAACAAAGAAAAAGTAATTCTGATATGCAAACCATTTTAAAGTGAAAAACTCTTGATTTTCACATCATCAGAAATCAGCTTTTGCTGTTGCCTGTCATCAAATACATAGGCAGGCATTTCTATTTCAAGTTGTTAGCTACCTACAGGCACTTATCCCTTAATTTTAATCAAATTGTTTAGCTGCATGATCTTAAACATGCAGCTAAGTCATTGACTGGGATGGGCGGCTATAAAAGTGGAATTAAATAAATAAATAAAATTAATACAATTAAATGTTTAGCTGAGAAATATTTAAACTGAACCTGTGTGTGTGCAAAGAGCGCCTCTGAAGACCTTTCTATAAATTCCCATTCAACTTGAAAGAAATAGAAAGTGAAAATATAGTGAATAATATGACTAGACTTTCAAACTATTGGCTTTTTTTCCAATTTAGAAGCCAGTTTCATTTTACCATTTCTATATTTCTTTCTTGCTTTTATTCCCAAAAGCAGAGTGTTCTCCCTCCCCTTCCCCCTATATATCTTACATAGGAAGTGTACAGATGGGAGGCTTGGAATGAATGATATCCTTGTTGACAAGCTCTTTCTCCAAATCACCTCCAGCCAAGCACCAGAGATAATACACTTCTTCAATTGTCCTTTCTGCTAGGTAATCAGAACTTTCCTCTATTAATAGAATTCAACAAAGACATCTATTAAAGACAATTATTGTATCAATTGTCCAGCAACTTTCTTTTCCCTTTATTCAAAAACATGTATTTTATATTTCCCCCTCTAAAAACTGAATGAGAATTTTGTAGATAAAATCTTCCCTTCTGTTATCAAATAAAAATAATATTTTATCTACAAAGCAGTAGGGAAAATTTATAACAAAAGGATCGTTTCCATAACAATTCATTAGCTATTCAATAAATACAAGAGAAAGGACTCTGTTAATATTTTATTTGTTCATGAAATGAGTTTTATCGTCAGTCTCATGTTCTATAAGGCAATAACAAAATAGAGTGGAGAATCAGTATTAAATTAATCCAAAATGTTTATGTCTGTTCCATAAACTATACTAAGAATAGTATCACCCCTTTCTCTAAGCCAGTGTCTTCAGAAAAATTCAACTTAAATCATCATTATCTTGAATCTAATGGCTAATGCCCATGATAGACGGGGACAGTAAGAACTATAGATTCCTGTGGAGGATACCTGCCTAGCCACAATGCTTTAAGCATGTATGCATGATAAAAAAATTTCTACTGAATGCATCTGAAAATCTATTAAAAAGTAACAATAACTTACCAAATAGAATAGCAATAGCAATAGATTTATATACCACTTTACAGTGCTTTACAGCCCTCTCTAAATGGTTTTATAGAGCCAGCATATTGCCCCCAACAATTTAATCCCTTCTTTTACCCACTTCAGAAGGATGGGAGGCTGAGTCAACCTTGGTACTGGTGAGATTTGAACTGCCAAGTTGCAGGCAGCTGGCAGTCAGCAGAAGTAGCCTGCAGTACTGCATTCTAACCACTGTGCCACCGAATAATGTAATTAACCATTAATTCATCCAAAGTAGCACTATTTAAAAAGTCACAACTCTTTCAGGTCTCATTCCCTATCTACTATATATTTAATTGAAAAGGCTGGGGACTGAACATATCACTCTGGATCTGTTGGATCTGTTGGAAGTTAATGTTTTTTTCTTGTATGCTACCAAGTGATCATTTTCCTTACAGTTGGCTATAGTCTAACTGCATAGCAAATATTTAATTAAAATTTATAGCCTGGATTGAGTCCACATAACTACCATAGGCATGAAACATTCATGTGAGCATCTGAAACCTGCAAATTATCAGGATGCAAAAGAATTATTAGTTATAAAGTGTTATAGGTCAAAGAACTTTAAAATTAAACAAGTATATATTCTATCCTTTAGTTTCAGAAGAAAGAGCTCAATACTAATAAACATGGATAAAAATTATTTATTGTATCCTGACTATTATTTTTACAAATAATTCAAGGCAGGGAACATATCCATCACTCTTTCCTCATACTTTCCCTACAATAGCAACCCTGTGAGGTAAATTGGGCTGAGAGGGAGTGACCGGCCTACAGTCACCTAGCTGGATTCATGGCTAAGGTGGGACTCACCATCTCCTGCTTTCTAGTCTGGTAACACTAATACTAGGGAAATAGCTGGAATCTGGTGTCTTACCTTGAAATAGCTGATTAATATCCTCAGGAAGAGATAAATTAGCACATCTTAGATTAGGTGAGAAAAAACTGACAGGTGTATGAAAGATTGGATATAAAGGTGAGATTTCACTGAACACTGAATCATTCAATAGTTTTCCAGGAGTAGGCCTGGTATAACAGAAAAAGGAAGCAAAGGCAAAAATATAACAAAAATTCCAACAATGTATATTTTATATATATATTCATTCATATGGTCCTATGCACTTTTCCTCAGATGTAATACATATAAACTTATTTTTCACAAAAGGCACTTTCTGTTTTCATTGCATGTATTTTAATTAGCAATGAAAGCAAATCCCCCAGCGATATATTTTGCAAACTCATAGTCAATGCTCAAGGCCTCTTATTTATCCATTTAACCGCTCATAAGAAATATCCATTTGTGCATGCAGCATGGATCAAAAGTAGACACATGACTCCTGCCTCAATGTCTCATTAAATTAAAATTGATGGTATAATTTTACAACCCACCCTCACCCCTAAGTCATGCTTTGCTGCCTCGTCATGGTTTGGCGTATATGTGTACATTGCTGCTGAGAGCAATGACTAAAAAAATGCCAGGAGCACATTCCAAGTATATATAATCCCAAAAGGGTCAGCCATAATGTGAAAGTCAGTCAGGCTCCTCAGCTAAACCAGGCAGACATTTATACTGGTCAGCAGTGATACAGGAAGAATTTGGAGGAAGAAGATTACTTTATGAGAACAGCAAAGGAATTTCATACTGTTTAAAAGAAGGCAATGGTAAACTATTCCTGTATACTAAGAAAGCCACCCAGGAATAAAATATAAAATGGCTGATGATCCAGGGGCAGATGTCTGGATCTGGATGGCACTTCGCATACTACTGAGGAAAGCTGAGGATCTTTTCGAACACAAATGTATTTATGATGTGGCTAGATTAAAGGCTTTAGCATACTACAGACAGGAAGTCCTCAAGTTACGACCACAATTGAGCCCAACATTTATGTCACTAAGTGAAACACATTTTAAGTGAGTTTGCCCAATTTTACAACTTTTCTTACCACAGTTGTTAAGTGTTTTTGCATTTGTTAAGTTAGTAATATGATTGTTAAGTGAATCCGGATTCCCCATTGACTTTGCTGATCAGAAGGTTGCAAAAGCTGATCACACGACCCCGACACGGCAACTGTCATAAATATGAACCAGTTGCCAAGCATCTGAATTTTGATCACATGACTATGGGGATGCTGCAACAGTCAAAAGTATGAAAAATGGTCATAAGTCACTTTTTCAGTGCTGTTGTAACTTTGAATGGTCACTAAATGAACCGTTGTAAGTTTGAGGACTACCTGTATAGTTGATGTTATCCATGCGAAAAAAGAAAAATCAAATCGCTAAGACAGAATAACAATTTTGCATGAATGCAGGGAAACTCAACACAGTGAAAGATGAAATGAATTGAGTACACATTGATATGTCAGGCATCTTCAATTTGAGATGGACCAGGCCTGGACATTTTCAATCAAAGATCTCACTGTTTTGTTATTGAGCACTGCTTGCATAGTTACGAGAAGTATAGTAGGAATGCTTCTGGAATATAATATAATCAAAGATCAAACAATATCAATTAGCAATAAAGGAAACTATTTGTAGTTTAGGGCTGAAATGAGGTCCTTGCTGCTTTCTGAGCTTGGTTATTATTCTTGCTGGGTTGTTTATTGTTTATGTTGGCCATACAACTTGCAAATCTACAATATATTTCTAGATGTTAACTAGAACTATTAAATGTTACTGAAGTTTTTTGTTTTAAAAAAAATCACAAGTCATGGTTGCTCGATATTTATTTTTTGTTTTTGGTCTACCCAAGACAAAAAACCTGCTAAACATAATGGACATACAGTTTTCAAAGCAGACTTGTATCTCTACGATTTTCATTTTATAAAATACAGACGAACAAATTTTATATGTAACACTTGTAGTTTTGCTTATTTTGAGTCTAATTATTTAATATATTTGTAAGGTCGCATACCGTTTGGAAGGGTGGAATGTAAGACACTTCTTAAGTAGAGCTAAAATATTTTCAGGAACTTCCTAAAATATAAATTTCAATTTAGTTAACTCAATTATTTAAATCAAATCAATACAGATGGGTTATATGGTTTAATCAAAAAATGGGCATCTTATAATAGGCATAAACACACAGAGTAAATATAAATTGAAACCAATAACTAATCGAAGTTGCAAAACTGGGAGAAATTGTAATTGCCATGATGAAAAATATATAAATAATAGATTAAAAAATTAATAAAGTAAGATGAATAAATGAACCAATATGACTAATTAAAAGTTAAATAAATTAAGGATGGTAAATATTCAACTATATGCTCTTTGAAAAGGTTTCACATTCAGTCACACCCAGATCGAGTTGGAGCAAATCTTAATTCTAAAGAGACAGTTTCAACCAGGCTGGAGCAACATCTGAGAAATGTGCCTCTGGCCTACAATTCAAATAGGGTATATTTGCATGTTATATACAAAGACTAAGCAAAACATGCCAAAATATAGGCACTTTCTTTCAAAACGAATTAAAGATAAATATCATTCTGATTTACAACCAAGAAGAGGGGTATAAATTATATCTGCTACACTTTAGGGCTGAACAAAATCGATTAAATATACTGCAGCAGATTTTCAATCAATCTCTATTACGCGCATCGGCCATTACCCAGCAGATATTTTAGATTACATGCCAATTCAGAAAAAGCAGAAACAGTTTAATATAGCAGATAGGAATGAATATCCAGTAACTGTGTATATTCAGAGAGTAATCAAGCTGAGGATCAAGGAGTTTCTTTAAAGTAACTCATTGTAGTAACATTGTTACTAAATCTTTTGGTTTAGGCTTCAAGAAAAAATCCACTATGAATGATAATTAGTCATTGTGGGTATAAGTAAGCAATTCTAACCTTCAGAATGTCCAAGCATCCATGTTCCTCAGCTAGCACTATTATGATGTCATCAACACATCCTGTATGTATGAATGAGTTATTAATAATTCTCAAGAAAACAGCAAATAGTTTTCACGTTTTTCAAGATTTATTACCACAGCATGAAATCTTGAACTTAAAAGCTTCTTCTTACATTCATAAAAATAGTTTTTTCCTCTTTTATATGTGTGCACACATTGTTTCTCTTCTATCTGGTCTCTTAAAAGCAAAACACCCATATCAGAAATGTGTGGAATATATGTGCAAAGTGGATAATCTAGCAAATAGAAGGATGAGTTTTGCTAGATCTTGTTCAGATTTAAATGATAAGGGGCATTATTCAAAACTCTAGGTGGGCACAGTTACCAGCACACCAAACTGGCTCTCATGTATACATAGAAATAACATTATTGCAATTATTCTATACTAATAAAAAAAGATACAATCCAGTAATTTTGAAAGTGTCCTCATTTTATATCTCAAAGGAATTTCAAAATATTTTCTCTAAGAAAATGTCCATCTCTATGGTGAAAGCTGATATTCTGGATGCCACCAATCCACATTATAAATTCCATTCTGGTATCTGAGATCAAAATTATTTGACCATCTTAAGCACAACAATGAAAGTCAATTTGTGGTTTTGTTTATATAGTACACCAGGAATAGACAACTTTTTAAATTTGTCAGCAAATTCATAACTTTGAAAGAATGTCATGGATTTTCAAACAACATGATTGCTTTATGAAGTCTTCTGTACTTATAAGATGACTTTAGGGCATAACCAATAGCCAATATCAGTAAAAGGTATTGAACAAAAGGCAAAATGATAACACTGTTTTCTATTACCTCCTCTTTGCCCATGGTATACTCTCTACTATGTTTGTTTTTATATATTTTTTCAGGATAAGTTGGCAAATTTACAAACAAAGCATTGACGGCTGCTACTCATTATTTTTACTTTTTTTCTGGTGTCCTAGTTTCATTCTTGAAAATAAAGATGCTAGAAGTTGACATTTTGCTCAGATGCACAACAGCTTCCCATGTCTTTTTTAAAAAATTAAAATCCTGGGGTGAGTAGAAATCTGGGTAAAGTTGGTTATACAGTATTAAATATACAATATATAAATATGTTCCATAATATGGATGGTCTGATAAGCCCAAAAAACTGTAGGGTGGCTCCTCTTTGTTCAAAATAGTACAAAAATAAATCAATTGTAGCAAATTCAATAAATGATTAATAAATATTACATGTGGTTTCATTTCAGGTGGATGCCCTAATTCATGAGCCTCAAACCAAGTTTCAAAAGACATCCAATTATTTATTGGGGGCAACATGTCGGCACTTTTCCCAAGTGCAGTTGGCTCTGCCCTACGTAATTTACTGCCCACCTATGACCCTGTTTCCCCTCTCTTCCCAGGGCGTGTCATAAATCACATTCTCCAATGAAGCACTTTCACAGGCTATAGAAAACACACCTCTCTGGCTGGCTCTGGTAACCTGGGACACATTCTGGACAAAGATATGCATGGAATGTGCTTTTGGTCATAGCAACAGAACTGTTTCATCTGATCTCCCCATCATCACCTTCTTATGGTAACTCAAGAGCAAGCCAGGAATGCTTTATGAGTTGACAACAGATATTTCTTCACAGATATGAAATGTAGCTATTATATACAGGCCCAGTGTTTGCAAAAGAGATGATACAACATCAACCACAGTCCAGAAATAAGGTTACAATACATAAAAGAAATACTGAAACTATTTTGTAGGTAGTCAACACTTATTTCATTCCAGGACCAGTGAAATTTGTTTTTCATATATCATCGTATAAAATGCCCCAACAACCTGAAGTTA
The DNA here is from genome assembly GCA_033807585.1 of Hydrophis major. Taxonomy (NCBI): domain Eukaryota; kingdom Metazoa; phylum Chordata; class Lepidosauria; order Squamata; family Elapidae; genus Hydrophis; species Hydrophis major. The sequence goes on from CM066333.1 coordinate 27,996,913, forward strand.
AGAGCAATGATACTCCACTGCTTTTATGAGTAGAGCTGACTAAATGCATTTCCAATTTTCAGATACACTAAAAAATTCCAGAGCTTGAATAATGACTTGGTGCTCATTTGAGATTTTATGAAGCCTTCAATGATCTGCAGTTATTTGTACATTACTCACCAAGATTAAATATCAGTTTTAGTCTCTCAGCTACATCCAAACTCTGAAACAGTTTTCTGCCCTAAAGCCAACAATAAAGAGGGTGATTAATGAAGCATTATTATGAACCGCACAGCCATTGTGTGTACTTAAATCATGTATTAACTGAGACATCTGTGAGGATAATTATTTTTAAATAGACCTCAGTAAAAACGTGCATAGTCTTAAAAGATTTGTATGCCTATCTCAAGGTTATGCTGAATTATGCTGAACAGCTTCTATCCCAGGGCAGCAGTTCTTTTGAATTCTGCTGTATAGTGAGTGCAGTGTGGGTATAGTGTCGGGATTTTTGGTTCAATGTGTGAAGGGTGAAGGATGTGTGTTTGTGTTTATTTTCATGGTCATGGTTATGATGTGCACTGAAGATGGTGTCTGATTTCGTTGTAGGAGGTACAATGACAATAACAGTAAAGTAAACTAAACTAATTTCCTCTGGACCATACCATAGGAGAAAGGGGAAAGGGCAATGCAACATTGCAGTATTTTCTAAACATTAATTTTTGTCTTAAATTAAATGATTCAAAAAAAGTTAATTGCTAGAACAAAAATATACCAAGCATGGTTCTCAAATATTTGAAAAAAAGAGAGCATTTCTGAAGCTGAGGCTTTATCATTATCATCACTATTGCTTAACGACTTTGAAAGTTCTAATGAAGTTGAAAGTTGTGGTCCAACTATGGTTTTCCTCAAAAGTATAAAAACACATGTTACATACCATGCAAAGTTCAAATAATATAATACCAAGAGACCACACATCTGATTTAGGACCAGAACGCAGGAACTTTTCACTCTGCATGTGATCACTGCATTTAATAATTCCTTGTGCAATTACTTCAGGGGCCAGATACGATGGGTACCTAAAAATGAGTATCATCTTATTAAAATATTAAAAACAAATAAGTAGAAAGGTGATGCTGAGACATTCCTGGTCACACCTTGAAAAGAAACAATGTACCATATGGAGATTGATTTTATAATTTTAGTCCCACAACACTATTGTTTACTGAACCAGACAATGGGATAAATTAACTTATGCTTCAAACTTTGTTAAACTTTGTTTAAAAATTTATTATTCAGGAGAGGTAATGACAAACAAACTTCACAATTCACTTGCCAATGCCTATCTTTTTCTTTAATGAACAGTCATAATGACAGAACTTAAAAAAAAACATATTCTGTCATTAAAGTCAATTTGTAGGTCCAATAGGTTTTACAGGTAGGCCATGGAAATTGAGAATTGACTTGGTCAAAGCATGCTTTTAAAGGTCCAGTCTAAAGGACAACAAATAGGTTTTTTTTCCAAACTACTCATAGTTTTCAGAGTGTTCTTTCTATTATAAAATTCCCTAAGTTGCTATTTTCTCCTTTTTTATCCCATAAATATTATTTCATCATTGTTAACATGATTTCATTAATGCAATAACGTATGGGAGTGTCAGGGTCTATCTGCCTCTCTCACACACTCTCATTCTCATTGATGGCCCCATCAGAAGCTGGTTTGGAAGAGGAAGATGAGCCAGAACTGGGGCCATTAGACAGGAGTGATGGGAATCCTCAGGAGTGCCCAGCAGGGCTGGGCTTCAAAAATTTTAGCAAAGGGTTCTCTGCCTGGTTGCTGGGTGGGCATGACTACGGCACGGCCTAGTCGGCCTCCTGTACCAAGGGGGGTGGGGGCATTTTTGCCCTTCCTGGGCTCCAGAAGCTTTCCTTGAGCTTCTGGGAGGGTGAAAATGGCCTCCCCGGGCTCCGGGGGATCTCTGAAAGCCAGAAACGGGCCTGTTTCTGGCCTTCCTGAACTTCTGGGAGGCTTGTTTCCGCCTTCCTTGAGCATCCGTGTGCACCCTGCATTTACCTGCATCCAAAACAAGCCACATGGGGACTTCTGGGAGGGTAGGCAGGGCCAGCCAGCAGCGGGATTTCTCCAAACTGCACAGAATCTTAGCTAGGGGCTCTCCCGAACCCCTGCAAAACCCCAGCAGCCCACTCCTGGTGACCAGACAGCCCAGGAGTTAAGGAGACACAGTCATGGGGTCTGTTTGGCATCAAGAGGAGCAGTCAACTGGACTGTCAACCACCCAGGAGGTAAGGAGACACAGTCATGGGGTCTGTTTGGCATCAAGAGGAGCAGTCAACTGGACTGTCAACCTCCTGCACTAACCAAAGCAGGGGAGAACTGGCTGCTGATGTTTAGCATCAATGAGTGGCAACAGACTGCCTCCAACTGGGAACAGCTGCCATCATAATAGAAAGTGATGTTTTTATGATTCTAATGAGAAAAGACTTTACTAAGTGATTTTATTCTACGCATACAAAGTATTTCTTGAATATTGGAAGAGCAATAAATGTTAAAATTAGTCAAATGTACTAGAAAGTTACTCTTCTAATGTTCTTATATGATTTATGGTTGTTTTGAAACAACTTTGTTAGGGATAACATTGTTTACTCTAACTGGTTTAGGTAAAATAATAAATAAGTTATCATGGTTTGTTGGTTAAAGTGTGTGTAACTTTAACTGCAAGAATGTAATTAAGGGTGTGGTTGTAAAAGCACCATAAAAGAAGCAAGACAATGGCAGCTCGCTCTCTGGCTAAATGATCCCTAATTACTGGATGGATTGATGACTGCGTTTTTCTCCTACTGGAACGGGAGAGAGAAAAGAGTGTTGATTTTTCTCAACGGTGAGAAGAGATAATAAGGACTGATTTATTGTAAGTGAACTGACATTGAATATTCAACACGGACTTTGTAAATTGAGTATCCCCGAATGGACTGACTGAAATGATACATGACTAATGAACTGTTATTTGACTATGCTATGAATCATAATGGAATAAACTATATTTTTGATATCACAAGCGTATCTGGTTTTTTTACTGAATGTTAACTAACATACAAACTTATCTCACACATTTATCTGTCTGCCTAACTGACTAACGCTGCACATTCTGTTTAGCATGTTTCCTTAACATTGGTTGAGGGACCAGGCTTAACAAACTTACCCTATTGGAAAGTCAACATCTGCACCATAAGCAGTCATATGATAAAGGCCAAATTTTGACAATTTAGTATGCCCCTGTTAAAAGAAAATAAACCATTTAACTACTCGACAAAGTTTTCTGCCTTGTGTGCATTAGAAATAAACATCAATACAAATCTTTGAAGTTCCAATTCCTATGGACAGAATTGGAAAAAAGACTTCCTGTGGTTTAAAATTATCTTCTTTTGTAAAAAAGAAATACTTTTTGCACATGCAAAACATTTGTTTTTTAACAATCCACTATATCAAAATGTACCAAAACATACTATGATGTTTCGTCCTTATTTATACACATGTTTATCCAGAGTTTGTGACCTTCACTAAGAAAGAAATTGTGATTAATCAAAACTGAAGATAACATTTTGAACTCCTCACTTGAGGATAGAAAAATATTATTTGTGACAATGTCCAAGCAGAGCCATTATTGATTGAGTGAGTGAACAATTGTTTGTTTCACTGGCACATTCCAGCATAAGGCACACATACAACTTTTATACCCATGATATATGAGAAAACAAATTTTCCTAAGGAAGGCTTTATTATATAGATTAGTAATGGATCGCCTTTATGGAAAAACACTTCTTCAGGAGAAATTGAAAACATCTCTTTTGGGCTAGACAGATCTATTGGAAAGAAAATGGAAAATATGCCTATTTCCCAGGCACATTTTTCACTCTAATAGTCAAACACACCTTTTGTCTTCCTCTCTTTCTCCTCCAAATCCATCTACACACATACACATACATGCTCAAATACACGCATTCAGCCATTTAATTGCACTTAGACAGATGTGCCATTCATCTTTCCTTCCATGCTGAATGGCTGGGAACAGGCTTCATTTTCTTCCAGTCCCAAAAATACAGGTAGTCCCTGTTTTACAACAATTCATTTCATGACTGTTCAAAGTTACAATGGAAAAAGTGACTTATGCCCACTTTTCACAATTACAACCTTTGCAGCATCCCCATGGTCATGTGATCAAAATTCAGATATTTGACAACTGATTCATATTTATGATCATTGCTGTGTTCCAAGGTCACGTGATCACCTTCTGTGAACTTCTGACAAGCAAAGTCAATGAGGAAGCTAGGTTCATTTAACAACCGGGTTACTAATTTATCAACTGCAGTGATTCCCTTAACAATAGTGAAAAAGAAAAATTGTAAAATGGGAGAAAACTCACATAACAAATATGTCACTTAACAACAGAAAATTTGGGCTCAGTTGTGGTCATAAATTGAGGACTACCTGTAAAGGAGCGAATGGGGGGGGGTGAAATTAGAATTGCTCACATACACCTTTTCCTCAAGCCTCTGACCTCCATGTATAATATATAATAGAAGACTAATAGACAAAGACTCACCTCTCTGTCCATGAGGATATTATGAGGTGAGAGAGCTCGGTGGACTATTCCATGCTCATTAAGATACTGCAAGCCTTGTAGCATTTCAAAGGCGATGGATAAAGTTCTAAAAGGACTGCAATGAAAGATTGCCAGGTTAGAATACTTCTGAGGCAACAATATTGTTGGCTGATGTTTTCATACCACGTTCTAAAAGATTTTGTAATCTGTTATATTTAATACATTGTAAGTTAGTTTGAGGAGGCATTTGACAACCAGGAGGCCTTTCATTAAGAAAACAAATAAAAGCAAGGATTGTGATAGATTTACAAATCTAAGATTTCTTTCTGGCTTGAAGACTTCATTGTCTCTGGTAAGTCAGAGTGACATCAATAGCACAATTTTATTTCTGCAAGTCAAAATTCAAGCTAAGTTCAGTGATTTATTCCAAAGTAAGTATTGCCAAAACAAGCAACTACATTTCACACAAAAAATGATGGCTAACTTCTTAAAATAGGTGGTTAATGGTCTCATAGAGCATGGAGCATCTTCTCCAAACCCATTTATTCATATTACAAGAAGCAAGAATCATACTTTACACGTTAGTTTTAGCTGCCAGGAGTACAAGGTAATACAGAAAGCATTACATCCTCCCACTTCCCTCTATAACAATCAACCTAGATGTGTCAGAGACTGATCCAAAGGGTGATATGACCTGATCAAAACATTGGTAGAAAATGCCCAGCTAAAAGGTAGAAAGTTTATATGCTGGGGCATATAAATCCGTACATGTAGTATATTCCCAGTGTTGGCAGGTGAACTACACCATGCCTGAGGTCCTTTCTAACACTTTACTGCAGGGGTCTTCAAACTTGACAGCTTTAAGACTTGTAGACTTTAACTCCCAGAATTCCTCCTCCAGTCATGTTAGCTCAGGAATTCTGGGAGTTGAAGTCCACAAGTCTTAAACTTGCCAAGTTTGAAGATCTTTTCTCTACTGAGAGCATTATTACACACTTGGGATACTTTATTTGATCCCCAGATTTATGAAATGTGTAAATGGGAAACTGTACATCTCCAAGACACTAGAGGGCCTCCTTTGCATATATATTGTCCACAAAAGATACTGTGAAAGGCCTTTCCCAAGTCATTTCAGGAGTCAATATAGGCTTAATTCCATACTCCCCACAGCTTAAATTACAAACATGACATGAACCGTTAAGTAAAAGTTGTAATGGATTAACTGAGGATTTCATTATGAGCCAATAAAGGCATAATTAATGTTCCCCTGCATCTGCCAAATTTTCTATGGGCATCTAGATCTACCTTATGCTAGAACACGTGCAGGTTATGGGAAGAAATCACATTTTTTCATATTGTTTTGCCCATGAGTCAAGAACTCTATCAATAATTACTGAGAGGAAAATAGGGAATGACATAAGCAGACAAGACGACTCTTTTCTTTTTTAAAAAGTGCATCTGTTTGTTTGCATAAGATCCAAAGCTTAAAACAACTCTAATTAGATGCAGAGATATTGCAGAGTTTACAAGTAAGTTTAAATTCATACTACTTGTGTAATGAATGTACTCACATACATCAATAGGCAATTTCTGGATACAAAGACTCAAAAAATAGATCTTTTTAATTATCAGCCCTAAGTCTTATTTTACACAAATACACTGAAGGTTTTCTCTCGTTCCTATCTCAAAAATATAGATTTAATTCAATTCTATGTATAAAAACCGGTTAGTGGTCAGCACAAAACATGAAAATACAGAATTTGCCCCCCAATTCTATAACAGAAAGTTAATTTATCTTTCTTTTCATCAATAAGAAATTTCAATAATGTGGGAAAATAGTAGGCTGCCTGTTTTAAAAAAAAAGATTAATATGCTGAATAATTTCCTACTGCTTCTGGCTATTTAAAATTAATGTGGGTTTCTGAGCCTCACTTCCTAATTCCTAATTCCTGTAGCAAGAACATAAAGACAAAAAAGAAGCTAAAATTGTTTTACATGCTATTATTTATCCATCAAACTCAACACTTCTAGTTTTCATGTCAAAGGTCTTTTCTCAGATTTAATTGGAATTTTCTATTTGTAAAGGATCTATTTATTATATGTGCCTTTCAGGTTATTTCCTTTGAGAGTATGAATTTGCAAAGAGCAGAAAATGAAAGAAATGAAAGGCACAAGACAAGAAAACACAACAAAAATAAAGCTAAGCTTGATTGATCCTATATGGAATTGACAAACACTCAGGTTGCCATTTAATATTCAAGGTCTAATTCGCACAGTCCACCCTGTGGTGGAAGTGTGTAAAGAGATCCATTTTGAGTGGGAAAAAAGGAGACTTCCGAAACTGGATGAGCAACAGACATTTCTCTATGATTGTTAGGGATATCATTTAGGGATAATTTTTACTTATTTCCTACCTCCACTTTAATATTTCAGAATAAAAAATTACATGACTGCAATTTTAAATATACATTATTTAAACAAAATATATAAGATGGAAATATATCCTGTGCCCATCTGAAACTAACAGCCAATACAAAGAAGCAGAACACGACAGGAAGAATAATTCATGCTTTCAAAACATGACCTAGGTAGGAGGAGTGGTAATAATACCTCATTCACTGAAGGAAATGTTAGTAAAGAAAAACAAAGCTAGCTATAAAGGAAAGCAAAATTTTCTAATGTTAAAAATTCAGCAGTGACTATTTCACCAGCATTGTACAAATGTTGTGTGTAATGGGGGTTGACTTCTTGAATCCCTATGGTAGTTCACAGTGAACCTGTGTTTATTGGATTATTAATACAAAATTGTAATAGTGAGAACATTTTAAAGGTATTCATACCTGCTTCTTACTAACTTTAAACTTTCGTTGTAGAATATAGATGTATTTAATTTCTATAATCCAAAATTGATCAGGAATTTAGAATATGCAAAAATGCCAAAGAATGGATATTTTGTACTGGAATCTAGATTTGGATCTGTATGTTAGTTTAGAATACAAAGAGGCTTTTTTATAAAGCCATTTATATTTTAAATTTATTTTGTCCTCTTTTCTCTTTGTGCATTGCAGGATTTCATAATTATGTGTTCCTGTACTAGCAATTAGAATAGAATTCTTTATTCTTTATTGGCCAAGTGTGATTGGACACACAAGGAATTTGTCTTGATGCAAATAATCTCAGTGTACATAAAAGAAAAGATACATTCGTCAAGGACCAACAATTACTTGAAGTAAACAAGCAATTATATTAATCAATAAAAACTTGTCCATCTCATTTTTTGTTGTACTTGTTTGCCTGGATTTTAAACAGATGTTTCTCCAGTATTTCTTGAAGAAAGGAATCACTGAACCAGTGACATTTCATAGACCAGGAAAACACTATTTTATTTGTTTTTCTTTCTGATTACAAGCCTTTGAATTCTGAGAACTCTTTAAAAACTTTTTCCAACAGAAATGAAGACCTACTTGACAATAAAAATTACTCTCTAGAAAGTGCTTCCAGATACTTAAAATTCTTGGAATTGAATCATTTTGAGTTTGGAATTGAGTTTCTTTCTGCTTTTTCAGCTACAATTATTTTTAAAATAGCAATCCATTCATACTATTAGCTATGTTTCAATGTATATTCCCCCTAAATAATTCCTAACAGATTTCTAATTTATCATAGTTTTTTTATTTCCTTAGAACTACATTTGATGTTGCATAAAACAACACTATGTACTATGCTCTAGCTTAAAATTGCACAAAACAACAAATTTGTCTGAGGGTATCCTGGACTGCTTCTTGTATTTTATCCTTTAATGCGAGTCCAAATGTATTACATCAATTTAATAACATTTAAAGCCATGGATTAATGAAAAAGTGTTGATACAACAGACTGATAGGGTTATATTCTCAGTTTTCAACACAACACTATTATAACAGAAGAAAAAAGTGAGTATAAAGCCTGCCTAACCTTTTGTAACAAACACAATATGATATGATCAAGAAAAACAGATGTCGAGTAGAAAGATCTAAAGTAGGGCAGTGGTTAAATATTTTGTTTTTCATTATTAGCCAACCTAGTTCAAGAGAGACATAAACAACCGCATAAGTTCCCTAGTTTCCTAGCAGTGCTGAGTTACAACTCCCATCACATTCAGCAAGAAGCGTATGAGGCTATATGAGGCCAAGCAACATCAATATCTTTTTCATCTTTTGCAAAGACGAAATTACACAATGTCATAGTAGTCCTAGGCTGAATGGGAGGACAGCATTTATTTTACCCAATTTCTTGCATATAAGTGCCCATAAGACCAGATAACAGTCAGTTGACAAAGGCAGTGAATACATACCATTAGAAACTAAGAACACTGAATAAAGTTAGAATAAAAACACTTATTTTTTAGAGTTAAAAATAAGGAAGATTGGGAATATTATACAGTTTGGGAAAAATGGTATCAGTGAATAAACAATAAGAATCAGAAATGTACAGATTAGAAAGAGATAGGTATATGTATAGGAGAAATTAGAAATGTAGCTAAATGTATTTGAAAAACAAATTGATACGTTTGTACTGTCAAAGACGATCGAGTTTCACACAAAGTTATTTTTTAAAATTTATTTGTATTTTAATGTTTTAAAGTTTCAATAAAGGGGTTTTTTGGAAAAAAGAAAAATAAACTAAGAACACTGAGTTATAACAGTGTACTACAGCAGGTGAAAGATTTTTCCAAAGCAGCCTATAAATCCAACTGAAAGAATGCCTATCTCAAATTTAAGACAACCTCCTGCCCCTAAGGAAAGAGTAACATTAAAATAAAAAAATACACTACAGCTATAATGCTTGCACTACAGACATAGTGAATACACCATAGAACAAGTGAAGAACTACTATAGAACCAGTTCAAGACAACCTCTATTCAAACTCAGCCATAGAAATCTGTAGAATAATGCAATCTATTTCATTATACTGTAAGTGGTGATGGACAGTGCTGCAGCTGCCAACAAAGTCAATGCAGTCCTTAGGCTGCATCTATACTGCATTAATATCAAGATCAAAGGAAGCGAAAGCACCACACTATACTGTACCAGTAAGTCACACTTGGAGTACTGATGCGGTTCTGGTTACCATGATACAAAAGGCACCAGAAAGAGTGCAGGGAAGAGCAATAAAAAATGATAAAAAAAAAATGATAAAGGGTCTGGAAGCTAAATTGTACGACAGGCAGCTAAGACAACCAGGTATGTTTAGCTTAATAAAGAAAAGGCTTAGGGGTGACATGATTGCCATCTTCCAATACCCAAAGGGCTGTAATAGAGAAAAGGGAGTTGATTTGTTCTCCAAAGCATTGAAAGCAGGACAAAAAGTAATGGGTAGGTAGAATCTCATCAGAGGAAGATCCAATCTGGAACTAAGGAGACATTTCCTGACAGTGAGAACAATTAATCACTCAAAAAGCTTCCTTCCCGGAGTTGTGGGAACTCTATCGCTGGAGGTTTTTAAGAACAGATTAGACAACTATTTGGGACTAAGGACTCCTGTCTTGGATTAGAAGACCTCCAACATTCCTTCCAGCCCTATGTTTCTATGATTCCTAGGTTTGCAGTAACTTATTTATTTATTAATTTTACACACTAATCATGACATGTTAAAAAATAAACAATGTTAAAACCAGAAACAATTCTATAAAAATACAGTAATAGAGATGGCAGTCACTCATCATCTCCCAAATGTTCTCTACTCAATGTCTATTTTTACCAGCTTTTTGAAGAGCAGTAGTGAGCATACTGATCTGACCTCAAGAGGAAACTGTTTGATAAAGTTAACTGATCCACATTCCTAAATCAATTATTCTCTCTCATACTATCATTCTTGTCTCAAAAAACAAAACAACAACATAGTATCATGTAAACAGAGGTGTGGGGAGGAGTTGTTGGTATCTATAGCTGGTTGTAAAACCAGCTCAAACAACATGTTCCTACAGCAAGAAATGGCTGTTTGGCACATTTAATAGGTACATCTTACTCCCCAACGTTTCGTTACAAGGCAATGCAATGCTTATAAAAATGCAATATGCCAAGCCATTGTTAAAACACAATATTCAAACCAGCATCAAACAGTGATTTCAGATCTTTCTCAAGATTAAAGAAACCACAGCTTCTGACACTAAACCTAGATTAACTATGATCCTTTTTTCCAGATATTTAAGATCATAGATCAGCTCAGAGCACTTGTAACACAATAGATGTGCTATCCCAATACAATACTTTCTGCTTTAGTTTTGAATTTTTTGTAATTCTATTTGTTCCAAATGTGTATTTATTAAAAAAATAAAATAATTAAGAAAAGGAGAGTTGGATTCTATATAAACAAATCATGACTAATGGGTTGGGTGTTTTCCCATTTCCTTTTCTATATTATGACCTTATTACAACAAATACTGTTTTGGAAATGAATTTCTGGAAAAGGAGTAAAAAGAAATAAATTCTGAAAAGATTACATACCCCAAAATGTGATACTTGGTGAGATTTAAATGGTTTACTTTCTTCCTGCATGTAGGCAGGTAACTTGTTACTCTTTTTCATTACATTATATTGTCTTGAACTTTAATTTATTCTCAGACTTTGATCTTATTTCTCCATGTCCATGTATTCAACACTTAACTCGAGATTTTATTAAGACAAATAACATGGATCCATGACTGAGAATGAAAACAAAACCAACACATTTGTTTTGTAAAGAGAGAATAGACGTTTTTGATCTGTATGTTGACCAACCAAGTTCTCTCTGACAAGATTAATTTCTCTCTTTCAATTATTAAAAACAACAAAATCATTCTTCCTCTTTCAATGAAGAGCATAAGCAGACTTTTTAATAAATAAAAATGATCAATTTTTCTGACTGCTCCCCTCTAGTGCTTGTTCATTTTCAGTAACACAACTTAGGGTACCAGTCTCAAGTGTGAGCATTACTTAGGGGTTCAATGCTCTAAATAAAATCACCATAAAGACAACCCTTGAATCCACATTAGTTTCTGCTCCTGAATACAAGAGTATTCAGTTGCTCAAAAATATAATATAGATGTTCTCGACTTACAATCCTTCATTTAGTGACACTGAAAGAAGTGACTTATGACCGTTTTTCACACTTATCACACCACTGTTGCATCCCCATGGTAATGTGACTTACATTTGGATGCTTGACTCACATTTATGATTGTTGCAGTATCCCGGAATCGTGTGATTTTCCTTTTGCGAACTCAAGCAAAGTCAATGGGGAAACCAGATTCACTTAACAATCATGTTACTAATTTAAGAACTTAACAAATGTGATGAGAAAAGTCGTAAAATGGGGTAAAACTCACTTAACAAATTTCTCACTGAACAACAGAAATTTTGGGCCAATTGTGGTCATAAATTGAGGACCACCATTATGTACGTATATACAAAGTATTGAAAAATCTTCCTTTACATGATGCTTACCTCTCATTTGATTCTGCAAGATAGTACAACGGTAATGTTTTTACTAGAGAACAGAACAAAGATATCTAATTCAGAAAGTAGACAGTACTTCAATAAAAGCAAATAAAGTCTACTCATCCGAATCAGATTATGTTTTCCACCAAGCTAGTAAAGAGCTGCAGACATTGTCTGCTTCTGATCAAGGATTCTATGTATAACACATTATACCTCTGTATTTCTCTGATGGTTCACTGGTAATTTTTCAAAACCATAACCTCTGAAACATATGACAACTTTGTTTGAGCGAAGACATATTATGTTGACTTAGCTCACAAATTTAGAACTGTCCACAAAGTCATTCAGGTGCCAAAAGTCTGCATACTCTTTTCCTAGATTTTAATTTCAAAGTTTCAAAAGGCAACTTTTAAAGCACCATATAAAGTACCATACGAATGATGAAGAATAAAATAAAAAATTGCCTTCTTTAAACCCTTGAAAAAAGCTTCCCATAAATGTTTGTGAAAATATAGGTAGTCCTTGTGTTAAAGAATGTCCAGTTTATGGACAACCTATAGTTAGTTATGGATGGGCTGTTGATTCAAAGTGGTAGATGGCACTCTCCCTCTCTATCCCAGCCAACAAAATATCCAAGCCACACAATGCCCCCATAAACAACACAAAGTAGTGAATGCATTTTGAACATACTGTGTAGCCTGTTTTCAGTAGCTCATGAAAAACTTATGGAAGGAGAACAGCATCCGTGATTTTACCTTGCAAATGCCCCTTCTGTTATATTATCCTTCAAACTCAAAGAGGAGTAGAATTTATACAGTACAAAGGAAGATTTTTCAATGGTTTATGTATACATATTTATGAACAAAATGATGGAACAAGAGTACTGTAAATGGTAACTTTCACTCGTGATCTTTTCTCCCCTTATCTAAACTTTTTAAGAGCCATACACATTGACACACAGATTCTCTCCCTCTCTCTTCAGACTGATATTAATACCTGTTCCAACTTACATAAAATTCAAGTAAGAAGCAGACTGAGGATAGGAACTCATTCTTAGCAAAGGGACTGCTTGTATTATACTAATGGACAATACAAGTGGTAATAAAAATACATTAATTCTGAAATTCTGAAATACTTCATAATGCATTCTCTCTCTCCCTCCCTTTCTCCTCCCTAACTCTCTCTCTCTATCCATCCCCCACTCTCTCTCCCTATCTACCTACTTATCTTCACACACATGCACACAGACATACATATACAGTATGTGTGCACATATTTATATATCTGCAGTATGTCTATTTACACATACATACACATACAGCAGAATGCTGCTAAATTAGTATTATGCACTATATATTGAGTACTAAAGACTTTTCATACATTTAAACTCAATACAAGTTCAAAGAACTTATACTATTTTGCTTTTTCCTTTTTTTGTTGAACAACCACAATTTATCTTTACCTACGAAGGGTGTTTAGGAAGGAAATAAAGAGTTCTAATACCACAGTACATGTATGAAATTAAGGTGTTTTTTGAGATGATAGACTGCAACAATACTGTTGTAACTATGTATCATTCATGTATTTGCAACTGTGTATCATTGCAACTATGTATCATTCAAGCGTTTTGCAACATTGTATCATTCACGTGTAAACATTAGACTTCTGTCTCTTCAGTGATCTTTGCAAGGCACGAACAAGGGACGGGGAGATAAACATCTGTCAATAAAGCATGCATATCCTAACTGACCTGAACTGTTGTAAATCACGCACATCCTGTTTAACCTGGTATCCTAACTGACCTGAACTGTTGTAAATCACGCACATCCTGTTTAACCTGGTATCCTAACTGACCTGAACTGTTGTAAATCACGCACATCCTGTTTAACCTGGTATCCTAACTGACCTGAGCTATTGTAAATCTTGCATATCCTGTTTGACTTGGGCTCTGAAAAATTTCACCCCCCTTGTGAAGTAGCATAATAAAAGAGCGCGTACCAAGACATTCTGGGCGCACTCATCCCAAGAAACCTCGTCTCCTGTTGTTTCTTTCTCCTTCGCTCCCTTTCATGAGGCGCCCATCTGATGCGGGATAGCAGATACCGCATTCTGGTGACCCCGACGTGATTCCCTAAGGGGAATACGCAGCGACGCGCCCATATCTTATCAGCTCGATGGGAGCTGTGCATCGCCAGACCTGAAGCGAATTGTACATCATCGGATCTGAAACATGGTCTCGACTTTTCGTAAGTATGGGTGAAAACTTTGCTCAACAGCAGACGCAGCATCTGAAGGAGTTGAGGGAGTTAGTCGCTTCTTCTTCTAAATACTCTGCTAATTTAAAGGGCTCTCCCATAAAAAAGAAACCTATTGCTACATTATTGGCTTATGTGTGGCAAAATTGTCCCAATTATTCTGAGGAAGGGTCCTTAAAAATTTCCAATTGGCAAAAAATTGGTGAATATCTCCATAATCCTCCTCGTGCACCTATTGGCATTTTGGTCACTTGGAGGAAAATTATGGAGGCTTTAAAAGTCCATTATAAAATAGAAGCAGGGAGTGTGTTTGAATCTCCCCTGCCAAGTTATGATAACTTTTCAATTTTCCCTAACTCAGGCAGAAGCTGCTGCCATTATTTAACAATGCCCCACATGTAGTAAGCAAGGACATTCCATTCCCATAGGAGTAAATCCTAGAGGGTTAAAAGCTTGTGAAATTTGGCAAATGGATGTAACTCAGTATCCACCTTTTGCCCCTTGGAAATATTTGCACGTTTCAATAGATACATATTCAGGATTTATTCTGGCTACTCCTCAAAGGGGAGAAACTGTAAAACATGTCATCAATCATTCAATTCGTACCTTTGCCTCGCTGGGATGTCCAAAAGAAATCAAAACAGACAATGGATCTGCCAAGACAAGTTCTGCTTTTCAGGACTTCTGTAACAGATGGGATGTAATCCACAAGTTTGGGATTCCCTACAACAGCCAGGGGCAGGCTATTAAGCTATTGTGGAACGGGCAAACTTGTCTCTGAAAAATGCTCTTGATCGATATTCGTTGCAGGAAAAAACCCCGAACCTCCCAGCATTGCAAAATTCTCTTAATATTTGTCTTTACACTTTAAACTTTCTCAATCTGACTGGCATTCCTCCCACTTCTGCTGCTTCTCGTCATTTTTCCTCCCCCTCACCCCTACCTAACAGACCTCTGGTATATTATCGCAGATTGCCAGATCCTGCCTGGCAGGGTCCCGCTGAGCTTCTCACTTGGGGACGAGGCTACGCTGCGATCTTACTGCCAGACAAAACCACTCTCTGGATCCCTGGTCGGGCAGTAAGACCCTATCATGGGAATTCATCTGCTACATCTGTATCTTAAAACTCTTCCTGATATTCTTACCTATATCTTCTTTGCAATTTCTACCTTACTTCAACAAAACCTATGCTTCCTGTCAAAAGACTATTCGTGTTAAAATCATTTCATTAACAGAAGGCTATTATACTTGTTCCATGTGGGTACGTCATGAAAATGCTACCCGTAGCTTTCACTCTGTCACTTCTGTTTTGTTTAAAGAACACTCTACCACTCGCTCTTTTGTTCCTTCTTTACTCTTCCTATGGAAAGGAACCTTAAAATCTTTTCCTCTATTCAATCTAAAACATAGGGGGGCCCAAATGTCCTTATATTGTATCATGGGTTTCCCCACCCCAACTAACATCCTTGATGAATTACCAAATTAATCTTTATTGTCATTATTGTAATTATTATCCTTTTTCTATTAATTGAATTCCCTCTTCATTTCGCAAATGTTCTACAACTAACTTGTCCATAGCCCTCTCTCCTGCTTGTCATGTTTTTATATACCTGAACTCTGATCCTGTCAACAAACGACGCTTCAAAAAAACTGTCCATGACGATCTGCAGAAGCCTCATAGAAGAGATAATATTGCCTGGACTATAACTGACTTTCAAAAAGTTCGTTTATGTTCTACAACCAATTTCTCTTGCATAGAAGACTTCTACCCACCACTTCAATTCGATTTGGCAGACGCACCCACACAACCAGGGGATATCCTGCAATCCACACCACTGCAGGAGGAACTTTAACATCACACCTGAAAGGAATGTATTTTATCTCTGGCAATAATTTTGTTTGGACTTGTTACAATGGTTTCATGGCATGTATCCACGGGGATGAAATTGTTAAATCCAAATCATTTTTGCATTCAAGTATGGCTTGTGTGTATAACTCTGATGATTTTATATCCCTACAGGTATCCATGGAACACCCCCTCTCTTGCAAAATCGTAAAGATTTAGATCTGTTATTTTTAAAGCAAGGGGGATTGTGTGCTGCGCTTAAAGAAGAATGTTGTTTTTATGCTGATAGCGAGGGGGTCGTGTTGGATTCTATGAATGAATTAGAAAAACGCTTAAAAGATAGAGAAAAAGAAAGGTTAAACATGTATAATTGGTATCAAGGTTCATTTTCTATTTCACCATGGCTTACAACCTTTTTAACTGCATTGGCAGGACCATTAATAATCATTATATTGATATGTATTATAGGACCTTGTTGTTTTAATAGAATATTGCAATTTTTGAAAAATCAATTATCCTCCATAACTGCTAATGTTAATGTGTTATTGCAAGCTCATGTTATGTCCTTAACACCGGACGAAAAAATGTCATTGCTGAGTTACCGCTCCTTGGACAACCCTGACGCTGACGGGTCGCACTCCTGCCTAGATGACGGGGACGACAAACATTTCAGAAAAATAGTTCCTGTTTTCTCGGACGAGGAAGAAGACTCGTCATAAATAATAAAAACAGAGGAGATGTTGTAACTATGTATCATTCATGTATTTGCAACTGTGTATCATTGCAACTATGTATCATTCAAGCGTTTTGCAACATTGTATCATTCACGTGTAAACATTAGACTTCTGTCTCTTCAGTGATCTTTGCAAGGCACGAACAAGGGACGGGGAGATAAACATCTGTCAATAAAGCATGAATATCCTAACTGACCTGAACTGTTGTAAATCACGCACATCCTGTTTAACCTGGTATCCTAACTGACCTGAACTGTTGTAAATCACGCACATCCTGTTTAACCTGGTATCCTAACTGACCTGAGCTATTGTAAATCTTGCATATCCTGTTTGACTTGGGCTCTGAAAAATTTCACCCCCCTTGTGAAGAAGCATAATAAAAGAGCGCGTACCAAGACATTCTGGGCGCACTCATCCCGAGAAACCTCGTCTCCTGTCGTTTCTTTCTCCTTCGCTCCCTTTCATGAGGCGCCCATCTGATGCGGGATAGCAGATACCGCACAATACACCCACCAAATTACCAACCCAGACCTGACCAAGAGAAACAGAACAATCCAATGGGCTTTATGGAAAAAGTCCTCATCTATTCAAAGGGGTAAACTTTGCTAACTTGGCATGCACAAAATTCCAGTGGACAGTACTACAATCTTTGTTTTTAATTGTTTTAGGCCAGTGATTCATCAAATGTTATAAAAAATGATCTTAGACTATTTGAGACATTTAATTCGCTTTTAAAACTCTAATCTGCTCTTCTAATTGTATCTCAGTGAAATATTGGATACCTCTAAGAAATAAATTGAAAATTAAAATACACACAGACAGGGAAAACAAACAAAATAGAAAAAAGAATAATCTTGCAAACTCATAATAGAAGACAAAATATACAGAAACATATAAATACATAGCTCATATGTAATATATACAGTGATCAATGACTTCATATGTTTAGCTGCAAAAAAAGAATCAGACAGCTGGAAACCTGCTATTTTCCATTTTGCAAGGAAATATGGACTGTACACTCTGGTATCTTCAATTTCAAAACAGCCTAACAAATTTCTTGCTGACTTGACATCAGCTTATGTTACAGGGGCAAAGGACATTTTTTCTGACAAGTGTAATGAATTGATCTATAAACCATAAGGACAGCTTTTCTCATTGCATAACAGTTTCAGAAATTAATTGCAAAAGCATTCACATCAACTTTTGGCTGTTCTATCTTGAATCAATACAAACTAAATATATATGAAGCGTTGGAAAATCTGTTGCAAAATTAATTCACCAAAATGGATTAAAGAAAATAATGGAGTATTTCTCTTTCTTTAATTATTTCTGGCTATTCTATTGAAAAAGCTTACAAAAGAAAACAATGTTCATTTTAATTAAATGCAATCCATTTTTTCTTCCTGGGCATACTAGAATTTTCCTTGAGGTAAAATAGTATTTTTATTATACTGAAACCATGCCGCATTATTGGCTTGAGTATGATACAGAAAAGATATTTTATATGTATGTGCTGCTTAATGTGAATCTTAGTCACTTTTATTATCTCTCTGTGTGTGCATGCGTAAATGCAAACAGTGCTTTCATATAAATTTCTTTGGTGAGGATTTTTTAAAAGAATTTTGAAAAATCTTTCCAGGTTTTAAGCTTTTTGAGGAACAATGAAAATAAAATATTGAAAATAAAAATTATGTTGCTTATGTGTACATATGCATACATAAGCAAGAATATTCAAGCAAATCTTTTGGTGTATAAAATGCTTTGAAACCAAGGCTACACTGAAGATACTAACTTTAATTTTACATAAAATAGTGCAAAATTTTGATGCAAAAAATGTAAGGACCACTTCAGGATTGGGGGGGGGGGTCGTCATTGTATTTAAAAGTGTTGTGACATTTGATTCTGTTCATATTGTTTTAAAGAGTTTGAGTTAACAGAATTATCTATAGTTAAGAGAAAAGAGACAAGACTATAATTCTCCTGCATAAGATTGTACTTAGGAATTTTTTCAGTAAATATAATAATACAAACACAATAAACATAAAATCAATTTGCCATAGAAGTATTCTAAATAAATACAAGTAAAGAAAAGTTTTTTCATCACTACTCATAATTTAGACACTTAAAACTCTTTATAATCAATACACAAAGGAAGCTCTGTAATGCACACACAGATCTACCATAACTTCCAAGAAAATGTTTTTATGTTTATATTTTTCAAAGGCACAAATTTTAACCCCTAACACAAACAAAATATACTGGGAGAAATGTCTGGCAGGTTCCATCATTTTCATTAAAAAAAAACCCCACAACTTTTCTCCTTTTACTGCAGAAGTAAATATCTGTTTTATTCTAAGCATGTGTTAATCTGGCTGCCAGAAGGATACACCAAAGCTGGAAGACGTCAGGTCTGAATCTATATAGACCTGTAAAGATAGTTAAAGTTTTAAAAGAAAAAGTGTATCTGGACTGTTTCACTTAAAGTAGATAAACTTTCAGTTACCATGTTTTCTTGCCATGTTTTTTCTTGATATCATACCTCACTGGTTTCCTGTCTTGAAGCAAATCTTCTAGGCTGTTTCTACAATGTTCAGCAACAACCACCAACCTCTCTGATGGAAAATATAGGGATGAACAAAGACAGTTTTAGTATAATAATATGCACATAGACACCAAACACTTTTACTTTAACATCTTGTCAAAATTAAAACCGTATTATGACACACTGCATCATATAATGCAAAGAAGATGCCTACATAGTTATAACACAAGGAATCCATTGTGCTAGGATCATCAAAAGGATCCTTCTAGCCTCCAAAATACACCTATGATACCATGAGATGCATCCCATCTTAATTTTTTGTTTGTTTATCCCCAAACAAAATTAAAACTAGAACCTGGAATTCCACAAAGTAAAAATCTCCAAATTTAACCTTTGCTTCCAAGAATGCCCTTGGATTTGAGATAGGTCTCATAGGGATTATTAGAAATTTAAAAAATGGTGAGTTATAGTTATAGTTCAGCGCTTGCATTGAAATATGTCTGTCTGCTTGGCAGAGATAAGTTGGTTGCTGAGGTGTATTCTGAATGACTATAGAAAGGGGCACGGAGCGACCTCATTAGGTTGCCTTGAGATATAAATTGGTATTTTATGACGAGCTGCCTTTATTGTGGCAGATGGTGAATAGGCAAATCTTCCTGCCCACAATTTTTTTTTGAATGTCAACATGTTCAAATACAGGTAGTCCTCGACTTACAACAGCTCATTTAATGACTGTTTGAAGTTACAACGGCACTGAAAAAAGTGACAGGACCATTTTTCACATTTATAACCACTGTAGTATCCCCATGGTCATATCATCCAAATTCAACTGACTCTTATAGAGTCCCACAGCCACGCGATCACCTTTTGTGGACCTGACAAGCAAAATCAATGGGGAAGCCAAATTCACTTAATAGCTGAGTTACGAACTTAATAACTGCAGAGATTCACTTAACAATTCCGACAAGAAAGATAAAATTAGGCTCAATTGTGGTTGTAAGTCGAGAACTACCTGTATAAACACTTTATTGAGAGCTCTTACTTGGTGAATACTGAAGTTAACATATAGCTAGCAGTTATTTTTAATAACCAGTAAATCCAGATGTTGTGTCACCAGTCAGATTTCATACACTTTTTTATCTATACTGCTCAAAAAAATAAAGGGAACACTTAAACAACACAATGTAACTCCAAGTCAATCACACTTCTGTGAAATCAAACTGTCCACTTAGGTAGCAACATTGATTGACAATCAATTTCACATGCTGTTGTGCAAATGGAATAGACAACAGGTGGAAAGCATAGGCAGTTAGCAAGACATCCCCAATAAAGGAGTGGTTCTGCAGGTAGTGACCACAGACCACTTCTTAATTCCTATGCTTTCTGGCTGATGGTTTGGTCACTTTTGAACGCTGGCGGTGCTTTCACTCTAGTGGTAGCATGAGACGGAGTCTACAACGCACACAAGTGGCTCAGGTAGTGCAGCTCATCCAGGATGGCACATCAATGCGAGCTGTGGCAAGAAGGTTTGCTGTGTCTGTCAGCGTAGTGTCCAGAGCATGGAGGCACTACCAGGAGACAGGCCAGTACATCAGGAGATGTGAAGGAGGCCGTTGGAAGGCAACAACCCAGCATCAGGAACACTACCTCTGCCTTTGTGCAAGGAGGGACAGGAGGAGTACTGCCAGAGCCCTGCAAAATGACCTCTAGCGGGCCACAAATGTGCATGTGGCTGCTCAAACGGTCAGAAATAGACTCCATGAGGGTGGTATGAGTTAAAGGGATAGCAATTTAGTGCTGAAATGAACAATAATTCTTGGTGAAACAGCTTATAACAAGATTGGTGAACATAAGGGTTATTCCTTCAGCTATTCCTTTTCAATCTAAAATAAAAGACCATTTTTCCTGCTGGAACTTCTTAATGAACTGTCTTTCTAAATCTGCAACAATACTGCCACATTTCATACAAGCCGCATATAATGATTCCTGCTTTAACAAACAAAATGCTTAGTTATATAGGTTATGTTAGTTATACAACTAAAGCTAACTTTAATACAACTGATACTGGTAAAAGAAAAAAAACCCTCACTTAAAAAGAAACTAAACCTATCACGTTTCCCAAAGAGCATTTTATGTAAGGATATCAAGAAAACAATATACTGTAATCTATAATGAATATTAAATAGTATTTAGAAAACAGGAAAAAACTCAACCTTTGACCCAACTTTATATATAAAAATGTACTATTCATAATGGACAATTCACACATAATATACAACTTCTAAACAACTGGAAAGTACACAATATGAATAGAATAAATACAGCTGGGGAAAACCCGAAGAGCTATCATACACGCAACTAGCAATATTCTGGTGTTGATTATATGTAGTTTCTCAAATTCTCCTGCCCTTCAGATTTGTGAATTTCAACTTCTAGAATTCTCAGCAATAAGGATGTTTGTTGGGAATACTAGAAGTTAGTCCACAAAATTAGTTAATTATTGAGATAGGGACACTTGTGAAATAAATAACTAGAATTGCACAATAACCTCACTGCCAAATTGTACATAAGTGTTTGTTTGAACTGGTAAATAAGTACCACAGCTTTTATATCAGCTAAAAGCTATAGAGAATTATAATTTTAACACAGACATTTTATATTCTTATAGTAACCCAGTTCAAAACCTCATTATTTTCCCATTAAGAACTTATGTCAAACTACTTACATATGTATATGTATATGTATATATATATATAACAGATACATTAAAAATCTTTAAGGTTTCAGGAGGTGGCACCACATGTTTGACTTTGGATAACAAAGCTAAACAAGGTTAGGTCTGGTTAAAACTTAGATGTAAGACCACTTCAAAACAGAGGTCCTTAAGACAGCATCGGAACTCCATATTGGTTGTTTTGTTTTGCTAATTTATTTTATTTTAGGAATTTTAATTGGTTTGGGAACTGTTTGGGAATGTTTTCTGAACATTATATATTTATGTTGAGTGCAAAATTGCCAGGAGTGATTCAAGAAGGAAACAGTACAGAAATGGGATAAATAAATAGCCACTTACTTTTACTATTACAATGGCATAATTGTTTTATCACTTAAGTATAACACTTAAAATGAGAAACAGTGGAATCTTTGATGTTTCCTATTCACCTCTGTTAATCACTTCTTCAAATATAAAAAGTACCTAGTGTATAGCATAATAGTGAGATGAATCAAACTTTTGGCTGATATGTCTATTGATTATGGCTTTTAGGCCCAATCTCAACAATATTCTCCATTGTAACTATATCTTTCCTTTCCTTGTTCGTATTTCAAAATGAAGTAAACATCAATCCAGAGCAAACCATTTTTTTCTTCTCTCTGCAACATTAACTAATATTGACTTTTAAGTTATACTTTATAAAGTCACTGCGCGAATTAACTCAAAATGTAAAAAAAGAAATTAAATGGAATATCATTCAAAAAATTAATAAAAGTGCAAATTGTTTTAAAACTATATTGTTAGTACTGTATAAAACTAAACTGTTAGTACTGTAGAAGGCCTAACACAGTCTTAATGCCTATCATGGAAAACTTTACTCCTTGGTATGCCATACAAAGTATATATTCCTCAATATTTGCTAGCAAAATGGAAAGAAAACGTTCTCTTTACATGAATAATGGGCAAGATTCCCAGGTGGGATTTCGGTAATGGCAAAGGATTAAAATCATGCAATTCCAGGTGCCAATATCAAGTATACTTTTTACATAAATATTAATTGCATCAATGGCATACAAAATGTTGCTTGCTTGATCTCATTCCACATGCTTAAAATCACACTGAAAAAAAGGGAC
Organism: Hydrophis major; assembly: GCA_033807585.1. Taxonomy (NCBI): domain Eukaryota; kingdom Metazoa; phylum Chordata; class Lepidosauria; order Squamata; family Elapidae; genus Hydrophis; species Hydrophis major. The sequence continues at coordinate 28,020,192 of CM066333.1, forward strand.
AGGAAGTTAATAACTAACTTAACTCCATGCATTTAAAATGCACTGTGAACTAAATACTTCAGAATGTAGGCTATTGCTTCTGGTCTACCACAAAATGCCCCTAATTTTCATTAAAATCATGTTGGCTATACTGTGATTAGTTTCATGTTATGCGCACTCAACGACTATGGTTTGTAAAGCATGATTTACGGCATAGCGTGATTTGTGCATCCATCTAGAGCTTTCCGTGAAAATAACAGCCAATTTGCTTTATACACAGGCAGGCATATTAAAATAAACCAAGCCTAGTACAAAGTAAAAACTCAGCCAATCTAACATATATATCACAAGCTTTCCTACAGTCAAAAGACAAGGCATATGGATTATTAGCTTACACCAACATTCCCTGACCTGGTGTCTTCCAGACATGCTGAATGATAGCTATTAATATCCAGACTACATGGGATTAATGGGAATTATAACCAAGCTGTGGAGAGCCAGCAGCAACCATGTCATGTTATGACATCTTCATGAAAATGGTGCAATTGTGTAATGACATGACGGTAGAAATACATCAGTCATCTAATGCAATTTTCTCCTACTTATGCTGAAGAAAGCAATGTATCTTAAAATACAATTTTTAAACCAGAAGAAATTAATATGTTTCACTACATTTTCATATGATGTGAAAAAGATGCAATTTAAATTGCATCATTCAATGTTTTGCAATATTCTGAAGTCTATAAGGAATATATCAGGTATGAATGACAGCTGGCCCATCAATCTTACTATTATATGTGCCAGCAATACATTCTATAATTTAAGAATTGGGGAGTAGGAAGTGGGGAAGAATTGTTGAGAGCGCCTTCTGTGAAGCACATTTCTTTTCAACTTCCAACATCAAAAGAGAGATTTAAGGAATTAAAGTGAAAGCAAAACCCACTGATGAAATACAGGACCTAGGAAATAAATGCAGTGAATGAAGTTCATACATTTAAAACCAAACAGAGCTCAGCAAAAAAAAGAAAGAAAGCTTGAAAGAGACAAAGGGGATAGAAGACAGAGTGTGAAAAAGAAAAGGAAATAGCTCAAAATTATCAGTGTAATTTGAACTACAGGATAACAAAGCCTGTAAGGAAACAGCAGCCACCTACATCTGTGTCTGTTATGTGTAACAATAGCGACAAGAATGAAATATGCTGCAACAGAGTCAGTCTTGAGGAAAGCAAACAACTGCCTTCGGGAAAAATAAATGTAGAAGTCTTTGAAGTCTCTAAAGTTTGGAAGAACATGAATAAAATAATTATTGTAACAGTCTTCCAATCACACCCAAAAAGTTATGGAGTTGAAAAGAACAATACACTTACCATGTTTTCCACGAGAAATATCCACGTACTGGCAAAGCCGGGGATGTGTGAGTGTCTTAAGAATCTGAAAGCGGCCCAGGATCTTTATGGAATTTGGAGTCAAAGGTAGACCATTGCTCCCACAAACATCATTTGGAAGAGCTGAAGCAAAAAAGGTGAAAGCGCCTAATTCTGAATCCTTTAAGGGAAACATGTCAGAAGTCTAGAACATGTGTGCCCCTGAAAGAGAAATGAATTGATGGAAATAAGTTGCATTCCTAGTTTTTACAACAGCAGTGAAACAAAATAAAAGCTGCTAAAAACAGATTAGAACCAAACAAAGATATTTATAAATCATGAGGTTACTTTAACATAGATTTCTTTTATATCATTCAGGCCACTCCAAACAGAAAACCCTAAATCTGAGATTATTCAGGTAGCCTTTAGAAAGAAATTATATGGATTAAACAAAATAGAGTGTATTTTATTTCCGTCATTACTGGTTCAAAAAGAAATAAAAGATAAAAGTATTTCACTTATAACAAAACCCAAAATATACCATTACTTTCCAGACAGAATAACTGTAAAAACAATTAGGAAAGTATTTAAAACAATCTCAAATAAATTTAACATTAAAAAGACAAAGACAATATATTAGCATTGAGATCTATCAAAAGGTATATATTAATTTTTGCTTATACATTTTATTTATAAATCAAAAGAAAGCTGCTTTGATAGTACTGTACGGACTGTTTTTTAACTGGGAAATTAAAGTTGTATAGTTTGGGGCACTGATGCTTTAAACATGTCTATAAAAACAGCTTTCTCACTAATGGGATAGTAGTGGTTTCTATCTCAGTAGTGGGATAGAAACACCCACTTCACACAGTGATCCCGAGTTTCAGGAATTGAAATTTCCATGCTGACAATTACACTGAAATATTTTGCCCTGAAAATTATAGTCTATGACTGTAATATTGTCTACTACCATATTACAGATATGTTCAGGTTCTGGGTGAAGATTATTTAGTATTAATATAATATTAAATATTAGGGTTAATTTAGCTGTTATGTATAATGAGGTGAAATGTGAGTAATCCATTTCCTCCTTCACACTCCATGTATATCTATAAGCATCTCCATCCCATCCTTGACAAAGAGGCTAAGTATCCCATATAGAAGGAACATATTGCTCTTTAGCTAACAGAAGGCTATAGCAGTGCTTCCCTGTTATATCCTCTAAACAAGCTCAAAGGCATTCAGTTTACAAAGCCTTTTGTGGACATGCACTACTGGAATATATGGGGGGGTTCAGATACTGTTTATTGATCAACCTCTCTATGGAATGAAGTTTTTAGTTTCAAGACCTAAAGCAGACATTCATAAAAGTAATTTTTTTTCACTATCTTTAGCTAATATTGTAATACACATAAATTTTATTATATTGAACAAAAACTCCATTCAATAGGATCCATTTTATTTTTCAGCTAACATGGCTTACAATTGAAAGTATTGGAGAATATATGATGGTGACAGTGAAACCTCTGGCATATATTAGTTTCCTTGGAACATTCTACAATATTTGTAATGAAAAGTAAATGAAATCAGCATAACTTGGACCAAAATCTTTCCCATGGCTAGGAATTAGTACCATTGTGGGCAAAATAAGTAGGCTTCATAAAGGCAAGCCTTGAGAGAAAGAAAACATTGGAAATCAAAGTGTTCAAAAGCAGGATAAACAAGAAATGAAAATGAAGCAGGATAGTTGAAATTCCTAAAGCAATTGGAAAAAAAAAGTTAAGAAATGAAAAGGCAGTGGAGAATAAATAAAAATGGCATTGCAAATGAAGATGTAAAGGCCCAGTGAAGAAAAGCAGGAAATGTTCAATTCTTGTTGCATGTTGAATAATGAAGTAACTCCTAATACAATATTTTCTTAACAAAAAGATGGAAAAACTTGTCTCAGTACAGTAAAAACAGCTTTTACTCTCTGGGAATAATTAATAAAAACAAAGGATAAAAAGTGAAAACTGCTAATGGTGACAGTACTTGAAAGGCAGAAAGAGACAGATCAGGCATTTAATTCAGCACATTATGATTTTGAGTTTTACTTCATTCCTCATCAAACAAATCAACCCAAGCCACTGTAGCTCAATTTTAAAATAAAAAATGTGCATGTGTTTTAAAACACAATGCAACAATTTATAGTTAATAAGTTATAATCCTCAAAAATATAACTTTTCAGTCAGCCAAGTCATATTGTATAAAATAGCTGTTTGTAAGGGTTATTTAAAAATTGCATGTGCTACTAATTTTGTACCCTTTATAACATTCTTAAATCTTCCAGTCTGGTTTTAGAATTTAGAATTGCATTTAAGGTGGATCAGTTCTCAGGCATATACTTCTACAGCCTTTTATTTCCTCATGCATCTAGTGCTGCATTTCTTTTTCCCTTATCCTTTACTATGCTTTTATTTCCCAAATCAATTAGGATTTGATTTCTCTTTTAAACAGAATAGTGGATACAATCAACATTCACAATTAAGTGTATTTTTCCTACCCATTGCTTTATGTTGGTGTGCACTTATCCATCATATCAACATAGCATGTAAAGATGAGAAAGTGTAATCTTAACACAGCAAACACTCGATGGGAGAATAATCAAGCATATCAGACAACGCTGTGTTGATCATAAGCAGCTCATAAGAATGAACTTCTATCGTTTATCTGTCAACAAGGATAATTTATATTTCTGCATTAAAAAAGACTCGGCCCCAAATTCTGTTTTTACGGAACAACCGAAACCCGCAAATACAGTGGTTTCGTTTCCCCCTTCGAACTGAAGAATTTACACGTGAATCATAGTAATAAAAAAAAAAAGGGGGGGGAGGGTTGATCTTGAACTGCATGTTTACCCACGATTAACTTAATTGCAGTTTTCTGAATTTCCCGGGACAGAAAGGCATTCGGAACCAGGAAGCCACTCGATATACGACTGGGGTGTTCACACAACACCCAATGCTTGCATCCATTGTGTCTGACTCTTGTGGGTCAAGTAACCGGGAGAACAAAACCATATTCTCACACCGCAGGGCTGCCCACCCCCCCGTGCAAGGAGATGCACGTAAAGAAGTGCTCTCCGGCTCACCCTCCCATAAAATGCAAAAGCACCCAGCGCGGTCCCCACGCATCAACCCCATCCAGCCTACCGATCCTTCTGCTCCAGCTGATCCTTCCTCCTCTTTGACTCCGCCCTCCAAAAAGGCTCGTCCCACCTGACCGGCCAAACGCCAGGAGTTGAGCGCGCGTGCGCACGGGCCGCGCCGCGCATGGCATTTTTTTGGGGGGGGTCTAATCGTGATCGGCGCGTGCGCGTTACCGTCCACCCTCCGAGCTCCTGTTCTTGCAAGTAGGGCAATCGGGTAAGTGAGATGCGGTATGTGTTGGAAGAGGTGTGTGTGTGGGGGGGTGTTAGATGAGCGAAGTTGACCTTTACCGTTAAGAAGGCCGTGGATGACTACGGAGGGGGGGCGCGTGCCTGGATTTCTGTTGTTGTTTTTTTAATACCCCTGAGGGGGTGTCGCTCATCGGGGAATTCTTCGGGCCCGTCCGTTGCTTTTGGGTACAAAGTCAGGCTTGCAGAGTCGGTGTGGGGGGGGGGGAAATTCCCTCTTGATAAAAGCCGAAGAAAAGTGTGGGTGGCTGAGAGAGCCCGTCATAGGGGTGAGTGAGGTGGGTGGGTGACAGAAATATCCATATTCAAGCTCTCCCTTCCCCCCTCCCCCCTTTTTTTCTTCCCTGCGCTTTCTTTCTTTCTTTCTTTCTTTCTTTCTTTCTTTCTTTCTTTCTTTCTTTCTTTCTTTCTTTCTTTCTTTTCCTTTTTATTTATTATGTTGCTGTTTATTGGTATCTTGTGTATCTGGGGATAGATAGGTATTCAGGGAATGTCTGAAAAAAAAGTATGTGCTCTAAGAAGAGAGGAAGAGGAGGAGAAGAAAGCGGCGAATGGGAGACGCCGAGGCTGTCAAGAATCCCGCGGATGCCTTGAGAGAATAATAAATATTAAATTGTGAGGGGGGTTTTTTTGGGGGGGGGAGGAGAGGAGGAAAGGGAGGAGTTTATGAACAGCGATATTTCCTGAACTTGTTGTTTCATTTTCTTCTTTAAGATTTGCTTTCTCTTGTTGCAGTTGTATCGTGGGTTTTTTTCTCTCTCCCTGGTCAAGCCAACCCACAGAGATAAAGATATACAGATCAGGAGAAAGTTTAATTCTAGTAGGATTTTGTTTTTCTTTTAAGATTTTTCACTTTCCATCCAAGAAGCTTGGAAGGAAGCTGAAGACACTTCTTGCATGAGAAGAGATATGTCTCTATAGAAAAACCAGAAAGTCCAGTTGCCTCTTGAAAAAAAAGCACCTTTCCTGATGACTGAGAATCTGCATAGAAATGTAATGCTAGGAAGCACAGGATGCATTTAAATGGCCTTCAGTTGGAAACTAAACATTGGAAACTGGCTGTTTGATTTAAAAAAAATCTTGCCACTTTGGGAGCTGCTGCTAGTTACTGGCCTAGATATGAAATAACCACAAAAAATATCTTTCTTCAGGCAGCTGTAATGAATATATGCATGGATTCAAATGTCAGAATATTTGGCTTTTTAATGCAGTAACAAGTTTTGGATCCTATTTGTAGATTATTCATAAAATTCATAAAATAGAATTTTATGAATAAGATAGAACTTTTGCTTTGGAAGTGTTTATTCATAACTTTTGGCATGTGGAAATTGATGTTATTTCTTGTATAGGGTATTTGGTTTTCCGATAGCTGATTTTCCAGTTAGATGGCTGTAAACTTACTAATGAATGAATGAATGTGCCTGTGTATGTATATTCTATATTTACTTTATCCTCACTCTATTAATCGATTTACACCTGATCTTGCCTAATTCTATCCTATGTATACTAAATTCAATATGTGTGCCTTTAAGATCTCTTGCATTCTTTTTCTTTTGTGTGTGCAGATGTCACAATTCATTGGCTTAACACTCTTGATCTTTAATGAAGCCAAATTCTTAAAGAAAAAAGGATTGATCAATATGAAAGTGCAAGTGCATTTTCAAGGCTTGTTTTAATGGTGTCCAGGGATATTTGCATGGTTAACTCTGCCTCTCCTAATATCAGGTGGTCACAAAAGACAAATTTGGTGGGGAAGAGGAAGTAGAGTTGAGGGTCGTGTCTTCCACTGAACCTTGCAGTTTGAATCTCTTCTCTGGCAGTACCTGTTAAATGTGAGTGAAACTAACATTTGGTAGTCTAATACATTCCTTTGCATCAAATGGAAGGTTGTTTATATTACTGTGAATGAAATAAGATACTAATGTGCAAAATAAGGATCTAAGTTCAGTATATATCATCATATGAACAAAGCTTTAATAAAAGAAAAACTGGATGGAAGAAGGTGCTGAAATCAGTCCTTGATTATTTTTTCATATTAGTTCCATCATCATCACCCTCTAAACTGTTTATCCAGGTCAGGAGAGTATTTTTCTTTCAGTAAAACATCTTCAAGTTAAGCTTCATATTGAAGGGAAGAAGTCAAAGACATTTTTGGTAAATGGCTGAAGTTAGTTCTAATAATAGATGACAGAGTGAGCTATATTTTATTAAATGTATTTATTAAATTTCTCTGCTTCTCACTTCTATACTTTTATAGAATATAGAAATAGTAACTAAAATCTAATTTTATTCTCCCTATGAAAGTTTTACTATTTGTCATTCTAAGATTATTAAAGCTTTTATCCTTTTATTTTTAGCCCTTCCACTATGTGGCTATAGTGAAATAGTTTAGTAGAATACTTTGAACATATAACTACCTTATATTCAAAAAAATGAGATCTTTGACAAATCAATTATTTAGAGTTTTTCTTTCATTTAGTGTAAGTGCTTTGCTAATATTTGGAAGGACATGAAAATAGGCTATTTTTAGAATTTTGTGACAAAATTATAATGAAAAAAGGTGCATAAAAGAAAGAATAGAAAAATAGTATGGAGTAGAGAAAAAGAAAAATATTTAAAGAAATGACTTTCCCATCATAACAAATATAAACAATTTTAGTAACTTATCGACTTCTTAAAGATCAACAATGATCTTTTCTTCCCATATCTAAGCTCTTTAAACATTGTCATTTCAGTCCTAGAAATAACATATCCATTTTAACCTTGATTAAATGAACCAGCTTAATATTGCTTCTTTTTACTTTTAACAATCTTGATTTTTAGTTCCTTCAAATAATGTCCTAGAACTTGATTTCTTTTTATTTTTTATATATCTTTTCTCTCAATATTCTTCAAAGGATTAATTTGTATCTCCAATATAGAAACATTATCCAGATCACTCTCTCGGGTTTTTTTTTCTATATCCCTGTTAATTAAGACATGAGCATCTTTCTTTGGCATGTCAAGTATAGCATCTACAATTTTCACTTTTCACTTTCAGATCAGTTTCATTCTTGTATAGTAAAACTTGTTCCTCTTCCATAACATCTTATCTATAGAGGCAGATGGTATTATTATCCACTGCATCAATTGTTAAAAAATATCCTTCAATATGTCAGATGTTAAAATATTTTTCTGCAGAAATAAAATTTAAATATTCTTTAATTGTAATATTTAGTTCCTTCCATATTTTGTATTCCAACCTTTAAAGTCCCATCATATCATGTCTTAAGAATTCAAAACAAAGCTATTTTCCCACAAGGAATTCTTATAATTAATTCCAATATCTCTTTTCAAATCCATCTGGACCCTTATTCCATTTGTAACATTCTGAAATCAATGTTCTAATAATCACTTTGCACCCCTCAAATAATTTTAAAGTCTTTAAATTTATATTTAGAACCTCTTTTGCTAAGGGTTGAAGAAAACTTACCTGGTGTTTTCAGACTTATTGGTTTAATGGTTCCTAAAAGCTGAAAAGCAATTAACAAGCAATTTCTGAAAGTGCTTAGAAAGTAGAAGGAAGTTTGAGCAAGATGTTGATTGGTTTAATCATTCAATCGTGTCTGACTCTTGGTGACTATAAAGTTGGCGACTTTATAGGCAAGTGCCCTCCATGCTACCCATTCAAGCAAAGCTTCTTTCAGTTGTTGAATGTTCAACTTTGTATCATATTTGATGCTATGTGGGTGATGTGAAAACATTCCCTTGTCCAGAGGGGAATTACAAAGAATTTTTCATTCCACCATGATTGTTGGAGTTGGCTTTAGTTCAATTCACCCCATTTCTACCCAGAAGCTGTATTATACAAATTATAATTTTTGTTATAAATCAATCTGTAAAAATTCTTAATTTTAATGACTATAGTATATAGCCTGTGTAAGGTAAGGCATTGACTCCTTTTCACCTTCCCTCGCCCACTGTCTCTCTTCCATGTCTTCTCTGTTGGCTGCCAAGTGCAGGTAGTCCTTGACTTATGATCACAGTTGAGCCCAAATTTTCTATTGCTAATTGAAACATTTGTTAAGAGAGTTTTGCCCCATTTTATGATCTTTCTTGTCACAGTTGTGAAGTGAGTCACAGCAGTTTTCAAAAGTTGGTAACCTAGTTGTTAAGAGAGGCTGACCTTCCCGTTGACTTTGCTTGTTACAAGGTTGTAAAAATATGGCCCCGGGACACAGCAATGGTCATAAATATGAACCAGTTGCCAAAAATGATCATGAATTTCGATCACATGATCATGGGGGTGCCACAGATTGTAATTGGGAGAAATGGTCATAAGTATCTTTTTCCAGTGCCATTTTAACTTTGAACTGTGACTAAATGCGCTGTTGTAAGTCAAGGACTACCTGTATCCTGTCTTGCAGGGTGGCAAACATCCCCAGAACTGCAAGGCCCTGGGATCATTTGGCACACTGCGGCTCAAGCTTCCTGTCATGCCATCGCTCTGGGGCTGCAAGAAGCCCTGATGTGCAGCTCAGTGCAAAACTTCCACCCCAGGAAGTTCCACCAGTGTGCAAAACTATCACTCTAATTTGGCACAAAACTGCCATCCCAGGAAACCCCAGTCACCCCAGTTCAACCTCTCTTTCTTCCCTGCACTTCAAAACACCTGCCACCTACACTCTGGCACACAGCTCAGTTGACTTTTCTCAGTTGAGTCTTGCTCCTGCTTCTGTCAAGGCATACTTTCCCTGATCCTTCACAAGGCAGCTGCTGGCTACACGAGGCCATCTTACCCGTGGTATGTGACATGAGAAAGACTCATTAGAAGTGGGAGAAAGAATATAGTTGTGATGACACGAAGTGTAACACAAACTTAACAAAATCCAAAATGTAAATAAATGTCCTTTAATGCCTCCAACTTGGCCCCACTGTTCAATAATTCTCAGTTGGAGATAAAACATATTCAAAAATAGTCTTCAAAAGAAAGCAATACAGTTCAAACTTAATAAGCAGATAGAGGTGAAATAAAAAACTAAAACAAGCTACAATGAAGGAATTTCCACAATGGACCAGGATAAGTAATCACCAACTTCAAGGAGATAACAAGGCACAGTCTGTTGGAAGGACGCCACCCAAGATAACTTCAGCCCAAAATAACACATGCTTTGCTTCTGACAATGCTGTGTTTTAACCGTCTCTCTTATATACTATTCTCCCCAACTGCAACCAATGAGGGGGATCATGGCCACCTCCTCTCTCGTAAGCCAAGTTGTTGCCTTCTCCATTCCTCCCTGTGTGTCGTAGGATGAAGAGGGGATGGGCCTGGTTCTTCCTCTGACTGCCCAACCAGCCTCTGCCCTTTCCCAGCCTCCTCCACAATCTCCGGAGTCACTCATCCACTGTCTGTCGGCTGTTCCTCCTCTCCCTCAGAGTCTGACTCTAACAAGGGCATGACAATAGTGAAGGTCAACTAGGGAAGCAGGGGTTACAGAGTGCAGGGAGGCAAAAAGGTATAAATGGGACATAGGGGTATGAGGGTACTCCTGGAGTAGTAAGTGCTGGTGCCAAGCACCCAAATTTTGGTCACATGACTAGAATGCTGCAATAACTCCAGGGACAAGTTGTGTGTCTCTTCATTCAGTACTGCCCGAACATCAAACATATTACTGCAAAGAGAACATTACATTTCTAGGAAAAAGCAGTGGATTGGAATCAAAGCTCAGGATACACATTTTGCTACATAACATTCTGCCTGAATTAGCAGTTTTAATATTAGTTTCTTGTTCTATATTTTCTTTTTATTCTTTCCATGGAGTTAACAGGTGACTTTTCTCTTGCATAAAGATGTGGTTCACTCCTTCATTTTTTTAAATTCTTAACTGTTCCACATTCAAATACAGAAAGATGTGAGGGCATTTTTTTTTCACATTTCACATTTTATATATAATTAAAGCTATCAGGGTATATTCTCATCCTTGATTTTTCCCATCCCAATGTTTGTGGGAAAGCAATCTAAAAAAAACAAAACTTTTCCTCTGATTTTAATGAGTTCATATTCTTTGTTTCCGGGTGCGAGTGAAGACAATTTAGTAAGATCTTTGCAAATATAACATGTTTTCCACTTTAAAAAATGAAATGCTTTTTTCTAAGTTTTCACAGGTATGTTAAATCTATACAGGGGTTTTGTTTTTTATTGTTTCTCTTCAAAAATCAAAATTTTATTATAACAGAGTCATACTAATTTTTATTGTTTTCCTGCTGCATTAATTCCTGGAAAGGGTGTAAGTTTTAATGAAATATCAATGAAATAACAGCTGCTGGAATTGAGTGTGCCTAGTTTAATGAAAAGAAGGACTAGTGGGGACATGATAGCAGTGTTCCAATATCTCAGGGGCTCATACAAAGAAGAGGAAGTCAAGCTCTTCTCCAAAGCACCTGAGGGGTAGGACACAAAGCAATAGGTGAAAACTAATAAAGGAGAGAAGCAAGAACTAAGGAGAAATTTCCTGACAGAACAATTAATCAATGGAACAACTTGTGTCCAGAAGTTGTAGATGCTCCAACACTGGAGTTTTTAAGAAGATATTGGACAATCATTTGTTTGAAATGTTATAGGGCATGGGTGTCAAACTCACTGCATCACGTTGTTATCACATGATGTATTGCGATGCTTTTTGCCTTCCCAGAGCTGGGGTGGGCATGGTCTGTGCATGACTATAGTTGATAACTTGCAACTGTTAAAGTATAAATCTTATCCAGGCAATGGTTAAGAAATTTGAATTTGTGCCGCAGCCACAGAGAGTGCCATAGCTATTAAATGTTTAGTGAATGTTTTTGTGGAATATTAGATGTCTTCCTTTTGCATAGAGATTCTGCAGTGGGATAGTAACTACCGTATATACTCGAGTATAAGCTGAGTTTTTCAGCCCATTTTTTGTGCTGAAAAAACCACCCTCGGCTTAAACTCGAGTCAGCCGCTACGGCACCATGCCTGGCCTGTGCTGGTGTGGCTACAACCGATCGCGCCTCCAGGGCAGCATCGCCGCCGCGGCTGTCTACCCGCTGAGGGACACACAGGCGACCCCAAGCGGCCTCTTCTTCCCCATTAACGGGCGCCCGGGGCCCCCGCGAGCTCCTGTGTTGCGCGCTTCCAGCTTCGCAAAAAAACCACCAGGCTCAGGCAGCCTCCCCCACCTCCTAGCCTAGCAGCGAAGAACTGCTCCAGGGGCAGCGAGACAAAGTGCCTGGCTGCGCTGTGGCGGGAGCCACCGGAGCAGCTCTTCGCTGCTGGGGGGTGGTGGGGGAGGCTGCCTGAGCCTGGCGACCCCAAGCGGCCTCTTTTTCCCCATTAACGGGTGCCCGGGGCCCCCGCGACCTCCTGTGTTGCGTGCTTCCAGCTTCGCAAAGAAACTGCCAGGCTCCCCCACCCCCTAGCCTAGCAGCGAAGAGCTGCTCCGGGGGCAGCGAGACAAAGTGCCTGGCTGCGCCGTGGCGGGAGCCCCCGGAGCAGCTCTTCGCTGCTAGGGGGGGTGGGGGAGGCTGCCTGAGCCTGGCGACCCCAAGCGGCCTCTTCTTCCCCATTAACAGGCGCCCGGGGCCCCCACGAGCTCCTGTGTTGCACGCTTCCAGCTTCGCAAAGAAACTGCCAGGCTCCCCACCCCCTAGCCTAGCAGCGAAGAGCTGCTCCGGGGGCAGCGAGACAAAGTGCCTGGCTGCGCCGTGGCGGGAGCCCCCGGAGCAGCTCTTCACTGCTAGGTGGGGTGGGGGAGGCTGCCTGAGCCTAGCGACCCCAAGCGGCCTCTTCTTCCCCATTAACGGACGCCCAGGGCCCCCGCGAGCTCCTGTGTTGCGCGCTTCCAGCTTCGCAAAGAAACTGCCAGGCTCCCCCACCCCCTAGCCTAGCAGCAAAGAGCTGCTCCGGGGGCAGCGAGACAAAGTGCCTGGCTGCGCCGTGGCGGGAGCCCCCGGAGCAGCTCTTCGCTGCTAGGCTAGGGGGCAGGGGAGGCTGCCTGAGCCTGGCGACCCCAAGCAGCCTCTCCTTCCCCATTAATGGGCGCCCGGGGCCCCCGCGAGCTCCTGCGTTGCGCGCTTCCAGCTTCACCAAAAACCAGAGCTGCAAATCTGGTAATCGCTTGCGGAGCCTCGGCACGAACCCCCTTTCCCCGCACTCCCCTCCCGCACTCCTCTGGCGGCAGCAGGCGGAGAAAGCCCCACTTCCCCCTGGCTTTGATGGCACGCATGAGTTGGCTTCCCACTCTTTTTTTTTTAACTCTCCTCTTCCTCCTCCTCCTCTCCTCTCCCCTTGTTGTCTGGTCTTCCCTAAGGAAACTCGAGGGCTCACACTTCCAGGTGTTTCTCCCTGTCTTTCTCCCTGTCAATGATCTTTTCTTCCCTTCCCTTCTCTCAGCCCCATCCTCCTTCACCTTTGTCACCACAATCCTGAACAGATGAAGTTTGTACTTCTCAAGAAAGGTTGGATGTTCCTTTTTAGGAGGGAACCTAGTGTGACATCTGTATGTTGACCTACTACTGAGCCATGGCATGTGTGCACATGCAATGGAGGCATGAGGGAGAGCTGTGAAAGAGATGGTGGCTCTCCAAAACAGGATGTACATGCAGCACATACACATGCTTTTTTCTTGCAAGGGAGAGAGTGACTCTGTTTGGACATACAGATGATGAGGAGGAATCCAGTTTTGAAGGATTTTAACTCTTGTGTTTTAGCTTGGTTGCTGATTGAGCTAAGGTTTTTGTACTTTTAAAGTTATTGTTGGTACCATATTGGTTTTGTTGACTCTGTTTTCCACTTACAGAGCTAGTTTACTGTTTTTCTTTGAAATAAATATTCAAAAACATTTAACCTACTGATGCCTCAATTCATGTAATTTTATTGGTATCTATTTTTATTTTTGAAATTTACCAGTAGCTGCTGCATTTCCCACCCTCGACTTATACTCGAGTCAATAAGTTTTCCCAGTTTTTTGTGGTAAAATTAGGTGCCTCGACTTATATTAGGGTCGACTTATACTCGAGTATATACGGTACCTTTAGTTTTGTAATGACCTTCAAGTTTTTTAAATGTGAGTGGTTGGATTCAGAAAGGTAATAAGGATAATTCTGTTTAAAGAAAGCTGCTTCAGGTGGAGGGATCTTTGCCAGTATTTTATGCTTTCTGCAGCCTTTAGCTCCCCAAAGGCTCTGGAGCCAACATATGCAGCTCTGGGTCACTTTATGAAAATTCTGTCTGTTGAACCTCTGTCTAAGTCCATTCCTTATGTTGAAAAAGCCTAAAATCTTTATAGCTAAGATCCTATTTTTTCTGTATAGTTACCAGTTGCTGCACAGTTTAGATATATACTGTATATGGAGAAGGACTGCTGTTTCTTTATTTCTTGCTTATGGATTATCCATAGTCACCTGATTTATTTCAAAAGGAACAGAGCATTGTCTCAAATAATAGGAACATCCTAGACATGCTTCCCTCTTGTGAGTTAGAGAACTTTGGGATCAGATAGAGTCTCTGCTGTTGAAGGGAAAGTAAAAGAAAGAAAACAGGAATCTGTCCACAGAATCTTAGATGTTTCCAGAATACTGGATTTGATTTGCCTTGTGTCTAATCCAAATTGATGATGTTTATCAAAAAAGACTTTAGAAAGAGAGGGGGAGGGAAGGAGAGAGAGAGAGAGAAATTGATTTCTGTTGATTGAAAGAAAAAGTAAAATGTCTTTCAGATTAAACTTGATCCCCAGTGAACTCCCTGTACATTTTCATATTGTTTTCTTGGCAGTAATATGGAAATAGCTTGCCATTGTTGTCTTGATGTTTTATTGACTTCTCCATGGTTCCAAGATTTCCTGGTGATTTCCCACACAGATGCTAACCAAATCCAGTTCTGGTTGACATCAGAATTGACCAGGGGCTTGCCACCTGCTCTAGGAGATCTATGATATATGAAATGTATGTATGTATGTATGTATGTATGTATGTATGTATGTATTTAATATCTATACATAGAGCCTTCTAGAGTAAATTGAAAATCTAATTCTGTGAATTTTATTGTCCCTAATTCCTCGGAAATTTGCCAAAAATATTGAAATGAATTGCATCTTTAAATCCAGTCTGACAGCCATTTTCAGATACTTCTGCAGTTTCCATTAACCTACTAAAGTCATCTGGATATTGTGAACGTTACTTCTTAAATATGCTTGATATCGAGCAGTGTGTTAATAAAAGTCCTATTTATGCAGGGTTTTATATTCTATTAACTTAGGATGGACCTGTAGATAATAAAATGTGCTATCTTCAGCATATGTTAGACTAAGAGTTTGATATTAGTCGACCAAAGAAGCTTGCCTAATGATTAAGAATGCAGTGCCTATTGTCTATTCAAATAAAAGTTCTTATAATTACTCATAGGTAAATTGATTGATTTACATTTATTGAATTTTTTCTGGCACCCATTATTCAAAGGGCCACAGAACAAATTGATAAATTAGTTAAATTAATCCCAATTAAACAGATAGAAGCAATATTAAGAAATAGTGTGCATTTTTAATTCCTTAGAGTAGATTAATGAGGTGCTTTGTAGCAGAAATGTGTAAGCATTCTGTATTTTTTTCATGATTGCCCATGTAAACAGTTAAGTAAATGATTAAATTTCCTTGCTAGTTTTATTTATTTATTTTTCATTTGTAAAATTTATTGGCCACCCATTTTACCTTACTTAAAAAGATAAAAACTATACAAAACCTAAAAGACATAAATAAAATACTGTATAGCTCCAAATACTGCGGCCAATTAAAAGATGGAGAAGCAGGGAGAGAGGGAAGGAATAGAATGAGGGGGGAAGATATGGGATCTGTTGTTAATTATCAACCTTTCACTCATTTTAGTGAGGTCTCAAATAGTAATATTAACTGACATTATGTATTTCTGGATGTTTTCCTTTTCTGAACATTTCTCCTGTCATATTGATGGATGATTATAATGGTATACAGGTGAATATTGGAATGGCAGAGCTCATAGTGAATGTATTAATATATCTTACAGATTTTTTTCAGTAAAATATAGAACTTTAATTCTGTAGGGGGGAGGAATTAAATCAGCTAGCCATGTGAATTCAAATATTTCATGGTTATTGTAAACAAAATCTAATTAAATTGAAGTGGGGTTTAATCTAATAAAAACATAACAGCTAGCTTATAGATGTGTTTGCTAGTCTCAGACTTTGAATTTAGGGTTAAATTAATAAATTGTAAACATGTGGATTCTAACTATATGCTTCAACATAGAAACCAAGATAAGAGAAATAAGAATGAGAAGAGAAATAAGAGACCTACAGTAGTTGTATCTTTGGATCTGTGATTAATTATGTTATGATGAGACTAAAAAGATACATTGTGGAAGGAAGAAAAAAGTTATAGTCCCATGTTTGCTGAAAACCAACAGAAGCATAGTAGTCTTGGATCAAACATAAAATAAAGCGTACAATGGCCTTCCTTAAGCTGAATATTTTAAGATGTTGAGATTTGAAAATATATCCAGAAACAAATTACACTGGAAATGTCTGGAATAGAAGAAATTGTACTTAAGCAATTGTAGTTAGAAAAGAAGCAATCCTTATTTGCCTGTCATTCTTGCTATTGTTTACTCCACCAGAAGTTTGTATGAGTCAAGTTCTTAGTATGGTCAATGAAAATTAGTAAAAAGGTAATATTTGACTTTCAGAGGATGAATTTGGTAAAATATTTCAGAAAGAACTGGTAAAAGAAATTGGTGAGGGAAAGTGTTTGTAATGTACAGCCTTACTAATAACTATTTTCTTTATTCCAAGATATAATTCTTAATTTTCATTAATGCCAAGAGTTTTACAGCTTAGAAAATGCTTATCATAAAACACAAAACCTTTCACAAGGAAAATGATTTATCTTATAAGTTCTTGAGTTCAGTTGACTCAGTTTGTCCTTTATGTCTTTAAAAATGGAATGTATATTATACATAGGAAAAAACGTGGTTTACAGATGATAGGCATGGCAAAGTCTATACATAGCAAAGTCAGCGTGACAAGTTAATGTGAACTTTGAGTTCTAGGGAATAAAGTGAATATGTTTTATTATTAGTTATGTTCAATCTATTTAGTCGAAACAATGTTGGAAATAATTGCACTAATAATATGTTTATATTATCCTGTATTTTTTATCTAGGATTTTAGTCCGATCCTTGATGAAAATGGCAGCCAACAATGCAGTTTTGAATAGACTGGAGCAGAAAGGCGCTGAAGCAGATCAAATTATTGAATACCTTAAGCAGCAAGTTGCTCTTCTGAAAGAAAAAGCCAGTAAGGCATAACATTAAAATAGATTATTAATTATCCATTCTAAATCAGTGAGTAAAATCTAAATTGAACAACCTATTTCAGGTAATAGCTTTCCTATAAAAGACTATTATAATACATAATTTCCCACTTTTTTAAAGTTCAGAAGACAAGTTACCTGGAGTTAAAAGCTATCAATGGGTATATTTGGCAGTGCTCTTTTAAAGAAACTGCTATAGTTATGGCTAATAGGTACCTGAATTAAAACTGTAATAACAGTAAGAAGGTAAATTATGGTTTTATAGTCAGTAGAATCATAGAGTTGAAAGGATGATTTATGTTATTCAGTCCCACTCATTTAGCGGAGAAACCCAAATTACAGCATCCTAAACAGATAGTTGTCAAACCTCCACTTGACTGCATGAAATGGTGAATTCACAGACTTTCTATTGAACTGACTTTGCTGCTAAAAATTATTTGCTAACATTCGGTCACAATCTGTAGCTTTCAGCCATTAGTCTATTCTGTAGCTTACATCCTGTTGTCTATCCTGGAGTTTACATCCATTTGTCTATCCTGTAGCTTACATTCATTCCTGTATTATGGAATGAGAGAAGAGGTCTTTACCTTCTATGTAGTGATTTAGTGATCTTTAAATAATGCTATCATACCTCACTTATTTTTTCCTCAAGGCTAAACACACTCAACTTCTTCAATCTATCTGAATAGACTTATTGCCTTTTCCCAAGTTGTTTCGATTTCTGTGAATAATGCTTAAATGTGTTATGTCAGAAATATTGAGTTCGATTAATGCAGAATTAAGTGGAATGGTTATATTCTGTGAATCAGAAATTATCTTTCTCTTGATACAGCCTTAAATTACATTTGACTGTTTTGTAGCCACATCACTGTCCTGGTTCCAATTTAGCTTACACTCAACTGCTTTAATAAGGATTTTTTTCAAAAAACCAACCAACCAACCAACTGCCACCATTAAACCAGATATCCTGGTAATGATGCATTTGATTTTATGTTCCTAAGAACAGAACTGCCGTCTAGTCCACAATTGAAATTTGAATAGTATCAGCATACTATTGTTTTGTTAGCTGTATACAAACTATTACATATCTTAAGGAACGCTTAGAGCTCACAGGTTCCTGGTTTCTAGGCCAGCACCTTAACTATTACAGCAAACATCTACAGTATTTGTACAATCTTAAGAAAGTTATCTGATAAGGTTAGTCTATTACTTTTTTTTGACAAATCTATTTAAGCTTCCCTAATTATTACATTGTTTTCAGTAACCTTATATGATCTGTTTTAAGTTATTTTTAGTTGTCAATGTAGACTGGTTTGAAGTTTGCTGATTTTCTTTTATTTATGATAGGACACTATTCACTCTTCTCCAATCTGACACCTCATCAGTTTCTCAGTTTTTTCCTAAGGATTTGATTAGTTCCTTTAGTATCCTAGAATCTTCATCTCATCCCCAAGACTGAGACACATTCAAATAAATATTCTGTAATCATATATCCATTCATTTCAAACTTCAGTCCTGTTCCTCCTGTTACATACTTTTTGTTAAACTAGTCCGAACTGTTTGAAAATCTGTGCCTTGTCCAGATTACCAGTCAACATTTTGCTATCTTCACTGAGCAACTGGTATATATTCTTTTTCTTTACTTTTGAATGTATCTAGCTCACTTTCATATCCTCTGTATGAGTATTCTTCTTCACTAGTAACATTCTTCACTAGCCTCAACTTATTCTGAGTTTTCCTGTCACCATTTGCGCACTGTTCCTTTGAGACTTGGCCTCTTTTATATTTATTTTTTATTTTCTCTAACTTGATGGAATGTTAGAAATAAATTATATAAAGGGACGGTCAATAGATAATTCTCTGAATATCAAACATTTAGCTAGGCAGGGGAAGCTGGCAAATGCAAGAGCCAACCAGAGACTGCTGAGAAAATATTTTCTCCCTTCCTTCAACTCCCCTACTGTTTTCCTATGGGAGAGGCTGTTGGGTAGCAGCTTGGAAATATTGTTTTCCAATCTGAGTTGCCCCCTCCACTCCTGGATATGGAACCTCAGAATGGAGATTAGCAGTCTATTCTGTGCTTCCCAGTATATACAAATACATGTAACCCAGAGAAGAATAGAAATACAGATAAATACTGATACTGATACATTTGGTTACATCGAAGAAAATACAGACAACTTTTTATGGCCATTACTAGAAAAGCATTTAGGGGAAAAATCTGCATCCTTTTCCTTTTTTATTTTCAAACCTCTACCTAGGTTTTTGTGTGTGTGTGTGTATGTTCTGAATTTTCTTTTTCTGCTGTTTTCCATATTTACAGTTCTTGAAGAAGGAGATTTACTTTTTCATCTCCTTTGTTAGGCTCTCCCATTTATCTGATTTTTTTTTTTAAAGTTACATCAAGATACATGTCTGACTACTCTGATTTTTTTGTAAAACAAAACCAAAATTGTATGTTCAACAGTATTATGGTTGCAATAATGGAGAATTTTATTCTATTGTTCAGGATTTTAGGCTTTGTATTTAATGCATGTGTACTTTTTTATGATCTGAAGAGATTTTATGGCCTAGAGTCAATAAACAAGGTTTCTACTTACAAATATGAAATGAAACTTTTCAACAGTTTCCACATAGTTCTGAGATAATATCTCAAGAATCTGTCATATTTTTTCCACTTCTGGTTTCTTGATATAGAACATGTAAACAATAAAGTATTTAGCTATGCATTCCATTGGAATAGGCATATAACACAGTTCCAGCTTGTATTCCCACCAGAAACAAAGCACAATTTATTTCTTAGAATATATGCCAAAGGAAAAGAGGAAAGAAGTGTGAATTGAATAAGGAGTCCCTTTTGTATATGTTATGGATTTAAGTGGAAAACACAGCGTACAGGAGATATTACTGCAGGGTTTTAATAACAATACTGAGTGGTAAAATATCTGTTTTAATATTTAGAAAAGTTGGAGTGAGTGCTGATATAGGCATTCCATAGGATCTGTCTACAGACACCTGTTCCTTGTTCCAAAATATTTAATGGAAATAACACAGAACTTTTTGATTGCTTGTTGATGCATTTCCCATTATCATGACTTTTGTTTATGTCTGTTTGTTTTTATATCATGATACTATTTTTAAATCAGATATTTGAGCACTCATAATAGATTTATACGTGATTCCGGGAACTTTGATATTTGTAAATGTATCCAGTGTAACACTGTATTTTTAATATAAATGTTTAATCAAAGTACATAAGACACAAGTAATTAGGAGATTTCTCCATTTTCTTGAAGTTTTCAAAACAAGTGTTCTGTTATTCATATATAGCCCCTAGCAATGAAACTTTATGATTTTTTTTACAATTCAGCAGTGATTCTAATGAGAGTTCTGCCTCTTATAGTCTTGCAGGCATCTCTGAGGGAAGAGAAGAAACTACGTGTTGAAAATGCTAAACTTAAGAAAGAAATTGAAGTGCTAAAGCAGGAATTGATCCAAGCAGAAATTCGTAATGGAGGTGAGAAATACTGTGTTTTATGCAAACATACCTCATTTATAGTGAGGACTATTTTCTGTTGTCAGTATTAAAAAAACATTAAAAGGAGCATTGAAGGAGGGCAGAATTGCATTTCTTTTGCTTAATGTGATATGAATAGGAAGTAAAAAAATCAGGAGGAAAAAGAAAGATACTTGTTACCATATTGTCGATGCTTCTTTTCTCATGAATCTTGCAAAAGAGATTTTGGTGAAGGTTAAGAAATAGCCTGCATTATAGTATATCAGACAGAAGTTATATTGGCAAACTTGAATGTTTTGTTTGTTTTTAAAGACCAAGTTGATACAACTTTACTTGCAGAAAAGGATTGAAAATGTTGAAAAGTGTTATGGTCAGGTCTTATATTTTTCATACAATACAGTAGACATTCATAAATATATGCAGTTTATAACTTGTATCCTTTGGTTCTTTTTTATATATAGTTATATCTCAACTGTTATATAGTTATTAACTCATTATAATCAATCCGACTAAAAAAATCTGGATTAAAATATCACATGAAGATCAGTGATTTCACACTTTAGTTTGTCTTGGTTTTGATTATGATCTTCTTTGTGATTTTCTTTACCATTAATTGTCATGATATGAAACAAAATTCAGGAGGCTTAAAATGTAATGCATATAAATATAAGCATGTGCTTGGAAATATGGAAGAAAATATTTTTTTCATTTAACAATGTACTTTTATTCCAACAGATTTCACAAAGTAAGTTTAAATATCAGAAATAAGATGTTAATTAATTGGAATGAATCTTTTGTGTTTAACTTTAGCGAAGCAAATATCTGTGCCACCTAGTGACATGGCTTCTGCAGTTTCATTTATGAAGGATCTCTCTCAAACATCATCTGCTTCTGAAGCTCTATCTGATCCTAAGAAACAAATCAAGGGACCCAGTAAAGAAAAGAAGAAGAAAGACAGAACAGAAAAGAAAGGTAATAAGTTATTAGAGGCTTCAGCAGGATCATTTTCTAACTCAATTCTATACATTAATATCATTTGCATTTCTCTCAACTGCTCTCAGGCTTGTAACTATCCTTTCCTCATTCTGTAAATGGAAATTGGACTGTGTTTTGCCAGTTTTCAGATTTTTCATCTTTTTTGTTTATAGCTATGCTTTGGAAATTAAAGGGATTACTGGATAAACAGGAACAATGATTTATTTTTGATGTCATGTTTATTGTTAGAGTAAATAATGCTGTGTTTTTTACAACTATGCTTTTTATTACAATTGTTGTTATAATTGTAAAGTTTTTGGTCTTGATGACATGAAAGTGTTCTTAATACTTTACATAAGGGAGTTTTTGTAATGAAAAAAATAATAATAGGTAGTTTTGTGAAGTGAATTGCATCAGAGGATTTATTAATTTGATTTCCTTCCTTTTTGTAGGAGATAAGAAAGAAAAAAAGCAATCAGCTGCAAATGATGATTCAAAGCCTTTAGATGTTTCTCGGCTTGATCTTCGTATTGGTTGTATTATGACAGCAAAGAAACACCCAGATGCTGATAGTCTTTATATTGAGGAAGTTGATGTTGGAGAAGCAAATCTAAGAACTGTTGTCAGTGGTTTGGTGAAACATGTTCCTTTAGAAGAGGTATAAATGAAATATCTCTGATGCGTTGGCAATATTTTTATTTCTTATTGTTCATCATTTATTTATAGTATGTTCCAGTTAAATGCTGAAATCTTGAGAACTTGAACTTGAGGCTTAGTGTGTCAATTTCAGGCTACAATTAGCCCCCGGGCCAGACTTTGGACATGCTTGCTTTATGGTGTAGCATAGTTGGCTTTTCTTATATAGTGAAGAATCTACAACAACCTAAATCCAATACGGTCATTTCTGGACTATTGTTTCTTGTTTTTTAAAAAAGTGATCTAAACCACTCTGCATTTGTATTGGTTAAAATGTTCAAGGACAAAAAAGGCAAAAATAAAAACCTGGATATAAAGGAATTTGAGAAAAAGGGTTAAAAAGCAAAATTGGTGGGACTTCCGGTTTGAAGGGCTTCGGCGACAGACAGGAATCCATGATCATGCATGGTTTCTGCCTGGGCTCGCCACTGGAGCGCCCCGAGCCAGCTGGTTTCAGGGCTAAGCCACCCCGTAGAGATGGTGAAGAAGGGGAGACTGCCAGCAGGCTCGAGGAGAGCCGCATTTCTCCTCCTTAGCTGGTCAAACTCCCTTTCCCGAAGGCGGTAGGAGCGGTGGTTAGAAATGGCCACCTCAAAGAAGTACTCAACCTGAAAAGAACGTGCAGGAGGAAGATAAGAAGTGAAAGTTTTGGGTGACCGGGCTAAGTTGAAAAAGCAATAACTAAGGTACCCTGTAATTTAAATTCTAGAAGAAATAACATCGCTCCCAAAGAAGAGTCGGAAGCAGCTAAAGAAAGTGAAAAGGGAAAGGTTTGGCTTTTTTTTCTTCTTCTCTCTCCTTCCTTATATTGACAATTAAGAATAAGAAATTGGAAAAATCAACTTTGGCATCAATAGGCAATTAAGCTGAAAATATAACTAAATGCCAAAGGGACAATAAAGATTTCTGGACACTAAAAACTTTTTCTTCTATAAGCAGGAAGGGGGAGAAAAAGAATAAGGGCAGGATCTGGAAGAGGGAGGATACTGCCTGGACTTTAAAAGAATCTAAAGTAAAATCTCAGTAAGACTTCTAAAAGATACATTTTAACTGAAACTTTGCAACTAAATAGTAACCCCAGGAAGAGAAGTGGGGGAAAAAAAGAAAGAGCAAAAAGAAACAGTTTGTGTGTGTTTGGATTACTTGGTGACTTGGATTTTTGGCTATTATATTTGAATGACTAAATCAATCGGGTGGTTGTTTAAAAATTTCTACAATGGCATTACTTTTGGATGAATTGAAAATGGAACTTAAAAAGTACAAAGAAGATGCACAAGAAGGGAAGGGTTCCTTTGGCTTCGTTTTTCAATTCTTAGAAATGGAGATTTGGAACTATGAGAAACAACAAGAAAAGACTGCAAAACAAAAAGACTGGGACAAAGAAGAAGCCATCTTTAATGAACAAGTAACTCTATGTGGGGAAGAAAAAGGAAAGGAGGGAAAGAGGATGGAGAATTTAAGACTTAAACAAACAACCAAAGAAAAGAATAATTTGAAAAATAAGTATAATACTGGAAAGCAACAGAAGAGGGGAATACAGAAGAGAGAAATAGAGGTAGAGAGACAAAGGGGTAAAAAGGGGAGGGAGAAAAAGAGAGGGAAGAAGGAAAGGAAAAGAAGTTACAAAGGTCCCGAGCAAGATATAAAGAAACAGGACCTATTTAGAGATAATGGGTGAAAATTTAACTGAAAGGGGGATTCTGTAAAGGTACATGAGATTGTGTTGTTATATTTGAAATAGAAATAACTAGAAAATTGGAAACAACATGATTAGAATGAGGGATAGAATGGTTAGTGTAACTTAGTGAAATGTTTGTGAATAAAGTAAATGAAATAAAATAAATGAGAAAATTGAATTAGGAAGGAATGGGAACACTTTAATTAGTCAATGTTTTATAAAATATAAGTGAAGAGGGGGGGAATTGATTATGGAAAGTTTATAATTGTTCCCATAGAAGTATGATATTTAATTGAAAAGTAACGTGAAAAATCTTAAGACTTTAATGAATATTAATATTAATGATAGAATTGAATTGGAATGGAATGTTGTTTTAACTATATACATTTATAATTTTTTCTTTTTTTCTAAGAATACTGTGTGTAGTTTAAGAATGTATCAAACAGAATCTGAATAGAAGCTACGTGTTATATTGAGTGTTATAATTTTAGGGGAAAGATATAAAGGCGTCATATTCCAATCAGTAACTAAATTTTGTTTAATGAGAAAAGATAATAAACAATTGAAGCAGGACAGACAAAAAATATAAATATAATGATTTGAATTGAGATGAAATAAATACAATAAAATTGAGGAAATTAAAAGAGGGGAGAAGCTATGTAGAAAATGTAAAATTGTAATAAGATATGGAATAGAATATAAAAATGAGCATGAACCTGAAATTGTGTCTGCACGAAGAAATGTAAGCCGGGATTATGCTGCTTTCAAAAAAGATGTTTTAATTATGTTTCTTTTCTTTTTGTGAAAACTCAAATAAAATTTACACACACACAAAAGCAAAATTGGTCAAAAAATACACACTGTACACACCCACACCCACACACCTTTTTTTGCCCAGCTACAAGATTTCTCTTTTCCAGTATTGTACCAGATTGATTCTTGCTGTTGTTACCATATATCATAATAAATTATTCTTGCTCTTGTTACCATATATCACAATAAATTATGTTACATTTTTGTTTATATTTTCTCAGATAATACATAATAAAAATACGTGTTTTTAATTCAAATGTCATTTTAGTTTATTTTGGAATTTTGGCATATTACTTTTGATTTTTTTTCACAACCACCATATATGGTAAAAAGTTCTTTCTTATGCCATTTCCAACATTTATTGTTACAAGATTTATCTGTCCTGACAATTGTTGACAGACTTATAAACCAGCTATAGAATATTTTGTACCAGTTTTTCCTTAAATTGTAGCTTGATGCAAATTTTATTAATTTTTTCCATATGTCTTCTCATTGAAGCATGGTTGCATTTTGAACAGAATTCCCATGTACTAAAATTTAATTTCCTTGGACAAAGCTGTTGATTGCATTGTCCCTGATGGAGTCAGTTGCCTTATTTTCTTTGTGCTCTTCTTCCCTAGAGGTTGTCTCAGCAGGTGGCAATACCTTCTTTGGGCTGGAAAGCTCAGCAGAGTTGGGTCTCCATTTATGAATGGAGACCATCTGGAAATTGTATGTCGGAAAATTGAAAACATGCTCTAAAAGAAGTCAGTGGCAACTGCTTCCATAGCAATTCCAAAAAACCTATATGTCTAAATGAAGTCACCAGGTGTCACATCAAAGGGGGCTTTTCTTTTTTCCCTTTCAATTCTGGATTAGAACAGAAGCCCTTAGAGTTTAAACAGTGTCTTGGAAGGCATATTATGTGCAACCGTTTCAATGTAATTTGTTCCAAACATTTGTTCTATCCTGACATTTGGGATTTGTAAATATGTATACCATATTATATCCTGAGTGGTAAACCACCTGGACGTATTTGTTATATTTTCCTTAATTAGTTTAAAATTCTTAATTTATCAATTGAGAGTTGACTTTTGATCACTAAGAATGGAAATCAACTAAAATACTGCTTCAACCATCATCCAGCACATCAGTACACAATGCTAATGTTTTTATTGCTGCTTATTGCATTTGTATGCTAGAGGACCATTTAATCTTTAATTAGATATTTCCTGATTGTATTGTTGGATTAGTAAAAGAAAAAAATATTTTTGCCTATTTTTGCTCCATGTTCTATGCATTAATCTTTTCATACTAGTTCATTTGGTAGAAACCTGAAAAGGCCTCAGTAAATTCCATTTTTTTCTTTTAATTTCTGTATAGATGCAAAACCGGATGGCTGTATTTCTCTGCAACCTAAAACCAGTTAAAATGAGAGGAGTGGTGTCCCAAGCCATGCTGATGTGTGCTAGCACACCAGAAAAGGTGGAAATTATAATTCCTCCTAACGGAGTTGTTCCTGGAGAAAAAATTACATTTGAAGGTTTTTCAGGTAAGCAGAAATGTCTTGAAGATTGAACAGAAATAGATGAGAAATTTTTTATATGAATTATGGAAACACTTATAATGTGGTTTTAAATGTGTGCATTATCTGTGCCTGAAAAAAGCTCTAATTTAAACAAAAATGAAAATCAGATTTTAGGAATGACTGTTTACTAATTGGTAATGCTATGAAGGAGTCAGAAGAAGAGAGAAGTAATACAGAGTATCTATTGTGTACTATATTATTATGCATGTCTTAAAGAATGTTTCAAAGAGTATGTTTTCCTAGCTATCTGTATCTAAAGTCACAACTAGTTTATATCATGAGGTTAGTATTGAATAATGATGTTCCTTTGTTCTTCCCTTTTATTTACTTACCAAATTTTTGTGTTCTAGACCTTCTTCAATCCAATATGTAAATTGTGGATCATGTATAAAATCCCTCAATCTTCAAAGGGGAAATAGAATACGTTTCCAAGGATGATAAAACTAGTAAAAATGTTTTCAATAATCAGTTTCGCTCAAATAACTTTACTTTTTAAAAATAATTGCTTCTATAATAGATACAGGTATTCTTAGACTTACAATAGTTCATTTAGTGACTGTTCAAAGTTACAGCGGCAGGGAAAAAAGTGGCTAATAACAATTTTTCACACTTATGACCACTGTAGCATTCCCATGGTCATCTGATCAAAATTCAGACATTGGCAACTGATTAATATTTATGACTGTTGCAATGTCCCAGGGTCATGTGATCACCTTTTGTGACCTTCTCTCAAGCAAAGTCAATGGGGAACCTAGGTTTGCTTAACTGTGAAGTGAACATGCTGCTAATTTAACAACTGCAGTGATTCATTGAACAACTCTGGGCAGAAAGTTCATAAAATGGGTCAAAACTCACTTAACAAATGTCTTGCTTAGCAACAGAAATTTTGGGCTCAATTGTGGTCGTAAATTGAGGGTTACCTGTATAGGCAAGCATGGGAAATTTTGATATTATCCTAGATTAAATAAAAATTATTTAGTGGAGAATCAACCAAAAAGGAGAACAGAAATGGCAAAACCACTTTGGAATTATCAATGAGATACTGTATGTGTTATTTTTCAGTATGATATGAAATGAAAAGTGAAAAAATAATATTTTTTTTCTGATAAGATTAGATTTTTTAAAAAAGTTTTAAAATGAGACAAAGTTTGTAACTATTCTATATTCCAGAATTAATTTTAGGGAAAGCAGTGTTTATAGAAGTGGAATGGGGGAAAAAAAAACTAAAATCCAGGTTTAATATTATAAAAGTAGGTTTTCCTGTTTTCTTATGTGATAAAATATAGAAGCTTGCACATTGTATACTTGATACAATGCCATTGATACTTAGTACATTGCCATCAAAGCCTTTATTGGTTATTATATAGGATTGTAGCTTGGCTAATAGAAGAGTGAAAATATATAGCTGAACAAGAGTGTTAACAGAATTTTATTAAGGCATAGTCTCTTGTGGCAGTTCTGCAAGTTTCTTAACAAAAAAGTGGTAGCACTACCTTTGAAATTGAGTTGGAGAGAAAAGCATAGGAGGGCAAGCCATGTTTGGTTATCATTAGTTGAGGGTTCCATAAAAATGAAGTTATATTTTAAGATAGATTTAAAAGTCTAGTGTGGTAGGTAACCTCAAAACCTGAACTAATAGATTTCACAGTCACAAAAGTTATTTTTGCTATCATGTAGCATATGGAGTAGTGGGAAAAAATAGTTATTTAGAGGTATCATAGTATCTCTCAAAACTTATATTCATAATTTCATTATCTGTATCCAGTATTTTCTTCTTTGCTAGACTAGGAAATTTATATATGTTGTTGTGTATATGTACATATGTACTGAGCACACAGTTCATTTTCTTGTAGTTTGCAACTAAATTTTCATATTTTATTTAAATGTTGCAATGCATCTTGTAGAATGGTGTCTATCTAGTAAGGTAATATAGTTTGCTATATACAGGTAGCATATAGCTAGAATATTTATTGTCCTAGACCAGGAGTGTCAAACTCACAACATCACGGCAGCGTCACATGATGTATCAGGACTTTCCCCCCCTTTGCTAAACTAGGCATGGATGTGGCCAGTGCGTGACACATCTGGTCCCCGGGCTGTGAGTTTTACAGCTCTGTCCTAGACAAAAATCACCATTTCCAAAAGGTATAGCAAAAATCCTTAATTAACTTACTAGTAAATCCATGTGAAGGCTTTCCATGGTGTTTTGGATCTCCCCACATTTGCAGGACTGTGCGCACACTAATAGGTTTGTCATAATCACCACTGAAATTTTGCTTATTCAGATTCTAGAAACTTTTATCACATTTTTCAGGAGGTTATAGAAAATGTCATAATACTGGCATATGATTGTTCCTTTTTTCTGCCTTTCTTCAACAAAACATTCTCTTTAAATAAAACATTGGGAGCTTCTGCTGCTTAGTGAGTTTCCTTTTACAGATGTTTATGGCCCTGTTGCAATTGGATATGTTTTTATAGTGGTTTTAGACTGATGGATTGTTGTTTCCTTTTTTGTTATATTTTATTGCCATTTTGATTTATAAAGTGCCTTTTAAAAGTCCAATTTATAAGTTCAGTTTTTTATAAACGGACAGGAAGCAGGGGGAAATGCTGTATCTCTCCCACTGTTGCCACAAACTTAGCAAACTGCTAAGAGATTCAGAGATTGCCATTACAAATTAACTGTTGTTATGAAAGATACAGAATTTGTGAATGGGATTCCTTTTTGATGGGAAACCTGAAATAACTGTGGATTTTTAATAGTCTCAAATGAAGGATTTATAACTTACCTCTGATGAGTTTGGTCTTTCAAGACTATCTTAGCTGCAAAATAAGACAGTGCTCTCTAAAGCACTGAAGAAAAATAAATGCACGCAAATCTGGTGGCTATGAAATAAAGGCGCCAGCATTTTATAATAAACTTCAACATACTAAAGGTTGAAAACAGCATTATATTTGGTCATTTTTCTAATTTCTTCACCTTATTATTTAATATCTTTTACAATTATGGCAGAATAGTGGTTTGCTTTAGCAATGTAATAAAAAGCTATCGTTGCTGCATTTATATCACCGGAAATACTTTTCTTAAGACTTGTCTTTCTGATAAGATGCTGAAGGAAGATTGTCCCATATTAGGTGGAAAGTGCTGTTTACTTGCTAATGATTCTTTCATTAAAGCAGGCATCCCTCTTGCCTCTTCACTGATTTGCTTTCAGTGCATGGTTTCATCAGAGCAGCACTATAGATTGATGTTTATTAATAACAGTATTTTGAATCTCCAAGAATTTTCTCCAATTTTTCTTGAAGATGTCTTTTAAGAGGCTTGTTTCTCTTGAAAAGAAATGGATGAGAAGGGAGGGTTTTATGGAGCATACACCATGGTGTTCTGGTAATGTTTAAAAGTGGTGCCTGTGCTAATCTAATACAAGCTCGCCACAGGTCCCAGGAGAGTTTGCCTGGGTATTCCAAAGCAAGTTTTAATAAAATCCAGAAGGTTGTTCTGTAATAAAAGCCAGATTTTAATTTATTCTTGAAAACTAAATTCAATTTTGTAATATTTGCATTTTAAAGACTTGCCTGCTCTTTTGATTTGATATATATTTTCTTTTGGATAAAGGAGCTTTTATTTTATTTGAGAAAAATTACTTGAGGAGATATCATTTTAGTTACTTATTTTTTTCTCTAAAAGATAACCTGTTGGTCTGAGAAAGTACTAATTATTTATGGCTTATGCACTGAAACTTCTCTTTTGTTCCCAAGGCACAAATCCAAAAAGTTCAAGTCACCAGATAGTTTAGTAGAAACCATTTTAATCCAGAGTTCATGGCCCTATGGCTATTTATGTGTCCAGCTTCTTGTCTGACCTTTAAAATGTGCCATTTTAAAAATTTCTAGTGCAACATTAGAGTAGATCAGTAGAAAGATGCACTTGTGTTTAATATATAACTAAGATAAAAGTGAGATTTCTTTCTATCCACCAATAACAGTTTTGGTGGGCAGATAATATACTCATGTATAAACCTCTGTCAATAGTTGATTTTCTTTGTCGAAAACTATTTGTTAATCTGAATACCAATTTGTCAGGTATGAAGAACCAGACCCACATATGTAGAGTACAAATTAGAGCTACTTTATTGCTCAAAGCCTATTTCACAGGAATCTTCCCACAGTGGCAACTTGCCTGTGGGAAACACTAGATAAAGTCCATCCAATAACATTCAAGGGGGAGTCAGACTTTGTCCTCTGGTGCTTACATAACAACTCTGGACTATTTCCCCATTTGACCGCTCCTCCCATCCAAAAGAGTTGTTCTCCAACACAATTCTATTATACTTGCTGTAATTTTTTATGTTTTACAGGTGCTAAATTATTTAAATCTCTGGATTCCAGAAGAATATTAGGCTTATGTCTAAAAAAAAAAAAACACACACCACAATATTCCTTCCATATTGCAGCATATTTTTTCCTGCCTTCTAAAATAGCTTCAGTAACTACTGTTTCTAAATGAAATAATAGCGAAAAATGTATTTGGTTCAGAAGGTGGTTGAAGTTCCCACTGACTACTAAAAGTCACAAACAATGCCTAATACAGCATTACTTTGAAGTCTAGTACTAAGTGCTAGCAAGTACTGATAGGAAGAACCTATTAATATGCATGTGTAGCTTCAGAATATTTTGTAGATATTTGTTTGGTCACTTGTAGTAAGAGAATGATAGGCCAGGCAGATGTTTGAGCTATTTTTCCTTTGATATCCATCTTTTCTTGCAAACAGGAAATGACTAGCATGATTTCTTTGTCTGTTAACCTATATATCATCAAGTACCTGACAGGTAACTAAATTGTCTCTTGTTCTAATGGGCTATGAATAAAATTCAAATGTGTAGAATGTCTGGATTTAGTTCCAATAATATATACCTAATACAAGGACTTTCAGATGGTAGATGAATTCCTTCTTTTAGAAGATATGCTTATGGTAAGCTCACTGATTGCTGTGTGAGTCCCGTAATAAGGAAATAAGGAATAAAGCATTACTGCTACTCTGCATGGTCTTGCACATTCCTGATGGGAAGCAGAACACCTAGCTCACTTAAATGGTTTTCATAATCTTACTCTTGGGCATTGTATTATTCTACTGCTGTGCTGTAACCTCAGGATCATTTGCAACAAAAAGTGGCATAACTCTTACTATCCCATGACTTTAGGTTACATGGAGAAGGCTGCCTTATTTTATTCTTAATTATTTTGAACATACTTGAGTGATATTGCAGATACTATTTGAAGATAATATTAAATTAGTTTGCCAGACCTAAGTAGGATTGATTATTAATTTTCATAGATACCATTCATTGCTGCCGGCTGGAATGTGAAATCAGTTTAAACCATTCTTTTATATATTGGCTAGAAGCCAAGTCAGTTTTAACTGTGGTTAATAATCTTTCTGTGGGTATGTTGTAATAATTAGTCATAGAGACAAAGTTCACAATGTTTTGATTGTTCTTTAGCTCATATTATGAGTTTAAGTTCAATTTTTATCAA
Organism: Hydrophis major; assembly: GCA_033807585.1. Lineage (NCBI taxonomy): Eukaryota > Metazoa > Chordata > Lepidosauria > Squamata > Elapidae > Hydrophis > Hydrophis major. Next base: position 28,052,091 of record CM066333.1, read on the forward strand.
TTAAGTTTTCACAAGAGATTGGGATGGATGGATGGACGGATAAACAAATACCTTTTTTGAACTTTGACCATTGCACAATCCTGGCACTACCAGGCCGTGGCCTATTCTCAACCAAGCTTCACGAGTAAGTTTGCTGTGCGCACTTGTGCCTGTTCACCAGCGCTATGTGAACGTGTGCATTGGCCCACCCATCGCATTGCCTGGTTCCTCTCTCTTCCCGCCAGATCGCCAAGCCACAAAATTTGGGAATTGCTGGTGTAAATCACTTCCTTTATGTTGTGAAAGAATATGAGTTCAAATTCTTAGTTTCACTTTCTTATCTTCCCTTTTTCTTTTTTAAAAAGGTGAACCTGAGAAAGAACTTAATCCCAAGAAGAAAATATGGGAGCAGATCCAACCTGATCTTCAGACTAATGACCAATGTATTGCTACATACAAAGGAGTGCCATTTGAAGTGAAAGGAAAAGGTGTGTGCAGAGCTCTTTCAATGGCCAACAGTGGAATCAAATAAATGAAAGCAAGCTTGGAAAAGTTTGAGATAATTTTGAAGGGAAAACCATGAACATAAATAAATATTGCCTCACTAAAAACCATGCCTCATTCATTTTATTACAACCTTACAGGTGATCTTGGCTGACTTTAAAAAATGTAATAATATCTGACCTGGTTAGAATTTCAATACAAGACACCCAGGGATTACTACACTAGATAAGGAAGTTGGAGAAGTTCCTGAAAGAAGGGAATGACAGCATCTGTCCTGTGGTGAGAAAACTGAAATAATCTATAAGTTACTGGGAGTCAGCCTCACCTTGAAAAAAACATATACCAAAAATATAAACTTTCATAGTTCATTGCTTGTATAAAACTGAAAAAGCATTTATTATAGTGCTATCGGTAAGTGGTAGAGGGTGCATGCATGCCCATACCCTTTAGTTCATTTTGTAGTGTCTGTAAGCAGGGTTGGAAACTAGTTTGGAACTAGAATTCCCACCTCCCAAAGTAGTATGTTGCTAATGCATGAAAATTAAGTAGTTGTCAGACTAGTGAAATTTATTACAGACTATATTAATACCCTAGTTCGAATGATTCTAATAATACATAGCCCAGAGAAATGGCCCATACAAGGTCCAGAGAAAAAATGGAAACAGTGTAAATAATAGATGAATTCATGGTTGGGGCTCCTATGAAAGCAATTATAGAAGAAATTCTTAAGAAATAGATATGCTTTCTATCATTAAAATCCATTTAAATCACTGAAAGGAAACAAACTACTAAAAAGTTGCTGAAAATTAAAACCACTAAAAATAGCAGCTGTGTGAAATAACACTTTAGCTCCATGTGCATGGAAAGAATGCTTCATCTTTGGTGCCTTCTTAAAAAATAACGATGTATGGACACTATCCAGTCATCTAGAGGCTGGTTATTCTGCCCACAAGCTTTATCTCCACTCTCAGCCCTTTCCTATTGAGCAGGAGAGCTCTGAAGGCTTTCCATACTGAAGACACAAGACAAATAGATATTGTTTCTGAAAAAAGCAGATATCATTTTCTGGAAATGTAGATGGATTAGTGCACAAAATATAGATATTTTAAAACCAATTTGAGAGTTGAATATGTGACATTTATATTTTATCCTGGATATACTGGGTGAAATTAAGTAGTTTTCAATAGTATACTGCAATCTGATAATATGGAAATTGAATCTGAAAAAAATAACTGTATCCCAAAACGTGCTTGGGTCTTGAACCCTGGTTGTCAGCCTCCAACTGATGAGTTCAACATCTTTAATTGTTGAGTCATCATGCCTCCAAAAGAGTGAATTATAAAAGCAGCAAAGAATTCAGAATTTGGAAGTGGTAAGTTATTTAAATGAATAGCATTGTTTATTTCACATGAAGGGTCTGGAAATTGTTTTGTTTTAGAATCTCCATAATTTTTCTTAAAGCTTTTAGGTTTTCATGTTTTAGAAAACTAGTGTGATTATCAATAAAAATGCATTTTTCCTGAACTAACTGCATTACTTTATGTAGTGTGTCTGAGGCACTATGCAAATATTTGCCTATAGTAAATGATGATTTTTCAATCTTGTCTGCATGAGTAAATAAAATGACAGTGTAAGTCTTCCAATTAGGCCCAAGGATTTCCTGCAAAGTAAAAAAAAAGGACATTGGCTTAATAATTATTTTATGATATTATTTTATGATATATGATTTTATCTTTTTGAATATATAAGCCAACCATTGGCTTTGATCTGAAATGGAATATTTCTATTTCCTACCTCTTATTGTTGGAAAATCTGAACTCTTTCAAAGGAACTTTTGGGAAGTATAGGTTTGATAAAAAATGAGAATCCAAGTAATTCTATGTGATTCTAAAACTTTTTCATGCAAAATTTGATTTAACTCATCACTGAACAATTCCCTAAGCGAGACATGCAGTATATGTAGAACAAGCCATATATATTACTCTGAAATTTACAGGAAAAAGGATGCAATAAAACTAGATTAATAAACATTTAAATTTATTATGCTTATAACTAGCCTCCCCTCCCTTAGAATGAACATGCTGTCCTGTGGTCCAACTGAAGATTATAGTAAATGTATTAGCATACCTTTCACAGTTCTATCAGACCATATTCTGTGTTAGAATTTTAGTCCTTGGAATCCAATTGTAAACTGCTTGCCTTTATTAAAATGTGTATTTGTTCTGATCTATCACCACAGAACATTTTACTTCAGTGTAAGAACTGGATTTGGATGAATTCATGTACAAACACACATCTCATTTTTAAAATTCAAAATATTTTGAATTCAAAATGTTTTACTTTAATTCCCAGCCCAGTATTCTAATGTTCAATTTCTATTGTAGCTTGTATGTCAAGTTCTCTGAACATTGAACCCTGGTTATGGGAGCAATTTATATAACACTTATTTCTCATGCACGTTACCTCAATCAGTTGTATGGTGGGAGTTTCCTCTTCTTCACACAGTACAACATCAGCTCTTTGAATCCAAAATGCCAAGTGCAGACCTTGCTCTCCAAAGTGCTGAGCTACAGCATCTTTGATGTCTTTCTGGACCTGCTCTTTGCTGAGGCTGCTGTGAGGATATCCAGGAGTGTCCAGCACACGGACTTGCATGGTTAGTGCTCTTCCTTGCTGACGCCCAAACTCTGAAATGTTACAGCTGCGGCCTAGGCAGCAGGATGTAGTCACAGAGCATGGGGAAAAAAAACTGGCAAAGTCTGTGCTGCCCAGAAGAGTGTTTCCTGCTGCACTTTTCCCACTTTGTGTTCTTCCAAGAAGGAGGAGGTTGATGCTCATCTTTCTATTGTCAGACATTGTATTTCCCTCTTGAAATCCCTGAGATGAAAAGTGGATAGTAACATCATTTAGGAAACGTAGCAGCACTATACAGACTTTGCTACTATACATTGGAGCTGAGCTTAATTGGTTAGGAAGATCATTTGAAGAAGGAAGCTATTGAATTGCTATTCCTAGTAATTAAAACAATAGCACTGGACTTTGTTCCACAATCTTTGAGCAAACATTACATTTTAAAAAATTTGATATGTCAATCACTTACAAGATAATAGGTATAAGTATAAACATGAGTAAGAATACAGGAAATAGGTACGAATAAATGGAAATAATAGGATAGGCATGATTGTGCACTTATGCATGCCCCTTACAGACCTCTTAGGAATGGGGTGAGGTCAATAGTAGACAGTTTAAGGTTAAAGAAGTGGGGGTTAGAGGATGTAACAACAGAGTCAGGTAGTGCATTCCAGGCATTGACCACTCTGTTGCTGAAGTTGTACTTTCTGCAATCAAGTTTGGAGCGGTTTACATTGAGTTTGTATCTGTTGTGTGCTCTTGTATTGCTGTGGAAATGTTGAATACAATTCTTGTATTGAAGTTGAAGTAGTCATTGACTGGTAGGACATTGTAGCAGATAATTTTCTGTACAATGCTTAAGTCCAACTTTAGACAGCATAGTTCAAGGTTGTCCAAGCCCAAAATCTCAAGCCTGGTCATACAGGATATTCTGTTGTGAGCAGAGGAGTATAGTACTCTTCTCGTGAAATACTTCTGGACTCAGTCAATTGTATTAATGTCCGATATACAGTGCAGATATTTAGCTATTTGCCTATAAATTTACTTATCTACAATAAAATATTCCAAAAAAGTACCAAATGATTACAGGACCAGGTCTGGATCAATAAAATCTTCATTTTTTTTATACCTACAACAAAGAAAATCTGATGGGGTCCAGTATTTTTAATGAATCAATTTTAATCTCAAATCCATGATACCATTTTATCATTTTTAAGAACATGAAGCATATCTTTAAAGTGGACTGGGCTATTCCAAACATGAACTAAAGAACTGAAGTCCCCAACAATGCCCACTTTAAAAATAAATATTGTCTAATTTCATAGATATATGTTACGGGTTTTACTTATGTCACAGATTTCATCAAATAAGGAATGATCTCATAAATGAAAATATTGCTAGTGCTGTGAACTGGAAAGATCGTACTAAAGTTGCATATATCCCAACTTTAATTGGTTTAAAGTTATAATCCTATTCTATAAGACTTTCTAATAAAATGTTTCATCATCTATTTTTAGAATAGAATGTTTTCCAAATAGTTAACTATTCATGAATCTTATTATTTAAACCCAATATTTACCACAATATGATTCCAATATATTTTCACTGCCCACACTTCTGGAAATAAAATACCTTTCTTACTATATATTGTTCCAAGAACTTGACAAGACTGCAAGAGAAATAGATAATGACTTTCCAGCAGAGCTATAAAGAATAATAATCTACTATATTTTCATTCCATATATTAATAGCTTATGAAATATGTGCCAAATTATATTTTTGCAAATAAGATGAATTAAGCCCACCTTCCTCAAATGGCAATCTTAAATAGCTAAAGAAAACTTCAGTGGTCCAATATTTCTAAGTCACCATTGATCTGAAAGAGAGTGTATTTCCTTAGTATTAACATAGGAATACCTCTAAGAACACAAATTAAATCAGGAACGATATTCATTTTTTATAGAAAATGATAGAAAACTCACTGAGTGCAACCATCCCTTTCCCTTATCTCCTCCTCATTTTTACCCCACAGTTATATTATTCTAGCAAAAGTGTTCAGAATACTAGATTGCCAAAGTCAATGTGAAGTATGTGTAGTTTTTTTTAAAAAAAATATGTGTGCAGCATCATCAAGCAGCAGAAGTCAAGTTATCAAAATAAATGTGTTAGGCACATTAGATGTTTTAGATCATAAGGGATCATTCAACATCACAAAAATACTCAGTAAAGCCTGATCTAGTATGATCTTTTGTCCTTTACTCTTGAAGAGCAATGAGGAATACATTGGAAGCTTTCATTTCTCAATTTAAGTATCTAAAGAGTTCTCCCATTGAAAATAGAGATTATTTTAATTTAAATTAGTCTTATTTTTTGCTTATTCAGGGCTTACTGGGTTGATGATTAAGAAAGTCTATTATAAATTATATACACACAGTCACATATTCACATATACTGTACATTCTACACACACATAGGCACACTATTCTGAAAGAAGCTAGCCCTTAATTTATAACTACACAAGAAAATCTGCCTCAACATATTCTCAGTAAACTGTAAACAAAAGTCATGTTTAAAGCACTGCATTTAGGGTGGGAAATCAGTATTTAGGTAGGAATAGGGTCAAGCAGCAATCTGATTTTCAGGTGTTGTCCAAAGCTTACTTACTCTATTGTGCCATATACTTCTGCTCTGCTTCTATGTTGTCAACTTGTACTTTGAAGCAGATCTTTATAATGTACCACACGGAATCTTTATCAAGTTAATGAGTTACAGAATGATCCTTATTTAGAAATGATACAAGTGCTCAATCTGTCACTAAAATTTCTTGTCCTGAAATTGTAAGCCTGATCTTACCTGAAAGTCATTTTTCAGCCAGTATTTTCAATATTTCAGTGGTTTGAAGAGCAGTTAACCTTAAAGAAGGGAGCTTTTTCCTTTTCCCCTCCTTCTTTTTACTATTTTGAGTTACCTGTTTTTTTTTAAATATATTTTACATAAGTAATACATAAGTAATAATATTGATTTTCCCACAAACCAGAGTAGCAATTTAAAATATATAAAATTAGACTAAAAGCTGCAAATATAAGAACCAAAATGATTCCCTTTATAAACAGTTAGAATTTAATAAAGATTAAAATGATTATCAAAACAAAACAAAATGCTTCAGTTGATTTGGCCTTCTTAGGAAACAAATGCCACAAAAATAATATAAGTCTATGTTGTTGATATAGTCTATACCAAACTTTTGGACCTCAGGGACCACCAAACTCATACTTTTAAATCCTGATGTACTAATCAAAAAAAAAAAAAAAACCAGATGGAACACTAGGACACACCATATACCAGAAGAAAACACACACGAACTGCTACCTCAATGCCAAATCCCACCACCACCCAGCACAGATAAACTCCGTGGCCAAAACAATAATTGCCAGTACCAGACGCCTGGCAGACAAGACACACATAAAGACTGAACTATGCACCCTGACTAAAGTACTGACAGCTAATGGCTTCCACAAAAGCAAAATCACTGGCCTGATCCACAAAAACACACTGAGACATAATGGAGACCTGGAAGATGAACAGACCTATGGAAAAGCTGTCCTGCCCTACACAAGACGTACCACAGACAAAATCAGTAAGATACTACACAGGCATCACATCAAGACTGCCTTCAAAACAGACAGAAAAAGAGCAGCCATCCTATGAAACCCCAAAAGTAAAATTGACCTGGAGAACCAAGGCATATATGAAGTCCCCTGTGCATCATGCCCGGCCATATACATTGGACAGACCAATAGAAGAATAAGCACCCACCTGGATGAACACAAAAATGCAGTCAAAAAGCTGGAACACACTTCCTCACTAGTCCAACACATGAAAGCAACAGGTCATAGCATCGACTTCAATGGCACCAAAACCCTAGCCACTATAGAAAACCCCAGCCATAGAATTATCAGAGAAGCCATAGAGATTGAAAAAAGACCTGAAAGCATGAATAGAAGAGATGATTGCACCAGACTATCAATTATTTGGAAGCCTGCATTCACAAACAAACAAAATCTCTACACCACAAGCCAGGCAAACACTTGGGCACAAACAGACACCTCCCCCCCCGATACCTCCAACTCAAACACATCCCAACCAGGCACCCAGATGAAACCTAGCTTTCTAATAAATGATAGCCATCCATTTACTCAGAGTCAAGCCGCACTAAAAGCCTCCAATACAGGAAACACAATGTTGCCAGCCAATCAAGACAAAAAAAAAAAAAGCTACAAAACAGACAGAAGATATTAGAAAACCAATCAAGCAGAACACAGCAAATTCCAAGACCAATAAACACAGACCAAACTTCCAAACAATCAGGATGAAGAAAAAACCATTCTGGCACAGCAGTAGGCTAGCACCAAATTTAAAACAGAAACGGCTGTGAAAGTCTGACTCACAGACAAACACAATACAAAAGCCTGATAATGGCAGATGAGATTTTGCTGAAACATTGCTACAACTTTAAAAGCACAACTATAATGACGTGGGAAAATACCTGAACAAAGCTGAATACTATACATATAAATACCCGTGAAAACTTAACAAAACAAATGTATATGTATATGTATATGTATATGTATATGTATATGTATATGTATATGTATATGTATATGTATATGTATATGTATATGCATGCTTATTTAATTATAACAAAAAATATAACAAGAAAAGCAGAGCCTCCCCACCCAATCTGGTCTCCTGTCATTTCATATCTCTCTCAAGTCAGAGGAAACTTCTCTCTCCTTTGCCAGATGTGGAGTTGGGAGAGGGAAGGAGACCTGGGCTGGAAGCCCTCCCCCACCTGGAAACCTCCCCTACACCTCGGGTCTTCAACACCTGGCTTGCTTCTCCATTACTGCCTCCTCCTCCAGCACCTCTTTTTCTGGATAGGGCGATTATGAACTAACCAAACGGCTACATTGATATCCCAGCTGCTCTCTTTCCCATGGTAAGACTTGGCGTGTGGAGAAAGGAGTTGGCAGCTGCTACTTGGTGCTCCTGTGGGTGAGCCGAAGTCATCCCAGTCCCAGTTAAAATGTAACAGTCACAAACCCAGAGTCCAAGCTGAAAGGGGTCGCTTCCCCCTGCCGGGAAGAGTGGCAGCCCATGGTCCACCGGTTGGCGACTGCTGGTCTATACTAACAAAATCTTGAAAGTTTGACAGAAAGTTTGATCTTTCTCCATTTTGTGTTTCATTCTCATGCTTTCCTGTTTTCCCAAGTAAGGTCATATTTTACTATTATTACTACATTTATGTTGGAAGGACTTACCAAGGCACTTTCAAGTTGAAAGGATTACCTGGTGATATCAGCATTGCCCATGCGTTGCCTGGGGGGGGGAGGTGACCTTCAGGTCCCTGTTATTTTGCCACCAAAATAGTACCTATTACCTATTTGCATTTGCATGCTTTCAGACTGCTAGGAGGGCAGGAGCTGGGACAAATTGATAGGAGCTCATTCTGTGATGTGGCTTGTGCTCTTGGGTTTTGAATGGTGAAGTTATTGACCTCTAAATCAGGAGTGTCAAACTGGATTTCATTGAAGGCCACATCATGATTGAGTTTGACCTTGTGGGGCTGGGGTGGGCATGGCCAGCTCGACATCACTCGTGTTGGGTGCACCGTGATGGCCTGAGTACTCTGCCATTGAAAACAAGCTTCTGAGCTCCATTTTCAGCTGTGAAGGCCTCCTGCAACCCTCTGCCAGCAAAAGAGCTTGTTTTTGTTGGCAAACACACTTCAGTTCAGTTCTTCACTGTTTCCAAGACAGCCCCATGGCCCACATCTAAACACCCCATGGGTCAGATCCAGCCCATTAGTCTTGAGGTTGACACCTCTGCTTTAAATGTTTTTCTGTCTCAGTACTCTAACCTCGTGAGCCACCACAGCCCCTATATTTTACCAATGATAACTATATAATTTCTCTAAGGTCTTTTCTACATTTCTCTACATCAAATACATTCACACAGATCTTCCACTGGCACAGACACTGACCAAACCATGCTTCAGTGTTTGGGGTGATGTGAGGAGGAAATATAGGCTGGTCTTGAAGCAAGAGTGAAAAAAAACACTAACAGCTGATTTAGGCTACCCACCAATGTTCTTATCCTGTATCCATATTGCTGCACCATATTGCTGTTCTCCCATTCTCCATATCTACTCAGCTATCCCAAAGATCTCCACACCTCGCTTCCTAGCTTCAACTCTCAGAGATGTCCCAACTGTGTCTGTTGAGGTAATTCCCCATTAGGAGAATGAGCGCATACAGGGAGACGTATTTGAGAGTAGTGTTTGAATAATACACACACAGCACACAGATACACTGTATGCTTCAGTGTCTTACTATATCTTCAAAAGTGAAGCTGAGAAGTACAGACCCTAAAACTGAGAAGAAGAGGCCATATCTCCAGATCCACTTATATAATCTAGCCATACCACCCATTCTTTGCAGCTGAGATTTGCTTTGAATTCTTGGCTGCTGCCACTGCACATAGAGGCTGGGCTACCATTGTAGTCACATGTGTAGGTGCCTCAATTTTCCTTGAATCTGTCTTCCTGCTATGATATGCAAATCTCTGGCGGCAAATAGTGTCATTGTTTCTCTAAGCACAAAGTAGTTGCTTTTCTAAGCAAGTACAAAGCGCAAACAAGAAAATAAGTGGGGCATGTAAAATACCCTATTCCTGGATTTTTAAAGCTTTTTTGTTTAAATTTTTGGAATAAGTGTGGTGTGTGAGGGAGAACAATAAATGAAAAGAATGAAATTACTCTGTCTCGGGATTTTTTAGCAGGTGCCAGAAAGTTTCCTCTTCTGTGAAAATCTTGCATGCATATGTAATATTATTTTTTAACTGTGTGTAGATGTAGTTGTGATAAATAAAATACAAAATTGTTTAAAAGTACTTTCATTTCTTAATTCATAGTCTCTTTTTGTTATTTCAGTGAACAGATACTAGGAGGATAACAATTTAAAGATACAAATAATTATACAAACTGTTTGATTTTATAAAAATAGATGACATTACATTCCCTAAATTTGAAAGTCTGGCAACCATTCTATCTGACATAAAAATAAACATGCTAGTACATTAATGAATAGTAAATATTTGCTTGAATTTCTGTGCGTTTATAAGAACTGTGGTGACCTAGTGGTTAGAATGCTGTACAGAAGGCTACTTGGACTGACTCCTGGCTGCCAGCAGTTCGGTAGTTCGATTCTCACTGGCTCAAGGTTGATTTAGCCTTCCATCCTTCCAAGGTGGGTAAAATGAAGAAGGTTGTTGACTCTGTAAAACCACTTAGGGCTGTAAAGCACTGTGAGTAAGTACTATTGGTATATATAGGCTACTCATTTCTCAAGGGACTGAAGGTGGTTTGTATAACATACAATACAAACAATTCACAATCTGAAGCAACCCCAGCACCATTAGCTCAGTATCTATTACCGAAACACATTGCGAATAAGAATATGTTTCTCCATTCCAGAGTCTACTGCCAAGGCCTAGAAGGATAGAACATATCTCTTAAATATTAATTGGTGATAGCATCCAACTCAAACCAATTGCTTCCATCCTACCCATTGGCACAGAGGCCATTGATGTCATGAAATCTGATCAATAGTCTCCCAGGAATCTGCTTCCTATAAAAAATGGATATGGATTCTGTAAGCCAAAAATAGTGATTTTTTGATCATGTTACTTTTTATGCACAGTCAGAATTTAATTGGTTTAATTCCTCATTCACAGTGTTGTATGAATTCAGCCATTCCGTTGGGAAGACGGGTGTAACTGTGAGAGCTATTCAGTGTACTAGTTTGCTATTCCAGGTTACACTAATTTAAGACAGGCATTGTGAAATTACATGTTAAGCTATGCTGCTCCAACTCAGAACAATGGCAATTCTCCACAATGAGTATCATAACATGAAAGATGCTCAGAGACATCTGGAAGATCTTATGACCGCATGAGTAGAAGGATTTAAGAAACTTTTCTTCCTGTGGGGATATGACAGGCCAAACATGAAGTTGATTTGTGTTACTATACTCAAGATGCCTTCCTTCAGGAAAGGAGTCTTCCCCAAGGTGGCAGCATATGCTTGTATCACAGGTATCAGTGCAACTAGATTGAAATTTCTTTTGTTCCATTTATAGTAAATTTTGCACGATTAAAAACTGTACCTTAACACGTAAAATGATTTCTGGAAAAAGAGGTTTTTTCAAAAGAATTTGAGAGCACAGTACTGGAAAATCTCTTTATCAAATGTAAGTTGTACATTTTTCTTTACAAGTTAATTTTCAAAAATTAATACATTTGTGAAATTTGGTTCTACATATTCATGGTAAAGGAGATCACATCTATAGAGCTTAATCTATTTCTTCCAGATTGACAATTTTGATCTTTGGTCAGGTTACTTCTTGATTATTGATATGTTATTGCTTTCATCTCATGTATTATTTTTAGTGCTTGTTTTGCAAAATAAAAGACTTAAATATCCTGCACTTTTTCTTTCCTTAATATATTTCTTAAATTTCTTAGATACAATTGTTCATCTCATTCAATAATAAAGTTCAGCTAAAAAGCATTTTCCTATACTAATATTGTTTTATGGTTGCATATATTTCCTATAGGGATGAGGTGGCTCAGTGGTTAAGATGCTGAGCTTGTCAATCAGAAAGATTAGCAATTTGGCAGTTCGAATCCCTAGCACCACATAACGGAGTGAGCTCCCGTTACTTGTCCCAGCTTCTGCCAACTAGCAGTTCAAAAGCATGTAGAAATGTAAGTAGAAAGGGACCACTTTGGTGGGAAGGTAACAATGTTCTGTGCACCTTCAGCGTTTAGTCATGCCAGCCACATGACCACATAGATATCTTTGGACAGTGCTGGCTCTTCACTTTGTAACGGAGTTGAGCACCACCCCTAGAGTCAAAAACGACTAGCATGTATGTGTGAAGGGAACCTTTACCTTTATATTTCCTACTCTCCAGATATATCAGACATAATTTCCATCACTCTAGCCCACAAGTTGTAATTCAGGTCACCTAAAAGGCACCTGAAAGCAAATGGCTGATCCAGAAAACCAGAATGTTTTCAATGTATATAAACATCTTATTTATAACTCATGTTATTGCCACCCATAGTTTTATTCTTTTGAATCCTTGGTTCCCATACATTCCAGCTCCTTCACTGCAGACAAGCAGCCTGATTTAGCTGAGTGATAATGCCACAGTAAACAATTTAAGATGTGCTCTTGCAAGCTTTATACTCTCTGATGGGAAATAAAGAGACATGAATGGATGACTAGCACTTACAGATGGTAACTCCATTTTATTGTTGCTAAATACTGATAGCATCCTATATTGGAAACAGAATATAGTGTGTGTGTGTTCACTCCTTTGAAATCCAAGTTCCAATATTGTTCTCCAAAAAGGAAATGTATGCTTTCTGAAAAGAAATAGAAATTGGTCTTGAAAAAAGCCTACAATTCCTACTTTCACATAATACCTCACAGCAGTTGCTCTTATGGGAAATCCAATGGCACTTTCTAAAGAAGTCTGTGAGAAAGCATGATAGCCTGTCATTGAATGCTGGCAAGAACAGTCAAAAGCCATAAAAACCTACTCCGGACTATCTTGTATCCAAACTTGGTATATATAACTAAGTTGTCTGAAATGCTATAGGGTTAGACTAGAAAACCTCCAAGGTCCCTTCCAACTCTTTTATTCTACATTCTATTCAATTTAATCATTTTTATTTAAGACATAATCATACTTAATGTTTATGTGGAACGAGGGCAACAAAGTTCAAAGCAATGGTAGGAAGTGAAGCCATGGCACTTTCTTCAGCACAGATGCAGTACCTGTTTTTCTTCCTTTGGGAAGATCTTCTTTTCCTTATTGTTGTTTTTTTTGAAAAGGACGTTACTTTAGGATCTTACAAACAGTTACATTTCCCCCTCAAAACCGCAGAAAACTGCAGGACGATTGGCAGTAAGGTTCCAGAGGATTTGAGGGACTGCAAATAAAAGCCCAGCTCCTGGTTTAAGATAAATAACACCAAAATGAATTCTTTTAGAATTATCATATCAATAATAAGATAGAAAAACAGAATTCTCTTTTGCAGGGAAGGGAGCTTTTGAGGGGAAATTGGGTAACAGATTTTGGCATAGTCTAAAGGAATATATGACTCCAAAAGAGTTAGGCAATGACTTCAAGCTCTAGTGACCTCTTTGGCCTTTCTCCAAATTACCATTTTCTATCTTTTAAAAAATGGCCTTATCCAGATTCTTTTGGCTGAACTTTTTGCCATTTTATTAAACCTCAGGGGCCCTTCTTTCTCACAGCTTTCAGCTTTCGATCATTCTTTATTTCCTGCTGTTTTTTCATTGACAACCTTGTTAAAATACACTGCTATACTTTTCTTTGCAATCTAGAAAAAGCATTGTTTGCTAATAATGATGATAGTTTGCATAATTTACGAAATAATTTGCTAAACCTGTATTGTTGCCTTTCAGTTTTATATTAAATTGTTATGTAAATTGTTCATGTGTCTCCATATATTTCCTTAGTTGTGAGACCAGGGAAAAGAATTGAGAATCTCTCCTGACTGTCATATGTTATGGGTAGTCCTTGACTTATGACACAATTGGGGCCAGCATTTCCATTGCAAGTTATTGTGATGCTAAAGTGAGTTATCACAGGCCCAATTTTATGACCATTATTACTGCAGTCATTCAATCAATCAAGCCAATCCCCCAATTGACCTTTTGTCAGAAACTAGCTGGGAAGATTGTAAATCGTGATCATGTGAATGCAGGTACAATGGGACAATTCATTGCACCCAACTCACCATGGCCAATTCTTCACAGCAAACTTGCTGTGGCCAATTCGTGTGGCCAACTCACTGTGAGACAACTCACCATAGCCAACTCATCATGGGACAATTCAACAAATACAACAGTTAAATTAATTTCAATGTAATCATGGCCAATAATAATAAAATAAAATAAGTAAATCCAGAAATACAAGAACTACATTAATTTCTATACAAACATGTCACCAATAATGAAAATAACTGAATAAAATGATGAAATACAAAGTTGAATTGTCCCATGATGAGTTCTCCTGTGGTGAGTTGTTTGTGGCAAATTGTCCATGGTGAGTTGTCCTCATTGAGTTGGCTGTCTCATAAACCCAACTGCAGGATGCCACAACCAGTTATAAATATAAGCTGGTTGCCCAGTGCTCAAATTGAAGTCATGTAAACACAGGGGTGTACAGTGGTTTTAACTATGATGACAATTGCATAATTTCCTTTTTCCAACAGATCATAAATAAAGGATTACCTGTAGTGAAAGCATGATTCAGTAGAACTGGGATTTGGTTACAAATGTTGGGTAGATTGGGAAAAATGTACCACAACTGTTCAATACTGTCTCTACTATATAAGCAAAGAATGTTGCATATGTTATGGTTATCATCTTTTCTATCTTATTAAAATATGTGAAAACATTGACTGCTCAAAACTATGGTGTATGACAGAGACCATGGCATATGAATGTAAGAAGAGTAAATGTTTAAAAAGAAATAAATAAAACAAAGGATCTGTTGTCTGCAAAACTATGAAAACGGAAGGAAATACTATGTCTCATGAAACTGATAAATGCATGCAAGGAAGTGAAGGTGTAGTTTTAATTATAAAGGAAAGAATTAACAGAGTCAGAGAATATAAGCTGGTGTCATAGATGGCAATTAAATGTAATACTCCAGTGAATGGTGATAATGAAAGAACTATACATGATTTTGAACTATATTGTGAAACAGTCTAAATCAATGAAATCCCAGGGAAAATATTGTTCTAATGGTGAGAGAATACAGAAAAAGTGAATGAGCCATTTGGAAAACTGAAAACTGAATGAGAATAGAAGTGTTTAGTAAGTATCTGCTTTGAATATGATCTGTTTGGTCTGAACATAAGTCTATTCATATGTATACATAGCAAAGAAATGAGTATAAATTGATTATTGTTTTAATATTTTTGATTAATGAAGGATGCAAGGGTGGTGAGAGGTTCTGAATTGTGAGATATAATATGTTTGAGGCAATCTTAAAAGTGGATCTAAGGAAGAAATGGACATGGAAGAAAAGAAATTAAAGAAACAAGGCTGAAAACAAGATGACTACAAGTAGAGTCCTGTTTGTAAATGTATTAAAAGATATTAATGTCTCTAAATAATAAATGGAAAGTTGGTTTAGAGTAAGAAGATGTGAAAGGAGCATTTAGAGATTTGTATGGGAATAATGTGATATGTTCAGTGGAACTCAAATAATTGCTACAAATGTTAGCATCCTGTTGAATATGTTAAGACTACAGATGTACATGGTGTAATTGGAGAAATGTTAAAATATGGGTGTATTTATCGAGTAGCTGTGTGAATTATTTCACATGAATGTCAATGCCTAATGATTGGATGAATGACACTATTGTTCCTCAATGCAAAGTGAAAGGTAGAAAAAGTGATTGCAAAAACTATAGAAGGATTATTTTGTTACCTGTACCTGGCAAAGTGTCTGGCAGAATTGGACTGAAAGAATAAAAAGAGTGACAATGAACAAAACGTAGAAAGTACAGAGATAAATCACTATGTGAAAACCAAGTTTATGTTCTTCAGCAGAACACTGAATGTGACGAGAAAGTTTCTTATATGTTGATTTACAGAAAGTATATGATAAAGTGAGAAGGTTTGAAATATGGTATGCTTTACTATGAATATGGAGTTAAAAGTTAGTTGCTGAATTTGACAACAGTGGCAAAGAAAGAAAGAAAGAAAGAAAGAAAGAAAGAAAGAAAGAAAGAAAGAAAGAAAGAAAGAAAGAAAGAAAGAAAGAAGGAGTGTGATAGAAAGAAAGAAAGAAAGAAAGAAAGAAAGAAAGAAAGAAAGAAAGAAAGAAAGAAAGAAAGAACCTAATGCTGAGCAAGCAGTAAAATATAAATATGTGATGTCCCACAAAAAATATTTTGGTGACATCACAGCCTTATTGATAAAGAACATGGGTGTTTATGTACTTTGGTGAGCAGACAATGCTGTGTTATTGGCTGAGGCTCACAGTGAATTCAATTTGTGCTGAATGTTAGATCAATGAAGTACATGGATTTGAAATTACTACATCAAAAGCAGTAGATTCAAAATGAATTGGTAATGATATGAGGATCGGTTGAATGACAAATATGAAAAAAATACACTGAGGAGATTTGAAAATACACTGAGGAGATTTGAAATCTTATAAAGAAGATGAATGAGGATCCAATCTAAAAGCAAATATATAAGGGAAGCATCAAAGGGTTCAGAAGAAGTCTAAGGAGAGGAAGTCTCAAAGAGAGGAATACTGAAAAATTCATATTTGGATGGATTTTTTGAAATCTTTAAAAAGTAAAACTGAATATTTTAATGGATAAAGGCAATGTGTTCATCTGTGTATACTTGTGATGAAAGCAAGGAAGGTTTTCAAGAATGGAATAGCATGGAATGATAGAATGAATGGTCGTGCTATAAACTACATCCAGCCATGTTTCTGCCATTTTTCTTATGCTTTTAATTCATTGTGCTTACTACTTTTTACCATTTTTCCTTTGTATGGTGCTGCTTACCCCAAAAATGAATAGTTTAATAGATAGATAGGTATTGAATTGTTTTACAAAGTGACAGGAAGAATATTTATTTATAGTAATTTAAATAGGAAAATAAAATAAATAAATATTCAAAAAGCTTGACACCCTGAATTTCCTATATTATAATATTTGGTAGAAATTTAGGACATAATACTTGACTTACTTTAAAATATTTTTTATATTTAAAGCTTTCTAATGACCCTAGTACATTTTCCCTATGCATCATACAGTTCCAAACCACTGCAAATGTAATATATTAAAAAATGCAATATGGAAATTTGCAAACCAATGTGGATTTCTTTGGCAATGTAATAGTTGAAGATCTGCTATAGCTGGAATGTTAAAAAAAAACCTACAATTTATATAAATCGGAGGGAGTGGATTCATGGTCCAAGTGCAAGGCTTGCAGTTCAAGACTCCTTGAGAGTTTATGTCTAAATTCCAGCAAGTTCAACCTACTTTTCTGTGTTTAGGAAAGCGGATAAATTGAGCAGCAAATTTTTTGTTCAGGTAACTGTTTCCCAAAAGACCAAACAACTTTTATTCTTGGATTTAACTGCATGTAACTATACATAAGTTTAAAATCTAAGACTGCACTCTTAGTTCTGCATGGATAAAAACAGATTTTGACTTGGTCTAGGCTAAACGAAGAGTATTGGCCAGGATTAATCCCTGTCTACATATGAACTTCAAGGAATCATTAGAGGTAAAAAATATACTGGAGGTAATTTTATTTTCTGTTTCTGGGATATATTTTTTAATATAGTTACAGTACTTAAAATTAAATCCCAATATATTAATATATGTTATTTTTGAGGTATTGTTCAAAGTTCCCAGGAGCTCCAAAATTACAAGAATTCCAGCAAAATAAACATTTAGGTTAAGGAAATATTAAGAAACTGGCAGCAGCATGATGAGATCTGGTTGTATTATGTTGCTATCTCATAAACAGTCCCTTAACTTGAGCACATATTTTCCTGTATTAGTATGGTGACTAAGTGATGCCTGAGAAAAGTATGGCTACTTTTCTATCTATCTATTGGTCCGGACGGAATATGTGCCTACTTCTTTAAAAAGCTATCTACTGGCATAGCTGAACTTCTAAGCATAATCTTTGAAAAATCTTTCAGAACCAGCTCCTTGCCTAACCTATGGTCACAAGCCACGGTCATCCTCATCTTCAAAGAGGGAGACCCCAGCCTAGTTGAAAATTACAGACCAATCTCTTTATGCTGCATCACCTGTAAAGTCATGGAATCAATTATTAACCAATCCATTATTCTCCACTTAGAGACAAACAACCTACTCTCTAATAAACTATGTGGTTTCAGAAAAAACTATCCTGTAATCTGCAACTCTTACACCGCAAAAACATTTAGACAATACTGTTAAGCCTGTGTTCCCCAACCAGGGTTAAGGAGACAAGCTAAACAGAATGTGCAGCATTAGTCAGATAGGCATACAGATAAATGTGTGAGATAAAGTTTGTATGTTAGTTAACCTACAGTAAAGATAACAGATACGCTTGTGCTATCAAAATATAGTTTATTCCATTTAGAGTTTATAGCATAGTCAAAATAACAGTCCATTAGTCATGTATCATTTTAGTCAGTCCATTCAAGGATATTCAATTAGCAAAGTCCGTGTAGAATATCCAATGTCAGTTCACTTACAATAAATCAGTCCTTTCTCTCTCCCTTTCCAGCAGGAGAAAAAAAACACAGTCTTGAATCCATCCAGTAATTAGGGATCATAAAGCCAGAGAGAGCAAGCTGCCATTGTCTTGCTTCTTTTATGGTGCTTTTACAACCACTCCCTTAATTACATTCTTACAGTTAAAGTTGCAGACACTTTAACTAACAAACCATGATAACATATTTATTATTTTACCTAAACCAGTTAGGGTAAACAATGTTATCCCTAACATTCTCCCCTTTTAGGTAATAATAATAATAGAACTATTTACACTTTTAAATTATAGTAGTGAAAACTTTCTTTAAACTTGACTATTCCTTGAGCTTTTGTAAACTGGTCTGCAATGTTTTCTTCTGTCATGCAGTATTCTAATTTAATTAGCCCATTCTTTACAGATTCTCTAATATTTATGTATCTTAAATCAGTATGCTTTGATCTAGTTTTTACAGCTATATTAGTAGCCAACTTTATGGCTGCCTGGTTGTCCTCATACACAATAATGGAATCTTTAACAGTTACACCCATGTCTAATAATAACTGTTTGTACAGAATTAAGTCAGTGCATAGTAATGACAGACATGAAAATTCCGCTTCCATCGTGGACAAGCTTATTTGCTGTTGTCTGATTGACCTCTACCCTTTTAGTGTCTTACCAAATAATATTGCCATCCCAGATGCACTAAGACTCAAATCACCCTTTGGTTTTATATACAATGCGTGGTTCATTGTTCCTTTAAGATATTTAAAATTCTCTTTAATGATTGCCAATGACATTGATGTGGATCTGAATTAAAACGTGCCAGCTGATTAACACTATAAGCTATATCAGGCCTTGACCAATTGCTGATATATGATAAGCTGCCAATCAAAGATTGATATATGAACTTATCAAATTTGGGACTTTGATCAACAGTTTGGCAAACTTCCTGACTCATTGGAGTCTTTGCTGTTTTACAAAGTTCCATTTTATACATTTTAATTAATTGGCAAATTTTATCTTCTTGAGATATCTTAAATCCATTTTTTGTTTTGTTAATTGTCAATCCTAGATACTTTTTAATTTCACCTAAATGCTTTAATTTTATCTTTTTGGCTAATAATGATATAATCTCATTAGCTTCATTATTAGTCTTAGTTATCAAAGCAATATCATCTGTAAATAATAACAATAATGATACTGTTCCATTATTTTCTCTTTTAAACACACATGGATCTGCTAAACCAGATTTAAAACCTATATTGTTTAATTCTTTCACAATATATTGGTTCCACTCAAAACCAGATTGTTTCAACCCGTAAAGACTCTTTTTGAGTTTCCAACAATCATTATTATTTACTTATTGTCTTTTATAATAACTGGCCTTTTCAAATATATAGTGTGCTGCAATGGTGCATGCAAATAAGCAGTTTCTACATCTAAATGGTTAATGACATAGTTTTTCTTAGCTGCCCACACTAAAGCTGCTCTCAAAGATGTTGCTTTAAGACTTGGTGCAAAAACTTCATCGTAATCAGATGCAGTTTGATTAAATCCTTGAGCTACCAACCTAGCCTTATGGGTAACAGTCCCATCATTTCCTGTTTTTACTTTAAATATCCATTTGCACCCAATGGATTTTTCTCCTGGAGGTAATTTAGCATCTTCATATACTTTCATTACCTTTAATGAATTTAGTTCTTTTTCCATTGCCTTTTGCCAATTCTCCTGATCCTTAGCAGGATACATCTTAAGTTCATCTATACTAGTTGGAACTTTAGTTACTTGGCAAACTATACTTGCTTGATACCTATCAGGTGGTCTAGTTACACATGTAGTACGTTTAGGTATTACAGGACTTACAGATGGACTTTCATTAACTAACTCTTCTTGATTATCTAACTCTTCCTGATCAACTGTTTCCTCTTGTTCTGGTCCTATTTGTTTTTCGTGGACTTCGTCTTTAATTGGACTCTTCTTATAACTAATCTGTTCTTTCTGCCTTTTGTAGGGTTCAATAATTACATCATTATTTAAATCTTGCTCTAATCTATTCCATCCTACATGTTCTAGGAATTTTGCACTAGCACTGGTGTAAACTCTAGGTGTACCTGTTTGCCAGAATCTATAAGATCTGTGATTAGATTCATATCCTATAAAAAATAATCTTTTAGCTCTATGCTGTCCTTTTTGTCTGAGTTGTGAAGGGATATGCACCCATGCTGGTGCTCCAAATTGTGCATGTAACTTAAATCAGGTTTTGTACCATGCCACAATGTGAATGGTAATTCACCTGTTGTTGAATTAACAACATTACTCAATATATGATTACCACACATTATTGCTTCTCCCCACAAATTGTCAGGTAATCCTGAATCAGACAACATAGTACGTGCCATTGATTGCAGTGTTTGGCCTCGTCTCTCTATAAAAGCATTATGTTGTGGCCTATATGGTGCAGACTTTTTATGTTGAATACCTAACATTCTAAGTCTATTCTGGAATTTATTATTTGTAAATTCCGCACCATTATCTGTTATAAGAGTTACTAATTTCTTTTTAGTTTTTCTTTCTGCAAATTTTATCCAATTAAAGAGATTTAGATACGTTTCAGTTTTACTCTTCATTAAATAGCAAAACCCATATCTAGAATAGTGGTCCATTATACTTAATATGTATCAAGCACCTCCTACACTTGGTTTTTTCGGACCTATTAAATCAGCAAATACTATCTCTAAAGGCTCTTTGGTAGTAAATCCATCAACTCTATTAGCCAGTATGACCTTGGTTTTGCTTTGATTACAAGCATAACATTGCAAATACTTATTACAAGGTTTCAAACTTATTCCTTTAGATAGTTGAACAGTTCTCTTAAGCATTTTAAAATTTAAATGCCCTAGCTGTCGATGTAACAAATGAATACATTCATCATGAGGTTTCTTATTATCATAAGCCGTGTTAGCCACCTCTAAACCATTATCATTTAACACATATAATTCACCTCTTAAAGATGCAGTAATTTTCTTATCTTCTTTTTCAATTATGCAGTTATCTGCCCTAAAGGTAACTACATATCCTAGTTTAACCAAAATTCTAACTGAAATTAAATTAAACTTAAATTGTGGTACATATAACATTTCTACATTCTCTTTTATGTAAGAACAATATGCTATACCTTGACCTTTAGCTTTCAGTTTCCAGCCATTGGCTAACGATATCTGCTGTGTACTCTTGGACATTTTAACAAAATTTTTGTTATTTGTTATACAGTGGGATGCTCCACTGTCAATTACCCATAAATTATTTTTTAAAGCTCCGTTAATATACATGGCTAACTCTAAATTTTTATTTATCTTTTGATGACTTTTAGTATTCTGGCCAGAGTTTTTGGCGCTTTGTTTCTTTACAAAATCTTGCCAAATGTCCTCTTCCTCCACAATTAAAACACTTTTTAATTGCATATGCAGTAGGAGATTCATTATTTTCTTTTTGAGGTTGCTTCCTCCTTAACTGATCTCTTTCAAGTCTTCTTCTTGCCTCTTCAATCAATCTGCCAGTTATATTAGTTAAAGTTAAACTTTCCTTAGGCAAAATTTCAAGGGAAGTGACGTAGTTATCATAACTTTCGTTAAGTGAAGATAGAATTATGTAGACTTGGTGTAGTTCAGAGAAAATAAGCTCTTTCTCATGCAGTTCTTGAAAAATGCTTTTTATAGAATTCAAATGACTCAGCATATCACCATTCGTCTGGAGATGCGTCTTGAAAAGCTTCCATGTTAGATTTATGTGAGCACCAACATTATCTCAGACATAAATCCTCTTCAGCTCCTGCCAACACCCAACAGCCGTTTGCTCTCCATGGATATGAGCAAGTTGCTGGTCAGTTAATGTTAAACCTATTATGCAAATAGCTTGTTGATTTTTATGCATAAATTCTTCTATTTTTAGTCTATCTTCATCATCCTCTGCATCCCATTCTTCTACGTTTGGTGGATTTTCAATTATGTTCCACAGACCTTCTCTTCGTAGAAGTAGACTACATTTCATAGACCATGATAGATAGTTTGTTCCATCTAGCTTGGATATAAGGGGACAAACTTTGTAGATTGACTTGTGCCATGTTTTCTTATATGGATATAAAACTATAATTAATAAAACACAGCTGTCTGTTTACTGTAATGTATAACAACACAAACGCTCATTTTTTACATAAATCTGTTTTATCCTAGTTAAACTGACTTTGCAGCCTCTGGGCCCATAACCAGTGTTAAGCCTGTGTTCCCCTAAACAGAATGTGCAGCGTTAGTCAGATAGGCATACAGATAAATGTGTGAGATAAAGTTGTATGTTAGTTAACATACAGTAAAAATAACAGATACGCTTGTGCTATCAAAATATAGTTTATTCCATTTAGAGTTTATAGCATTGTCAAAATAACAGTCCATTAGTCCATGTATCATTTTAGTCAGTCCATTCAAGGATATTCAATTAGCAAAGTCCGTGTAGAATATCCAATGTCAGTTCACTTACAATAAATCAGTCCTTTCTCTCTCCCTTTCCAGTAGGAGAAAAAAAACACAGTCTTGAATCCATCCAGTAATTAGGGATCATAAAGCCAGAGAGAGCAAGCTGCCATTGTCTTGCTTCTTTTATGGTGCTTTTACAACCACTCCCTTAATTACATTCTTACAGTTAAAGTTGCAGACACTTTAACTAACAAACCATGATAACATATTTATTATTTTACCTAAACCAGTTAGGGTAAACAATGTTATCCCTAACATATAAAACTCAATCAGGGCAAAGCAATAGAAGCAATCTACATAGACTTCTGTGAAGGCTTTGATTCAGTGGTACACAGCAAACTACTACTAAAACTAAGATCCTATGGTATCTCTGGACACCTGCATAACTGGATAGAAGCATTCCTGTCAAACAGACAACAAATGGTCAAAATTGGAAACGTCCTGTCAAATTCTGTACCTGTCAACCGTGGTGTCCCCAAGGCAGTGTTCTAGGACCAACTATCTTCATACTCTACATAAATGACCTCTATGCATCTGCATTCTCTTCGCTGATGATGTAAAGCTATTCAACACCACAGACAATATTGCTACCCTTCAAAAAGACCTTGACTATGTTTCAGAATGGTCAAACAAATGGCAACTTCAAATCTCAACAAATAAATGCTCTGTCTCACATACTGGCAAAAAAAATCAGAAAGTAAAATACAAGCTGAATAGTCAAGACCTTGTTGATGATCCAAACTCTGTCAAGGATCTAGGAATTCTCATCTCAAATGATCTAAGTGCTAGAGCCCACTGTAACTACATAGCCAAAAAGGCATTAAAAGTTGTTAACCTAATCCTACATAGCTTTTTCTCTGGTAATATCACACTACTAACTAAAGCATACAAAACATTTGCTAGACCAGTACTCGAATACAGCTCATCAGTCTGGAACCCACATTATGTATCTGATATTAACACAGTTGAGAAAGTCCAGAAATATTTCACAAGAAGAGTTCTCCACTCCTCTACTTGTTGCAGAATACCTTATACCACCAGACTTGAAATTCTAGACCTAGAAAACCTAGAACTATGCCGTCTTCGGTCCGATCGAAGTATAGTATATAAAATCATATATTGCAATGTCCTACCTGTCAATGAATATTTCAGCTTCAACCATAACAATATAAGAGCACACAATAGATACAAACTCAAGGTTAACCGCACCAAACTTGATTGCAGGAAATACGACTTCAGCAACAGAGTGGTCAATGTCTGGAATGTTCTACCTGTCTCTGTGGTTTCTTCCCCAAACCCCAAAAACTTTAACCTTAGACTGTCTCCTATTGACCTCACCCCTTTCCTAGAGGTCTGTAGGGGGTGTGCATAAGAGCACCAACATGCCTACCATCTCTGTCCTATTGTTTCTTTTATTTTTCTTATATGTATCCATTTCATGTATTCATAACTATGTTTATTCTTATACCTATTATCTTGTAAGCAATTGACAAATCAAATTAAATAAAAATAAAATAAAAAATACTTTACTGAATATATGGATATGGATACAGCAAGCATATCCTTGCCAGAGCCAAAGGCTCTTTCCCATTTCTCCCACTATATATCAATGGTGATTGTGTCGAAAGAGTTCATAGTTTTAAATTTCTAGGAACTCATATTTCCGACAACCTTATTTGGTTGGTCCACACTATGGCCACTGCAAAGAAGGCCCAACAGTACCTGCACTTTCTGAGGTTGCTGAAAAAGAGTGGTCTGGGTAAGAATTTGTTGCTTACTTTTTACTGTTCTACCAT
This sequence comes from Hydrophis major, assembly GCA_033807585.1. Classification (NCBI taxonomy): domain Eukaryota; kingdom Metazoa; phylum Chordata; class Lepidosauria; order Squamata; family Elapidae; genus Hydrophis; species Hydrophis major. The sequence goes on from CM066333.1 coordinate 28,076,915, forward strand.
CGAGAGCATTCTGGCATACTGTGTAACGGTGTAGTATGCTGGATGCTCTGCAGTGGATAAGAAGATGCTTCAGAGAGTTACAAACACAGCACAAAAAATCATCTTTCTTCTTTGGAAGAGATTGTGAAGACCAGATTCCTCTCTAGAATACTAAAAATCTCCACAGACTATTCTCATCCTGGACATTCGTATTTTGAACAGTTACCATCAGGGAGGTATTATAGGTGTCTTAAAATGAGGACTAATAGATTGAGAAACAGTTTTTTTTTCCAAGGCAGTAATTGTCTTGAATCAAACAGTGCATTTGTGATGTATTATTATTATTATTATTATTATTATTATTATTATTATTATTATTATTATTATTATTATTATTATTATTATTATTATTATTATTAAATACTTTGTAGTATGATTGTGGTGTTTGGGGCACAGACCTGGAATAGCTTTCAAATTTCATTGTAAGGTGGAATGCAATGACAATAAAGGTGTTCTCTTTATCATATGTAGTTCAGTGATTGAGATGCTACAAGATCAAGAAACTATGAGTTCATGAGTTTTCTCTTAAGCACAAAAGCTGGCTGGGTGGACCAGTTATCTTTCCTCAGCTAAACTCAGCTCACCTCCCATGTTGCTGTGGGGAAAATAGAAAAGTGGAACTTCATGGCTTGTGACAACTTTGGACTTACTGTCAAAAACCAAAACTGAAGTCATGCACCAGTCTGCTCCCTGTGCATCATACACAGAAAAATCACAGTCAAATAGAACAGGGGTGTCAAACTCACAGCATCATGGTAGCATAGCATGATGTATTAGGATTTTTTTTCCCCTTTGCTAAACCAGGCAGGAGCGGGGATGTATCCAGCCCGCAGGCTGTGAGTTTGACACCCCTGAAATAGAAGAAACTATAGGCAATGAACCAGTTTCATTGTTTTGTCAGTATCCTCTCCTAAGCAATAAATATTAATGCAGAAGATAATTGCAGAATAACAAAGACAAGCTTTTGTGCTTCATTGTGTGAGAACATTGAGGAATCAGCTCATTAACAAGGTCTACAAAGCTGTGGAATGTACCATACTTCTGTACACCTATGAAATGTGCACTGGGTATTGAAGCCATGGAAGATAGTTCAACCATTTCCAAATGATTTGTCTTTGCAGGGTGTTAGTATCAGATGGAGCACTAAAGTACCAGACATTGAAGTTATGTGTCTTACCCTAATACAGGGATCGCCAACCTTTGGGATCTCAGGGACCACCAAACTCATACTTTTAAATCCCAAGGACCACTATTTGTCTGTGAGTCAGGCTTTCACAGCCGTTTCTGTTTTAAATTTGGTGCTAGCTTACTGCTGTATTAAAATGGTTTTTTCTTCATCCTGATTGGTTGGGAGTCTTGGTCTGTGTTTATTGATCTTGGAGTTTGCTGTGTTCTGCTTGATTGGTGTTTCTAATATCTTCTGTCTGTTTTGTAGCTTTTTTTGTCTTGATTGGTGGCAACATTGTGTTTCCTGTATTGGAGGCTTTTAGTGCGGCTTGGCTCCGAGTAAACGGATGGCTATCATTTATTAGAAAACTAGGTTTCATCTGGCTGCCTGGTTGGGGTGTGTTTGAACTGGAGGTATCGGGGGGGGGGGTCTGTTTGCATCCAGGTGTTTGCTTGGCTTGTGGTGTGGAGATTTTTTTGTTTCTATTCATGCTTTCAGGTCTTTTTTCAATCTCTATGGCTTCTCTGATAATTCTGTAGCTAGGGTTTTCTATAATGGCTAGGGTTTTGGTGCCATTGAAGTCGATGCTATGACCTGTTGCTTTCATATGTTGGACTAGTGAGGAAGTGTGTTCCAGCTTTTTGACTGCATTTTTGTGTTCATCCAAGTGGGTACTTATTCTTCTATTAGTCCAATGTATGTGGCAGGGCATGATGCACAGGGGACTTCATATATGCCTTGGTTCTCCAGGTCAATTTTATCTTTGGGGTTTCTTAGGATGGCTGCTCTTTTTCTGTCTGTTTTGAAGGCAGTCTTGATGTGATGCCTGTGTAGTATCTTACTGATTTTGTCTGTAGTACCTCTTGTGTAGCGCAGGACAGCTGTTCCATAGGTCTGTTCATCTTTTAGGTTTCCTTTATGTCTCAGTGTGTTTTTGTGGATCAGACCAGTGATTTTGCTTTTGTGGAAGCCGTTAGCTGTCAGTACTTTAGTCAGGGTGCATAGTTCAGTCTTTATGTGTGTCTTGTCTGCTAGGCGTCTGGTACTGGCAATTATTGTTTTGGCCACGGAGTTTATCTGTGCTGGGTGGTGGTCGGATTTGGTGTTGAGGTAGCGGTTGGTGTGTATTTTCTTCTGGTATATGGTGTGTCCTAGTGTTCCATCATCAGTCCACACCCTGTTGATGAGAGCATAGACCAGGTTGATAGTCATGTCATTCATGTTCCAGATGAGCACATACTCAAACAGCTGCTTTGGTGGGAATTCTCTGCTGGAAGATGCTTGCTTGGAATGCAGAAGAAACATTTCAAAGACACATTAAAGGCCTTAGTGATGATGCAAAATTGAAGCAAAGCTGCACTGCTGAAGCATAACATAAGCATGAGCTGTGTGTGACCTAGAATATAATTTGAAATATAAATCTGAAATATAATTTGGATGATGTTTAAGTCAGATATATTATCTCATAGGCCAAAAGTCAGAGAAATCAAAATAAACAATTTTTATGTTCTGATCTGCATATTAGTATGAATCAGAGTTCACAAAAAATGAAATCCAAAAGTATTTTTTATTCCCTATAATATAATGTGTTTCCTTTTTTTCTTCTTTGATATATAATACTTTCCTTCTTTTCCATCATTTTCTTACAAATATTGAATATTAAGATGTAAATCCTTTGGAAAGTTTAATTTTTAAATCTGTCTTGAATATTTGTACAAGATGTTCTGTCTTTCAATCATAATTTTTGGAAGGAATGATTATCTTGTTCATTTGTCCCAAAACTATTTTTATAATCTGGCTCCAACATAAGAAACAAAAATCAAATAAATTTGATAGGTTTTGTAAATAACCAGGTAATAGATTCTGAGCATTTATTCAGAAAAAAGAGTGAGATAAGTTGATTTTTGACAATTTACTAGGCACAACTAACTAGATTTTTTCCCCTTAAGTAATGCCTTACAAGATTAAATTGATTGCATTTGTCCTTTTTGCTAGTCAGAATACTGCTCTCATTTTCAGTGCAATCACTTCTCTAAAGAATGATAATAATACTTCATGCATATTGAAAGAATCCTGTAAGACATTTAAATCCATGCTTATTCTTAAATACGAAAAAATTAAAGTATATTGTTCATTGATTCACATAAATAATAAGAAGCTCAGGGCCTGATTTCTACAGTAAATCTCATATTGATTGCTAAAAGTTTGTATCTAAATGAACTTTTGATGAAGGTGAAACTTGTGAATACATATTTGTGGCTACCATCTTGACTTTTTTGACCTCTATGTAGATGTCCCTGCTGTATTTGATTTTCTTATGTTGCTATTGATGGAGACCCATTTTAAATTTAAATTCCAGTCTAGCATAACATTTTCATTTCTGGAGATTTGCTCTCAGCTAGCCTTTAGCTACATGCCTCTTACAGCTGAAAACAAGCAAACCAGCTGTCTCACCGCTGCAAGATTTCCCTCCAGTGAGTCTATTTCTGCTGTCTGATGTCACATGGAGATGCTGCTGAATAGGGACAGAAGGCACTATTAGCTTTCAATCATTAAGTTTTCCATTGAGGGGAGTAAAATCTTAGTAATGTGCCCATGTGTATAGTAAATTACCTTTCACACACAAGTGCCTACCCTTGCAAGTGAGGTTATGGGTAGTATTGTTTTAAGCTTCACTGACTGAGCAATTGTTCGTGACTTATTAAACTTTAAGAAGCATACTTTGCCACATTTTGTTTTTAGAGGACTAAGTGCCTTTTATTTTATATCCTCATTAATCCCCTCTTTTAAGTCCGCTGAGAAAGATGTAAAGTTTTTTTAAAAAATATTTCCCGAGAGTCACGTTTTCATTCTCCCATTCTCATCGCAGGTTTTTTATCTCAGATTCACCAAATAGGAAACATGTGCTTAGGGCTTAATAATTCTACTGCTATGAAGGAAGAATTCCAAAGATTTGGTGTAAAGGGTTTGCTAACTGAAAGTAAAAAAAGATTATGTAGTCTTTCAATTTCAAGTTTTCTTTATTTTTTTGACAAGGCAGATGGAACAAGGGAAAATATTTTTCTTTTTTATTTATTTACTTATTAAATTTGTATAACTACCTATCTCACAAAAATAATGTTATAAACAAACAAACAAACAAACAAACAAATATTTTAACAATCAATATATGGATCCTAGGCACAGAGGAGATAAAATGGCCACCTCAGCAATGGAGCCATCTCAATCTGTTTCTGGTTGCCTGGGAGCTCCAGGCCTGAAAATTTAACCAGATCTTAAGGGATATCAAAAGTCCAATCGGGAGGTGACTAGGGCATGAGTGATTATGAATGAGCCCTGATGATCCAGATATAGACTCAATTGCTAAAACAGAGAGAGAGGTCTAGCCATGACTGCCACCTGCTCATCAAACAAGAGTCATGAGTCCAGAAGGAGTCCCCCAGGTTGCATACTGAGTTTGTCTGTGGTAGTGTCATCCCATGTAGCACCAAAGATGGCATAGTTTTAGAGTTAGTGGGATCCAAATTCAGAGCCACTTAGTCTTACCAGAATTCAGCTGAAGCCTATGGTTCCCCACCCAGACCCTACAGCCACAGAAAGTTATCGAAATAGTTAATAACAGATGTTATCAGTTTAAATGCCACAATGGAGTTGGCTCATGCTGAAGGTATGGACTAAAAGAAGATTCTACATCACCCCGTGTGCACCTTGCTCCCTTCTTCGCCATCTTTGTCAATTTTAACATTACTTTTAATGCTAATATTTATTATTTTACTCTGTTGCTTTTACTTATGGCAAGCCACTTACTGCCACCTCTGGGCAAGCTTGGGAGCATATAAATTTCTAAATAAATAAATTACCTAGTTTAAGGTATTTTACAAAAGGACAAATGTTATACTCCGGTTTTTAATAAAATGTAGAGGTTATTAATAGATTTTTCTATATGATGCAATGTTCAAATGGCTTTTACAAACTTACAGGCATATAGTAGCAGCATTATAGTAAATAGATGTTTAATACATAAACCAGCAATTACACGAACACTTGCCATGCATTTTACGCTCCCTCCTTACATTATCGTTTCTATACAACCCTGCTTGAAGAGTCAGCTTATTGAAGAAACAAGGAATATTCATCTGTGCAGAACTCTGTGAATGCATAATATCTGAGAAATATTGTAACTCATTGTATGCAACTCTAGTGTAATAAACTAAGAATATTTGTAGGATGAGCCATCTATTGTTCTCTTCCACCCACACCCCAGTACACAGAAATCATTATAAAGATTTATTTTTTCATATTTCATTCTTATGTTTCATTTTTTGCTTCTCCTTCAGGAACTCAAGGCTGTATATATGGTACTCCCACCCCCAATTTTATTCCCCAAACAATAATACAATAGAGTAGATTAGAGTAAGATACATAACTTCACACATGACTCCCAGAGAGTTTCCTTCAACCATTAGTTTACCAATCAGTCTAACACCATATCTATTACATTTATGGCTGAATTTAAATGCTATGCTAAGCCCTGATTTATTTTAATTATGGTTACTGACTAAAGCCAAAATAAGCTAACTATACTTAGTCTTAATACTGCTGTACTGAATATAATTTAAATTGTTCTTTAGAAGCTATATATGTTTTGTTGGAAAAGTTAATGAACTAAAAAGTTAATTGTTAATAAGCCCATGTACAGTTTTTCTTTAGGACCCATGCATTCATGCGGGAAGTTGGAGGCAGAAAAAAATACCCCTGATTTGATTGTTCCCTCACAAAGCCATTCTCCCAACATTATACTATGGGAAAAGACAAGATGTTAGAAATATGTAAAGAAAAATTAGATCAAATTAAATTGGATTATGGAGCAAACATCATTAAGTGCATGTTAGTGTACTGCAGCTTTTTTGTTTTATTAGGGAAGCTAGAAAAGCTTCACTGGGCTTCAGATTTGAATCCAGAGAAAGGGTTTCACACTGTTTATATAACCATCAATATTTGTTACTGCATTTTTGAGGAGAAAGTAATTTTTAATAGATCTGAAATGCATATGAAGTGTCTTCCTAAAGACATCCACAATAGACATATATTTTCCCCATTGTCCCAGTTCACCTTTATGCTACTCATGAATCAAGGTAACTGTTTACCACCTTCAATACTGAAGGAGAACTGGATCTTCTGTATGTATGTATCCTCTTTTTCAGAAGTTTCTACTGATCAATATCCAGTAAAAAAAAAAAAAAAAAAAGCAAACTTGCTGTCTCTAGTGAGATTCCTCAAAGTCAGAGATGATGAATATTGGCATTTTTCTCGTGGCATATCAAGCAGTTTCTGTGCTTTCTGAAGTTTGTTATTATTACAATGTTTCTTTCTCTGGCAGCAACCCTTCACACATACTTCACTTCCGATTAAAGTTAACAGACTTGATGGATATTTTCAAAACAATTCAGATTCTATATCCTTGGAGCCAAAGGAAATTATCTGTCTGCAGAACATGTCAGGCTGGATATGAACTGGAGGAAGTGCTAATATATATATATATATTAGCATATATATAGATGAGATTCTGCCGAAACGTTGCTACAACTTTAAAAGCACAACTATAATGACGTGGGAAAATACCTGAACAAAGCTAAATAACACACACACACACACATACACACACATATGTGTGTGTGTGTGTGTGTATGTGGTATTCAGCTTTGTTCGGGTATTTTCCCACGTCGTTATAGTTGTGCTTCCAAAGTTATAGCAACGTTTCGGCAGAATCTCATCTGTCATCATCAGGCTTCTGTATAGTGTTCATCTGTGAGACAGCCGTTTCAGTTTTAAATTTGGGGCTTGCCTATTGCTGTGCCAAAATGTTTTTTTTTTTTTTTAATCCTGATTGGTTGGGAGTCTTGGTCTGTGTTTATTGGTCTTGGAGTTTGCTATGTTCTGCTTGATTGGTGTTTCTAATATCTTCTGTCTGTTTTGTAGCTTTTTTTGTCTTGATTGGCTGGCAACATTGTGTTTCCTGTATTGGAGGCTTTTAGTCCGGCTTGGCTCTGAGTAATTGGCTCCGAGTAAACATACTAAAAGCCGAATACCATACATATAAATTCCCGTGAAAACTTAAGAATATATATATATATATATATTCTTAAGTTTTTGCAGGTACTTACATGTATAGCATTCAGCTTTGTTCAGGTATTTTCTGTATAGTGTTCATCTGTGAGCCTGATGATGGCAGATGAGATTCTACAACTTTAAAAGCACAACTACAATGACGTGGGAAAATACCTGAAGAATGAGTATATATATATATATATATATATATATATATATATATATATATATATATATATATATATATATATATATATATGGATCTTTGGTTATTCGGGTTTTCTCCCGCGTAAGATTGGTACTTCCAATTTTACATTGGAGAAAACCCGAATAACCAAAGATCCACATACAAATACCCATGAGAACCTCAGAAAACACACACACACACACACACATATATATCTGGCATTCAGCTTTTTTGGGTATTTTCCCACGTCATAGTAGTGGTGCTTTTAAAGTTGTAGCAACGTTTCAGCAGAATCTCATCTGCCATCATCAGGCTTCTGTATAGTGTTCGTCTGTGAGTTAGACTTTTACAGTGGTTTCAGATTTAAATTTGGGGCAGCCTATTGCTGTGACAGAATGGTTTTTTCTTCATCCTGATTGGTTGAGAGTCTTGGTCTGTGTTTATTGGTCTTGGAGTTTGCTGTGTTCTGCTTCTGATATCTTCTGTCTGTTTTTTGGCTCTTTTTGTATCTTGATTGGCTGGCAACATTGTGTTACTTTATTGGAGGCCTTTAGTGCAGTTTGGCTTTGGATAAATGGACGGCTATCATAAGTTAGGAAGCTGGGTTTCATCTGGGTGCCTGGTTGGGGTGTGTTTGAGCTGGAGGTATCAGGGGGGATCTGTTTGTGCCCAGGTGTTTGCCTGGCTTGTGGTGTGGAGATTTTTTTGTTTGTGAGTGCAGGCTTCCAAATGATTGACAGCCTGGTGGAATCATCTCTTCTGTTCATGCTTTCTGGTCTTTTTTCAATCTCTATGGCTTCTCTGATGATTCTGTGGCTGGGATTTTCTATAGTGGCTAGGGTTTTGGTGCCATTGAAGTTCTCTTTGCTTATGTGGCTGGTTATAATTTTCTTCTTGGTTAATTTTTCCAGATAAGTGGTTGGGTCTGTGTTTATGGGTTTCCACATACAAACCCATAAACACAGACCCAACTGCATATCTGGAAAAATTAACCAAGAAGAAAATTATAACCAGCCACATAAGCAAAGAGATCCAACACACAATCATACCCAGAGAGAAATCTTCCAGATGCCCCAAACTATACGGCCTCCCAAAAATACACAAAGAAGGCATACCTCTCAGACCCATAGTCAGCTCCAGAGGAGCACCACTACAAAACCTAGCTAAACACCTAGCAAAAGAGCTGCAGCCCCATGCTGAAACAGCAGCTTCTCATGTACAAATCTCATACCACTTCTTGGAAATGATCAAAGATCTACACGTGGAGCAAGAAGATCTGCTTGTAAGTTTTGACGTGGTTTCACTATTCACTCAAGTCCTGATAAAAGAGACCCTTGAAATCATCAAAAATAAATACCAACCAGCTAAACACCTCATGGAACTAACAGAACATTGCTTAACCAACACATATTTCATATACAAAGGACAAAGATACAAACAAATTGAAGGAGCCCCCATGGGATCACCACTGTCACCTGTCATTGCAAACCTGTTCATGGAAGAATTCGAATCCAGAGCCCTGGCCAATGCCATCCTCAAACCCAAACTATGGTTAAGATATATCGATGACACATTCGTGATTTGGCCCCATGGACAAGAAAACCTAAACAATTTCCTAACACACCTAAACAGCGCACACCCCAAAATCAAGTTCACCATGGAAACAGAAACAAACAAACAACTACCATTCCTAGATGTATTAATCTACAAAAAAACAGATGGCACACTAGGACACACCATATACCAGAAGAAAACACACACCAACCGCTACCTCAACGCCCAATCCCACAGCACAGATAAACTCCGTGGCTAAAACACTAATTACTAGACCAAATGCCTGGCAGACAAGACACACATTAAGACTGAACTATGCACCCTGACTAAAATATTGACAGCCAACGGCTTCCACAAAAGCAAAATCACCAACTTGATCCACAAAAGCACATTGAGACATAATAGAGACCCAGAAGATGAACAGACCCATGGAACAGCTGTCCTGCCCTACATAAGAGGCACTACAGACAAAATTAGTAAGATTCTATACAGACACCACATCAAGACTGCCTTCAAAACAGACAGAAAAATAGCAGCCATCCTCAGGAACTCCAAAGGCAAAATTGACCTGGAAAACCAAGGCATATACGAAGTCCCCTGTGCATCATGCCCGGCCACATACATTGGACAGACCAATAGAAGAATAAGCACCCGCCTGGATGAACACAAAAATGCAGTCAAAAAGCTGGAACACACTTCCTCACTAGTCCAACACATGGAAGCCACAGGTCATAACATCAACTTCAATGGCACCAAAACCCTAGCCACCATAAAAAATCCCAGCCACAGAATCATCAGAGAAGCCATAGAGATTGAAAAAAGACCAGAAAGCATGAATAGAAGAGATGATTCCACCAGGCTATCAATCATTTGGAAGCCTGCACTCACAAACAAAAAAATCTCCACACCACAAGCCAGGCAAACACCTGGGCACAAACAGATCCCCCCTGATACCTCCATCTCAAACACACCCCAACCAGGCACCCAGATGAAACCCAGCTTCCTAACTAATGATAGTCGTCCATTTACCTGAAGCCAAGCTGCACTAAAGGCCTCCAATAAAGTAACACAATGTTGCCAGCCAATCAAGATACAAAAAGAGCCAAAAAAAACAGACCGAAGATATTAGAAGCAGAACACAGCAAATTCCAAGACCAATAAACACAGACCAAGACTCTCAACCAATCAGGAGGAAGAAAAAACCATTCTGACACAGCAATAGGCTGCCCCAAATTTAAATCTGAAACCACTGTAAAAGTTGGACTCACAGACAAACACCATACAGAAGCCTGATGATGGCAGATGAGATTCTGCTGAAACGTTGCTACAACTTTAAAAGCACCACTATTATGACGTGGGAAAATACCCGAACAAAGCTGAATGCCAGACATGTGGTGGGCGTCAGTTCGCTTCATGTATGGGTCAGAGGGGTATGAAGCGGGTAGTGATGCAGCTGCAGTACGGCTTCTGGTCCGTGGTTGTGCCTCATCTTCTGTGAGGGTGTGAGTCTGCTTTCTACGTGGAAGTGTGGTGGTAGCATCTTGTGTGGCCCTCATGGGTGTTGGTCTGGTGTCATTCTTCATGTTAGGTACTCGTTTGTTAATGAGGGCAGATTTCCAAATGGCTGGTAGGCGGGAGGTTTCATCTCGTTTATTCATGCTGTGTGGGCGTTTTTCTATCTCTATGGCTTCTTTGATTATTCTGTGGTGAAGTGTTTGGTTTTGGCGATAGTTCTGGTATTTTTAAAGTCAATGTCATGTCCTGTGGCTTTGAGTTGTTGGACCAGGGAAGAGGTCAATTCTTCTTTTTTGATTCAGTTCTTGTGTTCTTCAATGCGTGCACTTATTCTTGTGTTAGTCTGTCCGATGTATGTGGTGGGACAGGCAGTGCAAGGGATTTTGTATACTCCTTGGTTTTCTAATTTTGTCTTTAGGGTTTCTTAGGATGGTGGATATTTTTCTGTTTGTGCAGAATGCTGTTTTAATGTGTTTTTGGAGGATCTTGTTGATTTTGTCTGTAGTGGTTCAATTTGAAGCCGGGAGAAAGACACTGGAAACATAGAGGCTGATTAGAAAGATGATTTAATGATGAACAGAACCACATAGGTTCTGGTACAACTGACCACATGGAGTTGAAAGTGCAGATATTTATACCTTGTCTTGGGCTTTGCACTTGAACTTCCTGTTCCTGTGCAAGAACATGTATTCCATTGGCTGTTGTCAGTCTCCCATGGTGCCATGAACAATCCTAGGAGTTTGTCTGAGCTAAGTTTGGTTGAAGTTTGGTCTGCTGATGCAATGAAGGGGCTTGTTGGGCAATTCCTATTGTGGCTGAGGGCTAATCCTACCTTTGTTCAGACCTTGCTGCAGGGAATTTTCTTATGAATAGAGGTAGCTATCTCTTTATCTCTTAAGTGCTGACATCTGCCGTGGGCTATTAAGAAAGGTGGGGGTTGCTTCCAAGAGCATGTTTTTCCATTTCTCATCCAGGGAAATATAATATTCTTCCTTTTTTAATATTTCTCAAAATATTTCATTCTTCTAGGAGAGAGGAAGATGCTAACTTTCTACAGTAGGTCAACTCAGTTCTCATAATTTACAATAAAAAACCCAAAATCTTTCCAAGATCCTAGTACTTGCAACATATAATTTTATTATGTAGAAGTTAAAAACTAATGCTGAATTAAGCCTACAAGTTTCTTTTTTAGAAATCAAATTCTTTAGTGATCCATTTTTATGGATAGGTTTGTGAATGTAGAGGGGGTGGGGAGAAATTGCTTTGGCTTTATATCTAATAATGTAATTCCAAGATGCTGATATTTATTTATGTATCTTTCTTTCCTGCCTTATTCCCAGGACTCAATGCAGCATATTCATATTGTTTTCTCCTGACAACCCTGTGAGATTAGTTAGGTTTAGAGACAGTGACTAGTTCAAGGCTTTTTAGTAAATGTTATGATTGGTAAGATACTTGAAATCTTGATCTCTCATGATAAAGGAGACAATTATGTTCATGAAATGACACTTCAGAGGTATAATGTAAGTCACTTCTTCATAAAAGCTGATTCTGTTTAAATCAGCATTTGTGGATTTTAATATAAAAAGTTCATGTGCCTTTATGGCTATATATATATATATATATTATTATGAGTACTATATGAGAAGTGAGATGTGGGTGGGATGGTAATGTGGTTTTATCTTTTCTTTTTAAATGTGGCTTTATCTTAGTGATAGTTGTGGTCTTTCAAAAGTTTCAGTAAAAATTAGTTTGATTTAGAGGTGGTCTCATTTAGAGAGCCCTTCCATCCAGGATCTTGATCTTCAGTCAGATGTAGGAAAAATAAAAATGACCTTCTTGCCTTTAACCCAGAAACACTGAATATAAAACATGTAAAAACAGGAGTAAAAACTGTACAGTAAAAACTGTGCAATGTTTTGGACTGGAACTGAGGAAGGTTGCAGGATCCAATCTGGGTCAGTCACTGGGACCAGAAGTTTAATCTTCCAAGCTTTTGGACTCATGTTGGAGCCCATCTATCATGCCCCTGTCAGAATCTGATTCCAAGGGGGAGGCTGAGCAGCTGACAGGGAATGGGAGTGTAGCTCCAGTGGCTTTGGAAGAAACTGGGGAAGGGCAAAGTGTTTAAAAAGGGAGGTTGCACACAGCAACTCATGGGAAGGAAATCGTGCGTTATCTTTTATGATCGAGGCTTATCTGGATTCCTGGCATCTTCCCAACCGTGTGTGTTTTGTTGACCTGCAATTCCTTATCCTGCCCTGTCTAATTAATTGCTGCAGTGCAGTTTGTGTGGATTTTTATTTACAGTTTTATGTACTTTGTTTTTGGACTGAATTTCCTTCATTTAAAGACTGTTCTTGGGAGAGTTTTTTCTCTAGCTGAAAGCAACTGGACATCAGGGGTAAAGTTGGAGGAATGAAAGGGACTTTTCTTACTTATGTGACTGTGTTGCCTTTGTGTCACACCCCAGGTCATCACACCATCCTCAGGGAACTTCTCTATATCAGAAAGTATAGAGAGAAATTCTGGGAGGATGGGCTCCAACATGGAATCTGAAAGTTCAGAAAACTAAACCTCTGGTCCCAATGACCAACCCAGATTGGACTCTGCAACAGTATTTTGGGACATGTATATTTGCCTTCATTTGTGAAGAAAGTTTTAATGGGAAATTCCCTTTTTAAACAATATCACCACATTTGTAGATAGAGAAAGGAGCATATTTGTACTAATATGAGTGAAGAATGCCTCTGATTAAATAGGCCTAGACAGAAAATTTAGAAAATTAAATAGTGGCCAAACATATTGGGCCACGGTTGAATGGTAGGTAGATTGATGATATCGCATTAAAAGATTATATGCCAATTTTGGGAAACCAAGTATTATTTCTGGACCACTTGGGCTTCCCAGAATGAGGCCACTTACCAGATACTCTAGGGCAGTGTTTTTCAACCTTGGCAACTTTAAAATATGTGGACTTTAATTATTTGAATTCCCCAGCCAGACTGAATTGTAGTCCACACATCTTAAAATGGCCAAGGCTGAAAAAAACACGGCTCTAGGAAATACCGCTAAGCCATATCAAAATACACAACTGCATGTGAAAGTAGTGCAGTTTTTGCTAAAATTCAGAATCTGTAGGTGTGTACACACACACATTAAAAATATTGTAAATTGCAATTTTCAAGAAAGGTTGGTAACTATCAATGATTCTGGATAGGGTTGCTCTTTGATTTCTCTTTAATTTTTCCTGGTTCTCAAATGTTCATATAAATTATCAATAGCATTGACCTGCAGTTTCTTATTATGTAACATCACCTCAGGATAAATGCAGATATGTTGACTTATCTATTCACTAAGTTCATAGTAGTCCAAGTGAACTTATCATGTCCCTCCTTCTATATTCACAGATATCAACTCGTGAAGCTTCCCTGACCTGCTTCCAAGTTGCCATAAGCAGGGGGATGGGAAATCTCTCCTCACAGCTGCACCAAGGAATTTATTCCTCAGTCATAACAAGATGCATTTTGGTTAAGCAAGTCAAAGCCATCTCTGTGGATACCAGCAATGCCTGGAGGAAGTGATTTCCACAACCTGCGAAATTACCTCATTGGGGAATGTGATCAAGTGACACACTTTGGGAGGGAGGGGGAAACAGGGTCAAAGGCAAGGCATGAAGGGGTTGAAGTCAGAGCTGGCTTCACCTAGGTAATGCTGACATGGTGCTCCTAATAAAAGACTGGGTTTTTATTGCCAGATGGCTTGAGACTCTTAATTGTGTTAAGGCACTGGTCGGAACTCCTGACAACAGAAGTCTTAACCAAAGAGAATCTTTATTCATGGCTCATGGCAGACTTCCCCAGACTTTTGAGTTCAACTCACAGAATCTTTATGCTTACAACCAATCTTACGAAATGAAGTCCAATAAAACAAGAGCTCTATAGATCAGGGATGGTACTTATTGGCTGTTCCAAATAACATAATGCAGCAAAAAAGGAATGGTGTTTTTGTTTTTTCCATTTGCTTTTTTTTTGTACATCAGAGAGAGCCTTTTTGTGTGCATGAGCTTTGAATGGTACTGTGGACAAACAAACACTCCAACTTTGGGCATTTCCTAGGCATCAGTTTGAGTAAATCATCAACAATTTAATGTTTATGTTTAATAAATAACAGCTATTTCTCCAATGAAATTAAGTCATATTAGTGGCAATGATTTAGTGTGATTATCCCTCATAATTTTTCTCTTGGTAAAAAGAATGCAGAAATGGTTGGAGCTACTGTATCTGTGCTGATCTCTCTAATGCGTGCTGGGTTTTTCTAATTTATACAGAAATTCCCTCAATTGTTTCTTTTTCTTTCCATTCATAGCACTGTAACTTCCATGAGAAACGGGATCCACAACCTGAACTCCATTGCCTTGAATGGAGAGAGGCAACTGGAAATAAAACTGAAATAATGTCTTCCTGCATATTCTTTCCATCATCTTGTTCAAGATTCAAAGCAATTATAGTGCAATTTCCAGTTTTTCATACACAAAGAGGTTCATATGGAAACTATAGAGTTATTAGACCCTCATGTGGTTGTGGTTTAATTTCTTGTACATTGGGGTTTTACCTCAGCTGCCTTTATACTTTTCCTTATGTTATTTTGATGTGCAGTTTGACAGCTTTTTCATATTTCTTTAACCACCTAGAGTTTTGATAGCAGGGTGAAACAATATATAAATAAATGAATAAGCACTGTTATGTGATGGTCATATCAGTTTGAATATTATTTGCAACAATGGTGGCTTACAGCTGAACTTAGCTGCTCTGGAAAAGCTCAGTTATTATTAAGGCAACTAGCGGAACACTGGGGGAAATCCAGTGAAACAGAACTCTTCACTGTGGCAGTCTTTTGAAAGAAGCCCAGCTTTTTTCTCTCATCATAAAAGAGGACACCTGTTTTTTTGCTCTATCAACTTTTCTGAAGGACAGCTCCCATGCCAAATCCCAAAGCTTTCCTAGGCTCCACTTCCTTTCACTCCCACTGCAGTGTCTTTGGCTTCCCATGGCTCCAACAAACTCTTAACAGCAGGCACATTCCTTTCTAAAGCCAACCAAAACAAATAACCCCACACCTACTAAACAAAGCCACCTCTCCTGTTGAGCACACCTCGGTCTCCCAGAGAATGAATGAATCACACATGACAGATGTTAGTCACATCACTCAAGGCCCTTTTGGAAGAAGACCCAAGGGACTTTGGACAGGAGAAAACAGAATGCATCCCAGATGGAGGAATGTGATTAATTTTGGTTTGTGAACAATGCCATTGTTAACCATAAATTTTATTTGCAATCCTTATGTTTTCATGTTGGCAAGTCTGCTTGTGCTCTCATTTATGTTCTCTGGCACATAACTTACCATTACCTTACCGGATGCTATCTTTCTGAGTACCACACAAGCAAGGTTAACCTAAAGTGAAAGCCCTCAAGCCCCCAAATTCATCTGCAGATATTTTTTATTCATGTGTGATTTTATGACTGTGTATAAACCACATCTTTTAAGGGTCCAAGTCTAACTGTGTTATATAAAAACATATCAATTTTATAATGCACATCTTAAAATGTGGGTTGAAAGACTGGAATCAGAATATTGAATAGCAGTATCATCTAAAAAGCTGTCAGAATAGCCTCTGGACAGCTATATTTTCTCTAATAGCCTTGCAAAGAAAAGAGAAGACTTAGAGAAGATAATATTTGTAGCTCAAGGTTGAACTGTGCAATCCTTGGTTTTCTCTGAGCTTCATTGGTTTTTTGGGGGGTGGGGTGGGCAGACATTTCATTATCAAGTTAGGTAATATCATCAGTGCTAGTACCGACCACTATCACTGATCATCAGCGCTGATGATGTTACTTAGTTTGATAATGAAAAGTGTTGGTTTTCATGGCTGGGACTCGTTTGTTGATAAGGGCTAGTTTCCAGACGTCTGGTAGGTGGGAGGTATCATCCTGTTTATTCATGTTATGGGGGTGTTTCCCTATTTCGATGGCTTCCCTGAACAATCAAGAAATAACAACACAGCCAACCTCCCCACCACTATTTATAGAGAGATGGCAGCTCAGATCACACTTTGTTCACACAAGCATGAAGCTGAAAGCACCACTCGAAGATGGCGAGTGGGACCTCATTGAAACGTTGCCAAGATACTCTCAATCTTACATGGGAAAAGACCTGAACACACCAAGAAACCTGTACCCATGAAACAAATATATATAAATATATATTTTCTTGAGTTTTCGCAGATACTTACATGTATGGTATTCAGCTTTGTTTGGATATTTTCCCACGTCATTATAGTTGTGCTTTTAAAGTTGTAGCAATGTTTCGGCAAAATCTCATCTGCCATAATCAGGCTTCTGTATTGTGTTCCTCTGGGAGTCAGACTTTTACAGTTGTTTCAGTTTTAAATTTGGGGCTAGCCTACTGCTGTGCCAGAATGGTTTTTTCTTCCTCCTGATTGGTTGGGAGTCTTGGTCTGTGTTTATTTGTCTTGGAGTTTGCTGTGTTCTGCTTGATTGGTGTTTCTAACATCTTCTGTCTGTTTTGTGGCTTTTTTGTGTGTGTGTCTTGATTAGCTGGCAACATTGTGTTCCTGTATTGGAGGCTTTTAGTGCGGCTTGGCTCCGAGTAAATGGAAAGCTATCATTTGTTAGGGAGCTAGGTTTCATCTGGGTGCCTGGTTGGGGTGTGTTTGAGCTGGAGGTATCAGGGAATCTGTTTGTGCCCAGGTGTTTGCCTGGCTTGTGGTGTGGAGATTTTTTGTTTGTGAGTGCAGGCTTCCAAATAATTGACAGTCTGGTGGAGTCATCTCTTCTATTCATGCTTTCTGGTCTTTTTTCAATCTCTATGGCTTCTCTGATAATTCTGTGGCTGGGGTTTTCTATAGTGGCTAGGGTTTTGGTGCCATTGAAGTTGATGCTATGTCCTGTGGTTTTCATGTATTGGACTAGTGAGGAAGTATGTTCATCCAGGCGGGTGCTTATTCTTCTATTGGTCTGTCCAATGTATGTGGCCAGGCATGAGGTAGAGGGGACTTCATATATGCCTTGGTTTTCCAGGTCAATTTTATCTTTGGGGTTTCTAAGGATGGCTGCTCTTTTTCTGTCTGTTTTGAAGGCAGTCTTGATGTGATGCCTGTGTAGTATCTTACTGATTTTGTCTGTAGTACCTCTTATGTAGGGCAGGACAGCTGTTCCATAGGTCTGTTCATCTTCTGGGTCTCCATTATGTCTCAGTGTGTTTTTGTGGAACATATATATGTAGGTCTAAGTGTGTTTGAGTCTTTTCCCATGCAAATTACTCTCAATCTTACACGGGAAAAGACCCAAACACACCTAGACCTACATACCTATATCCGTGAAATCAATAAATAAATATATATATGTATATGTATATGTATATGTATATGTATATGTATATGTATATGTATATGTGTATGTGTATGTGTATGTGTATGTGTATGTATATGTATATGTATATAGGACCTCTCATGGTGAAAGTATATAATAAGGTCCTATTAGCAGCAAGAATGCCAGATTCATGGAAGGAGACATTGATATCGTTGATTCCGAAAGAAGATTCAGATTTATGACATATACAAAATTATAGACCAATGCCCTGTTAAATACTGGTTATAAAATATTTACCACAATTATAGCAAATAGTTTGAAAAAAAAATTGAATGAATATATACATAAAGATCAAAATGGATTTCTTCCTAATAGACAAATTAGGAACAATTTAAGAATAGTATTAAATATTTTGGAATACTACGAAGCCCATCTGGAAGAACAAGTAGCCCAAAGGCACAGAAGGCCTTTGACAATCTAAATTGGCAATTCCTAATCCAACAAATTTACAATATGAATTTGGGCACTAAATTTGAAAACATCATGACTACAATTTAGGATTCACAAAAGGCGAATATTATAATTAATGGAGAGTACACATGCTCAATAAAAATAGAGAAAGCATTCAGGCAGGGATGTCCATTATCTCCCCTGCTCTTCATATTATCTTTGGAAACATTGCTTACACGAATTAGACAGAACGCAGGAATAAAAGGACTAAAAATTAAAAAAGGGGAATATAAACTCCAGTCATTTGTGGATGATATGGTATTTTTAATAGAGGAACCAATTGAAACAGGTCAAGAACTACTGAAAAAGTTAGACCAATTTGGGGAAGTTGCTGGACTTAAAATTAATAGGGAAAAAATGAAATTAATAATTAAAAATTTAACAGAAAAACAAAAACTAAAATTGGAAAGAATAATGGGATTACAAATAGTAAAAAAAGTTAAATACTTAGGAATTTGGTTGACAGCTCAATGCAAAACTCTAATGGAAAATAATTATAATAAATTATTACAGCAAGTCAAAAAAGATTTAGAGATATGGGTTAAATTGCAAATCTCCTTATTAGGGAGGATTGCCACTATAAAAACGAATATTCTGCCCAAATTTATTTATTCCAAACAATATCAATAAAAATACATAAAAATTACTTCATGGAACTTAACAAGATAATTACCAAATTTATCTGGCAAGGGAAAAAACTGAGGATAAACCTAAAGGCAATGCAAGATATGAAGTGCAGGAGAGGTATGGCACTCCCAAATTGGGAATAAAACTATAGTGCAGCCTCCTTACTTTGGTTGAAAGAGTGGGTCAATCTGTCGAATAAAAGGATCTTATTTTTAGAAGGCCACGATTTACAGAAGGGGATGGCACATATTTTTATGGGACACTAGAAAAATTAAGCAGAAATATTTCCACAGAAACATAATTAGAGATTCCTTATTGGCTAATTGGAACAAAATAAAAAAACATTATTTAAAAATCTCAATCTGGATCTCAACGATGGAGGCGATTATACATCCAAATAATCTAGATCTTATTAAAATGATAAAATACAAAGACCTTCTTGATGCACAAGGAACTTTAAAATCATGGCAAGATCTCCAAGAACAAGGGCTACAAGTAGACCGGTGGGCTTATTTGCAAATTCAAAATAGATATAGCCAGGACAAGAAAAATTTTGGAATTTATACTAAGGCACAACAATTAGATAAAATCCTATTAGGTCCAGATTAAAAAAAAATAACTAAAATTTATAATTACTTATTAGAGATGGAATTAGAAGAGGAAGTAGTCAAAGACAACATGATAGCTTGGAGCAGAAACATAGGATGAAGCATTACATTATTAGAATGGGAAAAGGTTTGTACAAGGAATAATAAAATTACAAAATCAGCAGCATATAAAGAAAATGTTTTATAGATGGCATCTCTCGCCCTCGAGAATAGTAAAAATGTCTCCTAACATGAATCCGAATTGCTGGAAATGTAAAAAGAAACAGGGAACATTACTGAAGCTCAAAGATACTGGCATAGAATTAAAAAATTGTTTGAGGAAATAACAGGGGAGCAAATTGAATTAAAATCATAATTCTTCCTATTGGGGATATTTAATAGACAAATTTCTAAAAATGTCAAATATATAATACTGCATATTCTTACTGCAGCCAGGATAACCTTTGCACAGTGTTGGAAACAAGCAGATATTTCAACAGAGCAAATGGCTATTCAGAAGATAACAGCCTGTGCAGAGATGGTTAAGTTAACCTTCACACTTAAGGAAAAAGAAACATCAGAATATTATAGAAGCTGGGAATGCTGGTATGACTGGATAGAACAAAAATAGAAAATATATTAGTAAACAACGTAAAATGTAAAAGAGATAATAATTATATATTCGCAATAAGATGTATTTGTAAATATATCAACAATATTGATAACAAACAAGGAACCATAGACTGTCGATAGTAGAATTGCTAGTTTTTAATCATTTTCCTTTTTCCTTTTCCTTTTCCTTTTTTTCTTTTGTGTGTTGTGTATGTGTTTGTTTGATATTTTAGTTTTATAATCAATAAAGTTTTTTTTTTTTTAAAAAAAGCACAACTATAATGACGTGGGAAAATATCCGAACCAAGCTGAATACCATACATGTACCCTGTTTCTCAAACAATACAGCATCCACCAATAGGAAGTCCCAGCATGTTTTATAGGCATGAAATGAAATTAAGCCCCTCCCCCCAAATTAAGGCCTATATTAAAACATGCGAAATGGGGGGAATGCTGGGGGGGCTTGCTGTTAGGAAGTAGTTTTGTTGCACACCCGGATATGGTGCTGTCTGCATTGACCTCGATATGAAGTGCCCCACCAACGCCGAGGTCAACATCCAAGCCATCGCCACCCACCCAAAGATGCTGGCCTTATTATATGAGAAACACGGTAAGTACCCACGAAAACTTAAGAAAACACACACACACACACACACACACACACACACATACACACACACACACACACACAAACACACACATATACATTAATATATAAAAAATAAAGTTGAATGGGTTTTTATGCATATAAATATAAAGAACCATGAAAAATATAAAATAGGATGAAGAAAAAAAGAAAAAAGATGAAAAGAAAGAAAAAAGAAAAGAAAAAGAAACAAGAAAAAAAGATATGGCTTTCAATCTTTTTTACGGCAGTTACATTCAAGTTTATTTTCTGTTCTTTTCCTTTAAAATTTTGGACATATTCTTTTCCTCCATATTCAACCCTTTTAGCTAACAAAAGCAAAGATGATTCAGGTCATTTTTAACCAGCACAAAGTTTTATTTAAAAGCTGTGCTTTTGGACTAACTTTTCTACTGGCCTCCCAGAGACTGGCAAATTTTATTCAGCAAATCCACCAAATATGCATTGTATTGATTTCTTGCTCACCACTCATTCTTCTTACACCATTCATTTCAAGAAAGGATTTTTGACATGGGAATGCCAACATTGGAAAAGCACTGGTTGTGAAATTTCCTTCTTGAAGAACAAAGAAGATTTTTCAAAAATCAGATTCTACTGCTGAATCTCCCCTGGAAGCTGATTTTTGTCTCTCCTCTTAGAGGAAAGGATTGGGAAAATCCCATGACCTTTTGGATTTATTAGTGCAGAACTGGTAAAAGCCCTATTGGCCAATGTACAGTAGCAGTGGAAATTCCACTATACAGTGGAAATACTTGCCCCAAGGAAAAAATGAAGCAGAAAGGCTGAGAATACAGAAGAACTAGCTGATCATCTTGAAATAAATGGAGATATATGGCATCTGAGAGAGCATCCCCATGGTCCAGAAGCTTAAAATAAAGGAAGCCAACCATTGGAAAGAAGAAAAAACACAATAGGAAAAAAGGCAGAGACTACAGAGAAAAAAAAGGCATGTAGTGGCACAGATGCTGGTTTAGAAACCAAGAAATCATGTGTTCTAACCCTGTCTTAGCCATGAAAGCTGACTGGGTGACTTTGGGCCAGAAATTTGCTATGGTCTGGAAGGTGTTGACTGGTAGGCCCACCAGCACACGAACCCTCTCTACATCTCACCACTCCCAGGTCCACTTACCTTCCCGTTACCTTGCTCCATCTTGCACATGGGAGTTATTTGGAGAAACAGCATTCAGAACAATCACAAGAATGATGGCATTTGCTAGTGTTCTCTCTTTATGAGATGGAAATGGTTGTGAAGCTAGCATTCTGAAAGGCTCTGAACCACAACTGATCCCAGCTGAAACATACCCTGATGGCAAATCTGAAATCCTGCTGGACTTGTCTCACAAAGGGCCACCTTTTCTTGTGGATCCAGCCAGATCTCAGTAATACATGTTAGTTCAAGCACCTTCTCATTCATGATTAAATCACAAATGAGAAAGCCCTTATTATAAACAAACCTAATATTTAGAGGCAGTGATGGAAAATCAAGGCCTCTAAAGATTGTTGGCTTTCTAAACTTTGTTTTGTAAACTTTGGCAAATATATTGAACGATTTCTGAAGGCTGAAATTTAACAGGGTGGAAAATACCACAGTTACACATAGCAGAACCCACCTGTATCACCTACTTGAAAACAATGGAATTTTATTGGAATAACAAGACTGGGCAAAAACTCATTCAAACGAATTCTACTCCAACAAATTAATGATGACATGAAGGAATAGTTTTAGAATGAAAACAAATAGATGAATTAGATTAAAACAATCCATCCAGGCATCTTTATGTGCAAGAACGCCTCTGCTTCCTCCACTGAGATACCCCCACAATTAATTATGCCACAGCAATGGCCCCAGTGTGTCTAGTCAATTCAATCATTTCCCAAACTACAAGAAAATGCTCTTGGTAGGTCTTTTCCAGGGAAACACTTGGGATCATCTTGATTAAAGCATTCTGATATGGATTTGAAAAATGAATTCTGAGGTCTTTGAACCAGTGTGTCACATTAACTTTGGGAGGCAGAAAATCAGCTGGTAACAGTTAGTAGTCAAAATCTTTGCCTCCATCTGGCTTGTTGCCTGCCACACTCTCATAGGATAACAAAAGACAGACAAGACTTAAGACATACGGCTCAACTCAGCAGTATGTTGGCAAGATTGGAGATGAAACAAAGGGTGGTGGGTTTTGTTTTCTTTTGTTGAGGTAAGTATAAATTACAACAGTATTTTCTTTGTGGCTCTGTCCAGGTTTCTTTTAAATAAATAAGCAATTCCAGGAATGATTATTTAAGTAATATTTTCTAAGCTATCTTGGAATTTTTTCTTTTCATTGATTTTTAGCAACAAAACGTTTCATAAAAATGGTACTCCTGGCTAAAATTTCAAAGACATATCAACTTTAGAATGCTATTTGGCAATATCTTTTTCCATTTCTGAAATGCTAAGTATCATTTTTGATCAATTTTACAAAACAGCTTTTTAAAAAATGTATTGTTTTTGGAAGAAATCTTCCCATACAATGTTGTTGACAATCAACAAAGCCTTCCAAGAACAGAGTCCTTTCTTAAAAGTTAATTACTGTAATCCCTGAAGAATCTGTGCTTCTATATCAAAGCAAAACAAGAAAGGACCTTTTCTTGCAGTTGATGAAACTTCTCCCAAAATGATTCCACAGAACTTATAAGATTGCCTGATAGAATAGAATTTACAAACAAGGTTCAGTCATAAAGACCAAACTGTTCTTGTTATTTTTGAAAGTATTGCAATATGAAATGTCATGCTGCCAGCGTATTCATAGAAATGTAATTGCAAACATATCCATATAGGGACTGGCAATACTGTTTCACTATTTCAGTAAATTTGGCCACTTTGCACAAATAATTGTGCTATTTTGTACATGATGTCCATCATGGACAGTCTTCTATTATCGCATTTATATTTAATCTAACATTGGGTCGTCAAGAGTGTAAACAAAATGGGGAGCTGACAATCACTCTCAGAACAGGGTGGCTGGTCACCATGTGTTAGTCAGATGTACAATGTAGCTGCAAAGGCCCATGTAAGGGGGGACCAGGTCCAAGGTCTTGATGAGAGAGGTAGAGCGCCTGGGGAGGTGGGTGGAGAGACACATCCTTCCATCAGGACAGACCATATATCAACAATGTCCAGGCCAACTGGCTGAGTCAGTCCACAGTAGACCAGGCAGAGTGGAGTCTCCACCCTTCTCTTTTTCGGGAGTTGTCATGCCAATTCAGTCCTCCAACTATAGACCTCTGTGCCACCCATCAGAATGCCCAGGTGGGCAGGTTCTTCACCAGGTTTCCGACTCAGGGAGCAGAGGGGATGTGCTTCGGAGCACCTGGCCTCCGGGTCTCCTCTATGCCTTTCCCCCTCCTCCCATTATTCCGGCTGTAATTCAGAAGTTGTTGGAGGAAAAGGCGGAGCTAATTCTCCTGGCGTCCCATTGGCCCAGGAGACCCTGGTTTGCAGATCTAGTGAACCTGTCTGTGGCCCAGCCATGGAAGATCCCGGCTTCCAGGATCTCCCTGCATCAGGGGGCATTACTTCACCTGAACCCCCAGTGGTTTAGAGCTCAAAGCTAGAAGTGGAAATCAAAAAACCTGGTGGCAGAAACAAGAAACAAGCTGTACTAGAGGACCAAATAATGAGAAACACAACAAAGCTTTCAAGAAAGGATCATTTGGAACCATCGAAACCAATTCTGGGAGTTGAAGTCCACAAGTCTTAAAGTTGCCAAGGTTGGACACCCCTGCTCTAAACTTTATGCTATTCAAGCTATGGTGAACTCAAGGCAGGGCATGAGAATACTTCATTAAGATTGGACACAGTGGTGGTATGCTACTGGTATGGACTGGTTCAGCTGAACTGGTAGTGAAAAAAAGAGTCTCTCATTATCAGCAGAGAGGAGGAAAAAAAAGCCTGGCTAATCATCTGAGAGGAGAAAGAAGATAAAAGCGCACGTTCGGCCCTGTGCACCTGCCCCTGTGCTTTCCTCTTTATTCTCTCAGCTGATTGGTGCTGCAGGCATCAGCTGGTATGGGGAAAGCTGCACACACAGGTTAGGTGTGCGTGCACACATGCACAATCACTGAACCGGTAGTGGAACAAGTAGGATTCCACTGCTGGTTGGACATAAGGGTGGATCTAAGGATGGATCTTATAAAATTAGATAATTTTATACTGTATACAAAGATAGAATAACACAGAATAAATGATGAGTGAAAAGAGACAAGAGAATCTGCAATTCTTCCCTTTTATTTTCTTTCTTTTTATTGTAACCCACCAAGAATAGCCCCATAGAGAGACAGGTGGCAAATAAATTTAACAAATAAATAAATTCTGTCTATTTTTTTTTTTCCTGGCTTTAGTCATTTTCTGACTTTATGCTGGCAACAGTATAAAGGGGGCAACAGTTTTTTTATGAGGAAAAAATTGTCTCTGTTCTTCCTCTATTAATTTGAATGTCTTTGCCTGCTCTTCCTACAAACAATGTGTTTTATGTCAAGAGAGGATCTTAAAATAAAAATAGTATCTGTATTTTTTCTGATTTTTTTTCCTGTGCAACAAAATCAACCTTAGTAAGCTTAAGGCATTCTGAAAATAAAAGCAATCCCTGTAAGAAAGATAACTGCTCTTTTTTGAGTGAAAAATTGCCCAGAGCATAAATTTTAAGAGCTGTTTTTGACAAGCAGTATTTTGGTCACAGAGTTGTAAGGTAGACTTTGCCAGTTACCTCTGGGGGTATTTAAAATTTCAGACCGGTCTTTCAATTAACTAAAGCAAACTTCCCCTGCTAGGTAACTTTCAAATTTGCTACACATTAAATCCCATAGCACTCATAATTTGGACATTTTTAAAATAGATTATGGTGTGCTATATTCTAGATACGGTATGTATGACAGTACTAAGTTACAGAAAATGTAATGAACATTAACACCAACATTAAGAAGAGTGTAAAATTGGATAGATACCTTCATTCATAATGAACTAATATTCTAAAAGGACAAGGCTTTTGAGTTAGAAAGTGTTGCTAATTAGCTGGATAATTTTTATTTTAAGAAATAACAAGGTCTAACAAAATTTCTAGCAATGATCTTTTGGGAATTGACAGTTAAGTAATTAAGGCAATGAGCATTCCCCAGTGTTATACTTCAACATTTCATCCAGAGGTTTTATTAAGCAGTAATAATAGCCATGCCTATTCCCAATTTTCAGTGAAATTATCAGATTCCTGTAAAATAATATAAATATAAAACTCAAAAGTGGATGTTTCTCTCCCAAATTCTCCTCCCTACTATTTTTAGTCAGACCAATAAGCAATAGTTTTTTTAAAGACACGCTATGGCTACTTTCATGTATAGATTGGGCAATAGAGAAGAAAGGCCAATGCTTACAGGGGTCTAGTTTGTTAAAACTCATAGTATTCCAGCTGTTATTTTGCTTCAATTTAATTGTTAAGGGTAATCATTTATTTAAAAATTAATCTTGAGAATCTTTTCATAAACAAAATATTCCACTTATTATGATTCAGTGAGTTCTTGAAACATATCACAACCCTACTTCAATTTTTAGCTTGTGTTCTATTTATTTTTCTTATTAACCAGAAAGGATAAAATAATGAGCAAAATAATATCTGATAAGAGAAGAAAATTTTCTATGGGATGGGAAATCAGTAGTGGTAATCAATAAACAAACTAAATTGCATGAACACACATGCACACATGCATGCACGGATGGACACACACACACACACAGATATTTTTATTTCTAGCATATCTTTGAGCCTATGCCGAGCTTTTCTCTCTATCTGGGAAAGAAATGTTAGAAGAATTTTATGTATCTCATTTGTTTTTATAATTTCACAGCAAAAAAACCCTCAATGTCACATTGGGGATGTCACACAGAAGATCAACTCATTCTCAATATTCCAGAGTGCAGAGCATAAAATAATAGATTGCAGTTGAAAGCTGGCTGAGCTGATCTTTCAGGCAGAAGGAATGGTTGAAGGAAACTTCCTATTACTAACAGCAGTTTGACAGTAGGACTTTCTCTTCATGGAGAGAGAGAGCCAACCACATCTAGGCAGCCATTGATCTAGCAGGGAAGTTTTAATCTGAATTTCTTGGATTTGAGACAATGTCTAAAACAGCCTTTCCCATGATTCTAAGTTTACAATTCTAAGATTCTTGTTGCTGAACAAAAATAGAACTTTAATTTTTTTATTTTTTTTTTTAAAAAAAACCTCCAGACTTTTTATCAGAATACAGGAAACTGATTTCTTCACATCCAATGTGGATCAGTACAGGAAAATTAGCTACATATTAGTGATACATGATGCTATAGAACAGACAAGTTATACACCTGTATTGCATTAATTCTATGAATATGCCATAAATACATCTCAAAGTTTCCATAAAGTAGAAATAAGTGCAGGCAGAACATTGTTGGGATTAAGCCTAAGCATCAGGTATCACTGGTATGTCATGGCTTCTTTGATTACCATTATGGTTATTTGTTCAAGCACAGTTACAAACAGCTTTTCCAAATAGTTGTACAAATGAATCTATTTGGCACTTGTAAAAATAGACATGTCAATACCACAGGAAATTTCAAGGACTGAAAATGTTGTCTTTGTTTGCCTTCTTTAATTAAAACAGGATGAATTCAGACATGGAAATTTGGCAAACACTGGCTTGATATGGTCAAATTGCTTTAAGATATGTTGAAATTTCCTACAAAAGCTATTCTGGGATGGCCCATCCAATAGACATACAGAATGATTTTTTTCTGAATGCCAGGCCTGCAGGGAGTTTCTGATCTGCCAACGCTAAGACGTAGGGGGAGTACGGAGGAAACATCTACTGTAAAAGACACAGGGAAGCAGAAACAAAGGATGAATCCTGTGGACAAAAACCAAAATCATCTGGCTGGCGTCCTGTTAGTGTGTGAGATATTTGAGGGCTGTTTGGAAACTGAAATATGGAAACTGAAAGAGTATTTGGTGTGTGAGCAAGAAGGAGACAGTAAGGAGCCTGGGCATGGCTTAGCTCAACTGTTCTGTACTAAAGCTGGTTGCTGCTGTGAAATAAAACTGAAACTGAAACTCCTCTCCTCTGCTTGTGTTTTGCATTTAGAAGAGATTTCTTTTCAGGTGGGGAGGGGGAGTAGAACTCCTTAGTATCAGAGCATGTTAATAATAATATACGAAATACTAATGCTCTGATGGTCATTTCAAAAAATCCTTTCTTGGTGAGCACCTAGAAGCCAAGCAGAACATATGTGCCAAATTTCAAGTTTGTAGGCTTTACGGTTCTGGAGATTTTATGATGATGTGTGAGTGGTGTTTTGCTTTTTAATATATAGATGTATATATTGTGGCAGTTCCAAGATGACTTACATTACAGTTCAAGGAGCAGAGAAACTGTTACTGCAGTGCAGAGCTGAGATGCTGGCTGAATGCATTTTTGTTATAATCGTATGCCCAATTAGTGGAACCCATTGTACCTACCAAATGAGATGGCATTATTTGCATCCAATGTCACACTGATGAACATATTGAAGAGTAAAAGAAAAGGTCTGTGTGCTGTTAATGAGAATAAACACATGGAAGGCTGGGTGGGGGGAAGCAAACTGATTAACTTTATAAAAGAATTATGCATACGGGTTCCTGCTGGCCAGCAATTTGGAAATGCACTGATGGATATAATCCATCAACATCAACAGTGCTGTACCTTCAAGGCAGCGTTCTAGGACCAACTCTCTTCATACTCCACATAAATGACTTCTGTGATCATATTAAGAGCAACTGCGTTCTCTTCGCTGATGATGTAAAGCTATTCAACACCACAGACAATACTGCTACCCTCCAAAAAGACCTTGACTATGTATCAGAATAGTCAAACAAATGGCAACTTCAAATCTCAACAAATAAATGATCTGTCCTACATATTGGCAAAAAAAATATATCAGAAAATAAAATACAAGCTGAATAGTCAAGACCTTGTTGGTGATCCAAACTCTGTCAAGGATCTTGGAGTACTCATCTCTAATGATCTAAGTGCTAGAGCCCACTTTAACTACATAGCCAAAAAGGCATTAAGAGTTGTTAACCTAATCTTACATAGCT
This sequence comes from Hydrophis major, assembly GCA_033807585.1. NCBI lineage: Eukaryota > Metazoa > Chordata > Lepidosauria > Squamata > Elapidae > Hydrophis > Hydrophis major. The sequence goes on from CM066333.1 coordinate 28,105,997, forward strand.
TTTTCTCTGGTAATATTACACAACTAACTACAGCATACAAAACATTTGCTAGGCCAATACTCGAATACAGCTCATCAGTCTGGAACCCACATTACGTATCTGATATTAACACAGTTGAGAAAGTCCAGGAATATTTCACAAGAAGAGTTCTCCACACCTCTACTCATTGCAGAATACCTTATACCAGCAGACTTGAAATTCTAGACCTAAAAAATCTAGAACTATACCACCTTCGGTCTGATCAATCACCAGAATATGTTTACTCCACATCCTATTCCAATAGCTAGAGCAAAATACTATATTTTGAAAACTATTGAATAAGAAACTAGACAATTCTTTTTTCTAAAAAAGACTTTTCTTGCTTTTTTCTGCAGCGAAAGTATTAAACAGATGAACCAAGTCTTGAATTCAGTCTTGAAACTGAGTTGCCGCCAAATTGAAATCAGTATAGATAATCCATTTCCTTAAAGAATGTCTTGAATTGGGCAGCCAATAAGAAGAATGAAAGAGAGTATGGGTTGCATTATTCATCCTCGGATGAATAATTAAGTAATTCATCATGATGCCATGGTCTGTCTTTAGTTAAAATTTGGGCTCCTGGCAAAAGTACTGAATTTTGTCTGATTAATGTTTTTGTTTACACTTAAATGTGAAAGAATTCAGAAGTTTTTTTTTAAATTCCAAAAGATATAAAACATATATTAAAAAGTTAATAATCTTCAGAGTAAAAATAAAAAGAAATTCCTGCTTTGATGAATAAATGTCATTTGATAGATTTTAAGGATGAAAGACAAACCTCTTATTGTGTAAGTCTGATAACATCAATGGTGCTGTGTCATCAGTCAATTTTGTTCAAAGACTGAATGGTGTGGTAGACAGAACTATAGATACCAATCAACTCAAACTTGTAAATATAATAATGTCACTTATTGATTTCTACAGACTTATAATACATTTCATCTGAAAAAGTAAAAAATTGCCTATTTCTTCCAACAGAGTTTACCCATTTATTTCAACCCATCAGACTGTAAGTTTTTTAGAAACATTATTATTCTTTCCACTAGATTGTACTTGTTATGTTCTGTGCATGGGCGCTAAGGAGGAGACGAGCCGGTGAACAGTGAACTTCAAACTCTTTATTTACATGTGAAAACAGCTCAGCTCTATGGCCGAAATGGGCCCCTTTATATAGGCAACTCTTAACTATTTAACCAATGAAACACGGGGAGCGCTAGCTCCATTAACCAATGGGAGAGGCTCGTTAATAGCCAATCAGATTCTCCTGAATGGACCAATCCGATGTTGCTATTATCGGCCAATCAGAAGTGCAGGGCCAGAACCCTGCACTTTGCTTCAAGATCTTAATAATCTTTATTCAAGTACTTTTATTGATTCACAACACCCCTTCCCCCTGGGTTCCGTTTAAGGGGTGAGGTCACGTAGTCTTTGAGGTAGGCAGGTTGTTTTGATTGTCTATTTGATTTGTGTTGTTCTCCCGGTATTTGGCTACAGTCTTGTTGGGGTAGGATGTTATCTGGTGAAGAGGGTGCCTCCCGTTCTGTATTCAAATTTTCATTGCCGCTAATGCTCTCGGCATCTCCTTGAAGTGAGATCACCCCCATTCCCGATCCTTCACGTGTTGTCTCTGAGCAGTCATTACTTCTGCTTAAACTTTCTGCTGCTTCAAATTTTTTTTCCTCGGTATCTCCTCCCCCCTCGGTTTGGAAGTCAGGGGGCTCGGAGATCCCCGACTGTAGCCTTGAACGCAGTTGATCAATATGGCGCGTCCATATTCTATCGTCACGACATTTTACGCGGTACGATCTAGGGCCGGTTACTTGGACTACAGTTGCCTTGACCCACAACGGATCACCTGAAAAGTTCCTAGCGAAAACCAAGTCGCTTACCTGGAAGTTACAGCATTTCCCGCTGGAACTGTGTGGTTTTTCAGGTTCATATGATGGATGCAGATGGTCGAGGTGGGAGTGGAGCTTCCACCCCATTAATAACTCAGGGGGAGTTTTATTGGTGACGCTGTGCAGAGTGATATGCTGTAAAAGGAGTATCTGGTTAATCTTGTCTTCTATATCGCCATAGTCCATTTTATGCAAGGTTTTCTTGACAAATTGTACCATGCGCTCAGCCCTTCCGTTGGCCTCAGGATGCGCTGGCGAAGTTAGCGCATGGCGAATACCGCGGTCCGCCAGGTACTGTTCGAAGGACAGTGCGGTAAATTGGGGCCCGTTGTCGGATACTAGAACGTCTGTTGCAAAGAGTCTGTCTAGTTTCCTGATGACTGATTCGGTTGTTGTATTCCTCACCTCATGGATTTCAAGCCAGTTCGAGTAGGCATCCACCATTAATAAAAATGTGTGTCCCTTGGTAGGTCCCGCAAAGTCCAGATGAATACGGGACCATGGTCCCTTCGGTGTCTCCCATTCAGTCGGGGTTGCTTTCAGAGGGGCGTTGCTTACTTCCTGGCATTTGTAACAAGCTTTTACCCATGTCTCGATCTGCTTGTCGATACCTGGCCACCATGCGTAGCTTCGTGCGAGGGCTTTCATGCGCACGATGCCGGGGTGGCCATCGTGCAAGGTCCTTAGTATCGCTGGTCGTAGCCGCTCTGGGATGACAACTCTATCACCCCAGATAATGCAGCCCTTCTGGGAAAATAGTTCCATTTGTCGATTCTTTAATGGGATGTAGTCATCAGGTGTCTGGTCCAATCGCTCGACCCAACTGAGGACTTGTGCCAAAATGGGGTTGCATTTCATTTCCATCGCGATATCTCGGGCTGTTAATGGCGGTGTTTGAAGTGTTTCAATCTGCAGTGTTGTAACTGTCGGAGCGGGGTCATCAATGGTCTCCGGAAGTGGTGCGTGGCTTAATGTGTCGGCATGGGGAATGGCCTTCCCCGGGCGATGTTGCAACTTGTAATTATATGCCGCCAAGAATTCTGACCAGCGAGTCATTCTGGGAGATAATATATATGGTGTTGGCCTATCTCCCGCTATTATTCCCAGCAAAGGTTTGTGGTCAGTCACTATAGTAAAAGCTCGGCCATACACATATTCATGAAATCTTTTAACCGCAGACACAATAACAAGGGCCTCTTTATCAATTTGACTGTAATTGCGTTCTGCTTTTGATAACGTCTTTGAGAAATAGGCAACAGGGGCTTCACTACCGTTTGGCAAAACGTGGCTCAAAATGGCGCCCACTCTGAATGGTGATGCATCACACGTGATCGTTAAAGACAAAGTCTCATTATACTGCACCAAAACAACATTAGAAGTCAATACATTTTTCACATGTCGAAAAGCCTGTTCTTCTCTGTGTCCCCATACCCAGGTTGCTTTTTTGTCCAATAAACGATGTAGGGGTTCAGCTACGATTGCTTTGTGAGGCAGGAAAACGCTATAAAAATTGATAAGGCCTAGAAAAGCCTGGAGGTCGGCTTTATTCCGGGGTTTTGGGGCATTCTTGATTGCCCTAAGTTTGTTATTGGTAGAGTGAATGCCTTGACTATCAATTAAATATCCCAAAAATTCTACACGATCCGTACATAATTGATACTTGTTTTCTTTAACTTTGAGACCTGAGTCTTTAAATCTCTGGAGAACTAACCTCAGGCGCTCCTTTAGTATTTTCCGAGTCGGGGCAGCGATTAACACATCATCAAAATATGGGACAACGCCTTTTATCCCTTGTAATAGCCTTTCCATCAAGCTTTGAAAGATTCCCGGGGCTACGCTCACTCCAAACTGGAGTCGGTTACATTTAAACGCACCTCAGTGCGTAACGATCGTTTGGGCCTCTGCCGTTTTTTGTCAACGGGCAGTTGTTGGTATGCCTGGGCTAAGTCTAGTTTAGTGAAGACTTTTCCGCCCCCCAGGGAATGGAGGAGGTGTTGCACCACCACTACCGGGTAAGTGTTTTGTTGAAGGGCGTGGTTCAGGGTGGCTCGGTAGTCCCCACAAATTCTTTTTTTTTTTTTTTGAAAAAGGTTTTATTAATTTTCTACAAACAAACAAGACAAACAAAACATAAAAACATCAACTCTTATATGTACATCCAGTATGTCAGTTGGTTCATCATTTTTGTGCATTCATTCTGTAGTCTCAATTACAATTATGTTACATAACAACTCATATTGTCAATCCAAACTTATATATCCTAATATCACTAAAAAAAGAAGTTTTTGACTATATTTTTAATCATTCATGCTTTATGAGCTAACAATACATTAAACCAGTTTACTCTATAACAAATCATCTAGTCATATCAAATCAATCCTAAAAAATCCTTTATAAATATAATATCAAATAACAAAATAATAGCAAAATAAAGATATTCCTTACTATCTAGCATTCTAAATATTCTATTATCGTATTTTATCATCTAGCCATTTATAAAAAAGATCCCAAATTTCGTAAAATTGTTTATCCTCTTGCTCTCTAATTTCAAATGTCAATCTGCTCATCTCAGCACATTCCAATATTTTCTTAATAATTTCTTCCTGTAATGGTATTTTCTCATTCTTCCAATTTTTAACAAATACAATCCTGGCCGCTGTTAATACATTTACAATCAGGTATTTCAAATCTTTACTATATATATCAGGTAAAATTCCCAATAAGAAGATCTCTGGTTTCAAGTCTATATGTTTCTTTGTCATTTTTTCCAACCACATGCGAATTATAGTCCAATATTTTCTAGCATCCTCACAAGTCCACCACATATGGTAATACGAGCCGGGTATCTGATGACATTTCCAGCATTTTTCAGATTTGTTCTTAAACATTCTTGCTATTCTTGTCGGAGGAAAGTGCCACCTGTAAAACATCTTATACAAGTTTTCTTTATATGCTGCTGACATTGTCATTTTATAATTTTGAAACCACAATTTCTGCCATTTCTCTAAATCAATCCCATATCCAAAATTCTTCCCCCAAACAATCATAGTTTCTTTGACTTGTTCTTCCTCTAATTTCATTCCCAGTAAATAACCATATAGTTTTTCAATCACTTTCTCATCAGTACCCATCAAGATCTTATCTAAATCAGTCTGCTTATCATAAAATCCCTCCGTTTTAGAATCTTCATCATACCTTGAATGTATTTGTGCATATGAAAACCAATTCATCCTTATACCTTGTTCCTCTAAGTTTTGGATCGATTTAAGTTCACCCTTTTCATCCAAAAGTTCCCCATATCTAACTGTTTGTTCCTTCTTGTAGATTATAGGATAGGAAAATGCTTCAATGGTCGATAACCAAACTGGAATTTTCAAATAACATTGTCTTTTTATCTTCTCCCAATTTAACCACAAAGACTCCTGTACATAATGTCTTCTAAAATAACCCTGTGTTTTAGTTCCCTTATACCATAAAAAAGCATGCCAACCCAACAGCAAGTCATGCCCTTCTAATGTCAACAACCTATGTTTCCTTAATGTTATCCATTCTTTGACCCACATCAAACTTGCAGCCTGATAATACAATTCCCAATTAGGCAAGCCAAAACCTCCTCTAATTCTAGCATCTTGCAAAAGCTTTAGCTTTATTCTTGCTTTTTTACCTTGCCATATAAACTTCAACATAATTTTATTTAAATCTTCAAAATAGTCTTTTCCAAGCCTAATTGGTATTGTTTGAAACAAAAATAAAATTCTAGGTAAGATATTCATCTTAATTGTTGAAATTCTCCCTATTAATGACAATTGCAAGGTAGTCCCCACAAATTCTTATTGATCCATCCGGCTTGATGGGTGTTACGATTGGGGTTTTCCAGGGAGAGTGATCGGTTGGTTCTAGCACACCCTGGGCTATTAATTTATCAAGCTGCTCGTCAATCTTTGGTTTAAGGGCAAATGGAACTCAGCGAGGCTTAAGATGGGAGCTATTTCGGGATTGAGGTTAAATGATACCGGGGTCCCCTTGTACTCGCCTAATTTTTCTGCAAAGATGTCCTGGACGAGGTCTTCTTCCCAGTTGCTGCTGCAGGTTCCGTGAATGCCGGCTACTTCAATTCCAAGTGGAGCGAACCATTGGAGGCCTAACAAACTAGGCCGATCCCTGTCGATTACAGTCAGGGGTAGGAATGCTGTATGGTTCTTAAATGATACCCGGACTCGGCTGGATCCAACAACCGGGATTCGATTTCCTTGATAGTCCTTGAGTATGAGTCTTTGGAATCTGAGGTCTTGCCGCAGGATAGTAGGGATGAGCTGCTTGAGGGTCTTCCAGGAAACCATCGAGAGGGACAATCCTGAATCAACTTCCATCAGGCAGGGCTGGTTTTCGATGGCCACTTTCACTCGGATCTTTTTGGCGTCAAGAGATGAGGCGTGACCGATTGTGATTGTTTGGTGAGCCTCTTCTCGCTTCGTTGGGTGATTTAGGGTTTTGTTTCTGTAGGAGTGGTTGTTCCATTGGTGGTTCACGGGTTCTCGCTTCACAGGACGACCTCCCGTCGGTTGGCGATAGTTAGCCCTCCTCGGCTGGCTGGGTCCTAGCTTGCTTCTACAGACCCGTCCTATATGGCCTCTTTTCCCGCACATATGGCAGAGCGCATCAAGGAATTTGCATTCTGACCGGGGGGTGGCTTGCTCCACACCCGGCGCATTGGTACTGCGATTTCTGGCGTTGGTTTCGTTCGGACCAAAGTCAATGGACCTCTTCTTCATCGCTTTCTGATGACGATTTGAGGTCCTCGTGGTGGGCTGTTTCTAGCTGACCTTCTGACTGAGGTGAAATTTCGCAGGCGCGTTGGCGAAGTGGGGCGTGTGTGCGGCGCATTTGGGCAGCCGACTTCCTGGTTGCTTCTGCTGCAGCAGCTTCAGCTATGGCATCTTTAAGGCTAATGTCGCCCTTCGCCATTAGTTTACTCTGAGTGCCTGGTGCATCTAATCCCAGAACTATTCGGTCTCTTAGGGCTTCTTCTAGGTCGTCAAACTCGCATAGGCCTCCCAGATTCCGGAGATCCGCTATGAAATCAGCAACACTTTCGCCCTTCCGCTGATTTCTCTGGTAAAATTCATGACTTCTAACGAGCGTTGGCATAGTCAGTGCGTAGTGAGCCCTCAGCAGAGGTTCGAGGACGTCCCAGTCCATAGACTTTACTTCTGCCGATTTTGCTAGTGCCTTGGCCATCTTGAATATGGTCGGCCCGCAATGAGTTAGGAATACCACTCGTTTCTTTCTGGTAGTGGCATCCTTCAAATTGTTGGTCTCCAGAAACATCTGGAAGCGATCCATATATGAGTCCCAGTCTTCTTGTGCCAGGTCGAATGGAGCGGGTGGTATGACGCTGCCGGACATGGTTCCGCCGTTGGTGCGTTTCAGCCACGTGCTCGGTTATAGTTCTTCATCGTTCAGTAAGGTCTGACGTCTCCACATCCCATCCTCGTTGCCAGTGTTATGTTCTGTGCATGGGCTCAAAGGAGGAGACGAGCCGATGAACAGTGAACTTCAAACTCTTTATTTACATGTGAAAACAGCTCAGCTCTATGGCCGCAATGGGCCCCTTTATATAGGCAAACTTAACTATTTAATCAATGAAACACGGGGAGCGCTAGCTCCATTAACCAATGGGAGAGGCTCATTAATAGCCAATCAGATTCTCCTGAATGGACCAATCTTATGTCGCTATTATCAGCCAATCAGAAGTGCAGGGCCAGAATCCTGCACTTTACTTCAAGCTCTTAATAATCTTTATTCAAGTACTTTTATTGATTCACAACAGTACTAAGCATATATTATTTTAAATACCTGTTGAGTAGATAAAAAAAGATCAAGAATTGTTGCCACATTCCCCCCTGTGAACAGACATAAAACATTCTGATGAGAATTTGGAGTGTTGTTTTTCTGTACTGTATGGCCATGACCACGGTCTGAAGACAGTGGGCTGGGTAGGAATTGCTAGGGTATAGATAGACATCTACACAATTGTGTGCCAAGTAAAACCAGGGCATCCCACTTGTGAGTTGAAAATGTGGCTACAGTAAAGAAGAAAATTTTAAAAATCAAAGGATTGGGTGATTCTTAGTGTCTTTGCTGTGCAATATTAGAATAGAATGTATGATTTCAGGATGATTCACTGGAAATGGATGGTTAAGGGAGGCAAGATGAAGTGAGGTACATTTAGTAGTGAACTCAGAGCAAACATAGTTAATATTGCTAGATAACTTGTATCTTAGTCTGTTTTTTTTTAAGAAAAATCTATAATATTATAGTTACACTGTTGAATGGATTAATTAACTGACTACTGCGAGGTTTCTTTCCTATTGGACTCAAATTTAAAAAAAAAAACAGTTTAAAGGAGAAACCCAATGGTTGTCCTTAGATTTTAAGAGAGATTTGACTTTAGACCTGAAACTAGGGTGAAAATACAGAAAAAAATTACCTGTCAACAATAAGACTTCCTTTCGTAAAGCAATATTATTTTTGTGTTCTAATATCTGTTCAGGCTAAGTCCGTTAGAGACTGTTCTGCTATAAATTAGTCTCTTTTATCTCCTATTTGTCATCAAATGCTGCTGAAAGTTTCTCCTCTCTTAATGTTAATGGTTTTTGAAATATATTTGTGAGGCAAAATATAAAGACCCAAGTCTTTTTTCCTAACATGACTCAGGCATTGTTCTCATTAATCTAAACTCTTTCTAATTTTTATTTTCTGCAATTATTGAAGAAATGATAGTTAAAATAATCTTACAAATTCTCTGCACAAGATCCCTTGAATATATCTCCTCTATTTTTTTTTTTCTCAAGTTCTTGACCACATTGGCAGAAATGTTTATATATTTTCTACACATGTTTATCTTCACCATCTTTTTTTAGGAAAAATATCCGGCTTCTAGTCAACATTTGCGATTTGTCTCTTATTCTGGTCTAAAACTGAACAAATTGCTCTTACTCAATTTGTTATTTATCACAAAAAATATTTGACAGCTTTGTTAATATACCCTAGATTTCTAGAGTTCTGCCCACCACTTCTGGAGAAAATTAATCTGAACATTCCAATTTATTTATTAATCAAATTTGTATAGCTGCCCATTTGTACAACTAGACACAAGAATAGTTTTTTCCTGAATGCCATCACTCTGCTAAAGAACTAATTCCCGCAACACTGTCAAACTATTTAGTAAGACTGTATTACTATTCTTCTTCTCATCCTTCCTATTACCTATCTCTTCCTACTTATGACTATAGCCTTGTTGCTTGTATCTTTATGATTTATATTATTTTATTTAGTTTCCTAGCATGATTCAATTGCTTACTTAGTATCCTATGACTATAACGAAGTGTTGTATCTTATGGTGATGAATATATTTTTATGTACATTTATAGTACATTTAAGGAGCCTCTGTGGCGCAGTGGTTAGAGTGCAGTACTGCAAGCTACTTCTGCAGCCAGCTGCCTACAATTTGGCAGTTCAAATCCCACCAGGCTCAAGGTTGACTCAGCCTTCCATCGTTCCAAGTGGGTAAAATGAGGACCCAAATTGTTGCGGGCAATATGCTGACTCTGTAAATCGCTTAGAGAGGGCTGTAAAACACTATTAAGTGGTATATAAGTCGAAGTGCTACTGCTATTGCTATATGCACCGAAGACAAATTCCTTGTGTGTCTGCTTGGCCAATAAAGAATTCTACTCTATTCATAAAACTCTGGATGTACAACAATCAGAGAAAAATAAAACAAATATAAAAATATAAAAATGCACATTAAAAGATAAATGTTATTAAAAAAACAGATACAGGTAGTCTTTGACTTATGACCACAAATGAGCTCAAACTTTCTGTTGTTAAGTGAAACATTTGTTAAGTGAATTTTGCCCCATTTTATGACCTTTACTGTCATAGTTGTTAAGTGAATCACTGTGGGTGTCGGGAGCTGCTCTGTTGCCGCTGCCACCTCCTAGAATTGGTCTTCAGAAAGGCCAGCAAGCCATCAGCTTCATGGCCATGGAAGCCACTGTCACCGTGGGACCTGGTGCCTAGTTTCCCTCATTTTGCAGCCAGCGAAACTTCCGCTGGCTACATTCCTTGATAGCTGGATGTGTTGCAGAATGCTGTGCCAGCCAACCATTGCACCATGGGATCGAATACAGATTTTGTTGCAAGCTCACAAACATCATTATAAACATGTAGGTGTGATTTCTACATGTTGCCCTGTACTGAAGAAAGAAGGCATCTTAGGGTACTATAAAGGAAATGGAACAATGATGATTCAAATCTTTCCATACAGTGCAATTCAGTTTATAGCATTTGGTCAGTATAAAAAGGTGATAAAGAACAGGCTTGGCATTTCTAGTCATATCAGGGGTGGGATTCTACCGGTTCAGACCAGTTCTATAGAACTGGTTGTTATGATTCTGCGCAGTTCGGAGAACTGGCAAATCGTGGCTCTGGCTGGCCCTGCCCCTCCAAGTCAGTCCTTATTGCACATACATGACATTGACATCACTGACTGCGTTCTCCCCTGCCCAGTCATTCCAAAAGGTATTTCCTTTTTTCCCTCCCAATGATCAGCTGTGCCAGGATCCTATTGGGCGCACGTGGGGGGCGGCAGGCAGGGGGGTACCGCACGCCCCCCCTGCACTGCACACCACCCAGACACATGACCACACTCACTTAGTCATGCCCATTGAGCCATGCCCACCTAGCCATGCCCACCTAGCCATACCCACTGAGCCACGCTCACAGAACCGGTTGTTAAAAAATTTGAATCTCACCCCTGGTCATTCATCAGTTAATGGTGGATTCTTAGTAGGTTTACTGATTTCAGCAACATGGAGTATAATTTTGTGAGCAATCTAAATCACCTGACCCTTTAAGGTTTTGCATACTACCCGTGTGGATTGTCATCTTAATTTTAATATATTGGTTCTACCCTTCTTATCTCTGCAAGAAATAGAAATAAAAATCTAATTTCTAAAGCCTTAAAAAAAGCAACACAGTTATGAAGTGAATCTGGTTTTCCCACTGACTTTGCTCAACAGAAAGTGGCACAAGGTGGCCACATAACTCCAGAGCAATGCAGCTGTCATAAATGTGAGTCAGTTAGTTCATCTGAATTCTGATCATGTGACCATGGGGAATGCCACAATGGTCATGTGAAAAATAGCCATAAGGAACTTTTTTCAGTGCCTTTGAAGAGTTACTAAATGAACAGTTCAAGTCAAGGATTACTTGTATAATTTTTTTTAGGTAAAGATAAACTTGCCATTTCAGCAATGGAGCCATAAGGAGAACTCATTTTGCAACAGTGCCAGCATGAACATAAAATGAAGTCTGTTTCTCTTCATGTTTCCACAATCAAATGTTCATTTTTTAATTTAAAAAATAGTATCTTAAAACATAATAGTGGTTAAGTACTCAGTTTCTGTGCTTTACTTGTATGAAATGGCCATTGGTGCATTGTTCAAAATGAGCACTGATTGGGAAAGATTGAGGAAGAAAAAAAAACTACTTTCTCTGTACATGGTTTTACACAGTTCTGTGAATGAAGAAGCTGCATTCAATTATGGTTTAACTTGGGGGGGGGGGAGTGTGGGTGTGTATGTGGGTGTGTTTAATGGTACTGCAGCCTTCTGTAGCATGTCTGCAGGCAGTCATTTTTGCTAACAAAGCAGTATAAACCCACGTTATATGTTGCAATGTAGCAAAGTTTAGCTGTAATGATGATGGTGGACACAAGCATTCAATATCTTGACAGGTGTTGCATCCCATCAAAAGCACCTTTCTTTGTAGCACATCAATTCGTACAAGTAAAGCATTAGAGATCGACTTGAACTCTTCCCAAAATTATGGTGGAATGAATTTGATCACTATCATAATGAGAAACAACATCAGTGATGTTTCTGAACATTCCAGATGTTCTTGCTGACCTCTGTCATTTTTAATCAATACAATTTAATCACACACATTTAGCACATGTATTCATAGCAGTGTACTGTATATGCTCAGGGAGAAATCCATACAATAGATGTGATGCGTGAGCCAACTATTGTGTTGATGGAACATATTTTATCTGAATCTCATTTCCATGAAATTATCTCAATTGAAAGCCCTTTCCATTTTTTTTTATCATTTAGGGTTTCACTTTTTTTGAAAAAAAAAATGAGCATTTTTATATAAAATGAAATGCATTTGTTTAAATGATTAAATGTCTGCAAATCAATCAGATTGCAGCAACTTTATAAGCATTTATAAACCAAGTTTATTTCAATACTACAGTTTGAACAAGACTGAAGATTCCTTAATTTTCAAGTAACATGCAAAAATGCTTCAGCTGCTTAGCTTTTTATAATGTAACTTGGGATAAAATTCAGGCTGTATGTATATTTTAAGAATATTGCTAGTACAGGTAGCGTTCGACTTATGACCCTGACTGAGTCCAAAATTCTGTTGCTAAACGTTGCCCCATTTTACGAACTTTCTTTTCACAATTGTTAAGTGAATCACTGCAGTTGTTAAATTAGTGACACAGTTGTTAAATGAATCTGTTTTCCTCATTGATTTCATTTGTCAGAAGGAAACAAAAGAATCACATGACCATGGGACATTGCAACTGTCATAAATATGAGTCAGTTTCCAAGTGTCTGAATGTTCAGAATGTGATTGTGGGGATACTGCAACAGTCGTAAGTATGAAAAGCAGTCATAAGTCACTTTTTTCATGCCATTGTAACTTTGAATAGTCATTTAACAAATTGTTGTAAGTCAAGAACCAACTGTATGGTTTTCCTGTCTGTCCACTCACAGAGGGTCACATTAGGTAATCATACCTCTTCAGCCCTTATTCTTAACATTGGTACACCCCAGGGTTGCATGTTGAGTCCCTTACTCTATACTCTTTATGTGCATGACTGCATTCCCACTCATGCTAGTAATACTATTACTAAATTTGCAGATGATACAACAGTGGTGGGACTCATCTCCAGGGGGGATGAGTCTACCTACTGAGATGAGGTGGACTGGGTGCTTTCATGGTGTGGAGACAATAATTTGGTCCTCAACACCAATAAGACCAAGGAGCTTATAGTGGACTATAGAAGGAACAGATCAAGCATCCAGCCCTTGCTTATCAAAGGAAACCGAGTGGAGCAAGTGGCCAGTTTTAAGTTTCTGGGTGTTACCCTAAAAGAGGACCTGACCTGGGGTGCTCACATTGCAGCATTGGTCAAAAGGGCCAAGAAGAGATTATACTACCTGAGACTTCTCAGAAAACAACAACTGAATGAAAAACTGCTGGTGACTTTCTACCTCTGCACCATAGAGAGTATCTTAACTTACCGCACCTCTGCATGGTTTGCCAATTGCACAGTGGCAGATAGGACAGCACTCCAGAGGGTTAATATCATTGCCCAGAAGATCATTGGTTGCCCTCTCCCCTCTTTGGAAGAGCTTTATAGCTCCCAATGCCTTAAGAAAGTTCAAAACATTCTCAAAGATCCATCTCATCCTGGGAACTCTTTTTTTGAACTATTACCATCTGGCACACAGTACAGAATAATAAAAACAGGCACAAATAGGCTGAAAAGCAGCTTCTATCCCAGGGCAGTAGCTCTGTTGAATTCTACTTTATAGTGCAGTGTTGGTGTGGTGTCAGGATTTTCAAGTCAATGTGTGGAGTGTGAAGGATGTGTGTTTGTGTTTAGCATGGTCCAAAAGGAATGAGAAAATTATTTCCTTCTGAGAATGATCCATTTGCTGGGATCAGATACCCATTGCTCAGTTTTGCCCTTAGATATTTTGAAGTAAGTTATCCCAGTTATCTTACACTCAAGAGATAAAACAGCTAGGAAAAGGGATTCTATCCATTTTTGGAGAATTTGACTAAAATAGAAGATACCTTTTTCTGCATGATGGCACATAAAACAATAAGGAATATCCTTGAAAAAGAGGAAAATTAATATTTCTGCATTAATCATCCAGCCAGCTTTCTCATTAAGCATAATTAAAATGGGATAAATAAGCAGGGGTGGTAAAACTATTAAAATACAGTAAAACTGCAGAATCAATTATAAGTGTCACTTTACTTGCTTCAGGAAGGTTTTGTTTATCCCAGCTCTGTAATCTTGGCACTTAGACATCACTAAATTGAACATAACTGGTCTTTATTTGTTATACAGAAGATTCATTTTCAAATGCATTATCCATATTGGTAATATTATTATCATTATCATCACATAAACTATATTTTAGGCTTTCCTATGTTTATTACATTGTTGGCCATGTAACCATAGGTCGTCTATGTCATTTGCAGTTTTGAATTTGAAATGGTTTCTTAAGTAAACAAATAAATCCTAACAAACAAAATTGATATTCAAATGTATATCCTCTGTATGCTTCAAATTACCTTGTATTCATTGGGCATGGAATGTATAGTGGCAAAGAACTATTTTTCCTCAGAGCAGAAAGATAGAACAATTGAATGATACAGTATTGTTCTTATAATGAATTTTTGTTGTACGCAATATCTTCCCATAACATAATAATTGACAGTCATTCCTATCATTCGCTGAATATAACAAAATGCCCTAATAATAGACTGGATTTAGTAATAAATAGTTGATGTAACTGTTATTTCCTTCTGCTTTAGAAGAAGTCACAAAAAGAAACATTCCCCTATATCTCACCTGACCACAGTATGTCAAATGGTCATCTGTTCTGGCAGCACCTATTTTAATCCAAGTGGTCTACTGTATAGCAAGTGTCTAGAAAAACTTCCCTAATTAGGCTATTCTATGCCGGAATAGAGAGTCCAAGGAGGATGGCCCTACTTTAGAGTGAGACACATAATTATGCTAGTAACTGGCTATATCAAGATAGTTCAAATTTAATTCTCCCAACAATTATACCAAATAAAATTTTCCTCACATAGAATTATTTATTTCTTTTTAAAAAAAACCATGCTGTTTAGCAGATGAATCTATGGCCTTGGTTATTTCTGGTGATTATTCCTAAGAGTAGGAGACACATTATATATACTGAAATCTATTCCAGGAAATATTAATTGGCATTCTCTGAGCTAAAATTACACTAACACAATTTTATCTGTTTCTTGTCATTCCTTTAACTGGGCAGCTGTAAACAGTTCATTTGGAGTTTCATCCACAAAGAAAGGGGCAAAATCTTCAAGCTGCAAGGGAGACATGTGCTAACTATTAATGTTACATCTGTGTATGCTTTTCATTTTGCATGTATATAGAAAAATATGCAAATAAATATATACATAGGCAATGCTATTCTTGAGCCCTAAATGACTATGATAAATAGTGCCAACTTTCTTAGGAGAACAATATTTGTTTTCTGTTGTTTGTTGTTTATTTGGTAAATCTACTCTAGCTCCCTAAACAAAGAGGTCCAACAATAACAAAGAACTGGTTTGTTTGCCTGGCTATTCTATATCAAAAACTTTTTCAGAAGGACTAGCTGGTTTGTTTATGTGCCCTAAGGTTAGTTTTTAATTCCCTCTGACCACATATTATCTGAAGGGCATTCTTCATTACTTTAGAATATGGGCTCATTTGGAACTACTCTCTAAGGGAGAGCTTACCTAATGTAATGGTATGTGGGAAAGATCTTGGAAATTAGGATGAGAGAAGAAGAAGAAGAAGAAGAAGAAGAAGAAGAAGAAGAAGAAGAAGAAGAAGAAGAAGAAGAAGAAGAAGAAGAAGAAGAAGAAGAAGAAGAAGAAGAAGAAGAAGAAGAAGAAGAAGAAGAAGAAGAAGAAGAAGAAGAAGAAGAAGAAGAAGAAGATTAAGATTTAAATGTGTATGAACTACATGTACTGTATGAAGAAATGGACATGGAGCTTATTACACAGAGATGACTATTGGCCTGTATAGTTTTAAAAGAGGGATAAAAGGTCTTGGAAATATGAAACAGGATATAAATTCCATTTAAAGCAAAGAAGCAAAAAGGATATGCCTCCATCTCTGTATTTGCAATGATCTGACAAACAAATTCCTGAATTAGGATATGTGAGCCTGACCTAACAGGCTCTGTGACTTTAGTTAAATCTCTTTGACTTATTTACTAACACAATGTTCTCAGCGTCCATTGAATATTTTGATGTAAATTCATTTTTGCTTGCACTATATAATAAAAAGGATAAAAGATATGATCAATAATGCTGTTAACTGACAGTTTTGGAGATTTCTCTAAATATAAAATCAATGTCCAAAATAATTACCAAATATTAACCTCAAGAACAGAAAATTTCTTGCAGGAAAAATCTGGCTTTCAGATAACCTGGTTTATACTTATAAAATAATAATAAAAACATATTAAAATAACTATGTTACATTAGTCAAGAAATCAAAATAAATCTCAAACGATGGAGAAATTTAAAGTATTCCTTAATTGAACCAATTGTAATAATCAGAATTAATGTCTATTCAAGAAAATTGTTTCAAATGGATCAATTTCACTCTCAGAGAAAAATTTATAGAGACCAGGAAGGAACATAGAAGTAAATTCAAAATTTTACAAGATTCAAAAGGCAGGGAACATCTTGATTTTCTAAATTTTATGGATCCAAATTTCAGAAAATGACACACATTCTTTCATTTTAGTTTCCTTATCCTTTTGCAGCTAGGTTTACATAGTGAATAAAATTCTTCATGGAGCAGGCTTAGCTAAAGGGTTTCATAGATGTTTGTGGTATAAGAATATGAAAGAAGACAAAAACTTAAAAGGACAAGTTTGACAAAGTTTGATAAAGCATGGAATTCCATAACCAAAATAATAAGCTCAGTGATGCAATTGTTAGTTCTTGATCCTGGTTTGCATGTGGGAAACAAATACAGTAAGAAAAATGTAATGTAATGTAATTAAATAAAAAGAATCTTATAATTTATTGAGATACATGTTCATGGCTATAAGGATGAATTTTGCTGATGAATTTTGTCTAACTTTTGAGGAGAGATAGAATATATACAATATCTGATTGAGAACTAAAACACGGGACAACAAACAAGAATGACAAAAACAAAGTTTCTTTCCACATACTGGTAGAAGATTAATCAAACTTAAGCAAGAATGATTTCCATACATGAAACACATCATGCAGCAAGACAAATACAAACAGAGTATGGTTTTTAAGGGGGTTTAAATGTTTGTGAACACTGCACATCAATTGGAGTATATAGAGAAGGGAGAAATTAGAGACTAAATACCTATCTATGTTTCCCAAGCAGTTTTCTTCTTTCTTTTTCTTTCTTTTCTCTTTATTATTCACAAATAATATAGTAGCAATTTTTTTACAAAATTCTTCAACTAAAAAAATCGTACCCTTGCAGATTGCCATTTATAGAACCAGTTCTGTGCAGCAGAACAACCTATTTTCAAGAAGTATTCATAGCATTATCTGTTGACTAATTTGGTATTATTGCACCATATGTTTGTAAGGTGCTGTGCAGATTTTTAAAAAGTTTCAGCCAAAATATATCGAACAGAGAAGGAAAAGGAAGAAATATTAATGTTTTACTTGAAAAAAATGGTATCAGTGTAAATCAAAACCCCTTTGGCAAATATTGAATATGATTGAGTGTGATTATTTATCTCTTAAGCCAAATGTTATAAATGTTTTAAGCCACCCAAAGTCACTTATGTGTGAGTTGGGCAATTATATAAATTTGTTTAATAAATAAGTAAATAAGACAAGGTTTATTTTGTATAATGGCAAAATTTCTCTAATTCCATGCACAGAGCCTTGTTATTGTTGTTGTTATGTTCTGCGCATGGGTGCAAGGAGCGGAGACGAGGCAGTGAACAGTGAACTTCAACTCTTTATTAAGCATACTGAACAGAGCAATCACCTAGGGCAGCAGCAGCCCTTTTATAGGGTTGGCTGCTGTCCTATTAGCCAATGAAAAACATGGAAATGTTAAACCCTTGAACCAATGAGAGTTGGCCCATTAACAGCCAATCAGACTTCCCAGAAAGGACCAATCCGATGTCACTATTATCGGCCAATCAGAAGTGCAGGATTAGAACCCCGCTTTTTACTTTAGGTTGTTAAAACTTTATTAAATGCCTTTATTAGTTCATAACACCCCTCCCCCCTAGGTTCCATTTGAGGGGTGCGGTAACGTAATCGTGGAGATATGCAGGTTGTTTCAATTGCCTATTAGATTTGTGCTGTCCCATAAGTTCCTGCCTGTAGTCTGGTTCCAGTGGAATATTTTTTGATTTATCTGGTACAGGCGGTTCCGCATCCCCACAGGATGACTCGGCGCCGCTAATTCTGTCATCGTTGTCCTCCGGTTCCTGTGGGCTCGCCTCCGTTAAGGTATTTCTCTGTGGTGAGGGACACCCCCTTCCTGATTCTTCTTCATGGAACGCGCCTGGCTGCTGACTTTCTTCGATTTCGTCATCCAGCATCTCGAATTCGGTTCCCTCGACATCCTCTTCCCCCTCAGTTTGAGGGTCACAGGAGTCGTGGAAACTGGGTTGCAACCTAGAGTGAAGTTGATCTATATGGCGTTTACATATTTTCCCATCCATTGTTTGTACGCGGTACGATCTGGGCCCGGTGGCTTGGGTTATGGTTGCTTCGACCCACAACGGTTCGCCAGAAAGATTTTTAGCGAAGACTAAGTCGCCTACCTTGAATTTGTGGCACTTTCCGCGAGATTCACAGGGTTTCTCTGGCGTGTAGGCCGGGTGGAGACAGTCGAGGTGGGAGCGAAGCCTGCATCCCATCAACAGTTCAGCTGGCATTTGTTGGTTATGCTGTGCGGGGTGATGTGTTGGAGTAGGAGTATTCTGTTCAGTTTGTCGTCAATGTCCCCATGGTCCATCTTGTGGAGAGTTTTTTTAAGAAATTGGACCATGCGCTCGGCCCTTCCATTGGCCACAGGGTGCGCCGGCGAGGTTAACGCATGGCGGATGCCCCGGTCCACTAAGTATTGTTCAAACTCCAGGGCAGTGAACTGGGGTCCGTTATCGGAGACTAAAACGTCTGGCAGTCCATGTGTTGCGAATAGTTTATTTAATTTGCGGTTGACTGATTCCGTTGTAGTAGTCTTCATCTTGTGGATTTCAAGCCAGTTGGAATAGGCATCCACTGTTAGGAGGAGCGTATGTCCTTTAATAGGTCCCGCAAAATCAACGTGGATGTGGGACCACGGCCCTCGGGGAGTTTCCCACTCCGTTGGAATCACTCTAGGTGGGGCACTGCTGACTTCTTGGCATTTTAGACAAGTCTTCACCCAGGCTTCGATCTGCTTATCGATGCCCGGCACCACGCGTAGCTTCGTGCAAGCGCTTTCATACGCATGATGCCGGGGTGACCGTCATGCAATGCTTTCAAAACTGTTTGTTGTAACCGCTCTGGGATGACGACTCTGTCTCCCCATAGAATGCAGCCCTTCTGCAAGAAAAGCTCTGTTTGCCAGTTTCTGAAAGGGGCGAAGTCGTCAGGGGTTTGGTCTGCTGGCCATCCTTGTTCAACCCAGCTGAAAACTCTTGCCAGGACAGGATCTCGTTTTGTTTTGATAGTGATGTCTCTGGCTGTTAGTGGCGGTGAATGTAGGGTTTCAATCTGGAGTGTCGTGAGGGTTGGAGCTGGGTTGTCGATGGTTTCTGGAAGTGGGGCACGGTTCAATGCATCAGCATGGGGAATGGCTTTCCCCGGGTGATGTTGCAATTTATAATTGTGCGCAGCTAAGAACTCTGACCAACAAGTCATTCTGGGTGACAATATAAGGGGTTGGTTTGTCTCCCGCAATAATCCCCAGCAAGGGCTTGTGATCGGTAATTATCGTGAAGGCTCGTCCATACACATATTCATGAAACCGTTTCACAGCAGATACAACAGCAAGAGCCTCTTTGTCAATTTGGCTATAGTTGCGTTCAGCTCTCGATAAGGTTTTTGAAAAATAAGCAATGGGGACCTCACTACCGTTTGGTAACACATGGCTCAAAATGGCTCCGACTCCAAACGGTGATGCATCACATCTAATGATTAAAGGCAAAGTCTCGTTATACTGCATTAAAACAGCATCGGAGGTTAGTAAGTTTTTCACTTGTCGGAATGCGTGCTCCTCTCGGTATCCCCAGACCCAGGTTGCTTTTTTGTCGAGCAGTCTATGTAGGGGCTCAGCTACGGTCGCCTTCTGGGGCAAGAATATGTTGTAAAAGTTAATGAGCCCTAGGAAAGCTTGGAGGTCTGTTCTATTCTTAGGCCTTGGTACGTTTTTGATCGCTCTTAGTTTGCCCTCAGTGGGGTGAATTCCTTGCTTATCAAGGAGGTATCCCAGGAACTCTACTTTCTCTGTACACAGTTGATATTTATTTTCTTAACCTTTAGGCTGGAGTCTTTAAATTTTTGGAGGACCATTCTAAGACGCTTCTCTAGTACTTCTCTATTAGGGGCCGCAATTAAAACATCATCAAAATATGGTACGACTCCCTTGATCCCTTGCAAAAGTCTCTCCATCAGACTTTGGAAAATCCCTGGGGTTACGCTCACTCCAAATTGGAGTCGGTTGCATTTAAAAGCGCCTCAGTGCGTAACGATAGTCTGTGCTTCCGCGGTTTTTTTATCTATGGGTAGTTGTTGGTACGCTTGCACTAAATCCAATTTAGTGAAGATTTTTCCGCCCCCCAGGGAATGGAGAAGGTGTTGAACCACCGGCACCAAGTAAGCGTTCTGTTGTAGGGCGTGATTGAGGGTGGCCCAGTAGCCCCTGCAAATTCTTAACGATCCATCCGGTTTGATGGGTGTTACGATTGGGGTTTCCCAATGGGCGTGATCAGTTGGTTCTAAAACACCCTGGGTTATTAATTTATCATGCTGCTCATCGATCTTTGGTTTTAGAGCAAAAGGCACCCGACGAGGCTTAAGGCGGATGGGGGCTACTTCGGTGTTAAGGTTAAATGATATCAGGGTCCCCTTGTACTCGCCTAGTTTGTCTGCAAAGACATCCTGGAATTCCTGGATGAGGGCCTCCTCCCAGTCGTCGCTTCTGGTTTGGTGAATGCCGGCTACCTCGATCCCGAGTGGGGAGAACCATTGAAGGCCTAATAAACTAGGCCGGTCATGATTGACGACGGTCAGCGGTAGCGACGCAGTATGATTTTTGAATGATACTTGGACTTGGCTGGAGCCGATGACTGGAATTCGGTTCCCCTGGTAATCTTTGAGTATAATTCTTTGGGCTCTGAGGTCTTGACGTCGGACAGCAGGGATTAACTATTTGAGGGTCTTCCAGGAAACCATCGAGAGGGACGACCCTGAGTCAACTTCCATCACGCAAGGTTGGTTCTCGATGGCGACCCTCACTCGGATCTTCTTTGCATCTAACGATGAAGCGTGACCGATGGTAATGGTTTGGTGTGCCTCTTTCCATCTCGTTGAAGTGGCAAGTGTTTTATTTCTGGAGGAGTAGTTGTTCCATTGGTGGTTCAAGTGTTCCCGACTCACAGGATGATTCCCTGTGGTCTGGCAGTAGTTGTTTTCTCTCCGAATTGGGCTGGATCCTCGCTTGCTTCTACAGACCTTCCCGATATGGCCTCTTTTCCCACAGGAATGGCAGAGCACGTCGAGGAATTTGCAATCTGATCGCGGGTGGTTTGCCCCACAACCTGCGCATTGGTGCGGTAGTCTTTGATTCCGCGGGTTGTGTTGGTCGTGTTCAGACTGGAACTGGTTGACCTCCTCCTCATCACTTTCTGATGGAGATTCGAGGGCCTTGTGGTGGGTCGCTGTTGTGTGCCTCTCTAGGCGAGGTGAGGGATCATTGGCGAGTTGATGGAGCGGTGCGTTGGTGTGGCACATTCGGGCAGCCAACTCAGAGCCTCTTCGAGGTCTGCAAACCCACAGAGGCCCCCCAGGTTCTGGAGGTCCGCGATGAAATCTGCGATGCTCTCTCCTTTCCGTTGGTCCCTCTGATAAAACTCATGTCTTCGGACAAGCGTTGGTACAGCGGGTGCATAGTGGGCCCGTAGAAGGGGCGCAAGGACATCCCAGTCCATGGATTTCACCTCAGCCGGTTTCGCAAGTGCCTTGGCCATCTTAAAGATGGCAGGCCTGCAATGGGTCAGGAACACTGCTCGCTTTTTCCCCGTAGTTGCATCTTTCAAGTTGTTGGTCTCCAGAAACATTTGGAACTGGTCTATGTACGAGTCCCAGTCTTCTTGTGCCGGGTCAAATGGAGCGGGTGGTATGGTGCCGCTGGACATGGTTTCCGTTGTCGATGCGCCTTCAGCCATGTGCTCTGTTTGGTGCTCTGTAAGTGTTCAGTCAGCTCTGATGTCTCCACATCCCACCCTCGTCGCCAGTGTTATGTTCTGCGCATGGGTGCAAGGAACGGAGATGAGGCAGTGAACAGTGAACTTCAACTCTTTATTAAGCATACTGAACAGAGCAATCACCTCGGGCAACAGCAGCCCTTTTATAGGGTTGGCTGCTTTCCTATTAGCCAATGAAAAACATGGAAGTGTTAAACCCTTGAACCAATGAGAGTTGGCCTGTTAACAGCCAATCAGACTTCCCAGAAAGGACCAATCCGATGTCGCTATTATCGGCCAATCAGAAGTGCAGGATTAGAACCCTGCTTTTTACTTAAGGTTGTTAAAACTTTATTAAACGCCTTTATTAGTTCATAACAGTTGTTCAATTCTGCATTTCACAGAAATGACTAAGGATGGATATCGTATCTTCTGCATGTGAAACATATGTTCTGCTACTGAATTATGGTCCCTACACTAGTACAAGCACCTTTTCAAACTCAAAACATCTGTCTCACAGCTAGTCAGCTTTAGATGTTTGTTGTATTTATAGTGAGCACATGAGACATCTGGGGAAAAGTCTTTTTTGTATCAACAACTAACTCACCATGTTCTCGGTAGGCTAAAGACACCCAAAATAGGAAGAGAATTTACTTATCAGATTCTTATTACTCAGATCTTATTTGGCCAATGTAGGACAGACATTAGAACTGGGTAGAAGTGCTTTTAACATCAGATTCAATATTTTTTCTCCTTTTTGAATTTTAGTTTCAGTTTATTTTTCATTTTTGATTGTGCATTAAACTGTATATATGAATACGTATTTCTGTGCACATTTTATAGAACATATT
The DNA here is from genome assembly GCA_033807585.1 of Hydrophis major. Lineage (NCBI taxonomy): Eukaryota > Metazoa > Chordata > Lepidosauria > Squamata > Elapidae > Hydrophis > Hydrophis major. Next base: position 28,129,094 of record CM066333.1, read on the forward strand.
TTAAATGACACCTATGAATTTTTAAAAACTAATTAAAGCAAGTTACTTTTCTTGCTTTCTACAAGAATTTTAATAGTTTGCTTTATTTGATGAGGGAGAGCAAAATTCCAGGGGGAAAATACGTTTGTCACTCATTCAACATTACCATACCAATGCATGATGCTTAGACAAAGAGAATAATTGGAGACTAATACATTATCCAACCTTTGAGGAAGGAGAAATAAATTCAGACTGGCCCAAAGTATTAATATTTGGATTCTTGTGTTAAAGAAGTGAAGGTTGATAAGTCATCCATATAGAAATGAAACTAATGGAACTTCAGGAAGTCGTGGTTGATCCCAGTTTCAGAAACTGATTATTTTTAATGTTTTCTAGATAAAATAATAGATAAATGAATACGAATTAAAACAACTTCATGAATGCATTCCTTCAATAAGATAACTTATAGTAGCAGAACAGAATTTAAGGAAAAAAATATTGAAAACAGATACGGTGATCATCTGGAAATCTCTACAAGAAAGGTTCAAGAAGTGTTTATTGATCAGGCATGTGTACTCAAATGGAAGGCTGCCATCAACACAGCAGATGTTAAATCTACAGAAAGGTAGAAAAAAAACATCTAGTTTTTTTTTAAAGTGTAGAACTCTTTTAAAAGTAATAGAAATGAACTCCAGCATACTAAAACCTTGAACATCAAACAAGAAGCAGATGCATCTTCATCAGATGAAAGGAAATTGTGGGCTTAAAGCAGACCAAGTGAAAACGTAGAAGCAGAGAGGGTCAGAGATGCTTCAGAGGAGACTTTGAATCATGATAAGCCTTTTACCACATTAGATTGTAGCAAGATTCAACATTAGCAGTAACAACAATACTGTTAGATAACAGTGTCCTACTGTATTTTAAAAGTAAGACTTGATGTCCAGGCAAATTTTCAAATTTTCTATTATTGGATACTTGCTGTAAAACTGTTTCATGATATATGAGAGGAAACAAAAACTTAAAACAGATGCCATTTTTATAACAGTTGTCAGAAAAGCTGCAAAGCTTTAAATAAAGTTTATCAATTTCTATGATATTTATTTATGTATTTATTCATTCATATATATTTCACATTTCTTAACTGCCCATCTCTCTCAGAGAGGAGTTCTGGGTAGTGTTCAATATTATCAAACATTTATTTGATTTACATAGTTACCCAATTCAGAATAATGCAAAGTGATACACAAATGAGAAATGTTATGAAGTACAAAATATAATAAATCTAATACTATCAAGATAATTATCTAATGGTATTATGGGCTAGGGATTAATTAATTTAATATTTCATGCAAAATCTTAAATGCAAATACTCATTAGTTGGTTTAGAATCATCTCATCCCTGAATTAAATGTGCCATGCCGATCAGAGAAGAGCAAAGATATTTAATGAATTGCGTCTCCAAGGGACTAAAATACATTCTTGTATTTATTTATGTGGTGTTATAATTTAACTGCTCTATTTATTTATTTGAATAAAGAAAAACTGTTTTTTCTTACTCTTATAAGAGGAATTATAGTTGTTTGTGAATCTGGGGCAACTGAAAGTATAGTGTTTATTATTGTTATGAGGTAATTCTAAACCTACTTTTTAATATGTTGAAGGTCCAAACTACATCTTGGCTGATATGTACGTGAAATATAACCCCTGATATCCTTCATCTCAACTCTTGTCTAGAAAATATCTGGACTGCCAGGCCAAAGAGTATGCATAGTTTGTATACCTTGCATTTATTGTGATCTTACTTTAGATGACAGCCAGGCTGTGATCTGAAAATGTTTATAATGCTGGATCTTTGAATATATGTATAAATGCACATGGCACAGACAGAATTAAGATAGAAAGAGACACTCAAATTCATGTTGCTGCTGCTGCTATAATTATTTCTTTTGCTGGTGAAATAAAGAAACCAATTGGTTCTTTCCTTAAAAATGGCTTCCCTTCTGACTAAACCAAAGGAAGGCTTTGATTCATCTTTCCCCACAGCGGCCTCTTTTCAACTTACATGGAAAATATATTTTGTAAATTGTATTCACTGATGGTTGCATATAGTAATTGCAGGAATATTTCAGCCTAGGAAATAGAAGAAAATTGGTCTTCATCTCTAATTTAAAGTGAAATAGACAGGAAATACCTTATTTTAAGCTTAAAGTGTGCATACGGATTTTCAGAAGGGAACTCTAAGACCTTAATATGATCCACATTAAAAAAAAATAGCTTAGTAGTTTAATCAGCTTTTTCCCATGTGGGCTTAAGATAGTTCCAATAATGTACATATGAACAAATGTACCTTTTTTTTAATTAAATAGATTATTTAAACATTTTCTTTCTTTTTCTCTTTTCCCAAAAAGTAAGATGGTTATTGGAACATGAAAAAATTAATTCAAAGAGACACTGCCAGGTTCAAATAACATCTCTAGTTTTTGATATTTTGCTCAGAGTTATAAACTTAGGCTTAGGACTTTTCCTTGCTTCGGCTGTGGTGGGATCATGATTTCAAGCGGAGCTTTCCTTTAAATAAAAACTAATGGCAGGAGGGTATGGACGTTATTAAAAACATAAGTCAAAATGATCAATTTGGATAAATAAAGCTTCTGTAATTATTTACAAGACACATTGCAAAGGCCTTGAGGGCTCTATTTTATTATGAACATCATATTTAGTACTGAATGCATCATGGAATAGGTTCTGACATGTTTTGTGTTATGTCTGGAGCATGGGTGCGAATGATGGAGACCAGCCGGTAGAACAGTGAACTTCAAACTCTTTATTTACATATTGTGACAGCTCCAACTAGAGGGCTGCTATAGCCTTCCTTATATAGGCAACTTATTAACTATTCAACCCATAGCAAACCTGGAGCGCTAGCTCCGTTAACCAATGGGAATGGCCTGTTAATGGCCAATCAGATGCTCCTGAACGGACCAATCCAATCCTGCCATTAACAGCCAATCAGAAGTGCAGGGCCAGAACCCTGCACTTGATTACAAGCTCAAGATAACTTTATTGGTATTATTCATTCACAACACCCCTTTCCCCCGGCTTCTGCCCACGGGGCGCGGTTACATAGTCCTTCAGGTAGGATGGCTGTTTTGTTAGTCTTTTCGATTTTCGCAAAGTGCCTGGCGGTTGGCTGCACTTCTGCTGAGGTAGATCATTGTTTAACGGTAGGGATGCCTCTGGTTCCGAGTTCGCGTTCCCGTCATCACCAATATCACTGGCCACTCCCTGAGGTGAACTCACTCCGGTCCCTGGTTCCTGTTCCTGCGTTTCAGTTCCATTATCAGTCTCTTCGAAAAGGTTTCCCTCTAATTGTAATTCACTTTCCTTTGTATCTCCCCCCCCTCAGTTTGGTCATAAGGGAGTTCGGAAGTGTGCGACAGTAGCCGCAATCGTAGTTGATCTATGTGGCGCTTCCAAAGTCTGTCGTCAGGGCACTGTATGAGGTATGATCTTGGGCCAGTTACGCAGATTACGGTCACCTCTACCCACAGCGGATCGTCCGATAAGTTTTTAGCGAATACTAAATTGCCTACCTGGAAGGTACGGCATCGGCCGCTGGATCCGAGTGGCTTTTCCGGTTCGTAGGCTGGGTGTAACCGATCAAGGTGGGAGCGGAGCTTTTGTCCCATTAGCAGCTCGGCGGGAGTTTTGTTGGTGATGCTGTGTGGTGTGATGTGCTGCAGGAAAAGGATCCGGTTGATTTTCTTGTCGATGTTGTCGTAGTCTATCTTTTGGAGAGTCTTTTTGATGAATTGTACCATGCGCTCAGCCCTACCGTTGGCAGCAGGGTGCACAGGCGAAGTGAGCGCATGTCAAATACCACGGTCAGCCAGGTACTGCTCAGAAGACAGCGCGGTAAATTGGGGCCCGTTGTCGGATACCAGAATGTCTGGTAATCCGTGGGTTGCAAAAAGTCTTTCCAGTCTTTTGATGACTGTGTCAGTGGTCGTGTTGCTCATTTGGTGAATCTCGAGCCAATTTGAGTAGGCATCAACGGTTAGCAAAAACGTGTGGCCTTTGGTTGGCCCAGCAAAGTCCAGATGGATGCGGGACCAGGGTCCCCACAGCGTCTCCCATTCGGTTGGGGTTGCCTTTGGTGGAGCGTTGCTTACTTCTTGGCATCTCTTGCAAGTTTTAACCCACGATTCGATTTGTCTGTCGATGCCTGGCCACCACGCGTAGCTTCGTGCGAGACCCTTCATGCGCTTGATGCCAGGGTGGCCATCATGCAAGGTTCTTAGCGGTGTCTGCTGGAGTCGTTCTGGGATAATGACTCTAACGCCCCAGATGACACAACCCTTCTGCGAGAACAACTCTGTTTGATGACTTTTGAATGGTGCAAAGTCGTCTGGTACTTGGTCCAATGGCCATCCGCATTCCACCCATGTGAGGACTCGTGCCAAGATGGGGTCGCGTTTTGTTTCTCTCGCGATGTCATGGGCAGTTAATGGTGGCGTGTGGAGTGTCTCAATCTGCAACACTGTCATCATTGGTGCAGGATCGTTGATAGTTTCAGGGAGCGGTGTACGGCTCAGCACGTCGGCATGGGGAATGGCTTTACCGGGACAATATTGTAGCCGATGATTGTAGGCAGCCAAGAATTCTGACCAGCGGGTCATTCTGGGAGAAAGTATGTAGGGAGTTGGCTTGTCCCCAGAGATGATACCCAGCAATGATTTGTGGTCAATTACAATGGTGGAAACCCGGCCGTACACATACTCATGAAATCTTTTAACAGCTGATATAATCGCCAGGGCTTCTTTATCGATCTGGCTGTAATTCCACTCGGTTTTCGAGAGCGCCTTTGAAAAGTAAGCAACAGGGGCTTCGTTACCGTTAGGTAACACATGGCTCAAAATGGCGCCCACTCCAAAGGGTGATGCATCACATGTAATGTTTATTGGCAAAGTCTCATTGTACTGCATTAGTACGGCATCCGAAGTCAGTAGTTTTTTCACATTACGGAACGCCTGCTCTTCTTTGTGACCCCATACCCAAATTGCTTTTTTATCTAATAGACGATGTAAAGGTTCAGCGACAGTCGCCTTGTGCGGCAAGAATACATTATAGAAATTGATGAGGCCTAAGAACGCCTGGAGGTCGGTCTTGTTCTGCTGTCTGGGAGCGTTTTTTATTGCTCTCAATTTGCTATCGGTAGGGTGAATACCCTGACTGTCAATTAAGTACCCTAAGAATTCAACACGATCGGTATACAGTTTGCACTTATTTTTTTTGACTTTCAGGCCTGCTTCCTGGAATTTTCATAATACCAGTCTTAAATGCTCCCGTAAGATTTTTGGAGTGGGGGCAGCAATGAGCACATCATCAAAATAGGGGACAGCGCCCTTGATCCCCTGCAATAGTCTCTCCATTAGGCTCTGACAGATCCCTGGGACTACACTGACTCCGAATTGGAGCCGTGTGCACTTAAAGGCACCTCAGTGTGTTACAATAGTCTGTGCCTGTGCCGTTTTTTCATCAACTGGCAGTTGCTGATAAGCCTGAGCTAAGTCTAGTTTAGCGAAGACTTTTCCGCCCCCCAGGGAATGGAGGAGGTGTTGTACCACCGGCACCAGATATGGGTTCTGTTGCAAGGCGTGGTTTAGGGTAGCTCAGTAGTCCCCAGAAATTCAAATGGAGCCATCCGGCTTAATTGGTGTCACAATCGATGTTTCCCATGGGGAGTGGTCAGTTGGCTTCAAGACTTCCTGGGCAATCAACTTATCAAGCTGCGCGTCGATTTTCGGTTTTAAAGCGAACGGAACTCGACGAGGCTTAAGGCGAATGGGAGCTATCTTTGGATTAAGGCTAAAGGATATCGGGGTCCCCTTGTACTCGCCTAGCTTTTCCTCGAAAACGTCCCTGAATTCGTGGGCGAGGTCTTCCTCCTAGTCACTGCCGCCGATTCGGTTAATGCCTGCCACTTCAATGCCGAGTGGCGCGAACCATTGCAGGCCTAACAGACTAGGCCGGTCCTTATCGATTACCGTCAGGGGTAAGTACGCCATGCGGTTCTTGAATGCAACCCAGACTTGACTGGATCCTGCGACTGGAATTCGGTTCCCCTGGTAGTCCTTTAACACAAGCCGTTGGAATTGAAAGTCTTGGCGCCGGATAGTGGGGATGAGTTGCTTGAGGGTCTTCCATGAGACCATTGAAAGAGACGATCCCGAGTCAACTTCCATTTGGCAGGGCTGATTTTCAATGTTCACGTTGACTCGAATTTTCTTAGCGTCTAGCAAAGAGGCATGGCCAATAGTGAGTGTTTGGTGGGCCTCTTCCCGTCTCGCTAGATGACTCACGGGTCGGTTTCTGTAGGAGTGGTTTACTGTTTCTCACCTTACAGGGTGATTCCCTGTCGATTGGCGGAGATTGGTTCCTTTCGAGGTCTGGCTGGGTCTGAGGAGGCTTCGGTAGACCCGTCCGATGTGGCCTCGTTTCCTGCACTCGTGGCAGAGCGCGTTGCGGAATTTGCAATTGGAGCGGTAATGGTTGGCCCCGCAGCCAGCGCACGGTTGCTGGGACTTCGGGTATCGGTCCTGATCGGACCGCAGGCGATGGACCTCTTCTTTGTCGCTGTGTGATGATGAAGAGAGGTCCTCATGATGGGCCGTCTTCAGCTGCCCTTCTGTGTTAGGTGAAACTTCGCCAGCCAGTGGGTGTGCTGGAGCACGATTTCGGCATAGTTGGGCAGCCGACTTCTTGCTCGCCTCCGCTGCTGTAGCTTCAGCTATGGCGTCTTTAAGGGTGATGTCACCCTTTGCCATTATTTTGCTCTGTACGTTTAGAGTGTCTAGCCCGAGGACTACTAGGTCTCTCAAGGCCTCTTCTAGGTCGGTGAAATAGCAAAGGCCTCCCAAGTTCCGGAGGTCTGCAACGAAATCGGTGACACTTTCTCCTTTCCGCTGGTTCCTTTGATAGAACTCATGTCGTCTCACGAGCATTGGAACGGTTGGTGCATAGTGGGCCCTTAGCAACGGTTCGAGGACGTCCCAGTCCATGGCCTTCACTTCAGCCGGTTTCGCTAATGCCTTGGCCATTTTGAATACTGTTGGGCCGCAGTGCATTAGGAATACCACCCGTTTCTTCCCGGTTGTGACATCCTTCAGATTATTCGTTTCCAAAAACATTTGAAAACGATCCATGTAGGACTCCCAGTCCTCTTGAGCTAGATCGAATGGAGCGGGTGGTACTACGCCGCCGTTGTGCGCTTCAGCCACATGCTCAGTTGTCTTAGTTGGCTCGGATGTCATCCAATCCCACCTCGTCACCAGTGTTATGTCTGGAGCATGGGTGCGAATGATGGAGACGAGCCGGTAGAACAGTGAACTTCAAACTCTTTATTTACATATTGTGACAGCTCCAACTGGAGGGCTGCTATAGCCTTCCTTATATAGGCAACTTATTAACTATTCAACCAATAGCAAACTTGGAGCGCTAGCTCCGTTAACCAATGGGAATGGCCTGTTAATGGCCAATCAGATGCTCCTGAACGGACCAATCCGATCCTGCCATTAACAGCCAATCAGAAGTGTAGGGCCAGAACCCTGCACTTGACTTCAAGCTCAAGATAACTTTATTGGTATTATTCATTCACAACATTTTGAATTCTTCAGAAGACACACAACCATTTCATACTGTGAGAAAAACCATTTTTAAGTGCGTGTCCCTGCTGAGAACAAGTCAAAATTACCATCTTTGCCATAAGAAAATGTTAGAACTGATCATTGACTGGGATCAAAAATTCCATTGCTAAGCAAGGCAATTACTGCGTGAGTTGCACTAGATTTTATGACCATTTTTGGTATGGTTGCTAAATGAATCACTGCTGTTTTTAAATGATTCTATGGTTGTTAAGCAAATTTCACTTCCCCAATTGACTTTGCTTGTCAGAAGCCAGACGGGTCACAAATAACAATAGCACTTAAACTTATAAACCGCTTCACAGTGCTTTTCAGCCCTAAGTGGTTTAGAGTCAGCATATTGCCCCCAACAATCTGAGTCCTCATTTTACTGACTTCAGAAGGATGGAAGGCTGAGTCCATCTTGAGCCTGATGAGATTTAAACTGCCAAATTGCAGTCAGCCGGGAGTCAGCAGAAGTAGCCTGCAGTACTGCACTCTAACCATTGAGCCACCATGGCTCAAATGGCAATCACATGGCCTTCTGCAAACATAATATATACATGTTGGTTGCCAAATGCCTGAATTTTTTCATGTGACCATGAGGATGCTGTGATTGTTGCAAGAAAGAGAACGTGGAAAATACAAACAAAGCATTTTCAGTGGTGCTAGGAGCACAAAAACTTCATGAGCATGACTGAACATAATTATCTTATGTTTGGTAAACATGTTTTCTGCTTTGATCGGAAAGTCAAGGTATTGATTCAAAGCTTGTAGTAGAACATGACTAATTCTATGCTGTGTATTTGATGTTCTTCAGTGATAGCCACAATTGTTGTAAGCCATTTAGAATCATCTCAAAGAGAAATGGGCAGCAATCAAATATAATAAATAAATAGAAATATATGAATAAACTTAAGCTAGTAAGATAAGAAAATACATTCTATTGAATAGATATGAGCAGCTTCTGAGATACAGGAAGCTTGTGACTGTAAAACTAATATCTACCAAGGGAATCTTACATGTTTAGAGAGATGTAATATATGCCTCAAACAGAAAACAACTCACCGTAGTCAAGATATTTGAAGTGTGTTTGAAAGAGATAATTCATTTTTCAATGGTTCAATTTGGCCATCATGATTTTGGTCTTGTTTGTGTTTCAGAGCATCAGAAGCAAGAAAAACATATTGATGGATAAATTTATAGGAAAATATAATTGACATAATATTATCCTAGCTTGGGTTCTGGTAAAGGAATTTTTCTATAGACAGAAAGACTTAATTAATTATTTTATAACATCAACACACATTAAATTTGTGACCCAGAGTTACATACAGAGTGGAAGGCATCCTTTCTATATCTGCCAATATTTCAGATTTAGAAATAGGAATGTGATCGTTTAAATTTGCCTTAAATATAAAATATAATAAATATTTTTGCTGCCACCCAGCTTTATTTCCCAAGTCCTAATAAAATTAACTTTGTATAGATCCAAAAAAACCCCCAGGAAATCAAATTAATTATTTCCTTAGCTTCTATTTAAAAAAAAAAGCTTTGACGTTCATATTTCTTTGTTTTATGGCTCAAAATTCAACCCACTAAAGCCACATTTCCTAAAAAAGAAAATGTATTAGGTGCATATAGATTGTGTCTTGCAAGATGTCTGTCAGAGCAGGAGTCTCCAACTTTGGAAACTTTAAGACTTGTGGACTTCAACTCCCAGAATTCCTCAGCCAGCTGGCTGAGGAACTCTGGGAGTTGAAGTCCACAAGTCTTAAAGTTGCCAAGCTTGGAGACCCCTGTCTCAGAGGAGTCTTATAGGTTTAGTTCATCTATGCCACATATCTAAACTCACAACATAAACAACAAACTCCTTCTTTTATACTTGTGAAGATAACTTCAATCTTGTTTATGGATTATGCACTGTTCTTTGACTACTTTGATTCTGGACACCTTGTTAACTTTCTATTCTGCTGGTTACTGAGGCTTATTCCAAGGTTGGACTGGTAGAAGCTAAAAGGACTCTAACTTTCTTAAACAAAATTGCTGTAAGAACAAGCATACTAATACAGCAGCTTCTGATTTTTTTAAAAATACTTCATTTCCACTTTTATTCTTCTGACATTTGGTTTATAATAAAGAGAATATTATAATGTCTTTTAATTTCCTATCACATGGTAACAGTCCTTAGAAGGGCAAAACTTTTTCAAATCTTCCTCCTAGCAAGTACTAAAGTCTAGTCTTTGAGGCAAAGGGAATTCAAACTCAATTTAAAATATAGGTAAGAGGCAATTGAATTAGAGATAATTATCATGTTATCATTTTCAGTCTTTGCCTTTAATTGACTGCAAAAAGTTGGTACTTTCAGAAACTGGAGAAACTTAAATCCTCTTTTGATCAAACAGACGATAAAGATGTGTAGAGATGATGACTGAATAGAAACAACCTTTCAGAGAGGAACAATATATCTACAGTTCTTGGGGTCTCATGTTAAAAATGTGACAGTATGGGAAATCAAGCCAGTTGGTAACTCTGGTTGTGTTTTATCAATTTCAATGCATAATACAAAAAAGAAAAGTTGGAACTACCTTATAGCTGCTTATTAACCATGAACACCTGGACCATATGTAGCCTATCTGTTCACATATCTCCCTATTTCAGCAAAGCATTTTGTATTTCTTTCTAAATAAAAGAAATTATGCCTAAATATACACATCCAAATATTGTAACAAATATAATTTTTCCTGGTAATTGGACCTTTTAAATCATTTTTGGAGATAAAGTTTTTGTTTGTTTAAGGAAATATTCTTATGACTCACCAAACTCAAATAGTTCAATCCTTCCTTATGCTTTTGCCAAGCATTTGAATCTCTGCATTTTTCAATCTAAAATATCAGAATTAAGAGATGTGAACAGAATTCTGTGTAGTTTTCAAATAGGTTGCACTGGCTTGCTGGTTTATAATTTTTATTTATTTATTTATTTTTTTATTTATTTATTTATTTGTTTGTTTGTTTGTTTGTTTGTTTGTTTATGTCAATTGCTTACAAGATAATAGGTATAAGTAAAATCATAGTTATGAATACATGGTTACATGTAAGAAAAAAATAAAATAAAAGAAACAAAAGGACAGGGACGGTAGGCACTTTGGTGCACTTATGCATGCCTCCTACAGACCACTTAGGAAAGGGGTGAGGTCAATAGTAGACAATATAAGGTTAAAGTTTTGGGGGTTTGTGGAAGAAACTGGAGAGTCAGGTAGAGTGTTCCAGACATTGACCGCTCTGTTGCTGAAGTCATATTTCCTGCAATCAAGTTTGGTGCGATTAACCTTGAGTTTGTCTCTATTGTTTGCTCTTGTGTTGTTATGGTTGTGAAAAAATAATTGTTTCCATGGATTTTGGTTCTCCCTAATTAAAGTTATGTCTATTCTAGTGTTTTATAGACTGTATATAAAGCTACAAACAGATATTAAATAATATCATTGAATTATATCACTAGCTACCGTATGTAAACTGCTAGAAAACAACAACAGATGATTTATAGACAGTAGAAAGAGTTACTGAAAATTTTTGTTGTCCAGTTAAGGAAACTATTGAAGCACTTTCATTTCTCAGTCACTGGCACATCTATAGTTGCCAGAATATATGATTCTGATGAAAATGGAATTACCTGTCAGTCCTTTGAAGTAGGCTAGCCTTGGACAACAAAGTTATAAATAATAAAACTTTTTTTATTTACTGTTGCCCTAACACAATCTTGCAAATCTGAATATGCCTCCCGAGTTTTATTCTAGGGAAATAGGGAGGATCAAATCTGAGACACTTTCTCAACAACATTCCTGCTTTATGCTTAGATTTCTCTTGTCTCAATGTTATTTGGGCTGCAGTTTTTCCTCCTGTTCCTCAAGGTTACTCTCACAGGCTATTGTATTACCAAGGTTGATGCTAGTTCCAAACATATTTATGAAACAGGGCCACCTGGTCTCAGTGCCATCAAGTCACAATAAACAGCAAGTAGAAATAGAAGATATGTTTGCCAAGCAAATGGAATCAAGACTAAGATACTCTCTCTCCCTCCCTCCCCCCTCTGCCTCCCTTCCTCTCTCTCTCTCTCTGTAGGTTGTCAATGAATAATTCAATCAAGTGACCTTTGATAGAAATTGGCAGATCATTTATATGGTCCTTCAAGCTGTGCAAGCCAGCAGTAGTTTTGTTTGAAAAAGACAAAGCTGAAGAACTCTAGCAGAGTTTATGTTATAAAACTATGACAACATTAATAAATTCTATGAATTATTTTCACCAAAAACAGTCTTACACTGGACACAGATTGTTTTTTCAGGGAATACACACATACATATACATACCTACACATGTATTCCATTTTTGCCTGTTAGTTGACAGCCAAAAGGGCCAACAATAACTGAAAATGAATTCATCTTTTCTCTTCTTCTTCTTCTTCAAGATATTTCAAAACTTATAACAATTCCCCAAACTTCCAAAGTCATCAAACAGTCCAGACAGAGCACAAGGTTCTTCCCTTCACACTTTTTCTTCCTGGGGTAATATCAATTGGAAAAGGAAGAAAAAGCCCAATCTGTATTTAAAAGTCTTATTGCAATTAACTTCCAATCTCAAAGTCCAGGCATCTCCTCCTACAAAATCTTAATATAAATTTCTCCTTTGTCCTCTCCATCTCCACTTGTCACAAAGAGCTTTAAATTTTTACCTTCTATAAAAAAGCAGGCTTTTCAATGTCCATTTGTTGATTCCATAGGGAAGGAGAGTAAACTTTCTCTTTCACACTTTCACTCGCCGCTTATAAATCTCTTCTAGAAACAAAGTATCATTCAAAAATCAAGGTATTCAGGATGTTAAATGCATCTTATGCTCCCGGTTCCACCAAAAAACTTTCGCTTCAAAACTTTCTCCTTCTTCCTTCAGCACAATCTTGTCCAGCTGCTGGCTTCTTTGTGGAGGACATTGCTGACCGCTGCTCCACTGCATTGAGAAAAGGGAGTTATGCCGGGTGGGGGGGGGTCTGTGAAACTCCCAAACCCCTGTCCGGATCCCCCCTATCTTCGGCTGCCTCTCTGGGGCAGCCTTACCCTCCAGCCCCGTCAGGATCAGAGGCACCAAGACAGCTAGCGCAGCAGGGATCGCGCAGGATCGCGAAACCCTGCTGCCGCCGAAGCCTGGCAAACCAGAAGTCAAGGTTTATAATGGCTCTTTCTGTTGATGATTTAAGAGAGGAATGTGGAAAAATAAAGGAAGAAGGCAAGGACACTTGGAGAGAAACTATTTGCTTCTTAGAAATGGTGCTTGCTACTTACCAGAAAATACAAAATTGAAGGAGAAAGCAGAGGAAGAAGAAGGAGAAGGAGAAGCCATCTTTAATGAATCCAAAAAGTTGAAGAAAGGAAAGAGAAAGAGAGGAAGGAAAAAGGACTTAAGACTTAAAAAAACATCCAAGAAAGAGAAAAATAAAATGCAAAATCAACACAATGTTAGAAAGCAAAAGAAAAGAGAAATACAACAGAGAGGGGAAGCTAAAAAGGTGGAGGTTTGGAGAAGGGGGGGTAAAAAGACCAGAGGGGATAAAAAAGGAAGGGAAAAAGGGGGAAAAAGCCACAAAAGTATGAAACAAGATGGGAAAAAGAATTTTTTTTTTAGGGATAAAGGGTAATGTAAAATTTTTTCTTAAAAGGATTCTGCAAGGTACATAAGATAGTATTGTAGTATTTGTATTAGAAATAGAAAATTAGAATTTTATTTTCAAATTGGAATGTTATAAGATTTAATGTTTAATTATGTATTTAATTACTTTATAGGTTTACTATTTTTTTTTCTTTTAAAAATTAGTAGGTAGAAGGTACTAAGCAGAATCAGATGGGGAAACAAGTGTTACCTTAAATGTTAATTTAGGGGAGCGATGGAAAGGCATCATACTTTGATTAGTGATTTCAGGAGAAATTTTTTTTTTTCTACTATAGGGAATGAGATAAATGGGTAATTGGAAAAGAATGGACAAAAGATACAAGGATAATGATGTAAATTAAGATGAAATAAATAAAATATAACTAAGAAGACTGGAAAGTGGGGAGAAGCTATAATGAAGATACAAAATGGTAAATAAGATAGGAAATAGTATATAAGATGAGCATAAATTTTATTGAAGTCCATATAAAGAGAGGTAATCCGGGGCCAAGCTACTTTCTAAAAAGAAGTTTTATGTTTTTGTATTTTGTGTATTTATGTTTGTTTGAGATTTAATAAAACCTTGGAGGAAAGCTAGATGAGGATAATTATAAACAAAACAGAGGGAAATATGAATATGATGAGTATAAAATGGATAAATATAGAAAAGAAATATAATTGAATAAGAGTAAAGAGAAATAATGAGAAATCTGCTAAAAGAAATTTAAGTGGAAATGGGATATATTATAATTATGTTGTATAAAATAAAATAATGTTTTATCTGTTTTGTAAAAATTTATAATGGAAAGAGGTTTTATGTGTTTAATGTTTGTTTTTTAAAATTAATAAAATTTGTTTCAAAAAAAAAGTGAAAATGAATTCATAATAACATAATCTAATAGCATAATTGTTTTTGAAAACAAGCTTGTATTTTGTGGATAATAGTCAGGAACTTCTGGCTGTCCAAGTGTTGCTGGTGAGACATGCTGTAATTAAAGTTTTCTACCCTTGCTCTGCTATATGCATAACATTTCTAATTTTCAGGCCAGAAATAGCCCAGACTTTCAGGCTGTTGAGGAACCATTCCATGTGATGTTTGAATTTAGAAAAAAAGGAGAAAGAGGAAGACAGAAGAAGTGCCCATTGACAATCAGGGCCAATTATAACAGAAAAGAAAAGAACAGAACAATTTTTTCTCATAATCTACTGTGATCCTCGGGAAAATCCTTCATCAATCCTATTTTTACTTAGACAAAAGTTTCTACTTAATGAAAACTTTTTTGACATTCCCTCATAGGTCAATTTTTCTTTCAGACCACACAAATGGAAAGGGTAAACCTGGTCTTCTCTCCCTACATTTTGTTTTTAAATATTATTTATCAAATAAAAAAGCAAATTTCCATGGTTGATAAAGTAGGTTGAGAGATAAAAGTTTGGTGCAGATGAGGTATAGGGGCTCTGGGGAGAGGTAGTACCTTTGATTGATTCTCGTCATGCTGCTCCCTACCTAGTAGGTTGGACGGTCCTCACTGGTCCTCACCCATCCCTAAATCTCTCATGTGCTGGCTTCAAGTGCCATACCCCGGTAAACCGCTTCAGCTAGCGGGCTAAACCACATGAGGGGATGATGTTGACACTGCATCATTGGGCGGAAGAACCACTTCGGTGGTCAACGGCCAGGGCGGATGAGACTTGACACAAGTTCAACGGCCATGTGTCCGGGGCCAAGGCGATCCCTCAAGTTACGAGGACTTTCGGCTGTGGCTAACGGTCTGGAGAGGGTTGGGCACCGCCAGATCTTCTTGCCCAAGATACGCCATGTTGAAGACAACTACCATCAACCCCATACCGGCTCGGTCGTCGCCCGGGTTAACAAGGACCGCGCTAGCCGCTATTCACTAGGGCGGAGGCGATAAGTATGCTACTGGTGCCACAAGATCAAGGCTCTCTGCCAGAAGTAACATCGTGACTGGCATCTGGAACGTTAGAACACTACGTGAGGATGGGAAATTGGAAGAATTGATTTACGAGATGAAAAACTACCGCTGGAATTTATTGGGATTATGTGAGGTGCGGTGGAAGAACATAGGGGAGCTGACAACCTTTGAAGGACACAAATTGTATTACAGTGGGAAAGACGACCGACACGAACAAGGCGTAGGTTTCCTAGTCCACAAAGATACCGTGGGCACAGTCATGGAGTGTCGCCCTGTCTCTAGCCGACTGATCACCATCCGCCTGAAGGCATCACCGTTCAATATCACCGTCATCCAAGTCTATGCCCCAACAACAGAATACAGTGATGACGATGTGGAGGACTTCTACAACCTACTCCAAGCAACCATCGATGAAAAACCCAAAAAAGACATCTTAGTAGTGCAAGGTGACTGGAACGCAAAAATAGGAGAGAACACTCGAACAAATTGGCCGGGTACCTATGGAACATCCTGCAACTCTGTCACAAACGAACGCGGTCTCCGGCTACTAGAATTTACTGCTACCATCAACCTGGTCATTGCGAACACTTTTGGTAACCATAAACCTTCAAGAATATGGACTTGGAACCACCCAGATGGCCATACACGAAACCAGATCGACTACATTCTGATCCAAAAGCGATTTCGCTCAGGAGTAAAAACTGCACTTACATGCAGCTTCCCGCAGGCAGATATAGGAAGTGACCATGCTTTAGTGCTGATGACTTTCAAACTGCGCCTGAAGAAGATCAACAAGCCCAAGTTCACACGACTACGTTTCAACCTCAAAAAACTGAAAGACCCGGCAGTAAGAGAAGAATTCCAAGCAATGATTGGAGGGAAGTTCGCTCCTCTGACGGTCCTAGATGATGACGTGGACCTCGAGACAACAGTCAGCTTTTTTAACATAGCAGTGATAGAGACCGCTAATGAGGTCCTGGGGAAACACCAACGTCCCAAAAAACCGTGGGTCACAAGTGAACTCCTAGGTCTATGTAACAAAAGACGGGAACTAAAGAAAAAGAAAAGCGATCCAGATGGAGCTCAGAAGTGCAGGGAAGCTAACAACAAAGTAAAAAAGGGGATGAAAAAGGCAAAGGAAAATTGGATAGAGGACCAGTGTAAAGACATCGAGGAAAACTTGAAGAGAAATAACACCAAGAAAGCATATCAAATGGTTAAAAGCCTCACCACACAGAAACAAGGGAGACCCTCGAGCATACAGAGCAAATCAGGCAAAACACTTACTGGGGAAAGAGAGGTGATGGACAGATGGACAGAATACTGCACTGAATTGTACAACCATCAGCACAATGGAGACACTACAGTATTGCAGGGCCCACGGACAAGTCCAGATGATGCCTGCCATCCAATACTACGTGAGGAAGTCGAAGCAGCAATAAAGGCACTTAAACAAGGGAAGTCAGCGGGAATTGACAACATACCTGCAGAACTGATTCAGGAAGGAGGAGAGGCAGTGATCACCATCCTCACTGTCATCTGCAACAAGATCTGGACCACTGGAGTATGGCCAGTCCCCTGGACTCAATCATTAATCATAACCCTGCCCAAGAAGGGGAATCTTCAGATGTGCCAGAATTATCGTACCATCAGCTTAATCAGCCACCCAAGCAAAGTCATGCTAAAAATCATTCTTAACAGACTGAAACCACAAGCAGAGACTATCATTGCAGAAGAACAAGCGGGTTTCAGAGCAGGACGGAGTACTATTGAGCAAATATTCAACTTGAGAGTGATCTGTGAGAAATATCTCCAACACCAACAGGACTTATACCACGTTTTCGTTGATTTCAAAAAGGCTTTCGACAGGGTGTGGCATGCAGCCTTGTGGTCTACCATGAGGAAATATAACATCAACGATAACCTTGTCAGAGTGATAGAACAACTTTATGAGAAAGCCACAAGCGCCGTCCTCCTGAACGGCAGCAAAGGTAACTGGTTCCGGACGAGTGTAGGAGTGCGTCAAGGATGTTTGCTTTCCCCCACACTGTTTAATGTATTCCTCGAACGGATCATGGAAGATGCCTTGGAAGATCACGAAGGCACAGTTTCCATCGGTGGTAGAACCATCACCAACCTGCGATTCGCAGATGACATCGATGGCCTGGCAGGAAATGAGGATGAATTATTGAGCCTTGTCCAACACTTAGATAAAGCGGCTTCAGCGTACGGCATGGAGATCAATGCCGAGAAAACCAAGCTGATGACGAACAGTACCCAAGGTATCTCCTCAGACATCAGAGTCAGCGGAACACCCCTAGAGACAGTAAAAAATTTCAAATATCTTGGGTCCATCATTTCCGATGAAGGCTCAAAACCAGAAGTAATGGCAAGGATAGCACAAACAACAGCTGCGCTTTCGAAGCTCCAAACTATTTGGAAAGATAAGAACATCAGTCTGCGCTCAAGGATCCACCTAATGCGCTCCCTCGCAATATCAATCTTTTTATATGCCTGCGAAACCTGGACACTCAATGCTGATTTACAAAGAAGAATCCTTGCAACAGAAATGAGATGCTACCGAAAGATCCTTGGCATCCACTACACAGACCATGTGACTAATGAAGAGGTCTTAAATAAAATACAACAGGCAATAGGACCACACGACAACCTTCTTACTGTCGTCAAGAAACGGAAATTGAGATGGTACGGACACGTGTCTCGCTCTACTGGCCTCGCAAAGACCATCATGCAAGGGACGGTAAGAGGAAGCCGCAAACGGGGAAGACAACGAAGGAGATGGGAGGATGATATCCATGATTGGACAGGCTTGAACCTGGCAGCATCCCAGAGAGCAGTGGAGGACAGAGACGGATGGAGAAGCGTGGTGGTTAAATCTTCGCAGGCGCCCCAACGACCTCAAAAGAGGTCACGGGATAGATACTGATACTACTACTGGGTAGAAAGGTGTGTGTGTGTGTGTGTGTGTGTGTGTGTGTGTGTAGGCAGGTAAATGAATATGCAGTTTCCTGGGGAAGCAGGAAAGCGCATAAAATTAACTGTGCATCTAGATATGTGGGAAAATCAAAGCAAGTTTGTGGCTGTGTGTTTGCATGTGAAAGTGACCAAAAATGGTATTTGATTCAAAGGTACATTAAAACAAACAAAAAATGAGGTGAAGGCTACATTGAGCTTCAAATGGCAGGGTGGAATATGC
The DNA here is from genome assembly GCA_033807585.1 of Hydrophis major. Classification (NCBI taxonomy): domain Eukaryota; kingdom Metazoa; phylum Chordata; class Lepidosauria; order Squamata; family Elapidae; genus Hydrophis; species Hydrophis major. The sequence goes on from CM066333.1 coordinate 28,147,605, forward strand.
TAACAAAATGTACCAGGGAGAGGCAAAAACTGAGCAGGTGTTGGTTTCATTTATCTGTAAATATAATTGAATTAGATACATTGGTATAGTTACCAAGTATTTAATATTTTTCTGTTCTATCATATTTAAAAAAGAAGTGTCTCAATATGTCTCAAAATGGGTTTTGTGGACCACATTAGATCTACACCTTTTATGTTTTCCATCTCTGGTGTTAAGATAATGTTAAGATAATCACATTTCTTCCCCCCCCTCCTTAAAATTCACTATACAGCATTTTCTTTTCCTACCTCAAGAGAAATAATATTTTGTGACAAAAATAAGATGTATCTAGGTGTGAAGATGGCATTTTTCCTAAATGTGTGCAGACTTTTGAAGATCAAAGCTTCCTAAACAACCTTAATGTTCCACAATCTTTTCAGCTAAGAGCCTCATCTGGAAATTTTAACAATGCATTATGGATGCTTTCATTAAAATCACTAGCACAGTGGAAATGCTATTTTCAAAAGAGAAGCTCAAGTATCATATTGCCCACTTAGTCAATTTGCGGTTCTTTGTTCTTTTTGGTGTCACAAGAGAGAAGTGTTTCTCTGTGTGTTAGCTTGGGAAAATTTGGAAAATATTTTCTCTGTAACACTTCAAAGCTGCATTCATGTTCTCCTACCTCTTTGATAACATAGAAGCACCATTTCGATCTGATTGATTGACTGTTATTGATTGACTGTATGCAATCAATTGTGGGATGCAGTGGCTCAGTGGCTAAGATGCTGAGCTAGTTGATCAGAAAGGTCGGCAGTTTGGTGGTTTGAATCCCTAGCACTGCGTAACAGAGTGAGTTCCCGTTACTTTTCCCAGCTTCTGCCAACCTAGCAGTCCGAAAGCATGTAAAATGCAAGTAGAAAACTAGAAAACTAGGGACCTTTACCTTACATAGATATATTTTCTCTATATTTTCCTAACCTGGTCTTTCAGAACTTCCAACAGTGCAATGGAGGCATTACCACTATAATTGAATAACTATAGATACCACTATAACTACTTTCCCTCTCTTTTGTTCCACTTTTACTAGCATTAGAACCTTCTCCAGACAGCTAGGTCTTCCTATAATGTGGTGACCATTTGTTCCTTAAGTGAATACTTTGGATTCACTTGTTCAACAATCCATCAGTTTGTTTTCTTGGCTGTCCAGAATATTTTCTGGAGTCTTGTCCAACACTAAATTTCAAAGATGTCAATATTTCCTTTCCTGCTTCTTCAAAGTCCATCTTTCACTTCCATTGAGTGTCACAGGGCATGCCATGCACGGTTCTCATCTTTAGGTGCTTTCATAAAGCCATTTTTTTGGTCCTGTTTGATATAGTCAAAAATATTCATTCTACCTCAAGCTCTTTCAAAAACAATCAAATGGCCTATCCTCTGATCTTTTCTCCTTTCCCTTTTTTTCTGCCAGCTACTATATTTGTCCTACCGCAAACTCATAGTTGAATCATTTGCTGAAAATACACATAATAAATTTGATATGTAAGAATAATTTAAATTATTCATGTCTTATTTTTAACTTTGATTAAATAACTCAACTTCATATTCCTTTGTTTTATTTCTAACAGTATTCATCTTTAATTCAATCAACTATTGTTGTAGTATTTCTCTTCAATTCTTCTTTATCCCATTGCCATAGATTTCTTCAAGGTTTTAAGTCTTTTTTGTAGCTCCAAAAGAAAATATTTCCTTGGTTTATCATTTGAATACTGTGGCTTTTTTTAATTTTTAAAACTTCAGTCAGTTTTTTTAAAAATATCTTGTAAAGCTTCTTTTTTCAATCATTGTCTTGGCCTGCCATTTGCAATTCTACTTTCATGTTTTTTCCTGTCTTGTTGGATACTTTTGTTTCACATCTGACATTCCTTCATTAACATATTTTAAACATAGTGAAGCAGACATCATTACTGGCAGTGTTGATATTGCAATAACTAAATTCTGGATCCATTATCTGAAGATTTCCTTTAATATTTCTGATGTCATAGTATTTTGTGTCATTTTTTTCAAGTGCTATTACTAACTGACACCAAGAACAAGCTTGTATTTTTTTCTTTTGCTTTAAATATTTGCCCCCTCTAATGATGTTAAAAATAATCATTTATTGTTATGATGACTTACAATAGTCAGGATAACCAAAACTGTTTCTATAAGAGGCTATTCATTTTTTAAAGTTAATTTCAAAATCTTATAACAAAAGTCAATATTCCAAGTTTATCTGGATTCTTAAACCATTTTTATAACTTTCTTAGATCAAAATCTTATTTGGCCTTAGGTATTTATTTAAATTTCTTTAAGTTCTTAAGCACATGATTAAATTTTTTCTTTTGTTCTGACTTGAAGATAAACAGATCGAATGAAAAATTTTCAGACTTTATTCAGAGTTCATTCAGAAGGTCTCTAATAACTTTAAAGTGATTTATAGACTTTTTAAAAATGGAGCTGCTGCTAACACACATTTACTGCAGCTCTTCTCAGTTTTATCACATTAATTAGATTTTTAGCATTTTTATTATACCTAATTCCTACTTAATTAATATTGTCTGGATGAGACAATTGTGAAAACAAATACACAGATAAATGATGTTGTATGAAATGAATAGTTATGGAAAAAGAAAGAAATGCAATGGTGTTAGCACGTAGGAACATCTTCCACTTTTGAAGCTGCAAAACATCCCAGAATAGAATTTGTATGAAATGGAACTGTAAGTAAAATAAATTTACCTGCTGCCTCCAACAAATTTGAGGCATTAGAATGGGCCTTCCAAACAAAGCTGGCAAACAATTACTAGAACTTTTTCCACTTGTCAAGGAAGAACAAAACAATAGCCAGGATCCCTGAATGGGCCTCCATTGTCTGTTGCCAATAATCTGCCCATATACCTCTGCAAATGAAGCCCAAAAATAGCAAGCAGAATTGGAACACAGAGAGGCAACAATCGGAAAACTCAACTGAGTTTATGGCAAAACAATATCTCCTCATGGTGCAAATTGTTAAGATTTGAACAGCTTTCAGATATAAAACACAAATTGGAGGCTTTGAAAAAAGATATAGTGTTTTTGGTTTAAAAAAGCAAGAACTTCTTAGATCTTTTATTCCTGCAAAACCTCTTGTAACAGACACGATCAACCCTCACATTCTGGGCAAGTGAGCAAAGAGTCAAGGAAATAGCTAAATAATTTGTTAAATAGCTGCAGCTTTCAAATAATAACTTTCCATTTCTTGATGTCAAAGAAAGGGCATTTTATAAACATCAAAGGTTTCTTGGACAATTTTTGAAAATCATTAGAAAATGAGGTTTGCAAACTTACTATCTTTGAAAAGGATTTGCTGGAGTTGTGATCAAGATGGCTGATCCTGTGGCCTTCAAAATCACTATTGTGAAGTCTCCTAATGAGTTTCCTGGAGGATATGTGGGGAGTTTCCTGTCTTCTCTTTATCTGAAAAGGTTCCTGTCAAGTCTGGAGCATGGGTGCGAATGATGGAGACGAGCCAGTAGAAACAGTGAACTTCAAACTCTTTATTTACATATTGTGACAGCTCAAACTGGAGGGCTGCTATAGCCTTCCTTATATAGGCAACTTATTAACTATTCAACCCATAGCAAACCTGGAGCGCTAGCTCCGTTAACCAATGGGAATGGCCTGTTAATGGCCAATCAGATGCTCCTGAATGGACCAATCCGATCCTGCCATTAACAGCCAATCAGAAGTGCAGGGCCAGAACCCTGCACTTGACTTCAAGCTCAAGATAACTTTATTGGTATTATGCATTCACAACACCCCTTTCCCCCGGCTTCTGCCCACGGGGCGCGGTTACATAGTCCTTAGGGTAGGATGGCTGTTTTGTTAGTCTTTTCGATTTTTGCAAAGCGCCTGGCGATTGGCTGCACTTCTGCTGAGGTAGATCATTGTTTATCGGTAGGGGTGCCTCTGGTTCCAAGTTCGCGTTCCCGTTGTCACCATTATCACTGGCCACTCCCTGAGGTGAACTCACTCCGGTCCCTGGTTCCTGTTCCTGCGTTTCAGTCCCATTATCGGTTTCTTCAAAAAGGGTTCCCTCTGATTGCAATTCGCTTTCCTCTGTATCTCCGCTCCCTCAGTTTGGTCATAAGGGAGTTCAGAAGTGCACAACGGTAGCCACGATCATAGTTGATCTATGTGGCGCTTCCAAAGTCTGTCATCAGGGCACTGAACGAGGTATGATCTTGGGCCGGTTACGTGGATTATGGTCGCTTCTACCCACAGGGGATCAACCGATAAGTTTTTAGTGAAAACTAAATCACCTACCTGAAAGGTACGGCATCAGCCGCTGGATCTGAGTGGTTTTTCTGGTTCGTAGGCTGGGTGTAACCAATCGAGGTGGGAGTGGAGCTTTCGTCCCATTAGCAGCTCGGCGGGAGTTTTGTTAGTGATGCTGTGAGGTGTGATGTGCTGTAGGAAAAGGATCCGGTTGATTTTCTCGTCGATGTTGTCGTAGTCAATCTTTTGGAGAGTCTTTTTGACGAATTGTACCATGCGCTCAGCCCTATCGTTGGCAGCAGGGTGTGCAGGTGAAGTGAGCGCATGTCGGATCCCACGGTCAGCCAGGTACTGCTCAAAAGACAGCACGGTAAACTGGGACCCATTGTCGGATACCAGAACGTCTGGTAATCCGTGGGTTGCAAACAGTCTTTCCAGTCTTTTGATGACCGCGTCAGTGGTTGTGTTGCTCATTCGGTGAATCTTGAGCCAATTCGAGAAGGCGTTGATGGTTAGTAAAAACGTGTGGCCTTTGGTCGGCCCGGCAAAGTCCAGATGGATGCGGGGCCAGGGTCCCTGCGGCGTCTCCCATTCGGTTGGGGTTGCCTTTGGTGGAGCGTTGCTTACTTCCTGGCATCTCCTGCAAGTTTTAACCCACGATTCGATTTGTCTGTCGATGCCTGGCCACCATGCGGAGCTTCGTGTGAGGCCCTTCATGCGCGTGATGCCAGGGTGGCCATCGTGCAAGGTTCTTAGCAATGTCTGTTGGAGTCGTTCTGGGATAACCACTCTATTGCCCCAGATGACACAGCCCTACTGTGAGAACAACTCTCTTTGACGACTTTTGAATGGTGCAAAGTCGTCTGGTACTTGGTCCAATGGCCATCTGCATTCCACCCATGTGAGGACTCGTGCTAAGATGGGGTCGTGTTTTGTTTCTCTTGCGATGTCACGGGCAGTTAATGGCGAATGGTGAATACCCTGACTGTCAAATAAGTACCCTAAGAATTCAACACAATCGGTATACAGTTTGCACTTATTTTTTTTGACTTTCAGGCCTGCTTCCTGGAATTTTCGTAATACCAGTCTTAAACCCTCCCATAAGATTTTTGGAGTGGGGGCAGCAATGAGCACATCATCAAAATAGGGGACAACGCCCTTGATTCCCTGCAATAGTCTCTCCATTAGGCTCTGAAAGATCCCTGGGGCTACACTGACTCCGAATTGGAGCCGTGTGCACTTAAAGGCACCTCGGTGTGTTACAATAGTCTGTGCCTGTGCTGTTTTTTCGTCAACCGGCAGTTGCTGATAAGCCTGAGCTAAGTCTAGTTTAGCGAAGACTTTTCCACCCCCCAGGGAATGGAGGAGGTGTTGTACCACCGGCATCGGACATGGGTTCTGTTGCAGGGCATGGTTTAGGGTAGCTCGGTAGTCCCCACAAATTCTAATGGAGCCATCTGGCTTAATTGGTGTCACAATCGGCGTTTCCCATGGGGAGTGGTCAGTTGGCTTTAAGACTCCCTGGGCAATCAACTTATCAAGCTGCTCGTCGATTTTTGATTTTAGAGCGAATGGAACTCGACGAAGCTTAAGGCGGATGGGAGCTATCTTTGGATTAAGGCTAAAGGATATCGGGGTCCCCTTGTACTCGCCTAGCTTTTCCTCAAAGACGTCCCTGAATTCATGGGCGAGGTCTTCCTCCCAGTCACTGCCGCCGATTCGGTTAATGTCTGCCACTTCAATGCTGAGTGGCGCGAACCATTGCAGGCCTAACAGACTAGGCCGGTCCTTATCGATTACCATCAGGGGTAAGTACGCCATGCGGTTCTTGAATGCAACCTGGACTTGACTGGATCCTGTGACTGGAATTCGGTTCCTCTGGTAGTCCTTTAACACGAGCCCTTGGAATTGAAGGTCTTGGCGCCGGATAGTGGGGATGAGTTGCTTGAGGGTCTTCCATGAGACCATTGAAAGAGACGATCCCGAGTCAACTTCCATTTGGCAAGGCCGATTTTCAATGTTCATGTTGACCCAAATTTTCTTCACGTCTAGTGAAGAGGCATGGCCAATAGTGAGTGGTGGGCCTCTTCCCGTCTCGTTAGATGATTCACAGGTCGGTTTCTGTAGGAGTGGTTTACTGGTTCTCACCTTACAGGCCGATTCCCTGTCGATTGGCGGAGGTTGGTTCCTTTTGAGGTTTGGCTGGGTCCGAGGAGACCCGTCCGATGTGGCCTCATTTCCCACACTCGTGGCAGAGCGCATCGCAGAATTTGCAGTTGGAGCGGTAATGGTTGGCCCCGCAGCCAGTGCACGGTTGCTGGGACTTTGGGTAATGGTCCCGATCGGACTGCAGGCAATGGACCTCTTCTTCGTCACTGTCTGACGATGAAGAGAGGTCCTCATGGTGGGCCGTCTGCAGCTGCCCTTCTGTGTTAGGTGAAACTTCGCCGGCTGGTGGGTGTGCTGGAGTGTGATTTCAGCGTAGTTGGGCAGCCGACTTCTTGGTCGCCTCCGCTGCTGTAGCTTCAGCTATGGCGTCTTTAAGGGTGATGTCGCCCTTTGCCATTATTTTGCTCTGTACGTTTAGAGCGTCTAGCCCAAGGACTACTCGGTCTCTCAAGGCCTCTTCTAGGTCGGTGAAATTGCAAAGGCCTCCCAAGTTCCGGAGGTCTGCAACGAAATCGGCGACGCTTTCTCCTTTCCGCTGGTTTTTTTGATAGAACTCGTGTCGTCTTACGAGCATTGGAAACGGTTGGTGCATAGTGGGCCCTCAGCAGCGGTTCGAGGACATCCCAGTCCATGGCCTTCGCTTCTGCCGGTTTCGCTAATGCCTTAGCCATTTTGAATACCGTCGGGCCGCAGTGCGTTAGGAATACCGCCCGTTTCTTCCCGGTTATGGCATCCTTCAGATTATTCGTTTCCAAAAACATTTGAAAACGATCCATGTAGGACTCCCAGTCCTCTTGAGCTGGATCGAACGGAGCGGGTGGTACAACGCCACCGGACATGGTTCTGCCGTTGTGCGCTTCAGCCATGTGCTTAGTTGTCTTAGTTGGCTCTGATGTCATCCAATCCCACCCTCGTCACCAGTGTCAAGTCTGGAGCATGGGTGCGAATGATGGAGACGAGCCGGTAGAAACAGTGAACTTCAAACTCTTTATTTACATATTGTGACAGCTCAAACTGGAGGGCTTCTATAGCCTTCCTTATATAGGCAACTTATTAACTATTCAACCAATAGCAAACCTGGAGCGCTAGCTCCATTAACCAATGGGAATGGCCTGTTTATGGCCAATCAGATGCTCCTGAATGGACCAATCCGATCCTGCCATTAACAGCCAATCAGAAGTGCAGGGCCAGAACCCTGCACTTGACTTCAAGCTCAAGATAGCTTTATTGGTATTATTCATTCACAACAGTTCCAAGGTACCAGTTTAGTCACAGGTGTTAGCTCGTCTTCCGGACGTTAGCAGACCCGAGATACAAATCCACAAACCAACATACAGAGATGTAAGTAGTTTATTTTGTACACGTAACTCACATCCCATTCGGCAGTAATGGTTTGAAATCCAAACTAGGTTAGCACTGGAAGCATTTGCCTTCCAACGCAATTATAGCATTACCCAACCCTCTTAATTGCAGCTACCTCCTGTGGACTGCCCTACCCTAAATCCCCACGTAACAAACATTCCCTAATATGGCTAATTAGGCTTTTATTCCCATATCCTCCCTCAGCAGCCTATAACACTCTGCATCCTATCTACCACTGTCCTGTGAGAACCCTGTCATAAGAAACGTCTATCTCCCCCCTCCACAAAGCTTCCAGCGATGTTCTTGGGGAATCCCTTTTCCAGCCTCCACGCTCCAGGTACCAATGAGAGCCAGCGTTGCGAGGCAGTGTTTGGGAGCCCCCATTCAGCCATCAATTCCCATTGATCAGGTTTGATGTCACATGTTGGAGGGATCGGGGTGTAGAGCTCTGCTAGCGATGGGTGACTGCATTTGGAACCCAACAACAGGTTCCATGGGTTTTCTGCAGTTTGCTGTATCTGCCCCCCGATGTCCCATGCAATATGATATTTCAAAGTAACTTTAATGTTATATTTTTACAATTTGATGTCTTCCAGGTACTTTGGATTACAATTCCTACACACCACTACCTGCATGGACAATTAAAATCATTCTACTGCATGTCAGTAGAAATGATTATGGTTAACATAGTGAATTTTGTTTTATTCAGAAAAGTCCTGAGCTTTGTATTTTACAGACTGTAATCACCTACTCACCCAATGTTGAAAAATATGTGCCTTATAAAGCTAAAGCCAAGCTTCCGAATCATATTTGAGATCTGTGTGAGAAAGTATGTATTACACATTTAATTGTCAGGTGCAAGAAATCAAGCACTAGGGTTTTCAAATGAGTACAAGTTTATTCCATGCTACTTCTAAACAAGAATATCAACTACTAACAGTGAACGCAAATTGGTGGCAGATAAGAATTAACAGAATTCAAGGAGGGCTAAAAGGACTCCAAACTCATGACATGCTTGACTGCTCTTTCACCTTCAACCTGATCATCTGCTACATTATACTGCTGATGACTTAGCATTATTCTGTCAATGCAAAAGTGCTATTAAACATAATCCAATGTTCTTTAATCACAATTTGGAGTCTGAAAGTCACTCCTTCAAATCTATAACAAGTTTTAATAGATGGAAAGTAAGGCATTTTCAGAGGCCATACAACAAGTACATAACACTAGAGTTTCTGCTTATGGAACAAATGTTATAAATATTGCATTCTTCCAGTTTGGGAAAATATTCCAGTATAAAATAAGTCTCGTTCTCAGGAGGGAGACAAAATTGTAAATATTCATGTCAGTTGACATGTTTTTCTCAGTTTCATTTCTATCTGTTTTAATTGCATCCTTTGAACCACCAGAAGTTATTCTTCACTTTGTTTTTTAAACATTTCAAATGCTCATCGAATGATTTGTCATTCTTTAGATGTGTTAAGAATATTTCCTTCCTTTCATCTTTCTCCATAAGTCACAACAGCCTATGAAGCCCCATATAAATACAAAGCTTGATGAACAAATCCTGTTGTGAGTGTGACTGATACATCAGGATTGCGGTGGCTCAGAAGAAACTGCCAAAAGAAGAGAAGAAAAAGGAAGGATTCTTAAAGAGTATTTTCTTACATTCTGCTTTTTTCTCTACCATCCAAACTGTAATCTTTATGTTTTGAAAATATTGACTGGGACTGCTTGCTTATAAATGGGAAGGGAATTTTTTCCCCCCTAATATTGTAAACATGTTAAACTTTGAACCATTTTTGTAATACGTGCATCATGAAAGTTCTTCTTGGTGTTTTCCCACGAAAGCAGGTCCACTTTTTGTTTTTAATTAACTGAATATTAATAGTTTAGTTGGGATAGCAGTTGACTGGCCAATTTGTAGCCCAAGCCTGACACTGTGGGCTGAGAAAAAGTCTCTGGCTTAAGTCCCTCAGTTGGCTTTCATGCTTAAAGTGGGACTAGAACACACAGTCTCCTATTTTTTTTAACCTAGTGCTTAACCACTCGATTAAACTGGGTCTCCAATGTGCATTGGACAATGTGTGCCAATAATTCCAGAAATAAATATTACATTCAAATACCATGAATACTGCAAAAAATCATTGTTATTTAATTTGGATTTTTAAAGTGGATTTTTATATTGGCAACCACCCTTATTTCATGAGCATAAAATAACATGAATTCAGGACTAAACCTTGTCTTCATTTAAATAGAAAGCAAAAATAATTGACAAAACAAACCTGAAGAGTTTTACTAAATTTTCACAACAAACTTCTGCAACAAAATACAAAACATTTCTCTTCCCCAAACACTAAAATTTGATTTTGAAAATAATAAGATAGACTTAATGGAATAGCAATAACACAGACATATACCTCTTTACAATACTTTACAGCCCCCTCTACACAGTTTACAGAGTCACCATATTGCCCCAACAGTTTGGTCCTCCTTTTATACATTTTGGAAGGATGGGAGGCTGAGTCAACCTTAAACTTGGTGAGGTTCAAACCCCCAAACTGCAAGCAGCGAGCAATCAGCAGAAGTAGCCTACAGTACTGCACTCTAACTACTGCACCACCCTGGGTCTTAATGTTTGTGTTGAACAAATACATCTCTGAAAGATATATAGATATAGATATATATTAGGTCCAAATTATAAAAATACAGAATGGGTTAGCTCACCAAAAATGAGGACTGGGAGAAATTCTTACTTTTAAAAAAATAATAAACTTTAACAAAACAGAAATAATTTGCATAGTCTGAGGAGGTTAAATAAGGGAAAGACTAAGGTTGATGGAATGCAGATTAATTAACTAAATATGTTTTGCTCTTTGGAGCTTCTGATCATTAGATTAGAGCAATCTTCTTCAGCTTGTTTCCTGAATGGCTTTTGGATTAGGGAAGTTGACGTCCAACACATCTGGAGGGCATGAAGTTGGACAAAGATGGATTAGAGAAAAGAACATTGTCTCCTCATTGTTGAGTATTATGTGTACTTTGATATCCAGATACCCAGAAGCAAATATAAAGAACATAAGGGGAGGCATCCAAATACAGCACACAAGCTTCTCTAAGTAAGTCTTCCTTTGTGTGGTATTATGGGGAAAAATGCAACAAACGAAGGAGGAGCGGATGAACAAGTTGTAGTAATCAATACAAACATTCCAAGAAAATACAAAACATCAGGCTATTTGCCCATGGGCCAAAAATCTGTTAGCACAAGAAATAAATTTAACCTTCATAAAAATAAATAAATAAATAACAGGGCTTGTGCTAATGGAACTGCTTGATGAACTTGTGCCAGTCTGTTTAATTGATCTGAACTTCTTTAATCTATATGAGCACTTCATTTCCATTCCTTTGATGTTTGTGTATGTGTGTGTGTGTAATTTTGCATATGCAATCCTTTGTCTGGAATAAAGCAGCTGTTATGGACTAAGCCAACGCAGCGGTACAACCCTAAACAGCTTTACTTTACAGCAGGCTTGTAATCCTGCACTTCTCATTGGCCCACGAATAGCGAGTCGTGATTGGTTGTTTCTGGCCAGTCTGATTGGCTGTTAACGGGCCCCTCTGATTGGACACTTGTGAAAGCGGTAAACTCAAATCATTGGTTGTTTTGACAGCAGCCAGCTCTATAAAAGAGCTGCTGCTGCCCAAGTATTTGCTCTGTTCTTATTTTACAATAAAGAGTTGAAGTCACCGTTCGATGTCTCATCTCCGTTCCTTGCGCCCATGCTCAGGACTTAACACTGGCGACGAGGATGGGATGCGGAGACGATAGAGCTGACTAAGTACGCATCGAACAAGACAGACCACGTGGCTGAAGAGCGCATGCAACAAATGGCAAGATGACCAGTGGCACCATACCACCCGCTCCATTAGACCCAGCAACTGAAGACTGGTACTCATATATAGATTGCTTCCAGATGTTCCTAGAGACCAACAATTTAAAAGATGCTACACCTGGCAAGAAACGAGCGGTGTTCCTGACTCATTGCGGCCCCGCCGTTTTCAAAATGGCTAAAGCACTGGCCAAACTGGTGGAAGTGAAGACCATGGATTAGGATACCCTCGCCCCAATCCTCCGGGCCCATTACGCACCTGCAGTACCTACACTGAAACGAAGATGCGAGTTTTACCAGAGGGACCAGCAGAAGAATGAGAGCGTTGGGGATTTCGTAGCCGACCTCCGGAACCTAGGAGGCCTTTGTGATTTTGCAAACCTCAAGGAAGCTCTGAGAGATCACATAGTTCTGGGATTAGATGCACCACACGTGCAGAGTAGACTTATGGTGAAAGGAGACATCAGCCTTGCAGATGTCATCGCCAACGCTACTGCCGCAGAAGCAACCAGGAAGTCAGCCGCTCGAATGCGCCGAGCGAACACACCACTTCACCAACTTGCTAACAATAGCCCGCTCGCCGCTGAGAAGCACGCTATCACCACCCACCATGAAGACCTTGAGTCATCCTCAGACAGTGAGGAAGAGGAGGTCAACCGGCTCTGCTCGGAATGAGAGCAAAGGAACCAGAGACATCCGCGCCAATGTGCTGGTTGTGGGGCAAACCACCCGCGATCGGACTGCAAATTCCTTGACGCCTTCTGCCATACCTGCGGGAAAAGAGGCAACATCGTGAAGGTCTGAAGAAGCAAGCAAGAGTCCAGTCCCAGCTGAAGGGAGAGCAACTTCCACCAGGAGACAGGCAAACCTCCTGAGAATCGGGACCGCCTGAACCACCAATGGAACAACCACTACTACTACAGAAATTGAGCATCTGCCTCTTCAACGAGATGAGAAGAGGCCCACCAAACCATTATTATCGGCCACGCTTCATCGTTCGATGCAAGAAAGATCCGCGTAAGGGTTACTATTGAGAATCGACCGTGCATGATGGAAGTCGATTCGGGATCATCCCTATCAATGGTATCCTGGAAAACCCTCAAACAACTGATCCCTGCCATCTGCCGCCAGGACCTCAGCACTCAACGAATCATCCTAAAAGACTACCAGGGCAACAGAATTCCAGATGTCGGTTCCAGCCACATCCAAGTATCCTTCAAGGACCGCACTGCGACACTTCTCCTGACTGTCATCGATCGTGACCGACCCAGTTTGTTAGGGTTACAGTGGTTCGCCCCACTCGGGATTGAACTAGCCGGCATACACCAAACCAGAAGCGACAACTGGGAAGAGGCTCTCATCCAGGAATTCCAGGACGTGTTCACAGGAACATTAGGCAAGTACAAGGGGACCCTTATATCATTTAATCTCAGCCCCGATGTAGCTCCCATTCGGCTTAAGCCTCATCGGGTACCTTTTGCCCTCAAACCGAAGATCGACGAGCAGCTAGATAAACTGTAAGCCCAGGGCGTATTGGAACTGATTGACCATGCCTGTTGGGAAACTCCAATAGTAACGCCCATGAAGCCAGATGGTTCATTAAGAATTTGTGGGGACTACCGGGCCACCCTAAATCATGCTCTTCAACAGAGCACTTACCCAGTACCGGTGGTCCAACACCTTCTTCATTTCCTGGGTGGTAGAAAAATATTTGCAAAATTGGACTTAGCTCAGGTGTACCAGCAACTACCTGTAGAGGTGACAACTGCAGAAGCCCAGACAATAGTTACAAATAGAGGCACCATCAAGTGCAATAGACTCCAATTCGGAGTAAGCGTGGTGCCTGGCATTTTCCAAAGTTTAATGGAGAGACTATTACAAGGCATAAAAGGCATCGTGCCTTATTTTGATGACATCCTAATAGCTGCCCCCACTAAAGAGTTATTAGTACAACGACTCAGAAAAGTTCTACAGAAATTTAAAGACAATGGTCTGAAGGTGAAAAGAAACAAGTGTCAACTTTGCACAGAGAGAGTGGAGTTCCTGGGACACCTTCTCGACAGGGAATCCACCCCACCGAAAAAAAACTAACAGCAATCAAAAACGCCCCGAGACCTAGGAATAAGACAGACCTCCAAGGCTTCCTGGGACTCATTAACTTTTATAACATCTTCTTGTCCCAGAAGGCGACTGTAGCTGAGCCCCTACATAGACTTCTCGACAAAAAGGCTTCCTGGGTCTGGGGATGGTGTGAAGAAAGGGCATTCCAACAAGTAAAAGACCTCTTAACCTCTGATGTTGTATTAATGCAATACAACGAGACTCTACCCTTGACGGTTACCTGTGATGCCTCACCATTTGGAGTGGAAGCCATTTTAAGCCATGTCCTACCAAATGGGAATGAGGCACCTATTGTGTTCTTTTCGAGAACTTTGTCTAAGACTAAAAGAAACTATAGTCAACTTGATAAAGAGGCTCTCACTATTGTATCCGCAATTAAAAGTTTCCATGAATATATGTATGGGAGACCCTTTGCCATAATTATGGACCAGAAGCCACTACTTGGGATTTTGGTGGGAAACAAACCAACTCCCCATATCTTATCACCAGGAATGACACGGTCAGAATTTTTAGCCACCTACGATTACCGATTGCAACAGCGCCTAGGGAAAACCATTCCCCATGCTGACGCTTTGAGCCACTCTCCACTACCAGATGTCATAGAGGACCCAGCTCCAACCTTAGCCGTATTGCAAATCAAAACCCTCAAATCGCTGCCGCTGACCGCTTGAGACATCGCCTTAGAAACAAAAAAGGACCCTGTTTTGGCACGAGTCCTCAGCTGGGTGGAACGGGGTTAGCCAGTCAGCACAACCAATGATATGTTCAAGCCATTTAGGAATCGACAAACAGAGCTATTCTCCCAAAAGGGCTGCATCGTGTGGGGAGACAGAGTTATAATCCCAGAGAAATTGCAACATAGAGTATTAAAAATGTTGCACAATGGACATCCAGGCATCGTGCAGATGAAAGCATTGGCCAGGAGTTACGCATAGTGGCCTGGGTTAGACAAACAGATTGAGACCTGGGTAGCAAAGTGCAGCAAATGCCAGGAGACTCGCTCTACTCCTCCCAAAACTCCACCAACTCAGTGGGAAATGCCTCGAGGTCCTTGGTCCCGTATCCACATCGATTTTGCAGGACCCACAAGAGGACACACTTTCCTCCTAACAGTGGATGCCTATTCAAACTGGCTCGAAGTCCACAAGATGAAAAGCACCACCACAGAGGCGGTCACTAAAAAGCTGAATAAGCTATTCGCTACTCACAGATTGCCGGATGTCCTGGTCTGTGATAATGGCCCCCAATTCACTGCCCTGCCATTCGAACAGTACCTGGCAGATCGGGGCATCCACCATGCCTTAACATCATCAGTTCACCCTGCGGCCAATGGTAGGGCTGAGCGAATGGTTCAATTTGTAAAAAACACTTTGCACAAAATGGACCACAGCAACATTGACGACAAAATAAACTGGATGCTTCTTCTCCAGCACATAACCCCAAACAGTGCCATGAACAGAACCCCAGCTGAACTCCTGATGGGCCGGAAACTTCGCTCGCATCTCGATCGCCTCCACCCAAACTAAACACCTGAACAACCCCCAGGATCCAGCAGCAAGTGTCGTGTTTGTGAAAAACTTCTCAGGCGACCCATTGTGGGTCCCCGCTACCATAACGCAACTTACGGTACCCCGATCCTATCGCCTACAAACTGCAGATGGTAAGATGTGGAAGCGCCACATAGACCAACTCCGTTCCAGATTAGCACCTAGTCCTATCTCAGCCCCGGAATCTCTAGCTGGAGGGGGGGAAGGAACATCGAGGAGGCAATCGAAACCCAGCAGTCTACACAACCAACCAGGGGATACTCACCGTCAGAAGGAGAACCGAGCCAGGGAGTGGCCTCGCTGCGTGACAGCACTGCGATGGAAACGGATCCAGGGAACCCGGAAGACAGCACTGGCATAAGCAGGGAAAGCAGCCCAGGGCCACAGTTTTCACCATCCAACACAGCTAGCAGCCCACCGGAACCAGAGCCAGGACAGAAACCGGTGGAACGGCGCAGGTCAAGCAGACTGGCGAAGTGACCTGCCTATTTACGAGAATACGTCACCCCACCCCTCAGACGGAACCCAGGGGGGAGGGGTGTTATGGACTAAGCCAACGCAGCGATACAACCCTAAACAGCTTTACTTTACAGCAGGCTTGTAATCCTGCACTTCTCATTGGCCTGTGAATTGTGATTGGTCGTTTCTGGCCAGTCTGATTGGCTGTTAACGGGCCCCTCTGATTGGACGCTTGTGAAAGCGGTAAACTCAAATCATTGGTTGTTTTGACAGCAGCCAGCTCTATAAAAGAGCTGCTGCTGCCCAAGTATTTGCTCTGTTCTTATTTTACAATAAAGAGTTGAAGTCACCGTTCGATGTCTCATCTCCGTTCCTTGTGCCCATGTTCAGGACTTAACAGCAGCCTTATTTCTTTCTCTCTTTCTTTGTTAGATTGATTTCTATAGATGCCGATTTCAGAAGACTCTTGATGGCGTACCTCATGAAACATTAAAGATAATTAAAACAATTATAATGGTACAATATATATATATATATATATGTCTCCAAGTAAAAGCCTTATTATGAATATTAATACAGCCAAGAAATGGGGTCCTTGACACGTTTGGAGCCTCAGACTCAAGCACAGTTCTAAAAGTCTCTAAAAAGTTCAGGAAGGTGTAATGAAATGTTTTCAATAAATTTTGGATTTCCAGAGTCCTAGACATCATGAGAACCAATTTGTGAAAGACTGCAGCTTTTACAAACTTTCAACTATCTGTCTTGAGCAAAAGAAAATAAAAGGAATTGTTGATGCATACACTACAACTTATTCATCCATGCCTAAAAATACTGTGATAGAAATATATGTTAATGTTAATAGGCAACTGTTACTGAATTGTCAACTTCATATCAAACCTTTTGTTGCTTTCCAAAATAATTTGGAAAATAATTTAACTTGTTTTTCTCCCTCCATTGCAAGTAGTTAGCAAGATGTGTAGCAGAGATGGGCAGGTATACAATGAGGTATCACGATTCAGTTATAATAATGAAAGGAAAGCATCTAAGGAATCAACAGTTATACGTAATTTTGTTTAAGTGTGATGGTGAAGAGGAAGTAAGCACATGGCTACTCTTCTGAATTGGATGCAGAACCTGAGAATAATGTTAAAATATGCATTGAGTAGTAATTTCCTCAAGTAGAGGAAAGTAATTTGCTCAACCAGTTTTGTAGATTTTTGTGGACTACTGTACATATACAGATGGTACCATGGCATTTTGTTCATGTTTTAGTTTCAGGTAACTTTAGTTTAAAGAAGGAGATCTAATGTGAGTTAATGAATTAATATATTTTAAAATATTATGAGTTGTGATATAATTAATGCTTGAAACTTTCATACATCTATGATGGCATCTTGAAAAGTTTTGCAGGTACCACATGCTCCTATTGTATTGTATTGTAAAGAAACTTGAAATTTCTTTGTCATATACTTTTAAAGTTTGTTCTTAGCTTTTCATTTTATGATACTCAATATGTATTAAATGGATGAAAGAATGCATATTCAGCACATTGATAGATATGCAGAACTAATTCTTCTGGGCGGAGGGAAGAATTAAAGATATAAGGATATTTAAAATTGATTTAAATATTTCAGTTGAAGATATTCTTCATTTTTGATTAAATATGCCCACACTCTGAAACTGTGTTCAGTATTTTGGCTATAAATCTATGCATCAGGAATAAAACTCATTTAAGTTAATGTGGTCTTAAATATGAGTAAAATGTATTGAGATGAACATCTGCTAAAACTTTCTATTCCCCTTCAGCAATACTACAGCAAAGTTTCTGATCCATTTGATATGTTTGCATATTCAGAGTTTCCATTTGTTGCACAAAAGAATGTTGCTAACACTGGTGAATTTCATTTTATTGCTTTAAGACCAATTTATCCATCCTTTTGATTGTTCATAGTTTACAATATGGATGCAACCACAACTAAACTGTTCCTGATTTCACTTGAAGACATTTGGCTACATAGGTGTGCTTGAGTATCTAAAAGCTGATTATCATGGGATGATATTGCAAAAGGGGCAAAGCAAAAAGCTTTGAGAAAAAAAAAATTGAATCTTTTTCTGCATATACAGATTAACCCCAAACTTGCATGTATCTATATGGTAGAGCCCCCAAGCCATGTCTAACATGATTACATTTTCTCTGCTGCAAATTTTTATGCACCAGAAATAAAGCATTTTTCCCAGTAAAGGATATCATTTGTGGAACTCTTCAAACATTCAGACATTGCATAATGCTTCTCTATTCCCTAATCACAGGTTCTATGTAACCTCAAGACAAACTGATATTTTCAGGTTTCCGGTTTCGCGTGGCTTTGGGGCAGCAGGAATTCGCGACAGCTCGCGATTCCTGCTGTGCTAGCCGTCGAGGTACCCCCGACCCAGATGGGTCAGGGGGATATGGCTGCCCTGTAGGGACAGCTGAAGAGAGAGGGGAGTCGGACAGGGAGGTGGGGGTGTCGCAGACCCCCCCCTTCTCCGGGAAAACCCCTTTTTCCCAAGGTGGTGGAGCGGCGGTCAGCAATGGCTGCCACGAAGAAGCCAGCAACCAGGTAAGATTGCGCTGGAGGAAATGTGAAGAGTGAAAGTTTTGTCTGAGCCGGGTCAAGTAACATCCTTTAAATTGCCTGGAACTGAGCTGTTTGAATTGCTGGAGGATACATTGTATCCCTAAGAAGAGCGAAAGCGGCGGAGAAGCTGTTAAAGAGAACTTTCATTTTTTCTTCACTCTCCCACCCCATGGAAACAGCAGAAATGTTTGGATATATTGGACATCGAAAGTGAATTGTTTTGAGAGTTGAAGCTAAGGAACAAAAGGATTTTTGGACATTGAAAAATTTAAGAAATTGGAAAACCCTTGTTGGAGGTATGGATTTTTGATTATTTAAAATTGACATTTTAAGTGGGAAGGGAGAGGAAAAAAAATTGGAGCAGAAGCTGAAAAAGGAGGAGATTGCCTAGAATCCCAAAGAAAGATATATGGTAATTGGACCTCTTTGACTAAACATTAACCCCAGAAAGAGAAAGAGAAGAAGGAAGAAAAGTATTAACTTTTGGAATTTTTTTTAAATTGTTTTTGATTAAAAATACTTGTGGTTGTTTTGGGAAAAGTTTCTCTTTTCATAATGGCATTGTTTGTGGATGAACTAAAGACTGAATATCAAAAATATAAAAAGGAAGATACTTTGGGCGCTTTGTTTCAATTCTTAGAAATGGCGTTATGTACTTATGAAAAGTTGATTACGCAGCAGAAGGACTGGGACAAGGAAGAAGAGGAAGAAGAAGCCATTTTTGATGAACAATGGGTCCCTTCTGGAGAGGAGGAGAAAAAGGATAAGAAAAAGGGGATTTTAAGAATTATAAAAACAACAAAAAAAGAGAAAAATGAGCGAAAAGGTGGAGGCAAGGTTAGAAAGCAAAGGAAAAGGAGTAAGAAAAGAGAGGAGAAAAAACAAAGGGGTAAAAAGGGCAAGGAGAAGAATAAGCAAGAGAGAAAGGGGGGGAGGAGAAGCCTTAATGGGGGGAAGCAAGATCTAAAGAAAAAAAGTTTATTTAGAGACAATGGGTGAATTTAATTTAGGATAAAAGAGGGATTCTGGAGGGTATATAAGTTTGTGTTTTTATATGTGTATTTAGAGTATAAAATTCATTATGTAATTCTAGAATCTTTTAAACAGAATCCCAAGAAAAATTGTTACACGAAGTACTTTTAAGTTAGGGTAATGAGTTATAGATGTTCTCCAATTGGTGTATAGGAGAAGTATAGTAAAAGAAAAAAGATGAATGGATAGTTGGAAATAGAACAGACAAAGAATGTTATTGAAAATGGTAATAAGATATGGAAGGATATATAAAGGCTTTGTTATGGTTTTTTTTTTTTTTGGATTTTGTATATTGATAAAAGGCAATAAAATTTTAATTAACAAGAAATAATTTGGATGAAAAGGAGAAGTAGGGATAAGATATAAAGTTAAATAGATAAAGTATTGATACTATAATTTGGAATTGTTATGCTCTATTGGTTTTTTATTATTATTATTTTCTAGAAAAGAATTTATAAGCTGTTATGCCTTGATTCTTTGTGCATTGTTTTTATAAAAATGGTTTTTATATATATATATAAAAAAAGAAAATGATAATAAGATATGGAAGGATATATGGGGTGAATATGATATTTGAATTTGTGTCTGTGTGAAGAGTTTTAACCCGGGATCAGACAATCTTCAGAAAAAATCTTTTAGTTTTGTTTATGTTTTGTGTTTTGTATGTTTGTGTATTGTGTCTTTTGTAAAATTATTAAAAAAATTTTTTTTTAAAAAAAAGAATTAATAAAACCTTGGAGGAATGTAATTGTAAACAAGTCAGAAAGAAATGAATATGATGACTATAAAATGGATAAATATAGAAAAGAAATGAAATAGAATAAGAGTAAAGAGAAATAATGAGAAATTTGCTGAAAGATATTTATGTGTCCATATGGAAATGGGATAAATTAGAATTATGTTGTATAAAAATAATGTTTTATCCGACTTGTAAAAATTTATAATGTTAAGAGGTTTTATGTACTTAATGGTTAATGATGTGTTGTTTGTCTTTAAAATTAATAAAATTTGTTTCAAAAAAAAAAAGACAAACTGATATTTTCTCTACCCTTCTTCATAATTCCTTTTTTATTTTGTTTTATCAATAAGAATAAAATGCAGAACAGGAAAAAAACTCACATCTAACACTAACAACAACAAAAAAGGAAAAAAAATCTGTACAAAAAAAGAAAACATGATCTAAATATCAAATAAATGTAACATTAAACATATAGAATCTACCCCAGTTGGATAATGAGAAAAAAATGATTACTCTTCTCCTTCACATAATGCGTCTACAAATAGTTATAAGCTTTTCCATGTGTTTTACCAAAAAGACTATATTAAATTAACAAATATTCCAGGTGAGGGGATTTCTATCTGATAATCAAATCGACCCAAGATCTGATCATAGTATAGCAATAAACAAAAAACAAAAAAACCCCACAGTCAACAAGTTAACCCAGTCCCTTCTTCATTTTTAAAAAATTCAACTTTTATCTTCCACAGAATTAAATCATGCAAATTCCTTTAGTTTTATTCTTGAGTCCCGCCAAGGCTTAGCTATAAATTTCAGAAAGTTTTGGAGAACAACAAATGTACTCATTTGCTGTACTCTCCTCCTAGGTGGAGCTGCGGGTTCACACGGGTTTGGGATATCCTTTAAGCTAAGATTCTGCACAGTTCAGAGAACCCCCAAATCCCACTCCTGACTGGCTCCACCCACCCCTCCCCTCTCCTCTCAGGAGTCCCCACATGGCCTGTTTTGGATGTAGGTAAGTGCAGGGTGAAGGGGGCATGTAGAGGGGGAAGGTGAAAAATGAACCTCCCAGAAGTTCAAGAAGGTTGGAAATGGTTTCTGGCTTCCAGAGAGCCTCTGGAGCCTGGGGAGGCTGCTTTTGCCCTGCCAGAGGCTCAAGGAAAGTGTCTGGAGCCCAGGGAGGGCAAAAATGCCCCCCCCCCGTGGTGCAGGAGGCTGACTAGGGCACACCCAGCATGGCCACGCCCACCCAGCAATAGGGCAGAGAACCTGTTGCTAAATTTTTTGAACCCCAACCCTGTACTACTGGCTCATTTTCCTTTCCCTCTTTTTCTGGCAGTGCTTAAAATGTGGCAGGTGGTTGCAATGTATTAGCTTCTTGTCCTGTGTTGTTATTGGTTGATTAAGCATTCCTAGGGTTTTAGAATGTTAGATGGGTGACCTGCATATGTTAATTCTTGTAGGCTCTCTGGTGATAAATTCTTTTAGGAATCTCTGTAAAGCAAGTAGTTGAAAAAAAAAAACCCTACTCATGACTGAGGGTTCTTGATCAAAAGGAAAAAATACAACAGGGGTAAGGAACAAGCTTGTGGCTTTCATTAAACAAGAGCTAATCCTGGTATGGCTGCTTCAAAAAGACACTTGTTAGCAACTGGTCATCTAGGCATGAGTATGATTTGGTTACATGCTCTGTAGGGAACACAGGGGATTAGGTTTTAGTACATTGGATGTAGCTTTGAAGGCCTGGACTGGGACCATTTCAGGTTTGCCAGTAGCCCACAGCTGTCTCAACAACAGCTGGCAATCACAGATACTAGCACTGCATATTTCCTTTGGAGCCTTAGAAGAGTCCTCCCTGAAGGCCAAGAAAGCAGAACTCTCTGGCAGCTGGTTAAAAAAAAAAGAGGGCCATCTAAGTTTGTGCAGAAGAATATGCTGCTGGCAGAGATAGATGAAACACTGGAGTGATTACAATTATATTGCTTATCAGCTGTTTGTTAATGCAAGGCTTTCTACAGTACAGTTGCTGTAGGCTTTGTGGTAGCATGACAGTGGAGGACTTGGTGTCCCTTGGTCAGACAGCAGCAGTAGTAATGTTAACAGGGACATATAGGCCCCAGACTGGCCTTTTAGTAATGGAGTGACAATGCAGGTAGCCAGATGAGGTCTACTTCAGGTTTCTTCAAGATTATGGCTACCTGGCTTGCCATAGCAGCAGGAGCTGGAGCATACCAGTGGTCCTGCAAAAGGACCAACCTACATCCTATGATTTCCTCTAGTCCATCTGTGCAGCAGCCATTTGAGTTGATGGGTTTTTAGATAGGAGGCATTGATAGATTGGAGTTACCTGGGGTGTTACGTTTTGTTTTTCTTTGAGTAAGAAATGTGGATTGCAACCCTAATTTACTTATGCTCTACAGGAGTGTAGTTTTAAGATTCCACCCAATTACCCAGGTGAGGTTGGTATGAATGATATGTTGTTTGGTGATCTACTGACCACAAGGGAGGAGGAGGGTATAGATAGAGACATAAGGTTCTACTCAGTGTCACCTCTTTGTCTAACAATCTGCCAGTGCTTTGTCAAATAGATTGTTAAGCTAACATTCTCCCTTCTGCTGCTTTCCAGACACACATGCATACTACATACACTCTGATTTTTCTTCTACTTGGGTCTGTTTATCCCCATAAGGAGCCTTGGTGGCGCAGTGGTTAAAGTGAAGTACTGCAAGCTACTCCTACTGCAATTTGGCAGATCGAATCCAACCAGGCTCAAGGTTGACTCAATCTTCCATCCTTCCGAGGTGGGTAAAATGAGGACCCAAATTGTTGGGGGCAATATGCTGACTCTGTAAACCACTTTGAGAGGTCTGTAAAGCACTATAAAGAGGTATATAAATCTAAGTGCTATTGCTATAAATTATTTCCTACAAATAATTTTCTGTTGTAGTTATAAACCTGCTTCACTAATCCTTGACCAGGTTTGAATCCATTCTCAACAGCACAAACAAACATACAAAGCACTTCAATCTTTAAAAAAATTCTTCAGTTTGTATTTTATTTAGATTACGATTACTTTACAAAACATCATTTTTTAAATTAAAGACTATTTCTTTGTTTGTACTTGTGTAACAATTTTGAATTGGTTGTTCAATAAAGTGCTAAATTAATTTTGGAAATCTCAGAACTCACCAAGATATTACATTACATGGCACTGAAGGTTGTTCCAGCAACATCACAAATGCCCTAAAAGATTGGAAGCCCTAAAAAGTGTGATTCCTGGGGGTTACTATTATTAGTAATGAGTCTTAACTCTTGCAAAATACACATTACAAGAACTCTAGTGCTTGCAGAGTTGTAAAAGCAACCATTCTGGTACCAGATTCTATGCTATAATGAAGGCTATTTTCACCTGCATATAGAAAAGATAAAGTTCGTATTTTGACAAAAGTAGGAAGGAATGGCAATTATCTCCAATTCTGAATTTTTCACAAAGTTTAGTGAATCTGGATTCTGCTCTGGTTTAAACAGTATAATACATAGGTTCTCAACCTTTTCTTCATCATGGACCCCCTTTAAATACCTTTTGTGGCTATGGATCATGGCCAGAGACCTCCAGTCTTAACTCAAGATTTAAATCTTAACATTTCTTCAAGCCTCCTGTTCTATATTAGCATTCTCCCAACCTCACAATCTGATTGGTCCACACGGGCCGCAATTTGATTGGTCAATTGAGCGGCTGTGATTGGCCAAGCCGATCGCGGGAGATTCAAAGCCCTGTCATTGGCCGCCGAGCTGCCGACCGGCTCTATAAGAAAAGCTGTGCTGAGTGCAGGTCCTGTACCTGACTGTATATTCAATAAAGCGCTGAATGTGCACTTTGAGTCTCGCATCTCAATGCAACCCGATCTACCTGGGACCGATCTACCCGGGACCGATCTCCCAGACATAACACCTCCAGGGACCCCTGTGATGACATTGTGGCCTCCAGAAGTCCGTGGACCACAGGTTGAGAACCCCAGGTATAATACATAAATTCATATAACAAGCCATATGATAATTCATATGATCATACTCTCACCAAGGGCAAACTTTAATACCATCACTACATTTTACATTGCTAATATAGAAACACATAATTCCTGCTGCTGTCATGAAGATAGCCAAACAGGTTCCTCCACCATATTCAGAAGCCCACATGTTTACATCCTGAGAACTATAGTGCATACTATTTTCAACTTTCTCTCAATGAATCATTCTACTGTTTTGTTTTGCTATTTTTTTATTGTGTGTGTGTGTTTAATGCAAGTTACCTTATAAGAATTATATTTATTTTTAAAAGAGTAATATATATAATTGGAATAAATGAATAAATTGGAATGAATGAATAAATGAATGAATGTAAAGATTGCTAATGGATAAATTCAATGAAATTTAATTTCACTATTTTGGGTGTCTTGAGCTCCTCAGACACAAACATTTATTTTTAAAAAGCCTGCCTATTATCAGTTGCAATTACACATGAAATATGAAATTGCTCAGATGACTATCACACAGTAAAATCTTATTTTATGTCTTGAACACTAAGTTCATAATAGGCCTGATGGAAATCTCTTTCATAGCATAATCCCAGACATAAATTACTCAGAAGTAAGACTCATTTTTTCCAAAAGCCTTACTCTCTGATGAGTCCACTATGCTCATAAATTTCCACTGAAGAGGATAGTTTTCACTTTTCATATTTTAAACAGAATCCTTCAAAATCCCCAATTAATCATTTCATTGTAGATCTGGCATTTCCTAGATCAGCAGTTTGTAAGAGGATTTTCTTCCTATTAAGGAGAACATTGACCAAATATGTAAATATGGTTTTTAGGACCTAACTAGCTATTTCCAATCCCATACATGGATTGTTTCAGAAAGCAAATGGACTTGTGATTGAAGCCTTCTGGATAGTTGCCTAACTTTAATTCTGAAACACTAATTAAAAATTGGCACAGTCTGTAAATACAAGTCTTTTTAATGTCCCTGAAATCTAATCTGCTATTGTAGTCATCTTGAGGCCTCAAAGAATTGTTAAAGAATAAGTTAATTTATTGTGGTTTTGGTTATTAGGAGCATACTATTATAAACAAGTGTAGGCTATTGATGCAACATTTTCCACACACACACTAAACAGTTAACTCTGTCTATCCAATTTGTTTTTATATTTCACTAAACCAAAGAAACAAATGGCAGAAATCAGAAGACTAAATAGTAAAAGAAAATTTTATTGCTTTTCTTTCCTCTTGTTCATGAATTAGAATTGGGTAAGGAGAAGCACATTGTTTCTTTAAATCTGTTATAGTCCTCATTGCTCAATATGTTGGAAGCAATAAGGCAAAGCACAGGTTTTCATTTATACAGACAAACTAACATGAGCAGATTTGTAGCCCTTTCAATAGCAAATGGGTTAAATAAAGAGATGACATCAATATGGTAAATTATAAGAGTTTACTTTTATAAAGTCTATATAAGACTTTAATGTTGTTGAAAGAAATGTCAATCTGGGTTCAGTTCCAAGTGGGAAGAAAGACACTGGAAGCAGGGGGTTGATTGGAAAGATGGTTGAAATGTGAAGCAGGACAACAAAGCAGGTGGGATTCTGGGTAGCTGACCACATGGAGTGGAGAGTAAGAGAGATTTATACCCTTTGAACTTGCTTCCTTTTTTTTTTAAACAAACTTTATTAATTTTTTTTAAACACACAAACAAAACATAGGATGTAGTAACATAAAATATCTTTTCTAGAAGAAACAAATAAACCATCTTATTTAAAAAGAAGATAATTCCAAATTATCACACTTCTATATATATATTTATCTTATCTAATCAACTTCATATCTTTTCAAACTTTTCTTTATTACTCCCTTTCCTTCTATTTAATCATATTTCTTCTGCCTTAAAAATGTATACTCATTAAATATATTTTCATTAGTATTCTTCCACATCCTGTCAGACTTAAACAAACATTACACAAAACATAAATACATAAAACTTCTTTTTAAAAGGCGGCTTATCCCAAGTTAACTCTTTTTATACAGACATCAATCAAAATTTATACTCACTTAATATACTATCTCATATCTTATTTAACATTCTCTATTTTCCAAATATTTTCTCTCTCCTACTCATTCTTTTAATTCTATTTTATTTATTCCATCTCAATTAAATAATTATATTTGCATCTTTGGTCCGTTTTCTTTCAATCACCTACTTATCCTTTCTATCTAATACAATATTTCTCCTGTAAACCCAGATTGAAGTATGACAACTTTTTATCTTCCCCCTAAATAACACTTAAAATAATACATATTTTCCGTGCTGATTCTGCTTCGTACAAAGTATTACATTTCAAAATAGTAAAACAAACAAATAATATTAAGTTTGATAAGTAATAATAAAACTAAAAACAAATAAAAAAGAAATATTAAATTTATAATATAGTAAAAACAATGTTTCATAGGAAATTAAATTCTATTATTAATTCTTAAACAATAAAGATACTATTTCATAAGAAATTAAGCTCTATAATTAAATCATGACTTCCCTTTAATACATTTTTAAATCATAATATTCTAATTTTCTAACTCACTTCAAATACTAATGTCTACAATGCATTCTTATGTACTTTTGCAGAATCATTTCTTTAAAAAATCATCTTACCCCTTATCTCTGAAAAAAATTCATTTTTTTGCATCTTGTTTAAAGCCTTTATGACTTCTCTTTCCTTTTCCCCTTTCTTTCTTCTCCATTCTAACTTTTTGACACCCCCCCCCGTCTCTCCAATTTCACTTAGTCTTCCCTCTCTGTTGTATTTCTCTTTTCTGTTGCTTTCTGACATCATATCACTTTTTCATCTCATTTTTCTTTTTCTTGGTTGCTTTTTTAAATTCTAAGTTCATCTTTTCCTTGCCCCCCTTCCGCTTTTCTTCCTCCACTAAGTGTGTTTGTCCATTAAAGATGGCTTCTTCTCCTTCATCCCAGCCTTTCTGTCGTCGTATTTCTTGATAGGTAGAAATCACCATTTCCAAAAAGTGAAAGATAGATCCAAAAGAGCCCTTATCTTCTTTTTTCAGTTTTTGAAATTCCATTTGTAGTCCTTCAAAAGATAATGCCATTTTTTCTTTCTTTCTTTTTTAATGCAACCCTAATGTCTTTAGTCCTTTTTTTAAAAAAATAAAATAAAATTTCACAGAGATCTCAAAGTCACAAAGCAAACCAAATCAGAACAAACAGTTTCATTTAGCACTTTCTTCTTTCTATATTTTCACCTCCTGGGGTAAAATTCAAATACACACTTCCAAGATGATCTTCTAGAAGTCTTAATGTCTTTTAATCCTGTTCTTATAGGCTCAAAGCAATCTCCTTCAGTACAATCTTATAATAAGTCTTTATCTCTTCCCTTCCCCTTGTAAAAAATAAAAAGAATTTTAAGTTTTTTTTAAATCCAATGTTCAGAAATCCTTTATCCCTTGGCTTTAAATTTCAAATTGAATTACCTTCTGTGCCCAAGTAGATTTTCCAGATCTCTGTCTGCTATTTCTATGGGGAGGGAGAGTGAAGAAAAAAATTTTTTTTCCCTTGGCAGCTTTAATTGCAGCTTTCCAAACTTCTTTGGGAAACAATGTATCCTCAGGCAATTCAAGCAGTTCAGTTTCCAGGGTATTTAAGAGTTGTTATTGTCTCAGCTCAGCCAGCACTTTTGCTTCCTCCAGCACAAATCTTACCCGGCTGCAGATTTCTTTGTGACGGCCATCACTGACCGCCGCTCCACTACCTTGGGAAAAAGGGGTTTTTCTGGCTGGGGGTGGTCTGCAACACCCCCAAACCCCTGTCCGGATCCCCTCTCTCTTCGGCTGCCTCTACAGGGCAGCCATATCCCCCAGACCCATTTGGATCGGGGGCACCTTGGCTGCAAGTGCAACAGGAATCGCAGACAAGCGAATTCCTGCTGCCACCGAAGCCACACAAAACCGGAAGCTGAAATTGCTTCCTGATGCTGTGGCAAGAAATCTATCCTGATTGGTTGTCAGACTCCCATGGGACCATGCAGGGATAACTTTGTAGGTTGTCTTGCATCCCAAACT
Source organism: Hydrophis major (assembly GCA_033807585.1). NCBI lineage: Eukaryota > Metazoa > Chordata > Lepidosauria > Squamata > Elapidae > Hydrophis > Hydrophis major. Next base: position 28,175,946 of record CM066333.1, read on the forward strand.
TGGTTGAATCTTGCTGGGTGCTGTAATGAAGTGGCTTTGGGCAATTCCTATTATGACTTAATATCTTTGTCCTTATTTCGATCTGAGTGAGGGCTAATCCCATCACAAAAAGGCATTAAGAGTTGTTAATCTGATCCAACGTAGCTTCTTCACTGGTAATATCACACTACTAACTAAAGCATACAAAACATTTGCTAGACCAATCCTCAAATAAAGTTCATCAGTCTGGAACCCATATCATGTATCTGATGTTAACACAATTGAAAAAGTCCAGAAATATTTCACAAGAAGAGTTCTCCGCTTCTCTACTCATTGCAGAATACCTTATACCACCAGACTTGAAACTCTAGATCTAGAAAATCTAGAACTACGCCGCCTCCAGTCCGATCTAAATATAGTATATAAAATCATACATTGCAATGTCCTACCTGTCAATGAATACTTCAGCTTCAATCATAACAACACAAGAGCACACAATAGATACAAACTCAAGGTTAAGCGAACCAAACTTGACTGCAGAAAATACGACTTCAGCAACAGAGTGGTCAATGTTTGGAATACTCTACCTGACTCTGTGGTTTCTTCCCCAAACCCCCAAAACTTTAACCTTAGACTGTGTACTATTGACCTCATCCCCTTCCTAAGAGGCCTGTAGGGGGCGTGCATAAGCGCACCAATTGTGCCTACCATCCCTGTCCTATTGTTTCTTTTTATTTTTCTTATAAGTATCTATCTCATGTATTCAAAAATATGTTTATTCTGGGTTTCCGGTTTCGCGTGGCTTCGGGGCAGCAGGAATTCGCGACTGCTCGCGATTCCTGCTGTGCTAGCCGCCGAGGTACCCCCGATCCAGATGGGTCAGGGGGATATGGCTGCCCTGTAGGGACAGCTGAAGAGAGAGGGGAGCCGGACAGGGGGTTGGGGGTGTCGCAGACCCCCTCCTTCTCCGGAAAAACCCCTTTTTTCCAAGGCGGTGGAGCGGCGGTCAGCAATGGCCGCCACGAAGAAGCCAGCAACTGGGTAAGATTGCGTTGGAGGAAGTAAGAAGAGTGAAAGTGCTGTCTGAGCTGGGTCAAGTAACATCTTTCAAATTTGTTGGAACTGAGCTGTTTGAATTGCTGGAGGATATATTGTATCCCTAAGAAGATCGAAAGCGGCGGAGAAGCTGTTAAAGGGAACTTTTTTTTTTCTTATTCACACTCTCACCCCATGGAAACAGCAGATATGTTTGGACATATTGGACATTGAAAGTGAATTATTCTGAAAGTTGAAGGTAAGGGACAAAAGGGTTCTTGGACATTGAAAAACTTAAGAAATTGGAAAACCCTTATTAGAGGTATGGATTTCTGATTATTTAAAATTGATATTGCAAGTGGGAAGGGAGAGGGAAAAAAAATTGGAGCAGAAGCTGAAAAAGGAGGAGATTGCCTAGAATCCCAAAGAAAGGTATATGGTAATTGGACCTCTTTGATTAAACATTAACCCCAGAAAGAGAAAGAGAAGAAGGAAGAAAAGTATTAATTTTTGGAATTTTTTTTTTGAACTATTTTTGATTAAAAATATTTGTGGTTGTTTTGGGAAAAGTTTCTTTTTTCATGATGGCATCGCTTGTGGATGAACTAAAGACTGAATATCAAAAATATAAAAAGGAAGATACTTTGGGCACTTTGTTTCAATTCTTAGAAATGGCGTTATGTACTTATGAAAAGTTGACTACGCAGCAGAAGGACTGGGACAAAGAAGAAGAGGAAGAAGAAGCCATCTTTGATGAACAATGGGTTCCTTCCAGGGAGGAGGAGAAAAAGGATAAGAAAAAGGGGATTTTAAAAATTATAAAAACAACCAAAGAAGAGAAAAATGAGCGGAAAGGTGGAGGCAAGGTTAGAAAGCAAAGGAAAGGGAGTAAGAAAAGGGAGGAGGAAAGACAAAGGGGTAAAAAGGGCAAGGAGAAGAATAAGCAAGAGAGAAGGGGGGGGAGGAGAAGCCTCAATGGTGGGAAGCAAGATCTAAAGAAAAAAAGTTTATTCAGAGACAATGGGTGAATTTAATTTAGGATAAAAGAGGGATTTTGGAGGGTACATAAGATTGTGTTTTTTATATGTGTATTTAGAGTATAAAATTTATTGTGTAATTTTAGAATTTATTAAACAGAATCCCAAGAAAAATTGTTATATGAAGTACTTTTAAGTTAGGGTAATGAGTTATAGACGTTACTCCAATTGGTGTATAGGAGAAGTATAATAAAAGAAAAAAGATGAATGGATAGTTGGAAATAAAACAGACAAAGAATATTATTGAAAATGGTAATAAGATATGAAATGATATATAAAGGTTTTGTTATGTTTTTTTTTTGGATTTTGTATATTGAAAAAAGGCAAAAAAAATTTAATTAATAAGAAATAATTTGGATGAAAAGGAGAAGTTGGGATAAGATATGAAGTTAAATAGATAAAGTATTGATACTATAATTTGGAATTGTTATGTTCTATTGGTTTTCTTCTTTTATTATTTTTTCTTAGAAAAGAACTTATAAGCTGTTATGCCTTGTGCATTGTTTATATAAAATTGATAAAAATGGTTTATATATATATATATATATAAAAGAAAATGATAATAAGATATGGAAGGATATATAAAGTGAATATGATGTTTGAATTTGTGTCTGTGTGAAGAGTTTCAACCCGGGATCAGACAACCTTCAGAAAAGATCTTTTAGTTTTGTTTGTGTTTTCTGTAAAATTAATAAAATTTGTTTAAAAAAAAAAATGTTTATTCTTATATCTGTATCTTGTAAGCAATTGACAAATCAAATAAATACTAAAAAAATACTAAATACCCTGGAGCTGAAGGTCTTTTGTGTTGTAGATAAGATGTCTTTTGTGTTTTGGGGTATTAACAAAGGTGGGGGCTGCTTTCCACGAGCATGTTTCTCCTTTTCTCATCCAGGGAGGTATAATATTGTGCCTTTTTAATATTTCCTAGAATATTTCATTTTTCTAGGAGAAGGGTGGGTGCTAACTTTCTACAAAATACTGGCTCTGACCTATTACTTAAAGACATACAGTAGTATAGCTCACATACTATAAAAATATGCAGTGGTGTCTTTCAAATTAGTATAATAAGGATAAATAGAAATATAAAGGACAGGTAAACTGTCAGAAGAACTATGAAAGGAAAAATGATTTGTTTAAAAAAGAGGATACATTGCTCAAATTAAAAAAAAAAAAAATGTAACAGGGTTTAACAAACCAAATGCAGGTTTGAAATAAATCAAGCCAAGAAAGAATTTAAAGGCTACAGCCTATTATTAAGTAATAATAGGGATGTCATTTCAGTGCTACATCTAATACTTTTTAAATAAATAATACATATTTTTTTTACCTTTATCAATGAGAGATTTGGTCTCCTCAGTTCTTTATCATAATTTAAAATATTATTTATGATTTTATTATGAAAATGGAAAAGTTAAATAAAATGGAATTAGAACCCTTATTTATGAATGACTTCAAGATATAATTTAGTATGAATAATAATAAATACGAATAAATTATATAGACTGATTTATGATTAAGGCTAGAAGCCAAGAAATTGTGAGTTTTAGTTCTGCCTTAACCCATGAAATCCAGCTGGTCACTTGGGCAAGTCATTCATCTAGGATATAGAAACACATAGCATTTAAGACTTAAAGGAGCTAGACCTGTTCTTCACTTGATACAGTTCCCCTCAGGATTGGCTGCTGCACTATTTCATGTTGGTAGAAATCCTCCTCTTTCCTTCCTTGCTTGCATTTCTTTGGCTCTATAACACAGAAAAGACTTGGCTTTCCTGTCTGTTAACAGAAAACAAGGAAATGGAAAGTCTTTCTGAACTTCCTTGTAGTATGTTTCCAACATCCTGCCCTATGGCTGACCTTTTTGTCTGAAGCTTTTAGTATGCCTAGCTCTCTTTCTGGCAAATCTCTTGGTTAAAAAGCATGGTCAGGTGGCTTCCTGGCTAGAAGTGATGTTGTTAATTGGACACACAGAACAGAAATGAGTTTTCAGGATGATTTCATTCCACTTTTGCCCTGTATTCGATCTGTATATTCCTGGCCTCCAGAAGCATTGTTCTTCTGAGAGTAAAACATCCAACTTACCTTTGAAAAGGTTATTTGCAGCTGGTCGGATATGCAGCCCAAAGGTTTCTGGTGGGCATCTCCTGAGAGCCAGGGATTTCAGTGTGTGATTGTGTTGCATTCTGAAGAAATACAGCATGCTGCTATTCAAAGTCTATTTATTTCAACACAGAGCTTTTTCTTTCCTTACTAGGAAGGATAGAAAATAGCATTCAAAATCCCCTTGTAATCTTGCTTCCTCTGGTTAATATCTGGATTCCAGTCATTTAAATGCTTTTATTTCATCTTAAGATTTGGTCATTGGTTTTCATCTTAAAACCAACTTGAGTAGAGAGCTGTCTTTATACCTCCTCATAGAAGCCAAACTAATGAGAGCCTTGCACGCACACACCAAAAATTAGTTTCAGCAACAACTGTTTTGTAAGATGAAGTTTTGGCACCACCATTCTGTATCTTCTTCAACAGATTATATTAAAAATATAGCCTAATGTACTTAGTTTTGCTCCAAGTATTTCATGCTTGGAAGTCTAGGTTTCTGTAAGCATTAGATTTTAGTTCGTGTTAAGAAAAATGCTTTCAAGATATTTACTTATCTGAAAGATCTCATAACTCTTCCCAATGCTCTTTTCACATCTCACAATTTGTGTCCACTTGCACATTATCTGAAAAAAAATGACATAAGTAAATCTGGAGATGGCTCCCATAACTGTTTTGACCCAAGCCTTGTTCAAATCAAACAAACGCAAGTATGTATAAAAGCAAACTGTTTCAATGTGGTTCTGTGAATTCTGTGCATTCACAGCCAAGAGTCATTCAAAACTAATTGTCCCAGAAAAGAGCAAACCCTTTCAAGGTTGTGAACAAAAGACTAATTGCAGATAAATATCCAAAGCCAGAAGTTTCAAAATCAAACTGGAGTAAACAGGGCTTCAATGAGGACTCTGAGTAGAAAGAAATTCTTTGCTTCCTGCAAAGAAACCAATCCTGAAGGCTGGCTTATATACTTTATGGGAGGGGCCATCACCTTCCAGCATTATTCCTGAGTCACCCATGCTGCTTCAGCTGCTGTTTCCTTCGGGCAGCCCTGCATGCATGCGGACCAAGCATAGGCTCCCCGGAATTCTCTTCATCACTGCTGCCAGATTCTACAACCTCTGAAGGCAGCACCCCACTCTCCGATAGTCCTGGCCCCATCCCTGCATCACACGCAGGCCCCTTGTCCGAGTCCTTGCTGTCAGAGACCTCAGCCATCTGCACCTGTTGCTAGTGAACCACAACAATAACTATAGTCAATGTTAGATATGCTAACCATATTTTGGATCTTCTTAAATTTTGGGATCCCCCCCCACTGTATTTATATATAAATCACTCATTCCATTCTCCAGGGAAAAGAAGTTGGTCCTTATAATGTGGAGGTTTATAGAAATGAAAGCATGCTTGATCATCTAGTGCTTGAGGATATAAACCAGCCTAGTTTTGGGAGTTCTTTTGAGTTATGTTTATTTGTGGTCTTTCCTATTTTTTATCTATCTATCTATCTATCTATCTATCTATCTATCTATCTATCTATCTATCTATCTATCAAAGTTTATATGGACAATTAACTCACTCTCAGTACTCCAGGAGACTTATGAAGAAAAAATTCAAAATTAAAACAATTAAAAGCAATATTCCTTCCCTTCCAATCCCATGGCAATGATAATCAAGCTACAAAATAAGCCACTTGATCAGCTCCATCCCACCCCAGGACTGCTGACAAAACCAGGTTTCAGGGTCTTGCAAAAGCGTGTCAAAGTCTTACATCCATCGGGATGATGTTGCACAGGGAGGGAGCTACCTTGGAAAAGGACTTTCTTCTTGGTCCTAACAGATGAACTTTCTTAGAAGAGGGAACTCACAGTCTCCCTGCTGTGGTGAGTAGATGTGAGCAGAAAAAAAAGTAGTCCTTCATATAGCCTGATCCCAAGTCATGTAGGGCTATAAAAGTAAAAACAGCACCTTGAATTGGACCTGGAAAGAAATTAGCAGCCAATGCAGCTCCAGCAGGAGAAATGGGATATGTACACATCTGGGTCTGCACAAAACCATGCAGGCTGCAGTATTTTGAATCAAATGAAAGTTCAGGATACTTTTAAGAACAGCCCCATGTAGAATACTTTGCTATAGTCAAGACTGGAGATGACTAGGGCATGAATGTCTGTGAGCTTCTTAAGACTTTTTGTTTGGTTCTTTTTAATTGCAGTGTATTTTTATTGGGTTGAAATTACCTTGGACTGATGAAAAATAATTCACCCTGACATAAAGTAAATAAATTATAACATATCTCTGCAACTTTCTTTTTCCATATACTGCACTGGCTGTCGATGATCCAAGTTGTTTTAAAATTTTTATTTTACTGGTTTATTATCTTTGTTTATCACTCATATACACCATTCATTAAAATAAAGTATACAATATTTACGGTTATAATTAATCATGTAATGATTAATGCAGTTAATAAATAAAATATGGGCCAGGAAGGCAAAAAGTAAAATGATATAATCAAAGTATAATCAAGGGAAGAGTTGGAAAAATAAATTTTAATTTGTGGGTAAAGAACTCTATGGAACATATCTGCCTCAACTCCTAGGAAGTGTGTTCTCCATTGAGTATTACTTCGGGTGATGATAACACTGGGTGGGGTTATTTTTAGTGGGGGAGTCCTTCAAATCAATGTTGACTCCTGGCACCTGGACATAAGTCCTTTTAGTTTTATTGCAAGGTTTTGGAAATGGCTTGCAATTGCTTGTTTCCTAGGGCTAAGTGAAAATAATTGGCCAGCTAGTTTTGTGTCTAAAACAGGGCTAGAATTCACAGTCTCCCAGTTTCTAGCCTAATGCCTTAACCACTATACCAAACTGGGTCTCTTACTAACACTTATCAATCCCTTACAAAATAAATTTTATAAATCACTAGCTGTACTGCCTTCTGACTAGAAAAGGACATGAACATTATATCAAGGGCAATCATTTTTCAATAGAAGATTAATCCTACCTTAATTGCACCGAAGAACATCTATGGGATTAATTTTAACACATATAACTAATAACTCCCTTTTTTTCTCCTTTGATGTTATGTTTGTTTCTGTACAAAAGCATATAACATGAGTTCTGCTTAAGCTAATGAAAGGTTCTGTCCCAGATTTGTAAATCCTCATATTCTCAGAACTGTACATGTTTATGATAGACATTTTTGTAGCTGTGGCCAGCTTTGTATTGCTTTTTTTTTTTTTCCTTTTTTTGGTGTTTCCATTGTGAATGATCAGCTTGCCATCAGTTCCTTCTTTCATCGTTGAATCTTTGTTTTAATTTAATAGTGTCTTCTGTTTTTGAACATTTCAAAACAAATTTTATGCTGTTTATGATGGTCTACAAGAAGAGGATGGTTTCTCAACGAGCTCACCAGTACTCAGAATTGATGATTAAGTGGAACTCTTCTCTCTCTCTCTCTCTCTTTCATTTGTGTTTGTGTGAAATGAATGCTTCACAGTGGCTTGAGGAGAGTTCTGGACTCCAGGGCAAAAGTCTCAGATAAGGATCTCCAATGGTGAGAAAAGGTAGATGTTGAGCTGCTCCCCAGACTGGAACAACTGGGAGGACCAGTAGGAGAATAGGGAGAAAAACATTACATGGCCAACTTCTCCCAGTCAGAATACAGTTCATATCCAGGAGTATTCATAAGCCAGGGTGAAAAAAGTTAAAATTGTGATGTAATGATATGATCAAAGCTCCCTCTGGTTTTGATTGCCATCTGAATTATTATTATTGGCCCCATTGGTAGCTCTAATATTCATGGTGTACTGCCAATTCTTTTTTAAAGGTGTACTTGGGCTGCAGAAATCCAGATGACCCTTAGCAGAAAACTAACATTTTTTTTGGTATTTATTTCCTATATTCATCATTTTCTGGCTCAGATACTGTAAGCTTACTTTTGTTCACTCATTCCACCCCCCAATAGGAAAGAGGAGCAGACTAAAAAAAAAGGGACAAGACTATTTGCCTGAGTAAGGCAAGAGTCTTACTTCTAGCAGTACAGCTATGAAGCCAACAGATATTGTTCAACTCTGGTTTGTTAACAACTTATACAAATAATTTACTTTGAAGAAAGCCATTCAGTATCAGATACCATACATCTTTTAAAAGTAACACGAGGCCAACCAGATTTTGAGATCTAATGTTTTCTTTATTCATATTATTATGAATTCATGAATTTTGTATGATGTATATTCATATAGTAATTTTAGCATTTTATATTTATGTGTTTGTGTCTTAAGGGTGGATGGATGGATGTATTTGGGGACCAGGGCAGTTTTGCTCAAACTGAATCAAAAGTCCACGCTATCCAGTGTTCCTATGCATCTGCTTTTTAAAATTACATTTTCATTTGCAATTTCCACTAAGATAATAAACCTAACTTAGCCCCTAACATAACTTTGATCTGGGAAGACAATAATTTCTAAGGATAAAATATGATTATATTTCCACATACAATATTTTGTTTTTCTTGGCATCAAGTTAGTAGATCTGTAAAATCAAGAATGTAGGCCTTGGGATTTGCATAGCTTGCCTAATGGGTATAAACATTGGGACCACCAAGGATAATTTACAAGTTGTCCTTAGAGGATGCAAAGCCACAAAATAGAAGGGCTTTTTAAAAAATTGCTCCAGAACATATTAATTTTCCAGTTCTGATTCTGGCTTTATTAAATATTTTGAATTCATGACAGCATTTGCAATCAATACTTTATGAATTGGGTAGAAGGCTTGATTCAAACATTGAACATTGAGAGATTTGTTAAAAAAAATAATTACTTTCTAGTACAAAAGAAATTAAAAAAACACTACATGTATCTGGAACAATGATTGTTTATAACTATTCCAGTTCAATAATGCAGAGTCTAGAAGTGCACGCTAAGCATTTCTGGAAAAACAGGGAACATTATTTTTTCCCCTGGCCTAATACCTCTATACATTTTTTGTTAGGAGTGGGTTGTGTTAACTTACTTTAATCATTTAATATCAGAAAAACAACTGTTTTGGAGAAGGCGGAGCTTCGTTTCGGCAATACAGCTGCGATCTCGGGGCTCTGAGATCGCAGCCGATATTTTCGCCCCTGGTCGGTCCTAACGGACCTAAACCGTCCCGTAGAGACGGTGACTGTGAGGGGCACTGTTCCAGGATCCCAGAGATATCGCAAAATCTCTGGTTTGATCTGGAAGAAGCCCTTTCGCTGGCGGCGGAGAGGCAGCCTCCATAGCTGCTGAAGTCGGGACAGCTCCAGAAAGAAAGTGATTGGAGTGAAAGTGTGTTGGCTGGGTGAGAAAAACTCTTTTGTGTTGTAAATTCGCTGAGGTTGGAAAGTTCATCCGGAATAAAGAAGAAAGCTGTGAGATTTTTTTTTTTTTGACTGAAATTGTCTGAGCGGCGTTTTTTAAAGTGATGTCAAATTGAGGCTTGGGTTTTTTTTTTCTTTTCTTTATATTTTTTGGGAAAGATTTTACTGTGACTTTGTAGGTAACCGGATTGAATTTTCTCTTATATATATTTTTATGCTCCCTTTGATTTTTTAACTTTCTTTAGGATAGAGGCTCCCTTTGGCTATTTTTTCTTTTTTTTTTCTGTATATATTATTCCTTTTTTCCAGCTGGGGGGGAGGAAGAGCATTAAGAAACTTTGTAACACTGCCAACTAGAGGCTTGAAAGTATTTTGTTTGAATGGGAGAGAATTGCAAAAAGACCTCTCCTCAAGGACATTTTAACGTGATAAGATAGAGGGAGAGCACAGCAAAATATTATTGCAGGTGTTTTCCTGGACTGTTATCAAGAACACTTGAGGTTTGGCTTTGAAGCTGCTGGAGAAGAGAGTCATAACAAGAGCCTTGGATAAATAAATAAAGTGCAGTGTGCTTTCTTATACCCCACACGCTAGCCTTTTTTTTAAATTTCAATTCTAGTAATATTTTTATTTTTGTTTGTTATTTTTTTTAAAGGGAAAGCCTCAGGGTTTTTTTTTTTCCTTTATTTTTCTTTTCTTTTTTATTGGGACTTTTTTGCTTTTCCTATCGATGTTCTTGGACCACTTTGTTGTTGTTTCTTTTTATTATTATTATTATTATTATTGAGACTTTTCAACTGGATTAAGGTGTGAAGAATCTGGGAACTTTTTGTTTTTCTTTTTTTTGCTCTTAATCAATATTATTATTTTTGGATTTGTTTTTCTTCTTTCTATTTTTTTTCTTTTTTTATGGTGGGCTATTTCGTAATTGGATTAGGGTCTAGAAGAACCTGATGATCTTTCTTCTTCCTTTTTTGCTGTTTCTTCCTTGGTTTCGTGTTTTTTACTATTGGAGTTTTCCATTTTGGATTATAATTGGCTGCTTTACTAGTTGGATTAAAAGTTAAGAAGAATTTGAAGCCTTGGAAGCATTGAAATGAGCAGGAAACCAATATCAACTGGCATTTCTGCTTCTACCTCTACTTCCCCACCAGCTGGAGGACAACGCTTAATCCAGACAATGTTGAAGCAAGATAAAGAACAAGAAAGAGTAACTTTACAGACGATTATGCAAGGAATCCAAGATCTCAAGATAAAATCAGACATCATTGAACAAAGAACAGAAAATATTGAACAAAGAATAGAGAAGACTGATGAAAAAGTGGAAAACATCAAACAAATGATGGTTAAGTATGAGGAGAGATTTCAAAAAATTGAGGAAGAAGGAAAACAAAGAGAGAAGAAGATTGGAAATATTGACAGTAGATTAACAGCGGTTGAACAAGAAAAAGGTGGGATGCTGAGGTGGGAGATGGAAAGGTCAGAATTTTACCTTAGATTTCAAAATATAGAAGAGGAAAAAGGAGAAAACTTGGTAGCGCTAATGATAGAAATTTTGGCAGATGCTTTGGAAATTACAGAGGAAAAGATGATGGATGGAATAGATGAGGTATATCGAGTTTATACAAGATATGCGATGAGGAATAAATTACCCAAGGAAGTCCATATTAGATTTACCAAAAAATCCATTAAAACACAAATATTACAAGTGGTAAGAGAGAAAACATTGAAATACAAAGGTAAAGAGATTGTGGTTTTAAAACAAATACCCAGAAGAGTGAGAGAGATGAGAAGAGAATATCGATTTCTGACCAAAATGCTACTGGAAAACGAAGTGAATTATAGATGGCTGATTCCAGAAGGATTAATGTTTACGTGGCAAGAGCAGAGACATAGAATTGATTCAATTGAAAAAGCAGAACTTTTCCATGCAGAATTTTTTGGAAGAAGAAGAGAGGAGGCAGAGAAAAAGGTCTCATTAATTGAGTTTCAAGAGGAACAACTGGAGACTGAAAAAGAGAAAGGAGCTGTAAGTGGACAGGTGGACAATAAAGAACAGCGTGAAGTGAGATCCACGAGAGCTGTTAGACCTAAATATAAAGCATAATCATGGAAGAAAGAAAACTGATTACAATGAATATAAATGGACTTAATTCAGCTGTTAAAAGAAGGAAAACTTTTCATAAATTAATGAAATTAAAATTTGATATAATTTGTCTTCAAGAAGTTCATATTAAAAAACAACAGGAACAATTGTTAGTACAGCCAAAATTGGGGAAAATATTTACTTCTTTGACTCAATGTAAGAAAAGAGGAGTGGTTCTATACATTAAAGAGGCTATCCCAGCAAAATTGATTTACACAGATGAAGATGGAAGAATATTAATGGTAGAAATAATGGACAATAATATAAAAATACTCTTGATTGCAATTTATGCTCCGAATGATAAACAAGAAGAGTTTTATAAAAAGCTACATATGAAAATAATTGGACTGGACTATGTTAATATAATTATGATGGGAGATTTTAATGGAATTGTGGACAATAAATTGGACTATATAGCAACAACAACAAAGCAAAATAGAAAGGCTCTCCCAAGGTCTTTTTTTAAAATGACAGATGAATTAACTTTAAAAGATATTTGGAGAGAAAGAAATGTTAAAACTAAACAATATATTTTTTACTCAAATAGACATTTATCATGGTCCAGATTAGATATGATTTGGATCTCAACAGAATTAATATCCAATATTCAAGAAACAAATATTGAAACAAGTACTTGGGCAGATCATAGCCCAATGACAATTAAATGGAAGGGACAAAAAAAAAAGATCGAGATGGACATTAAACAATACTATTTTAAAGGAGAAAGATTTTATACAATGGATGGAGAAGGAATTGGCTTTTTTCTTCAGAGAAAATAAAAAAGAAGATACTTCAACGCAAAATGTGTGGGATACAATGAAGGCATATGCCAGAGGTTTGATAATAGATTATACAAGAAAAAAGAATATTAGGAAAAGGCAAGCTTTTAAGGCCTTGGAAGATGAGTACAAAATTCTTGAAAAAGAATTACAGAAAATGCCACAGAAAAAGGATATTAAATTGAAGCTGGATGTAATTAAACATAAAATGGAATTAATAGAGAAAGAAGAACTGGCACAGAAAATCAGAAACTCTAAACAGAATTATTTTGAAGATGCAAATAAACCAGGTAGATGGCTAGCATATAAATTGAGAAAAGAGAAGGAATCAAGAAAAATATTGAAGTTAATAGATGAACAAGGCCAAGTTTGTTATGGGAATAAGGAGAAAAAAGAAATTATTCGAGATTTTTATGGGCAATTATATAAACAAGAGAATATCGATGAAGAAAAAGTCAAACAGTATTTACAGGAAGCTAATTTACCAAAGATACCTAAAGAGACTGAAGAAATGCTAGAAAGCAATATAACAATGATGGAACTAAATGAAGCATTTAAGAGACAAAATAATGGGAAAGCACCGGGTCCAGATGGGCTTCCAGCAGAATTCTATAAAACATTTCAAGAATCATTGAGCATCCAATTGTTAGAAGTTATGAATGAAGTTATGTTAAAAAAGATGATACCTAAAACATGGTCAGAGGCTTACATTACACTTATACCGAAGGAAGAGACTGACCCACTGCAAATTAAGAATTATAGACCTATTTCTTTATTGAACGCAGACTATAAAATCTTTGCTTCAATTTTAGCAGAAAGACTTAAAAAATATCTAAATAATTTTATTCACCCAGATCAAAATGGATTTCTGCCAAAGAGACAAATTAGAGACAATATGAGAGTAATCTTGGACACTTTGGAATACTATGAGGCTCATCCTGAAAAGCAAATGGCTTTGATATTCCTAGATGCTCAAAAAGCATTTGACAACGTGAACTGGAGATTTATGTTATTATTATTGGAGCAGATGGGTTTTGCTAAAAAATTTACTCAAGCAATAGAAGCCATATATAATAAACAGACAGCAAGGGTAATGATGGAGGGGGAACTTACAGATTTTATAAATATAAGAAAAGGTACAAGACAAGGATGCCCCCTATCTCCTTTGCTATTTGTGTTGACCTTGGAAGTGTTGAATAGAAATATTAGGGATGATAAAAGCATAAAAGGAATGAAAATTAAGAAGGAAGAATTCAAGCTACAAGCTTTTGCTGATGATTTAGCTTTTATTTTGGAAGACCCGCTAGAAACAGCTCCAAAGTTATTGGAAAAGATAGAGACTTATGGAGAGGTGGCTGGTTTGAAAATAAATAAAGATAAAACAAAGATTTTGACAAAGAATATGCTATTGAGACAGAGAGAAGAACTGGCAGATCTTTTGAAAATTCAAGTTACAAATAAGGTTAAGTATCTGGGGATATATTTGACAACAAGATGTAGCATATTAAAGGAGAATAATTATATTAAACTTAAACAACAGATAACTACAGATTTGAAGAAGTGGGAAAACTTGCAATTGTCATTAATAGGGAGAATTTCAACAATTAAGATGAATATTTTACCTAGAATTTTATTTTTGTTTCAAACAATACCAATTAGGCTTGGAAAAGACTATTTTGAAGATTTAAATAAAATCATGTTGAAGTTTATATGGCAAGGTAAAAAAGCAAGAATAAAGCTAAAGCTTTTGCAAGATGCTAGAATTAGAGGAGGTTTTGGCTTGCCTAATTGGGAATTATATTATCAAGCTGCAAGTTTGATGTGGGTCAAAGAATGGATAACATTAAGGAAACATAGGTTGTTGACATTAGAAGGGCATGATTTGCTGTTGGGTTGGCATGCTTTTTTATGGTATAAGGGAACTAAAACACAGGGTTATTTTAGAAGACATTATGTACGGGAGTCTTTGTGGTTAAATTGGGAGAAGATAAAAAGACAATGTTATTTGAAAATTCCAGTTTGGTTATCGACCATTGAAGCATTTTCCTATCCTATAATCTACAAGAAGGAACAAACAGTTAGATATGGGGAACTTTTGGATGAAAAGGGTGAACTTAAATCGATCCAAAACTTAGAGGAACAAGGTATAAGGATGAATTGGTTTTCATATGCACAAATACATTCAAGGTATGATGAAGATTCTAAAACGGAGGGATTTTATGATAAGCAGACTGATTTAGATAAGATCTTGATGGGTACTGATGAGAAAGTGATTAAAAAATTATATGGTTATTTACTGGGAATGAAATTAGAGGAAGAACAAGTCAAAGAAACTATGATTGTTTGGGGGAAGAATTTTGGATATGGGATTGATTTAGAGAAATGGCAGAAATTGTGGTCTCAAAATTATAAAATGACAATGTCAACAGCATATAAAGAAAATTTGTATAAGATGTTTTACAGGTGGCACTTTCCCCCGACAAGAATAGCAAGAATGTTCAAGAATAAATCTGAAAAATGCTGGAAATGTCATCAGATACCTGGCTCGTATTACCATATGTGGTGGACTTGTGAGGATGCTAGAAAATATTGGACTATAATTCGCATGTGGTTGGAAAAAATGACAAAGAAACATATAGACTTGAAACCAGAGATCTTTTTATTGGGAATTTTACCTGATATATATAGTAAAGATTTGAAATATCTGATTGTAAATGTATTAACAGCGGCCAGGATTGTATTTGCTAAAAACTGGAAGAATGAGAAAATACCATCACAGGAAGAAATTATTAAGAAAATATTGGAATGTGCTGAAATGAGTAGATTGACATTTGAAATCAGAGAGCAAGAGGATAAACAATTCTATGAAATTTGGGATCTTTTTTATAAATGGCTAGATAATAAAATACGATAATAGAATATTTTAGATAGTAAGAAATATCTTTATCTTGTTATTTTGCTATTACTTTGTTAATCGATATTATATTTTTAAAGGTTTTTTTTTTTGTTTTTTTTTAGGATTGATCTGGTATGATTATATGATTAGTTGAATAATTTGGTTAAAGTATTGTTAGCTCATAAAGCATGAATGATTAAAAGTACAGTAAAAAAAAATTTTTTTTTTGTTTCGTGATTATAGGATATATAAGTTTGGATTGATAATATGAGTTGTTATGTAACATAATTGTAACTGGGACTACAAAATGAATGCACAAAAATGATGAACCAACTGACACACTGTATGTAAATATGAGAGGTGTATGTTTTAATGTTTTGTTTGTCTTGTTTGTTTGTAGAAAATTAATAAAATTTTCTTTCAAAAAAAAAAAGAAAAACAACTGTTTTAATGGCTTTGGAATAAAACTCTCTAAATACTTATTAAATACCTAAAACAAGAGTTAGCAATTATGTTAGAAATGCCTCCCTCTCACAATGTTTTCCTAACTTCATGAGGCTGGCAAACTGGAATTTTTATTATTTCATACCTGACATCACATTTTTTCCTCTAAGATCTTAGAAAACAAAAATCTGGCTTTGTCATCAGATTTGGGGCTATAATTGCATACTTGACCTTTGTGGTCTTTTTTTGAGTGTTTGGGAATCTTCTTGGCTGGTATTTATATGTTATTAATGTTATTTTTAATTCTGATTGTCTTTTCATTTTTTTATCCTATTTTAATTGTAAGCCACGCATAATCATGTATATGGGATAGGCGGCCAATAAATTTACCAAATTCTTTCTTTTTCAAAAAGTTTTAAATTATTTTTTTATGTATCTTGTCAGGGCACAGATATTATATATTATAATTGTATTATATTATATACAGGAGCCTCTGTGGCACAGTGGTTAGAGTGCAGTACTGCAAGTTACCTCTGCAGCCATCTGCCTACAATTTGGCAGTTCAAATCCCACCAGGCTCCAGGTTGACTTAGTCTTCCATCCTTCCAAGGTGTGTAAAATGGGGAGGACCCAAATTGTTGGGGGCAATATGCTGACTCTGTAAACTGCTTAGAAAGGGCTGTAAAGCACTATAAAGTGGTATATAAGTCTAAGTACTATTGCTATTACCTAGGTATAATGCAGAAGCTGGGAATGGTATTGCTAACCTGTCATCTATTTCATTTTTTTTGTTCAGTAACTAAGTTGTGTCTGACTCTTCAAGACCCCATGTGTGATAGCATACCAGGATCCCCTTTCTTTCACTTAATATTTCAAAGTATTTCTTTAATATGTAAAATTCATGACTTTGATTGCTGGCAATAATTAAAAACAGCATAAACACACACACAACAATGAAAACAAAAGCATCCATGTTATCAACAGCTGAGGTACAACAAATCACCAACACAAATTAGCCCAACTATTTCACAGACCTTGACCACATATCTGATCCCCAGTCCTGCTGACAAAGCCATGTCTTTAAAGCCTTGCAGAAGTCAATCTAATCTTTGGAGGAAGGATGTTCTGAAGGGTAGACAAATAACTTATATAAACCACTTTCCCAGTCTCTCAAAGGATGTTTATTATTCACAGTGGTTGAAGCTCTTGCCAAGTTTTTGTAGCAGCAGGTAGAGCCAAGCAAACTGAACTTAATAAAATTGATGTTCTATGTTTCATGTTAACTAGGTTTTGCTTAGTTTGAATTACCCATACCTCAATCTTTGCCAATACAAACAAATGCTTCAACTACTCATCATGTTTAGTAAGAAACTAAGATTCCTCCAGCAAGATATCTTGCATATTATCTGTCTGCCTGCCTGCCTGCCTGCTGCCTACCTACCTACCTACCTATCTATCTGAATAGTTTGACTTCTATGCTCTGAGTTTGTCAAAGTCCTAATAGTAGAAATAATAACTATGAATTTATTATATCCTAAATAGCTTTTGGCCTTCCTCAGAGTCTATCATAGTAAGCTAGAAATGTCTGCTCATTAATAATTATAAAGTAGTTCTTACTATTTAATATAAAGCGAACTTTATGTTGCTTCTTAGAATCACTTCCTAAATCATTTCTGGAATGACTGTAAACATTTCTTGAGACTAATAACTCTTTGAAAGAAACTTAGCTTCATTTCAATTTTATCCTAGAGATTTTTCAAGAGAAGGTATTTGAAGACACTTTTAGACAAGTTTGAGAGAACTAAAAAAAAGTTCCTTCCTTCCTTCCTTCCTTCCTTCCTTCCTTCCTTCCTTCCTTCCTTCCTTCCTTCCTTCCTTCCTTCCTTCCTTCCTTCCTTCCTTCCTTCCTATCTAGCTACCTACCTACCATAATTTTATTTCACTTACTGATTTATTGTATTGTATCTTATTATGATGAGGAAGGCCCTAAAAGAAATAAGCTATATTTATTTATTTATTTGATTTGTCAATCGCTTACAAGATAATAGGTATAAGTATATACATAGTTATGAATATATGAAATGGGTACATATAAGAAAAATAAAAGAAACAATAGGACAGGGATGGTAGACACGATTGGTGCACTTATGCAGGCCCCCTACAAGCCTCTTAGGAAGGGGGGTGAAATCAATAGTAGACAGTCTAAGGTTAAAGTTTTTGGGGTTTGGGGAAGAAACCACAGAGTCAGGTAGAGTATTCCAGACATTGACCACTCTGTTGCTGAAGTATTTCCTGCAATCAAGTTTGGTGCGATTAAGCTTGAGTTTGTATCTATTGTTTGCTCTAGTGTTTTTATGGTTGAAGCTGAAGTATTCATTGACAGGTAGGACATTGCAATGTATTATTTTATATACCTTACTTAGATCAGACCAAAGTTGGCATAATTCAAGGTTTTCTAGGTCTAGAATTTCAAGTCTGGTGGCATAAGGTATTCTACAACGAGTAGAGGAGTGGAGAACTCTTCTTGTGAAATATTTCTGGACTTTCTCAAATGTGGTAATATTAGATACGTAATGTGGGTTCCAGACTGATGAGCTGTATTCGAGTATTGGTCTAGCAAATGTTTTGTATGCTCTAGTTAGTAGTGTAATATTACCAGAGAAAAAGCTACGTATTTTATTTTCTGATATTTTTTTGCCAATATGTAAGACAGAATATTTATTTGTTGAGATTTGAAGTTGCCATTTGTTTGACCATTCTAATACATAATCAAGATCTTTTTGAAGGGTAGCAGTATTGTCTGTGGTATTGAACAGTTTTACATCATCAGCGAACACATCTTAATATGATCACAGAGGTCATTTATGTAGAGTTGGTCCTAGAACACTGCCTTGCAGGACACCACTATTGACAGGTACAGAATTTGAAAGGACACTCCCAATTTTGACCATTTGTTGTCTGTTTGACAGGAATGCTTCTATCCATTTATGCAGTTGTCCAGAGATACCATAAGATTTTAGTTTTAGTAGTTTGTCCTGTACCACTGAATCAAAGGCTTTGCAGAAGTCTATGTAGATTGCATCTATTGTTTTGCCCTGGTCGAGTTGTGTAGTCCATATGTTTCTGCAGTGTAAGAGTTGCAGATTACAGGATAGTTTTTTTCTGAAACCAAATTGTTTATTGGACAGTAGGCTGTTTGTCTCTAAATGGGGGATAATGGATTGGTTAATAATTGATTCCATGACTTTACAGGTGACGCACCATAAGAAGATTGGTCTGTAATTTTCAACTAGGCTGGGGTTTCCCTTTTTGAAGATGGGGATGACCGTGGCTTGTGACCATAGGCTATGGCAGTGGATAGCTTTTTGAAGAAGTAGGCACATATTCCGTCCGGTCCAATAGATAGAGATGGTTTTAGATTGCATAGTGCTTTTTGAACATTGTCTTCTGTAAAATCGATATGCATTAGATCATTGTAGTTTTCTGTGGTTCGGCTAGGAAATACTGGGCATGATCCATTGCTGTTTACAAATACTGAGCCAAAGAATGTGTTAAAGATGTTGGCTTTAATGATGTCATCGTTCCAGTCTTTACCATTAGGTCCTATCAGGGGTGGGATGGACCTTGAGTCTTTTAGTTTGTTGTTTACAAAATTGTAGAAAGCATGGGTGGAATAAAAGGTTTTCCTCTTGTTTAATGTTGATAATTGTTTTATGTGATAATTGGTGCATTCAGTCTTTATCTGGTGACATAAATTTTTGTATCGGCTTTTGAAATTGGCAACGTGACCAGATTTGTTTTTCCGCCAGAGTTGA
Source organism: Hydrophis major (assembly GCA_033807585.1). Classification (NCBI taxonomy): domain Eukaryota; kingdom Metazoa; phylum Chordata; class Lepidosauria; order Squamata; family Elapidae; genus Hydrophis; species Hydrophis major. The sequence continues at coordinate 28,195,513 of CM066333.1, forward strand.
TCTCTTTTTGGATTGAAGTTTCCTTATTGTTATGGGTAATCTGTTTTTTTTTGGGGGGGGGAGTTGTTATTGGTACATATAGTCTGATGACTCTTTTGACTTCAAGTAAAAATATATTGTAATGGTCTTCCAACAGTATTGCATCCAGTGAATAGAAATTGCCAATCAAGAGATGAGAGATCGTTGTCTATAAGATCATAGTTGCCTTTTTTTAAGTTATAATTGGGGATTACATCATTGTGATGATTTTTGTGTGGGCATATATTGAGACAAAAGTCAATTATATTGTGGTCACTGTTGTAAAAGGGTTCTTTAGTTTGCATTCTGTAAATTAAATTCAAACTATTGCAGAAGATGAGATCGAGGCAATTGTTTTGTCTAGTATTGTTGGTTACTAGTTGTTCCAGTCCCAGATTTGTAACAGCATTGTAGAAGGTTGCGTGTATGGGTTCAGTTGTACATTCGTTTAGGGTCCAGTCAATATGAGGTAGATTAACATTACCAAGAAAGATAAAAGAAAGATAAAAGCAGGATGTTGCCCATGTTAGTTGTGAATTTAGCTTGTTTACATGTTCGATGTCATAATCAAGTGCTCTGTAACATAGTAAGAATTGAAATGTGATGCTTAAGGATAGTTCACAGATGATGGTCTCAGGAAGAGCAAGCTCCTGGGTAACTTGGATGTTTTTTAGATGTAAGGACTTTTTATAGAAGATAGTAACGCCACCTCCTCTACGAATTTCATGATCTGATCGGTAAACATGATAGTCTCTTACTGTGGTAATGGAGTCAGGGAGAGATGTGTTGAGCCATGTTTCACAGACAAATATGATGTCGAATTTAGCCATATTTAGTAAGAGAAGAAATTCAGGTATTTTATTCACAAGGCTTCTTGCATTGAGCAGCTTGCATTTAAGGCCTCAATAGTTGGAATTGAGGTAGTTAGGGGAGTGAGTGCCCAGTCTTGGGTGATGGTGGATTGGTTGAGGTAGGGTTGTGGTTGAAGGTTAAAGCTGAGTTGCAGATTGTGTGACTTACTTTTGATACAGTCAGCATGGTAGTCAAAGTACAGATCCTTCTCTCCATTGTCTAGGCGTTTTTTGAGTTCAGTGAGGAGTACACGGGAGTGGGCAAATTGCTGTATGGTTAGGTCAGGGCGAGAATGGAAGATCTTATGGTTGGTGTTGCTTTTGGCAAGTGAATTTATAGTATAAATGAATTTACATTTGCTTGATTCATTTTTGCAAATGACCCTGCAGAAGCATGGGACCACAGAGCCGTTTCTGTTTTTGAGCTCTCGGCCAATGCGGGAAATGTCAAGTATTTCATCAGGGGAGATGTTTGATGTTTGATAATCACTGATCATATTTTGGACATTTGTGATGTCATCATTGTCATTATGTCCTCTAGACCAAATAAGATGGAGTTTGGACATTTCTGTCCACACTCAACAGCTTCTCTGATGAGGATTGGGGTATTGTTATTTGTCTGATTTAAGTTTTCTTGTGGATTGGGTTGTGGATTGGGTTGTGGTTGTTGGGTAGAGATGTGGTTTGTAGCTATTGGATGTTCATGTTTTTGCGTTGTGTCTTTTTTTTTCAAGGTTGGATAATCTTTCTTTTAAAGCGTCCAGGAATAATATATAATAAATAATAATAATAATAATAATAATAATAATAATAATAATAATAATAATAATAATAATATGATGTAGCAGTTCAACCTAACAGGGATGTCAGAAAGTGAGAAAAAATAAGTTGTCAGTTTGACCAATATTCAAATCTTATACAGGCTCAGAAGCTAGAAAAGCTAAGGCAACAAAGGCAAGCCAGATAGAAAAAGTGAGACTGAAAAATGGGAACTGAAGTGAATAAGATCCAGAAGTTTGTGAAAAGAATTGCTGGAAACAATAAAAGGAGGCAAATGATGTTTAATGAGAAAGGCCTGGAGGTTTGAGTGGAAGGAATGAAATATGAACTTGTTTCTTTTGATAATGTTCAGTGAGGTTGGAACATTTGGTGGAATATATGCTATGAAATAGTGTTTGTTGTCTTTTCTACTCAACAACAACAAAAATACACTAGAATTAAAGGTAGGATTTTCTGCTGTTTGTTTTTCTGAAATGTCTGAACCAACTAATTCGAGTAAGTTTGAAAGAATTGCAACAATTGAGCTACCTCTATATATGTGAAGTTTCTTTGTTTTCCAAGGACTGGACAAACTACAAAGTAGTAGATAATTGTATACAATGCAACACACATAAAGTCTGTGTAACTTAGCAATAGGCTGTTGCTCTGGGTTAACTTCTGTGTAACTTAGCAATAGGCTGTTGCTCTGGGTTAACTTCTTTCTAAGTTGATGAGCTACTTAAATACTACTGATATACTCAGTCCTTAAAACAAATCTGGAAGTTTGTAAAGTGGCATATAATCTTTGTTGCCTCTAAATATTTTGCATTAGGTGGCTACCTCATTGTGGTCGCTCTTGTTTGGGTTGTTATTGAGGATCCAGGCATGAATTGTACCACAATGCATTTGTGTGGCTGTTGGCTGATAGCTCTTTCTTGCCTATAATAATTGTATATGAGGTGACAATGTGGTAGAATCACTAGTGGAAGGAGAGGAATCCCCTCTCAGGAAAGTAAAGAGATGCCAGGGGAGAAAATATGTGATGTAAAGTCCTTAAGTCCATATCTCCCTTTTTCCAGAGGAAAGCAGGCTTTTGGTGAGATAGAATAAAATAGAATTCTTTATTGGCCAAGTGTGATTGGACACACAAGGAATTTGATTGGTGCAAATGCTCTCAGTATACATAAAAGAAAAGTCAAGAATCATAAGGTACAACATTTAATGATAGAGATAAGGTACAATAAGCAATAAAATCATACTAGGAAACAATCAATATACAGTAAATTGTAAGGATACAAGCAACAAAGTTACAGCCATACAGTCACAAGTGGAGGAGGGAATGGGTGATAAGGAGTGATGAGAAGATTAACAGTAATAGTAGTGCAGACTTTGTAATAGTTGAACAGTGTTGAGGGAATTATTTGTTTAGCTGAGTGATGACTTTCGTGAAAAAACTGTCCTTGTGTTTAGTTGTTCTGATGTGCTCTATAGTGTCATTTTGAGGGAAGGAGTTGAAACAGTTTATGTCTGGGATGTGAGGGGTCTGTAAATATTTTCACAGCCCTCTTTTTGACTCATGTAGTATACAAGTCCTCAATTGAAGGCAGGTTGGTAGTAATTGTTTTTTCTGCAGTCCTAATTATTCTCTGAAGTCTGTGTCTGTCCTGTTGGGTTGCAGAACCAAACCAGACAGTTATAGAGGTGAAGATGACAGATTCAATAATTCTTCTGTAGAACTGTATTAGCAGCTCCTTGGGCAGTTTGAGCTTTCTGAGTTGGCACAGAAAGAACATTCTTTGCTGTGCTTTTTTGATGACAGGATTTTGGATGATCAAATTTACACTTTAACCTGACTATCTGACTAATTGTTTTGAGCCGAACCAAATGTTAACCTGGATCAGGATTCTGTTTCTATTTCAAAAACTAATTAATCATGTTTCTTACATGGAGGGAAAGAAGGTGATAATATTTTTAACTCCAAAAGTATGTGTTTTTTTTAAATAAAGTTTTATTTGGATTTTCACACATACAAAATACAAGTAAAACATCTTTTTTTGAAAATAGCATGGTCTGGGTTGAACTTCTTTATACAGACACAAAACTCAATTTCATGCTCCTTTTTGGATTCTATTCCATATCTTATACTATTTTACATTTTCTCTATAGTTTTTCCCCTCTTTTGATTTTCTCGATTTTAATTTGATTATCTCATCTCAATTCAAATCATTATATTTATACTTTTGTCTGTTCTGTTTCAATTTCATATTATCTTTTCTCATTAAACAAGTTTTCTCCTGTAGTTACTAATTGGAATATGACACCTTATCTTTTAATTACATCCATTCAACTCTTATTTAAACTTCAATATATACCTTAAGTTTATGACCTTCAATATAATACATAATACATAACTTCCAATCGAATTCTGCTTGGTACATTCTTATAATACACACTATATTTTTTTTTTAAAAAGATTGTAAATATATGAAATTATAAACCCTAATTCCATTCCAGTTCAGTTCTATCATTAATAATCATTAAAATCTTGTCATCTTTAACACTTCTTTTCAATTAAATATCATACTTCCTTAAAACAATATAATCTCCATAATTAATTTTCCCTTATTTCTCTTCACATATGTTTTATAAATCATTAAATATACCTTTTATTACATTTATTTATTGTCAAGCATTCCACTGAATTACAATAGCTATTTTATCAGACATTTTAATCATACATTGTTTCATATTTTCTAAAATTATTTCTGTTTCTAATATAACCATATTATCTTATGTACCTTTGCAGAATCCCTTTTTCCATTAAATTTTTTCCCATTATCTCTAAATAGGCCCTGCTTCTCTGTATTTGGTTTCTGTCCTTTATGACTTCTTTTCCTTTCTTTCTTTCCTCTCATCTTCTCCCTCCCCTTTTTACCCCCTTGTCTCTCTAGTTCTAATTCTCTCTTCTTCATTTCCCTCTTCTATTGCTTTCTGATTTTATACTTATTTTTCACTCCATATTTTTTTTTTTTGGAGTTGCTTTTCCCAATCTTAAACTTTCCATTCTCTTTCCCCCTTTTCCTTCCCCCCCCATCTAAGATTACTTGTTCATTAAAGATGCCTTCTTCTTTGTTGCAATCTTCTTGTTTTGCAGGCATTTCTTGTTTCTCATAATTCCAAATCTCCATTTCTGAAAACTGAAATACAAAGCCAAAAGAACCTCTCCCTTCTTGTGCATCTTCTTTGTACTTTTTAAGTTCCATTTTCAGTTCTTCTAAAAGTGGAGCCATTTTAGACAGTTTTAAACAACCACCCGATTGATTTTAGTCATTCAAAACAATAAGCAAGAATCAAGAAATCATCAAGTAATCTGAGTTATAACTTATTTCTTTTTCGACTTTTTCTTCCTGGGGTTTTTGTTGCGATATTTCAGTTAGAATGTATCTTTTGAAAGTCTTGTTGAGATTTTGCTATAAGTTCTTTTTTAATTCCAGGCAGTCTCCTCCCTTCCAAGTCCTGCACTTTTATTCTTCCTCTCTCCTTTCCTGTTTTCAAAAGCTTTTAATTATCCAGAAATCTTTATTATCCCTTTAACTTTTTATTTTCAGCATGAAATGCCTATTGATGTCAAAGTGGATTTTTTTCCAATTTCTTACTTAAGTCTCTTAGCTGTCAGTATAGGAAAAGGAGAAAAAAAAACCCCAGATCTTTTCCCTTTTCTCTCTCCTTCGCAGCTTAAAAATCTTCTTAGGGAACAATGTTATTGTTTTTTAATAGTTTCAATTCCAGGGTGCCTTATTTGTTGCTTTTGTTGTTTGACCTGGTCAACCAAAACTTTCTCCTCTTATCTTTCTCCTGCACATTCTTTTCTGGTCGAGTTCTTCTTTGTGGTGGCCATTTCTGACCACCGCTGCAACTGCCTTTGGGAAAGGGAGTAATGGCAAGCTGGAGAGGAGAGATGTGGCTATCTTCAACCCTGCAGGCAGTCTCCCCTCTCTTCACCACCTCCATGGGGTGGCTTAGCCCCGAAGCCAGCCATCTGGGGATGCTCCAGAGGCGAGCACAGATCAAAGCCTCGCAGAGACAAGGTTTCGGTCTGTCGCTGAAGAAGCTCAAACCGGAAGCCAAATGTGTTTTTGTTGTTAAAAGAACAAACCAAACCTAAGATACTATAGCTATAGAAATGATTACTTCACTAAAATTTGCATGTTCTGTTCTGCCATCTTTCAAAGTACAAAACTGGCAAGATGTATCTAAGCTTAGAGTGGAATTTGAATTAAAAAGATTCAGAGAAAAGTAAAACATCAATATTTTGCATAGGTTTATCCAAAAACATGTTATAAATTTATACGTGAATGGATTTGCAAAATTGCAAATCCTATCAGACAGAATTTTCTTTCAGCTGAAAATTGATGTATACTGTAAGATATGTCCCAAGTTTTCTCTCTTTTTCACTCTTTGTGTGTGTTCGTGTGTGTGTGCGCGCGCGCATATGTATATATGTATAGATACACACACACACACTGTTTATATATAATCATATACATATACATTGTATACTACAGAAAATTAGATGAGAGAATTTATGATCAGAAAAATTTCATAAGGAAGAGAACATCTGGAAAAATAACAGGTGTTATTAATGTAACCACCCCCAATGTATATATTAGATGTAGTTGTGTGCTGAAGATCTGTTTATGAAGAATAGTTGTGAATGAAGGAACACATGTGGATATTCAGAAAAAAGATATCCTAGAACACTGCCTAACGTAGATAGGAAAACATATTGAATGTATATTGTTCAATAATTTACCAGTTGTTTTACCAATGTTGTCAACTCAGACAGCTGTCCAGTTCTATTACTACTGCAAAGGCATGCACACCCTATCAATTAGTATTGTATAAGAAGATGAACCCCTGAGCAAAAATAGCCCAAGAAAAGTGACTGTGTAAGATGTCTCTTCCAACTGCTGAAGTAGTTAACCAACAGCATAGTTTTGTAAAACTGAAATGTAATGTACACAATAGCTTAAGTGTGGCACATTATAACATCTTGAATATCACACATGTGCATACACACTGTGGTTTTTTAAAAACATTATTTCAGGATACTGTACAATGCAGAGCTTCAGATATATTTACATTTTGTCAATCCTACCCCCACACATATTTAGAATTAGTTTGTAGTGAAATATATTCTCTCTCTCTCTCTCTCAAATGATTGATACTTTGTTTAAACAAACTTCGCTGTTATAAACTATATAGGAAATAATTTCCTTTCTCTTTTTTTCTTTCTTTCTTTCTTTCTTCTCATTAATGCTAGGGGAAATTACAGAATATGTGTTTAAAATATGATTAACAACATTTTCCTTCTGAGAAATGAAGAACTCCCTTAGGGGGACTGTTTTAATTAAATTTAATTTTGAGTATGAGGTGGCTGTTTTGCAGTAAGTCTTTAAAGGTGGTCTTTAGGAAAATGTTTAATTGTGGTATGTCTCAAAAATGCCCTGATTATAACAGCAGGTAAAAGGTGAAAGAGTTATAATATTGTAAAAGAAACCAGAGAATCTGTCAGATGATGACCTGACCCTCAAACTATCCTTAATAATTATTTAACTTGTCAGTTAAGAGTGTTTGTATTGTGATAAATTAGCCATATGCTAACTTTTATATTTTGTTGTATTTAATTAATATGTTTATCCCATTGCATTTTTAGATTTGTGTATGTCTGCATCTTTTAAAAAGTTTTCTAACTTTTAAAATTATTAATTGTCATTTATTTTATGCTGGTTTATGTAATAACAGCACATATGAAAGTATGGCAAGATGATTGGTCAACTATTTTGATCTTTTGACCTGAAAATTAATTTAGGATTTAACATTCATATGGTTCTATGAAGACATTATTTTGGTATTAATGACCCAATCATTTTCCCACCAGAGTTAGGTAAGTGAAAGGGACCGTCAGTTAGGGCAGAAAAAGCAAAGCACTCAACTGTGTTATTCCAAGGAGAAAATAAATGAAGCATCACATTTTCAGAAACCTGGCCAAGTAACACACATTAAATCTGACTGTGTCCCAGTGCTCTCCCAAGAGGCTTCCTGTACAGATGTTATTGGGACATTAATAGCACCAGGAAAAATACTATATATAAGAATAAAACCTGCTTCTCTGTGAACTAAATTGAAGGTGGGCCAGGAGACTTGGGTTTAAGATCTCTATGGCACATGTTCCTCAAACAATTGTTATAAGCACTTGTTTAAAAATTTTATGAACTATGAAAGTAGCTGGGAGAGACTGCACAGCCATGGAAAGGTCACATCCTAAATACATTGGGAAGTTTGCAGTGATATGTGGACTTAAAACAAGGCTTCTTCTTTGACATTTCCTGCTATAGCTTTTAACATCTGCGTTAGATCCCTTTTTCCTCTTCACGTCAAGTACATGCAGAGTTCTATAGTAGGCATTTCATCACCAAATGGGTGTCTTAATATACATTCCTTAAATTCAGAGCCATAAATCATTAAATTTAGAAAGATTGGGGAAAGGATGAGATTGGATTATAAGGACTCTTCCCCTACTCTTTCTGTCTTGATTATGGACATACTGTAGCAAAAACCCACACTATTATTAAATCAATGATATATTGCTGCATTTACATATTTATGACTTCTAATTTCTACAGATGCCATTCGTGATCATGCTTGAAAACCATACAACTGTTGCCACTGTAAAACTTCTAATGAAGCACACATCCACAGAAAGATCCACACATAAAAAATATTTTGCAATAACTCTGATGTGTTGTATATGTATTTTATTTGTTGAAATAGATGAATTTTAATCTAATCTAATATTTAGTACTATCATTGCATCTTTTGCCCACATAGTGATTACTAGCAATCTTTCCAAATTGATATTCTGTAGATATGCTACCTGACAAATGTCATCATCCTCATCATAGTAGCTTCATTACAAGAAGCAGATCGCTGAAGCCATTTGATTGAAAATTGCCTTTCCCTCTCTCCCACCCCTTGTCCAAAGATAGTGAAGGTAGAAAGAGAGAGAAAAAACCAGTGACTATAATATGTTGTTGCACCACAGAGACTTCTACTGCATGTCTCTGTTGATACTGAAATTGTAGGTCACCCTGAATTATTTTCCCCTCAAAACAGCATATCCATTCCCCTGGGTAAAGTTCAGTTTACTTTACCATCTATGAGCTTGCTTCAATCATCAAGAGTGATGGAAAGGGAAGTTAAAAGAGAAGAGTTATGTTCCTTATATTCATTTGGAAGCTATTATACAGGAAGTGTCAGATCTAGACAAGAAGGGTTTCCTCTCGATGTTCCATGTTCAAGTAATGCCAAAAAATGCTGTTATATGATACACCTGTCCAAAGACAGCCTTTTCTCTGCACAGCTGCAGCATCACTGGCCACCAAGACGGCATCTGGTATTATCAAGTGGGAATAGGGTTCATACATAATAATGGATTCATTTGGGCTTGCTTTTCACTGATTCAGCAATTCCAGACACAGATCCATCTGTCAGCAAACAGTCAGGGATAGTTGATGAATGCTGTTTGGAGAAGTGATGCTGCCTGTTGTATCATGATGCCATATTTGCTTTTGACCTTTAGAGAAAAAGAGAATCTGAAAAGCAATTACAACTGAAGAAGCACTAAGGGATTTAAGATAATGAAGGGTGCCACTGTTCCGATTCTCCAAAACCAAGAAATAGAAATAAAAGGTTTGATTAATTGCTTTTAATTCTGGCAGGCCTGGAAACCTTGGCACATAGAAACCAAAACAAAGGCAGCAATAACCGTTGCTGCTTCCCCACCTATTTAACCCTGCCCCTGCATACACTGCCCCACCCACATGGCTGTTGTACTTCTAGAGAGGCTTGAGAGGCCTGGAATCTTTCTGTTGGGCCTAGTTCTTTCTTATGCCGCTGGCCTGCTCTCTAGCTGATTGTTGGCTGGCAGCTTCTTCATTGTCCACCTCCCACGCCATGAGTCTACTGTTTTTTCAATATCCCTGTTGTAAATCAATAAATGCTTAATAAAGATCATTAAGAGCTTGAAGTAAAGTGCAGGGTTCTGGTAGTATAGTACAAGTAACTGGCCCTAGATCGTACCACATGAAATGTCATGACAATAGAATTTGGAAACGCCATATTGATCAGCTGCGTTCAAGGCTACAGTCGGGGATCTCCGAGCCCCCTGATTTCCAAACCGAGGGGGGAGGAGATAGCGAGGAAGCTGAATTCGAAGTGGCAGAAAGTTTAAGTGGTAGTAATGACCGCTCAGAGGCAGCACATGATGGACCCGGAATGGGGGTAGTCTCACCTCAAAGAGATGCCGAGGGCAGTAGCGACGACGAAAATTCGAATGCGGAACAGGAGGCACCCTTTTCACCGATAACGTCCTTCCCCAATAAGACTGTAGCCAAATACCGGGAGGACAACGAAAATCTAATAGACAATCAAAACAACCTGCCTACCTCAAAGACTACGTGACCGCACCCCTTAAACGGAACCCGGGGGGAAGGGGTGTTGTGAATCAATAAATGCTTAATAAAGATCATTAAGAGCTTGAAGTAAAGTGCAGGGTTCTGGCCCTGCACTTCTGATTGGCTGATAATAGCGACATCGGATTGGTCCGTTTAGGAAAATCCGATTGGCTATTAACGAGCCTCTCCCATCGGTTAGTGGAGCTAGCGCTCCCTGTGTTTTCATTGGTTAAATAAGTTAAGAGTTGCCTATATAAAGGGGCCCATCGTGGCCATTGAGCTGAGCTGTTTTCACATGTAAATAAAGAGTTGAAATTCACTGTTTCACTGGCTCGTCTCCATCCTTGCACCCATGCACAGAATATAACACTGGTGACGAGGATGGGATGTTGAGACATCAGAGCTTACTGAACAACAAAGAACCATAACCGAGCACGTGGCTGAACACACCAACGGTGGAACCATGTCCTGCAGCGTCATACCACCCACTCTATTCAACCCGGCACAAGAAGACTGGGACTCATATATGGATCGCTTCCAGATGTTTCTGGAAACCAACAATTTGAAGGATGCCACTACCGGAAAGAAATGAGTGGTATTCCTAACTCATTGCGGGCCAACCGTATTCAAGATGGCCAAGGCACTAGCAAAACCGGCAGAAGTAAAGTCTATGGACTGGGACATCCTCGAACCACTACTGAGGGCTCACTACACACCGACCGTGCCAACGCTCATGAGAAGGCATGAATTCTATCAGAGAAGTCAGCGGAAGGGTGAAAGCATTGCTGATTTCATTGCGGATCTCCGGAATCTGGGAGGCCTATGCGAGTTTACTGACTTAGAAGAAGCCCTAAGAGACTGAATCGTTCTGGAATTAGATGCACCAGGCACTCAGAGTAAATTAATGGCGAAGGGTGACATTAGCCTTAAAGATGCCATAGCTGAAGCTACTGCAGCAGAAGCAACCAGGAAGTCAGCTGCCCAAATGCGCCGCACACACGCACCGGTTCGCCAACGAACCTGCGACATTTCACCTCAGTCAGAGGGACAGCTAGAGATGGCCCACCATGAGGACCTCGAATCATCATCAGAAAGCGACGAGGAAGAGGTTCATCGACTTCGGTCCGAACGGGACCAACGCCAGAAATCACAGTACCAATGTGCTGGGTGTGGAGCAAGCCACCCCTGGTCAGAATGCAAATTCCTCGACGCGCTCTGCCATGTGTGTGGGAAAAGAGGCCATATAGGTCGGGTCTGTAGAAGCAAGCCAGGACCCAGCCAGCCCTCAAGGGGGGCTAACTATTGTCAACCGATGGGAAGTCATCCCGTGAAGCGAGAACCCGTGAACCACCAATGGAACAACCACTCCTCCAGAAACAAAACCCTAAACCACCCAACGAAGCGAGAAGAGGCTCACCAAACGATCATGATCGGTCACGCTTCATCTCTGGACGCCAAAAAGATCCAAGTGAAAGTGGCCATCGAAAACCAGCCCTGCCTGATGGAAGTCGATTCAGGATCGTCCCTCTCGATGGTTTCCTAGAAGACCCTCAAGCAGCTCATCCTCACTATCCGTAGGCAAGACCTCCGGTTCCAAAGGCTCATACTTAAGGACTATCAAGGAAATCGAATTCCGGTTGTTGGATCCAGCCGAGTACAGGTATTGTTTAAGAACCGTACAGCATTTCTACCCCTGACTGTAATCGACAAGGATCGGCCAAGTTTGTTAGGCCTCCAATGGTTCACTCCACTTGGAATTGAAGTAGCCGGCATTCACCGAACCTACAGCAGCGATTGGGAAGAAGACCTCGTCCACGAATTCCAGGACGTCTTCGCAGAAAAATTAGGCGAGTACAAGGGGACCCCAATATTGTTTAACCTCAATCCCGAAATAGCTTCCATCCGCCTTAAGCCTCGTCGAGTTCCATTTGCCCTTAAACCAAAGATTGACGAGCAGCTTGATAAATTAATAGCTCAGGGAGTGTTAGAATCAACCGATCACTCTCCCTGGGAAACCCCAATCGTAACACCCATCAAGCCGGATGGATCAATAAGAATTTGTGGGGACTACCAAGCCACCCTGAACCACGCCCTTCAACAAAACGCTTACCTGGTACCGGTGGTGCAACACCTCCTCCATTCCCTGGGGGGCGGAAAAGTCTTCGCTAAACTAGACTTAGCCCAGGCATACCAACAAGTGCCTGTTGACAAAAAAACGGCAGAGGCCCAAACAATCGTTACGCACAGAGGTGCGTTTAAATGTAACTGACTCCAGTTCGGAGTGAGCGTAGCCCCGGGAATCTTTCAAAGCTTGATGCAGAAGCTATTACAAGGGATAAAAGGTGTTGTTCCATATTTTGATGCTGTGTTAATCACAGCCCCAACTCAGAAAATACTAAAGGAATGCCTGAGGTTGGTTCTCCAGAGATTTAAAGACTCCGGTCTCAAAGTTAAAAAGAATAAGTGTTATTTATGTACGGATCGCGTAGAATTTTTGGGATATTTAATTGATAGTCAAGGCATTCACCCCACCGATAACAAACTCAGGGCAATCAAGAATGCCCCAAAACCGCGGAACAAGGCCGACCTCCAGGCTTTTCTGGGCCTTATCAATTTTTATAACGTTTTCTTGCCTCACAAAGCAACCGTAGCTGAGTCCCTACATCGTTTATTGGACAAAAAAGCAACCTGGGTATGGGGACATAAAGAAGAGCAGGTGTTTCGACATGTAGAAAATTTATTGACTTCTGATGCTGTTCTGATGCAGTATAACGAGACTTTGCCTTTAACGATCACGTGTGATGCATCCCCATTCGGGGTGGGCACCATTTTAAGCCATGTTTTGCCAAACGGTAATGAAGACCCTGTTGCTTATTTCTCAAAGACGTTATCAAAAACAGAACGCAACTACAGTCAAATTGACAAGGAGGCCCTTGCTATAATATCCGTGGTTAAGAGATTTCATGAATATGTTTATGGCCGAGCATTTACCATAGTGACTGACCACAAACCTTTGCTGGGAATAATTGCAGGAGATAGGCCAACACCGTATATATTATCTCCCAGAATGGTCAGAATTCTTGGCGGCATACAATTACAAGTTGCAACATCGCCCAGGGAAGGCCATTCCCCACGCCGATGCATTGAGCCATGCACCTCTTCCAGAGACCATTGATGACCCCACTCCGATGGCCACAATGCTGCAGATCGAGACACTTCGAACGCCACCATTAATGGCCCGAGATATCACGATGGAAATGAAATGCGATCCCATTTTAGCATGAGTCCTCAGTTGGGTCGAGCGGGGATGGCCGTTGGACCAAATACCTGATGACTACGCCCCATTCAAAAATCGGCAAACGGAACTATTTTCTCAAAAGGGCTGCATTATCTGGGGTGATAGAGTTGTCGTCCCAGAGAGGTTGCGACCAGCGATACTAAGAACCTTGCACGATGGCCACCCCAGCATTGTGCGTATGAAAGCCCTCGCACGAAGCTACGCGTGGTGGCCGGGTATTGACAAGCAGATAGAGACATGGGTAAAAGCCTGTCACAAATGCCAGGAAGTAAGCAACGCCCCACCGAAAGCAACCCCAACCAAATGGGAAACACCGAGGAGACCATGGTCCCGCATTCATCTGGACTTTGCGGGTCCTACCAAGGGACACACATTCTTACTGACGGTGGATGCCTACTCGAACTGGCTTGAAATCCATGAAATGAGGAATACAACAACTGAAGCAGTCATCAGGAAACTGGACAGACTCTTTACCGCACACAGATTACCAGACGTTCTGGTATCTGACAACGGGCCTCAATTTACTGTGCTGTCCTTCGAACAGTACCTGGCGGACTGCGGTATTAGACATGCGCTGACTTCGCTGGTGCATCCTGCGGCCAACGGAAGGGCCGAGCGCATGGTACAATTCGTCAATAAAACCTTGCATAAGATGGACTATGGCGATATAGAAGACAAGATTAACCGGATACTCCTTTTGCAGCATATCACTCCGCACAGCGTCACCAATAAAACTCCCGCCGAGTTATTGATGGGATGGAAGCTCCGCTCCCACCTCGACTGCCTATATTCAGCATATGAACCTGGAAAGCCACACAGTTCTAGTGGGAAATGTCGCAATTTCCAGGTTGGTGATTTGGTTTTTGTTAGGAACTTTTCGGGCGATCCATTGTGGGTCGAGGCAACTATAGTACAAGTAACCGGCCCTAGATCATACCACATGAAATGTCGCGACAATAGAATTTGGAAACGCCATATTGATCAGCTGCGTTCAAGGCTACAGTCGGGGATCTCCGAGCCCCCTGATTTCCAAACCGAGGGGGGAGGAGATAGCGAGGAAGCTGAATTCGAAGTGGCAGAAAGTTTAAGCGATAGTAATGACCGCTCAGAGGCAGCACGTGATGGACCCGGAATGGGGGTAGTCTCACCTCAAAGAGATGCCGAGGGCAGTAGCGACGACGAAAATTCGAATGCGGAACAGGAGGCACCCTTTTCACCGATAACGTCCTTCCCCAATAAGACTGTAGCCAAATACCGGGAGGACAACGAAAATCTAATAGACAATCAAAACAACCTGCCTACCTCAAAGACTACGTGACCGCACCCCTTTAACGGAACCCGGGGGGAAGGGGTGTTGTGAATCAATAAATGCTTAATAAAGATCATTAAGAGCTTGAAGTAAAGTGCAGGGTTCTGGCCCTGCACTTCTGATTGGCCGATAATAACGACATCGGATTGGTCCGTTTAGGAGAATCCGATTGGCTATTAAAGAGCCTCTCCCATCGGTTAGTGGAGTTAGCGCTCCCTGTGTTTTCATTGGTTAAATAAGTTAAGAGTTGCCTATATAAAGGGGCCCATCGTGGCCATTGAGCTGAGCTGTTTTCACATGTAAATAAAGAGTTGAAGTTCACTGTTTCACTGGCTCGTCTCCATCCTTGCATCATGCACAGAACATAACAATCCCTGTAAGCCTTCCCCCCAAATGGCAACCTTGAGATAGTCTGCCAGAGCTTCGCTGTTTCGAGGGTTGAGATAATGGGTTCTGACTGAAAAAAAGACCTTATATTCTCTTCATTGTCTAAGGAGGTGTTTTTTTTTTTAAATTATTTTGCAGCTTTTGTTTTGCACTGACGGGTCTTCCTTCTTTTTCTAGAACTCAAGCAGTCTTGTCTGGAAGAACAATTTTCTTAACTATCTGTAGGCATGGATTTGTGTCTGTTGTCTATGGAGATTCTCAGTAATCCCGGTCGTGGTTATCCCAAAGGTGCTTTTTCAAGAGGCAAATTGACTTTCTTGTTTTTCTTTGAAAATGTTTCATTTCTCATCGAAGAAGCTTCTTCAGCTCTGAGTTCCAGGGAAGGGAACCATCTTCAAAGAAAAACAAGAAAGTCCACTTGCCTCTTGAAAAGGCAACTTTGGGACACTTGTGTCTATTGCAGAGAAGAAGATACTTCTCTTTCCCGAAAAAGCAGGGTTTTGTTTAAAAAAAAAAATCAGAACTACCTTATTTCTAAGATATTTGGTCATTGTGTCTTATGAACTATTGATGGAACAGGCTGATGTGAAGGCAATCATACATTCCTACTCCATCTTATCTTCAAAGGGGCATAGCTTTGTGAGCTTCCTAACTTGCAATCTTTTTGTAGTGTGTTCCATAGTATTTCTTGCTACAAATACATCTATGGGCCTACTCCTTGGGATGTATTCCAGCCTCAATTTTTTTGTCAAGCTACACAGTTAGCAAAGTCTCCAATACACTTTGACAAAGAGTTTCCGCTGTTGCTTTTAAGATGGTGTCATTGCCTTCTCAAGTCATTTTTAGAGAATAGGAACAAGGAAATGCTTTTGGGTGAGATCCTGCTGCACAGCAAGCCACCTTCTGGCAAGGGTTTAAAATTAATTTCTCCAGAGTTAGAGAAAATTAATAACATTTGTATGTCTTTGTCTCCGTCTATAAACATCCTAGCTGCTTGAATACCCCTATTTCTGGAAAGTCACATACATATAGATGATTTATGAGGAATACAATTGTTTTGTAAGGGTAAAAAAGAAAACAAAAAAGATTGTTTCATAGTTTAGCATTGCTTGAAACTTAAATTTCAGGCTTGGCACTGTTTTCATTAAAGTTGGCAGGGGTTTTACCATCAACTTCAACAAAATTAAGCAAATATTTTTGAAATCCTGGCCAGATGGTGGAAAGAATTGTGGGCTGAGATCCAAAGAGTTATGTACAGAATCCTATACATTTAAGAGAACTTCAGAGGTGTTCTAATCAGAATCTCTGAAGATTTGAAAATCTGGAATAGAGAAAATCTTCAAGATTACCTTCCACTTTTAGAATAAAAATCTGTAGTTGTACAAACCTACTCAGGGAAGAACTGAGACATAAGTGAAAATATTGTTTAAGACCAAGATTTGCACCATTGTGTTTACAACATTGTCACAGCATTGTCATGTGACATACTGGGACTTTTTCCCCCTTTGCTAAACCAGGCATGGGTGTGGCCAGCGTGTGATGCATCCAGTCCACAGGCTGTGAGTTTGACAGCCCTGTGCTGAAATAAAGCAAGGAATAAAGAACAAGTGAAATACATCCCTCTATATACCATTTCTATGAAAAAAATGTTGTTCTGCCTCAATCTTCATTCTGATACAGTCACCACTCCCAGGCTTTCTTTCTTATAATCCTGATTTCACAGCTTATAGTCAACTAATTCAGAAAAAAAGTGAATAAATGGAAAATATAACTGGCTGTATAAATCAAACTAGAGAATCTATTGAGGCATTTCAATTCCATAAATTCCAAACAGTACAGCCAACTGTAAGAGGTGCTGGGATCATATTCTAGTAATGTTTAAGTAGATACTTGAATAAATGAGCTATCTTGGGCGCAATAATGTTTGGGAGGGGGTCTAAACAACACTTCTTGAACCACTTGGCAAGTCTTTCAGCCTACACATTATATCCAAGTTTCCTCTAATTCATCTGAAAATAACCTAGTGCAAAAATTTTTCCACATGGTGATCTCTGAGTTTGGAGGACTAGAATTCCTATTATCTCATCTCTTTAGATTACTCTTTAAATCACTTTAAAAATATTAAATATCTTTCATATTAAAGCGAGATTAGTTCATTTTTTTTTATTTTCATGATAACTGGCCACCTCAGAGAATATGTTAAAAAGGGTTGGCAGTCACCTTTATTGTGTTCTTAGGACAAATATTCTTGAGGTGGCTCAAAGCAGATTTCTGAGGTCTATACTTGATACACCTGGAGGCAGAGCTATTGTTCCAGTTGTTTGTAAAATTGAAGTTAAGCTGATGTTACATTTTTTTAAGGTTCCAGATCTTCCCTTCATGTTCACTCCCTTAACATTGGCTGATGAGCTTCCATCAAAGTTGAAAAATTTCATAGAATAAATATTAATGGCAGGTGGCTTATCAGCAAGGATTGTTCATTCTCTGTCATGCCAAATATGCAAAAATTAAATGATATCAGGTTTCATGGGGAAACTCTGGTTTGGCTTTAGAGGACCTAGGTGACAAAGGGCTTCTGGGAATTTCCTCACTTCAGTTTTCCAGGTGAATAAAGGTTTTTTTCCTTCCCTCTTGGACCAGCCTTTTGGCAGTATTACAGGGAAAATATCCAATGCAGAAATAAGTTAGCCCATCTGAAACTGGAAATACTCAAACAGTTCAATGTGTGTTGTAATATTGTAGAATCTATAGGAACATCCACAAATGCTTAAGTTTACCTCAGTTTTATCCTAGAAGAACATATATCCCTATTCTATATCCCTTTACTTTTTTCATACTTGAAATCTTCTATAATCCTAATTGAAGCAAAATACAGTAGAAGCTCTGGTCATGACCATAATTTGCTCTGGTCATTTCGGTCGCAATCTAATTTGGTCGTGACATGAACCTTTAAACAAACACAGAGCAGCTAAGTCCAAGGGACCAAATGTTTAAAGCAGCCAAATTATGGAGCATTTGGGTCATGACCAAATCAGGTTGCGACCAAAGTTATGGAATGAATTATGGTTGTGACCAAAGGTTCTACTGTACTATGTAGTTACAGTGAAAATAGAGCACCAATCAATGCTAGCCTCCAATAGTTAAAACTCAATTTATTTGTTGACTTCTTTGATATCATCCCATGTTTTATTTCATGTTGCTATCTTTACTACTATTTAATATTCCTGGACTTTGGCTGCAGTAAGGAGGAAAAGGACAATATGTTGGAAATTTAAAAGAGTAAGGGGGCATGCATATTTGGCCTACTATTGCTTTAATGTTCATAAGCTTGCTAATATGGTTTGGCGATGTGTAGTATGATTTAATGACATGGACATGAGTTTGAATTGTGTGTGGCAAATAAGATCCTTCTTTTGGGATGGAAAATTAGTGCCATCCCAGATTCACATTCTTGCAATGACAATCTGTGTTTGGTATCTGCTTATGAACTGATTCTTTACTGTTTTAAGCAAAAGACAGATCAGACTAAAGACAAAGATTATTCAATGTGTCAAAACTTTAATGATGAGTTCCAAAACACTGCTGTTTTCTATATATTATAACATGATCTTGTTTCTTTGCTTTCTGTTTTGGGAAGGAGTATATCTCTTTTCATTCCTGGATACCACAGCAATTTCCATAATCACATTTAATCTCTTTTATTATGCTTTGTTTCATTGTAATTAACATTGATGTAGAATTCACCCTAACTACCTAAGATTATTTTGTGTTTTAGAAACTGATATTCTCCCAGTGCCAAAAGAACCACCCTAATTAGGTTCAGTGGCTAAAGATTTGTTTCCTAACTAAACATAAAGATTTCATAACTGTTAAGTCTGGAGCATGGGTGCGAATGATGGAGACGAGCTGGTAGAAACAGTGAACTTCAAACTCTTTATTTACATATTGTGACAGCTCAAACTGGAGGGCTGCTATAGCCTTCCTTATATACGCAACTTATTAACTATTCAACCAATAGCAAACCTGGAGCGCTAGCTCCGTTAACCAATGGGAATGGCCTATTAATGGCCAATCAGATGCTCCTAAACGGACCAATCCGATCCTGCCATTAACAGCCAATCAGAAATGCAAGGCCAGAACCCTGCACTTGACTTCAAGCTCAAGATAACTTTATTGGTATTATTCATTCACAACAATAACTGCACTTCTAATTTTAATATCCATTGCCATGGACTGAAAGAGGAACAAATGAAAAATATGAAGAGAAATATCTCAACCTGAGTATAAACTCATCATTGTGGAGGAAATATTTCATTCTATGACGACTGACGAGGAATGACATGGAAGAGATCTTTAATAGCAGTATGTTTAAAAGTATTTTCTACAAAATAATAATTTTGTTTGGCTCACACAGTTTCTTTTTGCTTTTTCACAAATCTAACATGCATGATAAAATGTCCCTCCATGTTTTTTCTATAGCAGGCAGTGAAGTAAAATTTAAAATCAGGTAATCCAAATCTTCTTTTCTTTGCATCTTGGATAATCTTATATTAAAGATTTCCCAAGATAAAAAGATTTATCCCTTTCTCTCCCCCCCCCACCATACAAATTTGGATATATCTTTTTGCAACTGTTTAAATGATGCCTCTGTTCTAAAAAAGATATTGTTCATGTTTTGACTATTGTACATTGTACGGAGTAATTTCTCATAAGATGGGCACACATTTGATAAATAAACAAATAGTCTGGAATACGAATAATGTTTTAAGGAACACATTCCTTTTTACCAGAGGAATTCTGCCCAAATAATGATAATTTTAATTTTTTTCCAATTTAAATCCATACATTCAATCCATATTTTTACATAGTTATTTTGAATTAGCAAACAATTCATGTTATGATAATACCAAAAATTTCATTTTTTTTCTCAATCTCAAAACCAGTTTTTACAGACAATTCTTTTGCATATTCTTCATTGGTATTGTTGTGTTTTACTTATTAATTATAAGTCCAGCAAATGTACCATATTTTTTTAGTTTTTCAATCTACTCTTCCTGAAGGATTCTCCAAAATTAAAACCAAAATTATGGACAAATGTCCATAATTGGTAGTTTATAAAATTTTTAGAATTTTTCACTCTAACAATTCTCTCATCTTCTCTCTCTCTCTCTCTCTCTTTTTTGCAAAAGTAATAAAGTTTTGCCTAAGGACCTTTGTTCTGGAAATTTTGATTAAAATCTTCTCAAACTATTGTCCATAAGCAATATTTGACAATATTTGAAAGTTGACAGCTAATGATATTTAAAATATAATATATACATGTACATGCACTGATATCTGCACCATGTAAACAAAACTCCAAAATAATGCTTTGGAAGCATTAAATTAGAAATTTTGAGATAAACAGCTAAGCATTTGGACGTAATCATTTCACATTTGCAATCATTTGGAGATAATTATGAATTTGAATGTTACTTATTTCAAGTGCTCACTTTGAAAATGAAAAATTGTCAACATTTCTAAGGTTTATTTAAAAAAGTGTATTTTTGCTTAAGGAATAGTTGAAGGGGAATAAACGAAGTTTTCTTTTCTGCAACTGAACAGAATTAAGAAAAACTGTTTCTGGACTTTATCTGTTTAAATAGACTTAAAATAGTTGAAAAGCTAATATCTGAGTTTTTAGAATCATTCCTTTTTTTCTGATAATAACAGAACAAATAACAAAGAGATGAAACCTATTCAAAGTTAGCTATTGTAAGTATGGATCGTCTCATTTGATACCTTTACAATGCTGCAGCTGGGATGGATTCCTCACATGTGAAGAAATATCAGATGAGGCTAATCTTTCAGTAAATGATTGCTTATTAGATTATTTCTCATGTAATGTGAACAGCACCAGCTTATTTTATTCTAACACACTTAATTTATTCTTCCTAGGATGCACTTAAGTAGTGTATTTGCTAATTTGGTATCTTCTGAATAACTGCCATTTCCTTAAATTATGCTAACAGGGTCAAAAGTGAGAAGTCAAAGGGCTCAAACTACGCCAGAAAGAAGAATATTTCAGGCCTTTTCTGAAATACGTTTACATATTTCTAAGTTATTCAAATCTCTCCATGCTACAGTGGTTAACCTTTCAGTCAAACAAAGTTACTGAGAGTTCTGTTTGTTCTAAGTGCTGTGAATTTCTCCTCATCTTTGTTCTTCCCTTTGTAGAGTTGCTCTAGCTATGTTATTCTGAATTTTCCAGCTTTTATGTAAGAAAATCCCTTGAGATTTTGCTGCACAACTCACATGTTCAATAGATTTCAAATAATTCTGAAGTCCCTGCCCACTGGTGTTTAGCTAGTAATTGGGTTTTTGTCTTTTTCTTTTAATAAAAAATTCTATGTAGTTGCAAGCAACCATTATCTATTGTTTAAGAGAATGCACGTAATCGTCTTTATCCTTTACCATGTGCTTAGTTCCACTAATGGAACTAATGATGGTTGCAATTTACAGAGGTCACACAATCACCTTTTGTTACTTTCTGACAAGCAAAGTCAATGGGGAAATCAGATTCACTTTAACTGTGTTACTAACTTACCAACTGTAGTGTTCCTCTTAACAATTGTTGCAAGAAAAGTTATAAAATTCACTTAGCAAAAGAAATGTTGGGCTCAGTTGTAGTTGCAACTTGAAGACTATCTGTACGCTATTCACCATGCTCAGTAGCCTTGCATTTTATGCTACCAACATTGGATAAGATCTGTACGCTATTCACCATGCTCAGTAGCCTTGCTTTTTATGGTACCAACATTGGATAAGATCTATTTTTCTCTTACAGAGGACATGCCTTCCTCAGTAAGGAACAATAAGGAACAGCTGGACCAAAGGAAGATTCCCTGATCTTCTGGAAAGCTCATATATTTCAAGGAGTATGCAATCCTCAATATTTATCTCAATTTAAAGCTGATTCATAAGTTTCTACTGTTGCTAAAAGGCAGCACATTTGTCATAAGCTAACAAATTTAAAATGATTAAATTTGTTTGCTGCCCATCTCACCATGAAGTGATTCTGGACAGCTTACATTGTTAAAAAGAATAAAACATTACCACAAAGTATTTACAACCTGAATAAAATTACTATAAGCTGTTCTAAAAATACAAATTATCAGCTATAACTGAAAGATGGGAAGAGAAAGAGTAAGTTGAGCAGGGGGGAGGCAGGATCTCCTATTAATAAATCAACTACCTCCAATGTGATGGTCTCCCAGTGGAGCCCCAAGCCAATTGGCAGAGACAGGTCTTCAATCTATTATGGAAGGACAGGAGGATGGGAGCTGACCTCACTGATGTTCCAAAGGGTGGAGCCATGGCAGAGAAGGTTCTTCTCCTGGACCCCACCAACCAGATTTCCCTGGCTAACAGGGCCGATAGCACATCCCCGCTGCCATATATCCCATCAATCAGGGAATGGATGGTTCACAACAGGTAAAAACAACATCCGATAAAATCAACATAAAAATCCCAATATAAAAACATATAAACCATTAATTGGTATCGGTAAATCATAAAGTTGCTTAATGAGGCAAATTCAAAGTGAAATCTTAGGTTTCATTTTTATTGTTTCCATGTAGTAGTGTGATTCTGAAGCTCAAAGGCATCATTTTCAAATTCTCATATATATCTTGTCCAAGAAGATAATTCATGGCCATTAATATTTATGTCCACATAGTTTGGGTATTAGGACATTTACATAAACATGAGCTATTAACTAACAGAAGATTGATCTTTCTGGTATACATTATCCCTTTGCCACACGCCCTATTTTTTTTTGTAAATCTTAGTGGTTATAACTGCAGAGAATTAAATCTGACTTCTTGTTAATCCTGAGAGTGTCATAAAATTGTAATGCCTTTATTATTTAGTGTGTTCTATATATCAAGAATAGTTTTTTGTCTGTTATCCCTCTTTTTTCAAGCCCTAGAGTCTTTTTAATGATGTTAAAGGATGCATGTTCCCCTTGAGTATCTCTGTGTTGCTTAAATAAACTTGTGTGGTGGCACAGAATGAGTTCATGAGCAATTTTTTGGGGAATCTGCAAATTATACACTCTCAGATGCTGCCATATGATTTGTTCTTCAATAGCCAGACTTCTGTTTCTCTCATAATATTCCATTAATGTACATTTCTTAATTTTACCATGGTAATTTTCACAGAAACTATGCAGTTTTTTTCTTCTGAAACTATGGCTAGCTGGGATCACCTTTCGGTTACATTCCATTAGTTTGCTCACTTCCCCATAACATATTTAGATAAATATGCAGAGGAGACAAATTTTTGATGAACGTTGTGTGGTCAAAATTTCCATCCAAATAAATATTAGATTTCTATTTTTCTGTGAAAAGGGAGACATGTTGTCAGGGACAATTCCTATTTTCTAATATTTTTCTATAAAGCCATAGAGTCTGTGAATTTCAGGACTGGTTTGTTTTTCTTTACTGTGAGCACATTTCAAGAGAAAGCACAGGGCTGCAGTATTTTACAGAGGTTGACTTCTTGTTGAAATTGTTTATAAAGGATCTTTAAAACAAAGAGGTGCAGAGGTGAGCCTGATAGATACCAAGGGAATTATCCACAGACACATGATGCCTACAGGTCCTGGAGATTTACAGATCACACTAACACAAATTTTCAAGAGAGAGCATTTAGGCCATCAAGTTCAATTCCCTGTTAATATAGGAATCCATATCAAATCATCCCAGACAGTTAGCCTCCACATGCTAACATCCAATGAAGAAGAGTCCCTACAGTCTTCCATCAAACAGTTAGTATGTTTTTTCTTTTGAATACAATTAACTCCTCCTCCTCCTCCTCCTCCATCATTTATTTTCCTGACACCAGCTCTACAGTTCTGATCTGCCTCTCTGTATCTGTTTTCTATTCTCTTTTCTATTC
This sequence comes from Hydrophis major, assembly GCA_033807585.1. Taxonomy (NCBI): domain Eukaryota; kingdom Metazoa; phylum Chordata; class Lepidosauria; order Squamata; family Elapidae; genus Hydrophis; species Hydrophis major. Next base: position 28,219,591 of record CM066333.1, read on the forward strand.
CTGCAGTGTCTTGTTTTCAGGGCTTTTTCTGTAATCAATTGGTTTGGTTGGATTTCCCCAATATTTGCCCCCACTAAAATGATTTGCAGTTATGATTTTAATACTTTCTTTTTAGGATTTTCCACCCATCTTGGGCTCCCATTCACATTGTTTTCTCCCAATAAAGGATCCTATTTATTATGTTTATGAAAACATGTTTTTCTGAAGTTTGACTACATTCATTTTTAGTTTCAGAGATTCCAGTATTATATTATGACTTTCCTCCAGGATTTCTGCCTCTTTCACTCCCTCAATTACTGTATAAACCTGAAGTCAAGGATAATAGATTCTTCTGTGCCTCTGTCCACGCACTGAATGAGAAACCTATCAGTGAGACAAATCAGGAATTTCCTGAAAGAACCATGCTTGGCAGAGTGTTTTCCTTTCTCTATAATAGTCTTTTGGGTTCAAAGAAGACACTCTGTTATACAGTTTCTCTTTGAGGATGAAGAAGGCTCCTAGTCCAAGCAGAGTCTAAAATGGATGTGTGTGTGTGCAATGGAAGTTCACCATCATAGCAACTGTGGTTGTTATTTTGTGATGTTGCTCATGGTTTTGGTTAAGTTCTGCGCATGGGCGCAAGGAACGGAGATGAGGCAGTGAACAGTGAACGTCAACTCTTTATTAATCATTCTGAACAGAGCAAAAACCTAGGGCACCAGCAGCCCTTTTATAGGGCAGGCTGCTGATTTAGTAACCAATGAGAAACGTGGAGTGTTAACCCCTTGAACCAATGAGAGTGGCTCGTTAACAGCAAATCAGATTCTCCTGAACGGACCAATCCAATATCGCTATTATCGGCCAATCAGAAGTGCAGGATTAGAACCCTGCTTTTTCTAAAGGTTTGATAAAACTTTATTTAAGCGTTTTATTAGTTCATAACAGTTTTTAATTAGTTTTTGGAGGCACTTGTCCTCAAAACTGGCAGAGGTTTCATAGCACAGGGCTTACCAGCAGGTTCTGTCAGCAAGTGTAGCTTCTAGTTTCATGGTGGAAGCAGAGGTGTACTTCAAAAATTTTAGCAAAGGGTTCTCTGCCCGATTGCTGGGTGTCCGTGGCCATGATGAGTGTGGCCTAGTTGGTTTCCTGTACCGCAGTGTGTGTGTGTGGGGGTGTTTTTTGCCTCCTTGGGCTCTGGAAGCTTTCCTTGAGCCCATGGGAAGGTGAAAACAGCCTCCCTGGGTTCCAGGCTTTCTCTGGAAGCCAGAAACAGACCTGTTTCTTCCTGAACTTCCGGGAGACCTGTTTTTTGCCCTCCCCAAGCCTCCATGCACGCCCTGAACTTACCTGCATCCAAAATGGGCTATCTAGGGACTCCTGGGAAAGGAGGGGAGGGGCAAGACCACCCAGGAATGGGATTTGGGGGTTCTCCAAACTGCACAGAATCTTAGCGAGGGGCTCTTCTGGACCCCTGTGAACCCCAGCAGCCCATCCCTGAGTGGAAGCCATTGTGGTGTAGGGCTTCTTTCATAGCATCTTTGTAGCACTTGTATGATTGACTTTGAGGTGTCTTCTCAGACTCCAGTACATTATAGAACAATTGAGGAAGGCAATCATTCATTCAATCAATCAGAATAGAGTTGGAAGGGACCTTGGAGGTCTTCTAGTCCAACCCCCTGCTCAAGCTATACCATTCTAATAATTTCTAATAATGTGTCTGCTAATAATTATTCTTTTTAATAATGTGTCCCACCTATCTCATCTGGAATTATTGCATGCCTCTGGAAAAAGACCATCCACATCTTCTTGACTGGGACCATACTATTAAATTCCCACCATGGTATTTTTTTCATTCACTCCTCCACTTATTTTAACCCAGATATTCTCTATAGTGTTACCAAATACAGCCAGCTATAGTGAGTTTCCCCGTGCATTTAAATATGCAATATCACTCCTTCTTTTCATTGTTTCTCTTGAAGAAACAGTATTTGCTCTTCCTCTTCTCTATCCCCTTTATGGGATTTATCCAATCATTTCTCTGCCATGATCATTAAATTATATTTATCTTTATACATTAGAAGCACAAGCTTAACATGTTTAATACTCTTATTCTTACTTTTTCTTTGAGCATTAGTCTCTATATATACTTTATGAAAGCCATGAACTTTATGACACATTTTTATAGTAATTTTCAAGTGACCATTTCAGCAACACACTCATTTTCTAAAAGGTATAAGTCGTTATCTGAGGTTTTAACCACCCTCCATGGGTTAAGTTTAAGGCCTAATCAACTTGGTTACATTTGGCCAAACACATTTTTATCAATCCTTTTGAAAGCTATTTTGCTTTGTGCTAACAGTTCATTCTTTAGAAAACTCAGAAGCCGGATTTAACTCCTTGACACCTTTTGTGCCTACTTTGTGGTCTTGCTATATTCTTTCCAGCCTGCTTCAATGGGCTGGAAACTTGCCCTTAACTTCTGACCCTTGTTTCGCGATTGATCAGGTGTATGGTGAGAGAGAGACAGAGACAAAGACAGAGAGAGAGAGAGCTTTGATCACATATTCACACCTGTATCTTTACTTTTTAAAGGTCCCTCCCCCCCACCATGGCACTGTTGGTTGTAAGGGTATTAAACCTTTGTAGTGGGTTTCCAAAGAAGGATTTCTTTTTCCCGGTGTAAATAATTTTTCAGAGAGAAACTTCCTAATGGTGAGGACAGTTAACCAGTGGATCAGCTTGCCTTCAGAAGTTGTGGGTGCTTCATCACTGGAGGTTTTTAAGAAAAGATTGGACAGCCACCTGTATGAAATCATATAGGGCAGGGGTGTCAAACTCACATCATCACGCCAGCATCATGTGACGTATTGGGACTTTTCCCCCCTTCGCTAAGCCAGGTGTGGGAGTAGCCAGCATGTGATGCATCTGGCTCGCAGGCCAGGAATTTGACAGCCCTGGTACAGGGTCTCTTACTTGAGCAAGGTCCCTTTCAGTTTTATTCTGATTTATTGAATCCCTGAAACAGATCATGAACATAACAGTCACAAGATAGATAAAAATAAAGTCAATGTTCCATCCAATACTCAGCAGGGTGAACTTTCTCTATGTTCTTTTAATTTTAAAATTACCAATTCTATGAATAGTCTTCTCTAGTTTGGCACCATATAAATCTTCTTTTAGTTTAATTCTTCATTCTGATGGCACTTAAGTATAAATGGTGATGCATTCATCACTCTATAAATGTCATAGGTGAAAGGAAGGAAGTAGTTGTAGGAGAAGAGTCAAAACTAAGGGGTCTACTAATTTAGTTCTATGCAAATCTAATTGAATATCACCTAAACTACATATTGAAAATTTAACTAAACTACATATAGAGAATTTAACATGAATACAACCTACAAAGCTTGCAAATAACTGTAGCAATGTGACATTAAGTAGAACCAGTTTAGACTATGCGAAGAATTCTCATGTAGACTTTACTTTTAAGTCGACATCATCAGCAAAGCATTGTAATTGTATTCCTATTGTTATAGCTGCTCATTGACCACATTTGAAAATCACTGGAGAACTGGAAGACATTCACTTAGATGGGGCAGGATTAGTTTTAAGTGATTTCAGCTGATGTGTACCTTCCAAGTTTAACTTTGCAATAAGGTTTGTATTATCCCTAAACTCTGTCAAGAAGGTACTTGTCTTCCTCATTTAATATCTAAGAGAGAATGGAGTCAAATGATCCCTCAAAGTGAAACAGCCCATTATTTTTCCCATGATGGTTAAAAGTTTGACTAGCTAGACACAGCTTGATGAATATAGGTCTTACTTCTTACTGGTACACATTCTTGTTTTGAAGCCAAGAATAGTACTCATGCGTAAAACATTTATTCACAAGTGTAATGATTGGCAATGATTTCATTATAATTGAAAGGTAGGAGAAAGAAGTATTAACAATTAAAGACCAGATAGTTCAAAATTCGCATTTTAATCTAAAAGTGAATAAACTAAAATTGGTGAACTTTTAGAGTTGGGCATATATTAGGGAATCACAATTCAGCCTTATGACTTTTATTTTTGATGATAAGAATTGCAATCCATCCTATATACAGATCACCAGATTGGGAAATGCTGTTATCATATCACCAGAATACTTCATATTCACAAAGTGTAGTCAATAATAAAAAAGGAATATTAAACACTGTATGAATTATGGTTTTTATTCTGGTCATTATATTTCTTACATTTGTATTTATATTTTCTTCAGTGAAACTCAGGATAATGAAACTTCTTCTTTTTTAAATTCCTGATAACAGCTTTGTGGGAATCTGAAGTTCAGACAATCTCTTTATGTAAAGCCATCTGAAGCTGTTGTGCAATTATCTCCTCAACCACATTCTTCCAAAACAGAAAGTTAGATTCAACCAATAGTGGGGGTCTAGCAATGATTTCTGTAAGTGGCAGAGGCACAATTCCCTCACTCAAAGAATTAACTATAACTAACATGATTTGACTCTAACAAGAGAAATACTAAAAGCTTTTTCAATTTGAGATTACAGTGTAGGGAATATAACTCAGGGGTCCCCAACCACTGGGCCGTGGACTGGTACCGGTCCGTGGAACATTTCCTACTGGGCCGCCAGTTTGCTGGGCGCCGCCATCTTGTTTGATGAGAAAGTGCTTCCGGGAGAGCTTTTCCGGTTGGAAAGCGACATTTGGGTCCTGAAGGAATCCTCGTGCCTTAGTTTCATTGAAGGGGGAGCTTCGAACAAAACTAAAGCACGAGGATTCTTTCAGCACCCAAGGCAAAGTGAGCCAAGCGACCGTCCCGAAGCCATCCCGAAGCGAAGCCCATCGACAAAGGTACAAAGGAGGAGTTGAAGGTGGCGGGGAGAAGCGGGGGACGGCTGGCTGGCCAGTCGCTCGGCTCGCCTTGCCTTGTCATGTGTGTTGATGCCGGTACCGGGCTGCAGATCATTTTGTGATGCCGGTACCGGGCTATAGCACAAAAAAGGTTGGGGGCCACTGATATAACTGATCCAAACAGGAAGACCAGATCTTGAATGTGACCATTGTCCCATGTTGGATGCTGAATGATCTATGATAGGCCTAAGGCTGTCATGATGGCCATGAACTCTTGAGTTAACTCAGACCCACACCTAACAAAGGCAAATTGAAGTCCTCCAGAGCCATAAATCTGCTAACTTAGAAATAAAATAAAGGAGCTCAGGCTGAGAGATAATTTTTAGGCAGGGATGTTGGCACAAGAGCAACAATCCCAATTGATCCCTAGAGCCCAACTTAATAGGTAAGGTCTCATGTCTGGTGACCTGTGGACCAGGGCTCCTGCAAATTCTAAAGTATTCTTTTTATCATCAACAATTAAATCACTGATGGGGAAGGGCTTATTTCAAACCAACCTGGCATTCAATAGCATTCTTTTGGCATTGTTCCAGTTTGTTCCACATGTTCCTCCAGGTCTTTCTTTCTTTCTTTCTTTCTTTCTTTCTTTCTTTCTTTCTTTCTTTCTTTCTTTCTCTCTCTCTCTCTCTTTCTCTCACACACACACTTTCTTTCTTTCTTTCTTTCTTTCTTTCTTTCTTTCTTTCTTTCTTTCTTTCTTTCTTTCTTTCTTTCTTTCTTTCTCTCTCTGTCTCTCTCTCTTTCTCCCCCTCTCTCTCTCTCTCTTTCCTTCCTTCCTTCCTTCACTTAATCTGTTCGTTTCTCGTGGCTACAGTCAAATGACATACTGGTAATGTTAAAACTCATAAGTCATTCTGTAAGCCCAACACAGTTCAATTCAGCTGGGTCCATACCATCTCAAAGAACAAAGCAACAAATTATGTGCATATTGGCAATTTTTGAAATTGTAAAAAGCCATTAAGAGTGAGAGCTTCAGCTTTTATCCAATTTACCGTATATCTGAAGGCTTAGCCAACACTATTACTATATAAAAGAATGGAGAAAATTGAGAACAGGGCTTTGTGATTGTTAACAAAACATGACCCGCACAAGCTACAGATTGCCAATGCCAGCAAGAATTCTTTTTGTATTTTTTTAGTGCCTAATTAACTGTGTCAGGAGTTCAAAAACAATTAGGAATTTGAAAGAACAAGGAGAAAAGGGGGAAAAAGAGGGCATTGACTAATTCCTCAGTACATAAATATTTCCATGTTATGCTGCAGGACTTCATCAAACTTAAAAGGGCACTTCAAGGTAGTTTTCAGAATGTTTTAAAATCTTTCCCATTCAAAAGCTTTATTTTGCTGTGCGTAATCATTCTTTGGAAGTTTGATGTTAAAATCTGTTTCCTCCTGACATTTAAAATGATCTGTTTGATTTTCTATGCCCTTACAATGCATTTCTTTCACCCTGGCCCAAGTGCTTTCCAGCTAGAATGAACTTATAAGTGGCCAAAAATAGAGGCAAAGAACCTATGTCTACATCTAACATGACAAGAGTTAGCATAGGCAATGCATTAAAGTCTATTTCCTCTTAATATTCCTTTTTGTTCCATCTACCATTTTCTCAAAGAAAACTATCAAGAATTAAAAAGCTGCAAGCTAAAAGCAGACATGAAGTCTACTTCATTATACTGACCACTTTCAGAAGGCTGTCTTTTAAACAGTACCTTTAAAGCTAATACTTTTTAATTTAAAAAAATCTGATCGATTATGTTGAACAGACTTTTTTTTAAACAAACAAGATAGCTAAGCATTTGCTTTCAGCTTTAACTTAAAAGCTGCATAAAAACCCAGCAGTTGGCTGTTTACACATTGTCTTCCTTCTTGGAATGACAAAGGACCATGTACAAGACCTCTACTGCATCTTATAGACTTAATTTAGCTGCACTTATCAGATCTGAAGCAGCATTGAATGAAGAACTGAACACACAGAATTTCTAGCTTATGAAAGAGAGAAGAGTTGTATCCAGTATTGTGATGTTTAATTATTCCCTTTGCATATTGTAGATACATCCTTCAGAGATATCGCTGAATTGGCATTGTTGTACAATTGCTAAGAACAGACTGCATCAAGTGTTCAACTGTATTATGTATATACTGTAAATAATGGCTGCATTTCTTTCTTTCTTCTTGAATGTATACCTTTACATTACCAGGGCATCAGAAAGAGAAGCATATTACAAGTTTACAACAGACAGATAATATTAAGAAGATGCTCACCCAGATTCCTTCCTAATTCACTAGGTAGACCTGACCAAGAAATCAACTCCACAATAAGGTTAAAAATACTTTTATTGAGATTGGCGATAACAACAGAATCTTGCAAGTCTGATTCTGTTCCTCCCCATAAAAATCCTGACAACCTCGAGGTAATGGGACAAGACTTCTGCTGTATCAGCTGTTGGGACTGAGCTTGGGACTGAGATATACTGTATAATAGCAATAGCAATAGCACTTAGATTTATATGCCACTTCACAGTGTTGTACAGCCCTGTACAGCCCTGTACAGCAGTTAAGCAGTTTACAGAGTCAGCATATTGTCCACAACAACCTGAGTTCTCATTTTACCAACCTCAGAAGGATGGAAGGTTGAGTGAACATGAGCCATTGAGAATTGAACTGATGGCAGTCAGCAGAATTAGCCTGCAATACTGTATTCTAACCACTGTGCCACCACAGTTCCTCTATACCTATAAGTAGGTATCATCAACATATTGATATGAGAATCTGTGAAGGCAGATGACTTGCCCCAGCAGTTTCATGTAAATCTTGTAAAAAGTGCAGAGAGCAAATAGTCTCAGGCTCTCCACGTATTTGTAAAGGAATGTGGAGAAAATATATAGGACCTGTTTAAGGATGACATCTTGGTTCTGGGAAAAGTATCTGCAAGAAACTCAAAATAAGTAGCTTTCTGGTATTGTGTGACTTCAACCTCCATGCCTATGGGACTTGTTCAGGGAAAACAAGAAAATTCATGAACTTTATGATTGTCATAGATAAGTTTAGATAAAATCTGGTCTGACGTAGAGACTTATGCAGAACTCATGTTTGTATTGGAAAAGTTGTGTTGTAATCAGGATGTTGAAAGATATTGATCTAGGCTTTTTCAGTGCTCAAATAACTTCTTATCCCAGAAGATTTATTGCTATCTGTGACCTCCACAGATTTATGGAAATCCATTAGGATCTGGTACCATAACTCATGCCTACTTTATTACTCATTTGGATTGCTCTAATCTTCTCTATACGAGGTTACTTTTGTAGACAATTTGGAAAGTTCAATTGGTTCAAATTTCAAATGATCTGCTGGTTAGTTGGTACCATGAACGTATATTTACATGTAAGCTTTGCACTGGCTACCTGTGATGCAATCCAAACTGCTTGTAACCTGTAAGGGCCTGTCAACCTAGAGCTTTTTATTAGAGTTGGTTGTCAAAATCAATAAATATAATAAAATCCAATAAAGATATATTTCTTAGATGACTGATTCATAAACATTATTTATGAAGGCCTGGTTATTCTGCTTTGCTTACTTTTAGGGCTCACTAAATTTTCTTATTTCTTAATTAGGGAAGGAAGATTTAAGATATTTATCCAGCTACTTCCACATTAAAATTAATTCTCTCCACTTGACTTGATTCATCATAGTATCTTTCCTTTTCCATCTCCGAATAGTTATTCAGGAAGGGAAGATTTCTTCTGTGAACTTCCTCAGACATTTGCTAGGCCAATGTCCAAATGCTTCCCATTGGGGAGCTTAATCCTTTCCACTGAGTTCCATTAATAATCTTTCCATTCAATTTTTTAGTATAGCATTTGTGGTAGTGCTGATGACACAAGCTGTTTTTTTCAGTTCAGTTTTACAATTTACATGAAAAAATCAGCTAGTTCATAGAAGAGATGTTTTATTTCATTAAAAAAAATCCATCTCTCTCTCTCACACACACACACTTTAAGAACAAATGTATTCAGTCAACAGAAGAAGAAGACTGACCCTATGAATAAATTAGGGGCAAGTCTCAGATTAAAGAGAGATATTGAATAACTCGCAGTTCATTTTGCCCTGCATAGAGCTAAATCTAGATTCAATTGTATTAAAATAAAAAACCAGTGGGAACAGTCACAAATTAATGTCTGATCTTAGTTTTAGCTGTAAGCCGCTTAGTGTCGCCTGATGGTGAGATAGCTGGCATATAAATTTAAGAAATAAAAATAAATAAAATATTTTTTTCTTATAGTTTTCAGTGGATGTTTTTCCTAATTTGTTTATTTATTTATTTATTTATTTATTTATTTATTTATTTATTTATTTATTTATTTAATCATTTTAATGATCATCCATCTTGCAGATACAATTCTGGGCAGCTAACAACATGTAATCACAGCTGCCTATTTCATATTTCTATCTTTTATTTTTGCTACTTCTTTAGAAAACAATCAGCACTGAATCCTAAAAAAAAGGCTTTCCTTAAAAATAGATGACATCTCCTTTAAATCAAGCTTAATGCTTGTTACTTCTTAGACATATCAAGATCATTTTTGTAGCAGCAATTGAAATTACTTGCTGTGACTGTCTTCCAATGGACTTTCTTCCTTTCCCTTCCTTATCTCTCTATCTAATCCACAGGTCTGGGAATTTTGAGTGTGGTGCAGTAACCAGATCGAATATCACTTAATTTTCTATGATCGGCCAAATCAGCTAGATGCTGCCACCTATCTGAGCTTTTTCATCCTAGACATAGACATATTCTTTGCACTCCATTAAAATGGTATGTTAAGAATTGGGCTCATTGAGAAAGAAAATTTAAATATAGATGTCCATATAGAAAATATACATTTCATCAACATAAATTTACAGAAGATCTGAAAAAGCTGAAAACGTAAAAAGCATTGCTTGGAACTACAAAAGGAAAATACTTCTGTGTTTTTTGATGGCTTAGAATCAAGTGCTAAGGCTTTACAAAAATTTTGATGCTGAGAGAGATGATATAAAAACATTATACTTCAAAAGAAGAGCTGGTTGGTTAAAAAAATGTTTCTACCAGTTCTTTGATGAAAGAGAGTTTGCTAAGAAACTATTCAAAGGATAGAATAGAATAAAATAGAATAGAACAGAACAGAACAGAATAGAACAACAGAGTTGGAAGGGACCTTGGAGGTCTTCTAGTCCAACCCCCTGTTTAGGCACGAAACCCTATACCACTTCAGACAAATGGTTATCTAATCTCTTCTTTAAAACTTCCAGTGTTGGAATATTTACAACTTCTGGAGGCAAGTTGTTCCACTGATTAATTGTTCTGTCAGGAAATTTCTCCTTAGTTCTAAGTTGCTTCTCTCCTTGATTAGTTTCCACCCATTGCTTCTTGTCCTGCCCTCAGGGGCTTTGAAGAATAGCTTGACTCCCTCTTCTTCATGGCAGCCCCTGAGATATCAGAACACTGCTATCATGTCTCCTCTAGTCCTTTTCATTAAACTAATCATACCCATTTCCTGCAACTGTTCTTTATATGTTTTGGACCCCAGTCTTCTAATCATCTTTGTTGCTCTTATTAATAAATTACTTATAAATAATATCAGAAAATTGTTATGAGTGGAGTACCATGCATTTATTTCATTTTGTGTTTGTCAATAAGTGTGTGTAATTGTTCTGCTTTTCTTTGTACAATCAACTCTTTCCTGTTCTTCCATCTATCTGGGTTGTCACAAGTCAGTTAAGCTTCAAGTGTAGATCTCAAGAAGGTTCTTGCTAATAAAAACTTTGAAAAACTACTGGAGGTTTTTTTTTGTTCTGTTTATTTATTTCCTTTAAATGGCCATCCATCATACCGGGCAACTCTGGGTAGCTAACACCTAAAAACATCCATATTAATACATATCAAAAATAAATACCTAAGAATTTACCAAGGAAGTAGCAACAAATAACATCTGAGGATAAGTCTATAAATGACAATTTAACACAACTAATGAGCTCAATATCTCTAGCTCTCCATAATTGGGAGAAAGATCAGGCCTCATGAATTTATGAAAGCACGGTAGAATCAAGACCAATCTAATCTCAGATGAAATTGTGTTCCATGGGACATGTACTACCACCAAGAAAGTATGTTTTATGCATCCTGCCAAATCACCTGTTCAATAAATGTTACCCACTGGAAAACTTCCTAGATTTGATGGGATAGGAAATCATTAAACTAAAGTGGTCCCTCAAAATGTTCCAGCCCTATGCCATTTTTCTGCCCATAGTTTTGTTGGGAGACTATGGAAGAAGGAGAAACAGGCCAATGAGTTGCTTCTAATGAGCTAATTTCATGAAATGAGTAGAAAGAATTGATGCTGGGCCTTGTTGATACTTTGGGTCCTAACCATTTTCAAGTACACATATGGCCTGGTGCACTTTCCTCTGCCCTACCTTCTTGTAACATATTATTTATCAAAATAAGAGTAAGTTCATGCTTCTACAGCAGGGCTTGTCAAACTCAAGAAGCCATGGGCTTGGTACATTATGTGCAGGTCACACCCACAACCATTTTAATGAAAAGGGGAAAAGTCATGATACGCCACATGACGCCGCCGTGATGACAGGAGTTTGACACCCCTGTTCTACAGCATAAGAGTTTAAACCAGCTTATGTTCTTTTTTTTTAAAGCTAAACATGAATGATTTAAAGGGGCTTTTCTCTCACCCTCCACTTTTAATAGACAACAATATTAAGGGCTCGACAAAGCACACTGAAATGAAATCAAAATCTCAAGCAGTGAATGTGCAATTCCCACTTCTGCAGACTTTGTTTGCTGCAGCTGCAATCATATGCTTAACCTCGGAGGCTGAAAGGTTCTTCAGAACTGGAGAAACATCACCTTTGGCTTCACAGGGGATTTCTGAGCACTTTTTTTTGGCAGGCAGCCACCTCCAGGTGACCTGCATTGAAACAAAGCAGGCAAACGGTCCTCTGTGCTTATGCAAATATTCCCTCCTTCATAATTGGTATATTGTTCTGATTCCAGTTTTATGTATTTAAATATTTCTGATTCATAATACTTCAAGTATAAAAAAAAAAAAGTATTTGCATGAAAATATATAAACATGAGCATGTGCTTTCCCCCCCCCTTTTCATTGTATGAACTATATAATTTCTAAATATGTACCAACTTTTTGAAGAATACTTTCATAATTTGCTTGAAATCATAATGGGAATGCATTATTGTAGCACAAGCTTTCATGAACTGGAATATATTGCATTAGGTTATATGGAATCGAGTCCACTAAGGCTAACAGCATAATAAATATGTTAATTTTTAAAGTCCTATTAAGATTTTCTAGTTTTCATTGTAAAAATAATTTCTTCTCTAGTAGTTGATACTCTGGTGCAATTAGCTATATTGTATACTTTCAGTGCATTGCTTAATAAATAACAGTGATACCTCAGTACTCAACTGCTTTAAAATTCATTGAATTTGGTACTGAAAATCATTTTGATTCAAAAATTTTGTTGGTACTCCTTTGTTTTGTACTCAATTTGCAAGCTATATCTTGTTGGTGTTGGCTGCCTTTGACTCATTACTCTTTCCAAAACAAAATATCATGTGTTATGCAATGTGCACTGCCTGGTAGAAATGGAAAGAGGCTTCAACATTTCTTACATAGTTTTTTAATTATTTGTTTGATTCAAATATTTATGAATCACAGAGTAATTGCAAATCAAGAACTGAGTAGGGATTTTTCAAAATCCAGCTTCTCTTCTCATTCTAGATGAACAAGAAACAACAGACCTTTGATCGATATTGTATTTGGACAACTGCTAAGGCCCTAGCAACTATCATGATCAACCATAAACATATTTTCCTGGCCTTTTTAAAATTTTGAAATTATTTTAATGTGGTTGGTTATTTTTCTATCCCTCCAATATAATATAATGTTAAAGAAAAAATCTGGCTGGCTTTGTAGAGAAGAGAGCCACTTGCAGTAGTAGTTAGGGTACAGACTAAAAACTGTGAGACCACAAGTTGTAGACCCGCTTTAGGCACAAAACTAGAACTTGGAGCCTAGGAAGAAGGTAATGGGAAACCACTTCTAAAAATCTTGCCAGGAATACTAGTCCATTTTCACAAGTAGATTAGTGTCAAGCAGTATCTTTGTTCAGATATTACTTTCATAAATTCCATTTGGTGTTAAGAGAAGTGAAGAAACGATTTACTATGTCAGGCTTGACTGAGCAGAGACATGAACCAAACAAACTTTACAGTATTTGTCTCTTTAAAATAAAGATTAAAATAATTTTCTGTTAGACAAATTCTAACATCTAGCTAAGATTGAGAGAACTTGTGTGGAGCTATTTGGAGAGACAACTAAAATGTTTGGCCCTTTGAAGGCTTTGCCAGAACAGAATGATCTCTGGACCACAGAATGTCTTTTCTCAATCTACATATATAAAAGTGAAATACCACTCACGCATCATCACAGAATCTCCAGAACTGTAAAGCCTACAAACTTGAAATTTGGCATGTATGTTCCTCTTGGTTTCTGGGTGCTCACTAAGAAAGGATTTTTTGAAATGACCGACAGACCATTATTATTTCATATATTATTATTAACGCGCTCTGATGCTAAGGAGTTCTACTCCCCCTCCCCACCTGAAAAGAAATCTGTTCCAAATGCAAAACACAAGCAGAAGAGAGGAGTTTCAGTTTTGGTTTCACTGCAGCAACCAGCTTTAGTACAGAACAGTTGAGCTAAGCCATGCCTAGGCATCTTGCTGTCTCCTTCTTGCTCACATAGCAAATACTGTTTCAGTTTCCCTCAGCTCTCTCACACACTGACAGGAGGCTAGCCAGACGAATACTGATGGATGCTGGTAGGCAGAGGCAATATTTTTCCCCCTTCCCCCAATATTTCCTCCCCCAAAACTAAGCCCAACCATATAGTTTCATAGTGAAGCACAGGTATCAAACTAGTTCTAGATACAGATCCTTTTCATTCTATTCTACAGGGGCAACAGTCTTGGATTGCAAGGCAGATAATTTAACCTCCAATGTGGATCTCAGAGTGCAGAATGTGGGAAAATATAACAGCTAAAATATCCTGAAGAACAAACTCTAATTGTAAATATTAAGAGTTAAATTTTTCAAAGTGACCACAGAAAACAATCCACAATCAAGTAGAATATCCATTCATGGTTTCCTCAGCATGATCAAAAAGAGAAAAATAGGGAAATATGAAATATATTACTTACCTTCAGCAGAATTCATTTTGAGTTTTGAATTCATTACTGGAGCTTTTTTTAAAAGAATATTGGACAGCCATTTGTCTGAGATAGTATAGGATCTCTTGCTTAAGCAGGGGTTGGATTAGAAGACCTCCAAGGTCCCTTCCAACTCTCTTATTTGTTAACTATTATCCTATGTAGTGTACATTAGTAGTATAGATTAGACAGAATAATGTGTGTGTGTATTTGTGTGTGTATAATGAAAGGACTCGATTCTTCTTTTTAAAGCAAAGGAAAATATTGAAATGAGCTCACACAAACTCAGGTTGTTAAACTCCTTTTAAGGGCTAATGGCTTAAGCTCTTTTCCTGCATTTCTTGGTTGTTGAGCTACAGAGAGCAACACCACAACCCTTCCCCCAAGCAATGACTGTTCTGTCCTCATTTACATACTCGAAATCCCCGCGCTTTGATTGGCCAAAGCGCGGGGCTTTCTAATTGGTCAGGCGAGCCGCGCCGATTGGCTCGTTAAGAATCTCCCGCGATTGGCTCGTTCAGAGCGCGGGAGATTCGAAGTGCTGCCATTGGCCGTGGCCGCCGCGGCGAAAGGAATAAAAGCCGCGGACTTTTTTCCTTTCGCCGGTTCGGTTCCAATCCTTCTAATAAAGAGCATTGAATGAAATCACTTTCTCCTGGCGTCATTTTGCGGACACGACACTGGCGACGAGGATGGGATCCAGACCCTGAACCGAACCCCGTGTCCGACGGAAGCCAGACAAAGCACCGAGATGGCGAAAATCGCACCGCCCACCCCCTTCAACCCCGCCACCGAGGATTGGGAATTGTTCTCTGACCGTTTCCGCATGTACCTCGAGTGCACCGGCATGAAGGACGCCTCGGGCCCGCTAAAACGTGCCGTCTTCCTCACCCATTGCGGAATCGAAGTTTTCCAGATGGCCAAAGCACTGGCCAAGCCTGCCGACACAACCGCCATGGACTGGGACGTCCTTGAACCTATCCTTCGACGACATTACGCTCCCGAGGTCCCTATCCTGATCCGGCGCAACGAATTCTACCGGCGAGACCAGGGAGCGGGTGAGAAATTGAGCGACTTCGTCGCCGAGCTGCGACGCCTAGGGGGGCTCTGCGAATTTGATAACCTAAACAACATCCTGAGAGACCGATTCGTGCTCGGTCTGTGGGACCCCGCACTCCAGAGCCGGCTGATGGCTAAGGGCAACATCGGTTTAGCAGACGCTCTCACCGCAGCCGCAGCCGCAGAAGCAACCCGTACTTCCGCCGATAGCATGCGCAAACCTGACACGAAAGACCGCGGCGGAAACAACAACCTGACGAGTTCGACCGATCAAAAAACCGAAACAACTACACACCACGGCGATTTCCACTCTGCATCCAGCACGTCCGAAGACGAAGAAGACATACATCGACTTCAGACGGGGCGCGACCAACGGAACCGGAGAGGGCGTAAGTCGAGGACCAACTGTGCCGGTTGCGGCGGCGACCACCCCAGGTCGGAATGCCGGTTTTTCGATTCCATCTGCCGGCATTGCGATAAAAAGGGGCACATCGCCCGGGTTTGCCGCCAGAAGAAAAACCGCAGCCCAACTCGATGGGACCAGACCGACCGGAGAAGGGAAAGCTCACCGCCCCGGCCCAGAGATCGCCACTCGGACAGCCGATGGGACCGGACCGGACAATCCTCGCGAGGCGGCGACAACCGGCGGAGAGAGGAGACCCACCAGACGGTCACCATCGGCCACGCCATCACCAACGACGCCCGAAAAATACATGTCGAGGTTCACATCGAGGGCCAGCCGTGCAAAATGGAGGTAGACTCCGGATCTTACGTCTCTATGATTGCATGGCACGAGATAAAGCGGTTGGTGCCTACCCTCCAAAGGAGGAACGTAGACAGCCAAAGACTTATTGTAAAGGACTACCAGGGAAACCGCATCCCGGTAGTCGGCACCAAAAACTTTAACGTAACGTATAAGGGGCGCACCGAACAACTCCCCCTCACGATCGTCGACCGCGACCGCCCAAGCCTGCTGGGACTACAATGGTTCGCCCCGCTCGACATCACTCTCACGGGAGTCAACCACGTCGCCGACGACGGTTGGGAACAGCGGCTAGCCCAGGAGTTCCGGGAAGTCTTCGACGGAAGCCTGGGCAAGTACCGGGGGCTCCTTATCTCGTTCAACCTAGACCCTAGCATCCCCCCCAAACGACTGAAACCTAGGCGGGTGCCATTCGCCCTAAAACCCAAAATAGACGAGCAAATTGATAAACTCGTCAAACAAGGGGTATTGCAGCCCATAGACCATGCCCGGTGGGAGACCCCCATAGTCACCCCAATCAAGCCGGACGGGTCAGTGAGGATCTGTGGAGACTATAAGGCCACCCTAAATAGCGCGCTGCAACAAAGCGCCTACCCCGTCCCAATAGTGCAACACCTACTGCATTCACTGGGAGGGGGCAGAGTCTTCGCCAAGCTTGATCTCGCCCAGGCATACCAGCAGTTGCCGGTCGACGAGCAAACGGCGGAAGCCCAGACCATCGTCACCCACCGGGGAGCTTTCAGGTGCAACCGACTCCAATTCGGAGTCAGCGTGGCACCAGGTATATTTCAGAGCCTGATGGAGAGGTTGTTGCAAGGTATCAAGGGGGTGGTACCTTATTTCGATGACGTCCTAGTGTCGGCATCCAGCCAAGCCGAACTGGAAAGCCGACTAAGAGAGGTCCTAACTAAGTTTAAAGAAACGGGACTTAAAGTAAAAAGGGAGAAATGCCAACTGTGCACGGAACGAGTGGAATTCTTGGGCTACCTCCTAGACCGGCACGGCATTCACCCCACAAGTAAAAAAATCAAGGCCATCAAAGAAGCCCCCACCCCTAAATCAAAGACTGAACTACAAGCATTCTTGGGGTTACTGAACTTTTACAATGTTTTCCTACCCCAAAAGGCAACGGCGGCGGAGCCTTTGCATAGGCTCCTGGACAAGGCGGCGACCTGGACTTGGGGGAAATGGGAGCAAGCCGCCTTCCAAAAAACCAAAGACCTCCTCACCTCCGACGCCGTCCTCATACAATTCAATGAGACCCTGCCTCTAGCCGTCACTTGCGATGCATCACCTTTCGGCGTCGGCGCCGTCCTCAGCCATACCCTTCCTGACAGGAAAGAAGCACCCATCGCATTCTTTTCAAGGACCCTCACCAAACCGGAGCAGAACTATAGCCAACTGGACAAAGAGGCCCTGGCTATAGTTGCCGCCATAAAACGGTTCCACGAATATCTCTATGGCCGGCCTTTCACCATTATAACGGACCACAAGCCACTGCTGGGCATCCTTGCAGGAAACCGGGCCACCCCGAACATTCTGTCTCCCCGAATGACAAGGTGGTCCGAGTTCCTGGCGGCCTACAACTACGAACTCATACACAGACCGGGTAAGACGATCTCACATGCGGACACATTGAGCCGCTCGCCGCTACCGGAATCCGACTCTGACCCGGCACCAACAACGACCACCCTCAGCATCGAGACCCTACCCAACCTACCCATAACCGCATCAGACATTGCCCGGGAAACTAATAAAGACAGGCGTCTGGCACGGGTTTTGCATTGGGTAGAAAAAGGGTGGCCGGAAACAGACAACGACGAGTCCGTCAAGACTTTTCGGAACCGCCAAACCGAACTCTCGTTGTTAAAGGGGTGCATCTTATGGGGTGACAGGGTGGTCATTCCGGAGAAACTACAAGGGAAGGTTTTGGAAATGTTGCATGAGGGGCACCCTGGCATCGTAAGAACTAAAGCCCTGGCCAGAAGTTACGCTTGGTGGCCAGGGATGGACAAGCAAATAGAGGCCTGGGTAGCCAGGTGCCAGCGATGCCAGGAGACTAGGCCCAGCCCACCCACAGCACCCGTCCTAGAGTGGGAAACCCCAAGGGGACCCTGGTCCAGAATCCATATAGACTTCGCCGGGTCCACTAATGGACACACCTTCCTCATAACAGTTGACGCTTACTCCAACTGGCTGGAAGTAAGCAACATGAAAACAACAACCACGGAGGCCGTAACCAAAGAACTGTGCAAACTCTTTGCAACACACGGCCTCCCTGACGTCGTCGTCTCTGACAACGGGCCCCAGTTTACCTCCCTGGAGTTCGAGAAATTCCTGGCGGAAAGGGGCATCCGCCACGCACTAACAGCACTGGCGCATCCAGCGGCGAACGGTAGGGCGGAACGGATGGTCCAATTTACCAAAAAAACCATCCGGAAAATGGACCACGGGGAGATCCAAGAAAAACTCAACAGACTTCTCTTTACACAACACATTACCCTGAATACCACTACCAACAAAAGCCCAGCCGAACTGCTAATGGGTAGAAAACTGAGGTCCCCACTCGACAGGTTACACCCTACGTATAACCCGGAGCGGCCCCCAGACTCAAGCACGAAATACCGAACGTTCGCACCCGGGGACCTCATATATGCAAAAAACCTGACGGGGGACCCCCTATGGATCCCAGCCGTCATCACCCAAACAACAGGTCCACGCTCGTACCGGCTACAAACAACAGACGGACGAGCGTGGAAACGACACATCGACCAACTTAGGTCGAGGACAACAAACGAACCCACCTCCCAAAACGCAAGCCAAGGGGGGAGGGAATACCCGAGTGACCGATTACAAGAAAAAATAAACCAGCAGTACTTACCGAGACGCAGCCATCGCGACCCCTCGCCGGAAAAGAACAGCCAAGCCAGCTCGACCGACCCGGAAAGACCGAGCGGGAGCGGCGGAACCCGTAGCTCAACCAACCCAGAAGGCCCAGGTGGGAGCCACGGAGAAAGAACCGGCCCGATCAACCAGCCGGTTCGCACAGAGGCAGGAGCAACCAAAAACCCGACCGAACAGGCCGGGATCCCACTTACGACTGAGTTGCGCAGGTCAAGTAGGACCAGACGGAGCCCCGCCTACCTATGTGACTACGCAACGTAAGGACTGAACCAAGAGGGGAGGGGTGTTCTGTCCTCATTTACATACTCGATATCCCCGCGCTTTGATTGGCCAAAGCGCGGGGCTTTCTAATTGGTCAGGCGAGCCGTGCCGATTGGCTCGTTAAGAATCTCCCGCGATTGGCTCGTTCAGAGCGCGGGAGATTCGAAGCGCTGCCATTGGCCGCGGCCGCCGCGGCGAAAGGAATAAAAGCCGCGGACTTTTTTCCTTTCGCCGGTTCGGTTCCAATCCTTCTAATAAAGAGCATTGAATGAAATCACTTTCTCCTGGCGTCATTTTGCGGACACGACAATGACAATGCCTGTCTTACTCAGAACTTGGCAAGAAATGGATATTTAAATGGTGTAAAGTACTGCAGCATATATTTCCTTTGGTTTCATTTACAGTTGGCTGCATGCATTATTAGGATTGCATGCCACAATTATGTGGTCAGTATGATACGCAATGTTTCCACTACAACAGACATCATGATACTATCCAGGTACTTTGGCTCTGAAGTTGCGGGTAAGTCTGCTAACCCTCGGCCTGTTAATCTTTTCAAAGATTTCTGCAGCATGTCAAATGTGAAATGCCATTGCTGCCATGACAGATCAAACTTCTTACACACAGTCCTTGGAATTATTTTCCTTCTTTGTTACTAGGATATTATTTACATTAAAAAAAAGTTTCATGTAGGTTGTAGCTTTGGGACATTGGAAAAACCTCTCAGCATCACTCAGCAGACATAACTAAACCATCTGTTATGAAGCGCCAGATAATTGAGTCTAATGAATTATCTATGGGTTTAAACCATTCCTGGTTAATTAAAATTACCACTTTTCCAAATCTATTCTTCACCCCCTACCCATTCAAATTATTCTCTTTCAACCACTGTTTAGAAAAACTGCTGGCTTGTTTCAGCCTGAAACGAATTACTAAAGATTCATTATCCCTAGTTACTTTGACTAACCAATACACGCTCAGTAAAATGTAAATCAATCTCATATTTCTCAGAGTGGATTATGATGAGCAGTAAGAACGAAGCAAATGTTTCTATATCTTTATCTATAACACATATGTTTTAATTAGGCTCTGTTCACATCATTTTCCTGAAATAAAAAGGAGAATCACAGTCAATCTCTGCCTTAGGGAAGCAAAACAAGAGCTTTTAAATGGATGTGGAATTAAGATCGGATGCATACTAATAGCCGAAAAATGCAACATTACAAAGACAGGTGATGAAGTCAATGTTGAATTTGAGGAGCTATCTCAGAATCCACTTCAAAGAAAAATGAAACAAATTTCAGCCCAGTTTTTCCCAACTTGGCCTGGCCTTCCAAAGTACCTGGAGGACAGTAAGCACTGGAAGGTATTCTGGCCTACATTGGTTGAACAATGAAATACAGGATACACACATAATTTAATTACATAGAACCCAGAAGATAAATACAAAAATCTTGCAGCCCACTGTTTATACTCTTTACAATTTGTAGGCTCCTGCAAGACAGGACATAGGAAGAAAATGACAAAATATACATTATGCAAATGCAAACTACTCAATTATCTGGCACTATGTTCCAGATGAACACAGTTCATCACTGTTTCATCAATGTGGTTTATATTGGATATCTACGGCTCCCATTTTAGTTTCTTTGTGGGTGGGGGGAAGCTATCATCAATTTCTTTTCTATCATATTGTATAGATTTAGTTGTGTAAAATCAGAAGAATCCTTAAATCTATCATTAGCAATAAGTGAATTTAAATATTACCAACCCGGCATATGCCTCCAAATTAGGTAGGGTTTGGTCACCATTCCCTAAATTCTTCCACATGCAAATTGCATGTAGGAAAGGTTTGCATGTTATTACTAATTCATAGAAGGGGCAATCCTGATTGAAGAAAACTTTTATCAAGGTTTGCATTATTAATATTATTTTAACATTTACAGTCAATCATTTGCTTCTATTTTAAACTTCCTCATGAGTTTTATAGAGTCATGGATATCATTCAGTTCCTTGACATGCATTTATCAGTTATGCTTATTGTTAAGTCCTGGGCATGGGCGCAAGAACAGAGACGAGACATTGGACTGTGACTTTGTAGGGGTTCGGCTATGGTTGCCTTCTGGGGCAAGAAAACGTTATAAAAGTTAA
The DNA here is from genome assembly GCA_033807585.1 of Hydrophis major. NCBI lineage: Eukaryota > Metazoa > Chordata > Lepidosauria > Squamata > Elapidae > Hydrophis > Hydrophis major. Next base: position 28,240,900 of record CM066333.1, read on the forward strand.
TGAGTCCCAGGAAGGCTTGAAGGTCTGTCTTATTCCTAGGTCTCGGGGCTTTTTTTATTGCAGTTAGTTTTTTTCGGTGGGGTGGATTCCCTGTCTGTCGTACAAAGTTGGCACTTGTCTCGTTTTACCTTAAGACCCGCGTCTTTGAATTTCTGCAGAACTTTTCTGAGCCGTTGTACTAATAATTCTTTAGTGGGGGCAGCTATTAGGACGTCGTCGAAATAAGGCACGATGCCTTTTATGCCTTGTAATAGTCTCTCCATTAAACTTTGGAAAATGCCCGGTGCCACGCTTACTCCAAATTGGAGTCTATTGCACTTAAAAGCGCCTCTATGTGTAACTATTGTCTGGGCTTCTGCAGCTGCTGCGTCCACAGGGAGTTGCTGGTACGCCTGAGCTAAGTCCAATTTCGCAAATATTTTTCCGCCACCCAGGGAATGAAGAAGGTGTTGAACCACTGGTACTGGATAAGCGCTCTGTTGAAGAGCATGATTTAGGGTGGCCCGATAGTCCCCGCAAATTCTTAATGAACCATCTGGCTTCATGGGTGTTACTATCAGGGTTTCCCAACGGGCATGGTCAATCGGTTCCAATATGCCCTGGGCTATCAGTTTATCTAACTGCTCATCAATTTTAGGTTTTAAGGCAAAAGGTACTCGATGGGGTTTAAGCTGAATGGGAGCTACATCGGGGCTGAGATTAAACGATATAGGGGTCCCCTTGTACTTGCCTAATGTTCCTGTGAACACGTCCTGGAATTCCTGGATGAGAGTCTCTTCCCAGTAGTCATTTCTGGTATGGTTTATGCCGGCCAGTTCAATTCCGAGTGGGGCGAACCACTGTAGCCCTAACAAGCTGGGTCGGTCACAATCGACGACAGTTAGGGGAAGCGTTGTGTGCGGTCCTTGAATGATACTTGGATGTTGCTGGAACCGACAACTGGGATTCTGTTTCCCTGATAGTCTTTCAGGATGATTCGTTGCGTGCTGAGGTCCTGGTGGGAGATGGAAGGGATCAGTTGTTTGAGGGTTTTCCAGGATACCATCGACAGAGACGATCCCGAATCGACTTCCATCACACATGTCGATTCTCAATAGTAACCTTCACTCGTATTTTCCTTGCATCGAGCGATGAAGCATGGCCAATGATAATGGTTTGGTGGGCCTTTTCTTATTTCGTTGAAGAGGCAGGTGCTTGGTTTCTGTAGTAGTAGTGGTTGTTCCATTGGTGGTTCAGATTGTCCCGGTTCTCAGGAGGTTTGCTTATCTCCCGATGGAGGTTGTTCTCCTTTCGGCTGGGACTGGACTCTCGTCTGCTTCTGCAGACCTTCGCGGTGTGGCCTTTTTTCCCGCAGTTACGGCAGAGTGTGTCGAGGAATTTGCAGTCCGATCGCGGGTGGTTTGCCCCGTAACCCGCACATTGGCGTGTATGTTGCTGGTTCCTTTGCTCTCGTTCCGAGCGGAGCCAGTTGACCTCCTCTTCATCACTGTCTGAGGATGACTCGAGGTCTTCATGGTGGGTAGCAGTAGTGTGCTTCTCAGTGGCGAGTGGTGCCTCATCGGTGAGTTGGCAAAGCGGTGCGTTCACTCGGCGCATTCCAGCGGCTGACTTCCTGGTTGCTTCTGCTGCAGTAGCGTCGGCGAGGACATCTGTGAGGCTGATGTCGCCTTTCGCCATCAGCTTACTCTGCACGTGTGGTATATTTAATCCCAGAACTATTCGGTCTCTTAGGGCTTCCTCTAAGTTTGCAAAACCACAAAGGCCTCCTAGGTTCCGGAGGTCGGCTACGAAATCCCCAACGCTCTCGTCCTTCCGTTGGTCCCTCTGGTAAAATTCGTGTCTTCGTATCAGTGTAGGTACTGCGGGTGCGTAATGGGCCCTGAGGATTGGAGCGAGGGTGTCCCAATCCATGGTCTTCACTTCTGCTGGTTTTGCTAGTGCTTTAGCCATTTTGAAAACGGCGGGGCCGCAATGAGTCAGGAACACCGCTTGTTTCTGGCCAGACGTAGCATCTTTTAAATTGTTGGTCTCCAGGAACATCTGGAAGCAGTCTATATACGAGTCCCAGTCTTCGGTTGCTGGGTCGAATTGAGCGGGTGGTATGGCGCCGCTAGTTATCTTGCCATCTGTTTCGTGCGCTCTTTCGCCACGTGCTCTTTTTTTGTCCGATATGTTCTAGTCAGTTCTATCGTCTCCGCATCCCATCCTCGTCGCCAGTGTTAAGTCCTGGGCATGGTTGCAAGAACGGAGACGAGACATCGGACTGTGACTTCAACTCTTTATTTAACAAGAAAGACTGGAGCTCCAAACCTGGGCAGCAGTAGCTCTTTTATAGAGCTTGCTGCCATTAAAAAACCAATGAATTGAGTCTATCACTTTCACAAGCGTCCAATCAGGGGTTTCTGTTAACAGCCAATCAGACTGGCCTAACCTGACCGATCACGACTTGCTATTCACGGGCCAATGAGAATTGCAGGATTACAAGCCTGTTGTAAGACGAAGCTGTTTCGGTTGTATCGCTGCGATGGTTTAATCCATAACACTTATTATTCAGGTTGTACATTACATTGAGGTTCAAAATAACTTTTTTGTGAAAGGCTATATTTATTTCAACCTTAAGGTCCTAGTTATTAATGTTTTGCCAGTTAGCATGGTTAGAATTTTTAGAGGTTGACTGTCATATTTTAAACACAGGATTAATGAAGAATAAATACTTCTTCATGATTGTTTGGGTAAATAGATTTGATAATATTTATAAACTTTGAGGATTAGAAGTTTCAGAGTAACAGATTTCCAGACTTAGTTCCAGATTCTGTCTCTGTGTTGAGTTAGAAATTATTAGTTCAATAGGTTTCTTATGAGAACAGAATTTTAATCTAATAGTATAAAATAATGGAAGTCCACAAATGTATTTTTTGTTTATCCATAGAAAACTGTCCATTACATGTGAAGAGTCACAATTATTGTAAAGAATCATCACTACAATCATAGTAAACTTATTATAGCAATGCCTTTTCACAAATCCAGGGACCTATTCCGCAATATATCTCTTGAGTCCAAAACATCTGATCTATTCAAATGTGGATCAGGATTTCCAAAATTTAGAGGTCTTGTTGCCAAAAGAAGGAATATCATTATTAAAATGAGAGTAAGACAGATGTGTGTGTGTGTGTGTGTGTGTGTGTGTGTTCATTCAGGACAGAAACTTATATTGGCTGAAAACTTTAGAAACTATGTATAAAGGGTTTTCTACATTTCTTCTCTAGTGGTTGTCTGGTTTTTCACAGCCTACATCAGTAACACCCTTAAAGTGGAAAGATAATTTTAGATTTGCTGAGAAGACAGACGTAGCACCAGAGGATATTTTTTTTTATAAAAGCTGACTTCTGGGAGGATTGTCTTAACTTTAGGATTGTTTTCATTTTGAATAAATATACGCATACTATGTACCCATCTGCAGCATCGAGATGTCCTGCAGCCTCAAGCTGTTTTAATAAAAATCCGGATCCCTCTATGGAGAAATGCTTTATTTTTATTTGCTGATTGAAAGGCTTATGTTTTAAGAATCATCTCTTAGATGATAATGTAGCTGACTAGGCCAGTGGCCTAGTTTTGTTATGCTTTATGGTACATTGGGTCCAAGGTAGTTGTAACAGCCTGGTTACAGTTGCTGTGGAAAAGAATCTTTACATTGAGAAAACTGACTCAAACACTCAGCAGGTATGCATTAGAAATGACAAATCAGAAACTTCCGGTTTGCGTGGCTTCGGGGCAGCAGGAATTCGCGACAGCTCGCGATTCCTGCTGGGCTAGCCGTCGAGGTACCCCCGATCCAGATGGGTCAGGGGGATATGGCTGCCCTGTAGGGACAGCTGAAGATAGAGGGGAGTCGGAAAGGGAGGTGGGGGCATCGCAGACCCCCCCCTTCTCCGGGAAAACCCCTTTTTCCCAAGGCGGTGGAGCGGCGGTCAGCAATGGCCGCCACGAAGAAGCCAGCAACCGGGTAAGAACTGTGCTGGAGGAAGTGTGAAGAGTGAAAGTTCTGTCTGAGCCGGGTCAAGTAACACCTTTTAAATTGCCTGGAATTGAGCTGTTTGTTGCTGGAGGATACATTGTATCCCTAAGAAGAGCGAAAAGCGGCGGAGAAGCTGTTAAAGGGAATTTTTTTTTTTTTTTTTTTTTACTCTCCCACCCCACGGAAAAAGCAGAAATATTTGGATATATTAGACATTGAAAGTGGATTGTTTTGAAAGCTAAGATAAGAGACAAAGGGATTTTTGGACATTGAAAAATGTGAGAAATTGGAAAATCTCTGCTGGAGGTATGGATTTTTGATTATTAAAATTCTCATTGCAAGTGGGAAGGGAGAAAAAAAAAAATTGGAGCAGAAGCTGAAAAAGGAGGAGATTGATTAGAACGTCTTTGTGGATCCCAAAAGAAGATATATGGTAATTGGACCTCTTTGATTAAAAATTAATTCAGAAAGAGAAAGAGAAGAAGGAAGAAAAGTATTAACTTTTGGAACTTTTTTTCTTTTTTTAATTGCTTTTGATTGTCTTTGATTAAAAATTCTTGTGGTTGTTTTGGAAAAAGTTTCCCTTTTCATAATGGCATCGTCTGTGGATGAACTAGAGATTGAATATCAAAAATATAAAAAAGAAGATACTTTGGGCGCTTTGTTTCAATTCTTAGAAATGGCGTTATGTTCCTTTGAAAAGTTGATTACGCAGCAGAAGGACTGGGACAAGGAAGAAGAGGAAGAAGAAGCCATCTTTGATGAACAATGGGTCCCTTCTGGAAAGGAGGACAAAAAGGATAAGAAAAAGGGGATTTTAAGAATTATAAAAACAACCAAAAGAGAGAAAAATGAGCGAAAAGATGGAGGCAAGGTTAGAAAGCAAAGGAAAAGGAGCAAGAAAAGCGAAGAGAAAAAACAAAGGGGTAGAAAGGGCAAGGAGAAGAATAAGCAAGAGAGAAAGGGGGGGAGGAGAAGCCTTAATGTGGGGAAGCAAGACCTAAGGAAAAAAAGTTTATTTAGAGATAATGGGTGAATTTAATTTAGATTAAAAGAGGGATTCTGGAGGGTATATAAGAGTGTGTTTTTATATGTATATTTAGAATATAAAATTTATTATGTAATTTTAGAATTTTTTTTTTTTAAACAGAATCCCAAGAAAGATTGCTATATGTAGTATTTCTAAGTTAGGGTAATGAGTTATAGATGTTACTCCAATTGGTGTACAGGAGAAGTATAGTAAAAGAAAAAAAAGATGAATGGATAATTGGAAATAGAACAGACAAAGAATGTTATTGAAAATGGTAATAAGATATGGAAGGATATATATGCTTTTTTTTTTTGGATTTTGTGTATTGATAAAAGGCAATAAAATTTTAATTAATAAATAATTTGGATGGAAAAGAGAAGTAGGGACAAGATATGAAGTTAATATTATATGAAATATTGATATTATAATCTGGAAATGTTATGCTTTATTGGTCTATTATTATTATTTTTTCTTAGAAAAGAATTTATAAGCTGCTATGCCTTGATTTTTTGTGCATTGTTTTTATAAAACTGATAAAAATGGTTTTTATATATATATATAAAAAAGAAAATGATAATAAGATTTGGAAGGAGATATGGGTTGAATATGATGTTTGAATTTGTGTCTGTGTAAAGAGTTTTAACCCGGGAACAGACAACCTTCAGAAAAGATCTTTTAGTTTTGTTTATGTTTTGTGTTTGTATGTTTGTGTACTGTGCTTATGATAAAACTAACAAAATTTGTTTTTTATAAAAAAAAAAAAAGGAAAGAATCAATAAAACCTTGGAGGAATGCTAGACGAGAATAATTTATACAAGCCAGAAAGAAAAGAATATGATGACTATAAAATGGATAAATATGGAAGAGAAATGAAATTGAACAGGAGTAAAGAGAAAAAATGTGAAACTTGCTGAAAGATGTTTGTGTGTCCATATGGAGATGGGATAAATTGGAATTATGCTGTATAAAAATAATGTTTTGTTTGACTTGTAAGGATTTACAATGTTAAGAGGTTTTATGTGTTTATGTATTTAATGGTTAATGATGTGTTGTTTTATCTTTAAAATTAATAAAAACTTGTTTCAAAAAAAAAAAAAAGAAATGACAAATCTCTAGCCAATTAACAAGGAAGTTAGTAGACAACCGCTGAGTAACAGCTGGTAAACAATAGGCACATAGTAAAGGATAGCTGAGAAATTACTAGCTCAAACTCTTTCACAAATGTCCCATTAATCTCTAAATTTTTCTTTTGGAGGGAAAAAAGTGAATACTATGGAAGAAACTGGGAAGCCTTCTAACATTCTTTAAGACAACCAGTAGGACTAATATGTAGTTATTATATTCAGATAGTCCTCAGCTTACAACAGTTCATTTAGTGAATGTTCAAAGTTACAGTGGCACTGAAAAATGTGACTTGTGACCATTTTCACAGCTACAAACTTTGTAGATGATCCCTATGATCTTGGCAACTGGTTCATACTTTTGAAACCTTCTGATGAGTAAAGTCAATGGAGAAGCCATATTCACTTAACACAGGTTAGTAAGAAAAACCAGAAAGTTTATTTGCCTCTTGAAAAAAGCACCTTTGGGACAACCATGACCTGGATGACTGAGATTCTCCATAGACAACTAGGTTACTAACTTATTAACTATAATGATTCACTGTGGCAAGAAAGGTGATAAAATGGGTAAAACTCAAATGTCTCACTTAACGACAGAAATTTTGGGCTCAATTATAGTTATAAGTTGAGGACTACCTGTAACAGACCCTGGATGGTAATCCTCCCCCCCCCCC